>OY755238.1:71844981-73146935 GCA_963576725.1 Azorinus chamasolen | reverse complement strand
TGTGTTTGCTTTTGACATGATATAGATCTGATTCTACTGTTTTTGTCATAGCAAAAAGTAAGCTACCGGTAATTATGTCCCCCAAAACAAGTTGCAGGACATATTATGTTTACTCTGTTCCTTCTTGTTATTATTATTTCTTCCGATTCTTGCTCTTCTTATTCTTCCGCCATGAACTTGTCTGACACATTTCTTGGAAAGTAATAGTCCGATCCTAATGAAACTTCACATGAACATTGCTGGTTATGTGCAGATGTGCATTCAACTTTTGGTTTTTAAAATGTTGCCATGGTAACTGAATGGTGAGGTCTGATTGGTCAAAGTTTAGATGTTGCTTGATTTTGCTGAAAATTTGTATGACAGTGACTGATTTTGGTCCGCGTCCTGCATTAGTGACGCATTAAAATAGCCAAAAACACATCATCTCTAAGTGTAAGTGTCCTAAAAGACGCATTAAAAAATGGTTGCATTAGGCCATTAAAGTAATTTTCATAAAGTGTTACTTATAGAGCATGGTGACAATATCAACATCTTGCTGTGGTAAGTATTTTACAACAAGGATATTGATTGGCTGCTAATCAACAGGTGCTCGTAGTGAGCTTATTATAATGTTCCTTTTAAAATGGGAGCGCCAATAAGACCCCGGATAACCCCTGATGTTGCCACGAAAATAGTCACTAAGAACGACTCAAATCAAATGACATTAGGTCAGTTGTGTCCTTCTGACATCCGTGGATCAAAATAAGGATCCAGAATCCGATCTAATTGAAGAAAATAATGACTGTCAGCTTAAAGAGAGAGAGAGAGTTCTTACCAAAGTGGTTATCGACTTACACCTGGCTGACTTACGTTAAGGCAATGAAGTGTCGACCTGATTTCGCATTTTGCTGCATTTGCGACAAACATCAGGCAAAAAAAATAGCGTGATTAAATGTATGCAGAATCGGAAATATCATTTTGTTGCATCATGCTAAAAAACAACTAGTCCACATTTGTGTACTCAAAATGTTAATATCGATCTACTTTCGGTTTTGACAATATCTGGCAACCATGTTGTTTTACCAGCTCAATGATAAGACTAGCTAGGCAACCTGATCATACCAATGCAATATATGTTCCAAACCTGAAACGTAACTTTGCAGAATTACGATTTAGCATCAGTTTTCTTTTAATTTCATGCTTTAGGACTGGGTCCATGCTTATAAAACTTTTTAGTTGAGTCTGAGTTCGTTCTCAAGCTTTTGATTGGTCAGATTTGAGTTCTCAAGCATTTGATTGGTCAGATTTGAGCCAAAGGCTCAAATCTGACCAATCAAAAACTTGATCAAACTAAGACTCAACTAAAAGTTTTATAAGCATGGATACTGATCGATTCAGTTTTGGACTCATGGCTTTCCTGTGGGACTCATTGTTTTCAGATATGTGAGTCCTGGGAGTCATGGTCCGGAATTTTTAGATCAATCACTGGTATGACGGTGGTATTTTGGTACCTGGAACTCAATTGTAGGTGTTAAAAAAAAGTGTAGGCCTCTGATTGGTCGAAATTTATATTTTATTTGATTGTGCTGAAAATTGAAGTAGGAGTATATAGGTACTCCAAACTTAATGGCAGGTGTTTCAAAAGTGTTGGTTGCCATGCTAACCTAGTGATGGCCTGTAATTGGAGAATATTTACATATTTTGCTTATCAATACATGTTGCCCTTTTTTGGGGGGGACATTCTGTAACGGATTCCGTTACAATTAGATCTTGTTAATATTTGTGATGTCATTATTTCCTACATGAATACTGAACAGTTAAAGGGTTAAATACTTACAGTGTAGTTACAGCAGTCATGCATTCAACCCCTGTTTTGTTCTCTATAGCTCAGCGAATGCTACCCCAGAGTTTGAAGGGCGAGGTGGAGAAGAATTAGCTACTGAGATCAGCAACATGCTGACCCGGGCATATGATTGTCCAAGCTGTATAGACTTGAGGAAACTTTGTGTGATTGAAGGAAAACAGTGCTGGGTACTGTTTGTGGATGTACTGGTATGTGACTTGATCCTTTTCCTGCTTTAAAATTGTTGTACTTCAATTTATATCTTCACCAATGGAAGGATGAATAGATGAACAATACTGATGTGAAGATGGTTATAAAGAAGGGAATTTTTGCTGCAAGCAATCTTTTGTCAGAGTAATGGGACTTCGAAATTCTCTTCACTATATAACAAAATTATAGTGATAAAAACATCTTGTACCAACTCCTCATATACCTTGGGAGGAATTGTTTAACCTTCACAGGTGAGCTTTCATGTGAAGATGGTTGTAAAGAAGCGAATTTTTGCGACCATTTTTACCAGAGTTATGGGGTATTTAGCTCACCTGGTTATGCTCAGGAAAGCTTTTATGATCGGCCATCGTCCAGCCTCCGGCTATCCATCTGTCAGTTTGTCGGTCCGTCAATAATTCTTTAAACGACATCTCCTCTTAAACCACAATTCAGAATGTAACCAAACTTTTCAGAAATGATTTTTGTATCATACTCTATCACAATTGTTAAAAGATTCTGGATCCATGTAGAACTCTGGTGACCATGGCAACCAAAAGAAAAATCTTTAAACATCTTCTCCAAAACCAGTGATCAGAATTGAATTATATTTGATAGGAATAGTTTTCTTGTGACCCTCTTCAGAAATTGTTAAAATCATTTTTATATCTCAAAAACCATTGTCGCCAGGGACTGGGCTAGATTTCCTTATATAACTATTTAGAAAACCTTTAAAAATCTTTCCAAAACCTGTGGTCCATTGGTAGGAATAGCATCTCTATATATATATAGTATACATAATAACCATGAATAGTAGATATGCAACGCTCAATTTTCGTGTGTTTATTACTGGGCATTGCAGAACTATCTCCGCTTGAACTTTGAGTATTTTTTTGTTAATTTGGCATGAAACATGGGGATTGGCATCACAAACTCCTCCTTTAAATTTAAAGTTATTCAATTGATACTTGCCATTCTTAATAACCACAAACAGATTTGCAAGACTTAAATTTTCATGTGTTCACCACTGAGCATTACATATTTATCTCCCCTTTTGGCATGAAATTTTGGGGATTTGGTTTCACAAACTCCTCATTCAGTTTTAAAGTTATTCAGTGTATAAGTGGTATACATAATATCCGTGAATAGCAGATGAGCAACACTCAATTTTCATGTGTTTAGGGCTAGGCATTGCAGAATTATCTCCCCTAGAACTTTTGAGTAGTTTTTGTCATTTTTCCATGAAACATGGGGATTCATGGTGTTGTGAAATTCTCCTTCAACTTTAAAGTTATTCAATGGATACTTTCCATACATAATAACGACAAATAGCAGATATACAATACACAATTTTCATGTGTAAAGCACTGGGCATTGCATAATTATCTGCCCTTGAACTTTGAGTATGTTTGTGTTTTGGTCCTGTTACGTCTTGTTACATTGGTAGTTGGTGTCACCAACTTGGATTTGCAATCAAAGCTACTGTGCTTGGGGAATTTATCACATTTAGTGATGGTTCTAGATTTTTATTCATTTTGAGAAACTATTGAAACAGCTTTGATCACAATGAGACAAACTGCTCTATAATGGTATCATGAATATTATGTACATTAATTTTGATAATTGCATATGAACACAGGAATATTTGGCCATGGCAGAAACTGTATATACATGTAATTTCATATTAATACTAACAGCAAACCCTGTATGAGTGGGTCTACTCTGCTTGCAAATGTTTAGAAAGATGTTATATAGATTAAAGGGCAGCTTCTCTATCTTGCATATTGATAGTTATATCTCTAGAAAAATGAAAGCATACTACAGTCAAACCTGTGTAAGATAGCCACTTTTGGGACCAAGAGAAACTGGTCGTTATATACAGTTGGCTGTCATATATAGGTTTCACTAGGGAAGAAGAAAACCTGCCAAGTTATGCCCATGAATTGTTGACAAAAATTTCTTGTAGGTTAAAACAGTTTTAATTATTTAAAAATACAATATTACATACATATGACCTATATGTGAAGTATATGGCCAGTACTTTTCGTTTATAAATATGTTCTTTCAATATCTTATTTTATGTTATGTAAAAAGGTCAACCATATTTCCCATGCATTCGTTCACATCTGTACTTTTTGTGTCACCAGCCGAGAGGCAGTGTGTCACTAAGGGATCACTTTTCCGTCGTCTGTCTGTCCATCACACATTCTTTTTTGGCTGTCATTTCTAAACTAATCATTATAGAGCTTTAAAATTTCACAAATGGAACAAACATGATAAGAGGAAGGGTCATGCACAAGGGCCACAACTCTAGCATCAATATTTTTTAGTTATTCCCCTTTTTCGTATTAACAATAAGTTTTTGTGTCAGCTGCGATCAGGTGACACATGTGTTCCACCGAACACTCTTGTTTACTTTATGAAATAGGAAGATTACTTTTTGAAGGGAAACAATAGCTGTACAGTCAGCATCAATCTTTAATGTCACGATTTATGAAGCCAGAGTGTCACCTACACAAAGGCAGTTTTAAGAAGTTTCTTACTCGTTATGGACTTGTTCGGTCAATGAATTGCAAATTATTTGTCTTAAACATTTGTAGCATGCTACGATGAAGCAAAAATTGCCAACAACGAACATGTATTTGTCTAAGAAAGTAGAAGAAGAAATTGCCGAAAGAAACTTTTCCTTTGTGAAACTGTGAGAAACTACGAGATTTTGTTCTCTAACTCCTTTTTAAAGAGTATTTTAGGCAAAGGGAAATAATCAATAACTTCCGCATAGGTAATACACGGCCCCGCACACCAAATATTGGCATTTTTATACAGGTAAAAAATGCTGTTGGGACCGATTATATGTGGCCCCTGGCTGCGTTGAACAGGTGGCCATCTTATACTGTAAGTTTATATAGTGAATTTACATGGGACTGTTTGAATGTGACGCTCATATATACATGTGGCGCTCTTATAAAGGTGGCCGTTAGACCAGGTTTGACTGTATAATTTTTCTCAGACTGAATAAAAATGATGTACATTTGTGGCACTCTTGTTATTTTATAACATAGGATAAATCCTTTATCATTTACCTGTTTCGAAATCGTTATGTTTTGTCCATTTTTATTTTGAAGCTGTTGGAGTGTGGTGGAAATCTCTTTGATGCTGCATCAGTCGCCGTGAAAGCAGCCTTGTTCAATACAAGGTAAGTGCAATTAAGCCCATGAGTATTATAGGACAGAAAGGGAAAAGCAGACAAATAAGAAAAGCATAGACAATCAAGAAGAACATGTACGAAAGGAAGGGCAAAGACAAATAAAAGGCAAAAAGACAGTTAGAAGACAAGAAAGGCAAAGTCAAATAGGTAGAGCTGAGACAAATCATAAGGGCTGGACAAATGGGAATGGCATAGACAAAAAGGAAGTGTATGTACAAAATGGTAAGGTCATAGACGAATGGGAAAGATATTGGCAAATGGGAAATGCATAGACAAATTGGAAGGGCATATACAAATGGGAAAGACATAGACAAATGAGAAGGACATAGACAAGACTTCAACATACATATGGGAAGGGCATATACAAATGGGAAGGGCATTGACAAATGGGAAGGGCATATGCAAATGTGAAAGACATAGACATATGAGAAGGGCATAGACAAATAGGAAGGACATGGATAAGACTCATCATATACATGTTCATGGGAAGGGCATTGACAAATGAAAAAGACATACACAAAATTAATGGGAAGGGCAAAGACAAATTAGAAAGGCATTGAAAAGTGGGAAGGGTGGAGACAAGTGGGAGGACCATAGACAAATGGGAAAGGCATTAAAAAATGGTTAGGGTGGAAACAAATGGGAAGAGCATAGACATATGGGAAGGGCATATATAAATGGAAAAGACAGAAAAATGGGATAGACAAATTGGAAGGGCACAGACTAATGGGAAGGGCATAGACCAACGGGAAGGGCGAAGACAAATATGAAGGTGATATGTTAATAGGAAGGGTTTGGTCTGACTCCAAGCAAGGACAAAGATACTGGAGCTTTCTGATCTGGGTCTACACCATTTGCAAAGACATTAAAAGGTGTATCTCTGGAGTAAATTGATACAGATTTTTGTTTAGAAACTTGGGTTTGTTATATCATTGTTATGCTTTGTAGTATACCCACCCTGACGGTCAGTCAGGATGAAGGCCATGTGGAACTGGAACTGTCTGATGACCCGTATGACGTCCAGCGTCTTGACGTGAAAGCAGCACCATGCATTGTCACACTAAGCAAGGTTAGAGCCATACACAGAGCTCCAGATGAGAGGCTTAATTAGGAAATGTAGCATGAATGTGCAAAAATTCCTATCGTGTTGGTACTCACTAGAATTGCCTCACACTGACAGATCTAGTGAGAACAAGCAGGAAAAAAGGGTTTGACAGAGAAATAAGTTATTTGAATGGGAAAAGGATGATTCTTATACAGAGATCTATTTATACGCTAAACGCAGTATTAAAATACATCTCATTTGTTCTAACATACTGTTCTCAAAGCTATTTTAACCCTTTACTCCATGAATATTCTTGAAGTTATGACATCATGAATAGTAGTTAGATTAAGTTTCAAACTGACATATTAAAACATGAAATATTTGCTAAAGCAGAAACTAGAATCAGATCTATATTATACCTTAAAGCAAACAGAGCAGACCCTGATCAGATGACTCCTATAGTAGCCATCTGATCCGTGTCTACTTTGTTTGCAAAGGTGTAGAAAAGCATATTTATACTTATCTGAATTGCCCTGCAGAGACGATTCCAATGAATACAAAGTTGATATGGTTTGGATAAACTACCAGGATTTCTTGTGGTCAGTATTATCTCTAATACATGTAGATGCTCCTTGGGGTGTTACATGCTTTAAAGGAGCTTCTTGTATTTTGTGATGAGATGGTGGTTAATGCAGAATGAAAGCAATGCTGAAAAATCCTACGGGGGCTTTCTGCATTGCTTTCTGTCTGAATTAACCCTGATCAGTCTGTTTGTATTTCTTGTCGAGACTATTTCTTAACAAAATCTTAGGGGAAAGCTTCATCATCAAGAGGAATTTGGTATATCATTACAATGTTTCAGCTGCATGGTTTTTCTTAGACTGACAGCCTTTGATTATTAAAAATATCTTGTACTCTGACATGTACGGATAAATGTCTAGTTTTATTCTATTGCTTGGTCCCTGATGATATGATCAGAGCTACAGATAAAGATGCGTACCCAAGCACTAAAATCATAATTTCTCCACCAAACCCTATACTGTGACCACTTTTTAGAATAATCTCTTCGAGACAATTCTAAGGGGTGGTCACAGCATAGGGTTTGGTAGAGAGGACTTATTCTTGAAATTGTTTGAATTTACGCATCCTCAAGAATTGTTTTAACCCTTTCCCTGTTCTATGTTTATTCAAAATTTCAATACCTACCTAATATTCATGGACAAAATAGTTATAAAGAAATATGGAAGGTGCAATACTGTACCTATTTTAGAAAGTATAGAAACAGATCTATTCAATTCCTTTAGCAAACAGAGCAGACCCTGATCAGACGGCTCCTCTAGGAGCCGTCTGATCTGGGTCTACTGTTTGCAAATGCGTGAAAACATGTTTGTATGAGGGAAAGGGTTAATTTACGCCTCCTATCTGGAACTCTGTATGATGTGTCTTAAAATGTTTGCAGTAGTTATCATGAATTGGTCTGTTTTGTACTAAATGTTAAAAGTGCAAGAAGAGTGAATATAGCAGGCTGCACTCTTCTCATGCTGAGTGCAACTAGAATTTGCAAACAGCTTGGATCTAGATGAGATTTAATTAACGTGGCATCTCATCAGGATCCAAGCTGTTTGACACTCAGTCAGTACCTTTCTGACAAAGCTTAACCCATTTCCTCATATTGACGCCTTTTGACATCTCTGCAAAAGTCACCTGTTGAAACCATTGTGATAAATAGAGCATTTGTTCCTATAGGAGCAAATGCTCTATTTATCACAATGGTTTCAAACTACAAAATTCTTCTTTTCGCTAGATTCATTCAAAGAGGTTGGATCTAAAAATAGCCTATTAGGTGATGGGTTAAATGAATTAGGTGTAAATATTGTATGAGGTTAGAGTTGTAGCAGACTTTCTTTGTTTAGCTTGAGAAGGGTTCAAATTGATGCAACACTTTCAATTTGTAATCTAATACAACATCCCTGTTGAATATTCTACCGGTATGTAATAAATAATGATATCATGAATGTTTATCACATGAATTTCTATAATGGCTTACGTACACATGAAGTTTTGGTTTGTCTTTGCTTTGGACCGGTTTTTAAACTTTTCATTATTTCGAACTGTTTTCTTAAATAGCTGAGCTACTGCGATCATACATTTGTTGGCATTGGCATCAACAATTTTCTTGTGACTTGCACAGGTTTTGTAGTGAAAGCTTGTATGTGGTAACTGGGCATCAGGTGTAAGTGTAGTGAATGATAAAAATACACTTAAATAATTTTCATGAAGTCATAAATCCTTGCATCAATCCAGCTTGAAGCAGCAAAATGCTTTTTAACCCTTTCCCTCATATAAATGTGTTTTCACACATTTGCAAACTGAGTAGACCCAGATCAGACGGCTCCTAGAGGAGCCGTCTGATCAGGGTCTGCTCTGTTTGCTAAAATAATTTGATAGATATGTTCCTTTACTTTCTAAAATGTCTACAATATTCCACCTTCCATATTTCTTTCTAACTATTTTGTTAATGAATATTCAGTAGGTATTGACATTTGGCCTAAATACAGAACAGGGAAAGGGTTAAGAAGACGCGTTTTTATCCAGTAAGTGGCTGATATGGAGAGATGCTGCTGTTTCTTTCAGATTGGACATGCTCATATTGTAGATGCAAGTCAAAAGGAAGAGAGTTGTTGTCTGGCAAGGTAAGTTATGCATCTCTGTACAGAGCTACAGATAAAAGTGTGTTCCCAAATACACTGTACTAAAATCGTCATTTCTCCAACAAACCCTACACTGTGACCACTCTTTAGAATCGTCTCTTTGAGACGATTGTAAAGAGTGGTCACAGTATAGGGTTTGGTGGAGAAATAATGGAGCTATTCTTGAAAATGATTAAAGTTACGCATCTTATCTGGTCCTCTGTCCTTATTCAATACATTACCAAATTTGTCCAATTTATCACAATGGTTTCAAAAAGTGACTTTTACAGAGGCGTCAATATGAGGGTATGGGTTAAGACACCTTTCATATCAGACTATAGAAAATGTCGATGACAGATATTTCATAGTGCATTTCAAACCATCATTTTGATTCATCACAAAGTCAGATTAGTTTGTTTTTGATATTTTAATTTCTGTAGTACTGATCAATATACTGCCACTGGTCACTTTTAATACTCTAATTCATGCAAGAAGTAACGGTGTCATGACTATTTATTAAATAAAGTTTTATGATGGTAAATGAACACAATAAAAGTTTGGCCACTGAGGAAATTGTGGAATCATATATGTAGTATTCCACAAGCCAACAGAGCAGACCCTGACGAGACAGCTCCTACAGGAGCCGTCTGATCTGGGTCTACTCTGTCTGCAAAGGCCTTAAAAGGCATGTTTACAGAGTAAGGGGTGAACCCTTGAAAGACAAGACAGGAAATTGAATATTTTGCACCCAGTATAAACATTATGTAAAGCAAGAATTTTAGAAGTAAAAAACTCAATATTATCGATGAGAGGCAGCATTCAATTTGCAAACAGTTTGGATTCAGACGAGTCACAGAGTATTGCAGTTGTCTCATCAAGGTCCAAACCATTTGACATTCAGGTTGTATGTTTTAACCCAATACCTCATAGGCTATTTTTAGACCCAATCTCTTTGAATGAATCTACCCAAAAGGAGCATTTACTAGAGAAAAGGAAAATTTTAGAATTTTGTAGTTTTAAAATGTAGTTTCATGAAGTGACTTTTACAGAGGCGTAGAAAGGCGTATTCATGGAGGAAAGGGTTTTCACACATTTGCATACAGAGTATACCCAGATCAGATGGCTCTTATAGTTCTATAGGAGCTATCTGATCTGGGTCTGCTCTGTTTGCTAGTTGAATTTGAAAGATCCTTTTATTTACTTTCTAAGATGGCTACAATATTCCACCTTCCATATTTCATTATAACTATTTTGTCCATGAGTATTCAGTAGGTACTGAAATTAGAACTAAATATAGAACAAGGAAAGGGTTAAGAAAAAAACAATATAGCTGTTTTAAAGAGGAAGTCCCTACAATGATCGCATATTTTCAATAATGTCATAAAACTTGGTATTTGTTATGCTCTATCATTATTATGAAGGTTCCCAATTTGAACTTATATCGAAAAATGCCCTTGTAATACAAATGAACCGATTTCATCAATAAAGATAATTTTTGTTCTACAACACAATATTATCGGCCTTTTCCGTTAAATTCTTCCGCGTTTTGCCGATGATCACCCGATCCCTCCATTGTTTACGTAATAGCTTTCTCGGAAGTGGTCAGAGAATCGTGAATAGGGCGAACAGTTACGAAACTAAAACCCAACCCGAATAAAACTGAAACATTGGGGAGTAAAACCGGGATCCGCGATATCAAACACATAGATGTTTTGTCATTATAAACGGTAATTGGATGGGGCTTTTTGCGATATACTACTTTTCAGCATATAAACAAATGAGTTTTGTACATTTTAAGTGTTTATGAAACGCGTCAAATGTAGGGACATCCCCTTTAAATATATATATATAAGGGGGTTTTGAGCAGGTGAATTTTCTGTGTTTGGATAACAAGGAATCAGGGGTCGATCTTATGAAAGATGGTATGACAAATATTATGGTAAGTCATATTTTACGACAGTTGCTATTAACCCTTCGCTTGCTGAATTTTAAAATACATTTCTCCTTCTTTACCCATGTCCTCTTGTATAATTACATATATCTTCACTGTCTACAAGTATATCGCTGTGCAATCACTGCTGTGGATTGCACTGGTTGCACAGTGAACTTGTAAATAGTGCAGCCCCTGATGAGACAGCTCCTGCAGGAGCTGTTTCATCAGGGTCTTCACTATTTACAGGTAGCTATATTGACGTAAACAGCAAGCGAAGGGTAAATAGCATAGCAGAAGTTATCACACATTCTAGCGTGCATCAATTAGTTGAAGCTTATAGGACAGAAAATAACAGAAAACCAGCATGCCATGATCCCAACTATAACCAATCTTCATATGTTCAACTTACAATAGTTTTAGTTGAACTATCTTTAGTTAGACTGGCTAGCAATTCGGATACACCTATTTACGGTTATTTTAGATTGATGGTAGGTGTGACAGAAAAAGGAACTATCACAGCAATGAAGAAAGAGGGATCTGGCAGCCTTGCTTCAGCCAGTTTAGAAGAAATGCTTGAGGTAACTGTCTGTGTGTTTAACTCTGTCCATGTGATGCTTAGGATACTTATTAACCCTTTCCTTACTTATTAACCCTGTTTTAATGCATTTGCAAACTGAGTAGACCCAGATCAGACAGCTCCTATAGGAGCCGTTTGATCAGGGTCTGTTCTATTTGCTATTGAAATGGGAAAGGTCGGTTTCTTTACTGTTTACAATGTCTACAATGTTCCACCTTCCATATTTCATTATAACTGTTTTGTGCATGAATATTCAGTAGGTATTAAAATTTGGAATTAACATAGAACAGGGAAAGGGTTAAACTCTGTCTCCATGTTAACTTTGTCCATGTATTTAGCATTGTCCATGTGTTAAATTCTGTCCATGTGATATATTGAATGCCTGATAGAAAAAAGGAACTATCACAACAATGATGGAAGAAGGATCTGGTAGCCTTGTTTCAGCCAGTTTAGAAGAAATGCTTGAGGTAGCTGCCTACGTGTTTAATTCTGTCCATGAGATATATTAGATACCTGTTTAACTGTGTTCACATGATGCTTTATGTTACCTGTCCACATGCTAAACTTGTCACATGTCTCTAGTCACATGATGCTTGAGCTACCTGTTTTAATATTTCAGCATGAAACCTGAATTTTCTGTTTAACCCTTTCCCTCATATAAACATGTTTTCACGCGTTTGCAAACAGAGTAGACCCAGATCAGACGACTCCTACAGGAGCCGTCTGATCAGGGTCTGCTCTGTTTGCTTGTGGAATTTTACAGATCTGTCTCTTTACTTTCTAAAATGGCTGCAATGTTCCACCTTCCATATTTCATTAGAACTATTTTGTCTGTGAATATTCAGTAGGTATTGAAATTTGGAAAAAATATAGAACAGGGAAAGGGTTAAACCTGTCTATCCACATGTTTATCTCTGTCCACATGGTGCTTGGGTATCTGTTTATCTCTGTCCACATGGTGCTTGGGTATCTGTTTATCTCTGTCCACATGGTGCTTGGGTATCTGTTTATCTCTGTCCACATGGTGCTTGGGTATCTGTTTATCTCTGTCCACATGGTGCTTGGGTATCTGTTTATCTCTGTCCACATGGTCCTTGGGTATCTGTTTATCTCTGTCCACATGGTGCTTGGGTATCTGTTTAACTATGTCCATAAGATGCTTGTACTTGTTTACATGTTTAACCTTTTCCCCATTGAATATTCGTGCAAGAAATAATGACATTATGAATATTAATTAGATTATTTCTTATAATGGCATATGAAGACATCATTTTGGCTTGGACGGAAACTGTAGAATCAGATCTGCATTACACTATATGCAAACAGAGCAGACCTTGGTCATACGGCTCCTATAGGATCTGGGTCTACTCCTTTTGAAATGGTGTTTATATGAAGGAAGGGGTTAAATTTGTCAATACTCTGCCTTGGGTACCTGTTTGATTGTTTTAGCTCGCAGAGTACTAACATTAGCCATTGGGATCACTCTGTGTCAGTCCTCTTGTGTTTTGTGTTTTGTGAGTCTTGGATCACTCTGTGTCAGTCCTGTTGTGTTTTGTGTGTCGTCAGTCTTCAACAGTTTCTTTGAAGGACATCCCCCATAAACCACTGATTGGAATTTCCCAAATTTCCCAAAATGGTCTTAGATTTTAGCTAACAATTTCTTTAAACGGATTCCTAACCAATTATTGGATTTTACCAAATGCCAGGTATATGATCTATATAGGTGATCCTCTATCAGACTTGTGTAAATCATCTGCAGCATATGTAGTTCATGGGAGCTTAAAATAGATTTTAAGTGACAATCCCTTCAAGTGACATCTTCTCCTGACTTCTGATAAAGGGTCATCTTTTATAATAGCAGGGTTCCCACAGGCCTTGAAGAGTCCTTGAATTTGGTTTCAACCTTGAAAAGTACTTGAATTAAGTGTTACCTTGAAAAAATGCCAAAAAGGTACTTGGATTTAATTGAAAGTCCTTGAATTTCGGAAAACAACCTTAAATATCACTAAAATATAATGTAAGTTAACAAAATAAGTTTTATAACACATTATCTGTGTAAAAAAAACAGAAAATGAAACAGAAACCTTCAATTTCTAGCATATCAAAAGTACATAAACATACAGGGCAAATGCTGCGGGTACGTATTGCGTTTGAGGGCAATCGAGGAATTTTGTGTACGACGTCACCATAAATTGTGTAAAGAATGGCAGCGTCCGTCGTAAGTGTTCGTTAGGAGAAGCGATGGGAAAGTTTTGAAAAAAGTGTTCAGTTGCAAACTAATTTATTAAGAAACTAGTGTATAATTTTTATGTTTATTCAACACAAAGAGTCATACTTGTACAATTTTAGCTGTAAAAATGTTCAGAAAAAATGTGTGAGAATTTTGTACGAACCATGAATAGCACATGGGCACATGATTTTTGGCCATGACAGAAACTGTAGTCTAGAATCATGTCTATATTATATTGTAAGCAAACAGAGCAGACCCTGATCAGACAGCTCTACTGTGTTTGCAAAAGCGTACTACGTAGAAAGGCATATTTATGGAGTAACGGGTTAAAAACTCCCATTATTTTAGTAAATACAACTGATACTTGCACATATAACATTGCATGACCAAGTTTCTGCAATATAAGTATGACATTTGTCTGATTTTTAGCTCTTCTGTTTTTCGAAGCAACAAATAAGAGCTATTGTAGTTCTGCGTTGTCGTCATCATTATTGTTGTTCGGAAACTTTAATGTTGGCCATTACTTCTTTACTATTCATGTAACTATTATGAAACTTCACACACTTGCTCACCGTCACAAGGGCTACAATCGAAGAGACTAGAATTTGCACCCACATGCGGTGCTCTTGTTTATCTTAAAACAATTCCTGCATGAACATTAGAAATAAAGACATCATGAATATTAATCAGATTTAATTTTTACAATAGCAGATTGACACAGGATCTTTTGGCAATGGCAGAAACTAAAATCATATCTATAGTATATCATAAGCAAACAGAGCAGACCCTGATCAGACGGCACCTACAGGAGCCATCTGATTGGGGTTTACTCTGTTTGCAAAGGTGTAGAAAGGCGTATTCATGGAGGAAAGGGTTAAATTGTTGAAACATGTTCACTCAGATCAGATGCCATATTCAAAATGAATGAACTGATCTGACTACACTGTATAAGGACCACTGATAACAAGTTACACAGCATCACTTATATACTCTTGTGATATCAATATATACTCCCTTTGAGTTCACATCCAACTCCAGGGTGATGACAGTACAAATGTTAAAAGCAGCCTCAGGTGGGGGACAATAGATTCCTGGACAATACTGGCTTGTTTAACCCTTTCCCTCATATAAACATGTTTTCATGCATCTGCAAACAGAGTAGACCCAGATCAGATGGCTCCTAGAGGAGCCTTCTGATCAGGGTCTGCTCTGTGGCTAACGGAATTTGAAATCTCGGTTTCTTTACTTTCCAAATTGGGTACAATGTTCCACCTTGCATATTTCATTATAAGAATTTTCTCCATGAATATCATCAGGTATCAAAATTTGGAATAAACATAAATCAGTGAAAAGGTTAATTTGTTTTAAAACTAAATACTGGGCTACATTAATTATTTTATAGTTTGTGTTGTCTGTGGAAATGTGCTGTTTTGAGTTGTCAACATAATAAAGACCTCATGAAATAAGACAAGTGGCACTCCAGTGTCAGTAGATCAGTTTGGGATATCTGTCACTGTGACAGCTCTTGTTTATGACCTTATATATGCTTGGAATTTCAGTGACAAATGCTTTAACCCTTTCCTTCATGATTATTCATGTAAGAAATAATGACATCATGAATATAAATAGATTAATTTGTTGTAATAGAACATATTCCCATGAATGTTTGGCCTTGGCAGAAAGTGTAGAATCATATCTATATTATATCATAAGCAAACAGAGAAGACCCTGATCAGACGGCTCCTATAGGAAACGTCTGATCTGGGTCTTCACTGTTTGTAAAGGGGTAGAATGGTGTATTTATGGAGTAAAGGGTTAGAGGTTGTAGAATCTTTGCAATGTAGGACATCTGTTTGTTATATTTTCTATTTAAACCCTTATTTCTAATTAGATGTCTTTTCTTTTAATTTCAGACTGGCAAGCGAGTGGGAGCTGCATTAAATCAAAGTTTAATGGAAATTCTCATCAGTGACGACAAGCCGGTCAAAAGGAAACAGACAGCCAGTTTTCTGAGATAGCATTGACCCATTTCTTAAATCATTCAAGTCTGAATATTAACTTTTGTCTGCAAAACTTGTTGTCTGCAGAAATTCTTAAAGCACATATTTCTTCCAGTTCTTTTTAAAAACAGCATCTGATTGTCAAAACATATGGATCCTGATGATCTGGATCTAAAGTGTAATTAAAGCTAGAACCCCTCTAATGCAACCACTTAATGAATAAACGTAGGTGTCTTTATAAGCAGGTGGTTGCTTAATGCAGGACAAAAGTAATGCAGAAAGCTCCTAGAGGAACTTTCTGCATTACTTTTGTCCTGCGTTAAGCTTGCACCCAGAATTATACCCCTAAGGTGGTCGCATTAGCGGGATTTTACTGTAATTACAAATTGGTTGATAGTGTGCAAGAATTTAGCTTATCAAAAGGGAATTGTCTATCATAGCCCAGTCTGTCTTGTTTAATATGGGACTTTTGGTAACAGGTTTTATGGTGATAACTACATGTAGTGTTGACAGTAGTCAGACTTACGTCGTAACTCTTTTCTAGTTTCCAAATGTGACCAGTTTCTGATACTAGACAGATCACAAGCTTTGATGAAATAGACATTTTCTTCTGTGATGACATGCTTTTGTAAACATACCAACTGCTAAAAGTTTGCTAAATAACTTGCAAGACTAACCCATGCAAATAGTGCAGGGCCCGATCATCGGGCTCCATCAGGACCAGTTCGATCAGGGTTAACAATATTTGATAATACATATACTGGTTTCATGTGTGAAACAATGCAGGGTTCCAGTTCACAAAATTTCTAAATCTGAGTCTTGATTTCGTTCTCAAGTATCTGGCTCCAAGGTTAATAAGTTTTTTGCTTGAGTCTGAGATCATTCTCAAGCATCTGATTGGTCAGAGACTTGTGAATGATCTCAGACTCAGAAGTTTTATATAACCTTGGACCCTGGCAGATTTGACAGATTTTGAGCATGCTACAAATCTGACCAATCTGATACTTGAGAATTATCTCAGATGCTAGCAAAAACCTACTTAATTACCTCGATCCAGAATTGCCTTATTCAGCTTTTCAAACTGGTGAAGAATGGAAACTGTCATAATGTTTAGAGTATACGCAACGGCCTGGAGGTTATTACACATGGCTTGAAGGTTAGATCATTCTCAGGCATATGATTGTCAGGGTCCAGGGTTATAAAACTTCTGAGTCTGAGATCATTCTCAAGTATCTGATTGGTCAGATTCTGAGCAGATGCTTGAGAATGATCTCAGACTCAAGCAAAAAGTTTAATAACCTTGATTCCAGATCCTTGAGAATGAAATCAGACTGAGACTTAGAAGTTTTGTAACCTCAGTTGATGGCCTTGTTTATAAATGAATGAGATATTTCATGAAGAAAAGTGCTCTTGAGGATTTAGTATTTTACAAACAGTATAGACCAAGACCAGCTGCCCATGTCATGTCTGATCAGGATCAAAACTGTATATGGTTAAATAAAAAATTAATAATGTACAAATAATGTTGATTAGTATTAACTCTTTATGCCGTGAATATTCATGGCATATTCCGTCCATTATAAACATCATTGAACTCTTAACCCTTTCCTCCATGAATATTCATGTAAGAAATAATGACGTCATGTAGTAATTAGATTAACTCATTCTTATCTAGACTATTTTTAGACCCAACCTCTTTTAATGTATCTACCGAAAAGGAGCATTAACTAGTGAATTCTTTATGAAAACTGATGACAACAGGGTGGATAGGATTGAAAGAGTAAATTCAGAAAAAGACCTAGGAGTACTATTTGATAACCAGTTAAAATTCAATGATCATATTTACACAAAAATAAAGAAAGCTAACTGCATTCTAGGTTTGATAGCTAAAACTTTTACATATGTCTCTAAGGATGTGTTCCTCCACTTGTATAAGGCACTAGTAAGGCCGCACCTTGAATATGCATCTGTAATATGGACCCCACATTACAAAAAGTATAGTATTGCTCTAGAAAATGTTCAGAGAAGAGCCACTAGAATGCTCATAAGTTTGAGAGGTTTAAGCTACAGTGAGAGGTTAAAGTATCTCGGCATTCCGACCCTGGAGTACAGGAGGGACAGAGCAGATGTAATTCAGGCATTCAAACTTCTGAAAGGTTTGGACAAAACATCTGCCACCCTGCTATTGGTAAAAGAGGGTAGTAGAACAAGGGGTAACGATATGAAACTCCGTAAGCCTAGGGCTAGAACAGAACAGAGAAAGGGTACTTTTAGCCATAGGGTAATAGACCTCTGGAACTCTCTCCCTAACAGTGTTGTTCAGGCACCCTCATTGAATATTTTTAAATCAAAGCTGAATGGGCACTGGGGGGCCACCAACAAAGCTAATAAGTTTGATGCCGAGTGCTATTACCCATATAAGTGAAGTGTTGACAGTGATTAAAGACAATAAAACTGTAATGAACTGTGAGTAGTATGTGTAAATATGAAACGGATGTGAAAATCAATGTTCACTATTAGTGAACGGGCAGTGTATATATTTTAAAATATGAAATGAATAGAACTGATATTCATGCAAGTGAAGTGAACAATAAAGGACATTACTGGAACCGGTATAATAAAATTCAACTGAAGAGAACAAATACAAATGGGCCGAAGAAGCTGCAAAGCTTATGCATCATAGATGCATCTGGCCTCGATTCTACATGAACTACATGAACTAGAGGAAAGGAAAAAAAATAGAATTTTGTAGTTTGAAACCATTGCGATAAATAGAGCATTTGCTCCTTTAGGAGAAAATGCTCTATTTATCACAATGGTTTCATAAAGTGACTTCCATAGATGCGCAAAAATGCGTCACTGGGGGATAATGTGTTAATTTGTTATAACAGCACATTGACAGGAGTTTTTGACCATGGCAAAAACTGTTGCATCATATTAATGGTATATTATCTTATAAGCAAACAGAGTAGACTCTGGGTCTTCTCTGTTTGCAAAGGCATAGAAAGGCGTATTTATGGTGTAAAGGGTTAACTCCAGATATATGCCTATACACCTTTTCAAACACAGTAGACCTAGATCACATGACTCCTGTATAAGAGGTGTTATTGCTTAGTAAATGGTATAGATTTTAACCAGCAGTCTCTATCATGATTAACCCTTTCCCTGATATAAACGTGTTTTCACGCGATTGCAAACAGAGTAGACCCAGATCAGACTGCTCCTAGAGGAGCCGTCTGATCAGGGTCTGCTCTGTTTGTTAATAGAATTTGATAGGTCTGTTTCTTTACTTTCTAAAATGTCTACAATATTTTACCTTCCATATTTCTTTATATCTATATTTAATGAATATTCAGTAGGTATTGAAATTTGGCCTAAATACAGAACAGGGAAAGGGTTAAAGATTCCCGTGTTCATAGGGCTATTTTATAAAACTTCAGTGAAATGATATTCATGATGCCATTATTTCTAACTTCAGTATTCATGGAGTAAAGAGTTAACTCGTTATATTTTCTATTGCTACATAAAACAATTGAATACACATATATAAGCTATGCTAATTGATATAGAATCAGATCTAAGATATTCTGTAAGCAAACAGAGCAGATCCTGATCAGACAGCTCGTGTAGGAGTTGTCTGATCAGGGTCTACCCTTTTTGCAGTGGTGTTAAAAGGTATCCCTATCGAGTGTAGAATTCAAGAATGTAAAACCTGAATGATCTTTGATTCTACACCTGTATCCATGCGTATAAAACTTTTAAGTTGAGTCTGAGTTCGTTCTCAAGTTTTTGATTGGTCAGATTTAAGCCTTTGGCTCAAATTTGACCAATCAAAAGCTTGAGAGCAAACTCAGACTCAACTAAAAAGCTTTATAAGCATGGACCCTGGTCAGGGTCTTCATATTTTGTGAAGCCTTCATATAAGTAAGTTCTTAACCATTTACTACATGAATATTCATGTAAGAAATAATGACACAGAGGTCCAGATAAGATTCATACATGTACATGTGTATATTAACATATTTTCATGAATTACTTCTTTTATTTCTCCACCAAACCCTATGTTGTGACCACTCTTTAGAATCATCTCGGAAAGACGATTCTAAAGAGTGGTCACAGTATAGGGTTTGGTGGAGAAATGACGATTTTAGTATTTGAGTATTCACCTTTATCTATAGCTCTGATGACATCATGTATATATTAAGAATATTTTTTATAATGGCACATGAACATAGGAATGTTTGGTCATTGCAGAAACTGGAATCGTATCTACATGTATATTATATCATAAGCAAACAGAGCAGACCCTGATCAGACGGCTCCTATAGAAGCCATCTAATCTGGGTCTACTCTGTTTGCGAATGCATAGACATGCGTATTTATGGAGTAAAGGGTTAAACAGTGCCATACTATATGATGTCATTTCACCCCTTACTCCATAGAAATGCCTTGTAACACCTTTGACAATAGGGTAGACCCCTCAGACAGCTCCTCTAGATGTATTCTGATCAGGGTCTGACCTGTTTGCTTGTGGAATAATGTAGATTTGTTTCTCCTATGGCTAAACATTTCTGTTTTCATGTTCTATTATAAAAAAAATGTCATAATTAATATTCATGAAATAATAAATTGAAATATGAATTTTAAAATTTGTTCGGTAAGTTAACGTAATGTGATAAAGTCACTCTGGAACAGTCATTGATCTATTTGATCATTACGGTAACCATCGCTGATTAAAATAAACAAGAGGGCCATGAGGCCCTGAAGCGCTCACCTGAGATACCCCAGGGATGGGGCCATCATTTGTACAACCTTGGTAGAGAACCACAAGGCAAAGCAGTATGCCATTAATTAAAGGTCTAAGCCTTATGGTTTCAGAGGAAAATGATATATTTTTCTCATGAAAACTGATAAGCCAGGGCCAAGTTTCACCCAGAGGTCATGGTCGTAAGTTGAACAATATTGGTAGAGGACCACAAGCCAAAGCTACATGCCAAATATCAAAGGTCTAGGCCTTACAGTTTCAGAGAAGAAGATTTTTAAAGATTTTCCTATGAAAAACTGATAAGCCCTTGGGCGGGGCCATTTTTTGCCTGGGGTCATAATTTAAACAATCTTTGTAGAGGACCATTAGATTATGCTGCATACCAACTATCAAAGGTCTATGCCTTACAGTTTCAGAGAAGAATAATGTTAAAGATTTTCCTATGAAAAACTGATAAGCCCTTGGGCGGGGCCATTTTTGGCCCGGGGGTCATAATTTAAACAATCTTTGTAGAGGACCGTTAGATTATGCTACATGCCAAATATCAATGGTCTAGGCCTTGCAGTTTCAGAGAAGAAGTTTTTTAAAGATTTTCCTATGAAAAACTGATAAGCCCTTGGGCGGGGCCATTTTTGGCCCAGGGGTCATAATTTGAACAAACTTTGTAGAGAACCATAATATCATGCTACATGCCAACTATCAAATATCTAGGCCTTACAATTTCAGAGGAGATGATTTTTAAAGATTTTCCTATGAAAAACTGATAAGCCCTTGGGCGGGGCCATTTTTGGCCCGGGGGTCATAATTTGAACAATTTTTGTAGAGGATCATTAGATCATGCTACATGCCAAATATCAAAGGTCTAGGCCTTACAGTTTCAGAGAAGAAGATTTTTAAAGATTTTCCTATGAAAAACTGATAAGCCCTTGGGCGGGGCCATTTTTTGCCCGGGGGTCATAATGTGAACAATGTTTCGTTCCCCCTAGCCAATGATACTTCTGACAAAATTTGGTTAAAATCGGGTTGGCAGTTTCAGAGGAGATGTCGTTTGAAAATGTGGACGGACGACGGACACCGGACGACGGACAAATAGCGGTCACAATAGCTCATCCTGAGCCGAAGCTAAAAAGCAAAACAACCATTTCGATTTTGCATTTTATTTCATCTCCCGATTAAGACAAAGTTCATAAAACATTTTATGAGGTATAATGCAGTTTTGATTTTCAATGCAGGACTGGACAATGTTTTCTCTAATTGTATGACTGCTGGTAGATTTTGATTGAATAACGCCCCCATTGTTGGTAGATTTTTGTTGGGTAACTCCGCAATTAATGGCAGATATTACTTGTGTTGGTTCTTTTGAATCTTTTCATATTAGAATGGCAGCGGGTGCATATGCACTGGTTTCGCCCATCCATCTGTATGATTTAGTCCAAGCCATAACTTTATTCTTCATGGATATATTTTAATATAATGTGTTAATTAACCCTTTCCCTGTTCTATGTTTATTACAAATTCCAGTAACTACTGAATATTCACGGAAAACATGGTTATAATGAATTCTGGAAGATGGTACATTGTAGCCATTTAAGAAAGTGATGAAACAGATCTATCAAATTCTATTAGCAAACAGAGCAGACCCTGATCAGATGGCTCCTCTAGGAGCCGTCTGATCTGGGTCTACTTTGTTTGCAGTTGTATATTTGTTTCATTCAACAATAGTTCAGTTATGTCTGCGGATAAATTCAGTTTCTTAACCAGTTGTTCATAGACATCAAAATAGTGTCGCACAATTTGATCAATGTCGCCTGCTTCTAATTGTCCCGTTTTTATACCCCCGTCGTTAGACGGGACATATTCTGTGAAACCCTACTGCCGGCAGGCGTCTCAAAATCATTTATGCACAATAACTTTAGTTTTGTATACCCCTTTTCCATGAAAATTTACATTTGCATTGATATTGATGACAGCAGAAACCTTTTTGAATATGGGCTTTGCTTGACCAAGGTCAAGGTCACTTTTCCTAAAATTAGTTTTCAGTTTTCGGACGGTTACTTTAGTTCTGTATATCGGATTATCACGAAACTTAATATGTGCTTTGATGTCGATGAGGACAGGAACCCTATTGGAAAACGGGCTTTCCCCCACCAAGGTCAAGGTCACTTTTTCTAAAAATATATTGTTTTTCTGTTTCTGAATGATAACTTTAGTTCTGTATATCCAATCTTCATGAAACTTTACATGTGCATCGATATCAATGAGGGCAGGGATCCTATCAAATATGGTCTTTGCCCAACCAAGGTCAAGGTCACTTTTTTTAAAAATAGATTGTTTTTCCATAACTTAGATTCAGGTAAAAAATGATTTCCGTGAACTATTGCCACCTGATATGGAATAATGGCCTTTTCAACTAAAGGCATTGGACGGGCGTAGTTTGTGACATTATGAATATATGTTATTGTCATGGTCTTTCGAGACTACCTAGTCAGACTGTGTTGGTCGCAGTCGGTTAATTTATACTTCTATATTTTCAGAATACATATAAAAGAATTCAGTCTAGGTTTACTAGAATGAAACAAAAAGCTGTTAATGCACATATTGGCTAAGAAAAGGATCTCCAACACTGCATGAATTGAAGTTATTATGCCCCCATAGACGATAGTCGGGGGGCATATTGTTTTTGCCCTGTCTGTCTGTTTGTCTGTTTGTTTGTCAGCAACTTTAACATTGGTCATAACTTTTGAGCCAGTATAGATAGAGACTTGATATTTGGCATACATATGTATCTCATGAAGCCGCACATTTTGAGGGGTGACGTGTCAAGGTCAAGGTCATCCTTCAAGGTCAGAGGTCAAATATATGGGTCAAATCGCCGACTTTAACATTGGCCATAACTTTTGGACCAGTAGAGATAGAGACTTGAAATTTGGCATGCTTGTGTATCTCATGAGGCTGCACATTTTGAGGGGTGACATGTCAAGGTCAAGGTCAGAGGTCAAGGTCAGAGGTCAAATATATGAGGGGCATAGTGTTTCACAAACACATCTTGTTTTTATTCTGAAACCCATTCCTTCATATAAATGTGTTTTCACACATTTGCAAACAGAGTAGACCCAGGTCAGACGGCTCCTATAGGAGCCCTCTGATCAGGGTCTGCTCTGTTTGCTTATGGTATAATATAGATCTAATTTTACAGTATCTGTCTCAACCAAAATTTTCTGTGTTCATAATTATGCTGTTGTAAAAAATAATCTAATTAATATTCATGATGTTATGGTTTCTTTCATGAATATTGATCAAGGAAAAGGTTAACTAACATATCGATAAGGGACAGGAAATTAATGTTAAGTGAAATGAGTTCGTTCTTGAATGACTTACTCAAACCCATATTCTTGACATACACAAAATATTTTGCAGGGCGAAACAAATGCACTGGCTATTGCAAATATTGTAGACTCAGATCAGAGGGTTCTTAGTGGAGCTCTCTGACTAAGGACTGCACTGTTTGTCATTCAAAATCCTCTCACAATGTTTATCAACTGCAGAGTAGCTTAATATGCAGGTCAAAAGTAATGCAGAAAGCTTTTTGTATTACTTTTGACCTGCATTAAGCTACCACGTGCCTTACAGACCCATAATTAAACTACCGAATTTTCAAATATTCTCTACCAAAACATGTTGTGACCATTCGTTAGAAGCGTCTCTTTGAGTCCACACTGTTTATTCGCTATTCTTGAACATTTTAATTTGAGTATCCTTTTTGTGCTTGTTTGTGATCAAATATTTTATTAACTTTATCTTGTCAAATGCTTTGATATTTTCTTTTCTGGTGAAATTATTTTGAAATGTTGTATGACGATATACAATATACACTATGTACAGTTTCTAATAATATCTGTTCTGTTCTGTTCTGTCGTGATGATCATTTAGAACACAGCATTATCCCCATCACAGCCATGACGGTAACGTGTATTAGTACATAGATTGCCATCCTCTCATTGGCAGAGTTATGCGCGCTGGACCCACGGCTTGCAGTTGATATAACTATAATGATATACAATGAAGAAAAGATTCCAAAATAGGGAATAAAATTAATATAATACATAAATACTTGAACTGCTCTGATCTAATATTTCGACCACTAAGGACCATTTTCAACGATTGTCATGTCAAAATACACGTCACATTTTTGTTACATGCATTCAGCCATAAAATCAAAGAGAATTATTCTCCACCTAATGGTTACCCCCTGTCCCTGTTGAATATTCATGCAAGAAATAATGACATCATAGATATTTACTAGCTGAAATTTTATAATGGCATATGTGCATAGGAAGTCTTGGTACTGGTAGAAGTCTATTATAATTTCATAAGCAAACAGTAGGCCCTTATCAGACGGGGCCCGAAAACTTAACTGCGTTAGTTGCAATAACGAACTAACCTCAATTTCGGCGGTTTTCAACGATAAAGATGACGCACGCTGATTACAGTTCGCGAAAATCGATAAGCCCTTTTTGCAGCGACGCTATCTACCCGAGTTTCGGTTTATCCGCTTTCGATATCGACCGTTTCCGTCGACCAATCGCAGGCCTTCGTATGAACTTCTAAATATTGATCATTAATGTGGCCGGGTTATGACACAACATTACTTACTACTCCTAATTCTACACTTTCTACCATGACCAATATGTCCTGTGTTCACATGTCGTTATTAAAAACCATCCAATTATTTATTAAATCATCTAATTAACACTCATTATTAGCTTTTTGTATACATTTGGTCCTGCTTTAGGCTACCACCTAATTTTAAGACTCAAACATGAACATTTTTCGTGGTCGCTTTAGAGGGTTTTCCCAAATGGGAGTAGAACCTGTCTTAAGCGACCGTATATTGATTGGACACGGGCTTCTTGAATACAGGTGGTTACTTATATAGGACAAAAGTAATGCAGAAAGCTCCTACAGGAGATTTCTGCATTGAGACATTACCTGTTTAATGATCCAACTACTAGTACCTCATTTAAAGGTAGCAATTGACAGGTTCTTCTGTTCCTCTTATCTACTACCCCGTAGAATATATTAAACCACTGCTTTCGCGTTTTGAACTGGGAAAAGTTTCATCGCGAGGAGGACTAGTGTCAAAGCATTGCAAATGTGCCTACCTTCTCTTTCACAGACCGAGCGCAGCTTTTTCTTACAGGGAAGTCCAACAACGCCATTTTCGTGGTCCGTGCTCAGAGCCAGACAGTGCGGAGGATCTGTCACACCAAAAAACAAACATACACCAATAAGGCAATGTTTAGCATGATGAGTTGATGTCAATTTACTAAGAGCAGTTTTGACGCTTCTGTAAAAGGAATTTTTGAAGCTGCATGTATTGCGATAAACAGAGCATTTGCTCCATAGGGACAGTTTTCCTTTTCTATAGTAAATGCTCCTAAAAGGAGACGGCATGTTTGCAAGCGGAAGTTAGTTAGATCCAAAAGAGTTTTAAAAGCACGTATTAACCCCCCCCCCCCCCCCCACAAAAAAAATAATACAGAAATACAAAGTCACGTGGATAGAACGTGTGCCCATGCAGCTGTCGTGTTACTTTGCGATCTGAACGTCTGCATCAAATTCCAAATCAAGTCGGGCCATGCTTAGTTATTGTTAACACTTTGCGTTATAGATACACCCTTGCAAACAGAGTAAAGGTACCAGGTCAGATGGCTCTTGTCGTAGCCGTCTGAACAGGGTTTGCTGTGTTTATTTATGAAAATGCATGTGATTTGACAGTGTCTGTCAAGGCAAAACATCCGTGTGATCAATACATGTAGTTATAACAATTCAGCCAATTAATGATCATGATGTAATTATTTCTTAGGTGAATATTTATGGAGTAATGGGTTAACCCATTCCCTCATATTGACGACTCTGTAATAGTCACTGTGAAACCATTGTGATAAATAGAGCATTTGCTCCTATAGGAGCAAATGCTCTATTTATCACAATGGTTTCAAACTACAAACTTCTAAAAAATGTCCTTTTCTCTAATTAATGCTCCTTTTGGGTAGACTTATTCAACGAGGTTGTATCTAAAATAGCCTATGAGGTAATGGGTTAACACTGCGACTGATCTGTATCTACATTGTTTGCAGAGCACCCAGAATATCATATCTCGTGACGCGGCTGAAGCATATTGACCACCTGTTCTAGTAAACTGTCCCTTGCCGACGGTGCGTCCGTCCAGCCATTTGTAGTCGACACCGTCGGAGACACGTGATGCACCGATCCATACATCGGATGACCCATGTTCGCCTGAAAATACATTTACATTGTAGTTAGTAAAATATATACAAGCAAGGTTTTACGCAAGCGTAAAATGGCTGCGTAACATGTATTTAAGCAGGATAGAAGAAAAAGAGGGAGCAATATTGGGAAAACATGACTGTTATGTATGAATTAATACATGCAGCAGAAACGGGGGAATGATTTAATGAGCCATGATGCATAATACATGTACCTGTGTTTGACACCAATAATACACAAATTACGTCACAGATCAATGTTACAGTCTACATGAAATTGTTCCGATAGGTCGACTCAATGCCCATTAACTGTTTCATTTATTTTGTCCCCAAATTAAGAACAGGTTAGTATAAGATACAGTTAAGTTGAAGCAAATTCAAATTCACAATGGCGAAATATGCAAAACGGTCAACAAAACCACGAGTAAAAGGTCTCAGCTAAATAACTTTAACAAAGCCAAAATGCAAACAAAAGTCTTATATTTTTATGTACAAAATGGTTTTAAACCAAAAGCACGTATACTAAGGTTGCTAAGAAAATATGAGAGAAAAAAAATAATTCAGCTTCCACTGAGTATCGAACCCACGACCTCACGTTTCCTAGTCCATCGCTATAACCCTTAGACCACGCTGACAGCTATGCTTGAAAGTGTGATTTTAATCATTCATACCTAATTCACTAGCATTTTCACTGAAACTGGATTATGGCAGAAAAGAAAGAAATATCCCCGACCAAAATATGCTTAGAAAAAAATATGAATGAAAATAAATAAAATAAATTAATATATAAAAATAAAAAATTGTCTCACACTAAACCATATTTATTAAAAAGATTGGCATTTACAGAAACACAGGACCGCAGAAACGCATGGGCAAAATTCAAAGCCGTATAATGGTGGGCTGCTTTCGCAGCCCAATCATTTACTTGGTATGTGTTGTTTGAAAATCTCCATCCAATGACAACTTTTCCTAGTGTGCAGTTCATTTTTCGACTGGTAAACTCTAATCAAGCAATTTCGATTGGTAAACTCTAATCCAGTCGTTTCAATTGGCTGATGTCAGATTTGACTTCTTGGCAGATTTATGTTACTAATAGAAAGAGAAAAGGAAAACAAAAGACACAGGTTATGCTAAAGCTAGCTACATACTTAAATGGACCCAATGCCAATCGCTCCCCAAAGTCAAGCGCTCATATCACACTCCACAATCTTAAGTAAGTTATATATTACTTGTTATTTTCTTTTATATCAAACTTTCCATTTAATGCGCTCATCGACATCTGGCAGAATGTGCCACAGACAGACAGACATCACACACACACACGCGCGCGCGCGCAAACAGAGAGAACGAGACTCTAAGGGATAATTCTGTATAACGTTCGCTCTGCATTAAACTACCACCTGCCCTAAAGACCAGAAGACATATTTGCTGGCCGTTAAAGTGAGGTTTCGTTGTATGTATTTAGCCATTTGCCATCGGAGCGCGACTTTAGCCATTTTCAAACAATCTGGGTCTAGATAAGATGAGGAGCAACTCGACACCTCATCAGAAACCAAGTTTCTTGATATTCGGTCAATAGTTTCTCAAAAGCTTGAATATTTGGAAGTAAATACAAGTTTCAATAGAACAGAGATTTCCCCTTTTCCTGTTCTATTGTTTATTCCAAGTTTCAATACCTACTGAATGTTCATAACCAGAATAGTTATAATGAAATATGGAAGGTGGACCATTGGAGCCGTTTATGAAAGTAAAGACACGGGTCTTTCAAATTCCATCAGCAAACAGAACAGACCCTGACCAGACGGCCACTACTCTGTTTGCAAATGCGTGAAAACACGTTTATATGAAGAAGAGGGATAGGTTAATTAAGCAGACATGATTTTTTCAACAGGCAAAGGTGAAACATTACCTGGTGACTTGGTATTTAGCTTTATCATGCTGTCAATGTAAAACGCGTCCTGAAATTGAGCCAAACTTCCAGAAATTCTATAACAGTTCTCTAAAGCATCTGACCAGTCCAATGGCTCTACACTCATCTTGAAGCATCTGTTGGTGTAACCATAGTCCTTCCATCCATAAGGACAAGACAGCCATTCTGCAACAGCTTTAAACATACACAAATTAACCCCTTCCATATCCTAGATTTATTCCAATATTCAATACCTACTCAATATTCATGGAAACTATAATTACCATATTGCATGACGAAATATGTAGCCAGTTAAGAAAGTAAAGAAGCATATTTTTCAAATTCCATTAGCAAACAACAGACCCTGATCAGACTGCTCGTATAGGAGCCGCCTGATCTGGGTCTACCCTGTTTGCAAACGTGTGAAAACACGTTTATATGAAGGGTTAAATACCATGCACCATCCTCTGTCATTTACCCTTTCATATCTTTTTAACTATCATAATTTAAACTAATACTTCGGGTAAAAAAGGTAACCACAAATCTTTACTCGTATTAACCACCATCATATAATCGTATTAACTGACATTCTTTTCCCTATTAACCACCATTCTTTTCCCTATTAACCACCATTCTTTACCCGTATTAACCAACATTATTTACCTGTATTAATTACATTTACGTTCCGTATTAAGTTATTAACTAACATTCTTTATCGTATTAAATACCGTTCTTATCCGAATAAGCTACCATTCGTTACCCGATTAAGTACCATTTTACTTAACTACCGTTCTTTCCGTATTAACTATCCTACTTTGCCGTATTAACTACCATTCTTTACTGTATTAACTACCATTCTTTATCGTATTAACTACCATTCTTTATCGTATTAACTACCATTCTTTACCCGTATTAGCTACCATTCTGTACCATTATTTACCCGATTAAATCCCATTTTACTTAACTACCTAACTACCTATTTTTAAAGTATTTACCATATTAACTACCATTTTTATTAAATACCATTCTTTTCCGTGTTAACTGCTATTCTTTACCCGATTAACTTCCATTTTTACTTAACCATCATCTTTTCCGTATTAACTACCATTCTTTACCTTATTAGCTACCCTGTTTACCTGATTATAACTACTATTATATTCCCGCACTAGATACGATTGTTTTCCGTATTAGCTACCATTCTCTATCTTTATTAACTTCCATTTTTATCCGTTTTGAGAATACCATTCTTTACCAACTACTGTTTTAACGTATCAAATACCATTCGTTACCTTATTAGTTCAGTCTCAGTGTTTTTATATTTTCTGGTCCAATAGGATCGCCAGTTTTTCAGTATACATGTACATGTAAACACTGACTACCGGTGTCTGAGAAGTGTTGCATTTTAACAACTACTCATGAACAGACTCAATAATCGTGTCTGCAGTTTTCTCATTTCGCATTGCTACTTTTGCTTTCGAGGGATCTTTTACTTTCAAATGTTATGTACTTGATAACAGCAGATGTTAAGTGTTCGTGTGATGGTCGTTTAGAAGTCTCCTAGTACTTATCTCAGTGTTGCTATATTTGTGGTCCTTCAGTATCACAAGTTTCATGTTTTTAGTATGGAAATTGAAAACGCTTAAGCCGTTGTTAGGGACATGAGTAGTGTTGCACTTTAAATTACGTCTCATGTTCATTAAAACTAATATGTTTTATCTTAAAATCTACCATTCTTTACCCTAAAAAAGAGTCATTCTTTATCCTTAAAACTACATTTTTTACCCTAAAAACTGCAATTTTTTACACAACTCTACCAGTGTTTTGCCCTAAAACTACCATTATACACACTAAACACTACAATTTTTTAACCTTAAAACTACTGTACCATTTTACTCTAACAACTAAATGTACCATTCTTTTAAGATAAAGTATAGAAAGGAATCACAAACGCTTACCAGATAGACACAAGGTACTCCAGACAATATAGGCAAGATGTAACATTGATGACCGGTATACTCAAACTCTGTCGATGACAAATTATCATTTGCAAACTTTGCATCAAAAGATTTAACCCCTTGCCTGATGAACTATTCGTGTAAGAAATAATGGTACCATGGATAGTTCTTACCTAGTTGGTATATATACACAGAGTGTTTAACCATGGCAGACGTAACCAAACAGAGCATACCCTGGTCCTACGAGTACACTCTGTGTGTAAAGCCGTCAAAAGACATCTCTGTCAAGATCAGGATTAGATTTGGTAAAGGAAACAACAATAATAAAACCACGGTGCAAGAGCAAGTCCACTTTACCTAATCTTAGTCAGCTACTACAATCCGTGTTATAATCAGGAAATGAATAAAATCATTGTTCTTTTTTGTTTTTTTAGTAAAATGGAAACAATTTAAACCATAGACAAACCATTTCCTGTTCTAACCAAACTTCCTTAGTGACGCATTTTTGCGCATCTATAGAAGTCACGCTATGAAACCATTGTGATAAATAGACCATTTGGTCCTATAGGAGCTCTATTTATTACAATGGTTTCAAACTACAAACTTCTAACTTTTTCCTTTCCTCTAGTTAATGCTCTTTTTCGGTAGATATATTCAAAGAAGTTGGGTCTAAAATAGCCTAGGGGAAAATGAGTTAAACCAAATCACAGGACAAAGTGGTGCCATAAAATCCTTTACTCTTCATATATATCACTTTTAATGCCTTTGCAAACAGAGTGCATATAAATCCATTCAGCATACGACCTGTTTGTTTATGGAATCAGATCTATCTGATTCTACATTAATTTTTTCCTCCATTACCAAAAGTCCCCGTGTTCATGTGCTATCATACAATCTATCTACTTAATATCATGATGTCATCATTATTTCTTACATGAATATTCATGAAGTAAATGGACAGCCTGTTCATGATTTATTTACCTTATCGTCGGTATAAGGTTTATTTTTATAAGTTTTATTAAATTCTCAAATAATCCTCCACCAATCTTCATTTATTTTCAAAATATTCACCAGAGGGTCACGTGGTGTCTTATCTGGGTCCAGTCTGATTGCATCGGAAATTACAAGTTCACTTCTATGTTGCAATAGTTTAGAAGACTCAGATAATTTCTGTGACCTAACCTTTGAATGATGAATATACAAAGTGGAATTGTTTAACTGTCATTTCAGTATATATTTACACTACCGTTCCTGATCAATAAGAGACTGTTCCAAACATAACTCTTCCGCTGCCACTTATTGTCGTCTGGGTACCCCGAACTTAATATGGCAGGGTTTTTGTTTCTAAAACAATGTTGGTTGCCATGATAACCTGGTGATGGCTTGTAATTGGCCGAAATTGTGGACAGTGTTTGATTTTTTCTCATCAATATCTGTTTTTTTTCTTTTAGGGGACACCGTGTAACGGAACCCATTACAATTTTATCTAGTTATATTTATCTTTGTTTGAAAAACACATACAACAGCATCAAGCAATTTGGATACAGATAAGACGTTGAGGACATGGATCCAAACTATTTGTACAGGAGATCAATAAGGTCCGCGTTCAGAATCATATACATACATGTAGGTATATATTTGCACTAGTGTTAGATATAAAGTAGACAGTCATCAGCAAGGAGATATACAGTCGAGGTGACTCTACATCGCCAGTCGTATGTGTGTCAGCCAATAGCTATTCGTAGCTAATGTTAAATGGTATATACCATACCGACTTTCAGATATAATTAAATGCATTTTATAATTATTATATTGTATTGTATTGTATTGTATTTCGTTGCATTTATTCGCATTGCATTGCATCGTATCGTAATCGTTGCATTGCATCGTATTGTATCGCAGATTTACAGATAGAAAACAGATAGAAAGCAGTGTATTAAAATAGGTGAATTTCTTAGCAGTTTCCAAATCATTGTTAAAAATACACACAATATGAATATAACTTTTAATCTAGATGATGTGAAAAAAATTACTTGGTGTTACTTTTAATTTTATGTTCAATACAATGCACATATTACCAATATCTGTAAGAAGGCTGCCAGACAACTCAATGTCATGAAAGAATTGTCATGAAAGAATAGGAAAGAATATAAACAAACTTGGCAGATTTACAATGTGTTTTTCTTTTATCATGTTAAATCTGAATTATTGTCCATTAATTTGGCACTTTACTGGTGAGTCGAACACACACAAAAAGATTTGACAAATTGCAGGAAAGAGTTCTTCGCTTCGTTTATGATGAGCAAGTCCTTATGAAACTCTATTGGCAGTACTCTGCTCTACCACCCCTTAAGGTCATGCGAATGAGAAGTGTTGCACTAGAAACTTTTAAAATGTTAAATAAAAACAGGACATACGTTTTCTGGTTGTTCATTAAAAAAATGTAAATATAATTTTAGGTGTTCCAACTGTGTGGTGACTTCGCAACCAAGGACAGAAAGGTACGGCAGAAACTCGTCTAGGTCCGCAGCAGCTATGACGTGGAACTAGATGCCCAACACATTCAGACAATGCTCATCATATAGCCAGTTTGAACCCCTAATCAAGAGCTTGAATATCCCAGAATGCCACTGCTCTGCGTGTGTCGGGTAGTGAGGGCACAACAACCATAACTTTTAAGGTACTAAATTATAATTTAAACTTCCAATTCATAAATCATAACTTATTGGTGCATATTTATGCTTTCTATCACAATCCGTGCAGAACCTGATATGAGGCCTCCTTAAGAAGTCATCTGATCTGGGTATACACTGTTTGCAATACTGTTTGAGCTACTCCTAGCACATAAAGAGCTAATACTACTCCAGATTCTGTTTGATATTCTTGTCCCTGAATCTACATGATTTTATTTTATTTATTTAGATCTGATGCATGACTCTTTTTTATGTTACTCCTAGCAACAAGGATCGAGTTGCATGGGGATGAACATATTTCTGTTTGATCTTGTGTTACTATACATGTATTTGTAGTAACTATACATGTATTTGCATTTAAGCCATTTATTTATTTGCTTATTGCCAGTGCGTGAATCCTCATTTGTTTTGATTGTGATGTTCTTATTCTGTATCCGGTTCCATGTGTACAATAACTTTTTCGTTTTCTGGCCTATTTACTAATACAAAGTGTTATTCAGTAAAATTGGTAAAATATGTATGTACATGCAAGCTGATTTTAAGTTTTGATTAAACTGCCTGACTGAATATTATCAATAGAGATTTAATATAGATCTACACATGTGATATCAAAAATAGTTGTGATGTTAATATTAGTTTGAAAACTACCTAGGTCTTTCTTATGATAACTTTGATTTTATTTAAAATGGGATTTTCAATGTCAATTTAGATATCTGGTGAGTTCATAACATAACTTTGATATCAATTTATTTTAAGGTATGTACTTTCTTGTATGTATTAGCTGTGATATGCTTTACAACTGTTAACCTTATTTTCACTCTGTCAACCCTTCCCATGCTGAATCTCTAATCTAACCTCCTCCCCTCATGAACAATAATGCATACTATTTTCAAAGCTGTAACGATTTCCTGACATGGTCAGTCATGTGATCTGGGCAAACTGTGCTGACCGTAACCAGACAGCTACTCTAATTAAACTATCTGAGCTTGGGTCTACACTGTTTACAATAATTTTAAATAGCAAAATGTGGGACCAACATATAAAGCATAAACTCTATATACGGTATTAATACAATTATTATTAATTAATTAATTAATTTGTTAATAATAATAATAATAATAATAATAATAATAATAATATAATAATAATAATAATAATAATAATAATAATAATAATAATGATTAATGTTATTTAGCCTCATGTACTTTAGTATGCTAAAATATGTAAATTTATGAATCATTCTCAATGCATAAATATATAAGTCGGCTTTAAAAGCTATTCAGGGCGTATGTTTCATTATGCACTTTGTGCTAATTGTTTGTAAACCCGACTTTATAAATAAATATTACTGACTTGAATTGACGCATCGCATCGTATCGAATTGTAGAGAGACGCTATTTGTTAACAGGACCGCATAGTAAATGAAATAGTCACAGCAACGCATCATAATTAGACACATCCTTTACGAGAGTCACATGATCAGACGACGTTCAAAATGGCTTCCAGAAGCACGTACCAGTCGAGAAACTTTTCGAAAAGTTCAACTTCAAAACGTACTGGAAAGAAACCTCTTCCAGAACCTACTCACGTTGGACACTTTATTTCGATCCTTATTATTTCTATATGCAAGAAGATTCTCCATATTGACCCTGCGGTGAAAATCGGAGTGTATTTATGTGGTGTCCTAGTTGGGTCGGTGTTTTCAGATGTGTTCGCCCTGCCTAAATCTTATTTTTCGGATAAAAGGAATATTCTAAATAGAATATTCGTATCATTTGGGTTCGGGTGGACGCTAATATTGTTAGGAACTTTCATATTCATGACTAGTTTCGTATACACATGCGGGAATTGGAAGTTGGTCATCCGTAAACACCTACTTCGACTCGGAATCGCTGCATTATGGTGGTACACACTGACAAAAACATTTTCGTATGTTGACTCGGTAGTTGGTGTTTGCTCTTTGTCAGCTCATAAGCAGAAAAACGCATGTCTGAGAGCAGGAAAAGCGTGGCTTGGCTTTGACATATCAGGCCATGTGTTTCTACTTATTCACAATCTTCTGACTATATCAGAAGAGGTTAAAAGTTTCAAGTTCTGGACAACTTTAGATATACTTCTGAATAAAGAAGAGGACTTGGAATCAAAGAGAAATCTTAATGCTCAAGAAATCTCACAAGCTCGAGTTTCGTACAAGTATCTTACACCCTATATAAAAATTTTGGTGGTGCTGATAACAATGTGGACAATATTTTGTGAATTTATGCTGATCATAAGCATCATTTACAGATTTCATACACTAACACAGAAAGTCACAGCAGCATTTGTAGCTGTTGGTTGCTGGTTTGTTACATACAGAATTCTCTTGGAAACAAAGGCGGATCTGCTGCCAGCGCAACCTGGTGAATGCTTGCTCAACTACATGAAGACACCAGCAAAGCATGCATGAGAGAAATACTTTGACATTGTATAGTAACTGTGGGCTTGAATAACCCTTTCCTCCATAAATACGCCTTTCTACGCCTCTGTAAAAGTCACTTAATGAAACCATTGTGATAAATATAGCATTTGCTCCTATAGGAGCAAACGCTCTATTTATCACTGTCAATGGTTTCAAACTACAAAGTTCTAAAATTTTACTTTTCTTTAGTAAATGCTCCTATTGGTCAGATACATTCAAAGAGGTTGGGTCTAAAAATAAACTATAGAGGAAAGGGTTAAGTTGAAGAGCAATTGGTTGTTTGTTTGTTTTTTTGTTAAAGCTCATCCTTTCATTTGATTTATGTGTAACATATCCCTTTTTTTTTACAATTCAGAGTAATGGGTTAGACTTTTTACTTAGAAACAGTTTTGATCTAGCAGAAACAATAAATTACATGTATTGGGTAGTCTCCTCAAAATCCAAACTGTTATAACAATGAAACAACTACAAGCTGACCATTTTCATCTACTAGACATACAATGTATACATGTATGTACATGTCTCTGCCATTTTTTCCAGCTGCAAACTGCCTGAATCTCTGAAGATTTTCAACTCTTTCATCAATTTCTCAGTAGTGCATTATAAATGTTGGTAAAGTAAAAGTGATATATAGAGGCTTTGAACGACGACAAGTTTCCCAAAATTGTTAGAAATAAATGATTAATTAGCGTCTCAGGTTTTTTTTTCATTTCTTTTACCAAATTTTAATCCTTTCCTCCATAAATATGCCTCTTAGTCTGTAATAGTCACTTCTTGAAACCATTGTGATAAATAGAGCATTTGCTCCTATGGAGCAAATGCTCTATTTATCACAATGTTTTCTGTACTAAACAATTATAACATTTTCCTTTTCTCTAGTAAATACTCCTTTTCGGTTTCATTCAAAGAGGATGGGTCTAAAAATAGCACATGGAGGAAAGGGTTAAACATCACAAATACCAACGGTAGTATTTAACAATATACATTGTAACAATATATAAACTGCGAGTAGATAAAAGGTTCACATACTTTCTGGCACTTTTCTGAAATTTTGCATTGGTTGACAATGACAAGAAAGATCCATGTTTAAACCTTTCTCTGTTAAATATTCATGTAATTTAAAAGATATTGTCATGAATATTTATTAATTAATCAAATTTTCCTTCATTTATGCATATTCAAGCATCTGCAAACAGAGTAGACCCAGATTAGACTGGAGCCATCTAATCAGGGTCTGCTCTGTTTGCTAATGGAATATAATGGAATACATGTATATATAATATCATTAATAGAATTTGATATGTTTCTTTAGTTTCTAAAATGGCTAAAACGCCTGCCATATTTCATTATAACAAACTATTTTGTCCATGAATGTTCAGTAGGTATTGAAATTTGGACTACATATAATTTAGAACAGGGAAAGGGTTAAGAGATTTTTTTATAATTGCATTAACAAAGCAAACCCTGATCAGATGGCTCTGTTTGCAAAGGCTTGAAGGAAAGGTTAAAGTTTTGAGTGAATATTATTTTAAAGGGGAATTAATAAACTATTTTTGTACTTAGTGCATGTATTGTATGTATGTATGTAAACAGAAATCCATTGTGCATTCAACATAGATATGGTAGTTTGATTTATACTTAATGAACTACATTTACAGATATTAATGATTACTATTACAGTAAGACAGTCATTTAAAAAATGTAAGGCTTTTGTAATAATTAATATTATTATACAGAAGTGAGAACAATATTTTAGTTCATGAAATTTGTTCTTGGCCATCAGAGCTTAAGCTGGTACTCAGTCTCTCCATCAGGGGGAAGTTTAGTGGGGTTCATGGAGAAGATTTGGTTCTGAACTTGCATCTCCCTATTATCCTATACCCTATGTTCTACATGTGTATATATATAGAGAGAGATTTTGAGAGAGGTTGAGCTCTGGTAATAAACTTAGCAGCTGGAGATTCAGACTGGAATCTCACAGTTGTCTATTAATTATATTGAAATGCAGATTATGATAATGTTTTACATTTTATGATTAGATTTAACCCATTCTCACATATTGACGCCTTTTGAGACCTCTGTTGAAGTCACTTTTTGAAACCATTATCTGTTTCGATGAAATCAGAAGCTATTGTCTTAACTCCAGCATCCGCGTCGTTGTCATCCGAAATCTTAACATTGACCATAACTTCTTCAATTTTTCATTTACAACCTTCATTTTTGGTATGCATGTTCATCTTGACAAGGCCTATCGAATTCCACACATACCAAAATGATAACAGACGAGCGTTCACATCCGTTGGCGGTGCTCTTGTTAAAATTTATTCTAATTATTATTCATGGTGTCATTATTTCTTTCATGAATGTTCATGGAGTAAAGGGTTAACTGATTTTGTTTAACCCTTTCCTCCATAGGCTATTTTTAGATTCAAGCTCTTTGAATGCACCTACTGAAAAGGAGCATTAACTAGAGAAAAGGAAAACTTTAGAATTTTGTAATTTGAAACCATTGTGATAAATAGAGCATTTGCTCAGGAGCAAATGCTCTATATATCACAATGGTTTCAACAGGTGGCTTATACAGAGGTGTAGAAAGGTGTATTTATGGAGGAAAGGGTTAATGGCATATGTATTTATAAGGATTTTTTGATAATGGTAGAAATCAAAAGGTAGATCTATTATACAAAGGTAGATCTGTTATTCATAAGCACACAGAGCAGACCCTGATCAGGTGGCTCCTATAGGAGCTGTCTGATCTGGATCTTCTCTGTTTGCAAATGCTTGAACAGGTTTTTGGATGAAGGAAAGGGTTAGCTATTTATACATCATGAATATTCATGTAAGAAATATTGTCAAAAGGCATCTCTCTGAGGTAATTGCATGGTTACTATCTAGAGAAAAGGATTTATTTTAGAATTGTGTAGTTTTGAAATCATTGTGATAAATAGAGCATTTACTCCTATGGAGCAAATACTCTATTTATCACAATGGTTTCATTAAGTTTTACAGAGGCGTATATAGAAAGTCGTATTTATGGAGTAAAGGATTAAAGTTTTGACCGCTTGTACTGTAATTGTGCATTTGGTTTGGGAAGTTCTATAAAAAATGTTGTTGTTTTTTATTTATACGTCATATCACAAAAGAACTTCATCAGGATAGTAATCTAGATCTTCTAACATCTGATAGATATACATATCCAATTTTTTTTCACTTACTTGTAACAGCTTCGGTTCTCCATTGGAGAACCTTCATCAGACTCTGACTTTGCCACTAAATGACATTACCCTACTTTCCCCCAATATGTTTCGAAAGAGGTTGCAAAGAGTTTTCAAGAAACAATATAGGTGTTCCAGTAAGACTTCACAACACACTACAGAAAACTCTTATACACCCAAATGGCAAAACAAGCCAGGAAGACATGTGCGGTTGTGTATACATACAATGTATTGTATTCCATGTACTAACTTTGAATAGATATACATGGAAGAGACTGGAGGAAAGCTTGGAACCAAAATAGCCCACAGGTCTTCACACTGTTTGGGCAAAAATTGCCACAATCTGCAGAACATAGTAGTGCAGTGACCAACCACATAGCCAGACTTGACCATGTTATTGATTTGGAACGTGTAAAGCTAGTGGACACAGTGGAGAACCCATCAATCTGGAAATCTCTACTTAGGGCAAAGGAGACACAGGGATAAGGGGGTCCTGTCAGCTAAGTCCTACATACAGGCAGTTGTTCACTTAGTGACAAAGTCAGTCTGATGAAGGCTCTTCAATAGAGAACTGAAATTGTCACAACTATAAGTGGAGAAATTTTTGATATGCAAATAGTCTATGTTCTTAAAACGGTAGCGGATTTCTGATACCAAAGACAAAGAAATAATCACTTGTACTATTTAGGATATTGAGGTTCTTTATTGCTTATACATGTACTTACAATTATAGATGTGGACATTTTATGAATACATACATTACATATAGAGCTACAGATAAATGTGCATACTCAAATACTAAAATCGTCATTTCTCCACCAACCCTATGTTGTGACCACTCATAAAGAGACAATTCTAAAGAGTGTTCACAACATAGGGTGTCATGGAAAAATTAAGAAGTTATTCTTAAAAATGTTTTGATTGATGCATCTTATCTGGACCTCTGTACATATATACTATGTTTAGTGGTATATATTTGTTACTATTTTACAAATACTGGTAAGCATGTAAAATATTTGTACCTGAAGTTTATTAGATATACACAAGTAGTATTAACATAATTTTTTATAACCTTTACAATTTTGAAAAAAGGATAAACTGGAATCCCCTTGGCTGTCAGTTCACCTGTTTGTCATTCTGCAGCCAAGATGTAGTCAGGAGCATCATTTAGTCATATTTAGCTCACTTTGGCATATATGCTCAATGATAATTTTATAAGCAATGATTTTAATATAATTTAGCAATTAGACCAGTATTCTTATATATATGAAAGAGAACTCTTTGCATGGGCATCCATGTGCCGAGTAAAATTCTTTGAATTGTAATCTTCGTGCAACAGATATCTAGTTTAGTCTTGAAGCATATTAACAATTCTGGTATGTATGTCTGAAAAGGTTTTGAAGGGACAAATATTAGAATTTATCACATGACTGCACTTCAACCCTTTTCTCTTGTTTGCCCATGTCCTATGTTTTGGATCTTGGGAGTTTATGGAATTACGTGTACATACCAAAGAGTATCAGTGAAATCTGTATTTGAAGGCAAATTGTGTGTATTTTATTAGCCATTGTTAACCCATTCCCTCATAGGCTATTTTTAGATCCTACCTCTTTTAATAAATCTACCGAAAAGGAGCATTATAACTATAGAAAAGGATCGAAATTTTCAGAATTGTGTAGTTTTGAAACCATTGTGATAAATAGAGCATTTGCTCCTATGGAGCAAATGCTCTATTTATCACAATGGTTTCAGAAAGTAACTTTTACAGCGGCGTCAAAAGACGTCAATATGAGGGATTGGGTTAAATACGTGTGCATGTCTGTGAAAATTTATTGCGAATGGATATAATAACTCTTTAAACACCATGAAAAGGTTTGCAAACATTGAGTATGGATCTGGATGAGATGACTTTTCAGTTTGATTCAAAATGAATGCTGAATTGTGAAGATTAATAGAAGAAAATATACTTGATAAGAATTTACTTGTTACTCCATAAACATGCTTTTCTATGCCTTTGCAAACAGAGTAGACCCAGATCAGATGGCTCCTGTAGCAGCTGTGTGATCAGGGTCTGCTGTGTTTGCTTACATATGTATGGAATAATATAGATTTACAGTTTGTGCCATGGCCTAACTCTTTTGTGTTCGTTAACCGTTATAAAAATCAATCTAATTGATATTCGTGGTTTCATTATTTATTACATGAATATTCATGGAGTAAAGGGTTCATGCCGAAAATATGTTAAGTTGCAGATTACCCCTTAGTCTGCACATATTTTTTTATCACTCTGCCCTCTTTGAATATTAATTCCAGGCAAATCTTTCCAAAAATATGCAGGATATTTTGAAATGATTTTCCAAGGCAAAATCATAGAGCATGCAGGCATGGATTTTCCATGGCAAATAGTGTAGAGTCAGATGAGAGAGCTCCTATAGGAGCTCTCTCATCTGGCTCTGCACTGTTTGAAAATTCAACTATATGATTATCAAGGCAGAGTTGTTATTTTATTTCTCTCTCAACATCTGATATGCAGAGCAAATAGAATTACACCCTTACATGAAAAGGAAAAAATATGTACATTTAATACTTTATGAATATTCCTGAAAAAAAGAAATGACATAATGAATATTAATCAGGAGATTTTTATAATGGAATACTTAAGGATGTGGCAGAAACTGTACAATCAGGGTCCATGCTTATAAAGATTTTAGTTGAGTCTGAGTTTCGTTCTCAAGCTTTTGATTGATCAGATTTGAGTTCTCAAGCTTTTGATTGGTCAGATTTGAGCCAAAGGCTCAAATCTGACCAATCAAAAACTTGAGAACGAACTCAGACTCAACTAAACGTTTTATAAGCATGGACCCAGATCTATTTTGTTTCATATCAGACAGCTACTATAGACGCCATCTGATCTAGGTCTACTCTGTTTTCCAAAGGTGTTAAAAGATGTGTGTAATAGTATTAGGTCAATGGTTAAAATATACAGTAGTAATGCAATTTAATAGTTAGTGATGTATTTTAATGAAAAGTAAATCAAAAGTACGATGGGCAGTAGAAATATATATGATAATCAGTGTTTTAATGTTGTAGTATATTGATCTATTCAAATTAATTGGTTTTATTAGGGTTTTGGATGTTGTCAAGTACCCGGTAAGTTAAATATGTATCATAATTATGTACCATATCATAATAGTTGTAACTATCCAGACCTTTTTGTGATATTTGTTTGATATTTTCTTATTTGTTTGATATTTTCTTGTTTTGTAATTTTCTATCAAGTCTTCTGTACATTAAGTTAATAATTCATCACTGAAATTTTGTTTCCATTTTTAAACAGTCTCCATGTATTTTAAGCTTGTCTGTTTGTCGAGGTATTGCCATTCCCACGGTATCTTTATCGTTCAGAAAATTTTGATATAATAATTTTATTATACATGTAGTTTTATCAACCTTCCAGAACTCCACAAGGGTTACAGTGCAGTAAGGGGACATTACTCTGTCATATTTTAAGAGTTTATTGGATTTTGCAAACTTGCATAGATCTGCATACAGTGTTCTTGTTGTAAGAACAGCTGGGAGTTATACTAGACTGTGCCAAAGTTACATGTACACACGGGTATAGAGTTGAGATCTTGTTTATACTAACCTGTACAGTAACCTGTTGAATATTTAAGGTATGTTAACCATTTACTCCATATATAAGCCTTTGCAAACAGAGATGACTCAGATGAGATGGCTTCTATAGGAGCTATGAGATCAGGGTCACTGCTCAGCTTGCTTATGATATGATACAGATCTGATTCTGTCATGATTAAAACATATTTTGGTAATGCTATTAAATAATTCACTCACTTAATATTTATGATATCATCATTTCATGCCTTAATATACTGGTAATTAATATTTATGATGTCATCATTTCATGCTAGAATACTCGTGGAGTAATGGGATACGCAGGGTTTTCTGAAGATGGTTGATCTTCAGGGGAACTTCATGGGAGTACACTGGTTAGTAATCCAAGGTTTGTTGTGTCCTTAGCCGTTACATACTACATGTATATTTCTTGTTTGTCTGTAAGTTAATAGTATAACATGAAACTTTAATCCTTTCAAAACTGAATTTTCGAATGGCCCGTCCAAAACTTTATACAAGCCAAGCTTACCATGAATATTCAGGGATATTTTTTTTAAAGAAAAGTGTAACATGACAAATAGTGAATGCCCTGAAGAGAGGAGCCCTCATATCCAGGGCTACACTGTTTGCAAAGGACATCAGTGACTTGTTTCCAACACTGAAAGGGAAAAACCTCTGCTTGATAAGTCCATGTTCTTTACTCCTTTACAAACATGGAAGACCCAGACCAGATGGCCCCTGTAAGGTGTCTGCTCTGTTTGCTTATGCTACTGATACAGTTCTCTTCTTTCATGGCAACAGATTTCCTCCTCTTATATTTTAATACTAGAATTCATTATTAATATTCAGATATAGCAGATTGTTGTATGAATAATGTCAAGAACTTGCTCTTTGTTCACCAAACAAGGCCCACAGAAATGCAATATGGGAATTGTTTTCATGCATTTTAAGTTGTGTCCGTTCACAAACCTGTAAATTAAACATCAGCCATTTCTTCAAAACATGTACATGTATTGATCAGTAGAGCAGACCCTATCATATACAGTAAAACTCCTCTCAATTTAGTATCATTATCAGTCTTGAAGACAGGTAGCAGTTTAATGCAGGGTTTAAGTCATGCAGAAAGCTCCTCTAGGTGCTTTCTGCAAGACTTTCACACTGTATTAACCCTTTCCTCCATAAATACGCCTTTCTACGCCTCTGTAAAAGTCACTTTATGAAACCATTGAAATAAATAAATTTATCACAATAGTTTCAAACTACAAAATTCTAAAAAAATCCTTTTCTCTAGTTAATGCTCCTTTTCGGTAGATTTATTCAAAGCGGATGGATCTAAAAATAGCCTATGGAGGAAAGAGTAAAGCAGCCACCTGCTTAAAAGTATATCTATATTTTCTGTAATACTGTACATGTATTGCACTTTTTCATCATCATATGGGCATCAGTCAGACTAACTTTTTACCTGATAGAGGTACCTTTTGATACCCCAGATCAGATAGCTCCTGTAGGCACATTCTGATCTAGGTCTGCTCTGTTTGCTTATGGACTTATATAGATTATGATTCTACAATTTCTGCCCATGTAAACAAAGTCTGTGTTCATACACGTATGCCATTAAAAAAAATCATCTAATTAATATTCCTATGTGATATTTCTTACATTATTATTCCTCAAGCAAACAGAGTAGACCTTGATCAGACGGCTTCTACATGAGTCATCTAATCTGAGGCTACATGTACATGTATTCTGTTTGCAAAGGAGTGTGTCTCTATCAGGTAAAGTGTTATTAGTTAGTGATACTAGTGGATGTATCGGTTTCCTATGCTCTATGAGCAATTACAATGCCCCACAATAATAATGACATAGGTATAAAGTATTACCCCATTTCATGTCTGTTAACCCTTTCCCTGTTGAATTTTCATGTAAGAAAAAATAATGTCATGAATATTTATTAGCTGATTTTTTTTATAATATGGCATATGAACACAGGAGGTTTTGTTACTGGTAGAAACTGTAGTCAGTTCTATTACAATTTCATTAGCAAATAGAACAGGCCCTGATCAGACAGCTCCTGTCTGATCTGGGTCTACTCTGTTTGCAAAGGCACGGAAATGAGTTTATATGACGGAAACAGTTTTTCTAGGTTTTTGTATTTTTTACATGCATTTTCGAAATGTGCAGTTCCATTTTCAGGCTATAACTTTTTTATGGGTTCATGTAATGAGATTTGAGAATATTGTTACTTATGTAGCACAAATGATCACCATAGGTACAGGGCATGTCACCTGCAAGACATGAAGCTAGGTAAACATTCAAGGTCACAGTGGCGGACACCTGTGTTGGGTGGACACTATCTAGTCTTTTTTTGGATTGTTTTGTTTTTGTTATGTTCCTTGTGTTGCCATATTTTAAATTATCCTTGTTTGACATTGCGTTATCTTTTTAATTTAAAAAGCATGGAGACATCCTGTGAGGTCCAGTTGTTGGATTTTTAGCCATGATGTATATTAGTAATTACTGTATTTTCCCTAAATAATGTTGGGAACCCAATCTCCCTTCTCCACTGATTTGTGAAGCTAAATAAGATGATTTGGTATAGTTATGGGTCCATGCTTATAAAACTTTTTAGTTGAGTCTGAGTTCGTTCTCAAGTTTTTGATTGGTCAGATTTGAGCACTTTTTAGTTGAGTCTGAGTTCGTTCTCAAGTTTTTGATTGGTCAGATTTGAGCCTTGCTCAAATCTGACCAATCAAAAACTTGAGAACGAACTCAGACTCAACTAAAAAGTTTTATAAGCATGGTCCTTGATAATTTTGAATGGAATTAATGAGGGGGCAAATAGTGTAGACCCAGATGAAGCTTCTCTTTTGTGAGCAGTTTGGTCTGGGTCTGCATTATTTATCAGTCTTCTGGTCAAATATGTAGGGTAATTACAGTAATGCTGAATGAAAGTTCTTTTCATTTGTTAACCCTTTTACTCCATGAATATTATTGAAAGAAATAATGATGTCATGAATATTAATTAGATTAATTTTCACAATGGCACATGAATATTTGGCCATGGCAGAAACTGTAGAATCATATCTATATTATTCCATAAGCAAACAGAGCAGACCCAGATCAGACAGCTCCTATATCTGGGTCTACTCTGCAAATTTAAGATGCAGAGAGGTGTATTTATGGAGGAAAGGGTTAATGATTTTGCTCTTAATTGCACAACCAAATGGTCATGCTGGCCCCCAAAATTATTTGCAAAGTGGTGGCTGTAGTTCTTTGTATCACTTTTTTGATCAAACTTGTTTTTACATTGTCCTTTGTTCAGGGTATGTTGCCATTTTAAATTTTCATTGAAAAATGAATCTTTAATAAAGAAGTGTTTTGTCCAGTATATGATCCTGTTTTGTTTTTATGTCCCATCTGCTGTGAACACCGAAGATATTAAACCCTTTCCCATATATAAACATGTTTTCATGCATTTGCAAACAGAGAACACCCAGATCCTACTGGAGTCGTCTGATCAGGGTCTACTCTGTTTGCTTAAGAAATTATAATAGATGCCATTATAAACCTTTACCTAATAAATATTCATGATGTCAGTATTCTTACATGAATATTGAACAGGGAAAGGGTTAACCTATTCTCTCCTACTGACCCCTTTTTGTGCCTCTGTAAAACTCATATTTTGAAACCATTGTGATAAATAGAGCATTTTTTCCATAATAACAATTCTTTCAACGCTCTATTCATCAAAATGGTTTTTATAACTACACCATTCTAAAATTTTCCTTTTCTATAGTTAATGCTCCTTTTTGGTAGATTAATTCAAAGAGTTGGGTCAGAAAATAGTCCTTTGTTTCTAAAATGGATACAATATTCCACTTTCCATATGTTATAATTATTTTGTCCATGAATATTCAGTAGGTATTGAAATTTGGAATAAATATAGAACAGGGAAAGGGTTATATAATCTTGGTATTTCAAGGTACATTTGTGTGACACATGCAGGGCTGCATTTCTTTAACTCTTTCCTCCATAGACCCAACCTTTTTGAATGAATCAACCCAAAAGGAGCATTTACTAGAGAAAAGTAAAATTTTAGAATTTTGTAGTTTGAAACCATTGTGATAAATAGAGCATTTGCAAATTAATGCTCTATCTATCACAACGGTTTCAAGAAGTGGTTATTACAGCGGCGTAGAAAGGTGTATTGATGGAGGAAAGGGTTATGGTACTAAACAGTTTCACAAAGTTTCAAAGAAAAACTTCAAACGTTTTCTGAGATATGACTCTGGGACACAGATAAACGGACAATGCCAAAACTATACATGTATCCCTTTTTAGGGGTGGGGTGAGGGGGATATAACGGGAACATTACTAGTAATAAAGACTTAACTTTGCTCAATCATTTTGACAAGTAATTTTCAAGGTTTTACAGCTCAAAACATTTGCAATGAGCTCTTTATAACAGGAATACCTAAAGAACTTCCATACAAACTTTAAATAGCTTCCATCCAGAGGTTTTAGAATCAATGTTAATTAACATTGAAGTGTCTGCGGACAGTCTATGGACAATGAGTAGCCACAATAGCTCACATCATTTGTTCAGCTGAGCTGAAAATAGTGGAGCTGTCAATCAAACAAAAAATAATTATATTTAAAGTTTCATGTAATGCAAAACAATATCACACTCAATACATTTCTCATTTCTAACAATAATAATAAAAACTTCCCTGATGAATATTCATGTAAGAAATAATGACTATTCATATTAGGTAACTCATTTCTATACAGTAAAACCCCTCTAATGTGACCACTTCATAAATAAACATGGCTGTCTTTATAAGCAGGTGGGTGCTTAATGCAGGACAGAAGTTATGCAGAAGGCTCCTATAGCAGCTTTCTGCATAACTTTCGTCCTGCATTAAGCTACCACCTGCCTTTGCCACTGTGAATTATGCCCCTTTTTGCTGGTTAAAATAAATTAGAGGGGTTTTACTGTATTGGCATGAAAAATGTAATTTTTGATAATGGTGCACAAACTGTAAAATGATATCTATATATAATTTCATATGCAAACAGAGCAGCCCTTGATCAGACAGAACCTAGAACCTCCATTTCATATTTTGATAAAGAACAATTTTTTTTATTGAATTTGTAATAATTACAGTCTGTAATTTCATCAAAATTAAAGTTGATCGACTCTGAATTACATACTGATTGTGTCTTTAACCCTTTACTCCATGAGTATTCATGTCAGAAATAATGACTTTCAATATGTGCCCCTCACTCTTTCACATGTCAGATCTGTCTCCCTGAACTTAATTGAAATAACACCAGTTTCTTTTCTCTACCAGTTTGTAATGCAGTAAATTTAAATGAATTTACTGGAGTCAACAAGATGTGTTGTGAAACGCTATGCCCCCGATTAAATGAATTTACTGGAGTCAACAAGATGTGTTTGTCAAACACTATGCCCCTGATATGACCTTTGACCTTGAAGAATGACCATGACAATGTCACTCCTTAAAATGTGCAGCTAATTATGAGATACACATTCATGCCAAATATCAAGTCTCTTTCTCTACAGATTCAAAAGTTATGGCCAATGTTAAAAGTCGGTGATTTGACCTATATATCTGACCTTGACCTTGACATGTCACCCCTGAAAATGTGCAGCTTTATGTAATTCATATGCATGCCAAATATCAAATTTGTACTGTGTGCGGTGGTCTAGTGGTCAACGCGCTTGACTACCAATACGGAGTTCCGGGGTTCAAATCCTGGCCCCTCCCGGAAATTTCAGTGTTTCCCTTCCGCACCTAGTCTCCACTCGGGGATTAAAGTGGGTATCTGTGAGGATCACTAGCCAGTACTATGTCTGCATGATTGCCCCATATGTTAGTAGTGCTCAATATTGTAAGCGAATGAATCAATGACCAGGGGAGAAAATGTAGTCGGCTGAGCGGTCCTTTGGACAGAAAGTAGACCATAACTAGGTATTTTTTTACTGGCTCGTGCGAAGTTTGATCTAGTCACCACTGGCCAAAGTTTGTCTGGCTGAATATTTTACCATTATAATGCTGAAATTTCAAATGGACTATTCCAAAATTCAAACAGGTCAAGTTTACTGTGACTATTTAGGGATTCTTCTATAGAAAAGTGTAACATGATAAACAGTGCAGACCCTGATGGGAGGTCTCCTCTAGATTATCTCTAATAAATATTCAAGATGTCATTATTTCTTACATGAATATTCATGTTAACAATGCTTGGAAAACTTGAACTTTTATTATAGCAGCCAACAACTAGAGGTTTTTGTCAAAAAAACGGATGTCTCCCCTCTAATAAAAACAATATGTAAAGGGAAATCACTAAAAATGTTATGGTCTTGATGAATGATACTTCCCCTCATTATGCGTTTTCCACACTACATTTTTCAAGAAGAAAATGATAACAGCTAATAACTCCAAAAATACTGATACCAGATTTATGGCCCTTGTGCATGACACTTACTTTCATCATGCTCTTTCCAAAAATAAAATGTCATTCCAATAGCATCAGTCGAACAGGAGTTATTGATCGGCCAAAAAATGTAACAAAGGGCAATAACTCCAAAATTATTGAAGCCAGAATTATGGCCCTTGTTCATGACACTTTCTCTCATCATGCTCTTTCCATGTATGAAGTTTCAATACTATGGCAAGAGCCATGTTGGAGTTATCGTCCGGACAAGAAAGAATTAAACAAATGTTCAAGGGGCAATAACTCTAAAATTTATTGAAGCTCGAGTTAAGGATCTTATGCATGACACTTTCTCTTATCATGATCGTTACATGTATGAAGTTTCACTCCAATGGCATGTGTCACATAGGAGTAATCATCCGGACAAAAAATTATGATATTTTTTACAAAGGGCAATAACTCCAATATTAGTGAAGCCAGAGTTATGGACCTTGTGCATGACACTTCCTCTCGTCATGATCTTTCCATATATGAAGTTTCAATCCAATGGCATGAGCCATATAGGAGTTATCGTCCAGACAAAAAATTGTGATTTTTTTTTACAAAGGGCAATAACTCCAATATTAGTGAAGCCAGAGTTATGGACCTTGTGCATGACACTTCCTCTCATTATGCTCTTTCCATATATGAAGTTTCAATCAACTGGCATCAGGCATATTAAAGTTATCGTCCGGACAAAAAATTATGATATTTTTTACAAAGGGCAATAACTCCAATATTAGTGAAGCCAGAGTTATGGACCTTGTGCATGACACTTCCTCTTGTCATGATCTTTCCATATATGAAGTTTCAATCCAATGGCATGAGCCATATAGGAGTTATCGTCCGGACAAAAAATTGTAATTTTTTTTACAAAGGGCAATAACTCCAATATTAGTGAAGCCAGAGTTATGGACCTTGTGCATGACACTTCCTCTCATTATGCTCTTTCCATATATGAAGTTTCAATCAACTGGCATCAGGCATATTGAAGTTATCGTCCGGACAAAAAATTATGATATTTTTTACAAAGGGCAATAACTCCAATATTAGTGAAGCCAGAGTTATGGACCTTGTGCATGACACTTCCTCTCGTCATGATCTTTCCATATATGAAGTTTCAATCCAATGGCATGAGCCATATAGGAGTTATCGTCCGGACAAAAGTGTTATTTTTTTTTACAAAGGGCAATAACTCCAATATTAGTGAAGCCAGAGTTATGAACCTTGTGCATGACACTTCCGCTCATTATGCTTTTTCAATATATGAAGTTTCAATCAACTGGCATCAGGCATATTGAAGTTATCGTCCGGACAAAAAATTATGATATTTTTTACAAAGGGCAATAACTCCAATATTAGTGAAGCCAGAGTTATGGACCTTGTGCATGACACTTCCTCTCGTCATGATCTTTCCATATATGAAGTTTCAATCCAATGGCATGAGCCATATAGGAGTTATCGTCCAGACAAAAAATTGTGATTTTTTTTTACAAAGGGCAATAACTCCAATATTAGTGAAGCCAGAGTTATGGACCTTGTGCATGACACTTCCTCTCATTATGCTCTTTCCATATATGAAGTTTCAATCAACTGGCATCAGGCATATTAAAGTTATCGTCCGGACAAAAAATTATGATATTTTTTACAAAGGGCAATAACTCCAATATTAGTGAAGCCAGAGTTATGGACCTTGTGCATGACACTTCCTCTCGTCATGATCTTTCCATATATGAAGTTTCAATCCAATGGCATGAGCCATATAGGAGTTATCGTCCGGACAAAAAATTGTGATTTTTTTTTTACAAAGGGCAATAACTCCAATATTAGTGAAGCCAGAGTTATGGACCTTGTGCATGACACTTCCTCTCATTACGCTCTTTCCATATATGAAGTTTCAATCAACTGGCATCAGGCATATTGAAGTTATCGTCCGGACAAAAAGTGTGACAGACAGACGGACAGACGGACAGACAGACAACTCTCACGAAAACAATATGTCTCCCCCATATAAATATGGGGGGAGACATAATTACTTTACATGATAGTCATATTTCAAACATTCACAAACAGAGTAGACCCAGATTGGAGAGCTGAAATATATCCTACAGTTGCCTTCAGTAGACATAGTATGGATTTGTGCACATCTTTACACCTCAGATACTGTTTGAGAAATTGTCCAGACTTGTGCCCATCTTCACTCCTTAGATTCTGCTTGAGGAACTGTCTCCAAGGAAGGCAGGCCAAACACATTTGTAAAAAGCTCCATTTCTCCAAACCATAGCGGCGTTGAATTCATGCTTACTTGACACAGAATCTGTGAAGGTCTGCCTGCCTGCCACACTTCTGACGTAAGGTTATCTCCCCATTTGCTACCTCCGAAATACACTGCGGACAAGCGCTGAATATGAAACTCTTGAAAGGAGGATCTTATATGCTTTAAGAGGTCCTTTCTTGATGCCACACTGGCGCCATCTGTGAAATACTTAATATAAGATGAGCATCTAGTTACTTCGTTGTGGTCTGTGTCACTCAGAGGCACTGTGAAAGAACTTAGGTGACTTGGAAGAATTTTTTGGACTGGTTCTATTAGCAGTTTTTGACTGGTTTGTTTTTTCATCTTCGAAGAAAACCAATTAATCCACCATTCTGGCACATTTTCAACTGCTTTTGTCTTTTTATCTACTAGGGCGTGTACGCTTTTTAACCTGACTGATGGTTTCTGGTTCCCCCCACAGAAGAGTTCATTGACTGTGGTAAAGGTGGTGGTTCCAATGTCTGTCAGTTTAACATGTATATCAAGGGGAGCCTTTGGAGTGGTGACCTCATAAAACTCGCTGCTTATATCCATCACCAGAGCTTTTGTAAATGTGCGTAAATTCTGTTTCCGCAGTGATAAGTAGTCGAGGAATGAAGGATCATATCCGTAAGCTGCAGTTTCAACATGGCTCATCATGTCAAACAAAGTCACAACATTTGGTTGACCTGCAAAAAAGAAAGAGAAATCATACTGGTTTTGTGACATGTGACTTCTAAGGTCTTTCAGTACTTGGTCTTTTATAACCTGTAAACACAAAGACCATATGATACAAGACCTAAAACACATACATTTATATTACAAAACCAATCTGTTTCTTTTTTTGGTACAGTAAAACATCTATAACAATCAGTTACCCACTTTTAACCCATAACCTGACGAATATTCATGTTAGAAATAATAGTATATTGAATATTAATTGGATGAATATTTATAATGGCATACGAACATGAGAATTTTTGCAATGAAGAAACCGTAGAACCAGATCAATATTAACTCTTTGCACATAGTAAGTAATTTTTCGTCTGCAACAATTGTCGTCTGCTTCTATTCTAAAATTTCTCTCATTTCTTTGCAAAAATGTGGTCAAGGTGACAAACAGTTTGGATCCTGATGAGACTCCTATAAACAGCTCCTATAGGAGCCATCTGATCTGGGTCTACTTTCTTTCCAAAGGTGCTAATAGGTATCTCTATTGGGTAAAGGGATAACCCTTTACTCTATAAATACGCCTTTCAATGTCTTTACAAATAGAGTACACTGAGATCAGACGGCTCTGCTCTGTTTGCTTATAGAATAACATAGATTCTGCTTTGTCAAAAATTTCATTTTTAAAAAATTAATCTGATTGATAATGATGTCATCATTTCTACCATAAACATTCATGGAGTAAGGGGTTAAACACATCTATGTCAATACAGTATTCCAGACTCTCAGAATGAGGCAAATGGTACCACCAGTGACCACTTAACTCATTCCCTCCTAGACTATTTTAGACCCAACCTCTTTGAATTAATCTACTGGAAAGGAGCATTAACTATACAAAAGGAGAATTTTAGAATTGCATAGTTTTGAAACCATTGTGATAAATAGATCATTTGAACCTATGGAGCAAATGCTCTATTTATCACAATGGTTACAATAAATGAATTTTACAGAGGTGCAAACAGGCCGCCAGTTAAAAAGAGAATGGGCTAATCATTAAGTAGTCACTGGTGGTACTGTTGGCCTCATTCTGAGGGGATGGCTCATGATTTATATAGACAACATGAATTGCTGATCGAGACAAAAAATAAAGTCCTACATTTCATAATATAAATTCTTTAGAGAATATTTATATTTTAGCAAGCTTAATGTGGTAAAGAAAAAATACATGTACTGAGTAATTCTGCACCATAAAATCCCAATTTCTTAACCCTTTCCCTGTTCTATATTTAGTCCAAATTTCCATACCTACTGAATATTCATGGACAAAATAGTTATAATTAAATATTGAAGGTGGAATATTGTAGCCATTTTAGAAAGTAAAGAAACAGATCTATCAAATTCCATTAGCAAACAGAGTAGACCCTGATCTGGGTCTACTCTGTTTGCAAATGTGTGAAAAGGTGTTTATATGAAGGAAAGGGTTAAGCAGCCACCTGTTTTACAGGTCTCATGTCAGTTCCCTAAATAGCAGCTACCAGCCATTACTTAACCCTTTCCCTGTTCTATATTTAGGCCATTTTTCACTACCTACTGAATATTCATTAACAAAATAGTTGTAAAGAAATATGGAAGGTGGAACATTGTAGACATTTTAGAAAGTAAAAAAACAGATCTATCAAATTCAATTAGCAAACAGAGAAGACTACTCTGTTTGCAGATGCATGAAAACACGTTTATATGAGGGAAAGGGTTAATGTACAAACCAATATTCATGGAGCCATCTGATCAGGGATTTGCAATACATGTACATACTTCACTAATTCACAGATTACTATGCTAACTCTACCCTATCTGCTTTGACAAAATTCTTTTGTTTCATAGGCAATATTATTATAATTAACCCTTTCCTTCATATAAACACATTTCACACATTTGCAAACAGAGTAGACCCAAATCAGATGGCTCCAACAGGAGCCGTCTGATCAGGGTCTGTTTGAATGGAATTGGATATACATGTATAGATTTGTTTCTTTACTTACTATAACCACCATATAAACATCATGTTACCTGTGTGGTTAATATCGTCAAAGCGTAATCCTGGTAGGACAACCTGAACTGCATGTCTGTCCTGGCTGACTTGGATCTTCAGGTTAAGGGATGGATAGGCCCTATGAAATAGATCATATATAGGCACTCTGTCTCAGACGTACTGTTGGCCATCACTTGCAATCATGTTTACACTCTTAATAACCCATTCCCTCATAGGCTATTTTTAGACCCAACCTCTTTGAATCAATTTACCGAAAAGGAGTGTTAATTAGAGAAAAGGATTTTTTTTTAGAATTTCGTAGCTTTGAAACCATTGTGATAAATAGAGCAAACCATTGTGATAAATAGAGCATTTGCTCTATTTATCACAATGGTTTCATTTAGCGACTTTTACAGAGGCGTAGAAAGGCATATTTATAGAGGAAAGGGTTAAACAAGATGTGTTTGTGTAGCACTATGCCCCCCGATTATCGACAATATAAATTTGACCCGTAATTTTACCTTCGACATATGACCTTGACCTTAAGTCATCCCTAAAAATGTTTGCCTCTATAAGTTACACATGCATGCCAAGTTTGAAGTATGTATGTGCAACAGCTACGAAATTATTGCCAACGTTAAGTTTGTCCTCAAACAAATAAACTGACAGGGTAAAAACGCGTTAGTACTGATAAAATTGATGAGATTACTATTCAGTAAAGGGAGATAATATTAAAATGATAGACTGATAGTAGAGTTGTTGTTCCTATTCATGACACATTGTCTACCTAATCTTCTAATGTGACCACCAGGTCTAATTCTGGGTCTTAAAGGCAGGTGGTAGCTTGATAATGCAGGATGAAAGGTATGCAGAAAGCTGCTGTGAGAGCTTTCTGCATTACACTCATCCTGCACCTGCTTTTAAAACATTCCCTGATATATTGAGGACTTTTGACGACTCTGTAAAAGTCACTTTATGAAACCATTGTGATAAATAGAGCATTTGCTGCTATAGGAGCAAATGCTCTATTTATCATAATGGTTTCAAAGTACAAAATTCTAACAAAAATCCTTTTCTGTAGTTAATGCTCCTTTTGGGTAGATTTATTCAAAGTGGTCGTATCTAAAAATAGCCTATGAGGTAAAGGGTTAAAGACATACATTTCATGATTTGTGTATGTTTATTCATAAAATGGTCCCTTTGAGGGTTTTTTTACTCTGTAAGAAAGCTATTTCATCCTCATTCAAGTGCACATAATTTCTTAAGTGGTTACATATCATGTTACATGTATTATAGTAAACTTGTTTCATAAAAACAATTTGTATACATAATGAACACTATGTAAGATCCTCTATATCATTGCTGCAAGTAGTCTCCAATGATTTATTTGAGCTGTGTCATTGGGGTTTCTCACCCTGGTACTGCTAAGGAAACTGGATCGATCAGTTACGGATTTTTTATGCCCCAGCCTTTAGGCGAGGGGGGCATTAAGTTTTACCCTTGTCCGTCCGTATGTGCGTACGAACGAAATTTTCGTAAAGGATTTCTTGGCTCGTGTAAGGTGGAATGATTTGATATTTGGTCTGAAGCATTATCATAGTGAGTTGTAACTTGTCTCCCCTTTTCAGGTCTGTCATCCATCTACTTCCTGTTTGCAGACACTTTGATTGAATTCTGGTGATTGTTTAATGACAAAAATTTTCGTCAAAGATTTCTTCGCTCGTGTAAGCTGCAATTTGATATTTGGTCTGAAGCATAATCATGGTGAGTTGTACTGTGTCTCCCCTTTTCAGGTCTGTCGATCATTCATCTACTTCCTGTTTGCTCGCGGGGGCATCCGTATCCCATGGACATATTTTCTTTATTTTATTTTGTTTTGCCATCTTTGCAGCATTGTCTTGTCTGATCCTATTTAAGTTTCCTATCATTTCTCTTTATCATATGCTTTGTATGCACCATTGTAAAATTATCAAATATAACAGTGTATCAATATAGATATGCATATTATTCTTCCCTTTCGAGTAAATGAAATCGTTTTAACCATTTCCTCCATAAATACTAAACATGAATACGAAAACAGAAAACACAGCCGAACCGATCGATAAAAATTGACCAAAATAGCTTACAAAAATTACTGGAAAGAGTTAACCCAGCTAAAGCTTCAGGCCCTGACAACATACCAAACCGCATTCTGAAAGAATGTGCAGCACACCTGGCTCCAATCCTGAAAATCATACTTCAGGCTTCACTAGATACCAGATACCTAAATGATTGGAGAGGAGCAAATGTCTTCAGTATTTTCAAAAAAGGAGATAAGCATTTTACCGAAAATTACAGACCTGTTTCTTTGACATGCAGTTGTCTGCAAAATTTTAGACCACATACAGTAAAACTTATTTATAACGAACTCTGATAAAGCGAATTCCCGCTTATAGCGAACTAAATTTCGTTCCCCGGTCGATATATTCATTAATTCTATACAGACTATAATGTTTAGTGCGAAGTTGGTTAGAGCGAATTTTCGCTTATGGCGAACTGATTTTCCAGTACCATTATTCGCAAAACACTTTAAAATTCCTTCATTAAAGCGAAGTTTCACCTTGCTACTATCTTCAAGCACCTGTGTATTTCGCACAATTAACACCATGTCGCATAGGTGTTAAAACACACACTAGTGTTGGGGCGAACTGTGAAGCGATCCGTAAAGCATGTATTCTTCACGGTGGTAGGGTATAATTAAACACCGCTAGCCGCGGGGCATATATATATGCACTTAAAAGTACGGGTTATAGCTAAACATTGTTAAGATATGATGTTGGTTTTTTATTTTCAAAATAAATACTTGAAGTCTTTTGGTTTTGTTATTCCCTCCCCATTCGCATATTATTTCAGCATTTTCCGCTAAAAATAGAATCTACCGCTGACTCCGATGACGACACAGATCTATAAGGAATATTTGCCCCTGCCCACATACGCGGAGTCTTTGCCCGCTATACCCAATTTGCATTGGACATTGGAGCAACGACCAAATGCTCCTGATTTTTTTAAACACTGACATTTATGAAACAGTTATTTGGCAAGTTTCAAGCATCCACATGTGTTCAAAAGCAAATGACCGATTTCTTCCACAAAGAGTAAGCTGTACGATGAATGATGTGCATTTTGGGATTTTGATCGCTACACATACATGTCTGAATTATGGTTTAATAAATATTGAACAGTCGTGTGTCAAAGTCATAATTTATAGCGAACTTCGTACTATCAATATAGCGAATAATGTTTATAGCGAAGTAAATCCTTCAGTCCCTTGGAATTCGTTATAACCGAGTTTTACTGTAATATGCAGACACCTGATGACACACTTGGAAAATAACAGAATACTCACAAATTTGAACCATGGATTCCGAACAGGCTACTCCTGTGAGACACAGCTTTTAACTACACTGAATGACTTCCTCCAAAAACATGACAAGGGGCACCAAACATATGTCGCTATTCTAGATTTTTCTGAAGCCTTCAACACAGTACCACATGACAAACTGCTGCACAAACTGCACCACTATGGAATTAAAGGGAGTATCCATACATGGCTGACTAACTTCCTGACAACAGGCAAAATGCGAACTGTAGTCAGATGAAACATCAGTGGACTACGGAGTCCCCCAAGTAACTCTCCTTGGCCCGATCCTGATTCTCTATCACATAAATGACCTCCCAGACGGTGTGAAATCATCAGTACGTCTATTTGCAGATGGTTGCCTACTCTACTGAACCATCAAGAGCAGAACAGATCAAGAGGAATTTCACACAGACCTAACCAATCTAGAAACATGGGCACACAAATGGGGTATGAGATTCAATGCCAAAAAATGCTACATATTCTCTATAAACCAAAAGATTTAGAAATTCTACCAATTCGACAGCCATATCCTACAAGAGGTACAGGATAATCCATATTTAGGCATACAAATCTCCAAAGACTTCAAATGGAATGTGCACATAAATAAGGTATGTAAAAAAGCCAATGCCACACTTGGATTTCTAAGATGAAACCTGAGGAATGTGCAGGAAAAATGCAGGAAAACAGCATACATTTAAATAGTAAGGTCTATCGTCGAGTATGGAGCAACCATCTGGAATCCTTACCTCAAGGGAGACATAGACAGATTGGAGAAAGTTCAAAACCATGCAATCAGGTTCATAAGAAAGAATTATAAAGACAGAGAGACATGAGCGGTCACAAGAATGTGGGAACAACTAGAACTAGAGACCCTTGAAGACAGGAGACTTCGCCTAATACTGATGTATAAGGTTCTGTATCTATATGTCGTAGAATCCTATATAGGCTTTTACACGACGGGTTGTGGAGGGATTCATACCGGCTCTACCAAAATCCACATTCACAAAACCTGCAAGACCAAGATGAAACATCAAAGCCACCAGATATAAGGACTTCAATACAAACAATATAATAGAGAACCAAGTATGTAACAACACAAGAGCGCTCACAGTCCCAAATAACAATACTCTCCAATACAAACACTTGTTCTTTGTAGACACTATAATACAGTGGAACAAACTGTTAGAAAGCATAGTGCATTCCGCTTCGATCTGTAGAGGCTTTCAAGACAGCCCTAAGACATCATCGCTAATGATAACAGCGTCTCTTCTCACCTGTCGTGTATAGGATTCTACCATGGATAGATACAGATATGCCTTTCTACGCTATTAGCAAACAGACAAGACGGCTAGCGTTGGAGTAACACATTCTGTCATGTTGGAAGAATAGCAGCAAAAAAAAGTCTCAGGTTTCATAACAGTGGCATGTGCTAGTGTCTCCATTTAGAACAGAATCTTAGTACAAAGTTTGCTTCTGAGTTGAGTTTAATTGGTGCAGGTCTCTGATTGGTGCCTCGACCTCTGATGCCGTAGTAGTTCTACAATATAAAACTTCTGTACTTCGAAATATCACATAATTATCGTTCTTCATTACATTTTTATTCTTTTACATCGGTTTTTTTCCGGTGATACTAAACAGAGTCTGGTACAGTCCGGTAGAGTCTGGTAGAGTCTGGGGGCTTTTAAAGACGATTAGGTGCATTGTCATGATTATAATGCTGATAAATAACATTATTTAGTATGTGTGCAGCTGTAACAGGTAATATCCTTAACAAAATAGCCTATAATAGCTTGTAAACACCCGGCAAATATTACCCCGGTGACACGGTAATGGCCGACGTAAGTCGGGTAGTGTCTGGTCAAGTATTGGAAGCCCTATTAGTATTAGAATACCCTTAATTTTATCAGAAAACAGTCTGCTTATATTAATAAGTGATTTTATCATAAATATAAAAGCAGTATGCACTTGATATGTATTGTATAACAGATTATTATTTCGCTTTTTCCAGACTGCAGTCTGGCGAAATTTCGTAGGGTAGTGTACGTAGAGTCTGGAGATGAAAACGGAAGTTTAGGCCAACATACTGCTTTTGAATTTATGATGAAAAAACTGATTAATGTATGTAGAATGTTTACTGATACAATTCAGGGTATTCTTATACTAATAGGGCTTCTAGATAATACTTGACCTGACTCTATCCGACGTAGGTCGGCCATTACCGGGTAACATTTACCGGATGTTTTCAAGCTATTATACGCTCATTTTTAAGTGGATATTAATTACTATAGCTGCAAACATACTAAATAATGTTATATAACAGCAGTATAATCTTGAAAATGCACTTAATCTTCTTAAAAAGCCTCAAGACTCTACCGGACTCTACCAGACTCTACCGGACTCTACCAGACTCTGTTTAGTAGCACCCGTTTTTTTCTATTTTTTATTATTTTTTTTAATTTTTATCATTCCTGCGAAATACGAAACACGCCAGCAGAGAAAGATAAATATGAATGATAAAAAACAAAATGAAGAATGATAACATGATAATTTGAATGAAAAATAAGCTTGCGTGAGGTCAAATTATTTGGACTAATGCCGTAGTTGTAGACTTCTAACTCCTCTTTCGAGTGTTACTGACATGACTACTACTACTAAACAAAGCGGTATCATAAAACACTCCTCACATTCTTATACATTTAAAGAGTACAGTATTTACCTATGAAGGCGTTCAAATGCATTTCTATATTTTGACATTGCTTTCTTCAAGACTTCAATTTGTGTATCACGGTCCTATTGTAAACAACTGCTCGGCAATTTTTTCGGTGTCGCGTCGTTTCGAACCCAATCTCTTTCGGCCATTAGTTATTTCGGCCTTTGCACTTTCGGCCCCATTATAAAATATAAGCCTTTTTACGCATATTTGAATCCAAACGATTTTCATTCAAAGGTATCATTGCGATTGTGATATAATTAGTTCCGTGCATCAGACTTTAACTGATGCAAAATATTTTATCTTTTTCTGACATCAGATTTTACGGAAGCAAAATATTTTCTCTTTTTCAGAAAGTGGATCATAGACAATGAATGAAGAAATGAATTAGAGATCTAGTCAGATTAGAAGTTACCTCATTTATCATGATATACGAATAAAATTCCATACAGTACGATCAGCAAGGTCATCATGTTTCCATCTTAATTATTTGACGCAAATAAACCCATGAGGCTAAAGTGTTTAATATTTGCTGAAAATCGTTCAAATATTGATCATGCATTGTTTAAAATTATTATTATATTGACCCTTTACTCCAAGTATGTTCATTAGGATATTATTTAGATTACCATTGACACATGGTATTTTGGCCTTGACGGAAAATGTTTATCATCAAATCAACAACATATATAAGGTCTATTTGAGTAAATTCTGCGTATATGGGTAATTCGATCATATCACAATTTACCACTGATATACCTTTGAATGAAAATCGGTTGGACTAAATTTTTATTTCACATATTTCACATATAGATGATTGCCAAATATGGACATGTCCATATAAACAATACGTTTTTTAGGCAATATTAGTTATGTTTTCCCTAATTGGAAAGGTAGTGCCATGCACTTAATGGTTTTGTATATATATAGTAATAGTTATGAGAAGGTTTTTGGTATACATTTTGTAATGGTAAAAAATCTTTATATGTACATTAGGCTAAAATATCTTTAATACTGACAGGTGTTAACTTTAGTTTATATACATGTTTAAGGCCTCTGATCCTCAATAAATGCTTTTCTAATAATACTGTTAGAAGCAAGATCAGTGACGATCAAACTAAGTACAATTAGTTAATATTAACTAATATCTTTAGAGCCATCTGTCAGGCTTAGTAGTTTAGGGTAGGCTTATACAACCCAAACTATTTTAAAACTGATATTTGAGTGCCTCTGTCAGTTTAAGCATTCAGGACTGAACTTGTCTGGGCCCCCTACCCATTTCGAATTTAGTCGTTCTTTAAAGGAGTTGATCGAGGGTGCCAGTACTATATCATTGGGAAGTTTATTCCATAATTTTATGACCCTCTGACTGAAGGTGGTCCTTCTTAGTTCAGTGCGTGAGCGCTTTGTAAATACCCTCAAAGAGTTACCACGCGTGTTCTGCGAATAACTAGGGGGAGTTGGGAAGAGTCTCTCCTTATCAACATTATCTATACCATGTAATATTTTATATGTCTGTATGAGGTCAGCTCTTATTCTCCTGTATTCCAGGCTTGGGATCCCTAGTTCTCTCATTCGTTGACTGTAATTAAGACTGGACATGCCCTTAACTATCCTGGTAGCTCTACGCTGTACATTTTCAATAGCTTTCTGGTCTTTTTTGAATCTAGGCGACCAGATTATTGATGCATATTCTAAGTGCGGTCTGATTAAAGCTTTATATAATGTTAGAAACATTTCTTTAGACATATAATTGAAGGATTTAACAATCAGACCTAACATGCGGTTAGCCTTTTTCACTTTTTCATTAGTGTGCAGGTTGAACGTCAGGGCAGGGTCAAAGGTCACTCCAAGGTCTTTTTCTTGGGTTACATATTGTATCTCTTGCTGCTTGTTATCTTGATCTGTTATGTAGTATTTATTGATAACACCCCGGTTTCCAATGTGTAAATTCTTGCATTTTTTAATATTGAATAAAAGTTGCCACTTTTTTGACCATCTGATTGCCTCGTTGATGTCTTTTTGTAGCTTGACTGAATCTTCAACATTATCAATTGTTTTATATATCTTTGTATCGTCAGCAAACAAACGTACGACACATGAGATTGCCTCAGGGAGATCATTAATATAAATAAGGAATAATACTGGTCCTAGTACACTTCCCTGTGGGACCCCGCTGACTACCCTGGACCATTCGGAGTATTCTCCGTTTACTACTACGCGTTGTTTCCTTCCTTGTAGGAAGTCTTCCAGCCAGCAGTAGATTTTACCCCTAATGCCAATATTCCAAATCTTCTGTAACAATCTCATGTGAGGCACTTTATCGAAAGCAGCTTTGAAATCAAGGTATATTACGTCTACTTCTTTACCTTCATCTATTGCCGTAGACCAGTCTTCAATACACTCAATGAGTTGAGTAGTACAGGAGAAGCCTTTCCTGAATCCATATTGATATTTTGATATTATATTATTTTTTTCCAGATAATCAACTATTTGCGCTCTTAATATTCTTTCCATTATTCTGCAGCAAATGGGCGTAATGCTAATTGGTCTGTAGTTTTCAGCTTTAGTCCTGTTACCTGCTTTATATATCGCGGTTACATTGGCTTCTTTCCATGTTTTAGGGAGTTTACCACTATCTAAAGATTTCCTGTATATTGTAGATAGTGGTTTAGTTAGTGTAGAAGAGCATTCTCTTAAAATTCTGGGATGAAGATTATCCGGTCCCTGTGATTTGGATGGTTTAATTTCTGATAGGACTTGTTTTACTATGTCTTCTGTTATTTCGCAGTAGCTCAGTGTGGAGTGGATAATGAGGGGTTCCGCTGCGGGGATGGATTGGGTATCTTCAATTGTGAAGACGCTGACAAAGTGTGCATTCAATGTATCAGCGATTTCTTTATCTGTTGCTGTAAGCTGACCATTTGGCTTTTCAACATGACTTATTGTTACAGTTGTCTTAGTATTATTTCTTATAAATTTCCAAAATCCCTTTATATTCAATTTGGCATCTAGTGCAATCCTTTTCTCATATTGGTACCTGGATCTTCTCAACTCGTAATTGACTAAATTTCTTGATTTTTTATAGTTTTCGTAAGTTTGGAGGTTTTTACAATGCTGGTATTTGATCCATTTCTTCCTCTTATCTCTGATAGCTTGAACTGCCTGTCTATCAACAAATGGATTCCTGTGACTGGAAGAGTTTACTTTATTCTTTGGAATATGGTTCTCTTGAATTTGGTATATGTTTTCAGCAAAAGACTTCCAATCACTTTGGATTCCTCCTTGAAGAATATTTTCCCAAGGTACTTTGGATATATCTGTGTTCATATCAGAGTAATTCCCTTTTGAGAATATATATTTCTTGGTATGGTTCAATTTGGTCTCAATATAACAATTAAAATTAAATGTTAGTATAATGTGGTCACTTTTGTCCAGGCTTGGTAATGTTTGTAAGTTCTCAACCATGTTCTCCTCATTGGTTAATATGAGATCCAGTAACGAAGGGTTTTGGTTATTTCTTTGCCTAGTTGGTACTTTAACATGTTGGTATAGGAAAAGGTCCTTGATTCCTTCTACAAAGAGGGTACTTATGTGTCTATCGTTCATGGTAGAAGTTTCTAAGTTCCAATCAATCTCTGGAAAGTTAAAATCACCTGTTATCAGTATATGGGAATAGTTTCCTATGCAGGTACTATTCAAAAGTTCCAATAATCTTTGTACATTTTGTTCATTACTGTTAGGACTTCTATATATGTTGCCTACTAGTAAGGTATCATTATTTTGTAGTTTAATATTGCACCAAATAGATTCTTCAAAGTCGGAGTTCATGTGGCACTCTAAAGCTCTCAAATCTTTTCGGATGTATAGAGCTGTTCCTCTGCCCTTTACTTCGTCCGCCAGGAATAGATCATAATTTTCAATATTATAAACCTCGGAAATTGGTTCATTCAATATGTTCTTCGGAAAGATCTCTGTTACTGATACTATGTGAGGACTGGAAGTTGAAATCAAGTGCTTTAGCTCTATAAGTTTTACTTTGGTAAGTACATCAGCGTTTGTATATATTACTTTTAATTGGCATTCTTGTACGATATTGCTTGAAGTATCTGAGGGTATACTAGTTCCTTTATTATTTACAGTTTCAGTTGGGTTAAAATAGTTTCCTTCATTGTGAAGGTTAAAACACTTATTATTCACACGGCTTTTTCGAAGATAAGGAGACATCAGGTTGAGGACAATTTTCCATATTCAATGCTGGCTCAGGGTTTACCAGGAGACCACCTATTATCGTCTCGTCCGTTACTGTATCGTTACCGAATACAGGGTTCAGCTCCCAACTGTGCGTTATCTTAGTGTCATTGCCTGGATGTCCTTCTTGTAAATCTTTACTCTCCATTTGGTCTTCCTGTTCCTTTGTATCTTTTTTCTTTGTCCGCTTTTCTTTCCTTTCTTTCCTCTGTTCTATTGTCAAATCCCTAAACAGAACGACGTTTTTCAGAATATCATGAAGTTTGTTTTTTATTTCTTTGGAGTTATCAAGGAGTGCTTTTCTTTGTTTTTTATCTTTAAGGACAACTTTCAGTACTCTTGGCTTATTAATATCTTCATTTTTCTTGCCTAGTCTGAAGAGAGTTTCAATTTCTACATTTTCAATTCCTAGTTTATCTGCTATTTGTCTAAATGTGTCATCATCTTCTTCCTGGTTACGCTTTCCTTCCCTATGGTTGCCTTCTGGCAGATTGTATACTATTATATTGAGTTCTCTTCTCCTTCTATCCTCAATTTCTTTAGTTTTCTGATCTATTAGCTATATATGACATAAAGATACCTGAAATCAGCCAAGGTCAAGGTCACTATTTTGAAAACTAGGCTGTCATTAAAATTTTGTTATAATTTAATAGCTTGGATGGGAAGGCCTTTAATTCACTTGGTACAAGGGTACTTGAAATCAGGTCAAGGTCACCATTTGAAAAAAATGCCATTTTCAACAAACTTTAACATAGCTGTAACTTCTGAACTACAGATGCTAGGCAATTCATCTTTGGTATATAGGTGGCTTTGGTAAAGGCCTATCAGTTGATATAAAGATATTTGAAATTAGGTCAATGTCAAGGTCACTATTTTGACAAGTTGGACCTCATTGAAAAACTTCAACATTTTGTCTTAAATTCTGAACCACATATGCTAGACAAATCATATATAGTATGTAGATAGCTTTGGTGACGGCATTTCAGTCCACACAAGGATACATGAAATTTGGTCACGGTCAATGTCACTATTGTGAAAATTTGGCTGTTTTTAACAAACTTTAACATTTTGCTGTAACTTCTGACTCACGAATGCTAGGCAAATCACCCTAGGTATTCAGATAGCTTTGGTAAGGACTTTACAGATAACATAAAGATACCTGAAATCAGGTCAAGGTCGCTATTTTGAAAACTTGGCTGTCATTAAAATGTTGTTATAACTTCTGAACTACATTGGCTAGGCAATTTATATTTGATATGCAGATAGCTTTGGTGAAGGCCTTTCAGTTGATACAAGGATACATGAAAGTTGGTCAAGTCAACACAAAAAAATCCGGCTTTAATGCGGTTTCCGCACTTTTTGCTTGTTTTTTTTTTTAATTTAGCTGGACAAGCACCAAACCAGATGAGCGTTGGAGCCGCACGCAGTTCTTGTTTTATAATTATTATCATCTTAAGTATAGGTATTGTCGCATTGATTATTACATATCTATTTAATATCTGGATGGTGTAGCGTTTACTGATGGATTGGTATGTATGTATCATAGTTAGAATGTAAGGGCGAGACAACATATCTCTAATATTGGGTATCTCTAGGAAACAAAAACTATATGAGTATTCAAAATAAAGAATATACAAAACAAAACAAAAAATGATTATATTAGTTGGCCGACTTAACCTGAGGCCAAGTTGACTCAGGGTCCGAGTTGACTCGAGTCCGTATTTTCATCCGTATCATCTAGGCGCTTGATGGCTCGTAGTAAGCGTCCATACTGCAGATAAGAGGAAAACCGTTCGAAATAAACTGTAATCCTCCTGGTATGTATAAACAATGAATGGTAATATCTTTAGAAACATATAAAATTGATGTACAGTAAAAGTATAGTCTTTAAAAATGTTTAAAATGAGGGTTTTCCAACTTTCTTTGTTGACTGAGAATGTATACATTTACCGCCACAAACATATCGCTGGACATGCTGGGTCTCTAACATAAAATCATAGGCACTCGATGACAGGAACGAATTAAATCGATGAAATCGATATAAATGAATAAAAAACACTCTGCTTGGTCCAAATCTTACGACAGATTGTCCAAAAACTCAGTTTTTATACAAGCCTGAATTCCCGTGTCACAGTGTATATATATCATTATTGTTTCGCTAATCGGCGAATACGGCGCTACATTCGAATAAGCTGAACAAGCCAACACCAATTAACTGGTAACAGGTCACTTCGGCCAATTTTCAACTCGGCCACGGTCCAATTCGGCCAAATTCCATCTCGTCCTAACCCATTTGGTCCAACTCGGCCAACTTTTATATTGACGGTTTTCATACATTCTTTTATTTTAGATAAGATTCTAATACAGTAAAACCTCTCTATTACTATCACTGAAGTACGTTAACTATCTGATGTTCAATGCAGGCAAATGCTTATACCAAGCCTATTCAAGGTGAATGTGAAACAGAAAGCTGATTCACCTTCACCTTTCGTTAATTTAAGCTACCACCTGTCTTTCATAAAACGAATTAGCCCTCTTTTTAGGGGTCGTAATAAAGAGGTTTTACTGTATTTTATGTCTTTGATGAGAAGCTTAAAGCAAGGTTAAAGTAAAACAACGCTCTTAAAGAAGCGTTCTGTTTTACTTCCACCTTGCTTTAAGCAGTCACCTGTCTTGAACACAAACTATTTGATGTAATTTAGTGACCGTTAGCACAGGTTTTACTGGACTGAATTAAACATTGAATTAAAACCTGTTCCAATATGCTCAGGTACGGACTCCGTAGAGTTCACCACATCTCTTCAGCAACCTGGAAGTGGATATTTGTCCTGAATCGTACGAATCCCAAATGTTGTTGATCTGGCGCTCCATAAACTTCGACCGGCCTCGTACATTCCTCTGTAAATCTCCGCCACGAACAGCCAGTTGCACAAGATCTGCTTCTCGACGAAGAAGTGGCACCAACTTGTAGAACTGTAATCCTGTTTCAGCCGCAGTCTTTATGAATCTGTGATGCCAGCCTATAAAACGATAACTTTATTATATATAACTGTATTACTGTTAATCTACATTCAATTTACTGGTGCATGTATTATTAAGACATGATTATGTGTTATTGTGGGTTTTTTTTTTATTATTTTTATTTCGCATTAACAGTATTTTGAATATTCGTTTCGCGACGTCCCGCTAATTACTGGTGTCGGAAAACCCCAGATGCCCTTTATAGACATTTTCCAGCTGGAGGGCCTGATTGTGTGGATAACGAATTACATGTATGAAATGTTTTCACGTCCCCCGACATCTATTGATGCGTAACATTATTGTGATTGTTCTGTCCGTATATTTTCGCTTAAGTTTAACTTATTCTTAATTCAAACTTCTAGGACGTATAGAAATTACGAATTAACGAGTTAGTTCAATTTAAGCGCATTCGAGAAGCTGAAGTTGGAATTTAATACACATTACCTTCGACGTCATTATTGGTCCTGACTGTCTGTCTGTACACGGACCAGGATGACGTCGGGAAAACTGTGTTATGCATCCACTGGTTCTCAACATAGCTCACGAGCCGCTGGGTCTCTGGGGTGGTGGCCTGGCGTCGAAGAGGCTCAAATGCTGGTATGATGTGTTGTACCGGAAGAAACGGTAGGGCCAGCAGCTGTCGGACGAATCTGTGCATGCCTGCTCGCTGCTGGTAAGTCTCTGCCAGTCCACATTGCTGAACATGCCGCCAAACCGCCTGTGTCCAATGGAATGCGCAACCTTTAATGTCCACTCCTGGGTATACATCTCGGATCGCCAACCATGCAGCTGAAAATATCAAATGATGCGATTTATTTAATCATTTTAAATTACATCAAAATTAAAGCATAAACATATACATTCAGATATAAATAGCGTTAACATTAAGCATGGTAAGTGAAATAATTTCTGTTACATTATCTATTTTGTGATATGCTACAGTCGTACTTAAATCATAGATGTTTGCTAAGTCTTAACGTGAAGAGATATATCCCACTGCACGGATCATGACCCGCCATGACGTCGAAAACCGGTTACGTGTTAAACATAAAGTAATTAATAAAATATATACCTTGTTCGAAGTCTACGACAAATCCCTCTACGTCCATCTGGCCGAGTCTCCGGTTTACTGCCTGTAACACCTCCACGTAGTCGGCCTTGGTCTGTCGAGACATTAGACAAAACACCAGCGGGAACTGCTGGGTCTCTCCATCGACGTGCTTGGCGCAGAAGGTTCAGCTGGTACTCTGACGCAAACACGAAGTGTCTCTGTCCATCCAACTGTAAGTCCGCTATCTCAAAGTCCTCCAGCTGAAGAAAGTTGTTGTCCACCTGGAAAAGAAAAAAAAATAGATTAAATATCGATTCACATAAATTTTTAAACCCTTTATTCTTAGATACATTCTATTAATCTGACTGTTCAGTTACAATAAGCAGATAACAGTTATTTAACAGCACACTACCTGAAGACAACAATGTAATAGACTCAGATTTGATTCACATAACTCTATAAATCCTTTATTATTTGAGACATTCTATTAATCTGAATGTTCAGTAAGTTCGTAGTCTCATAATACGCATAAAACAGTTGTTAACTTCACATAACATCAAACAAACAGTTAATTAACTTCTCATAACAACGAACCTCAAAGTCCAGAGATTTCGGCTCAGTTGGACGATGCTTGGCTCTGGACCTGTTGCACACCCTCTTCAACAGTCCCTTCTTTGGAATAGCGACGTCATCGGGGGTGGCTTTCTCCAGGATCGCGTCTTCTGCTATACTTCTGGCAGGCCTAAACACGTTCTCCTTTGCTGTCTTTCGAACCTGATTGAAAGAAACATATAATGTTAAAAATAGATGATAAAGACCCCAAATGCCACTCGGCCACGAAGGCCCCGATAAATATTGAATACGATAAAGGCACTCTCCACATGTACGCTGCTTGTTAATGACGCATAAAATGTTATAATTATACAGCTGTAATATGAAATACGGTATAACTTCTGCTTCCGTATTTGTTTTATTTGTTCAAATTTATACAGTCATGTACATATAGCATAAGAAATAGTTTCTATTTCCTAGCAGGCAGTAGTTTAAAGCAAGCTGAAAGTAAAGCAGAATGCTATTAGGTAAAGGGTTAACCGTTAACCGGCATACCTTGACAGGCCGATAAATTAATATCATTACCTTGGCGTAAACCTCCTTCTTCAATTGATTGCTTGGCGTGGATGGGTGGACGTGGTCTGCAGCTCCGGGTACAAACTTGTCGCCGATCTGTTTGATGGTTGCACTGCAGTAGGCGTTTCGGCGTCGACTAGTACATCTCCGCACCACGGATCCCTTGTTCACAATCTATAAGAGAAAATAACAATAGATGTTTATTTGTTATTACCTTTCTGTCGCTTTAACAGGTATATCGTGTGTCGGCCATCTTGTCTTCTGCCGTCTTCCAGACAGACAGACAGAATCTTTATTACATTTTCAATGTAGATCGGTATATCCCGGCTACGCAGGTCCGTTTAAAATAACAATCAAAGAATGACATGTGCTTACGTTGGGATTCATGATGATATTGTTGACTTACCTTAACACCAAATGAATAGCCTGTACTGGTGAGCAGCAGCTTGCTCTGTCTCTGCGAAACTCCCTCCATAATGGTGTATGTCACCTCCCTATCCTGTATCACTGTTTCTGATAAAGCCTCCAAGACTGATCTATAGAAACAAAAAACGCATACATGTATGAGTACATAAGATTTATGTGATATAAATGTTTTTTTTAACAATAATTGATTCTGTTTACATTTATTTAACACATGAGTATAATAACATCATTTACAAGAATAACTGAACCTTAACTTCAATCAATATCGCATACATACCTCTCATGTATTGGGTGCACGGACTCGTTCCTGGTTGTGACATTAAAAGAAATGCTGTTGTCCGCTCCCGCCTCCATGTGCGTACTGTCAGCAGTCGGTAGATCTTCCGGGTCAAATTCCTGTGCATAAAAATGTAAATAATTACAGTAAAAATTCTACATCACGGCTAAGTAAATATTTTGTTAATTTCTACAACTACATATAAGGCGCATTCAACGTTAAGCTACCGTTTGTTCAGAGGTGTGAGCATGCGGATTTTTGTAGTTATGGATCAATGGGCGAATTTTTATTTGTTTATGTTTATGCATCGGAGTTTACTTTCAGTTTGCTTTAAGTTACCGTCTATTAGAGCGCTTTGTAAAAGTAAATTTTATTACCATGACTTCTTCGCGCACATTGAAGCTTGTTTCCAGTACGTCATCATCAACATATGTCTGCTGTACGGAATCCTGGGAAACATCCTGTAAAATTTAAAACAGTATAAATATATACACTACATGTTTGCGCGACATGAATGCATAATAACAATACAAAAAAAGTTTATTATTACATCTATAAGTGAGACACATTCACCATTACTTTCAGTCTACGTTAAGCTACCATCTATTTAGAGTCGAAAATTTGCGTATTTATTTGATCATGTTTATTACTACTTGTTAGGCGCATCCAAGTTGACTTTGAATTTACTTTCAGTTTGCTTTAAGTTACCGTCTATTAGCGCTTTATAAGTAAATTTTATTACCTTGGCCTCCTCGCGCACATTGAAGCTTGTTTCCAGTACGTCATCATCAACATATAAAAGTAACATAGCAAATAATGTATACACTGCATGTATAATGTTGAGTTTAAGCGGTCGGTACGCTAAAGCGCTTATCTCGATCAGCATATGGGCGTCCTATTGAACAAAATGTACAACAAAGCACAAAATACTTCCACTTCGCTCTAACACAGGTGGCTCTTACTGAGGTGTGCTAACATCAGTCTCAGCAACATGGACGTCAGGGGTGGCGGCAACACTAAGTTCCAGCAGTGGGGGTTCCTCTTCGGCTACATCCTCCCGATAAGTATGGACGTCCTATTGAAAAGAATGGCACATGATTAATGCATATTAAAAATAATAAATAAAATGAAATGAAAACATACATACATCTGTCCTTTCTTATACGCCTATTAACATACTAAAACTACATGTATAATTTTGAGTCAGCGGTCGGTACGCTATTTTAAAACGCTTATCCTGGTCAACATGGGCGTCCTATTGAACAAAATGGCACGACATGAATATAATATTTGTACAGATTATGCACAACAACGTATAAAATACTTACACTTCGCTCTAACACAGGTGGCTCTTGCTGAGGTGTGCTAACATCAGTCTCAGCAACATGGACGTCAGGGGTGGCGGCAACACTAAGATCCAGCAGTGGGGGTTCCTCTTCGGCTACATCCTCCCGATAAGTATGGACGTCCTATTGAAACGAATTGCACACGATTAATGCATATTAAAAATAAAAAATAATATTAAATAAAAACACATGTATATCTGTGTGTATAAAGCGGTGTACGAGCCCTTTCTTATAAGCTTTTTATAGTAAAATTACATGTATAATTTTTCATAGTAGAATTACATGTATAATTTTTCAGTCTGACTCAACATGAACATAATATTTGTACAGATTATGTACAACAACGTATAAGATAATTACACGTCGCTCTAACACAGGCGGCTCCTGTTGAGGGGTGCGAATATATGTACAACACTTTATCTAATTGTATAGATTAATGAATAAAGAATTCAATACTTACACTTCGCTTCAATACCGGTGGCTCCAGTTGCTGAATGCGTCGAACACATGGCAGGCAAACATATCGTATGATGGCTTTATTCTTTACGGCCTCTTTGTAAGTCACCAGGGAAATTCCTGAAACAAAATTCCAAAATTTTACAATCAAACTACCAACGTCCCAAACATTGACGGTTCTCTGCTTGATACAGTACATAAGTAATACAGACGACATCATTAATCACCATTATAATAACATTCATATTACGTGCAGTACGTGCAAAGCCAAGTACTTCCAATACCATTCGCTATTGTACTAATTCAACATGCCTTCACTCTTTGTATGCTGGGTAAACGTGTCATCTGCAACAATTGTCGTCTGCTACTGTTCTAAAAGAATAATTTTTTGATTTTTTTTTTTACAAAACACTGTCAGAGTGATACGCGGAGTCTCACCAGGATCCAAACTGTTGCAACGGTAATAATGAGTTCGCCCCTAGCGTGCAAAGAGTTGAAGACTGAGTGCACGCTAAAGGGTAACATGACGCCAAACATGTTTGTTTACGCAACAGTTTGAAGAAAAAAAGGTGTGGGTTTTTATGAATAATAGGAACATATTGTCGTCTCATTTCTGCCACGTGCATAGCGTGAACAAATGGGCTGGACAAAAAGCCTTATTTCTTAATTTTTGTATTACAATTTTAAAAAAGAAAAAAAAATCAAATTTATGTTAACAACCATGAAAAAACATATAGAACGGTAAACCGTAAGATGAATAAGAACATGTGGTCGCTTGTCTGGTCATCTCATTTATGCCACGTGCTTAGCGTGAACAAATGTGTTGAACAACAAGCCTTTTGTCTTAATTTTAATGTTACAATTTTAAAATAGAAACTTTCAAATTTATGTAAACAACATATAGAACGGTAAACTGTAAGATGAATACCAGGAACATGTGGTCGCTTGCTTGGTCAACACATTTATGCCACGTGCATAGCGTGAACAAAATTGGGCTGAACAATATGTCTTATGTCTTAATTTTTATATTAACATTTTAAAAAAGGAAATTTAAATGTATGTTAGCAACCATGAAAAAACTTATAGAACGGAAAACTGTACAATGAATAACAGATATATGTGGTCGCTTGCTTGGTCATCTCATTTATGCCACGTGCATAGCGTGAACAAATGGGCTGAACAACAAGCCTTATGTCTTCATTTTCATTTTACAATTTTTACAAATATTATGGAGGAAAATCTACTTACCAGTATCGCCCGTCCTGTGCTGCCACTTCCCGCATCCGTCACAAGATACAACATGCTGTCTGGGTCGCACTTCCTTCTTGCACTTAATGCATGGAAAAGATTCCATTTCAATCACAAAACAACACAGAATTCACAACACATTTAGCATTCACTTATTTCAATAAAAAGTCCAAAGTCCAAATTTAAATTTATAAGCAAAGCACTAGGTCAGAAATTCACGACGTGAAGGTTATTATCACAAATTACAGTAAAGATATATGCAACAGTTACAGTATTTATTTCTTAGTAAACGGAGTGAAAAACCAATCGAAATCTATTATTATGCAATTAGGCTTTTGTCCAATTAAAATGTACATCGTGCAATTTCATCTAATCAAATTTATTGTAAGAAGTACCAATCAAATCTTTTTTTTCTTACATACTACAGAAAACTGCAAATTAATTTAATAATGGATGTTTGATGTGTGATGTACGTTTATCTTATTGATTGGGTGCTAATTAGTTTCACGGTCACCTTTCAGTTTAACGTAAACATAATAAGTGATACAAACATATATGTAAATAACACTAATTAGCTCCTGAGTGGGGATTTAACTACGTTTAAAGCACCGGTAGCTAATTGGCAATCATTTTGTATCAATCAAATTGCTATTCTTTTGATCTTATGCGCCAATTTCTGAAAACAGAATAGACCCATACCACTACCAGATGGCTACTATATGAGCTATTGGATCAGGTTCTGTCCTGCTTGTTTATTGAATAAAATAAGTATAAATCTGAAGTCTCTAGTAAACCATGTTAAGGGCTAACGATTTTTTGGCTGAGCTGGGTCGATTGAATCTGGCCGATTAGGACTAGGACGAGTTGGACCAGGCCGACTTTTAAATTGGCCGAGTTGACCCGCATTCAATTAACTTCTCTCTTATGGTGAGAACCAGCTTGAGTCCTGCCCAAACCAAAATGCATGCTTGCCGCAAGCTTGACAGAGGCTGAATAACCACACTTAACCCTTTCCCTGTTCTAATGTTTATTTCAACTTTCAAAACCTACTGATTATTCATGGACAAAATAGTTATAATGAATTATGGAAGATGGAACATTGTAGCCATATTAGAAAGTAAAGAATCAGATCTTTCAAATTCCATTAGCAAACAAAGCAGACCCTGATCAGATGGCTCCTCTAGGAGCTGTCTGATCTGGGTCTACTCTGTTTGCAGATGCGTGAAAACACGTTTATATGAGGGAAAGGGTTAAGCTTGCAGTAAGGTTGCGCAAGCTTGCAATAAATTAAGCTTGTAGTTAAGTTTAGCTTGCAGTTGCAAGCTAAACTGCAAGCTTAATTTGATCTCTGCAAGCTTAACTACATTTAAGCTTGCAGTAAGGTTGAGCAAGCTTGTGATGAAATTAAGCTTGCAGTTTGACTTGCAGCTGAAAACTAAACTGCAAGCTTAATTTGATCTCTGCAAGCTAAACTACACTGTATATTTTAGGCTTATATAAAGGTATATTACTCTTAATTCTGTAGTATATGTATGTACATGTATGTTTATGCCTGTCTTACATTTCTACAAACTACCTTCTTCTTTTTCCATTATTGTACAGATCCCACTCTGGGGCAATGTCGTACATGGTGTAATTACAAGGCTGTCTGTGCGGCGCTCGAGTATATACAGTGCAAAAATGTTAAAAGACATTAAAACCCGTTCGTGGGTCTACCACAGCGCAACCAGACCCCCCTTGAAGGCTTCTACGCTGGCTGCCATGATTATCTGCTCTGGAAGCTGATTCCATAGTCTGATGGCGAAAGGGAAGAAGGAGTGAAGGAGGACGTCAGTCCTACAGAATAGAAGGAGATATCTGATGGAGTGACCTTGAGTGTTGATGGATGCAAGATGAAAGAAACTCTGTTGGTATGTCTATGAGACATGCATGGGTTATGCAATAGACCATCACCAATTTGTGAACAATGATGTCGTCCATGATGTTTTGTGAGTTCGGGCAACCTTGTAGAATCTGCTGCAGAACTTTCTGATATAACTTGCTGGCACAGGATACGCCAAACATAAGCCGCTTGTAATGGTACCGTTCGGTATGCGTCACGAATGTCGTAATCTCTCGTGATTTTTCGTCCAGCTCGATTTGATGATACACGTTTTTGATATCAAGTTTGTTGAATACCTTCGAGTAGCTCATTTCTTGGAGCACGTCTTCTATCGTAGGTATCGTACGGTGTACCCTTCGTACCACAGTATTTGCTTGTCGCATGTCAACACAAAGACTAATGTCATGCTCTCCTTTCGGAACGATCACCGCCAGTGACACCCATCGGCTCGGTGTGTCAACCTTCTCAATAATACATGTATTCTGTTGTTCCAGACTCTCCAGCTTTTTCTCTTATCATTCCCTTAAATGGTAAGGTACTCGCCGGATCAGTTGAATAACCGCTTGGACCGATTCGTCAACAGGAATTGTCAATTGGAAATATTTAAGTTTTCCAACACCCGAAAATAACTCTGGGTAGCTATTTTCAATACTTGTGTGCAAATTACACACCTGTGGTCCGACTCTAAGAAGGTCAAGGGCAATCGATGTGTCTCTTCCTAACAAGGACTGTCCTTTTCCGTCTAACACGGTGAACTCTACATTGTTCGTCGTCACGCCGTTACTTTAGACGTCAGCACAGAACATTCCAGCTAGCTTCAATGGAGTCTTAGATCCATATGCGAATACATGTATTTTCTTGTCGGTGAGAGCGTGCGATATACATTTGAGGTGTTTTTGTGGTTTCAGGAATGTCCAGGTGTTCCTAGGTGTCACATTACATGTAGCACCGGAGTCAATTATCATGTTAATTGGCATGTTTCCCACATTGACTGTTACTCTATTTGTTGAAAATGCGTCTTTTAAGGTGAATATGAACGTTTCGTCATCGGAGTCTGTGTCTTTGGAAAGTGAACGAACTGAATGTTTTGAGTTTGGGAATTTATGTTTGTGTGTGTTCTTTGCCGATGCTCTGCACTTTACAGCAAAATGTCCTTTATTCTCAATATTCTGGCACTTATTGCACTTTGCCGTCTTCGCCGGACAGGCAGGGTCTTTTGACCTGTGTCCTCTACGGCCACAACTATAGCATTCTATTTGCTCCAATCTTTTGGGTCCCTGTATATTTCGCCTTTCCGGTCTTCGCACCTGAAATGTATTTCCGGTCTTGAGCTCTTCTCGTTTTGCCCCATTTTCCATCTCACTGGCACTATCGTGTGCGCGCTCGAACGTGGAGGCAACTTCAATAACTTTCTCCAGGGTCAGCTCTTTTTCGGTGAGGAATTTCCTCCTTAACGTGGATGAGCTGCATTTTTGCATGATCTGGTCCCTTATCCTGTCGTTACTGTCTTTGAATTCACATGACAGCGATAGGTGCTTCAATCTCATAGCGAATTCTTGTACAGTTTCGTTCCTGTTTGAAATTCAGCGTTGAACTTGTGCCTTTTGAACGACACATTCTTCTTCGGCTTAAAGTACCCATTTAGCTTTGACACTGCCGTGTCGAAATCATTGTCGGCACCTGTCTCGTCCAGCGTTTCAAAGATTTCCTGCACTTCCAGTCCTACCAGATGCAGGAGTAGGGCTCTTTTCTGTGCTCTGTCCCACAATGAAGTAATATAATGACTTCATCCACCTGTCCCATCTACTTGGGAGGCTCAAATTGTCACCATTGAGCTTAAATGGCTCAATGCTCGGAACAGTCAGTGCTTTGGCCATCCTTAGCACTGTTCACTGGCAAACGGAATTTTAAAATCCAAGTCACTGCAGGTTAACGGAATTTAATCCAGAATGTCTCCAACGGAATTTAATCCTAATTATCTGCCTCCGAATTTAATCCACACCACTTATAACGGTAGATATCAATATCCCTATCCTCATTGCCAAACTTTCTGTGGTGTATATCGATAGAGGAGACACTGTCAGTTCTGTATTGTATTTATTTACACGTCTTGATACTACAGTGGACTACTACTAACTCCCTGACCTGCAGCGTATGATTCCAGCCTATCACAGAGGCTGTAACCTGATACTAACATTAACGCATACACTACATCAAGGCCAAGCTAAATTGACTAAGAAGAAAACTGCTCACTATTAGTTTTATTATACTTGAGTTTTGTATGTTCTTTTGAACACTCTTGTTTAATTAGTGTTAACTGTGTCAACTCAAGTTCACTGTCCTTCCAACTATTTAACCCTTTCCTCCATAGGCTATTTTTAGATCCAACCACTTTGAATAAATATACCTAAAAGGGGCATTAAATAGAGAAAAGGAAAAATTTAGAATTTTGTAGTTTGAAACCATTGTGATAAATAGAGCATTTACTCCTATAGGAGCAAATTCTCTATTTATCACAATGGTTTCATAAAGTGACTTTTACAGAGGCGTAGAAAGGCATATTTGTGGAGGAAAGGGTTAAAAAAAAACATCAGACCCAGAGCTACCACATGCCTTACTTCGATCCAAACGTTATCGTAAATTGACCTTTAGTATTGAAAGCATAATGGTAAAGCATAAAAATGTTGAAATGTCAAAAATCTCTTGTTTTGGTGTTAGTTTCCTGTTTTCCCAGCAGTGAATGTTTGTAGTAGCCATAACATGCTTTAGCTGCCATTATGGTCCATGTAGGTCGTGGGACAGATTAACCCATTCCTCCATATTGACACCTTTTGACGCCTTTCTGAAACCAGTGTGATAAAAAGAGCATTTGCTCCTATGGAGCAAATGCTAGAAATTTATCACAATGGTTTCAAAACTATGCAGTTCTAAATTTTTCCTTTTCTCTAGCACATGTTCCTTTTCGGTAGATTTATTCAAAGAGGTTGGATCTAAAAATAGCCTATGAGGTAATTGGTTAAGGGCATCTTTATGCCATTTGCTCATTTACAATGTAACCCATACATATGGTATCTGAGTGGACTTGACCAAACGATTATTTTACAGCAAATCTTATTTACCAGGTTTTTAAGCTCGTTCAAGTAGGCAAGCAGATGGATGAGAGGGTGGAGGTGGAGATCACTGACATGTACTAAAATTAAAACAGGTTTTAATAAAGTCAATTTAATCATCGCGCACTAGCAGCAAAATGTGATTACCTATGCAAATAGTTTGGATCCACATGAGATGCTGCATTATTATGTCTTCTAAATGCAGAGGGTGACATTGTTTACTCCACTTCTTCTTCTTATATACATTATTCTTTCTTCTTCTTCCTCTTCAGCCGTGAATTTGCCCAACACATTTCTCAGTAAGTAATAATTCAATCCTAATGAATTTTCACATGGACATTGCTGATTGGCCAAAATTTAGATATTGTACTTAATTGTAGGTGTTTCGAAAGAGCTGGTTAACATGATAACAGTGGTGGCCTCTAATTGGTCAGAATTTAGATATTAGATTTTGCTGAAAATTGGTACTCCAAACTTAATGGCAGGTGTTTCAAAAGTGTTGGTTGCCATGGTAACCTGGTGATGGCCTGTGATTGATGAATATTTAGATATTTTGTTCATCAATACCTGTTGCCCATTTCGTTTGGTTGACATTCTGTAACGGATTCCACTACAATTAGATCTTGTTTAACTGCAGTGTCTCATCGGGGTCCAAACTGTTTGACACTTTGACCATGTTTTTGTAAAAAAAATGAGAGAAATCTTATTTTAAGAATTATTGAAAAATAACTAACTGTGCAAAGAATTATAAAAGAATTACTTATTATTATTATTATTTGAAAATGAGCTGTAAATTAGCATAAATTCATTTGTGAAGATCCCTTGTGATGAAAAATGTTTTAAATTGTCATAAAATCTGTAAACATTAAATTGTTAACCATGTTTGGTATTTACGGTTGAGTTGTACTTTTAAGCATGCTTTTAAGTAAGCTAGGTAATTATGTCTTCCCCATTTATAATGGGGAGACATATTATTTTTGATCGAGTCGTCCGTCCATCTATCCTTCCGTCTGTCTGTCACACTTGTGTCTGCTCCATATCTCTCACAAATATGGAAGGATTTCAAAATGCTATGGCACAAATATTCAACTCAAGACATTGGAGCCTTTGAATTAGGCACGTGGGTCAAAGGTCAATGTCACAATTCAAGGTCAAATGTTTTTAGCCACACCCTTCATGTCCGCTCCATATCTCTTAAACCCTTTGAAAGATTTCAAAATGCTGTGGCACAAATGTTCTCTATAACAAGGTGATGTGCAGACAGCAGGATTCAGGCACATTCTTCAAAGGTCAAGATCACAATTCAAGGTCATGGTCACTATTCAAGGTCAATTATTCACACTTTCTTGTCCGAACGATAACTCCTACATGGTTAATGCCATTTAATTGAAACTTCATACATTGACAGAACATGATAAGAGGAAATGTCATGTATAAGAGCCATAACTCTGGCTTCAATACTTTTGGAGTTATTGCCCTTTGTTACATTTTCTTGTCTGATCAATAACTCCTGCTCTACTGATGCTATTGGAATGACATTTATTGTATGGAAAGAGCATGGTGGAAGGAAGCACAGGGGTAAGGCCCGTTTGAGTCAGTATATGTATATAGAAATATATACATATACTGACTCAAACGGGTCTTACCCCTGTGGAAGGAAGTGTTATGCACAAATATCATAACTCCCGCTTCAATAATATTTGAGTAATTGCCCTCCATTTTCTGCAGAGTAATGGGACTTTGAAATGGTTTCATGGAAATTTTGTCTGCAGGGTTTCTCTTAAATCTTTTATTTAATATTCATTAAATTTAATAGGATTGATTAGCGTCATGCCTAGTTGTGCATATCTTATTCCTGTTCCGATTTAATGATTTTCTACAGAGTTATGGGACTTTGAATTTTTCACATGGAAAATTTTGTCCGTGGGGTTTCCCCCAAAATCTTTTATCAGATTTTCATGAAACTTCATAGGATTGATCAGCACCATAACTAGTTGTGCATTGTTTGTTCCTTTCCGGTTCAATGATTTTCCTCAGAATTATGGGACTTTGGAAGATTTATCAAAAACAATTCTAGATTTGGGCAGCAATGAATGTTATGTGCTGCAATTTTCTATGTGATTAATTTATTTTTTCAGACTGTCAGTCTTGCTCAATGTAAGTTGTTGCTTTCCTTGGACCCTCATCTGGATCCAAACTGTATGTAAGTATTTTTTATGGATTCACTGTTTGTATGCAAAGAGTTGATGGACTTATTGAAAGCGAACTTGTTTAACCCTTTCCCTCATATAAACATGTTTTCACGCATTTGCAAACAGAGTAGACCCAGATCAGACAGCTTATACAGAAGCTGTCTGATCAGGGTCTGATCTGTTTGCTCATGGAATTTGAAAGATCTGTTTCTTTACTTTCCAAAATGGCTACTATGTTTCACCGTTCATGTCATTATATATCTATTTTGTCCATGAATATTCATATGTCATAATATATGTGTTATATATCTATTTTGTCCATGAATATTCAGTATGTCATTATATATCTATTTTGTCCATGAATATTCAGTAGGTATTGAAATTTGAAATAAACATAGATCGTGGAAAGGCTTATTGTAGAGTTACTTTGTCATCTGCTGAAATTGTCCTCTGCTAAAATTCTCAAAATGAAGTTTTTCAACATCTCTCTTCAAAAATATTTTTATTGTCAAACAACCTTGTTCCTGATGAGGAATCGAGCTACTCTGTCAGACTATGTGACCTGTCTGGATCTAAACTATTAGCAACAGTTTTCACAAAAATGCTGTGACCGTGCCAAAAGGGGAACCCTTTGAAGGCAGAGTCTTCAAACTTGAATGGTCCATCACTACATGTACTAACCCTTTCTTCCATGAATATTTATGTAAGAAATAATGACCATGAATATTTAATTAGAATAAGATTAATGAATGGTTAACACATGAATTTTTGGCCCTAGCATTGCTGCAGAAACTGTAGAATCATATCTACAAGTATATTATATCAAAAGCAAACATAGCAGACCCTGATTAGATTGCTCCCATTGGAACAGTCTGATCTGGGTCTGCTCTGTTTGCAAATGCGTGAAAAGGTGTTCATATGAGGGAAAGGGTTATTAATCCATTCCTGGTTTCCCTCATGTTGACACCTTTTGATGCCTTTGTAAAAGTCAGTTTTTGAAACCATTGTGATGAATAGAGCAATGGCTCCATAGGAGCAAATGCTCCAATCATCACAATGGTTTCAAAATTACACAATTCTAAAAAAATCCTTTTTCTAATATATGCTTTTCAGTAGATTTCTTCAAAGAGGTTGAAACTGAAAATAACTTATGATCATGAGCCAGAGGTAATGGGTTAACAGTATGGTCAATTCAGTTTGATAGTATTGACCCTGCTCTGTAAGATGTAATGTACATTTTGTAAGAGCCTTCTCTTTAGGGTCTACACTGTTTGCAAATTACCAGTGAACTTGTCTCAGGCATTTTGATGGTTAACTTTTATAGGTACCTGTACCACCAGTATATTAAGTACATGTATTTGTTATGTAATGTATTGTGATTTGTTTTAGGCTAACACTAAAAAATTAAAAAAAATTCAGTGACCAGATCTTACAAATTCAGACCTAATTAAAAGCAGATATTGACAGTTGTCAAAACAACCAACTTCTTGACAAATTTGCCAATTATTTGTTGTATTTTTCTGCCATTAGAAAGTGGTGGCATATAGGGTTACCCTCATCCGTCCGTCTCATTCTTGGAAAGTGTTAGTCCAATCCACACCAAACCAAACTTTTTGCAAAAATGACTTTAAAATATCTTGTACATACTCTGTCTTGGAAAGTATTTGTCCAGTCCTCACCAAACTTTACACACATTTGTGGCCATTATATCTTGGTCATGTTTGATAGCAATGTAAAATCATCATAGTCATTTAGGAGTTGTGGCACTTTATTTGCAAATATGACTTTAAAAATATCTTGTCCGGGCTCTTTCTTGGAAAGTATTTGTCCATTTCTCACCAAACTTTACACAAATGTTTGTGGCTATTATATCTTGGTCAAAATCAATAGCCATGTAAATCGCTTCAGTCTTTGCATAAACATTCACAGATGTTTCTCCTTTATGTGCAGTTTGAATTACGTGCAGTTTGAATTACTGTATGATTCTGTGACAAAAAAATCTGAAATGTGGGCAACAGGGTCCTGTGGATATATTTCTAGTTAATATGTGTGTGTATGTGTGTGTATGTGTGTGTGTGTGTGTGTGTGTATGGGGGTTCTTTGAAGGTAGTTTAATTCATGTTATACTAATGATCTTTATCACTTGTGATGTTGTTGGGAAACGGTGTTTAGTTAACCCTTTACCTCATGAATATGCCTTTGTGTTTACATAGCAGACCTAGATCAGACAGCTCTGTTTGCTTAACTCTTTGCGCGCTAAGTAATTTTTTGTCTGCAACAATTGTCGTCTGCTTCAGTTGTTAAAATAAACTTTCTCTCATTTTTTTCTTCAAAAATATTGTCAAGATGACAAACAGTTTGGATCATGATGAGATGCCGCATTATTCGGCGCCTCATCTGGATCCAAACTGTTTCTATAGGTAATCACAGTTTCGCCGCTAGCGTGCAAAGAGTTAAGCCTTATGAGGTAATAAAAATGTGATTCTAGTTTCCGTCATGACCAAAACTTCCTGTACTCATTTGCCATTTTAGAAATACAGTTAATAAATATTCATGTTGTCATTATTTCTTACATGAATATTTATGAGATAAAAGGTTTAAACATATTGAGTCTACGGTACCTACCCTGAGTATGATACTTGCCTCTGAATTTGCAGATAGAGTGACTGCAAGCAAACAATTGTTTAATGTTGACCTTACCAGCTATTTGACTGGCACAACGTTTACTGTTGATCAGATAGGCATCTAGTGTCGGAGTGATTCAGGGACCAGCAGCAGGTATGTCTTTATCTAGCCTTTACTTCTTGAATATTCATGTAAGAAATAATGACATCATATTAATTAGAATATTTGTTACAATTAAAGCACTTAGACACAGGAGTTTTACCATGGCAGAAACTAGAATCATGTCTATATTATATATCATAAGCAAACAGAACAGACCCTGATCAGACAGTTCCTACAGGAGCTGTCATGGCATATTTATGGATTAAAGGGTTGTGCCTTTACTCTTCAGCTCCCACATATTGTCATCTAGAAATTGTTTGCTTTTTAGCTCACCAGAGCACAAAGTGCTCAAGGTGAGCTTTTGTGATACCCCTGTGTCCGGCGTCCGTCGTCCGTCTGTCCGTCTGTCCGTCTGTCCGTCTGTCCGTCTGTCCGTCTGTCTGTCCGTCAACAATTTCAAACGACTTCTTCTCTGAAACCGACTGCCCAATTGTAACCAAACTTGGTCAGATACATACTGTGGGTGGGTGCTTCAAAAGTTGTTAAAAGATAGTGGGCGGGGCCATCGGTCTTGTTGCCATGGCAACCGGACACAATATCTAGAAAAATCTTCTTCTCCAGAATGACTTGTTGGATTTGAATATAGTTTTCACCAAAATGTTTCTCAGTTGATAGACTTTAAAAGTTGTTAAAAGAATTTTGATCGGGCAAAAAACATGGCCGCCAGAGGGCGTGGTCAATATTTCCATATATGGTAATATGGAATTTTCATAGGCAAATCTTTAAAAATCTTCTTCTCTGAAACTGTAAAGCCTAGACCTTTGATATTTGGTATGTAGCCTGATCTTATGGTCCTCTACAAATATTGTTCAAATTATGACCCCCGGGCCAAAAATGGCCCCGCCCAAGGGCTTATCAGTTTTTCATAGGAAAAACCTTAAAAATCTTCTTCTCTGAAACTGTAAGGCTTAAACCTTTGATATTAGGTATGTAGCATGATCTTATGGTCCTCTACAAATATTGTTCAAATTATGACCCCCGGGCCAAAAATGGCCCCGCCCAAGGGCTTATCAGTTTTTCATAGGAAAAACCTTAAAAATCTTCTTCTCTGAAACTGTAAGGCTTAAACCTTTGATATTAGGTATGTAGCATGATCTTATGGTCCTCTACAAATATTGTTCAAATTATGACCCCCGGGCCAAAAATGGCCCCGCCCAAGGGCTTATCAGTTTTTCATAGGAAAAACCTTAAAAATCTTCTTCTCTGAAACTGTAAGGCTTAAACCTTTGATATTAGGTATGTAGCATGATCTTATGGTCCTCTACAAATTTTGTTCAAATTATGACCCCTGGGCTAAAAGTGGCCCCACCCAAGGGCTTATTAGTTTTTCATAGGAAAATCTTTAAAAATCTTCTTCTCTGAAACTGTAAGGCTTAAACCTTTGATATTAGGTATGTAGCATGATCTTATGGTCCTCTACAAATATTGTTCAAATTATGACCCCCGGGCCAAAAATGGCCCCGCCCAAGGGCTTATCAGTTTTTCATAGGAAAATCTTTAAAAATCTTCTTCTCTGAAACTGTAAGGCCTAGACCATTGATATTTGGTACGTAGCATGATTTATGGTCCTCTACAAATATTGTTCAAATTATGACCCCCGGGCCAAAAATGGCCCCGCCCAAGGGCTTATCAGTTTTTCATTGGAAAATCTTTAAAGATCTTCTTCTCTGAAGCTGTAAGGCCTAGACTAGACCCTTGATATTTAATATGTAGCATGATCTTATGGTCCTCTACAAACAGTGTTCAAATTATGACCCCCGGGCCAAAAATGGCCCCGCCCAAGGGCTTATCAGTTTTTCATAGGAAAATCTTAAAAAATCTTCTTCTCTGAAACTGTAAGGCCTAGACCTTTGATATTTGGTATGTAGCATGAACTTATGGTCCTCTTCAAATATTGTTCAAATTATGACCCCTGGGCCAAAATTGGCCCCGCCCAAGGGCTTATCAGTTTTTCATAGGAAAATCTTTCAAAAAATTCTGAAACTGTAAGGCCTAGACCATTGATATTTGGTATGACTAACATGATCTACTGGTCCTCTATAAATATGTAGCTGTGGCTTGTGGTCCTCTGCCAAGAATGTTTAACTCACGACTCTGACCACAGGGCGAAACTTGGCCCTGCCTCAGGGCTTATCAGTTTTTTCGATGGGAAAAATATGAAATATTACTTTTCTCTGAAATCATAAGGCTTAGACCTTTAATTAATGGCATACTACTTTGCCTTGTGGTTCTCTACCAGGTTGTCCACATGATTTCTTGTGGTCAAAAAAGGCCCTGCCCCTGGTGTTATCTCAGGTGAGCGCTTCAGGGCCTCATGGCCCTCTTGTTCAAATTTAATTTTTGTTTTTGTTTTTAAAAAAAAACACATCATTAACCCTTTCCCTTACATAAACATAATTGTACGCATTTGCAAACATAGTAGACCCAGATAAGACAGCTCCTACAGGAGCCGTCTGATCAGGGTCTGCTCTATTTGCTAATGGAATTTGATAGATCTGTTCCTTTACTTTCTTGAATGGCTGCAATGCTCCATCTCCCATATTGCATTCTATTTTGTGCATGAATATTCAGTAGGTATTGAAATTTGAGATAAACACAGAACAGGGAAAGGGTTAAATCCTGAAACTGCAAAGATCTAGAGTTACTCAGCATTTCATTTCTACAGATTGAAGCTGCATAGGATAATCAAGGATTTTCAATTGACATAAAAGCAAACAAACAGACCCAGATCAGAGAGCCCTAATGGACAGGACTATTATTCATGATCAGAGGTCCAGATAAGATGCGTAAATTCAAAGATTTTCATCAATAGCTTTTATATTTCTCCACCAAACCCTGTACTATGACCACTCTTTAGAATTGTCTCAAAGAGACAAATCAAAAGAGTGGTCATAGTATAGGGTTTGGTGGAGAAATGACTATTTTAGTATATGGGTACGCTTCTTTATCTGAAGCTCTGATGATGTCATTATTTCTTACATGGATACATGATTTTATGGCTGAATGCAGCATGTAACAAAAATGTGACGTGTATTATGCCATGGTAATCTTTGAAAAAGGCCCTTAGTGGTCGAAATATTAGATCAGAGCAATTCAAGTGTTTATGTATCAGGTAATAGTTTAGGCCTTGACTTCATAAACAGGCCTTTCTATGCCTTTACAAACAGAGTTGACCCAGATCAGACAGCTCCTATAGGAGGCCCTGATCAGACAGCTGTGATGGACTGGACTATCAAGTACTAGTTGAACCCATTACCTCATAGCCTATTTTAGATACAACCTCGTTGAATAAGTCTACCGAAAAGGAGCATTAACTAGAGAAAAGGATTTTTTTTTAGAATTTTGTAGTTTGAAACCATCGTTATAAAAAGAGCATTATTTTTCTCCTATAGGAGCAGATGCTCTATTTATCACAATAGTTTTACAAACTAACTTGTACAGAGTCATCAAAAGTCGTCAATATGAGGGAATGGGTTTATCATTTTCTCCATAAACAGTTAATCCATTCCCCGTTCTTTATATATTTATCCCAAATTTCTACATCTACTGAATATTAATGAACAATATAGTTATAATGCAATATGGAAGGTGGAACATTATAGCCATTTTAGAAACTTGAAAAACAGATCTATCAAATCCCATTAGCAAACAGAGCAGACCCTGATCAGACGGCTCCTCTAGGAGCCGTCTGATCTGGGTCTTCTCTGTTTGCAAATGCTTGAAAAGGCGTTTATATAAGGGAAAGGGTTAAACACACCTTTTTATGCCTTTACATAGTTCTTCAGTAGCCTCATATCAGACAGCTCCTGTAGTGAGCTGATCAGGGTCTGCTCGGTTTGCTGATGGAATAATATAGATCTGATTCTACAGTTTCTGCCATGGCCAAAATGCCCATGTCCATGTGCTATTATAGCAATTTATCTAATTGATATTCATGATGTCATTATTTCTTACATGTATATTCAACAATGAAAGGGCTAACTCTTTACACCATATAATATGTCTTCCTATGCCTTAGCAAATAGAGTTGAGTCAGTTGACCCAGATCAAGCACATCTTATAGGTCCTAAGGAGCCATCTGATCTGTATAAGTCACCTGTTGAAACATTGTGATAGATAGAGCATTTGTTCCTACAGGAACAAATGCTCTATCGATCACAATGGATTCAAATTACAAAATTCTAAAAAAATCCTTTTCTCTAGTTAATGCTGCTTTTAGGTAGATGCATCCAAAGAGGTTGGATCTAAAAATAGCCTATGGAGGAAAGTGTTAAATAAATATCCAAAACAGGTGAATGAACTTAAGTTGATCCTCTGTCAAAGTTAAATAATTATTATGAATGTCACGGTGTGTGGTTTACCTATATCCACACTGGCTTTTATTGCAATATGGTATCTAGAGTGTTTTCCTAAGAATATCGAGGTCGTGAGTGAGGTATAAAGGTCGTGAGGTATATTATTAAGTATCATCAGGTATATTTATATTTTCTCCGAGAAACTATTTTGAGAATATGGGTGTATTGTTATATAACATTATATGACAGTAACAAGTTGACACACATCTTAATTAAAATGTTATGACAACTTTATTTTCACACAACAAAATTAAATTGTAATACTTGTATTAGCCTAAGGGCAATTATTGCTCAAAATCAGGCAGATGATGTCTATATTTATTTATAAGGTCACATTTGAAGAAAAAAAACCGGTTTGAAATAAAATACTGTCATCTGCTATAATTCTTAGTTTGTTTTGTTTTCTTATAAATATACAAAGTATTATGCAGTTTGTTTCCTTAACCCTTTCCCTGTTCTATATTTATTTCAAATTTCGATACCTACTGAAATTCACTGAATATTCATGGGCAAATAGGTATAAGGAAATATGGAGGGGGGGGGGGGAATGTTGTAGCCATTTTAGAAACTAAAGAAACAGATCTATCTAATAACAAAAGCAGACAGAGCAGACTTTGATCATCATACATCTCCTATAGGAGTTTACAAATGAATGAAAACGTGTTTACGAACCCTTTCCTCCATGGTTATTCATGTAAGAAAAATGAGATCATGAAATTTAATTAGAATAAGTTCTTTTTATAAAGCACATGGTTACAATAACTTTTGGCCACAGCAGAAACTGTAGAATCATATTTTATATTATATCATAAGCAAACAGAGCAGACCCTGATCAGACGGCTTCTATAGGAGCCGTCTGATCTGGGTCTACTCTGTTTGCAAAGGTGTTGAAAGGCGTATTTATGGAGGAAAGGGTGAAGGGTCGTCTGTCTCATCATTATCCAAACTGTTTGACAGGTTATCATTAACTTTTGGCTATAGTGCACAGAGTTTTGATCCATATTGTAATGTTTTTGCCTTGTCTATCTTTGTGTAGCTACATGTATGTTAATGTTTCAACGTAACAGTGAGCGATTTCTTGAAATTTTGCTTTCTTGTTAATTTAACCCTTTTATTGTTGGTGATGACCCCTAATCAGGGACGTGCTGCACTGTATTTCACTTGAAATTTTCTTGCAAATAAGCCTTCTGTATGAATGATTGTTTTTGAAACACTAATAGGCCAGGCCATTCCACTTTGAATATACAGCATTCAAAAGGTTAATTTATTATTATAGGCTGCACTGTACATAATTATATTCCCAGTTATTTTAATATAGTAATCAAATTCTGTGTGTGCATGTGTGTGCGTTCATGCTTGTGTGCTGTAGCCTTGATACTGACCTTAGCTTAGGAAAAAATTGTCCGGACATAATTATTATTATCTCCTATATTACTTGAGGTAAGAATACTATATTTGGTGTGTATTTACATCCTGAGATGCAATCTCCAAGCAGAGTTGTCGTTGGTTACTCTCACATACACCTCTGCAATGGGCTCAATGACAACAATCTTGGCAAAACCAATAGTTTGTGTTTTATGGTTATCTGAGTCGATAGTTTATATTAAAATAGCCTGAATGAAGAACAAATGGTTTTTATTTTATCATAACCCTTTCCCTCATATAAACGTGTTTTCACGCACTTGCAAACAGAGTAGACCCAGATCAGATGGCTCCTAGAGGAGAGTTATGATCAGGGTCTACTCTGTTTGCTAATAGAATTTGATAAATCTGTTTCTTTGCTTTCTAAAATGTCTACAATAGTCCACCTTGCATATTTCTTTATAACCATTTTTTAATGAATATTCATTAGGTATTGGAATTTGAAATAAACATAGAACAGGGAAAGGGATAACACTGGTATTACTGTTTAATTTCAAAGAATATTTGATGGTCTATTTTCATGCCGCTTTACACTTCGATTATTGCACAAATCTAAAAAACAAAATGGAATGATGTCTGCTCAATTTTTCGAAAACAAGTGGTAGATTCCAAACTGCTTATAAGGGCACTAAAAATCTGCTATAACCCAAAAGGGCACACAACTTATTGGGAAATTCCCCGCCTTTTAATTTTCTTCCGTTGAACTGTCAACAAAACACACATTTAACAATTGATACTTTCTGTTTTGTATGGGAGTTAGTTTCACTATTTCGAACACAATGACATAAACTGATTTCGGACTACTTTCTGAGCCAACGACAGAGGTTTATCTGTAATTTAACCAAGTGCAAGAGAGTGCCTTAGATGGTGGAGTGTCATGTACCATTTTAAGTTCACTGTGACATTGACCTCTGACCTCAGTTGTAGATAAACTTTGTTTAGAGCATGTCACCTATTGTTTGCTCCACTTTTTCAAAGAGTGGAGCTATTGTCATGACTCTCGTCTGCGTTGGTGTCTGCATCGGTGTTAGCGTTAACGTTTCTGTTAAGGCCTATTTCTCAGAAACTGGCCAAGATATTTGGTTCAACTTTGGTATACATGTTAACTATCACAAGGGAGACCCATTTCAAGAGCGCATGTAACCCTTAAATTAATTTTGCTATAGTTATCTCCAATTTCCGACTTAGACTTCCACTACACTATCCAGTAATAAAGAAAATGGAGTACGCGGTCTGCATACAGCTGTTGTTTTTTAGGTAGGAATGCATGAATTGATATGTGAATATATCTTTGGATGAAGGATTGTCACATACCATTTTCAGGCCATCTTAATGTTTGACCTCTGACCTCACTAGTCAACTATAGAAAATCATTGTCTGGAGCATATCTCCTATAATTCTTGAGGCAGGATTGACAAATTTGGTATGTAAGTACATCTTGACGGCATGTCGGGTAATGTTTTCAGGTCACTATGACATTGATCTTGACCTCAGCTATCCCTTTCCCTGTTCTGTATTTAGGCAAAATTCCAATACCTACTGAATATTCATAAATAAAATAGTTATAAAAAAATATGGAAGGTGAACATTGTAGACATTTTAGAAAGTATTGAAACAGATCTATCAGATTCCATTAGCAAACAGAGCAGACCCTGATCAGACGGCTCCTGGGTCTGCTCTGTTCGCAAATGCGTGAAAACACGTTTATATGAGGGAAAGGGCTATAGCAAATTTCTGTCAGAGCATATATTTATATCGCCTATATTACTTGAGGTAATTTAAGAAAGCCAAATTTAGTGTGTGAGTATACATCTTGGGAGGGGGAAGTGTCACATACCGTTTTCAGGTCATCCTGACCCTTGACCTTCAGTTATAGGAAAAACCTTGTCCAGAGCATGTCATTCTCTTATATTTCTTGAGATAGGATTGCCAAATTTTGTGAGGTGAGTATATATCTTGGGATAGAGGAGTGTCACGTACAGTTTTCAGGTCACTGTGATCTTGACCTTTGACTTCAATGTTAGGAAAACCACACTTAAGTTAAAAATCGGTATTTTAGAAATATATCTGCATTGCTGCTTACTTAAGTGCTTTTAGTCATTTCTCATTAGTTTTAACCCTTTACACATTTGCACATCAAGATTAGACAGCTTCTGTAGGAGACATATCTGACTAGTGTCTCCTCTGTTTGCCTATGGAATTATACTGATTGAATTCTACAGTTTCTGCCAAGGTAAAAAATAACCTGTGTTCATGAACCATTATAAAATTTTAACTAATTAATAATCATGAATATCAAACAGAGAAAGGGTTTAATTATTCTGACCTTGAGGGGACATTTTTACCCTTAATCATGCTAAACTTTACCTCTCTTTAACATGTATTTGCCAAAAAACTTGCATCCAGATGAGACACAGATTAATCTGACATTTCTTCAGGAATCAATCTGTTAGATACTTGGTCAAAAATTTCTCAAAAATGTTGAATGAATTGGAGGTAAGTAAATAATGCAACAGCTTAGAGTTTTATCAGTCATACATTTTACTACATGATAAAGGTAAGTTGAGAACAGTATATATATATATACTACTTTGTATTACTTGGTACTTGACACTTTTGTTTTGGACTACAAACAGTAAGTTTATCCTAAGTAACCTCTCATCTAGTTCTAACAGAGCTCCAGATAAGATATGTAAATTTAAACATGTTCAATAATAGCACCTATATTTCCCCACCAAACCCTATACTGTGACCATTTTTTAGAATCGTCTCTTCGAGATGATATTAAAGAATGGTCACAAGATAGGGTTTGTTGGAAAAATTACGATTTTAGTATGTACTGTTATCTGTAGCACTGCTTTAATATTATTAGTCATTTGTTTATAATGGCATACCGGTAGGTACATAATAATTTTGGTATTGTAGAGTCAGAACTATCACAGTAAAACCTCTCTATAATAGCCACTAAATAATGTTAATGGTATTGAGGACAGGTGGTTGCTTAAAGCAAGGTGATAGTAAAACAGAACGCTCCTATAGGAGCGTTCTGTTTTACTTTCACCTTGCATTAAGCAGCCACCTGCCTTTAACACAAAATACTTTATGTTATATAGCAGCCGTTATAGAGAGGTTTTACTGCATTATTCCATAAGCAAACGGCAGATCCTGATGAGACGGTTCCAACAGGAGCCATCTGATCTGGGTCTACTCTGTTTGCAAAGTGTTGATATCTAGGACGAGAAACTACCGACTCTGTGTCAAACAGCTTGCATTCTTACGATGAACTGAGTTACTCCACATCTTATCTTGAACCAAGCTGATTACTAGAAAGGTGGCACTTTTGCATAACTGCAGAACTTTTGTCCTGCATTGACCAGCAGCCTGCTTTTTAAGACTCATAATTTACAGCAGAACCTGTCCTAAGAAGCATTCATTTGCTCAGCACAGGAGTCTTAAAAAGCAGGATGTTCCTTAATGCAGGTCAAAATTAATGCAGAAAGCTACTGTAGGATTTTTCTGCATTACTTTTGACTGCTTTAAGCTACTACATGTATCTACCTTACAGACCCATAACTATGTCTCCTCCAGTATTCAGGGGAGACATATTGCTTTTGTGGGCAGTGTCCATCGTCTGTCAGTCCGTCTGTCTGATTTAAATTTGTCCATATGGTTTCTCCGAAATCTTTTGGTAGGACTTTCATGAAACTTCATTAGATTGACCAGCACCATGCGTAGTGCATATTTATACCCCGACCACCTGTTGTTGGGGCTATATAGGAATCACCTTGTCCGTCCCTCCGTCCATCACTCGCGTTTTTCCGGGACATTTGCTTTTTTCTTGAAAACTATTTATGATACCACCTTCAAACTTAATTCATAGTATAAGCTTATGTGGGGACAATCTTCTCCATGTTTCATAACTCTTGCACAAAATTTGACAGAATTATGCCCCTTTTTAACTTTATATTTCGTCTCTTAATTGGGGTTTTCCGAGACATTTGTTTTTTTCTTGAAAACTATTTATGATACCACCTTCAAACTTAATACATATTACGAGTATACGTGTTATGTGGGGACAATCTTCTCCATGTTTCATATCTACAGAATTATGCCCCTTTTTAGCTCCACTTTTTCAAAAAGTCGAGGTATTGTCATGACCCTCTCGTCGGCGTCGGCGTCGACGTCGACGTTGGTTAACCTTTTTGTTAAGGTCCTTTTCTCAGAAATCATCAAAGATATTTGGTTCATATTTGGTATGTATGTTTACTATCACAAGGGGAACCCATTTCACAAGGGTAGGTAACCCAAAAATTAATTTTGCCATAGTTATGTCCCTTTTTCGACTTAGAATTTTCATTGTTGGTTAAGTTTTATGTTCAGGTCCATGTCTTAGAAACTGTCAAAGATATTTGGTTCATCTTTAGTATACATATTAACTATCACAAGGGGACCCATTTCACAAGGGTAGGTAACCCTAATATTAATTTTGCCATAGTTATGCCCCTTTTTTGACTTAGAATTTTCATTGTTGGTTAAGTTTTATGTTCAGGTCCATGTCTCAGAAACTGTCAAAGATATTTGGTTCATCTTTGGTATACATATTAACTATTACAAGGGGGATCCATATCACAAGGGTAGGTAACTCTAAAATTAATTTTGCTGTTGTTATCTCCCCTTTCTGACTTAGACTTCCACTACACTATCCAGCACTAAAGAAAGTGGAGCGCACTGTCTGTGGACAGCTCTTGTTAACTTCATATTTTGTCTCTTAATTGGGACATATTTTCCGGACATTTGCTTTTTTCTTGAAACTAATTTATGATACCATCTTCAAACTTAATACATATTATAGGTGTTATGTGGGGACAATCTTCTCCATGTTTCATAACTCTTGCACAAAAATTGACAGAATTATGCCCCTTTTTAACTTCATGTTTTTTCTCTTAATTGGGACATGCCATTTTCTTGAAACCTGTTTATGACATTGTCTTCAAACTTGTCTTCAAACTTGGTACACATCATGAGGGTTATGGGAGGATGTGTAGTCAGCAAGGGTTGTAACTCTAAATTCATTTTTGAGGGAGTTATTCCCCTTAGTAAATTTCAGAAGCGGTTTATTGTCCAGAGCATAACTTCTCAAGTACTACTTCTACATTTCTTCACCATTGAACCTCAAATTTTGCATATGCATTAAATTTTATAATGATGTGTAGATGTTTGTGACATAATTTTGATGTGAGTCATTCCTTTACTTGACTTTAAAAAAATTATTTCCACAAGTGTGGATGAAAGGATTATTGAGCTATTGCCTTTTGTATTGAAGTCATTGGATCTTAGGACAAGGTGGTGGGTGAGGGTATCAATCACCTTTAGTGTTAGTTCTAGTTTATTCCTGTTCTGGTTTGATGAATTTCTGCAGAATTATGGGAGAGGGGGGGGGGGTTATTAAAAACAATTTAAACTTCATTTTGATGGCTGCTTAAAACTGGTTCTACTGTATGTCAATTGGCAGTCGTCTAAAACAGGTTCAATTTAATATATGAGACAAAATATACAGGGTCATACATTTGAGTGATGTCATGTTACACTCTAGATCTAGTTTTATCATGACAAGTTTTGCAACACGCTCAAACTTTGCTTTGGTACACGCAGATACTGTTTACCTAAACATTATTAAGAAATTTATGATCATATTTGCATAATCCGAAATAAATAGCATACAGAAGAACTTCTCCCGAAAGACTATTTCATGAATAAAACGTTAAAGCAGATAGTTGTTTTTGTGCAGGACGATATTAATTCAGAACCCTTTAATGGGAGCAACAATCACTTAGCCCCTCACCACTGTACCACTTTTATTTACAGCCCAGAAAATATATAATGCACCTCTTTGGTAGTTGTTTCTGTTGAGACTAAGTTTACTGTACATCACGAGACATGGGTTGCATTTTGGGTACATTTGTGCATAAAGCTTGTCGCCTCAGGCACAGACGATAGTTGCAAATAATTGGTAAACAATTTTAATGAAATTTTAAACCTAAACCAGACGGTAATATTAGAAGATTGGTTACCAGATAATACACAAACCTCTTTAATGATATGCAGTTACTTTGTTTGCAATCACAGTGTGCTATAATAACCGAATAGCTCTTTTCGAATAAATCTTACTTCAACCCTTGATAGTAGATGACCAACTTTGCAGACAACATTTTGTTTTTGCAATCCCTGTTTACTCAAACCTTTCGTCTATAAATGTTTTACTGATAAATTAAGTTTTACTGATGTAAAAATATCAGCATTCTCTTAACACTTTGTGTGCTAGTTGTGTATTTATTAGGGATTATCGACTAAAACAGTTTGGATCCAGATCAGACGATGATATTTATTAAACTCTTAATATTTGTAGCAAAATGACATCATTTTGCAGACAACAATTGTTTAACATGCAATATTATTTATATTTAGCTTCCTAACATGTTCGTTCTTCTTAGACAATACCTAGGCCCATCATGTAAACCTATAGGAGCCATCGGATCAGGTTTTGCTCTGTTTGCCACTGGAATTTGATAGATCTGGGTCCATGCCTATAAAGCTTTTAGTTGAGTCTGAGTTTCGTTCTCAAGCTTTTGATTGGTCATATTTGAGTTCTCAAGCTTTTGATTGGTCAGATTTGAGCCTTTGGCTCAAATCTGACCAATCAAAAAGTTGAGAAAGATCTCAGGCTCAACTAAAAGCTTTATAAGCATGGACCCTGTTTCTTTAGTTTCTAAAATGTCTGCAATGTTCCATCTTCCAGATTTCATTATAACTATTTTGCCAATGAATATTCAGAAGGTATTCAAATTTGGAACAAACATAGAATAGGGAAAGAAAGGTCTGTAGGTTACCGCTTGAAATTTATGGATAAGATGTTGACCTTGAGGGAAAATTACCGCTTTCCTTTATATAAACAGATTTTCACGCATTTGCAAACAGAGTAGACCCAGTTCAGATGGCTCCTTTAGGAGCTGTCTGATCAGGTTCTTCCCTGTTTGCTTTTGACATGCTATAAATCTGATTCTACAGTTTCTGTCCAAGTGAAAAATTTACATTATAAAACTTCAGCTAATAGATATTCATGCAGGTATAATTTTCTACATAAATATTAAACAGAAAGGGTTTACCCTTTACCTCATAGGCTATTTTTAGACCCAACCTCTTTGAATAAACCTTCTGAAAAGGAGCATTAACTAGAGAAAAGGAAACTTAGAATTATGTAGTTCTGAAACCATTGTGATCAAAAGAGCCTTTGCTCTTATGGAGCAAATGCTCTATTTATCACAATGTTTTCAAAAAGCGATTTTTACAGAGGCGCCAAAAGGCATCAATATGAGGGAATGGGTTAATCTGTGTAGCTATACACTTCAGCACTTTGAATGCTGAATATTTCAAATGGAACAGACCATTTAGTGTTCTACTGTAGAGACCTCAGTATGAATTAAGGCCGAAGTCTTCTAGATGATTTTAAATAACAAATACATGTAGTGCAGACTGATCACAGAGACTTTGATCGTAGGGATTCTCTAGGAGCCCTCTGATCTGGGTCTACACGGAAATCATTTAGAGTAAAACCTCTCTAAATCGAACATTAATTTTGTATAAATATTGGTTTTGTATACAGGTGACAGCTTAATGCAGGGTGGAAGTCATGCAAAAAGCTACTCTAGGAGCTTTTTGCATGACTTTCACCCAGCATTAAGCAGCCACCTGCTTAAAAGTATCTCAATTGGTTTAGAGGGGTTTTACTGTACTATTATTAACACTAACACTGTTAGGCCACTGTTGGTGAAAGTGAAACTAATTTGTTTGTCAGAAATGTTTATTTCCCACATTCAAGAGGTTTAAAGGAATTGTTCAGTCGTTTCCTGTATTCAAAAACGTTAAGCAACAATGGAAGACATTTTCAGGAAATCATTTACAGTAAAACCTCTCTAAACCAGATGTTAAATTTGGGATGAATATTTGTTTTGTAGACAGATGGCAGTTTAATGCAGGGTGAAAGTCATGCAAAAAGCTCCTTTAGAAGATTTTGAACAGTTTTAACAGTTTTTGAACCATCCTTTTATGGATATTAGTTTTTATGCTTTCTTAAATGTATATTTGTGTATTATACATGTATATCCTCTCTCGATTTTTATTTCTTTCTGATTTAATTTTTGTCAATCTACAACGCCATTGAATGCATTATTTGCCAAAAATAGGCGTTTAACCAAGTGATTAAGAGCTATTTGCACGACTTCACCCAGCATTAAGCAGCCACCTACATAGATTTGGCTAATTTCCTCTCTACTAGAATTTCGGTTTAAGGGGGTTTTAGTGTACTATTATTGTCACTAACACTGTTAGGTCACTGTGGGTGAAACTGATTTGTTTCTCAGGAATATCAATTTCCCTCATTCAAAAGGTTGAAATGAATTGTGATAAGACTGACTGTATAATAATTATTGTAGATCTTACTGGACACTTTAGAGTTGGGCCACCAATAGTGAGTAAATTTTGTCTAATAATATAGAGGATCTGTTGCGAGTTGTCTTTTAAGATCACAAGTACCTAAACCAAGCCTTAGAAAATATTATTAATCGAGCCTTGGCGAGCTTAATAACATTTTCTTGGTGAGTTTAGGAACATGTGATCTTAAAAGACAATTAACGAGCATCAGATTCTTTTTCTCACATAACAAAAAAAGTGGATTTTTGCCTTTTAAATTACATGTTAACATCGGTTTCCATTATTGGACTGTTTTAGTTATGTGAGAAAAAGAATCTGAAGCTCGTTGTCTTTTAAGATCACATGTTCCTAAACAAGCCTTAGAAAACGTTATTAAGCCAGCCTTTGGCGAGCTTGATAGCATTACCTCGGTGAATTTAGGAACATGTGATCTTTAAAGACAACGAGCTTCAGATTCTTTTTCTCACATATCTAAAACAGTGTATTTCGCTGTTTTAATGATATGTAAAAATTGATTTCCATGGTTTGACGTCATATATGACGTATGACGTCATATATTTTTTAAAGTGTTCTTACACGTGTTACAGATCAGGGATCTTAACCTGTTGTTCTAACCCGGAGATAAGGGGAGTTATGTGAGAAAAGATAATGTCTCAATTGTTGTAGTTATCTCTGGACTTGCAATGAACACTTAGAGTTTTAGGCCACATATAGTGAGTAATGTGACTTTTATGCTTTATCTCTTTGATATTCATTTTGAAATTTTAATTTCTGCTTAACCCTTTCCACCATGAATTGTAGAATCATGTCTGTATTATATCAAGCAAACAGGACAGACGGTGATCAGCTGACTCCTACAGGAGCTAAGTGATCTGGATATACTAAATTGTTTGCAGTGAAGTTAAAGCTTACAGTGCAGGACACCACAAAGGGCTGGAAAAATCCTAAAACTTTTACTCGTCCTGCCTGCTGCTTGTGTCTTATTTGACTTATATTCATTGTTAAAATTTCTGAAATTCTACTCATCCTGCAAGAAAGTTACTCGTCATGGTGAGCGGACAAGTGGAATTTTCCAGGCCTGCCACACTTATGTCCTTTTCAAACAGTGGAGACCCAGATAAGAGGGCTGGAATTTGAGAAATCTGTTTCTTTTGTTTCTAAAATGGCTACAATGTTCTACCTTCTATATTTCATCATAACTATTTTGCCCATGAATATTCAGTAGGTATTGAAATTTGGAATAAATACAGAGCAGGAAATGGGTTAAGGTTTTCTCCTTGACTTTGATGGTAGGGATTCTCTAGGAGCCCTCTGATCTGGGTCTACCCTGTTTGCAAATGACAGTTCAGTTGTTTCCTATATTCAAAAGGTTAACCCTTTCCTCCATAAATATGGCTTTCTACGCCAGTGTAATAGTCACTTCTTGAAATAGAGCAAATGTTCTATTTATCACAATGGTTTCAAAACTACAAAATTTTAAAAATTTCCTTTTCTCTAGTTAATGCTCCTTTTCGATAGATCTAAAAATAGCCTATGAAGAAATGGGTTAATCAACATGGAAGCCATTTATAGGAAATCAGTAAAAAAAAATTACAGTAAAACCTCTCTAAACCGTATGTTAAATTTGGTATAAATATCGATTTTGTAGATAGGTGGCAGCTTAAAGCAGGGTGAAAGTCATGCAAAAAGCTGCTCTAGGTGTTTTTGAACAGTTATAACAGTTTTTGAACCATCCTTTTATGGATATTATTTTTTTATGCTTTCTTAAATGTATATTTGTGTATTATATATCCTCTCTCGATTTTTATTTCTTTCTGATTTTATTTTTGTCAATCTACAACGCCATTGAATGCATTCTTTGCCAAAAATAGGGGTTTAAACAAGTGATTAAGAGCTATTTGCACGACTTCCACCCAGCTTTAAGCAGCCACCTACATAAACATATCTCATTTCCTCTCTACTAGAATTCCGGTTTAGAGGGGTTTTAGTGTACTATTATTAACAATAACACTAGTACTGTTAGGTCACTGTGGGTGAAAGTGAAACTAATTTGTTTCTCAGGAATATTTATTTCCCACATTCAAAGGGTTGATGGGAATTGTGATAAGACTGACTGTATAATAATCATTGTAGACCTTACTGGACACTTTAGAGTTGGGCCACAAATTATTAGTAGGTAATGTGATAAGATTGTCTCAATTGTTGTATTTATCTCTGGACTTTCACTGGGGGACACTTTAGAGTTTTAGGCCACCAATAGTGAGTAATGTGATTTTTATGCTTTATCTCTTTGATATTCATTTTCAAAATTATTTTCTGCTTAACCCTTGACTCCATGAATTGTAGAATCATGTCTGTATAATATCAAGCAAACAGGACAGACGGTGATCAGCTGCCTCCTACAGGAGCTAAGTGATCTGGATACGCTTTGTTTGCAAAAGCATATCAGTGAAGTAGAAGCTTACAGTGCACGACACACATCACTAATGTCCTTTGCAAACGGTGTAGATGGGTTCCTAGATAAGCCCTCTGGGCCTCTCATCAGGGTCTGCACTGTTTGTCATGTTACACTTTCTAAATCTCTAAATATTCACCATAATTAAGATAGACCTCAATTTTGGAATTAAGTCTCCAGTAAATATGCTCCAGTTAGACTGGGTCATTCTGTCTTAAGTATAGACATTTATTTGATGAACTTTGCTGCTTTTTAGTTGAGTCTGAGTTCGTTCTCAAGCTTTTGACCAATCAAAAACTTGAGAACGAACTCAGGCTCAACTAAAAAGTTTTATAAGCATGGATACTGATGAGATTCTGAGTATCTGAGTTTATCTTGACATTGCTTTATGAAAAAATGGAAGAGAAATATTCTTTGAGGGGGTCATGGTTGAAGCAGCTGCTGACATAAGTGTTTGAAAGGATGGCCTACTTGCCAGCGGGCATAAACACTTGAGACTACAATGGGTTTGACCTAAATGTCCCAGATTGTTGTGGTTGATTTATTTTCTTAAGCCTTTCCTTAATATAAACGCCTTTTCATACATCTGCAAACAGATTAGACAGCTCCTATTGGAGCCGTCTGATCAGGGTCTGATAATGGAATTTGAAAGATTTGTTTCTTTACTTTTTAAAATGTTCCACCTTCCATATTTCATTATAGATGTAATTATTTTGTCCATGGATATTCAGCAGGTATTGAAATTTGGAATTAAATACAGAACAGGGAAATGGATAACTCGATCTTTGTCATGTGCTGCAGTTCGGAAAGTTCAATTTTCCTTCATTTCTCATCAAAAATGTGATCAGTGTCAAAACAGTTTGGATTGTGGTTAGACTTAGCATTTCATATGGATCCAAACTGTTACAAAGTTAGATTGATTACAAGTTGTAATTGTTCTTGATAATGGAATTTAACCCATTCCCGCATAGGCTATTTTTAGGCCCAGCCTCTTTGAATTAATCTATCAAAAAGGAGCATTTAGAGAGAAAAGGATAATTTTAGAATTCTGTAGTTTCGAAACAATTGTGATAAATAGAGCATTTGCTCCTATATGGAGCAAATGCTCTATTTGTCACAATGGCTTCAGAAAGTGATTTTTAATGAGGCATCAAAAGGTGTCATATTAATATGAAGGAATTGGTTAATGAATCTTGTGATAGATCCATAACAAGAGATCAACCTTCATAGTTGTTTGAAAGTTATATTTAAATTTGCCCATGCATATTAATGCTTTCCCTCATATAAATGCTTTTTATACGTCTGTATAAATTTTTATATGTCGTGGCGCTGTCCGTTCGTCTGTTACCTTTTGCTTGTCCACTCTCTTCAACTCAAACAAATGCAATCCAATCCTTTTCAAATTTTGTCAGCAAGTATATTAGCATAATGTCTCGGTCAAGTTCGATAACCAGCAAGATTGGCCCAGACACTCCAGAATTATCTCTCCTTACTTTATGAAATTCCTTGAATTTTTGCTAGTCCGCTCTCTAACTCAAACAAATGTAATCCAATCCGCTTCAAGTTTTGTCAGCAAGTATATTATCATAATGTCTAAGTCAAGTTTATCAACCAGCTAGATTGCCCCAGAAGCTCCAGAATTATCTCCCTTTACTTTATGAATTTCCGTGAATTTTTGCTTGTCCTTTCTCTAACTCAAACAAATGTAATCCAATCCTTTTCAGATTTGGTCAGAATGAATATTACCATAACGAGTCAGTCATGTTCGATAACCAGCAAGATTGTCTCCGACACTCAAGAATTATCTCCCATTACTTTATGATTTTCGATGAACTTTTGCTTGTCCGCTCTCTAACACAAACAATTGTAATCCAACTTTCGAGTTTGATCAGCATGTATATTACCATAATGTCTCAGTCAGGTTTGATTAATAGCAAGAATGTCCTTGACACTCCACAATTGTCTCCCCTTACTTAATGCCACCTGATAATTTATGGAGTAATGACCTTTCAACTTCCAGACATTTGACGGGCATATATTGTAACATTTTGGCACTCTTGTTTACACCTTTGTGAACTGTAGGAGCCATCTGATCAGATTTGAGTTCTCAAGCTTTCGATTGGTCTGATTTGAGCCAAAGGCTCAAATCTGACCAATCAAAAACTTGAGAACAAACTCAGACTCAACTAAAAGTTTTATAAGCATGGATACTGTTTGCCTATGAAATAGATAGTCCTGACTCTACAGTTTCTACCAATACCAAAATAGGGAATTAATTAATTTCGTTCATGTAGAAGTTGAACAGTGAAGACCAAGAACAGAGGGTTTCTGTAGGATACATCTGATCAGGGTCTGCTCTGTTTGCTTCTAAATTATATTAGATCTGATTCTGCAGCTTCTGCCTATACCAAACAGTTGCTGTGTGTATAATTATGCCATTATAAGAAATTAGCTAATAAATATTCATTATGTCATTACATGTATAAATTACTTACATGAATATCCAACAGTCTCCCGGAAAGAGTTAACCCTTTACTCCATGAATATTCATGTTAGAAATAATGAGGTCATGAATATTGAATAGGTTAATATTTAAAATGGCATTTTAACACATAAGAATTATCTGATGGAGATGCCCAGGGGTTGAAAGTTTTGGAATTTGTCACTCATCCTGCATCATAGACAATGAATCTGGTAAACCAAAAAACTCACTTGTCCTACAATATAGACAAAAGTTCCATTAATTTGGTACCATTATAAAAATGCAGTCCATGAACATTCAAGTGATAAATTGTTCATGAGGAAAGGGGTCTGAAAGCTTTAACCTAATGAGTTGATATTGGTTATATCTTGACCTGATTATTTGAAATTAGTTTTTACCTTTGACTTGATGAGTTGATATTGGTTGCTTCTATGACCTAATGAGTTGATATTGGTTGTATCTTAAATTTGACCTCGTGAGTTGATATTGTCAGGACGGGCCAGAGTGTGGACAAAAAGACAATTATTTTATTTATTCTTTACTTTCTTCTATTATCATGTTTCCATATTAAATATCTAATAACATTTAAGTATAGATCTATATTTGTTTTTAAATAAATATGGATCTATGTACATCTATACAAGCAATACCTTTCCTCAATAATTCATCATGAACAACTTTCAAAGCCTAATGTATTTGTGAGCAGTTCTCAAAATTTGAGAACACTTTCAAAAGCAATATCGAATTATTTAAAATTCGTCCAATTTATTCGGAAGGAGCGGACCGGAGAATAGTATGAAATCTCTGGTTGCTAAGCATCGCAGAGGCTTCAAAGTGAATGTATTCATTAGCCAATCAGAGTCGAGATAACAAATAATTCCACATCTGCTTCAATCAGTCAATTGAAAGTTGTGTTTGTCGAGAGATACAAATTCATGAATTTTAACAAATTCAGAGACAGTAATGACGAATAAGAAGTATAGATGGATTGTTCAACTTGTATGTGAAAGGATCATATAGGCCGTAGACATTGTCATGCGGGATTAATGAAATACGAGATAAAAATGAATGAAATTGACTTGCTGGCACAATCGGTTTTCATGCATTCAGCAGGCAACATCATAACAATATTGGTCATATCTTTGACCTCATGAGTTGATACTGGTCATATCTTCAACCTGATGAGTTGATATTGGTCATATCTTTGACCTCATGAGTTGATATTGGCTGTATCTTTGGACTGATGAGTTGATATTGGCTGTATCTTTGGACTGATGAGTTGATGTTGGTTGTATCTTTGACCTCATGAGTTGATATTGGCTGTATCTTTGGACTGATGAGTTGATATTGGTCATATCTTTGACCTGATGAGTTGATATTGGCTCTATCTTTGGACTGTTGAGTTGATATTGGTTGTATCTTTGGCCTCATGAGTTGATATTGGTTGTATCTTTGGCCTCGTATCTTTGGCCTCATGAGTTGAGATTGGTTGTATCTTTGGCCTCATGAGTTGATATTGGTTGTATCTTTCAGGCCAGTTTTTGAAACGTGATCATTTGAAGTTTTGAGAGCAGCTTTCACAGACTGATGGACCATCAGAATGATGACGAATGCTGTGAGCCCCCAGCAAAGAGATTAAGAAATGGTGACGGAATTCATTCTGAAGAATACTGTCACTCTAACCTGAACTGGAAGCTTTGGGACTGTGAGCAAGTTGGACAGGAGCTAGAAAAAGGTGGTCATGGAGATGTCACCAATTTGTTTAGAGGTACAATATCATTAAGGTAGATATGTAGTATGGAGGGTGCACATAGCCTGCATTATATTATTAGGAAAAAATGGCCTAGTATCAATTAGGAAATAGAGACACAATATCTTCGAAAAGAGCATTTCATCAGGAATAGATGCACAATATTGAGAATTGATATATACAGTATCACTAAGAATAGAGAACAGTATCGTAAAGAAAACAGAAGTACAGATAATATAATCACAGTGTCATAAAAATAGAGGAACAGTGTAATGTAAACATAGTATCATGCAAAGATGCAATGTCATTGATTATATAGAGGTATAGTATCAAGTGGTGTAAATTAGGGATAAAATATCATTTAGAATGCATGTTCAGTATCATTCAGAATACAGTATCAATCAGAATGCACCCAAACTTAACCATTCAGCTCTAAGCTAAGCTTATCTGAAAATGTCCGTTTGTCTGAAAATGTTGCTGTGGACTTTCAAGTGGCATTTCCTGCCTGACTCAGGGGTCCAGATCAGGGTCCATGCTTAGAAAGCTTTTAGTTGAGTTTGAGTTTCGTTCTCAAGCTTTTGATTGGTCAGATTTGAGTTCTCAAGTTTTTGATTGGTCAGATTTGAGCCAGAGGCTCAAATCTGACCAATCAAAAACTTGAGAACGAACTCAGGCTCAACTCAAAGTTTTATAAGCATGGACCCTGATGCATAAATCAAAACATTTTCAAGAATAACTTTTTTTATTTTTCCACCAACCCTATGTTGTGACCACTCTTTAGAATTGTCTCTTTGAGATGATTCTAAAGAGTGGTCACAACATTGGGTTTGTTGGTGAAAGGATGATTTTAGTATTTAACCCATTCCCTCATATTGACACCTGTAAAAGTCACTGTCTGAAACCATTGCGATAAATAGAGCATTTGCTCCTATGGAGCAAATGCTCTATTTATCACAATGGTTTTAAAACTACACGATTCTGAAGTTTTCCTTTTCACTAGTTTATGCTCCTTTTTGTTAGATTTATTCAAAGAGGTAGGAGCTAAAATTAGCTTATGAGGTAATGGGTTAAGTATGCACCTTTATATGTTGCTCTGCTGACTCCTATTTTGCTGATGGGACATAGAGTTGATCAAATGTCACTCTTTAGTCTGTGAAAATCCATAAATTCAATCTGAGGCCTTAGGAACTTGAAAAGTCCAAATTTTAGTCTTCAGTTCAGTAAAATGTCCCAAGATGGAACCTACCAGAACCACACAGTTAATATTTATGAATATTTATTAGCTGAATTTGTATAATTGCATATGTACACATGACTTTTTAGCATTGGTAAAAGCTGTAGAGACTTAGCAAACAGAGTAGACCCTGAACAGATGTCTGTCTGATCTGGGTCTACTCTGTTTGCAGAGGCGTTTATATGAAGGAAAAGGTCAAATATGTGCAGATGCTAATTGTTGTACTCTATAGTATTGTATTCTCCCTAAGAAACGCCCCTATTCATATTGGTATATTCTGGTGTTAATTCTGTGGTTGTCATATGCAAACTTTATTGGCTGTTTCAAATTTTATTTGTAAATATTCTTCCTTTTTATGTCCCCAAAGGGAGGATATATGTGACAAGCCATGGGAAAAGGGGGCTTATTGAAGTTTTTTTGTCAAATTCAGAATTTGTAGTTTCCTTATGCAACAGTGTTTACTTGAAACACTGATGAAATACTTTTTGCAGTTATATTATAGTAATCACACTGTTTGTCCAGTCTGTCTGTCAATCAGTCTGTCTGTCCCACATCGTGTCTGCACTGTAACTCCTACATGAGTGGATTCAAAATAATCTGGTACAAATGTTTACCACTTTGAGACGATGTGTCACGAAAAAAGAACCAGGTTCCTATCTCAAAGGTGAAGGTCACAACCGGGGTTCAAAATTCAGAAATGGGGAACATTTACGCATTGTGTATTTCAGCACTTGCAACAATCTTTATCAAGTTAAATTAAAAAATTAACTGCCTTTCGAAATGAATTAATTTAACATTTTCCTGAAATAAAAATAGCCAGTTCATATTCAGAACTGAAAGGTGAAAAAAAAAATGGAACATATTGCTTTGTGTGAGCCCTAAACCTTAGATTTCTTGTATTGATGCATTAGAGGTAAGCATTCAAGGTGATGTAATTTTGAATCCTTTTCAGACCATGGCATTGTTGGGAAAGTTCTACCACAGCTCAGTGAAGACCGTCTGGAAAAAATAGGCATCAAGTAGGTACCACCTGTGTACATGATAGTATACTAACCATTACCTGATAGGCTATTTTTAGACCCAACATCTTTGACTATCTACGGATAAGGAGCAGTTTACTAGAAAAAAAGGAAAATTTTAGAATTGAGTAGTTTTGAAACCATTGTGATAAATGGTTTCGAAAAGTGACTTTTACAGAGGCATCAAAATGAGGGGGATGGGTTAACCCTTTATTTGATGTAGGCACCATCTGACGTTTTTTAAAAAGAGTTGACTCAGATCAGACAACTTCAGTAGGAGTAGGATCTAGGTGTGTTCTATTTGTTCCTGGAATTATATAAATCAGCATTTTCTTCGATTGCCAAAGTATTATGTGTTCATGTGCTATTATAAAAAATCAGCTCATAAATATTCATGATATCATTATTAGCTCGTCTGTTAGAAGAAACGTCGAGCTATTGTGATCACTGGGTCGTAGGCATTGTTGTTGGTGTCATTGTCTTGCCAAATCTTTAATGTATGTGACTGATTAATCAAAAAGTATAAAAGGTATCAACATGCAACTTCATAGGTTGGTAGATCTCTGAGCAGTTAACAAACACCAAATCAGACCAGCATTGGTGCCGCACATGGCTCTTGTTTCTTATATAAAAATATATATTTAAAAATAGTTTGTGTAGTAAATGATACGGAACCTTATCAGAGGACTGCTTCAATTTCTTTAACCCTTTCCTTGTTCAGTTTTCATGTAAGAAATAATGAACACCATGAATACTTATTACATGTAGCTCAAGTTTTGTAATATAAACTTTTCAAGGGAACTTTTTACTTTGACTAAAACTGAAAAATCAGATCTGTATCATGTCAAAAGCAAACAGAGCAATCTGATCTGGGACTAATCTGTTTGCAAATGCTGGCATTTATATGAAGGAAAGGGTTAAAATCAGGCAGTTTTCCCCCAAAATTGACATTACATTGCATTTGGTTATGCCCAAAATAGTTTTGCTTTACCTCCAAAATCAGAAGCCATTCTCCACTTCTTTATAAGAAATCTCTACCAAATTTCATCGAACTTGATCACAGCTGCTTTTGCCAAAATTGGTGGTCAGTCAGAATGTCTTCAACAGTCTAGATTTTATGTTTTATTCAACTGCTATGCCCTCACTTGTAAAATGTGGATTTATTTACACTTTCGCTTGCTATTCACATCAATATACCTACCTGTAAATAGTGAAGCCCCAGATGAGACAGCTCCTGCAGGAGCTGTCTCATCAAGGTCTGCACTATTTACAAGAGCAGTGTTTGCACAGCGAAATACTTCTACACAGAGAAGATATATGTAATTATACAACAGAGTATGGGTAAAGAAAGAGAAATGTATTCAGCAAGAGAAGGGTTTAGATTTACCATTGCCCATAAGTTGGTCAGTTTGTGACCGAGGGATTAATTCTCTTTCTTACATCAGTTTCTGTCAATGCAAATGCACAGTATAAGGACTTTTGTATTACTACATTTTCGGTTATTTCCCCTTTTTTGCTTGTCTGTTTTTCGTAGAAAAAAATATGAGCTATTGTCGTAAATTCGGCATCCACATTGTCATAGTCATCGTTGTTGTCATCCAGAAACTTTAACATTGGCTATTACTTCTTTACTATTCATGCAGATGTTATGAAACTTCACACACTTGTTCACTGTCACAAAGGCTATGATCGAAGAGGCAAGCCTTGTCATCCGCATCCAGTGCTCTTGTTCTTCTACACAGTTTAACTTAAATTTACCATTACACTGTAATAGTCACTGGGATAGACTTCAGACTTGTCACAAATTCAGATAACTGTTAACAAGTACAAGTGCGCACTATGTAGACCTTAACTACATTACTACATTTTGAGATTTGCCTTTTTGTGTCATCTGTCTAGATTCAGTGTGTCACATAGGGATCACCTTTCCACTATCTGTCTGTCTTTCCGTACATTTCTTTTTATACGCCCACCTAATAAAGGTGGTCGTATATTGTCGTGGCCCTGTCCGTCCGTCCGTTCGTTCGTTCGTTCGTTCGTCCGTCAACATTTTGTTTGTCCGCTGTTTTCTGGGAAAACTATTAGACAGAAACTTCACACAAATGTTTAATGCATCAAGATCTGAAGCTGAGTTGATTCTGAGGTTCATTTGATTTGTCGTTTCGGAGTTAATGCCCTTTTATTTAAATAAAAATGCAAATAGTATGTCCGCTGGTTTCTGGGAAAACTATTTGAGAGATATTAATGAAACTTCACACAAATGTTTAATGCATCAAGATCTGAAGCTGAGTTGATTCTGAGGTTCATTTGATTTTTCATTTCAGAGTTATGGCCCTTGTCCTTAAAAAATATGCAAATAGTTTGTCCGCCGTTTTCTGGGAAAACTATTTGAGAGATATTAATGAAACTTCACACAAATGTTTAATGCATCAAGATCTGAAGCTGAGGCGATTCTTAGGTTCATTTGATATGTCGTTTCGGAGTTATGGCCCTTTTACTTAAAAAATAATGTAAATACATGCAAATAGTTTGTCCGCTGTTTTCTGGGAAAACTATTTGAGAGATATTAATGGAACTTCACACAAATGTTTAATGTATCAAGATCTGAAGCACAGATTAGAAAATGTCAACACTTATAAGGCATGTTGAATCAGAGAAAAATTGCAAGTGGGCGTATTATGTACCGTTTGCGGTACTCTATTTTATTCTAACACTTCTCCCAGCAAGTGACACATGTGTTCCATTGAACACTATTTGTTTCTTTCAGACACATGTCCATGCAGGTTACACATGCTTCTTTGAACACTCTGCTTGTGTCCTGCATAACCCTTAAATTATTTCTAGCGTGATGAAATTATAGGATTGTTGAACTTGAGTACTTTTGATATTTTTATGATATGTTTTCAGCTATCCATTTACTCCATGAATGTATTCTGGTAATAATTACACCCCCTCCCCCCTTTTGAAAAAAAGGGGGTATATTGCTTTGCACATGTCGGTCGGTCGATCGGTCGGTAGGTCGGTAGATCGATGGTTTCTGAATGATAATAATGAATGACTTGGCAAAGAATCTTCAAACTTGCTGTGGTGGTTGGTCATGACAACTAGATGACCCCGATTGTTTTTGAGATCACTAGGTCAAAGGTCAAGGTCACACTGACCTTAACTGGTGAAATAGTTTCCGATCAATAAATGCCAAAGCGTTTGGCTTGGGATCTTCAAACTTGCTGTGGTGGTTGGTCATGACCACTAGATGACCCCGATTGTTTTTGAGGTCACTAGGTCAAAGGTCAAGGTCACCATGACCTTAACTGGTTAAATGGTTTCCGATCAATAACTGCTCAAGGCTTTGGCTTAGAATCTTCAAACTTACTGTGATAGTTGGTCATGACCAGTGGATGACCCCTTTTGTTTTTGAGGGCACTATGTCAAAGGTCAAGGTCACCATGCCCTTAACTAGTTAAATGGTTTTTGATCAATAACTGCTCAATGGTTTGGCTTAGGATCTTCAGACTGGCTTAGGTGGTTGGTCATGATAACTAGATGACCCCTGTTGTTTTTAAGGTCACTAGGTCAAAGATCAAGATCACCATGACCTTAACTGATGAAATGGTTTCCAATCAATAACTGCTCAAGGGTTTGGCTTAGGATCTTCAAATTTGCTATGGTGGTTGGTCATGACAGCTAGATGACCCCTATTGATTTTAAGGTCACTAGGTCAAAGGTCAAGGTCACCATGACCTTAACTGGTAAAATGGTTTCCAGTCAATAACTGCTCAAGGGTTTGGCTTTGGATCTTCAAACTTGCTGTGGTGGTTGGTCATGACAACTAGATGACCCCTATTGTTTTTTATATCACTAGGTCAAAGGTCAAGGTCACCATGACCTTAACTGATGAAATGGTTTCCGATTAATAACTGCTCAAGGGTTTGGTTTGGGATCTTCAAACTTGCTTTGGTGGTTGGTCGTGGCCACTAGGTGACCCCTATAGTTGTTGAGGTCACTAGGTCAAAGGTCAATGTCACCATGACCTTAACCTGTGAAATGTTTTCAGATCAATAAATGATCAGTGGTTTAGATTAGGATCTTCAAAGTTGCTGTGTTGATTAGTCATGATCACTTGATGACCTCTAAAGTTGCGGTCACTAGATCAAAGGTCAGGGGGTATACATGTTTTACAAACATCTCTTGTTTAAAATTGATTTATTTCTTGTTTGGGTTTTATTAAAGCAAAATGGGGAAGCGTTTAGAAGTCAAACAATTCCTAGATGATATTACTGAGCCTTCTACTGATACTAAGGTAGGTACCATTTTTTGTTTGGTTGACAGCTAGTTTGAGTTCTGCTTTTACTGCATCTAACCTGAAGATGTTCAGTCAAGCTTTTGCAAACAGAGTAGACCCAGATCAGACGGCTCCTAGAGGAGTCGTCTGATCAGGGTCTGCTCTGTTTGCTACTGGAATTTGATACACCTGCTTCTTTACTTTCTAAAATGGCTACAATGTTCCACCTTCCATATTCATGATTATAACAACTTTATCCATGAATATTCAGCAGGTATTGAAAATTGGAATAAATACAGAACAGAGAAAGGGCAAAATATAGAACAGAGAAAGGGTTAAATAATAATGAACTAATCTACTCTGAAAATTCAGACTTCAGTCTTTCTATTCTAGGCTAATTACATGTAGTGATCAACTTTGCAAACAGTTTGGATCAACGATCCATGCTTCTCACATGAAGTAAAATCTATTAATCATTTAAATTAATAGAGAAGCTTTTTGACATCTGAATCAAAGAAGATCAGGATCTTCTGTTTGCTGTTGAAATAATATAGATCTGATGCTACAGTTTGCGCCATGGTCAAACATCCCTTTGATCATAATGCAAGTACATGTACAAATATTCAGCTAAAAAATATTCATACAATTATAATTTTCCACATGAATATTCCTCAGGTAACAAGTTAACACTCCTGTTTACAGGTTTTCAATGATCCAATCCACGGGCATATTGAGCTTCATCCACTGTGTGTAAAAATCATTGACACACCACAGTTTCAGCGCCTGAGGTTTCTCAAGCAGCTGGGTACCTGTTACTTTGTCTATCCAGGAGCCACACATAATAGATTTGAGCATTCTATTGGGTGAGTATAGTAAAAACTCTCTAAACCGCAGGTTTAATTTAGTATAAATATCGGTCTCTGAGACAGGTGATAACTTAATGCAGGGTGAAAGTCATGCAGAAGGCTCCTAGAGGAGCTTTGATAGCTTAATGCAGGGTGAAAGTCATGCATAAAGCTCCTAGAGGAGCTTTCTGCATGACATTCACCCTGCATTAAGCAGCCACCTGCCTAAATGTATAGAAATTCTTCCATCCTGGAATTCCGGTTTAGAGGGGGTTTGCAGTATAGAGCTATTGTCATCCCTTGCATTGTTATGTTTAAGCTTTGACAATTTACCATAGTTTCTACATTAGATCAACCATTCCTGTTAAACTTTGCACACTTGTTCTCCATTACAACAGCTATGAATATACTCCCACAAACGAAGTTTAAGAGGGGGTATATTTAGGAGTCAGTGTGTTGGTCGGTCGTTTGGTCTGTCTGTCTTTCTGTCCGTGGCACAACCTGGTTAAGTCCACTTATTTACATAACCCTTTGAGATAAAGCTTTGAAACTTATCTACTACCACAAGCTTCATCTGTAGGCAAGAATACATACCTCTGTCAAGCATTTTGACAGAATTATGGCCCTTTTTAACTTAGAATTTTAGGTTAAGGTTTTAGTTAAAGTCCACTTATCTACATAACCCTTTTGGATAAAGCTTTGAAACCTTACACACCTGTTCACCATCACAAGCTTCATGTGTAGGCAAGAGTACATAACTTTGTCAAGCATGCTGACGGAATTATGGCCCTTATTTAACTTAGAATTTTCAGTTAAGATTTTCCTGTAAGATAAAGCTTTGAATCTTGGAACTCTTGTTCACCATCACAAACTTCATCTGTAGACAAGGGTACATAACTCTATCAAGCATTTTGACAGAATTATGGCCCATTTTAAATCGGAAAATTTGGTTAAGGTTTTGTTTGATTTGCGATCAAGGCAGCTGAGTAGGGGTAGTCCATCACCTTTAGTGATGATTCTAGTTTAGTCAGGGGCAATTATTTTATCATTAATGTAAGCAATTCATTTTGTACAGTATATGTAACTAATTTAAAACATTATGTCTTTAACCCTTTCCCTAATATAAATGTGTTTTCATGCATTTGCAAACAGAGTAGACCCAGATCAGACAGCTCCTAGTGGAACCGTCTGATCAGGGTCTGCTCTGTTTGCTAATAGAATTCGATAGATATGTTTCTTTACTTTCTAAAATGTCTATAATTTTCCACCTTCTGTATTTCTTTATACTTATTTATTAATGAATATTTAGTAGGTATTGAAATTTGACCTAAATATAGAACAGGGAAGGCTTAACATTACACGTTAAAATAAAAGATGGAAACTGTAATTTATTTTCCTCAGATTACATCTCAGATGGTAGGTAATGTTGTTCCCTTGGCTAGTATCGTTTCAAGATACATAGAATATGGGACATGTTCAGACGGGAGATTCCTTTCTTACAAATTATCTTGAACATTTCAAAATAATGTTTTTTGAATTTTCATGATTTAATTGTGATGTAGAAAGTTTCCTTTCCTTGTCAGTGGGATCATATTGTTTTTGCTCAGCACTGTCTGTTTTGGTTTGTCTGTTTGGCCCAAACTTTACAACAAATTTTGTCGCAATTGCACATACATACTTTAAAGTTGGCATGCATGTGCAACTAACAGAGGCAAACATATTTAAGGATGACTTATTAATGTCAAGGTCATACATCATGGTCAGAGGTCATATTGGGGGCTTAATGGTTCACAAACATATCTTGTTACACCTTCACCTGTGAGTGGAATATATTCATAAACCTGGGTCCAATGTTATAAAGCTTCTGAGTCTGAGTCAGAGATCATTCTCAAGTATCTGATTGGTCAGATTCTAAGCTTGCTCAGAATCTGACCAATCAGATAATTGAGAATGATCTCAGACTCAGACTGAGAATTTTTATAACCTTGGACCCAGTTCCAGCCTCAGTCGGTTTGAATTCTTATTACAAATACAGATACCTTTGTTATGCAACACCTTTGTTATGTACCAAGAGCCATGCTTTATAAAAAAAACAACTTTTGCTAACAGTGTAGAAGCAAATTGTTTGCCACATGCCAATCTCCTTGTCTGATCAGGTTCTTCCTTCTCTGTTTGCCTGTTTTACTGAGTTGTGTGGCAAATAGTGTAGAAATTTTAACCCTTTACTCCATGATTATTCATTTAATAAATAACGACATCATGAATATTAGATTAATTGTTGTAATAGGACATTGACACAGGAAGTTTTGGCCATGGCAAAAGCTTTAAAAGCTGTATTATATAATAAACAAACAGAGCAGACCCTGATCAGACGGCTCCTGTAAGACCTGTCTGATCTGGGTCTACTCTGTTTGCAAAGGCATAGAAAGGTGTATTTACATGTAAGGAATAAAAAAGTTAGTTATTTTTTGTATAACAGAACCCATATGTTCTTATATTTATCTAGTGTGTGTCATCTGGCTGGACGTCTGGTGAGAGCTATACAGCGCCGGCAGCCACGTCTTGGCATCACTGACCATGACATATTGTGTGTGGAAATAGCTGGACTGTGTCATGATCTCGGTATGATTGTAAATAGCATTACCTTGAAAATGTTGAACAATCTAAGGTTTTCGGAAGATGGTTAATTATCCTTCATTTTCCATCCATCTGATGAATATTCATTTATAGGAAATAATGACATCATGAATTTTTATTATTGGAATTTTTATAATATGATATAATACATATATAATATAATCAATTTTTTTGTTTTGGTCATGGCAGACTGTACATTCAGATCTGTATTATTTCATAAGCAAATCGAGCCAACCTGGATTTGAAGACTCTTACAGGAGTTGTCTGATCTGGGTCTGCTCTGTTTGCACAGGCATCAGAAGGTATTGCTGTCAGGTAATGGGTTAAAGGAGAAGCATATTGTTTCAATGTATACCATCCTTGTACTTGGATCATCGTAATTTAAATCCCCGGGCTGTAGATAAGACACATCTTTAGGAATTTTATATTTCTCTGTCAAACCTTATTTGGCTGCCATTCAATGTACAGTAAAACCTCTCTATAACGGCCACTAAATTACATCAAGTATTTTGTGTTGACGGCAGATGGCTGTTTAAAGCAAGATGAAAGTAAAACAGAATGCTCCTATAGGAGCGTTCTGTTTTACTTTCACCTTGCTTTTAGCAGCCACCTGCCCTAAATACCAACTAATTAACACAGTTTAGTGGCTGTTATAGAAGGTTTGACTGTAATCATTATGGAGAGGTAATTCTAATGTGTAACAGCAGGTAAGGCAATTCCTAATAAGGATTTGGCATGGAAATGAATGATTTGGATAGATCATCATGAGTTTCATCTACAGCTGTTAGTATTTATTGCCACATGTAATATCCAATGTAGGGAAATGATTCATTCTAAGTATCATCAATCTAATATTCTAACACACCTCGCGCACACATCTACATAATCAAAGAAGGGACGTATCTATGTTTGAATTCTCCATAAAACACCGCACGTGCTGTAATGGCTTAACGTGATGTAATATGGCCTCGAAAATTCGTACGACAAGAAATCTAGTGCCGTTGTGGCGGTGCGAATTATAGTTAAATTGAAGTGTTAGAATCGAAATAATATATTTATGCCAGTGTTTTGTCCTGCAATCGAACACTGGTAGGAGTTGAGATGCGTAGTAATTAAATCATGAGGCGGATATTATTTCTTAAATAATTATGATTCTTGATTTATCAAACTTGCAGATGTTCCACCATAGTTGCACACTAGCACCTTCATATCGTCATTAACACTTTCCCTGCTCTATATTTATTCTAAATTTCAATACCTACTGAATATTCATAGACAAAATAATTATAATGAAATATAGAAGGCAGAACAATGTAGAAGTATAGAAACAGATCTTACATTAGTAAACAGAGCAGACCTGTTTGCAAATGCATAGAAAAGCGTTTATATGAGGGAGATGGATAGCACAGGTCTGCCTTATCCAGTATGTATACAAGAACCTCTACTGTTGTTTAGCCCTTTCCCTGTTCTATGTTTATTCCAAATTTCAATACCTACTGAATATTCGTTAGCAATGTAGTTATAATGAAATATGGAAAGCAGAACATTTTAGACATTTTAGAAAGCAAAGACATAGATCTATCAAATTCTATTAGCAAACAGAGCAGACCCTGATCAGACGGCTTCTCTAGGAGCCGTCTGATCTGGGTCTACTCTGTTTGCAGATGCGTGAAAACACGTTTATATGAGGGAAAGGGTTAAGGCCTTAAGTTTTGTTCTCTTACATTCTCTTACAAAACCGCTCATTGAAATATTTCTCTTTCACCATTTTGTAGGTCACGGTCCATTCTCTCACTTGTTTGATGGGACATTCATTCCTCATGTACGACCGGACTCTGAATGGAAGGTATGTCACATATTGCAGTAAAACCCAAAACCTCTCAACAAGATCCACACATCTTCAACCCTATACTTGATAATCCTGTCTGTTTACACCTGTACAGTCAGGAAAGGTTAAATGTTATAGTTAAGATTTTCTGCTGTTTGATGTGGTGTATCAGAGCTTTAACTTTTCATCGTCATTAACAGGGTTGATGTGATACTGCAGATGCCTATACATCACAAGCAATGTAGATTCTAATCCTGTCACTGAAAGAGACAACTTTCATGCATTTCATGCATTTACAATAGTGTAGGCCCAGATCAGATAGCTCCTATAGTAACCATCTGAACTGAGTCTGCTGTTTGCAAAGGTGTAAAAAAGAAATAATGAGAGAAAGCATTAAAGAAAAGTACAAAGAGTGCCCTGAACATGAAGTGAGGTTATACATTTTTTTTAACTCACCAGAGCACAAATTGCTCAGGATGAGCTTTTGTGATTGCCTAATGTCCGTCGTCTGTCGGCGTGCTTCTTCCGTCGTCAGTCGTCAACAATTTGAACCTTTAAAAATCTTCTCCTGAATCTACAGGGTTCTCAGCTTTCATCTTTGGCACATAGTATCATCTTTAGGTCCTTTACAAAAGTTATTATTATGGCCCTGGGGTCAAAATTGGCCCCGCCCCAGGGGTGCTTTGTTTTCAATAGATTCATATAGTAAAACTTTGAAAATCTTCTCCTCTGAAACCAGAAAGTTATCAGCTTTTATATTTGGCACATAGCATCATGTTCAGATCTTCTACAAATGTTATATAAATTATGCTCCTTGGGGTCAAAATTTGCCCTGCCCCAGGGGTGGGCAGTTTTCAATAGAAACAAATAATGAAATCTTTGAAAATCTTCTTGTCTGAAACTGGAAGGCTCTCAGCTTTCATATTTGGCACAGAGCATCATGTTCAGGTCCTCTACAAAAGTTGTATAAATTCTGGCCCTTGGGTCAAAATTGGCCCAACCCCAGGGGTGGGCAGTTTTCAATAGAAACAAATAGTGAAATCTTTGAAAATCTTCTCCTCCGAAACTGGAAGGCTCTCAGCTTTAATATTTGGCACAGAGCATCATGTTCAGGTCCTCTACAAAAGTTATATAAATTATGGCCCTAGGGTCAAAATTGGCCCCTCCCCAGGGTGGGCAGTTTTCAATAGAAACAAATAGTGAAATCTTTGAAAATCATCTTCTCTGAAACTTGAAGGTTCTCAGCTTTGATATTTGGCACAGAGCATCATGTTCATGTCCTCTACAAAAGTTATATAAATTCTGGCCCTTGGGTCAAAATTGGCCCAACCCCAGGGGTGGGCAGTTTTCAATAGAAACAAATAGTGAAATCTTTGAAAATCATCTACTCTGAAACTAGAAGGCTCTCAGCTTTGATATTTGGCACAGAGCATCATGTTCAAATCCTCTTTAAAACTTATATAAACAATGGCCACGGGGTCAGAATTGGCCCAGCCCCAGGGGTGGGCAATTTTCAATAGAAACAAATAGTGAAATCTTCTTTTTTGAAACTGGAAGGTTCTCAGCTTTCATACTAGGCACATAGCATCATGTTCAGGTCCTCTACAAAAGTTATATAAATTATGCCCCTGGGGTCAAAAATGGCCCCGCCCCAGGGGTAGCCAGTTTTCAACAGAAACATATAGTGAAAACTTTGAAAATCTTTTTCTCTGAAACTGGAAGGTTCTCAGCTTTCATATTTGGCACATAGCATAATGTCCAGTTCCTCTACATAAATTGTGCCTCTTGGGTCAAAATTAGCCCAGACCCAGGGCAGGCTTTGAAACTTTGAAAATCTTCTCCTCTGATTATCTGGTGAGCGCCTCAGGGCCATTCTGGCCCTCTTGTTTGTGTCACCTGCCAAGAGGCAGTGTGTCACTTAGGGATCACTTTTCTGCTGTCTGTCTGTCCGTCTGTCCATCTGTCTGTCCATCACACTTTCGTTTTTATACGCCCAAAGGGACGTATTATGGAATGGCGCATGTCGTCCGTCCGTCCGTCTGTCCGTCCGCACTCACGAAAGGGTAGTTGTGTGACTTTTTTTAACTAGTCCCACAAGTAAAATCATTAACCTGGCCATCTCTTGTGACATTAACCTGGCCATTTCTTGTGACATTAACCTGGCCAGTTGTGGGACATAGGGTTAGGGTTAGGGTTAGCTTCCAGATCATTCTTTTCCAAAGTTAGAGCCAAAAATAGTTTTTCTTGTGGGACTAGTCACACAAGAAAAGATCAAAGGAAAAAGTCACACAACTACCCATCCGTTAGCATGTCCGTCCGTCCGTCCGTTAGCAATTTCTTGTGCAACTAACTCCTCCTTTATTTTTCAACATAATTTCTTCAAACTTTCAGGAATGATAGATACTGATGTGTAGTTGTGCATATCAGTGAGATAACTCTCATATCATTTTTCATTCTGGAGTTATTGCCCTTTGATAGTTTCGGGTAGCAATTTCTTGTGCAACTAACTCCTCCTTTATTTTTCAACATAATTTCTTCAAACTTTCAGGAGTGATAGATATTGATGTGTAGTTGTGCATATCAGTGAGATAACTCTCATATCATTTTTCATTCTGGAGTTATTGCCCTTTGATAGTTTCGGGTAGCAATTTCTTGCGCAACTAACTCCTCCTTTATTTTTCAACATAATTTCTTCAAACTTTCAGGAATGATAGATACTGATGTGTAGTTGTGCATATCAGTGAGATAACTCTCATATCATTTTTCATTCTGGAGTTATTGCCCTTTGATAGTTTCGGGTAGCAATTTCTTGTGCAACTAACTCCTCCTTTATTTTTCAACATAATTTCTTCAAACTTTCAGGAATGATAGATACTGATGTGTAGTTGTGCATATTAGTGAGATAACTCTCATATCAGTTTTCATTCTGGAGTTATTGCCCTTTGATAGTTTCGGGTAGCAATTTCTTGTGCAACTAACCCCTCCTTTATTTTTCAACATAATTTCTTCAAACTTTCAGGAATGATAGATATTGATGTGTAGTTGTGCATATCAGTGAGATAACTCTCATATTATTTTTCATTCTGGAGTTATTGCCCTTTGATAGTTTCGGGTAGCAATTTCTTGTGCAACTAACTCCTCCTTTATTTTTCAACATAATTTCTTCAAACTTTCAGGAATGATAGATACTGATGTGTAGTTGTGCATATCAGTGAGATAACTCTCATATCATTTTTCATTCTGGAGTTATTGCCCTTTGATAGTTTCGGGTAGCAATTTCTTGTGCAACTAACTCCTCCTTTATTTTTCAACATAATTTCTTCAAACTTTCAGGAATGATAGATATTGATGTGTAGTTGTGCATATCAGTGAGATAACTCTCATATCATTTTTCATTCTGGAGTTATTGCCCTTTGATAGTTTCGGGTAGCAATTTCTTGTGTAACTAACTCCTCCTTTATTTTTCAACATAATTTTATAGAACAGCCTTCGGGCGTATATTGCCCCGTCTTGCGGTGCTCTTGTTTGGCTATAATTTCTAAACTAATCATTATAGAGCTTTCAAATTTCACATATGTCTTCCTCTTGTTGAGAAACATTGATGTAACAAAGGTCCATCACTCTGTCTGCAATATTTCTTTAGTTATTCCCCTTTGTTCTGATATTCGCACTCTGGCATATTATTAAACAGTTTTTGTGTCAATTGCTAGCAGGTGACACATGTGTTCCTCTGAACACTCTTGTTTGTTATAAGGAATTGTCATTATTGTATTCATTGTTCTGGAAAATTGTTGTCAACTCAGGTCTATAACAAATTTTGCTGTATATATATGCTAATTACAAAAAGTTTCTATTTAAGTTTGAAAACCACTTGATTCATTTTTATCTTAGGTAACTCTTTACTCCATAAATATACAGCAGCCTTCATGGCCGAGTGGTTATGGTCTTCGACAGACAATCAATTAGCCCCTCACTGCTGTTGGTTTCGATGTCATGAATCCTTGTATAAGACAGGAAGATTTGGTAACAATGGAATAGGGAGATATTTAAGAGTATGTTTCATATGTTTATCACATAATCTGCCGTATGGGATTGCCAAAACTGCTGCAAATCACGTAAATGCACTTGTGCATTTTTTGGGCAAATGAGACAGGAGCTTTAGCGAGTGTAATATTCATAATAGTAAACAAATTTCATGAAAACAGTTTGTAATGAACACAAATGTAAGATTCTTTATCACATGACCCTTAAAAAGTGTTAAAGAAAGTGAATCAGACTATATCTGAGGACTGTTTTGACCATTGTATACAGCTTGATTCCAAATGCTCACCATTGCATTTCCGCGATTTACAGCACTCTGTGTCGGCACTCCCATGCGATGAATATGACATTTTTCATTCATTCTTAGGTATTCTTTGAGGTTTTTAGGTGAAACTCATCATGTTTATTGTCCTTCACTGATCAGGCAATACTTCAAATAGTCTAGAAAGATGTCATCAGACAGCTCTTTGGTTCGTCTCACACTTCTCCCAGCTTCCTTCAAACACTCTTGTTGAATGAGTTTTAGCCTCATTTCGTTTTAATAGTATTTAGTATGGGCATCCACATAGTATTGACACATACATGTGCATTGTAGAATGTAGTATAACCCTTACCTTCATATAACACCTTTGCACACCTTTGCAAAAACAGTAGACCCAGATCAGATGGCGCCTGTACTATCCGTCATATGACATAATAATAGATCTAACTGCACAATTTCTAGCAATATCAAACATTCTTGTGTACATTATAAAAATTCAGCTAAAAATGTTCGTGATGCCATTGTTTCTTTCACAAATATTCATCAGGGAAAGGGTTAAGTACATGTAGTTAGTTTCCTTAGTTACCTTTCAAGAAATTGCATAACCCTTTACTGCATATTTACACCTTTTTAGGCATTTACAAACAGAGAAGACCCTGATCAGACAGCTCCTGAAGGAGCCATCTAATCCGTCTGCTCTGTTTGCTTATGGAATTATGTAGATCTGATTCTACAGTTTTACAAGGCTCACAACTTTTATTCATACTAGCCATTTAATCATTTATCAATATTATGCTAATTATACTTATTTCTTACATGAATATTCATAGAGTAAAGGGATAATACTTACTAGAATACTGATCTTGATTTTGCTGTTTTTATCTTACTTTTTAGCATGAAGAGGGGTCCAAACTGATGTTGAAGCATCTAATAGAGGAAAATAATCTTAAAACCTCCTTCACAGATTATGGACTTGATGAAAAAGACATTGAGTTTATAGAAGAACAGGTGGCTGGAGCAAAGATAAAAGACCCCAAAAAAGTAAGAAAATTGAATATAGTACCACCTGCCAAAGTGACCTCTCAAAAGAAACCCAAATGGCCTGCTTGTTAGATGGGTTGAATCTTAACCCTTTCCCTGTTGTAAATCTATTCCAAATTTTAACACCTACTGAATATTCATTGGCAAAATAATTATAATGAAATATGGAAGGTGGAACATTGAAACCATTTAACAAAGTAAAGAAACAGATCATTTAATTTCCACTAGCAAACACAGCAGACCCTGATCAGACAGCTCCTAAAGGATCCGTCTGATCAGGGTCTACTCTGCAAATGCGTGGAAACATGTTTGTATGAAGGAAAGGGTTAATGCAGGATTAATGTAATACACAAATCTACTAATGCTTCCTGCATTATATTTATACGCCCACCTAATAAAGGTGGTTGTATACTGGCGTGGCCCTGTAGGTTTTTTCGTCTGTCAACATTTTGTTTGTCCACTGTTTTCTCGGAAAACTATTTGACATATATTAATGAAACTTCAAGCAAATGTTTAATGCATCCAGATCTAACACTGAGTCAAATCTGAGGTTCATTTGATTTGTCGTTTCGGAGTTATGGTCCCTGCACTTAAAATTTTTTAAGGCAAATATATGCAAATAGTTTGTCCCCTGTTTTCTGGGAAAACTATTTCACAGATATTAATGAAACTTCATACAACATGGCCCTTGTATGGAAAAAAATAAGGCAAATTTATGCAAACAGTTTGTCCACTGTTTTCTGGGAAAATTATTTCACAGATATGAATGAAACTTCACACAAATGTTTAATACATCAAAATCTGAAGCTGAGTCGATTCTGAGAATGATTTGATTTGTTGTTTCGGAGTTGTGGCCCTTGCATTTTAAAACAAAAGGCAAATATATGCAAATAGTTTGTCCGCTGCTTCTGGGAAAATTAGTTCACAGATATTAATTACACTTCACACAAATGTTTAATGCATCAAGATCTGAAGCTGATTTGAGTCTGAGGTTCATTTCATTTGTTGTTTTGGAGTTATGGCCCTTGAATGGAAAAAAAATAAGGCAAATATATGCAAATAGTTTGTCCGCTGTTTTCTGGGAAAACTATTTTACAGATATTAATGAAACTTCACACAAATGTTAAATGCGTCAAAATCTGAAGCTGAGTCGATTCTGAGGTTCATTTTTATTTTTCATTTCGGATTATGGCCCTTGCACTTAAAAAAATAACGCAAATATATGCAAATATGAGGATGGCTGTAACTTTTTCATTTTAAATGATATTTACTAAATTATTTATATGATATTATTTTAATATGGATTTTCACATTTTTTTTTTATTTATTTTTTTTTTTTGTTCAGGCCCTGCAGCGAGGGACCCCATTTATTTTCCCCGTCCATTTGACGTGTGAGGGTCGGAGAACCATCCCTCTCCACATCTTACAAGCCCGCATACAAATCATAAATTTACAAGCAATACAAAGAATGGATATCGTACATATAACTGATATAACGATAACAAAGTTTTTGTAGTGAGCTGTTAAATGTAAATATTAAGCTGGTGTTAGACCTAAGGCACAAATTGTCCTGGTTTCGGTTCAAGTATTTTACGATACTTTTGATATGTTTGGCTAAGAACAATCATCCCATGGCAGTCGCTGCAAGAACCTGTTGAGCTGAACTATAATATTAAGTTATTAACAGACTGAACAAAGAAAGTATAAATAATTGTAATAAAAAAAAAAAACAGAAAAAAAAACAAACAAAAAAACAACAACAACAACAACAAAAAAAACTCTTAGCTGCCAGGCCGGTTATTTGTTTATAATGTTTTTAATGTATACACCCTACATGTACCAGTATACTGATCTTTTAAGATCTTTGTATAGAAACACACTGCATTTTAAGATTTTTGAAACAGATGTTCTATAATTTGCCATGTTTTTTCAAGTATATATTCGTTGTTATTTTGTACGGTGGTCTGGCTAAGTAAATTATATTTAAAAGATATGTATTTTTTAGCACCTTGCTCAGTTGGAAGAAATTTCAGGTTTCTGCATTGAAAAATATACATTTTGAAGAATATGAGCACGAGATCATAAGCTGTATCTAAAGCATTTGTGTATCCAAATAACATAGTTTCTAAACTTAATTCTCTGAAATGGTGTTGATCAAACATATTTTGTATTAGGTTTAAGGTAATTGGGCAGTGCCAAAACAAATGTTCAATCGTTTCTTGATTTCTTTTACAAAAGGTACACAGTGGATCGTCTGTGTATTTCATTTTAATGAGGTATGAATTTACTCCTAAAAGTCTATGAATGACTCTTACCTGAAACCACTGTATTTGTGTATCAGTAGTAATTTTGAATGGCAGCGAAAATATGTTTTTCCATTGTTTGTCCGAGATATGTGCTGTTAATTTGTTATTCCAAGTGTAAATGCATTTTGGCTCAATTTCATTTTTATTCAAAGCTTTATAAAATCGTTTGGCACCTTTGCTGTCTTTAATAATAAAATCAATATAAGGCAGTATATAGGGTTTGTGCAAAGGTTCAACCTCTTTCAAAATAATATCCAATTTTCTTGCTGTTACTTGCAATGCACATATAACACCATTATAAGTTAAAAAGTCAGTTTTAAGATTGTATTTTACTTTCAACTGTTCGAACCCTATGATCGAGTTGTTCTCGTTCATCAAATCACCAATACAGTGTATTCCTGCACGAAACCACGATTTTAGGAAAACACTTTGTGACCCAATTAAGAGCATATGGTTATAGAAAAGGGGAAAGTTGACTATGTTTTCTTTTCCCATACATTGAGTACACATTAACTTTGAAAATGCTTCAAAAACATGTGCCCAGAATTTATTACTGCATTTAAATGATAATAATTCGGGATAATGTTTACCACAATTCATTAATCTTTCTACGTCTACATATTTTTTGGTAATTGTTGACCATCTGCTTTCACAATGTACTAATCTTCTTATCCAAGAGATCTTTAAAGACTCAATAAAAGCCTTGATATTCACCATTCTAAGACCACCTTCTGTGTAATCTTTGACTACTATTTCTTTCTTAATCTTGTGAGGGCCATTCCAGATAAAATGAAATAAGGAACTTTCTAGTTTCTTCAAAATTTCGTCAGATGGGTTTGGTAATGAAAGAAAAAAATGGTTTAGCTTTGCAATTATTAAAGTTTTAACAACTGTAATTTTTCCTATTGGAGAAAGGATACGTCTGCTCCACTTTTTAATTGTATCTTCTATCTCTGCAATTTTAGATTTATAATTCAAGTCAATCATTTTAGTCAGATCGACATGAAAATTTATGCCTAGCATACTAAACTGCTGTTGATTCCATGTTAGTTTCCATTTAGTTTTAATTGTATCTGAGCTATACTTTTTCTTACCTATCCAGACCACCTTAGTTTTATCAAAATTTACTTTTAAGCCTGATATCAAAGAGAAATTTGAAAGTGCATTCAATGTTTCATTTAATGATTCACTAGATCCGTCTAATATAACGCTAGTGTCATCTGCAAATTGCGATAATTTATATTCTGTATCATTAATGGTAATGCCAGTAATTTTAGGATTAGATCTTAAATGAATAGATAAAATTTCAGTACATAAAATGAAGATGTAACAACTTAAAGGATCACCCTGTCTACAGCCCCTACGGACATTGAAAAAGTCCGAAAGGAAGCCACATTGAGTTACAGTAGAGGTTGCATCTTTATAGAAAAGATTAAACCACCTTTGTATATCATGTCCAAAGTTAAAATGTTTCAAAGTTTTATTTACAAAAGACCATGAGAGGGAATCAAAAGCCTTTTCGAAATCTATTAAAAGTAAAATGCCAGGAATGTCATTTTCTTCGGTATAATGAAGTATATCGTATATTAATCTAGTGTTTTCACCAATGAATCGACCTTTAAGGAACCCTGTTTGGTCAGTATGTATTATGCTTGGTAACAAAGATTTAAGTCTGTTTGCAATACATCCAGTTCCAATTTTATAAACAGTGTTCAGTAATGTGATGGGGCGCCAGTTTTTGAGAAGGTATTTTGATTTATTTCCTTTTGGAATACATGTAATTAAGCCTTGTGTCTGAGTGGTTGCCAATTTATTCATACTGAATGCTTCATTAAGAGCTCTAACAACAAAAATACCTATCTTAGCCCAAAATACCTTATAAAAATCTGCACTAAAACCGGAAGTCCCCGGGCTACGATTGTTTTTCATGTTTTTCAAAGTATTTGTTGCTTCATTCAGAGTTATTTCACCTTCTATACTTTTTGAATCTTGATCATTCAGTCTTGGTATATTATCGTTTTCAAAAAAGACATTTAATTGTTCTTTTGTTACAATTTCCTCTCTTGCTTTGTATAAGGTTTCGTAAAAAAGTTTTGTTTCAGCTAAAATATCCGTTTGGTTTGTGATTTCCGACCCATCCTCTCTTATAATTTTCTGAATTGTCTTTGATATGGTATTAAATTTCTCTAGTCCACAAAAATATCTGGTTGGTTTTTCCCCTTCTATACTCCATTTAACTTTAGACCTTATTACTGCCCCTCTCATTTTTTCATCGTTAATATTTCTTAATTCCTTGGTTAAAAATGAATGCTCTTCTAAATTGTGTTCCGCTAAGTTTTGCTCTAAGTCACGTATTGTATTTATTAATTCTATTTCTCTGACCTTTGTTTGCCTTTTTTTAAAAAATAAATAATTTTTTTTCACATATATTGGTTTTTTGATACATCATTTTATTTTAAAGTTATGGCCCTTGAACTTTGTCTTTATTGCTTCATTTGTCGGTCAACTTTTAGTTTGTCTGTTGTTTTCTGGAAAAACTATCAAAAGGATATTAATGAAACTTCACAATATGTTTTATGCAACAAAATCTGAAGCTGAGTTGATTTTGAGGTTCATTCAATACGCCGGTACAGAGTTATTTCCCATGCACTTTACAAAAATCTGCAAATATATGGATGACCCTAACTTTTTTATTTCATAAGATATTCATTTCAATTTTTTTTTGTGTAACATCACCTTAATATGAATATCAAGATCTGAAGCACAAATTAGACAGCGGCAAAACTTATAAAGCATATTGAATCGGAGAAAGTTTGCAAGTGGGTGTATCATGTACCGTATCCGGTACTCTTGTTATTTTCATAATGACATTATGAAATTTGATTAAATGATTTTATCTCACCAGAGAACGAAGTTCCATGGTGAGCTATTATGATAGTGATGTTGCCAGCTTCGGTTGTGTGTCGTCAACAACACAAAACACTTACACAAAATCTCCTCTAAACCAACTGGGCCAATTGTGACCAAAGTTCACAGAAATGGTCCTGGCGAGGTCCTCTTTGATTTATGGTCAAAGAATGGAAATATGTGTAGAATTCTAGTTTTCATGGTAACTAAATTGAAAACTTTTGAAAACTTTTGACAATCTTGTTTGAACCACTATTTACATTCATTTACTTGTTTTACTCATTCTTCTTTAGTGAATAACAGTGTACCGGTAATTCTACAAGAACTGTCCTTTTACGATCCTCTACCAAATTGTTCAATCATTTTGATCCATTAAAAAACATTGCCATCAGGGGTGGGGTTAATTTTCCTTGTATGGCTATAATAAATATTTAAAATCATCTGTTCTCTGAAACCACCGGGCAGATATTGATATTATTTTGCAAAAATGATCATTAGATGACTGGGCACGAAAATCATTAAAACCATTTTGATTTTTGATAAAACATGGCCGCCAGGCTGGAGCTCATTTTCCTAAATTACTGCAGTGAAAATTTAAAAAAAATCTTCTCCTGAAACCACTGGGTAAATTTCAATATATTTTGCATGAAGGATCCCTAAAGGTTACCCTCTTTTCAAATTGTTAAAAATCCCCGTCTATGAAACCACATGCTGGATTTCAGTAATGTTTTGCAAGAATGGAATGTTTTTTAGCTGTTTTCTTTATCAACATTTTCATTCCATAATTGTTGATATAAAAACTTTGCCATTATGGTTGATACTAAATGTCTGTATGTGGTATGTGGTTGTTGGGCATAGTATTGTAGGAATTTTCTTACATGACCTTTTGCCATGAGAGTACTGAAATTGTTGGCTGCCAGGTTGTAAGCTTCTTTATATATTTTAAACCATTACCTCATAGACTTTTAGATCCAGTCACTTTGAATAAATCTACCAAAAAGGAGCATTAACTAGAGAAAAGGATTTTTTAGCATGTTGTAGTTTGAAACCATTGTGATAAATAGAGCATTTGCTCCTATAGGAGCAAATGCTCTATTTATCACAATTGCTTCAATAGGTGACTTTTGCAGAGGCGTCACTATGAGGGAATGGGTTAAACAATTACACCAGTATTCTTATATACCCAGTAGAGCTTAAGACCTATTGTTGCAGGGGAGCGATACAGGACCATCATGGTTTTTATACCCCCACAAACAGAGTTTGAGGGGGGTATACTGGAATCAGCCTGTCGGTCGGTCGGTCGGTCTGTCTGCAAAATCTTGTACGGCGAACTCCTCCTTCAGTTTCAACCCGATTCACTTGACACTTGGCATAATTGTTAATCAGGAGTAGTAGATGTGCAAGACACAAATTTCAGGTCTCTGTGACCTTGACCTTGACCTTTGGCCTTGAAATTGGTCTTGAAATTGGCAGGCAAAAGCTTGTACTTTGAACTCCTCCTTCACTTTCAACCTGATTCACTTGATACTTGGCATAAATGTTACTCAGGAGTAGTAGATGTGCAAGACACAAATTTCAGGTCTCTGTGACCTTGACCTTGACCTTTGGCCTTGAAATTGGTCTTGAAATTGGCAGGCAAAATCTTGTACTTTGAACTCCTCCTTCACTTTCAATCTGATTCACTTGATACTTGACATAAATGTTACTCAGGAGTAGTAGATGTGCAAGACACAAATTTCAGGTCTCTGTGACCTTGACCTTGACCTTTGGCCTTGAAATTGGTCTTGAAATTGGCAGGCAAAATCTTGTACTTTGAACTCCTCCTTCACTTTCAACCTGATTCACTTGATACTTGGCATAAATGTTACTCAGGAGTAGTAGATGTGCAAGACACAAATTTCAGGTCTCTGTGACCTTGACCTTGACCTTTGGCCTTGAAATTGGTCTTGAAATTGGCAGGCAAAATCTTGTACTTTGAACTCCTCCTTCACTTTCAATCTGATTCACTTGATACTTGACATAAATGTTACTCAGGAGTAGTAGATGTGCAAGACACAAATTTCAGGTCTCTGTGACCTTGACCTTGACCTTTGGCCTTGAAATTGGTCTTGAAATTGGCAGGCAAAATCTTGTACTTTGAACTCCTCCTTCAATTTCATCCTGATTCACTTGATACTTGGCATAAATGTTACTCAGGAGTAGTAGATGTGCAAGACATAAATTTAAAATCTCTGTGACCTTAACCTTTGGCCTTGAAATTGGTCTTAAAATTGGCAAGCAAAATCTTGTACGGCAAACTCCTCCTTCACTTTTAACCCGATTCATTTGATACTTGGCATAAATGTTACTCAGGAGTAGTAGATGTGCAAGACACACATTTCAGGTCTCTATGACCTTGACCTTGACCTTTGGCCTTGAAATTGGTCATGATATTGGCAGGCAAAATCTTGTACTTTGAACTCCTCCTTCAATTTCAACCTGATTCACTTGATACTTGGCATAAATGTTACTCAGGAGTAGTAGATGTGCAAGACACAAATTTCAGGTCTCTGTGACCTTGACCTTGACCGTTGCCTTGAAATTGGTCTTAAAATTGGCAGGCAAAATCTTGTACTTTGAACTCCTCCTTCACTTTCAACCTGATTCACTTGATACTTTGCATAAATGTTACTCAGGAGTAGTAGATGTGCAAGACACAAATTTAAATTCTCTGTGACCTTGACCTTTGGCCTTGGAATTGGACTTAAAATTGGCAGGCAAAATCTTGTACTTTGAACTCCTCCTTCACTTTCAACCTGATTTACTTGATACTTGGCATAAATGTTACTCAGGAGTAGTAGATGTGCAAGGCACAAATTTCAGGTCTCTGTGACCTTGACCTTGACCTTTGGCCTTGAAATTGGCAGGCAGAATCTTGTACTTTGAACTCCTCCTTCAATTTCAACCTGATTCACTTGATACTTGGCATAAATTACAGAATTTTCTCTATTTGAACTTTGGGTATTTTTGTTATTTGGTCCTGTTACATGTTCAAAACTTGGATTTGCAATCAAGGCTGCCGTGTGGGGGTATTCATCACCTTTAGTGATAGTTCTAGTTTTGTTTGTAGTGGCATATGAGCAAGGAATATTTTAGAAAAATGTAGCAACAGATCTATACAATTCTATAAGCAAGTAGAACACATCTTTGCAAGCAAGAAAAAAGCCAGATCAGATGATTCCTGGAACCATCTGATCAATATCTGTTCTGTTAAGCCATGACATTATGATAGATCTGACTCTACAGTTTCTACCAATACAAAAACCTTTTGTTCATGAATATTCTTCTTTGAATATTCAGTATTCGCAGGGTTAAAAGTATGTGACTGTTTAACTATTGACCTTTCAATATTCATTAGCTGAATTTTTATAATGGCGACTATACACAGGATGTTTTAGTACAGGTAGAAACTTGTGAGTCGGGGCTATTATAATTATACCCCCAAAACAAAGTTTTATCATAAGAAAATAGAGTAGATCCTGATCTCCTACAGGAGCCATCTGATCTGGTTCTACTGTGTTAGTAATGTGTGAAACAAGTGATTGTATGAAGGAAGGGATTAAGTAAATGAGCCTCGACTTTTGCATTGAGACACCTTGTCGAATAATGTTGGTTATATTTTTTTGGTCATTTTTGTTTTTGTAGGAATGGCCTTATGTTGGAAGACCGCAAATCAAAAGTTTTCTGTATGAGGTAAGAAATTATTATGGGAGTTAAGGGCAGGAGACATAACTTGTTTATCCAAATATATTCTTTCTTATCCAAAGCCAATACCGGTATTCATTAGAATCACTTCATTGAGTTGTCTTTTCAGGACCCAAACTTTAACCCTTTCCGTGTTCACTATTCATGTAAGAAATAATGACATCATGATTATTATTTAGATTGTTTTATAATGGCATATGAATGCAAGACATTTTGGATCTGGCAGAAACTATAAAATCAGATCTACACTGTATAATAATTTCATTTAATAGCAAACAGAGCAGACCCTGATCAGATGGCTCCTTATAGGAGCCATCTGATCTGGGTCTACTTTGTTTGCAAATGCGTTTATATGAAGGAAAGGGTTAAGACACTCAGAACATGATACTGCTTAGGAAGACATCAGAGACATGTCTGTCTACACCGTATTAAGAATGTGCTATGTACTTTATGGAGAAACAAGGCTGGGAGACATGTTATGTTGTATGTCTGCCTCCTGTGACATGTTATGTTGTATGTCTGCCTCCTGTGACATGTTATGTTGTATGTCTGCCTCCTGTGACATGTTATGTTGTATGTCTGCCTCCTGTGTATCAACTCTTTCAACACTAGGTAATGTTTGCCTGCAGATATTGTAATCTGCCTGATTTATCAGAGTGGGTGTTTCTTGATTTTCTTTTTTGAAGACAAAGCAGTACTGAACTGACTTCTGTCCGTCACACCCAGTTACTCTAATTAAGATTCAAACTCTGTAATTGTTATAACAGTTTGCCATTATGTTATAGCTATGTTGACTATATGGCTAAACTAAGGTAACAGGGATTAGCCAGACTGGTATCCATTCTAGTTTCATTCACTGGAATTTGAGCAGAAGTGTTGGCAATATTCAATGACCAGGATCTGAGATTATAAAACTCACAAGTCTTAGTCAGAGATCATTCTCAAGTATCTGATTGGTCAGATGCAGGAGAATTATCTCAGACTCAAGCAAAACGTTTTATAACCTCTGACAGGTCTATTGCCCATGCACATTGTAGTATAGGCATGCATCGTATATACAAAACTGACCAGAATGAGAAGTGATTAAATTTTTAGGTTTGTGATATAACAAGATCCTAATCATACATCGCCAGCCAAGCTTTACATGACCAGTTGGGCTACAGGTTTTCAAATTTCTGCTAGACCAGACAAGACATATTTTAGTATGAGAAAATTGTTCAAATAGACAACAGCCTGACTGCATTATCCTTGTATGGCTTCTGGCATAATCTTTTACTACTCAGCCAACTCTGAAAATGCAGTCAGGCATGTCCCATATTTGTAATATTTAGTGTACCAAAAAACCATTTAATACTTCAGTGTACTTATTTTGTATTTTTATGTACCCTGATGAAGTCATTTGAAATGCCGAAACATTTGGTTGAAAATTTTAAATTGTTTAGAAAATTCTACATGATTGTTTTGTACTACTCAATAGCTGGTTAGTGTTTCTATATTTAATTTTTATATCACATTCCTTAACCCTTTCCCTCATATAAATGTGTTTTCATGCATTTGCAAACAGAGTAGACCCAGATCAGACGACTCCTAGAGGAGCTGTCTGATCAAGGTCTGCTCTGTTTGCTAATAGAATTTGACAGGTTTGTTTATTTGCTTTCTAAAATGTCTACAATGTTCTACCTTCCATATATGAATATGAATATTCAGCAGGTATTGAAATTTGGCCTAAATACAGAACAGGGAAAGTGTTAACTCTTTACTCATAAATATGTCTTTCTACACCTTTGCAAATAGACTAGACCCAGATCAGACGGTTCCTATAGGAGCCATCTGATCAGGGTATGCTCTGTTTGCTTTATATGATATAATATAGATATGATTATTATACAGTTTCTGCCATTGCTAAACATTCCTGCATCCATGTGCTATATAACAAATCAATCTAATTAATATTCATGACATCATTATTTCTTACATGAATATTCATGGAGGAAAGGGTTAATAGCAGGATTACACTTAACACATTCCCTCATATTGATGACTTTTGACGACTCTGTAAAAGTCACTTTGTGAAAACATTGTGATAAATAGAGCATTTGCTCCTATAGGAGCAAATGCTCTATTTATCACAATCGTTTCAAAAATTACAAAATTCTAAAAGATTTCCTTTTCTCTAGTTAATTCTCCTTTTCGGTAGAGGTTGTATCTAAAATTAGCCTATGAGGTAATGGGTTAAGAGATCACCTCTTTGTCATTTGTTTGTCCAGCCATCCATGTCTTTTCATCTGTCTGCCACATTTCTTTTGTCACACTTCTGCTGGCAGGAGACAGAGGTGTTCCTTTGAACATCCATTTCTTTCACATTCCTAACGTTTGACCATTACTTTAGATTGTTGCCAACAAGCGCAATGGCATAGATGTGGACAAATGGGATTACTTTGCTCGAGATTGTCACATGCTGGGAATAAAGAACAATTTTGACCATAATCGCTGCATACACTTTGCACGAGTGATCAAGGTGGATGGACAATTTCAGATCTGCTCCAGAGACAAGGTTAGATTTAATTATTGAATTTGATTCAACGTTCATTAAACAAATCCATAGCCTTTGCTAAAAATTTGAATCCATATGATCTTTTAGCTCGTCTGTTTCAGAGAATGATCACTGGGTCGTAGGCATTGTCGTCGTCGTGCAAAAACTTTAATGCAGCTCATTACTCAAAAAGTATCAACGGGTATCAACATGAAAAATGTTTTTAAATGGAATGGTCCATTATTGCTTGATAATGGAGCCTATACAGTATGAAGATAAATTATTTGTGCCAGGATATTGAATGACACACACTGTCTTCTCAGAAAAACAAAAAGTAATGAGGCAGTCGCATTGTGATGGTCATGTGACTAACACTCTTCAAGCTGATTGGCTTCTTTTCTACACTCTCATGAAATATTCATCAAGTAAACGCCTAAAATTGTCATTTCTCCACCAAACCCTATGCCCTGTCTTTTATTTCAAAATTCTAGATTCTAAAGAATGGTCACTGTATAGGATTTGATGCAGAAATAATGGAACAGACAAGTGAACAGCACCCAAGAGTTGACTTTATGCATCTTGCCTGTGCTTCTGACTACCACCTAGTGACAAACAGTAGATCCTGTCTTAACCCTTTCCCACTTAGGCTATTTTTAGACCTAACCTCTTTGATTAAATCTACCAAAAAGGAGCATTAACTAGAGAAAAGGAAGTTTTCAGAATTGTGTAGTTTTTAAACCATTGTGATAAATAGAGCATTTACTCCATACGAGCAAATGCTCTATTTATCACAATGGTTTCACAAAGTGACTTTTACAGAAGCTTCAAAAGGCGTCAATACGCGGGAATGCATTAAGCGACCATCAAAAAGAGGTCTAATTATGGGTCTGTAAGACAGGTGGTAGCTTAATACAGGTCAAATGTAATGCAGAAAGCTCCTATAGAACCTTTATTGCATTACTTTTACCTTGTACATGTATTAAGTAACCACTGGCTCTTAAAAATTCCTTTATCCGATTAATATAAGGTCGCTTAAGACAGCTTCCACTGTATGTCAACAAAGTTGAGCGTATCCCTGAAGACCTGTGGATTTCTCGCTTCTCAGAAATGCTAGATAAGCTGAGTTACTAAAAATAGCCGTACTAGAAATCCTTATCTGGAACACCCCGTGACTAGTGTATTCATACACGCGATTGGGTAAAATCAATACAAGGGAAGGAATTCTTTCAGAATTATACCAACCTTTCTATAAGCAACAACCTTATGAATTGCTAAGTAATTAGCACAAATATGAAATTCTATTTATCATATAAACACTTTAAACGCCTATTTAATTAACCAAAGACGTTGTTATGTAGTCTTTCAGTCATTTATATTTAAGCCAAAACGTAACGTTTGTGGTTGTCATGACAAATGACGTCATTTTGGTGTCACGCCTAAAGTTATGCTGCGGTCTGTTGCTTTAAGACGGGGGTTTCTATACCCTCGACTGGTCTGTTCCTATCGGAAACTCGCTAAAGCTCGTTTCCGACTGGAACAGACCAACCTCGGGTATAGAAACCCCCGTCTTTAACAAAACCCATGCTTGATTCTATTAATCTGAGAAATGATAGCCTTTGACAAAGATAGCCTTGGAGAAAGATAGCTGCTGAAATACAGCCTTCGAATTACTTCTACATGCGACCACTTTAAGAATAACCATAGCTGGTTTTATAAGCAGGTGGTTGCTTAATGCAGGACAAAAGTAATGTAGGAAGCTCCTAGGAGCTTTCTGCATTACGTTTGTCCTGCATTAAGCTACCACCTGCATCTAGCACCCAGAATTATACCTCTTTTCAGCGGTCGCATTAGCAGGGTTTTACTTTAGTTTGATGTTGTTGTTTTTATGTTGGTAGGAAGCAAGTAACCTGTATGATATGTTCCACACAAGATACTCATTGCACAGGGGTGCGTATCAGCACAGGGTCACCAAAATAGTGGACAGTATGTAAGTAACTCTACAGTGATATTAGTGTTATGCTGGCAGTTGTTTATTCCCATTTTACTTGTACAGTAAAACCTCTCTACAATGACCTCTCAAAAGAATCTTGATTCTTAATCTTTTGCTACATGAATATTTATGTAAGAAATTATGTATGTATGAATATTAATTAGCTTAATATTTGTAATGATATATGAACAATGAACTCCAATAGAAGCCGTCTGATCAGAGTCATTTCTGATTGCTTATGAAATAATATAGATGGTTCTACAGTTTCTTCTAGTTCCAAAATATCCTATGTTCATATGCTATTATTATAAATTTAGCTAACAAATATTCATGATGTCATTATTTCTTATCCTATTAGAGAAAGAAATAAGTTTTGTAGTTAAGACTTGCACATTCAAACCTACAATATAGGTAAGTAATTGTTGCCAGAATATGTTAATTAATTAAATGTTTTCTGCTACAGATCTTTTTTTTCCCTCCACTTCTCTTATACATATACATTACACAAGTTATGGCCCTTTGTTTGTGAAAAATTTAACATTTTTGTCTGTCCGGAGCCATATCTCAGAAACTGTTTGGAGTTTCTATGAAACATTGTGTAAATGTTTAGTACAATTAGGAAATGTGGCTCTGCAAGTATCACTCACATTTACTATGGAGCACTAGAGTTATGGCACTTTGTTTGCAAAAAATATTTTTGTCCCTTTGGTCAATGATTTGAAATACTAAGGTCAGTACTTGTTTGGTGGGGGATATCAATTCTGCGAAATTGCTTGTTATTTGTGCATTCACTAAAATCATGATATATAGTAAAACCAGCATCATTTGTTTCAGGATTACGGAAGCTCTTGTGAAAGCCAACGACTTCATCTTCTTTGATGGAAAAGATGGGTATGTATGCCATGTGTCAGAGAATTGATATCTCAGACTATTGAAGCCTGTAGTTACTCTGTATCTCTGTCTGCTATTTAACCCTTAAAGTGCTAATGATAGAGATTATAGTGTCACGGAATGTGCATATTTTTAACCCTTGCAATGCTGAATTTTCAAATTGACTATACCAAAATTCAAACAGGTCAACTTTATGGTCAGTAATTAGGAATTTTTCTAAAGAAATGTGTAACATGACAGACAGTGCAGACTCTGATGAGAGGGAAACACTGTTTGCAAAGGACATTAGTGGCTCCGTGTCTCGCATTGTAAGGGTTACGAATAATGTGCAAATGCAGATGATTAGGTAAAAATTGTTGAACCAAGAGTTATATACCTTTGATTTTTTCAATTGGTAGATCATTAAATCAGGTACGATCTAGGACCTATATTTCGTCTGCAGTGAGAAACATACAAATCCTCACTTTGTCCAGTGAGGAACATACCGGTCTTCACTGTGTCCAGTTAGAAACATACCACTCCTCACCGTGTCCAGTGAGAAACAGACCAATATTCAATGTGTATGGCATTAACCCTTTCCTCCATAGGCTATTTTTGGACGCAACCTCTTTGAATGAATATACCCAAAAGGAGCATTAATTAGAGAAAAGGAAAAATTTAGAATTTTGTAGTTTGAAACCTTTGTGATAAATAGAGCATTTGCTCCTGTAAGGTCAAATGCTCTATTTATCACAATGGTTTCAAGAAGTAGTTATTACAGAGGTGTAGAAAGGCGTATTTATGGAGGAAAGGGTTAAGATCATATTGTAAATCAGTTATGGGTCATAGCAAATCTGACAGTGAGTTTGGATTTATTAATCCTTTGTCCCATAAGTACCCCCAGAGCTTGTAGGAGCTATCAGATCAGGGTCTGCTATATTTGCTTGTGGAATAATATAGATCGGATTGTTTAGTTTCTGCCATGGCCAAAGTGCCGTGTCATTACATGCCATTATAAATACTATTGCCACTGTCAGAGACTTCACCCTTTCCCAGTTCTATATTTATTCCTAATTTCAGTAACTACTGAATACTCATGGATAAAATAGTTATAAGGAAATAGGGAAGGTGGAATAGTATAGCCATTGTAGAAACGAAAGAAACAGACCTATCAAGATCCAATAGCTAACAGAGCAGACCCTGATCAAATGGCTCCTGTAGGATTTGGCTCTTCTGTGTTTGCAAATGTTTGAAAAGGTGTTGGTATGAAGTTAAGGGTTAAGTGTATATGAATCACCTTTCAACATATTTCTTAGAGGTTTACCTGATAAATTTTCGTAAAAGAAATAAAGACATCATGAATATTTTTCTTATATTAGTTGATATAATAGCACTATTTTGGTTAAGGTTTTGGTTAAAGTCCACTTATTTACGTAACCCTTAGAGATAAAGCTTTGAAACTTGGAACACTTGTTCACAATCACAACCTACACCTGTAGGCAAAACTATATAACTCTGTCAAGCATTGTGACATAATTATGAATCTTTTTAACTTATAATTTTTGGTTAAGGTTTTTGTTAAAGTCCATTTATTTACATAACCCTTTGAGATAAAGCTTTTAAACTTGAAACATTTGTTCACCGTCAGAAGCTTCATCTGTAGGCAAGAATTAAATACAATGTAACTCTGTCAAACATTTAGACAGAATTATGACCCTTTTTAATTTTATAGAATTTTTGGTTAAGGTTTTTTGTTAAAGTACGCCTATTTACAACTTTGAAACTTGGTCGCAAAATTTAGGAAATACGTTAACCTCAGTTTATATTGAACAAGACCTCGAAGGGCGTATATTGTGTCCGCTGGCACTCTTGTTATTTTTATACACCCGTCTTGCTTGTTCGCTCTCTAACTCTAATAAATGCTATCCGATCCTTTTCAAATTTTGTCAGCATGTAGATTACCATAATGTCTTGGTCAAATTCGATAACTTGCAAGATTTCCGTAGACACTCCAGAATTATCTCTCCTTATTTTATGAATTTCCTTGAATGCTAGCTTGTCCGCTCCCTAACTCAATCAAATGCAATCCAATCTGTTTCAAATATTGTCAGAAAGTAAATTACCATAATGTCTAAGTCAAGTTTGATAACCAGCAAGATTACCCCAGACACTCCAGAATTAGCTCCGCTTACTTTATGAATTTCCGTGAATTTTTACTTGTCCGCATTTTAACTCAAACAAATGTAATCCAATCCTTTTCAAATTTTGTCAAGATGTATATTGCCATAACGTCTCGGTCATGTTTGATAAGCAGCAAGATTACCCCCGACACTCCAGAATTAGCTCCCCTTACTTTATGAATTTCCATGAATTTTTGCTTATCCTCTCTCTAACTCAAAGAAATGTAATCCAATCCTTTTTAAATTTGGTCAGCATGAATATTATCATAATGTCTCTGTCAAGTACAACAGTCAGCAAGATTGTCTCTGACACTGAAGAATAATCTCCCATTACTTAATGAATTTCGGTGAACTTTTGCTTGTCTGCTCTCTAACTCAAACAAATGTAATCCAATCTTTTTCAGATTTGGTCAGCATGAATATTACCATAATGTCTCAGTCAGGTTCACCGGCCGCATGGCTCAGTGGAAGAGCGTCCGCCTGTGGTACAGAAGGTCGTGGGTTCGATCCCCGGCCGCGACAGACCAAAAGTCGTTAAAAGTTGGTACTAGTAGCTCCCTTGTCTGCGCTCGACATTAAAAGGTGTAGTTCTTGGACTGGTCGGCCCGGTGTCAGGATAATGTGACTGGATGGGATGCCCTTGCCATGTGCCCGTGGCAGGGGTATTTCAGTGAGGCAGCACTATAACTTGTCTCATGCGGGTTCCGTCTGCATATAACTGAAATACTGTTAGTCGGACGTTAAACCCAACTCACTCACTCAGTCAAGATCGATAAATAGTAAGATTGCCCTTGACACTCCACAATTATCTTCCCTTACTTTATGCCACCTGATATGGAGTAATGGCCTTTCAAAATCCAGACATTTGACTGGCGTATATTGTGACATGTTGGCACTCTTGTTTAACCCATTCCCTCATATTGATGACTTTTGACGTCTCTGTAAAAGTCACTTTGTGAAACCATTGTGATAAATAGAGCATTTGCTCCTATAGGAGCAAATGCTCCATGTATTACAATGGTTTCAAACTACAAAATTCTAAAAAAAAAATCCTTTTCTCTAGTTAATGCTCCTTTTTGGTAGATTTATTCAAAGAGGTTAAAATGCTATCATACTGTCAAAGGATTTGGATCATGGTTATAACTCAAGTTATTATCTGGCCTCGAAGGTGGAGGGATATTAATTTGGCGTTGTCTGTCTATACGTATATGTGAAAGGATTAAAAGGAATTATTTCAATTCTGATTCAGAAAACCAAAGAAAATGTCCGAGACCATTGACGATATGAATGCCTTCTGTCAGCTGACAGATTATGTTTTCTTCCAAATTTACCACTCAAAAGAGCCGGAGTTACGTGAGGCAAGAGAAATCTTACACAACATCTTCAAGAGGAATCTCTACAAATGTGTGGGCCAGACCCAGCTGAACAGCAAACAGGTCATTCAGAAGGTAACACATGGCATGTAAAACCAGGCCGGTTTTATGAAAGAATTTAAAACCTCTTAACCCTTTACCTCATGAATATTTAAGGAAGAATTCATGACTTCATGAATATTCATTAACTGAGTTTTAATAATAATCAATGAACAAGACATTTTTTTTTTTTTGCTATATCAGAAAATGTTGAATCTTATCTTTTAATTTCATATAAAGCAAACAGAATAGATACTGGTCAGAGAGATCCTGTGTAAGAGCTGTCTGAATATATGCCTACCCTGTTTGTCAAGGCCATTTAACCCTTCGCTTGCTATTCACGTCAATATAACTACCTGTAAATAGTGAAGACCCAGATGAGACAGCTCCTGCAGGAGCTGTCTCATCAGGGTCTGCACTATTTACAAATTGATTGTGCAACCAGTGCACTCCACAGCAGTGATTGCACAGCGATATATTTGTACACAATGAAGATATATGTAATTATACAACAGAGCATGGGTAAAGAAGGAGAAAGGTGTTTAAAATTCAGCAAGAGAAGGGTTAACAATGTATTTATGAAGTAAAGGGTCTACTCTTTGTGCCTTGTTATGTCTCAGCCCTCTAGGGGAGGGAGACATACTGATGTTGTGCTTTCTGTCAGACCGTCCGTCCGTCCGTCTGTCTGTCTGTCTGTCTGTTAAAATTCTTGTGCAGCTAACTCCTCCTACACTATTTGAGGGATTTACTTCAAACTTTTACATATGAACCAGCTATATGGGAGAATGGTCTTGTGGTTTGGAATTTTGGCTTCAACAATTTTGACAGAAGTTATGGCCCTTTGTAGTTTTTCCTTATAGCGAAAAAAGAAAGTTTTCAGAATTGTGTAGTTTTGAAACCATCGTGATAACTAGAGCATTTGCTACTAAGGAGCAAATGCTCTATTTATCACGATGGTTTCAAAAAGTGACTTTTACAGAGGCATAGAAAAACGTATTTATATGGAGGAAAGGGTTAAAGTTCTTTAATTAGTTTTGTTGTAAATAGACTCTCCCAGTTGTGTTATGATTTACTAAATGGAATAAGTAAATGGTGAAAGTTGTCATGTATTTGATCCAATTTTTTCAGTATTTAACGCCTTTGCATACAGAGTAGGAGGTATCTGATCAGGATCTGCTGTGCTTGCTTATTAAATAGTATATGATTCTACAAGTTCTGATACAGTAAAAAATTCACATATTCACATGTCATTATAAAAAATCGTCTAATTAGTAATTACTATTCATTATGTCATTATTTCTTAGTTAAATATGCATTGAATAGAGAGTTAATGAAATCATTGCCCAGTTGTAAGACAGATCTTTTCATTATTTAGATACAAAGATTCTCAACATATGATCTGAATCTAAGCTTTTGACATATCATAATCAGATTTGGGTGGAAGATGATTTTGTCAAGTGATTGTAATTGCAGTGTTAGTATGGATTTGTATCTCTCTCACTTTTTGTTCAGGACCAGGTATCCAAGATTAAGGAGGAAATAATTCAGAAAATGGACCAGGATGAACGGGAATGCTCTCCCTTTCTAAAAGATGACATGGTGGTTAATGTGAGTAACGGTTTTAGATATTGGTAGTTTAAATAGATTATCATTTACATGAGATTAATCCTTTTCATGTTTGAATATTCATATAAGAAATAGTGATATCATGAATTTTACAAACTGAATTTTATAAAAACATATCTACAAAGTATTTTTATGCCCCCATAGACGATAGTCGGGGGCATATTGTTTTTGCCCTGTCTGTCTGTTTGTCTGTTTTTCTGTTTGTTTGTCAGCAACTTTAACATTGGTCATAACTTTTGAGCCAGTATAGATAGAGACTTGATATTTGGCATACATATGTATCTCATGAAGCCGCACATTTTGACGGGTCAAGGTCAAGGTCATCCTTCAAGGTCAGAGGTCAAATATATGGGTCAAATCGCCGACTTTAACATTGGCCATAACTTTTGGACCAGTAGAGATAGAGACTTGATATTTGGCATGCTTGTGTATCTCATGAGGCTGCACATTTTGAGGGGTGACATGTCAAGGTCAAGGTCAGAGGTCAAGGTCAGAGGTCAAATATATGAGGGGGCATAGTGTTTCACAAACACATCTTGTTTGTATTTGTAGAAACAACTTTTGAAGAGTTATATCAATTATAATTTCAAAAGTAAACTGGGCAGACCCTGATCAGGTGGCTCCTACAAGAGCCATCATATCTAGGTCTACTCTGTTTGCAGATGTATAGGTGTTCATATAACCCTTTACCCCATAAATACGCCTTCCTGCTCCTCTGTAAAAGTCGCTTTTTGAAACCATTGCTTTATTTATCACAATGGTTTCAGTAATTACAAAAAATAGCCTATGAGGGAATGGGTTGAACGAAAGAGTTAAAGTAATGGGATGCATCATCAGACATGGCTTTCTGTATTTCAGCCAGTTGATAAACAACTTCATAGAAAGGTTAATGGAAATTGAGACTCACTCAGAGAAAAGAGGTCTTACTCAATAAATATTCATATAACAAATAATGACATCATGAATATTAATTAGATTAATTGTTGTAATAGCACATTGACAGAAACTTTAGGAACATATCTATGTCATATCCGTTCAGCAAACAGAGCAGACCCTGATCAGATGGCTCCTACAGGAGCCATATTATCTGAGTCTACTCTGTTTGCAAAGGCGTAGAAAGGCGTATTTATGCAGTGAAGGGTTAAAGACAGTGTAAACTAAGATCAAGCCCTGAAGTTATAAAACGTTTTGCTTAAGTCTGAGATTCTCAAGCATCTGATTGGTCAGATTTTGACCTTGCTCAAAGTCTGACCAATCAGATACTAGAGAATGAACTAGGACTCAGGCTCATTATTTATAACCTCAGACCTCAACAAGGTATCAGGTCAATATTTACTATTGGGAACAAACAACTAGTAACTACAGATTCTTATTAGTTACAAACAATGTTGACTCTGATCAGACACTGTGTTGGAGACAACATTTACACGGCAATAAGACCCCCTTTTTCTCAGAGAGTATCTCATTTTATAAAATGTCTACTCAGAAATGTGTCAAACAGCACTGCAGATTTCTTTATATTTTTTCCTGCTTAACCCTTTACCAGATAGAGATGCCTTTTCAGACATTTGCAAACAGAGTAGACCCTGATTAGATGACTCTGCTTAAAGTAAAGCATTAAAAAAAGGTGGTTGAATAATGTAGAACAAAATTAATACAGAATGCTCCTAAGAGACTCAGTACAGTATTAATATCTGCTGACTCAGTACTGTATCTGTTGACTCGATACAGTATCAATGTCCATTGACCCAGTACTGTTTCTGTTGACTTGATACTATACCTGCTGATTCGGTACTGTACCTTCTACCTACTGACCTAGTACTATACCTGATGACAGGGTACTATACCTGCTGACTCAGTTCAGTAACTGCTGACTCGGTATAGCTATATCTTTTGACTTAGTACTGTATCATCTGACATAGTACTGTATCTACTGACAGTGACTCTATACCTGTACCTATTTACTCAGTACTGTTCCTGCTGACTCAGTACGTTACCCACTGATTTGGTACTGTACCAGCTGACTAAGTTCTATACCTGCTGACTTTGTACTGTTTCTGCTCACTCAGTACTGTACCTACTGACTCAGTACTAAAGCTACTGACAAAGTACTTTACCTGCTGACTCAGTGTCGTACCTACAGAATTGGTGCTGTAATGTATCCACTGACTCATCTATGCTTACTGACTCTATTCTGTACCTACTGACTTAGGCTAGTACTGTACATACTGACTCGGTTCTAAAGCTTCTGACAAAGTACTTTACCCGCTGACTCAGTATTGACTCAAATTGGTACTGTAACTGCTAAAGGTAATGTTTCCACTGACTCAACTATGCTTACTGACACTATTCTGTACCTACTGACTTGGTATGGTACCTACTGACTCTGTACTGTACCTACTTACGCGGCCTTGTGGCTACTAACCTGGTACGTTACCTGCTGACTCAGTATAGTACCTGCTGACTTGGTACTGTACCTACTGACTTGGTATGGTACCTACTGACTCTGTACTGTACCTACTAACATTTCCTTGTTACTACTAACTTGGTACTGTACCTACTAACGCGGCCTTGTGGCTACTACCTGGTACTGTACCTGCTGACTCAGTACAGTACCTGCTGACTTGGTACCATATTTACTAATGTGGTACTATATATATGTTAACTCGCTACTGTATTGGCTATCTCAGTACAATGCAGATAACTTGGCACTATATTACACAGTATGGATAACCATCATCAAGGATTCTTTTCATTTTGTTTGTTTTAGCTGATTTTCCTGGATTATGGTATGAAAGACAAGAATCCAATTGACAAGGTTCGCTTCTACAGCAAAGATAATCCAAATGAGGCAGTTCAAGTTAGAAAAGACCAGGTATGATAGACTTGTAGTTTTATCACTCACGTGTAGGTCCTAAAATACATTACCAATTTTAACCCTTTCCCTGTTCAATATTCATGTATTAAGAAATAATAAAATGAACTGAATGTTTATCATGGCATTATGTGCACAGGATATTTTGGTATGGAAAAGACTGTAAAGACAGATCTATTACTGTTTCATAAGCAAACCGATCACACCCTGATCAGACGGCTCCTAACAGGAGCCATTTGAGCGGGATCTACTCTGTTTACAAAGGCACGAAAAAGTATTTATATTTGAAGGAAGGGGTTAACCCTTATACAAGCTCATTCTCAGATGTTTAACCATTTCCCTCACATAAAAGCCTTTTCAAACATTTGCAAACAGAAGACCCAGATCAGACGGCTATAGGAGCGGTCTGATCAGGGTCTTCTCTGTTTGCTAATGGAATTTGAAAGATCTGTTTCCTCACCTTCTAAAATGCCTGCAATGGTTTACCTTTCATAGTTCGTTATAACTGCATTGTCCATGAATATTCATTAGGTATTGAAATTTGGAGCATAGAACAGGGACAGGGTTTAGAAAGAATGAGACATGAGACTCAAGCAGCATTTCCTAACCCATATCCTCTTCCATTTGCAAACAGGTTGGATCCTGATGAGACTTTGAGTAATTAGATGTCTTATCAGTACCCAAATGTTTGACACTCAGTCAATAGATTCTCAAAACATTGCAACATAATTGAGAGTATTAACTCTTTACTCCATAGGCTATTTTAAGACCCAACCTCTCTGAATGAATCTACCCAAAAGGAGCATTTACTAGAGAGAGGTAAAATTTTATAATTTTGTAGTTTGAAACTATTGTGATAAATAGAGCATTTGCTCCTATAGGAGCAAATGCTCTATTTATCACAATGGTTTCAAGAAGTGGTTATTACAGGGGCGTAGAAAGGTGTAATTATGGAGGAAAGGGTTAAAGCAATTTTTTGTTATAGGCAAAGATTTTATCATGCATATTGAAAATAACTTGTAACCCTTTAAACATGGAAATTTGAAAAAAATACTGCAGAGGTTATAATGTCAGGCAAAGAAAATAATTACAGCATTTAATGATGGAGTGCTCTGTGGTTGGTGAATGTAAATTGATATCTGGCCATATATATTTTTTAACCCAACAGTAAGAGACTTTACAAACACTGAAGGGCTAGATCAGCAATCAATTTTAAAATATTCTGCCTGATTAAACCTTTCCCTGTTCAGTATTCACGTAAGAAATAATGACTACATGAATATTTATTAGCGCAATTGTTATTATGTAACCTTTTCAAGAGATTATTTTGTTTTGACAAAAGCTGTAGGATCAGATCTATATCGTGTCAAAAGGAAACAGAGCAGGCACAGGAGCCGTCTGATCTGGGTCCTCTCTGTTTGTACATGCGTGAAAACGCGTTTATATGAGGGAAATGGGTGAGTTCTGCACTGTTTGCCATCCATTATTACCTCTTGTGTCAACTTGGCAGACAAACGGTGTAGAACCTGATCTGATGCTGCAATTTAAATTTCAGCTGTTTATCTGGTTCTACACTGCAGAATCTATAGGTTGGTTTTCTAATATTGATGCTCTTTCCCTCTCCTTAATCAACCTATTATCAAGCTTATTTACCAGTTTGTGAATGATAGTTACCTTGCCTTGATTATAATTTTTGCAATTATCACAATGTGACCTTGCTTTCACTGTTATTGTTTCAGGTATTACAATTGATCATGCTTTCATTATGGTTGTTTCGGGTAGCTTTCATTATGCTTATCTCCGGTATTATAGTGTGACCTTGTTTTCATTGTGGTTGTTTTGGGTAGCTTTCATTATGGTTGTTTAAGGTACTACAATGTGACCATGCTTTCATTGTGGTTGTTTTGGGTAGCTTTCGTTATGGTTGTTTAAGGTATTACAATGTGACCTTGCTTTCATTGTGGTTGTTTTGGGTAGCTTTCGTTATGGTTATTTCAGGTATTACAATGTGACCTTGCTTTCATTGTGGTTGTTTCAGGTATCACAAATGCTGCCGGAAACATTCTCAGAGCAGCAAATACAGATTTATCACAAGAAACCCGACCAGAGGACAACTGAGATGATTACAAGAGCGTTCGCTAATTGGTGCATTGACAATGACTTCCCGCCACCAAAGGTACGATATAGGACCAAGCATAACAATTTAGTTTAACTCTTTGAATGCTGATATTTCATAATGGCATAGTCCATCAGTGTTAAACATTTACTCCATGAATATTCATGTAAAGAAATAATGACGTCATGAACATCTATTAGTTTCATTGTTAGATTAGTACATAGACACAGGAAATTTTGGCCATGGCAGAAACTGTAGAATCATATCTATATTATATCATAAGCAAGCAGAGTAGACTCTGATCAGACATCTCTCAGAAGAGACATTGTTCAGACCACCCATATAGGCGACGTCTGATTTAGGTCTACTCTGTTTGCAAAGGCGTTAAAGGAGGTAATGGATGTGTAGACCCAGATCAGAAGGCTTCTGTAGGAACTATCTGATCAGGGTCTCCTCTGTTTCCTTATGAAATTATAATAGATGTGACAGCTTTCTTACATGAGCCGTATGCCAAAAATTGCTGAGTATCCGAATTGAGGGTGGAAGAAAAATTTAATCGAGGTCCAGATAGAATGCATAAATTTAAACATTTTCATCAATAGCTCAGGACTTTTTTTTCCACCAAACCCTTTACTGTGACCACTCTTTAGAATGGTTTGGTTTGGTGAAGTTGGTATTTGAGTACGCACGGTAAAGTTGGTATTTGAGTACGCACCTGGCTCCTTTATCTGTAGCTCTGTTAATATTGACTTTGTTGTTTCCTTCGTAGGATGATGTCAAATTTACTCCCTGCAAACAATCTACTAGCAGACAGGTCACCCCAGAGAGACCAATTCCAACGACAAAGTCAGTATCTGCAGGAAAGTTCTGTTCGAGGCTGTCCTTCTAGAAATCCAAGTACAACACAACAGGCACTGATGGCCAAGAATGACTTAACCCAGGGTCCATGCTTATAAAACTTTTAGTTGAGTCTGAGATCGTTCTCAAGTTTTTGATTGGTCAGATTTGAGCCAAAGGCTCAAATCTGACCAATCAAAAGCTTGAGAACTCAAATCTAACCAATCAAAAGCTTGAGAACAAAACTCAGACTCAACTAAAAGCTTTATAAGCATGGACCCTGGCTGAATTTACAAAACTAGATTGTAAATGTTGCTTATAACATGGTTTGAATAGCAAAGAATGTAGAAAATTATCTGAGCTCTGTTCTCCACACTTTTTGCAAATGCTACAACTTGTTTCCTGCGTTTCCATCAGTAAATAACACTTTTCTAAAAACAAGAATATCTCGTAACCATTGAAATCATACTGTTTGGAGCATTTTGTGAAGATTTCTTGGAGCAACTCGTAGCGTAAAACACATTTGTGAATCAATAATAACGGTTTACACTACCAGCTGCATTGCCACTTATAAATTTGTGTTGATTAAATCTGGGTCCATGCTTATAAAGCTTTTAGTTGAGTCTGAGATCGTTCTCAAGCTTTTGATTGGTCAGATTTGAGCCTTTGGCTCAAATCTGACCAATCAAAAGCTTGAGAACTCAAATCTGACCAATCAAAAGCTTGAGAACGAACTCAGACTCAACTAAAAGCTTTATAAGCATGGACCCAGAGCTCTGCCAATAGTACAATTGATAAATAACTTAATACTCACAAATTTTGTCTAAAAGCACAACTATACTTTGATAGAAAACTTTCACAATATTAAGTGGTCATTAAGTTATTTCTTTTCCAAACTACTTTGCGTTTAACAAACTACAATCTTATTCCACAAATAATTTTGTTCAAGATGACACACTATATTACTTATGCCTAATCAGACTAATGCTTTGACAACATGGTCATGTTCTTTAGAAGAAATATCTACAACGAACATTGAAGCTGATGACTTAGTTGATGAACAAGAATTGACCTATAGTTGGTTGAGAGAGATTGATTTATTATGTGGTTGAAAATTGCATTTTTGGCCCAACAGGCACAAAGTGCCAAGGTGAGCTATTGGGATCAACCTGTGTCTGTCATCCGTCGTGACTGATCTTCAGGTGACCAGCCATGAAAGTTAAATAAATCATTCCAGTCCATTTCACAAGACGGTCACTGGAGTTAAAATAGATTTTAAAGAATTTCTTTGAATGACATTTTCTCCTGAATGGATTTCTACCAACTTTCACAGAAATGAGCTTTAGGTGGCTCTCAATTAATGTTGTATAAATTGTTTCGGTTCAATGCATAAGTAGGTCACAGAAGCTAAATCTAGATTTAAATGAACAATTTCTTTAACCCTTTCCTTCTTCTAAGTTTATTCCAAATTTCAATACCTATGGAATATTCATGGAAAAACTAGTTAAAACAAAATATGGAAGTTGGAACTTTGTAGCCATTTTAGAAAGAATAGAAACAGATCTATCAAATTCCATTAGCAAACAGAGCAGACCCTGAGCAGACGGCTCCTATAGGAGCCATCTGATCTGGGTCTACTCAGTTTGCAAATGCGTGAAAACACGTTTATATAAGGGAAAGGGTTAAATGAGATCTCCTCCTAAACCACTGAATGGATTTCAGCCAGCTTGCACAGGAATTATATTTAGGTGACCGGCTGCATGAAAGTGATATAAACCATTTCCGTCCATTGCATGAGTATGCCACATGAGCTTAAAATAGAATTTAATTTCTTTCAACAAAATCTATGCCTAAACCACTGTTTGCATTTTCATCTATTGTTATAGGAATGATTGGTAGGTGACCCTCTATACAGTATAATCCATCTAATGCGACCACTTAATGAATAAACATTTCTGCCTTATAAGCAGGTGGTTGCTTAATGTAGGAAGAAAATTATGCAGAAAGCTCCTTTAGGAGCATTCTGCATAACTTTCGTCCTGCATTAAGCTGCCTCTGCCGCCCAGAATTATGCCCATTTTTGGTGGTCGCATTATGGAGGTTTTACTGTATTTCTATAAATTGTTCCTATCTGTTGCACAAGTAGGTCACAGGAGCTAAAAATAGATTTTTAATTAAAATATACTTTCAGCAACATCTCTTAAAAAGTTACAAAAATTGTTTCAGCTACTTGCATAGGTAGGTCACACAAAAAAGATTTTAGCAAACATTTCTTTAAACCACATCTCCTCCTAAAACACTGGCTGGGTTTTCACCAAATGTCAAAGAAATTATTTGTAGGTGAACTATCAGATTTGTATACATGTAAATCATTCCCATCCATTGTGTAAGTAGGTCACATGAGATCTGTTATCCAGGTGAGTAATACGATGCCATCGTGGCCGTCTTGTCTCAGAATGTGTTCATTTTGTTTTATTATTGATTACAATATTAGTGAAAGTATTACCAAATCCATATAGTGTCTTCATTTAATACTAATCATCGTCATAACTGATAAAGCACTAAATAAGAAAGGGTAGCTGTAAGGTAGCAGTGTTAACTTTGACCGGGGTTAGCTCTGAAGATGTAGTTCTGATTCTAAAGTCACAGTATTAAGCTTGATTGGGGCTAGCTCTAGAGCTGCAGTAAATTAGATGGGGCTAGCTCTAAAGAGGCATTGTTAAGTTTGATTGGGGCTAGCTCTAAAGAAGCAGTGTTAATTTGTTGGGGCTAGCTCTAAAGATGCAGTACTAAACATGATAGGACTAGCTGTAAAGAAGATAGTTGTTAGCTCTAAAGAGGCATTGTTAAGTTTGACCGGGGCTAGCTCTAAAGATGTACTAAGTTTGCGCTAGCTCTAAAAATGCAGTGTTAATTTGTTGGAGCTAGCTGTAAAGCTGCAGTACATGTACTAAGTTAGATATGGCTAGCTCTAAAGAGGCATTGTTAAGTTTGATTGGGACTAGCCCTAAAGAAGCAGTGTTGATTTGTTGGGGCTAGCTCAAAGTAGCTAGTTGTTAGCTCTAAAGAGGCATTGTTAAGTTTGACTGGGGCTAGCTCTAAAGATAAAGAACTAAGGTTGGGCTAGCTCTAAAGATAAAGTACTAAGGTTGGGCTAGCTATAGCTTGATATGGGCTAGCTCTAGAGCTGCAGTACTAAATTAGATGGGGCTGCTCTAAAGAGTCATTGTTAAGTTTGATGGGGGCTTACTGTGATGCTTGCCTACTGTGGAACCTTAATGCTATAAACACTATCATGTATGTTGACTGATTTATACCCCTTGGAAAAATAGGAAAACTAAACCCTTTCCCTCATATGAATGCTTTTCACGCTTTTACAAACAGAGTAGACCCAAGTCAGATGACTCCTTTTGGAGGCGTCTGGTTAGGGTCTGCTCTGTCTGTTTATGAAATTAAAATTGATCTGTATCCATGCTTATAAAACCTTTTAGTTGAGTCTGAATTCGTTCTCAAGCTTTTGATTGGTCAGATTTGATCCTTTAGCTCAAATATGACCAATCAAAAACTTGAGAACGAACTCGGACTCAACTAAAATGCTTTATAAGCATGGACCATGAATACAGTTTCTACAAATACCAAAACATTCTGACGTGTGTACATTTGACATAGTGAAACTTCAGCTAATACATATTAATGATGCCAATGTACATGAATATTCAACAGGGAAAGGGTTAACCCTTTCCTCCATAAATACGCCTTTCTACGCCTCTGTAAAAGTCACCTGTTGAAAACATTGTCATAAATAGAGCATTTGCTCCTTTAGGAGCAAATACTCTATGTATCACAATGATTTCAAACTACAAATTTCTAAATGTTTCCTTTTCTCTAGATGATGCTCCTTTTCTGTAGATTTATTCAAAGTGGTTGGATCTAAAATAGCCTATGGAGGAAAGAGTTAAAGAGCTTAGAGTGCTTTTGTTTTTACATTGTTTTTGTTTCATACCTGAATCCTTAGTCTGCTTTGAAAAAAAGAAATGTCTGCCCAAATTTGGACAAGTTCTAGGTCCATGCTTATAAAGCTTTTAAGTTGAGTCTGAGTTTGTTCTCAAGTGTTTGATTGGTCAGATTTGAGCCAGTGGCTGAAATATGACCAATCAAAAACTTGAGAACGAACTCAGACTCGACTAAAAAGTTTTATAAGCATTGATACTGATTCAATCAAGCTTTTGATAGTGCATGGACCTGGTGTCAAACAGCTTAGATCCTGATGAGATGGTAAGTTACTTGTTGTCTCATATGGATCTAAAGTGTTGGCTAATGTGTGCCAAGCTGCAGACAGCGGGATAAGGATGACTACTTTATTGTCTGATGTTTGTTTACTGTTTACTATTTTACTTTGTGTCTTCTTTTATTCAAAACAGAAAATCCGTATCTGTGTATGTTTATCTATTGTCAAATAGTTACTCTCTAGCACTGTGCAATCTTATGGTGCATGTATTTTATTTTTAAACCCATCTTACACCCATTTTAACTACTCTGCACTATCTGTGATTTATATGTATATATATATAATAACAGCTTCAGGTGTTTTAGTTATTGAGTAATGTTTTGTTTGTACTCAATGTATCCATTTATGGAAATGTATCACCGGTAAATTACTTTTATGTGGGTTTTATTCCACCAAAACTTAAGTCCCATGTTTGTTGGTACAGTTTGTGATTTGCTGTATGAAAGTATAATCTTTGAAGGGTTGTAAACCAAGCAGCAAGTGATTTGTGTCGAGGCCCAGTGCAAAAGTGTTGTAATACCTTCTTTAACCCTTTCCATCATATAAGCACCTTTTCACGTATTTGCAAATAGAGAAGACCCAGATCAGATGGCTCCTATTGGAGCCATCTGATTAGCGTCTGCTCTGTTTGCTAATGGGATTTGATAGATCTGTTTCTTTACTTTCTAAAATGGCTAGAATGTTTCATCTTCTGTATTTCATTATAACTGTTTTGTCCATGGATGTTCAGTAGGTATTGAAGTTTTGGAATAAACATAGAATAGGGAAAGGGTTAATCCTTTCCCTGTTCTGTATTTAGGCCAATTTTCAGTACCTACTTAATATTCATTAACAAAATAGTTATATGAAATATAAGAAATATGGAAGGTGGAACATTGTAGACATTTTAGAAAGTAAAGAAACAGATCTATCAAATTCTATTAGCAAACAGAGTAGACCCTGATCAGATGGCTCCTCTAGGAGCCGTCTGATCTGGGTCTACTCTGTTTGCAAATGCGTGAAAACACGTTTATATGAGGGAAAGGGTTAATCCATTGAGCTCTAAATTTTCAGAGTAGAATAGTCCATCATTGATCATTGCTAAATTCCATACAATATAAAAGGGTACAATTTGAGTGATGATTTTGAATGACAAACGGTGCTGAGCCAGATTAGAAAGCTCCACTGTATATGATTGCATATGACAGGGTACTCATTTCCCACAGTCAAAAGGTTAAAACTAAAAGTGTATTCAAAATTAATGATTGCCTACACCAAATGTTGAGTAGATTCTGGATCCATGTTTTCTTATAATCTAAGATATCATGCAGTTTGTTCATCTCAAATGAACCCGTTTATAAGAAGTTTTTTGAGCAGTGTGTGTACCTGCCATTCTAAAAACTGTATATTGCATTTGAGAGTGGCACAAAATCAAAACTTTGTCCTCTATTATGTATAAACAGTACTTAACCCATGCATTGCTGAATTTTCAAATGGGCTATTCCAAAGTTCAAACAGATCAAAGCTTATGGCGAATATTTAGGGAGTTATCTAAATAAAAGTGTAACATGACAAACAGTGCAGACCCTGATGAGAGGACCCTTAGAGTTGACCTCTCATCTGGGTCTACACTGTTTGCAAGGACATTAGTGGCTCGTGTCCCACCCTACAAGGGTTAACCCTTCACTCCACATACCTTTGGATCACCTTTGCAAACAGAGTAGACTCAGATCAGACAGCTCCTGTTGGTATGCTCTGTTTGCTTAGAGAATATCTCGGATCTAATTATATACTGTTTGGTAAAGTTATGCATTGTTTTAAATATCAGTTTTAACCTATTAATTACTATTCATAATGGGTAGTCTTCTATGAATACTTACATAGTAAAGGTTTAAGATCTTTTAAATCTATGTTTTAATGTTTTAAAAAAACTGTTGGATTTACATAAAAGAATATCAGAAAGAAACTTAGATCAGTGTTTGTTCTTTTTAAATCCTACTAACTAAATGAGCTATGGCCTTCTATTTGTTTTTATTATACCCCCACCACCTGTGGTGGGGGCTATATTGGAAACACCTTGTCCGTCCGTCGGTCCGTCGGTCTGTCGGTCCGTCCGTCCGTCCGTCTGTCGCGCGAGATCGGGACATTGACTATAACTTTTGAACCACTACAGATAAACACTTGATATTTGGCATGCATGTGTGTCTAATGAATCTGCACATTTTGACATGTTGCATGCCAAGGTCAAGGTCACTGTTCAAGGTCAAAGGTCGAATATATAGGTCAAATTACTAACTTTAACATTGGCTATAACTTTTGAACCACTACAGATAAACACTTGATATTTGGCATGCATGTGTGTCTCATGAAGCTGCACATTTTGACATGTCGCATGCCAAGGTCAAGGTCACTGTTCAAGGTCAAAGGTCGAATATATAGGTCAAATTACCAACTTTAACATTGGCTATAACTTTTGAACCACTACAGATAAACACTTGATATTTGGCATGCATGTGTGTCTCATGAAGCTGCACATTTTGACATGTCACATGCCAAGGTCAAGGTCACTGTTCAAGGTCAAAGGTCGAATATATAGGTCAAATTACCAACTTTAACATTGGCTATAACTTTTGAACCACTACAGATAAACACTTGATATTTGGCATGCATTTGTGTCTCATGAAGCTACACATTTTGACATGTCGCATGCCAAGGTCAAGGTCACTGTTCAAGGTCAAAGGTCAAATATATAGGTATAAACACTTGATATTTGGCATGCATGTGTGTCTAATGAAGCTGCACATTTTGACATGTTGCATGCCAAGGTCAAGGTCACTGTTCAAGGTCAAAGGTCAAATACATATGTAAAATTAACAACTTTAACATTGGCTATAACTTTTGAACACTGCAGGTAAACACTTGATATTTGGCATGTATGTGTGTCTAATGAAGCTGCACATTTTGACATGTCACATGCCAAGGTCAAGGTCACTGTTCAAGGTCAAAGGTCGAATATATAGGTCAAATTACCAACTTTAACATTGGCTATAACTTTTGAACCACTACAGATAAACACTTGATATTTGGCATGCATTTGTGTCTCATGAAGCTACACATTTTGACATGTCGCATGCCAAGGTCAAGGTCACTGTTCAAGGTCAAAGGTCAAATATATAGGTATAAACACTTGATATTTGGCATGCATGTGTGTCTAATGAAGCTGCACATTTTGACATGTTGCATGCCAAGGTCAAGGTCACTGTTCAAGGTCAAAGGTCAAATACATATGTAAAATTAACAACTTTAACATTGGCTATAACTTTTGAACACTGCAGGTAAACACTTGATATTTGGCATGTATGTGTGTCTAATGAAGCTGCACATTTTGACATGTCACATGCCAAGGTCAAGGTCACTGTTCAAGGTCAAAGGTCAAATATATAGGTATCGACACTTGATATTTGGCATGCATGTGTGTCTCATGAAGCTGCACATTTTGACATGTCGCATGCCAAGGTCAAGGTCACTGTTCAAGGTCAAAGGTCAAATATATAGGTCAAATTACCAACTTTAACATTGGCTATAACTTTTGAACCACTACAGATAAACACACCTAAAACAATAATATATTTTTAAAAAAAATCTCATTCAAAACCACAAAGCCTAGAGCTTTGTTATTTGGTATGCATCATCACCTAACGAAAACTTTAACCTTGGTCATAACTTCTTTAGCATTGAAGATAATCTAATGAAACTTCACACACCTGTTCACCTCACAAGGGCTATAATCTGACCAAGGGCCGATATTATGCCTTTTCCAACAAGGATGCCAGGTGGGGGTATGAATCACGTTCAGTGATAGGTCTAGTTCTCCCAATCTTAGACGAAATGTGGCCTTTCGTTTGTTTTAACCCTTTCCCTCATAGAAACGTGTTTTCACGCATTTGCAAACAGAGTAGACCCAGATCAGACGGCTCCTAGAGGAGCCGTCTGATCAGGGTCAGCTCTGTTTGCTTTTGACATGCTATACATCTGATTCTACAGTTTTTGTTAAAGCAAAAACAAATCCTTGGAAAGAAGAAGAGATTTAAAGATTGTTCATTGGTTCCCATGGCAACCAGAGTTCTACATAGATCCAAACCATTTTAGCTAATTTGACAGATGATCACCTAAAGACCATCCTTGGAAAGTTTCATTACATTTTGACCTTATAATTTTTTTTACATATGTCTTTTGAAATAAAATGTTGATCATGGATGATGGACGACAGCGACAGACACATGGTGATCACAATAGCTCACCTTGGCAGTTTGTGCCAGGTGAGCTATAAAGGTAATAACTCATCTAAGATTGGGAGAATAAAAACACAGAGAATGCTACATCTCGTCTACGATTGGGGGTATTAACCATTTCCCTGTTCAACAGTTTTGTATTCATATAAGAAATAATGACATCATGAATATTTATTAGCTGAAATTCTATAATATTTGAGTTCTCAAGCTTTTGATTGGTCATATTTGAGCCAAAGGCTCAAATCTGACCAATCAAAAACTTGAGAACTCAAATCTGACCAATCAAAAAGTTTTATAAGCATGGATCCTGTTCTGAACGAGTCTCTTCTAATTGATTGCTAAGGCCATCCCAAGTTGGTCCATAGTGTTTTAAGGGTAAACAATATATTTGGAAATAAAATTGAAAACAAATTTTCCATTTGTTTTTAATTTTCTCTATTGATTATCATAATGTTTTTTAGATACATTAATGTTTCCTGCGAATTATAATGCAGAGACATGTTCTTTAGCCTTTTCGCTGCCAAAGTTATAGTGGACGGACGACAAAGTTTACAGACGAGAAAATTTGGCAACAAAAGAGATCTCGGAAAATTATGCCCTATTTAGTCGCTAGGTAGTGATTCTTTGGAGCTAGATAAACATTACTCGCTGTATCATCTAGATTCAAGCTGTTTGTTAATGCTGGTCATTTCACGTTAAGTATGCCAAGGCTAAGACAGGTGGATTATTTATTCGGAAATCTCCAAATTTCTAAATGAAATTCATATATAGTTATTAACCCTTTCGCTGCCAATGCCGGATCTGTGATTACCTATGCAAACAGTTTGGAGTAACTCGGCGTCTCACCAGGATTCAAACTGTTTGTTACTGTTACTATGTTTTTGAAACAAAAATGAAGAAAATCTAAAGAATAAAAAATTGTAGCAGGCGACAGAGTTTGGCAGCGAAAGGGTTAAGTGGTCTCAATAAACAAATTCTACCGTCAGTTAATGTCATGCATTAACATATAGAAAAAACATGTAGAAATGGACATTTACATCGGTTCAGAAAAAAAACTTAGAGGTAAAACGAATGTAGACATTTTCAGACAGATGCCTACTTAATGCAGGGTGAAAGTAATACCGAAAACTGGTTTGAGATTTTTATTCACGACTTTCAAATTGCATTAAGTTGCCATCTGCCTTACAGATCGGCATTGATACTAATTTGAAAGTCCAGTTAAGGGGAGTTATCACGCAGATAACTTTGTACTAGCAGCAAATGTCAATGACATCGGTAGTAAAAGTACAGTTGCTTTTTATCTATTAAAATGTCAATACGCTTTAATAAACTGACCATTTACTCCATGAATATTCATGTTAGAAATAATGACATCATGAATACTTCGAATATTTGTTAAAATAGCACATGGACACAGGGTGTTTTAGCCATGGCAGAAACTATAATCAAAGCTACATTACACTACATGCAAACAGAACAGACATTGACAAGCCGTCTGATCTGGGTCTGCACTACAAATGAAAAAGTAGTAAAGTCAAGCAGGAAAAGCCACACACAAAACGCCATCATCACCAAAACACCGACAGAAAGCAATTTATATAGCAATTTATACACACATACACACGCATACAAGATAATGCCACATACACGACGCAACCACCACCAACACATCGATAGACAGCACGCCACACACATACACTCACACAAGGCATATAATTGGAATTTATGGAGTAAAGAATTGAACAGTTTACATCAGTATCCTCATTTGGGATCCAGTTATCACAGAATTGCCCGCAGTGGTGCTCAACCCTTTCCTTATCAGAATTCATGTAAGAAAGCATGATATGAATATTAATAACTCAATTTTATAATATAAAGTTTTCAAGGGATTGTGTTTGCTTTGATGAAAACTTTAGAATCAGGTCTAGATCATGTCAAAAGCAAATAGACGCTGATAAGACGGCTCATATAGGTACCGTCTGATCTGGGTCTACTGTGTATGTACCTACATGAAAATGCATTTATATAAAAGGAAAAGGTTGAATAACAAGAAATATCTTTTAAAAAGATATTCAGCGGCATTCAAATATTGACATAATGTACAAAAAAAATTAATGATATTAAATCTCTGCCAACTTAATTTCAATGTTTCGAGATTCTGTTAGTACAGGGAGCTAGATCTTCTATGAAGGTTTGCGTGTAATTATAGTAGCAGAGAAGCATGCAATGGAAATGACTTGGAGAAGAATAAGCAATTATGGAAAAAAATCAAGTTACTTTTATAGGAAATCACTATTAAAATGTACAATGTCAAAGTATTTTTTTAAAACTATCTGAAGTTAGTTCTTCATTTTACCTATTATAAAGAACTAATTGAAAGCATGTATATTGATATTGATATGAAGATAACTAATTGAATACACTTTAAATAAAGAATACAGAACTTAGTTTTTGTTTGTGCAGAGGCTGTAATTACTTAAAGAAAGGTATTTATCTATAGCCTGGATCAACGCATTAATTGACGTGTGTGAATCATCATTAGTGACACCATTAACTGAATATACATGTATTTTTAAAACAATATAAATTTAGCTATCTCAACCTACTGCTAGATCCAAAGCGCAAGGTGATAGAGCCGTAACAAAAGCCTTCAGTAAGTAGCTTTATATCACAGAGAGCGAATGACCAGAGCCTTAATTGGTGCTGTGGTCGGGGATAGTAATTAATACTATTAATGCCACTTCTGTAATATACTAAACAACATTTCTTCTTTATTTCCAATAGCATTGCCTGTGAATTATGGTGTTTTCGGCTAACTACCTGTTAGTCAAAGTGGATGTGATCAAATGTGGTATTAAATTGATAGCAAAATGATAATAAATGTTTAAAAATTTAATAGTGGTTTTGGCAAACTCAGCAATCATTACCATGAGGTGATAAGTACGATAATGGGTTAGGAACTGATATAAAGTATGACACACCAAAAATTGAATAGTCAAAATTGATCCACACCTTTTTAGGATAATAGATCTATATAGTTTTATTCAGTAATATTATTTACGTATTATATACTCTAGTTTTGATAATGACCAAAGTAATAAATAATTCATATTGTTTTACCGGTAATGGTAAAAAACCAACTATGTGACAACAGTATTGTACATGGGTTTGAATCCACCAACAGTTGAACTAAACAACATTTTGACTGAAAACAAAAAGCATAAAGTGAGTGGCAAACAGTTTGGACCAAGACTAAAATCAAAACTGAATGGGATAGTAAATCATTAGTAATGTGTTATGTGGTCTGGGGCTGTTTTAATGACTAAACAATGTGACTATAGTATTTGAAAGCACCGCTTTATCACTCATTGTACCCAAGGTTGAGTAAGTGTGAATATGTCACCTGCTTAGCTAATACTCTGATCTGTATAAACCTAAAAATGGACCACATATCCATAATTAGCATATAAATAGTTATTTAATGATTTTGATTATTCAATTTTTGCTTTTTAATACAAATTTTCATTTTTGCCGAAACGTCCTAGGCCCAATAAATAGATGGCCAAAACGTCCTGGGTCGAAACATCTGGGGCGAAACTTTCTATGCCGAAACGTCCTACATTTAGTTTAGCCATGTGTAGAGGCATTATAAAAAGGCTGTATGCCAGTCAAGGAATTAACTAATGAAAATACGGTTTACTAGTAGGTCATATGCAAATTACAATGTAACATTGTTTCTGATTGGTGGAAAACTAGAACAAAAGTGAAAATAGACAGCTAACCGCTGAATAATGTAGACCACAGAAATACTAACACAAATAGCACACAATTGATATATACATGCAATAAAAGAATGATATTCATGTAAAAATCATTAAATTTATGAATTTTTATAATGGTATATGTACAAAGGAGGTTTTGGAAGAGGCAGATTTTTTAATTTGCACATGAACTGTAAAGTCAAATCTATTATAATTTCATAGGCAACAGAACATACCATAATCTGACCAGGATCTTCTCTGCAAAGGTGTGAAAAAGCGTCTATATGAGAGTAAGTATTAAATCACACAGTTGTTAAGCAACTGTATACCATAAATATGAATTAACTCTTTCACCGAGACAATTTCACAGGGTTTGCTGCAATGGGAAGTTTGAATTCAGATGCGACCTCAAGTAACTCATCTTATCATCAGGATCAAACGTATTTGACACACCCTTTCCTCATATAAACGTGTTTTCACGCATTTGCAAACAGAGTAGATCCAGATCAGCCGTCTGATCAGGGTCTACTCTGTTTGCTTATATCATTTCAAAGATCTGTGTCTTTACTTTCTAAAATGGCAACAATATTCCACCTTCTATATTTCATTTTAACTATTTTGTCCATGAATAATCAGTAGGTATTGAAATTCGTAATAAACATAGAACAGGGAAAGGGATATGGGAGAAATGGAAGGGAACTCTATTTTTAAAACTGAAGGCAGATGATACTTTAATGTTTTAAGGGAGACATTCAAGGGAACTCTATTTTGAAACTGAACGCAGATTATACCTGCAAACGAAACTTATTTCGCTTCAAAAGAGTTAAAGCATAATATATTATATGTATTGATAATATTTAATTTCTCACATGAATAAACGCGCCATTACTATCGACAAATATTGAAATCTAGTCCCTTGTGTCAATGTGATTTTTTTAAAGCAACAAAAACAACTTGACAGTAGTATATAGTAATCTAGTAAGATAATTAACCAATGATCGTAGTAATTTGACACCAACTCTGTAGTTACTGAGAAGGGGACTTTGGATGATATCTATTATAGCCATATACACAAAATCGGACAAAAAGAAGGGAAATTTGAACGTTTCTCTTTTTATAACTATATACGCGCAATGAGAACGGGATTTTGTATGTTTCTTTGTATGATTTCTGCCATGACCATAACTTCCTGTGTCCATGTGGTATTACAACAATTAATCTAACTAATAATCATGATGTCATTTATTTCTTACATGAATATGCATGGGGTAAATGGTTAAATCATGATTATTGATCACAGAATAGCAAACAGTGTAAATATATAATGCAAACATATATTAACCCGTTCGCTGCCAAACTCTATCGTCTGCTAACTTTGTCGTCTGCTACAAATTTTCATTCTTTTGATTTTCTTCATTTTTGTTTCAAAAACATAGTAACAGTAACAAACAGGTTGGATCCTGATGAGACGCCGAGTTACTCGGCGTCTCATCTGGATCCAAACTGTTTGCATAGGTAATCACAGATCCGGCATTGGCATCGAAAGGGTAAAATAGAATTATTAATTACAAAAATGTAAAAATGATTTGTAGTCCAATTAACTTATTTCCTCATAAGCTATTCTAAGACCCAACCTCAGCATAAATCTACCGAAAAGGAGAATTTATTAGAGGAAAGGAAAATGTTAGAATTGTGAAGTATTGAAACCTATGGATCAACTGCTCTATTTATTGCAATGGTTTCAAGAATTGACTAATAAAGGGGCGTAGATAATTAAGACGTATTTATGGAGGAAAGGGTTTATTATAAGTATTATTGTAAACAATCACAGGTTTGCAAATACATTATATAAAACAAATATGTGCAAATATATCATGAACATGTACCAGAAGAATGACAACGTACGATACAGGGACATCGTGAGTATGTGCACGAAGTTTAACAGAAAACCAAAACAACTTTAAATGGACGATACCCGGACATCATGAATATGTGTCAGAAGCATAACAGGAAACCAAACACACATAAAACGGACAACACCGAAATATCATGAATATCTAGGCATGTTCGTAAATCACAGTACACCAATGTATCATACATAAATATCAGAGGCATGTTCGAAAATCACCGAATAAAGATGTATAATAAATGTATACCAAAGGCATGACCGTATATCACATAACATGGTTAGAAGTAGGCTGAAATTGTGGAAATAACACCTGAAAATGCACATAGCACCAGATGCACAAATGCCAGTATAGTATAGTACAAATCGTAGTATAGGTTCAGTCCTTCCAACATTTACATACAGAATTATTATAAAAAGTGTCAATACGCATATCTGGAAACACATTTAACAAGTTTAAACCAGGTCGAAAGTAATGCTGAAAGTTCCTACAGAAGCTTTCAGCATTACTTTAGACCTACATTAAGCTGTGAACTTGAGAAAGTGTTCAGATTGAAAACCAGTCGAACTTGTCTTATTTCGAAGTAATTTGTATGGTCTTTTAAAATTCGAGATATCAAAGTTCAACTGTATTCCTTGCATGTTCCAAACCATCACAATATTAGTATTGCCGTTAAATCAAACCTCAATCACGCACCACGGGCATGATTGCAAACCAAGGAACAAAAGTGTGTCATGATTATATACCAAAGGCATGACCATACATTAAGGTGACATGAGCTTCCTGTCATGCTGTAAGGAGTTTCATGTTACCCTTTAATTAGGGTAGATACATTAAGGTGACATGAGATTCCTGCTACGTTGTAAGGAGTTTCATGTTACCTACTTCTTTAGCTTTGATTCATTAAGGTGACATGAGCTTCCTGTCATGCTGTAAGGATTTTAATGTTACCCTTCTGTAAGGTGGATACATTAAGGTGACATGAGCTTCCTATCATGCTGTGAGGAGTTTCATGTTACCCTTCTGTAAGGTGGATAAATTAAGGGGACATGAGCTTCCTGTCATTCTGTAAGGATTTTCATGTTACCCCTTAATTAGGGTAGATACATTAAGGTGACATGAGCTCCCTGTTACGCTGTAAGGAGTTTCATGTTACCTACTTCTTTAGCTTTGATTCATTTAAGGTGACATGAGCTTCCTATCATGCTGTAAGGAGTTTCATGTTACCCTTCTGTAAGGTGGATAAATTAAGGTGACATGAGCTTCCTGTCATTCTGTAAGGATTTTCATGTTACCCCTTAATTAGGGTAGATACATTAAGGTGACATGAGCTCCCTGTTACGCTGTAAGGAGTTTCATGTTACCTACTTCTTTAGCTTTGATTCATTTAAGGTGACATGAGATTCCTGACCTGCTGTAAGGAGTTTCATGTTACCCCTTCATTAGTTTTTACCTGCTGTATAAGGAGTTTCATGTTACCTTTTCTTTAGGGTGGATACGTTAAATTGACACGAGATTCCTGGCATGCAGGAAGGAGTTACATGTTACCCCCACGTCTTTAGCTTTGCTTCACCCAGGTGTCATGAGATTCTTGACCTGCTGTAAGGAGTCTCGTGTAACCCCATCATTGGTTTTTACCTGCTGTAAGGAGTTTCATCTAACTCTTCTGTAAGGTGGATACATCAAGGTGACATGAGCTTCCTGTCCTGCTGTAAGGATTTTCATGTTACCCTTCTGTAAGGTGGATACATTAAGGTGACATGAGCTTCCTGTCATGCTGTAAGGAGTTTCATGTTACCCTTTAATTAGGGTAGATACATTAAGGTGACATGAGATTCCTGCTACGTTGTAAGGAGTTTCATGTTACCTACTTCTTTAGCTTTGATTCATTAAAGTGACATGAGCTTCCTGTCATGCTGTAAGGATTTTCATGTTACCCTTCTGAAAGGTGGATACATTAAGGTGACATGAGCTTCCTCTCATGCTGTAAGGAGTTTCATGTTACCCTTCTGTAAGATGGATACATTAAGGTGAATTCTTTAGCTTTGATTCATTAAGGTGACATGAGCTTCCTGTCATGCTGTAAGGATTTTAATGTTACCCTTCTGTAAGGTGGATACATTAAGGTGACATGAGCTTCCTATCATGCTGTAAGGAGTTTCATGTTACCCTTCTGTAAGGTGGATACATTAAGGTGACATGAGCTTCCTGTCATGCTGTATGGAGTTTCATGTTACCCTTCTTTAGCTTTGATACATTAAGGTGACATGAGATTCCTGTCATGCTGTAAGGATTTTCATGTTACCCTTCTGAAAGGTGGATACATTAAGGTGACATGAGCTTCCTGTCATGCTGTATGGAGTTTCATGTTACCCCTTCTTCAGCTTTGATACATTAAGGTGACATGAGATTCCTGTTACGCTGTAAGGAGTTTCATGTAAACCATTCTTTAGGGTGGATACATTAAGGTGACCTGGGATTCCTGTTACACTGTAAGGAGTTTCATGTAACCACTTCTTTAGGGTGGATACATTAAGGTGACATGATACTCCTGTTACGCTGTGAGTTACATATTACCCCATCCTTAGGGTGGATACATTTAAGTGACCTAAGATTCCTGTTACGCTGTAACGAGTGTCATGTAAATGAAAAAGTAGTAAAGTCTAGCAGGAAAAAAACCCTTCTTTATAATGGATATATTAAGTTGGCACGAGATTCCTGACATGCTGGAAGGAGTTTCATGTAACCCCTTCTTAAGGGTGGATACATAAAAATGACACGAGATTCCTGACATGCTGGAAGGAGTTCCATGTTACCCACTTTTTAGCTATGATTAATTAAGGTTACATGAGTTTCCTGACATGCTGTACGGAGTTTCATGTTACCCCTTCTTTCGCTTTGATACATTAAGGTTACATGAGATTTCTGTTACGCTGTAAGGAGTTTCATGTTACCCTTTAATTAGGGTAGATACATTAAGGTGTCATGAAATTCCTGCTACGCTCTAAGGAGTTTCATGTTACCTACTTCTTTAGCTTTGATTCATTGAGGTGACATGAGCTTCCTGTAATGCTGTAAGGATTTTCATGTTCCCCCTCTGTAAGGTGGATACATTAAGGTGACATGAGCTTCCTATCATGCTGTAAGGAGTTTCATGTTACCCTTTTGTAAGGTGGATACATTAAGGTGACATGAGCTTCCTGTCATGCTGTATGGAGTTTCATGTTACCCCTTCTTTAGCTTTGATACATTAAGGTGACATGAGATTCCTGTTACGCTGTAAGGAGTTTCATGTAAACCATTCTTTAGGGGGGATACATTAAGGTGACCTGGGATTCCTGTTACACTGTAAGGAGTTTCATGTAACCACTTCTTTAGGGTGGATACATTAAGGTGACATGATACTCCTGTTACGCTGTGAGTTACATATTACCCCGTCCTTGGGGTGGATACATTTAAGTGACCTAAGATTCCTTTTACGCTGTAACGAGTGTCATGTAAATGAAAAAAGTAGTAAAGTCTAGCAGAAAAAGACCCCTTCTTTATGATGGATATATTAAGATGGCACGAGATTCCTGACATGCTGGAAGGAGTTTCATGTAACCCCTTCTTAAGGGTGGATACATAAAAATGACACGAGATTCCTGACATGCTGGAAGGAGTTTCATGTTACCCACTTTTAGCTATGTTTAATTAAGGTTACATGAGATTCCTGACCTGCTGTATGGAGTTTCATGTTACCCCTTCTTTAGCTTTGATACATTAAGGTTACATGAGATTCCTGTTACGCTGTAAGGAGTTTCATGTTACCCTTTAATTAGGGTAGATACATTAAGGTGACATGAAATTCCTGCTACGCTGTAAAGAGTTTCATGTTACCTACTTCTTTAGCTTTGATTTATTAAGGTGACATGAGCTTCCTGTCATGCTGTAAGGATTTTCATGTTACCCTTCTGTAAGGTGGATACACTAAGGTGACATGAGCTTCCTGTCATGCTGTATGGAGTTTCATGTTACCCCTTCTTTAGCTTTGATACAATAAGGTGGCATGAGATTCCTGTTACGCTGTAAGGAGTTTCATGTAAACCATTCTTTAGGATGGATACATTAAGGTGACATGATAATCCCGCTGCGCTGTAAGGAATCTCATGTTACCCCGTCTTAAAGATGGATACATTAAGGTGACATTAAGGTGACATTCCTGTTACGCTGTAAGGAGTTTCATGTAACCCCTTCTTTAGGGTGGATACATTAAGATGACAGGAGCTTCCTGTTAGGCTGTAAGAAGTTTATTGTTACTCCTTCTTTATGGTAGATACATTTAGGTGACATTTGTGAGATTTTCTTTTGAATCTTATATGTTCATGATATGATCTCAAGAGAACATTTATAACGCATCAGAAAAATGACGACTGTTTCTTTTTCATTAACAGATGCAGTGTACAAAGTGTGACAGATCCTTTCACAAAAAGTCATTGTGTTGGAGAGCAACTGGCAGAGTCCGGAGTGCAGACAAAATCATTTGTTTGTGCTGCTTGTTTGCAGGACATGGGTACAGCATTGTAGTTTCTGTTGTATTGGCCATTAATAATTAAATTGTAGCCATCCCCCACTTGTTTTTCTTATTTGTATGTACAGTACTCCATCTCTTTGACGACATACTTGTAGATAAGAATGGTCACCGGTAAAAAAGGTGACTGCTGAATGCAGTAAAGAAGTAATACAGAGAGCTCCTGAAGAATATGTCTGCATTACTTTTGTCCTGCATTAAACTATCATATGTTTTAACACATTCCCTCTTAGTGACACATTTTGGTGCGTCTGTAAAAGTCACATGTTGAAACCATTGTTACAAATAGAGCATTTGCTCCTATGGAGCAAATGCTCTATTTCTCACAATGGTTTCAAAACTACACAATTCTAAAATTCTCCTTTTCCATAGTTAATGCTCCTTTTCGGTAGATTTATTCAAAGAGGTTAGGTCTAAAACAAATCTAAGAGAGAACGAGCTAAACAACCACCTACATTAACCCGTTTATTCATACAAGTGTTTTCGATCTCCTCTATCTAATCCTCCATATAGGTACCATTAATCAAACATGATGTTGAATAAAAGTGGCAGCTTAAAGCAAGATAAAAGTAAAGCAGAAAGCTCCCTAATGAAATTTCTGTTTTACTTTCATCTTGCTTTAAGCAAGATTGCCTTAAACACAATATAACCTAGGTTATTTAAATATTTGACTATGGAGCAAATGGTTAAACACTGAAATCAAGCCCTTTTTATGAGTTTGTCTTATTATTGAGACCTTACTGTATGGTCTATGCCATGTGACTTGCTTTGGTTGAACTTTTGATATACGATGTTAAACAGGCCTGTAGTATGACAGTGTACGAAATTGTTTTGTTGACACAATTAAATTAGATGAAAAACTTAAAATATGCTGTTGTTATAATTCAATTTACATTCTATATTTACCTGATGGACAACTTTAGTGCTAAGAGCATTTCACCAAACTGTCTTTGCTAGAACAACAGCAGAAGCATTTTATGAATATTTCAATTCACACTATGGTGTACTTAGTAGGCTACATTCTGATTGAGTCCAGGACAACATGTTATTCCAGCTATGATGGCATGTTTAAGCAGCTTTACTCTTACAATGCTTGAACCGTATATATACATCGTTTGCAAGCAGTGTAGACCCTGATCAGAAGGTCCCTGACGGAGCCCGCTAATCAAGATCTGCACTGTTGTCGTACTTATAAATATTTTGAGAATAAATTTCTCAAGAGTAAATGTAAACTGGTCAAGAAAATGGGTGAGTCCATTTGAAATTCAGCATTGTAAATGTACTCTTCTTAACATGTTTGGAACTTTGAACCCGGAAATGAAGCCATTCTGTAGCTGGCTCCAGTATATTGCTTCCATGGTGTACTCATACATCAATACAAGGGGACCTCCATGGCCATAATAAGCTGGACGTCGCGATATGACTAAAATACGAGTGTTAAAAGTGACTTGAAATAATAAAAATCATCTAATCAAATACAACAATAATGTTTGAAAGGATTTACGGTTGTGTCGTCGACACTCCCGTTCGTCGACTTTGATTTATATAGTAAATTCTGAAGGGTGGTGATCTCCCGAAAGCAAAACTTGCAACACAAAACGAGAAAATTGCAGACTCGGTTTTATTGAGTCTGTTCATGAGCAGTAATTGAATGTGCAACACTGCTCACGCCCCCTAGCGTGATTTATTTATATTTTGATGTATATAGTAAACCTAAAGTCGTTTAGTAGGCCTTATCACTATATAGGGATTTGGCTTGCACACTTATGTCGCGGCTATGCCTTTGTTGATGGCTGGTCAAAGAGGCATGTGCTTGCAATTATTGCAGACGTCCTGTCAATATAAAACATTTGTTTATAGTTTAGTCCCAGATGGCGTTATATTTATTTTTAATAAGAACATAAAAGACCCCCTACAACACACACACACACGTGTAGTTTATATACGATTGTAGAAAAATAGATGATTTTGGCTAATATTCTGTAATGTTGATAACATGTAACAAATTAGTTTTGCATGTTCATACGTAAGTATTGTCCAGTTTGAGGAACTTTAATATGAATGTCAAACTTTTTGATTATGATCAGACACCGAGTAACTCTGGATCATTGCACTATCAACAGGACACATCTAATAAATAAAATGTCGAATTATCATGCGATCAAGTTCTTCTCTGTCAAGCAAGACTACACTTGATATCAATTTGGATCAAAGTCAGATGCCAAGCAACAGGTTCAAAGGTCATAAATCTTTTGAGCTTAGTCTGAGATCATACTCAAGCATTTACTCAAATCTGACCAATCAAAAACTTGAGAACGATCTCAGACTCAGCTCAAAAGATTTATAATATTTGAAAATCGAATCTAAACAGGGGTAACTTGACGTTTATTGAAGTATGTAAGGCATCTCTTGTCACATTAATGTGTCAAAACTTAAGAAGGGGTAACATGAAACTCCTTAAAGCATTTCAGAAATCCCATGTCACCTGAAGGTATCTCCGCTAAAGATGTGGTAACATAAAACTCCTTATGGCATACCAGGAAGCTCATGCCACTTTAATGTATCAAAGCTTAAGAAGGGATATCCCTAAGTTCCTTACAGTATGTCAGGAACAACATGTTACCTTAATGTATCAATGCTAAAAAGAGATATCATGCAACTCCTTACAGGATTTCAGGGATTTTAAGTCACCTTAATGTTTCAACACTATTCGGGTGACATGAAACTCATTACATCGTGTCAGGAATCTCATGTCACCTTAATGTAACATAGCTAAAGGAATGATAAAATGAAACTCCTTACAGCATATTAGGAATCTCATGTCACCTTACGGTTTCACCATTAAACGGGGTGACATGAAACTCCTTACAGCATTTCAGGAATCTAATGTCACCTTACTGTTTCAACACTAAAGGGGTGACATGATCAGGAATCTCATGTCACCTTACTGTTTCAACACTAAAAGGGGTGACATTAAACTCCTTACAGCATGTCAGGAATCCCATGACGCCTCAAAGTATCAACGCTAAAGACGTGGTAACATAAACCTCCTTACAACATATCAGACTCATCGTGTCACTTTAATGTATCAAATCTAAAGTAAGTGTGACATGAAACTCCTTACAACATGTCAGGAATATCATGTCACCTTAATGTATCAAAGCTTAATAAATGGTACCATGAAACTCCTTACACCATATCAGAAATCTAATGTTACCTTAATGTATCAACGCTGAAGAAGTGGTGACATAAAACTCCTTACAGCGCGTCAGAAATTTCATGTCACCTAAATGTATCACTGCTAAAGACGTAGTGATATGGCACTTATTATAACATAGGAACATCATGTCAGTTTAATGTATTCAATCTAAAGAAGGGATAACATGAGATCCCTTACAGCATGTCAGGAATCTCATGTCACTTTAAGTTATCAAAGCTAAAGTAAGTGTAATTTGAAACTCATTACACCATGCCAGGAATCTTATGTTACCTTAACGTATCAAAGCACAGAAAGAGTAACACGAAACTCCTCACAGCATGTCAGGAATCTCATGTCACCTAAATGTATTAACGCTCAGAAAGGGTACCATGAAACTCCTTCCAGCATATCAGGAATCTTATGTCACCTTACTGTTTCAACAGTAAAACGGGTGACATGAAACTCCTTACAGCACGTCAGGACTCTGATTACGCCTTAATGTATCAACGCTAAAGACGTGGTAACATGAATCTCCTTACAACATATCAGAATCATCATGTCACTTTAACATATCAAAGCTAAAGAAAGGGTTACTTAAAACCCCTTACAACACGTCAGGAAATTCATGTCACTTAAATGAAATAAAGCTAAAGAAGTGGTTACATGAAACTCCTTACAGCACGTCAGGAATCTAATCTCGCCTTAATATATCAAGGCAAAACATGTAGTTACACGAAAGAGTAACACGAAACTCCTTACAGCATGGCAGGAATATCATGTCACCTTAATGTTTCGAAACAAAAACAGGGTAATATAAAATTCCTTTCAGCATGTCACCATCTCATTTCACTTGAATATATCACCGCTAAAGATGTGGTGAAATGAAAATCTTTATAACATATCAGGAACCTCGTGTCACTTTAATGTGCCAAAGCTAAAGAATGAGTAACGTGAAACTCCTAACAGCATGTCAGGAATCACATGTCACCTTAAGGTATTGGCGCTAAAAAGAGAAAATATGCAAATCCATACAGCACGGCAGGACTCTCGTGTCACTTTTATGTATCAAAGCTAAAGAAATGGTAACATGAAACTCCTGACAGCATATCAGAAATCTCAAGTAACCTTACTGTTTCAACGATAAAGACGTGGTAACATGAGACGCCTTACAGCATATCAGAATCATCATGTCACTTTTATGTATCAAAGCTAAAGAAAGGGTATCATAAATATCCTTACAACACGTCAGGAAATTCATGTCACTTAAATGTACTAAAGCTAAAGAAGTGGTTACATGAAACTCCTTACAGCATGTCAGAAATCTCATATCGCCTTAATATATCAAGGCAAAACATGTAGTTGCACAAAATTCCTTACAGCATGTCAGGAATCTCATGCCATTTTAACGTTTCGAAACAAAAAAGGGTAACATAAAATTGCTTTTAGCATGTCAGGTATCTCATTTTACTTTACTATATCACCGCTAAAGACGTGGTCAAATAAAACTCTTTATAACATATAAGGAGCCTCACGTGAAACTCTTAGCAGCATGTCCGGAATCACAAATCACCTTAAGGTATCAACCCTAAAAAGAGGTACATGAAACTCCATACAACATTCAGAACTCTCGTGTCACTTTTTTGTATAAAGAAAGGGTAACATGAAACTCCTTACAACACGTCAGGAATATCATGTCACCTTAAGTTATCAAAGCTAAAGAAGGTTTATAGGCCGAGGGTAGTACTCTATGATGGTATACTCTTAAACCCAGAAATGGGATGAGCTTACCAGACTCATGTATTACCTTTTCTCTGTCGTGCCTTTAACAGCTTCCCTGCAGTTGCTCTGTCTTCAGCAAAGACATTGAGTACATATTTGACGGACTGTCGCAGTTGTTATGCTATGTTTTACATTTTGTACTGTGATTACTGTCTTCAATGTTGTGGGGAAGTCCGGCGGGAATACCTTTATTTACAATGTTTGTTTGGCTAAGGTGACCTTGAGATAAGTGTGAGGTTAGGACGTCCGAAAACCGGTTTAAACCCCCAGTGGTGATTTTGCTACTGACCGTGCCAAGGCGGTTCTCTCTTTGTCACCCTTACTTTTGTTTGTTTTGTGTCTTTGTGCTTGTGTTTTGTTCATGTTTGTCTCTGGTGCTCGTGTATTTGTTGGCGTTTTCTGTATTCTTCTCGTGTGTTTGCGTGTGTTTGGTTGTGTGTGTGTGACATGCTGTATATTGATGTGTTGGTGATGATAGCGTCTTGTATGTAACTTTCTACTGTATGTGTGTGTATGAGTATAAATTGCTATGCTTTCTGTAGGTGTTTCGGTGATGGTGACGTTTTGTGTGTGGCTTTTCCTGCTTGACTTTACTACTTTTTCATTTAAAGTTTAACTCATGACATCATGTCAGGAATCTCATGTCATATTAATATCAAAGCTTAAGAAGGGGTAACATGAAACTGCGTCCAGCATGTCAGGAATCTCACGTCGCTTTAACTTATCACAGCTAAAGAAGGTGCAATTTGAAACTCGTTACATCATGTCACACAAACTCATGTCATCTTAATATATCAAAGCTAGAGAAAGGGTAACATGAAACATAATGTATCAAATATACGTGATGGTGACATGAAACTCCTTACAGCGTGCCAGGTATCTCATGTCACCTTAATAATTATACCAACGCCAAAGACGTGGAAACATGAAACTCCTTACAGCAAGTCAGAACTCTGATTACGCCTTAATGTATCAACGCTAAAGACGTGGTAACATGAATCTCCTTACAACATATCAGAATCATCATGTCACTTTAACATATCAAAGCTAAAGAAAGGGTTACTTTAAACTCCTTACAACACGTCAGGAAATTCATGTCACTTAAAAGGAATAAAGCTAAAAAGGTGGTTACATGAAACTCCTTACAGAATGTCAGAAATCTCATCTCACCTTAATATATCAAGGCAAAACATGTAGTTACACGAAATTCCTTACAGCATGTCAGGAATCTCATGTCACCTTAATGTTTCGAAACAAAAAAGGGTAATATAAAATTCCTTTCAGCATGTCAGGAATCTCATTTCACTTGAATATATCACCGCTAAAGATGTGGTGAAATGAATTTTTTATAACATATCAGGAACATCGTGTCACTTTAAAGCTTAAGAATGAGTAACGTGAAACTCCTAACAGTATGTCAGGAATCACATGTCACCTTAAGGTATTGGCGCTAAAAAGAGAAAATATGCAAATCCATACAGCATGTCAGGAATCTCATGTCACCTTAAGGTATTGGCGCTAAAAAGAGATAATATGCAAATCCATACAGCATGGCAGGACTCTCGTGTCACTTTTATGTATCAAAGCTAAAGAAAGGGTAACATGAAACTCCTTACAGCATATCAGGAATCTTATGTCACCTTACTGTTTGAACGATAAAGACGTGGTAACATGAGACGCCTTACAACATATCAGAATCATTATGTCACTTTTATGTATCAAAGCTAATACAGTAAGGGTATCATAAATCTCCTTACAACACGTCAGGAAATCTCGTATCACCTTAACGTTTCGAAACAAAAAAGGGTAACATAAAATTCCTTTTAGCATGTCAGGTATCTCATTTTACTTTACTATATCCCCGCTAAAGACGTGGTCAAATAAAACTCTCTATAACATATAAGGAGTCTCATGTGAACTCCTAGCAGCATGTCTGGAATCACATGCCACCTTAAGGCATCAACCCAAAAAAGAGGTACATGAAACTCCATACAGCATTCAGAACTCTCGTGTCACTTTTTGTATAAAGAAAGGGTAACATGAAACTCCTTACAACACGTCAGGAATATCATGTCACCTTAAGTTATCAAAGCTAAAGAAGGTATAAAGTTTAACTCATGACATCATGTCAGGAATCTCATGTCATATTAATATCAAAGCTTAAGAAGGGGTAACATGAAACTGCGTCCAGCATGTCAGGAAACTTATCACAGCTAAAGAAGGTGCAATTTGAAACTCGTTATACCATGTCATAAAAACTCATGTCATCTTAATATATCAAAGCTAGAGAAAGGGTAACATGAAATTCCTTACAGATGTCAGGGATCTGATATCACCTAAATGTATCAAAGCTAAAATGGGGTAACATGAAATACCTTACAGCATGTCAGGAATCTCATGTCTTTTGTGACATGAAACTCCTTACAGCGTGCCAGGAATCTCATTTCACCTTAATGTGTCAAAGCTAAAGAGGTGGTAACATGAAACTCCATATGAAATAGCAAGAACCTCATGTCACTTTAATGTTTTAAAATAAAAGAAAGGGTAACATGAAAATCCATCCATTATGTCAGGAGTTTCATGTCACCTCCTTACAACACATCAGAGATCTCATGTCACTTTAATGTATCAAAGCTATCGAAGAGATAACATGAAACTCCTTTCAGTATGTCAGGAATCTCATGACACCTTAACGCATCAAAGTTAAAGAAGGGGTAACATGAAACTCCTTACAGCGTTTCAGGAATCTCATGTCACTTTCGTTTAGCAAATCTACCAAAGCATCATTATCATAGACATGCAAGTGAGTTATCAACTATGAAACAGATTATTTTGTCATATTCACAAAAAGACAACTTAACATGTATTCTGTATATTTTCTTTATTAGTCGTAGTATATTTGTAGTGCACATCACCTGATCTTTATTAGACTTGCAGTATTTTTAGATAAAGGGGAATTCCAGTACTATTTTTATATGCATCACACAAACTGATGACGTCAAACAGAGGGTACACGAAACACCGTCGATCTAGCGCCTCCCATATATGTAGTGCACATCAACTGATCTTTATTAGACTTGCAGTATTTTTAGATAAAGGGGAATTCCAGTACTATTTTTAGATGCACCACACAAACTGGTGACGTCAAACAGAGGGTACACGAAACACCGTCGATCTGGCGCCTCCCCTGCTTCGATTGTTTTTCATAGTTATGTCCCCTACAATTTGTTTTAGAAAAACATCGGCAGTAAAAACATCAGTTAGTTATTGTAATTACCATGTAATCGACGTCTTGCATAGATCGAAATATATATACTCAGGGAGCCAGTGGGGTCTAACTTGCACTCCGATAGTTGGAGGGGCGGGGTTAGCACGGTAGACATCATTGTCTCCCTGAGTAATGACATAATTTAATAATCTATCTCTCGAGTATTATCTGTAAATGTACAGTAAATCCCCTCTAAACCGGAACTTTAGTAGAGAAGAATTTAGATACTTTTAGGCAGGTGACTGCTTAATCCGGGGTGAAAGTCATGCAGAAAGCTCCTAGAGGAGCTTTCTGCATGACTTTCACCCTACATTAAGCTGCCACCTGTCTCCAAGACCGATATTTATGCTACATTTAACGTGTAGTTTAGAGGTTGTTTTTTATTGCATACCAAACACGTCGCTTATGTTATAATAAATTCAAAATGTAATGCCGTAAGGCTTTCTGGCAAAGTCTGTAACGCTGTACGTATATAAGAGACCGTAACATGCGTCAGTTGATTGGGAAGAAACCGTAACATGTAAACGGATGTGATAGTATGGATAAACTCGTCAAAAGCAATTTAAAACCTGCAAATTAAGTGCACATGCGGGTGCTATATGCTACATAAGGCATTACCGGTACATATCGTTTAAAGATTTTTCACCTTTAGTGAAACGAAATGTAAAACAGAGCAAAATCTTCATGTTTTGAACAAGTTATTACTTTTAAACCATTTTCGCGCACTAATCGCTTTTAACTCGTTTTCCTGCGTACGTATGATGTATAAGTCTACACGATATACAATATTGCCTAAGTATTGAATAAAGGAATCAAAACTTAGGAAAATAAACAGCTTACTGAACATTAAATGAATCTTCTACAAATAGGCAGGCGCCGTAACTGTATCGAACCGATACATTAACGTATCTTCTCGCAGGCGCACCCCTCATTGTAACACAGTCGATAGGGAGTGAAAAAGATGATTTTGATTTTAAAATTGTAAATTTCCCTCATCTTGACGGAGATGTTCCCCGTGCCCCATCTTACGGGGTTAATATATCTCAACTTATTCGTTTTGCTAGAGCTTGTTCATCTATTGATGATTTTAACAGTCGAAATCTCATTTTAACTGAAAAGCTGCTTAAGCAAGGATATAGATACCATCAACTAAGAAAAACTTTCTCTAAATTTTACTATCGAAATATCTCACTTATTGGCAAGTACCAATGTAATCTCAAGGCACTTCTGCGACTTGTTGTTATACCTTCTGATCCTTCGAGATCATTAATTTCAGTACTTCAGTTCTGAAAATACCGCTTAAGCCGGTGCTAGGGGGTGTGAGCAGTGTTGCACTTTCAATTACTGTTCATGAACAGACTCCATAAAATTGAGTCTGCAATTTTCTCTTTTTGTGTTGCAATTTTTGCTCTCGGGGGATCACCTCCCTTCAGAATTGATGGTATTTCACATCCTGAATTTTATGGTGATGTGGTTTACAAACTTCGTAAAACTATTGGACACACCCATGTTCTCACTTTGTTCTTCAAATATGTTAAAAAATCATTAAAAAGGGATATGATTCTATAGTACTACAACATACTGCATGTTTGGTTGTCAACCCTTTTACAGATGGCAATCAAGCTGGCCTCTTTGCATGTACGCCGACAAGAAAGGTTAAGTACTCTGTGAAGGCGACCTCTTAAATTCAGAAACGGAAGGAGGACGTCGGATATCTGTACTATTTCGTTTTTGTCGTACCCTTTATTACTTTTCTACAGTTACTCTGTTTGCAGCCCAATCCTAGTACACTAGCGATAGGTGGATACAGTTTCTTCACTTAAATATTTTCGTTATACATGCACTTTACCACTGTATTTGTCATCGCGGTTGTTGTCGATTAGTCGGAGATGGGATACGTTTATTTACAATGTTTGTCTTTTAGAGTGGGGATGGATTAAGTGTGAGGTTGGGCGCCCAAAAACTGGTTTAACCCCCAGTGACTTTTGTCACTGACCGTTCCAAGGCGGTACTTCCATCTTCCCCCTATTGTATGTTTGTTTTGTCTTTGTGCGTCTCTTGATGTTTTTATAGTTATGTACATTTGCTGTTTCCTTGTGTTGCTGTTCGGGCGACTGTTTGTTCTGTATGTGGTGTTTCCTGCATGACTCATTTTGTACTTTTATCGAAATTTAAATATCATAAGTACATATAACTGCAATTTACGGACGTCACTGCAACAAGGTTTTTCTCACCCAGATTTCTATGGTGATGTTATCTACAAACTTAGGAAAAATCGGGGTCATATCCATTTTCATGATTTGTTTATTTAACGCATTAAAACTTTCAGGAAGAAAGGTTATGACCCAGTTATATTGCAACACACTGCATGTTTGATTATCGACCCCTTTACAGTCGGTCTCTACGCTTCCCTCTTTGCTCGCGCGATGACAGGGCCGAGGGTTGTACTCTATAATTGTATTCTCTTAAACCCAGAAATTGGATGAGCTTACCAGACTCGTGTATTGCCTTTTTCTCTGTCGTGTCCTTAACGGCTTCCCTACAGTTGCTGTCTTTAGCAACGTCATTTCCGTGTTCTATGTTGTGGGAAAGTCCGGCCGGGACACCTTTATTCACATTATTTGTTAAGCTAGATTGACTTTGGGATAAGTGTGGAGTTATGACGTCCGTAAACCGGTTTAAATCCCTAGTGGTGGTATTGCCACTGACCGTTCCAAGGCGGTACTCTCTTTGTCACCCTTGCATTTTTTTGTTGGTGTTGGTGTCTCTGTGTCTTTGTACCTTTGTGTTTGCGTGTGCGTGTTAGGGTGTGTTCTACCTTGCGTTTGTGTTGGTCTGGTGTCTTTGAACTTGTACTGTATTACTTTTTCCCTGTCGTGCCCTTAACGATTTCCTTGCATGTGCTCTGACTTCAGCAAAACCATTTAGCACATATTTGATGGATTCTCACAGTTGTTACGCTGTTTTACATATTGTCATGGAAAAGTAGTAAAGTCAAGCAGGCAAAGCCACATACAAGACGCAACCACCACCAAAACACCGATAGACAGCATGACACACATACACACATATACAACCACACACCTAAACGCACACGCACATACGAGATGAACACCTAAAACACCAAAAGACACTCAAGAACCAGAGACAAACGTTCCACACATGAACAAAAAATCACAAGCACAAAGACTCAAGGCAAACAAAAAGAAGGGTGACAAAGAGAGTATCGCCTTGGCACGGTCAGTAGCAAAAACACCACTGAGGGTTTAGACCGGTTTACGGACGTCCTAACCTCACACTTCTCTCAAAGTCACCATAGCTTTACAAATAGTGTAAATAAAGGTATCCCGCTGGATTTACCCACAACATATACGACGGTGAACACAGGACAACATGTAAACATAGCATAATAACTGTGACAATCCGTCAAATATGTACTCAATGACTTTGCTGAAGTCAGAGCACCTGCATGTAGCCGTTAAGGGCACGACAGGGAAAAAGTAATACATGAGTCTGGTAAATGGAAAAGTAGTAAAGTCAAGCAGGCAAAGCCACATGCAAGACGCAACCACCACCAAAACACCGATAGACAGCATGACACACACACACACACACACACACACACACACACACACACACACACACACACACACACACACACACACACACACACACACACACACACACACACACACACACACACACACACACACACACACACACACACACACACACACACACACACACACACACACACACACACACACACACACACACACACACACACACACACACACACACACACACACACACACACACACACACACACACACACACACACACACACACACACACACACACACACACACACACACACACACACACACACACACACACACACACACACACACACACACACACACACACACACACACACACACACACACACACACACACACACACACACACACACACACACACACACACACACACACACACACACACACACACACACACACACACACACACACACACACATGAACACAGAAAACACCAAAAGAGACACAAGAACCAGGGACAAACATTCCACAACATGAACAAACCACAAGCACAAAGACGCAAGGCAAACAAAAGGAAGGGTGACAAAGAGAGTACCGCCTTGGCACGGTCAGCAGCAAAAACACCACTGGGGGTTTAAACCGGTTTACGGACGTCCTAAGCTCATCCTGTATTCAAGTTTAAGAGTATACCATCATAGAGTACTACCCTCGGCCTGTCATCGCGCAAGCAAAGAGGGAAGCGTAGCTACCGACTGTAAAAGGGTCGATAACCAAACATGCAGTGCGTTTCAATATAATAGGATGATAACCTTTGTTTTTAAATGTTTTAATGCGTTTAATAAACAAATCATGAACATGGATATGACCCAGAATTTCCCTAAGTTTGTAGATAACATCCCTATAAAAGTCTGGTTGAGAAATGCCTTGTTGCAGTAACGTCCGTAGATTGCAATTATATTTATTTACTAATGAGGGGTAAATTTCGATAATAAAATTTAGAAAAAGTTTTCCGAAGTTTGTGATATATGTAACCTTGCTTAAGAAGTTTATCAGTTATAACTAAATTACGTCTGTTAAAATCTTCAAGCAAAGATCGGCTCGGGCAAACCGAATAAGCTGAGAAATATAAACCCCATAAGATGTAGAACGTGGCACATCTCCATCTAGAAAATGATAATTAACAATTTTAAAATTAAAATCTTCTCTTTTATCGTATATTTTGGACGAAACTTTATCATTTGTAATTGAAAGATTCAAATCTAAAAATGAAGCTATAATTTCAGATTGATTAGCTTTGTTTAAAGACAGTTCTGTTGGGTAAATTGAAGAGATCATAGTTTCTAAATAAGGATTATCTAAATTCAAAATATCGTCTAAATACCTTGAAGTTTTATTAAAAGCATTAACAATATCAGTCTGTGTATCAGGTTTTAAGCTAAGCATAAAATCCCTCTCATAGCAATACAAAAACAAATCTGCAACAAGAGGGGCAACATTTGTACCCATGGGTATACCAACAACTTGACGATATATGGTATACCCATAACGCACAAATATATTATCTAAAAGAAAGGTAAGAGATCTACAAACATCAAGGCAAGTCCACATTGTGTAATGTTCAACTTCTGGCAATGTGTAATGTTCTCTCTCTTATTGGCAAGTACAAATGTAATCTCAAGGTGCTTCTGTGACACGGTATTTCACATCCTGAATTTTATGGTGATGTGGTTTTACAAACTTCGTAAAATTATTGGACATACCCATTTTCTCACTTTGTTCATCAAATGTATAAAACAATTCATTAAAAAGGGATATGATCCTGTAGTACTACAACATACTGCATGTTTGGTTGTGAACCCTTTTACAGTTGGCAATCACGCTGGCCTCTTTGCATGTACGCCGACAAGAAAGGTTTAGTACTCTATGAAGGCGACCTCTTAAATCCAGAAATGGAAGGAGAACGTCGGATATCTGTACTATTTCATTTTTGTCGTACCCTTTATTACTTTTCTACAGTTACTCTGTTTGCAGCTCAATCTTTGAGTACACTAGCGATAGGTGGATACAGTATGTTCACTTAAATGTTTTTTCATTATACATGCACTTTACCACTGTATTTGCTGTCGCGGTTGTTGTAGATTAGTCGGAGAGGGGATACGTTTATTTACACTGTTTGTCTTTTAGGATGGGGATGGAATAAATGTGAGGTTGGGCGCCCATAAACCGGTTAACCACCCCCCCGTGACTTTTGTCACTGACCGTTCCAAGGCGGTACTTCCATCTTCCTCCTATTGTATGTTTGTTTTGTCTTTGTGCGTCTCTTGTTGTTTTTTCTACTTATGTACATTTGCTGTTTGCTTGTGTTGCTGTTCGGGCGAGTGTTTGTTCTGTATGTAGTGTTTCCTGCATGACTTATTTTTGTACTTCTGAATTCGAAAAGAATGAACGTTGAACATTACAAGCAATGAACATTTTGTTTTCTCTGGCAAAGGTTTGTTCTATTGATTTAATCAGTTTATCCTCTATAAGATGGTGAGGTAGAGTAGTATAGAGTGTAGAGAAATCATAAGAGCTCAGTAAAGAAATGTTATACTGTTCATTTTCAAGTTTTGTTATGAATTTTTTATGGACCAAAAAACATTAATACCAGAATTTTCATATATTTTATCACAGTAGCATTTTACATGTTCTTTAATCGTGGTAAGACATGACGTCAAAAGTATAGATAATTTAGTAGTGCTACAACAGCTAGAGTTGGCAATAAAACGCGCCTTATAAGGGTTTTTATGTAGTTTCGGAATCCAGTACAAAGTAGAAAGTTTATGTTGTTTTATGTTAGGACCAGACTTAAAATTATTGCACATTTTTACATGTTCCGAGACTATATCTTTATCAGGTGTTTGAACTGTTATATAAGTTTTTGAATCAGTTAGCTCCTTCTTTAAAACATCAACATAATACAATCTTCAAATAATGATTACATTATTTGATGCCTTGTCAGCAGGAACAAGAACATAATTTGAATGAAAATTAGAAATGTTTTTCTTCAAATAGCGAAATGTAACTCTAGGTCGAGGTGGTAAAAGATGGTAATTGATTTGTAAAAAGTAATACGCGTATTAATAATATCAAAAATACATTTCTTCCAATCCGAAAGGGCATTAACATCAGCATGGTCTCGTCGACACCATTTGATGCAGAATTCTTGAATAGCTTCCGCAATATGAGTTCGACAAGCGTCAAAATCAATAAGGGAAGGTAATCTATATTTAGGTCCTTTAGTTAGGAGGGTCCTGAGACGTTTATCCTTAATGATATCAAAATTACCAGTAATGACATGACCAACTGGTATATAGCAAAAGCTAGAAATGCTACAATCTCAAGAAATAGGGGTATTAACATAACTATTTAGGTGAGAGACAATTTTATTGTTGTTAAAAATAGCATTTTCTAATAGGATTATCATATTTATAACAGATGATAGGTGATTCAGAGTTGATGAAATATTTGGGAATAGTATCGATTACATTCTTATCACGAAATATACTTTGAATATCAATAAAATCGATACCTTTATTTAGGAACTGAAGTTTCAGAAAATGTATTTTATGTTCAGATTCTTTATCAATACGTGGACGAAGAACATGATGTGTGTAACTTTGTATAAGTGAGGCAGTATTAATTAACGGGTATGTACGCATATAGATTTTATCAGCCTCTTCGTCTATGGACTTTAGACAGGAAAAGGGTAAAGACGATAAACAAGATAACATAGAATGTTTACCAGTTTGTTTTAGAATGGTATGTAAATGGAATAGTAGTAAAGTCAAGCAGGCAAAGCCACATGCAAGACGCAACCACCACCAAAACACCGATAGACAGCATGACACACACACAAACACAACCACCCACCCAAACGCACACACACACGAAATGAACACAGAAAACACCAAAAGACACACAAGAACCAGGGACAAACGTTCCACAACATGAACAAACAACAAGCACAAAGACGCAAGGCAAACAAAAGGAAGGGTGACAAAGAGAGTACCGCCTTGGCACGGTCAGCAGCAAAAACACCACTGGGGGTTTAAACCGGTTTACGGACGTCCTAACCTCACACTTCTCTCAAAGTCACCCTAGCTTTACAAATATTGTAAATAAAGGTATCCCCGCTGGACTTACCCACAACATAGACGACGGTGAACACAGGGCAACATGTAAAACATAGCATAATAACTGTGACAAACCGTCAAATATGTACTCAATGACTTTGCTGAAGTCAGAGCACCTGTAGGTAAGCCGTTAAGGGCACGACAGGGAAAAAGTAATACATGAGTCTGGTAAGCTCCTCCTGTATCCAAGTTTAAGAGTATACCATCATAGAGTACTACCCTCGGCCTATCATCGCGCAAGCAAAGAGGGAAGCGTAGCTACCGACTGTAAAAGGGTCGATAACCAAACATGCAGTGTGTTGCAATATAATAGGATCATAACCTTTCTTTTTAAATGTTTTAATGCGTTTTATAAACAAATCATGAAAATGGATATGACCCCGAATTTTCCTAAGTTTGTAGATAACATCCCCGTAAAATTCTGGTTGAGAAATGCCTTGTCGCAGTAACGTCCGTAGATTGCAATTGTATTTACTAATGAGAGGTAAATTTCAATAATAAAATTTAGAAAAGGTTTTCCGAAGTTTGTGATAATCTGTAACCTTGCTTAAGAAGTTTATCAGTTATAACTAAATTACGTCTGTTAAAATCTTCAAGCAAAGAACAGGCTCGGGCAAACCTAACAGACATGAACAGACATATTACGACGTAATTTACGCTTAATATTACCATTTCTACGTCTGCCATGTGATCTACTTTTACGTGTTCGAATAGAAAATATAGAGAAAATATCGATGCTTGGATCTTTAGTAATGTTGCCGCTTTGGAAAATGTTATCATTAAGGCCTAAAAGAAAAGGTGTTTGTAACTTCTTTATCCAGTCTAGCTCTGTGATAAAACGAGCTTTAGATTTTAAACTACTAGTAGTTTTAGAATCATAATAAATTTGTTCTACTGGTTGAACCGAAACATATTTGAAAGAATGTCCTGTATGACGAAAATGCTGGTAAAGAAAATTGCGTACTTTTTTGATCCGGCAATGGTAACTGTGTTCACGAAACTTAGTTTTTAAAGTACGTCCTGTCTGACCTATATATTGAATGCCACAACGTGGCGCATTTCATGTAAGAACATATATAATATTAAATGAGTTTCAGTCTAAATCAGAATTATTCTTCACACTAAACACTCTACCATTAACAAGAGATTTAATTGTTGATCTAGTAGAAATGAAATTGCAACACATACACCTCTTACTATTGCACTTAGTAATTATTGGATACACCCTATGTCTTTTGTTCAAATAATGTGAATTTAGATGGACTTTACTATAACGAAGGATAGATTGCTTTAAAGGAGACAGAACGATTTTAGGTCCATTATGAAAAATGTTACTAATAGCAGAAGAGGGAACATGAAAAGATGAAGCAGAAGACCATTTTAGAGGTTCAATACAAACTGGATAACATATGTTTTACATATTGCCATGTGTTTACCGTCTTCTATAGTGTGGTTAAGTCCGGCGGGGGGTCCTTTATTTACCTTTATTTACATTATTAGTAAAGCTAGGGTGACTTTGAAATAAGCGTGAGGTTAGGACGTCCGTAAACCGGTTTAAACCCTCAGTGATGATTTTGCTACTGATCGTGCCAAGGCGGTATTCTCTTTGTCACCCTTACTTTAGTTTGTATTGTGTCTTTGTACTTGTGCTTTGTTCATGTATAGAATGTTTATCTCTAGTACTTGTGTGTTTGTTAATTTTTCTGAGTTCATCTCGACCCTTGCGTCTTCTTGACCTAGACCTTAAAATTAATAATGGAATGATTTCTTCTACAATATATGACAAAAGAGATGATTTTGATTTTAATATTGTAAATTTTCCTCATCTTGACGGGGATGTTCCCCGTGCTCCATCTTACGGGGTTTATATATCTCAACTTATTCGTTTTGCTAGAGCTTGTTCATCTATTGACGATTTTAACAGTCGAAATCTCATTTTAACTGAAAAACTGCTTAAACAAGGATATAGATACCATAAACTAAGAAAAACTTTCTCTAAATTTTACTATCGAAATCTCTCGCTTATTGGCAAGTACAAATGTAATCTCAAGGTACTTTTGCGACACGGTATTTCACATCCTGAATTTTATGGTGATGTGATTTACAAACTTCGTAGAATTATTGGACATACCCATTTCTCACTTTGTTCATCAAATATATAAAACAATTCATTAAAAAGGGATATGATCCTGTATTATTACAACATACTGCATGTTTGGTTGTGAACCCTTTTACAGTTGGCAATCACGCTGGCCTCTTTGCATGTACGCCGACAAGAAAGGTTTAGTACTCTATGAAGGCGACCTCTTAAATCCAGAAATGGAAGGAGAACGTCGGATATCTGTACTATTTCATTTTTGTCGTACCCTTTATTACTTTTCTACAGTTACTCTGTTTGCAGCTCAATCATTGAGTACACTAGCGATAGGTGGATACAGTATGTTCAATTAAATGTTTTTTTGTTATACATGCACTTTACCACTGTATTTGCTGTCGCGGTTGTTGTAGATTAGTCGGAGAGGGGATACGTTTATTTACACTGTTTGTCTTTTAGGATGGGAATGGAATAAGGGTGAGGTTGGGCGCCCATAAACCGGTATAAACCCCCGGTGACTTTTGTCACTGACCGTTCCAAGGCGGTACTTCCATCTTCCTCCTATTGAATGTTTGGTTTGTCTTTGTGCGTCTCTTGTTGTTTTTTCTACCCATGTACATTTGCTGTTTCCTTGTGTTGCTGTTCGGGCGAGTGTTTGTTCTGTATGTGGTATTTGCTGCATGACTCATTTTTGTACTTTTTGTATGTGGCTTTGTCTGCTTGACTTTATTATTTTTTCATTAAGAACAATAGGTGTCTTGCATCCACTGTAAGCAGAATACTTTACACACAACCCTTTTTCAGGATATAATTAAAGATAACCTTAATATTTGCCAGTGAAAAAACAGTTTTCTTAACTGATGAGACGATTAAATATCACACCAATTGGTCTTGCTTAGAACTTTGTAAATCACTAACCTTTCTTATGGATAACATTTTTGTACGTTATGGGAGTGATATATACCGTCAGGTGATTGGTATTCATATGGGTACGAGGTATGCACCACTGGTCGCCGATTTGTGTTTGTACTGCTTTGGGAGAGATTTCATGTTGAGTTTGAACCCACTATCAGTGGAAGATGTCATAAAAGCCCTTTCTTTGATGTTTTGATTCCTACCATTTTCCCAAAAGAACTCAAATTGAATAAAGCTAACCCTTCTGATAATTGTGCGGCTTTTCTCGATCTAGACCTTGAAATTGACAATGGAATAATTTCTGCTAAAATTTATTTTGATTTCAATATTGTAAATTTCCCTCACCTTGATGGAGATGTTCCCCGTGCCCCATCTTACGGGGTTTATATATCTCAACTTATTCTTTATGCTAGAACTTGTTCTTCTGTTGACGATTTTAACAGTAGAAATCTCATTTTAACTTAAATGCTGCTTAAGCAAGGATATAGATAGCATAAACTAAGAAAACCATTCTCTAAATTTTATAATCGATATCTCTAACTTATTGGCAAGTACAAATGTAATCTTAAAGCGCTCCTGCTACACGGCGTTTCACATCCTGAATTGTATGGTGATGTGATTAACAAAATTCGTAAAATTATTGGACATAACCATTTTCTCACTTTGTTCACTAAATACATAAAAAGCATTAAAAAGGGGATACAATTGGAAATCACGCTGGCCTCTTTGCATGTACGCCGGCACGAACAATTTATGAAGGCGACCTGTAAAATTCGGAAACGGAAAGAGGACGTCGAATATCTCGTTATTGTCGTACCCTTTATTACTTTTCTACAGTTACTATGTTTGCAGCTCATTCATTGAGTACACTAGCTATAGGTGGGTACAGTTATTTCACTCAAATATGTTTTCGATTTACATGCACTTTACCACTGTATTTGTCATCGCGGTTGCTGTAGATTAGTCGGAGAGGAATACTTTTATTTACACTGTTTGTCTTTTAGGATGGGGTGGAATAAGTGAGTTTGGGCGCCCAAAAACCGGTTTAACCCCCAGTGACATTTGTCACTGACCGTTCCAATGCGGTACTTACATCTTCTTCCTATTGTATGTTTGTTTTGTCTTTGTGTGTCTCTTTGTGTCTTTTTATATACATGTATATTTGCTGTTTGTCGTTCCCCAGAATGTAAAGTTAGAAAACCAATGCGCTTGCGATATTGTATATCTCGGTAAAAAAATCCCAACAACAACAGTCAGTACCGGTCAAGATAAAATATATTCATATAAACTATTCCATGAATTCTTCAATAAATATATGTAAAACGGAAGACGGCAAATATTTAATTAAGCTTGAAATTAACCACTTTAACCCCTTACTCCATGAATATTCATGTAAAAAATGACGTCATGAATATTTTATTAATTGTTATAATAACACATGGGCACATGCTTCCGTGGCATTGACAGAATTTAAAATCACATATATATTATATCATAAGCAAATATAGCAGACCCAGATAACACGGTTCCTACAGGAGCCATCTGACCTGGGTCTACTCTATTTGCAATTGCATGGAAAGGCATATTTATAGAGGAAAGGGTTAATGCTGGAAACGACTCTTAACAAATGTTTGCAAACATTGTAGATTAACGTCAGAGAACTCCTTCAAGAAACGATTGACCATGTCCTGTGAATGTGCAAGACAGGCATTTGGTGTTTGTCAAAACAGCTTTTGCAGAGATATTTGCCCATGAACTAAAACACTTGTATGCTCAAAAGTATCGGTACATCGTTTTTTCGTGCAAAATATCTATACAGTTCTAAAACAATAATTATCTTAAAGTTTCTTTTATGATTTTAACTAGGAAACTACAAATATTCTGGAAGTGGGTGATCTTTCGAAAGCAAAAGTAGCAATGCCAAAAGACAAAATTGCAGACTCTGTTTCTTTAGTCTGTTCGTGAGTAGTAATTAAAAGTGCAATACTACTCACGCCCCTTAGCATCGGCTTAAGCGGTATTCAATTTTCATAACTAATAACATCGAAACTAATGATCCGGAAATACGAGAAAATATAACACTGATAATGAAGAACAGGTCGAAGTTTGGTGATTTCGCCACTGACCGTTCTACGGCGGTACTCTCTTTGTCACCCTTACTTTTGCTTGTCTTGTGGCTTTGTACTTGTGCTTTTGTTCATGTTTGTCTCTAGTACATGTGTGTTTGTTAAGGTTTTCTATGTTCATCTTGTGTATGTCCGTGTGTTTGGGTGTGCAGTTGTGTGTGTGACAACTATCTATCGATGTTTTGGTAGTGGTTCCCTCTTGTATATGGCCTTGCCTGCAGTGACTATTCTAGTTTCTTCTTGGTAAACATGGCTGTATGGCTGTAACATTTCTGCCAAATGTAGTTATGATCAAATTTAAGCTAATAGGTATACACTTTTTAATTTTCTGTTTTGCAAAAACCGCTTATTATTCCACCACATAAAGGTATGACTTTTAGCTTTTTCGCCGTCATAGATGAAAACGTGATCATAATTGCAAACAGTTTGGATCCAGATGAGCCGCCGAGCCACTCGGCGTCTAATCAAGACCAAAACTGTTTGAAACTAATAATGCTTTTAAGACGATATTAAAGACAGTTGCAGAAGACAATCTTAACCCTTTACTCCATAAATATGTATTTCTACGCCATTGCAAACAGAGTAGACTCAGATGTGATGGAGCCGTCTAATCAGGGTATGCTGTTTGATTATGCCATGATCAAGATTCCCTGCATCCATGTGGTTGTATAACAATTAATCTTATTAATATGCACAATGTCATTATTTGTTACATGAAATTGTTAAGGGTTCAATGTTCAACGTTCATTCTTTTCGAATTCAGAAGTTGAACATTACACAATGTGGACTTGCCTTGATGTTTGTAGATCTCTTACCTTTCTTTTAGATAATATATTTGTGCGTTATGGGGATACCATATATCGTCAAGTTGTTGGTATACCCATGGGTACAAATTGTGCCCCTCTTGTTGCAGATTTGTTTTTGTATTGCTACGAGAGGGATTTTATGCTTAGCTTAAAACCTGATACACAGACTGATATTGTTAATGCTTTTAATAAAACTTCAAGGTATTTAGACGATATTTTGAATTTAGATAATCCTTATTTTGATACTATGGTTTCTTCAATCTACCCAAAAGAACTGTCTTTAAACAAAGCTAATCAATCTGACATTAATGCTTCATTTTTAGATTTGAATCTTTCAATTACAAATGGTAAAGTTTCGTCCAAAATATACGATAAAAGAGAAGATTTTAATTTTAAAATTGTTAATTATCCTTTTCCAGATGGGGATGTGCCACGTTCTACATCTTATGGGGTTTATATTTCTCAACTTATTCGGTTTGCCCGAGCCTGTTCTTTGCTTGAAGATTTTAACAGACGTAATTTAGTTATAACTGATAAACTTCTTAAGCAAGGTTACAGATATAACAAACTTCGGAAAACCTTTTCTAAATTTTATTATCGAAATTTACCTCTCATTAGTAAATATAATTGCAATCTACGGACGTTACTACGACAAGGCATTTCTCAACCAGTATTTTATGGTGATGTTATCTACAAACTTAGGAAAATTCGGGGTCATATCCATTTTCATGATTTGTTTATAAAACGCATTAAAACATTTAAAAAGAAAGGTTATGATCCTATTATATTGCAACACACTGCATGTTTGGTTATCGACCCTTTTACAGTCGGTAGCTACGCTTCCCTCTTTGCTTGCGCGATGATAGGCCGAGGGTAGTACTCTATGATGGTATACTCTTAAACTTGGATACAGGAGGAGCTTACCAGACTCATGTATTACTTTTTCCCTGTCGTGCCCTTAACGGCTTACCTGCAGGTGCTCTGACTTCAGCAAAGTCATTGAGTACATATTTGACGGATTGTCACAGTTATTATGCTATGTTTTACATGTTGTCCTGTGTTCACCGTCGTCTATGTTGTGGGTACGTCCAGCGGGGATACCTTTATTTACAATATTTGTAAAGCTAGGGTGACTTTGAGAGAAGTGTGAGGTTAGGACGTCCGTAAACCGGTTTAAACCCCCAGTGGTGTTTTTGCTGCTGACCGTGCCAAGGCGGTACTCTCTTTGTCACCCATCCTTTTGTTTGCCTTGCGTCTTTGTGCTTGTTGTTTGTTCATGATGTGGAACGTTTGTCCCTGGTTCTTGTGTGTCTTTTGGTGTTTTCTGTGTTCATTTCGTGTGTGTGTGTGTGCGTTTGGATGTGTGCTTGTGTGGTTGTGTGTGTGTGTGTCATGCTGTCTATCGGTGTTTTGGTGGTGGTTGCGTCTTGCATGTGGCTTTGCCTGCTTGACTTTACTACTTTTCCATTTACAATATATTTGGAGTAAAAATGAAAACAACTTTTCCATATCTTATTTTCTCTATTTATTAATACATTTTTTCTAAGTACAATATAAATGAATATTTCCTCGTATGAAATATAAAGCAGAGTTATTTTTCTCACATAATTTCACTTTTCTCCGGGTTAGAACAACGGGTTAAGATTCCCTTATCAATAACACGTGTAAAACACTTTAGAACATGTATGACGTCATACGCCATATATGACGTCACACCATGGAAACCGATGTTTACAAGCCATTAAAACGGCCAGAATACACTGTTTTTGGTTATGTGAGAACAATAATCTTTTAAGATCCTAAACTCACGAAGAAAATGTTATTAAGCTCGCCAAAGGCTCGCTTAATATCAATTTCTTTGGCTCGTTTAGGAACATGTGATCTTAAAAGACAAAGATTTCTCGCGACAGATCCTCTATAGCTACCAAAGTAACATCTGTTATTACATATGCAAGCATTTTGAATCCAGATGAGATGCCGAGTAGTTTGGTGTAAAAATAAAATCATAGCGGACGACAAAGTTATGATGACATAATTTGGCAGCGAAATAGATGTAGGAAAAGTATGCCTTATTAAGCCCCTCGGTAGTGGTTCTTTAGAAAAAAGAATTTTCTTAAATAATGCTTGATGCGGACTGAAAGCAGTGCAGAAAGCCCCGCTTTCATTCTGCATTAAATACCTATCTCTGTACAAAATACAAAAAAGCTCCATTCTTGTACCCCAGGGGTCTGTGTTACTTGCTGTTTGGAGATCAACATGTTCCGAGGTTATAAAACTTCCAAGCCATTCCCAAGTACCAGATTGGTCAGATTTTGAGTCTGCTTAAAAATTGCTCCAACTCTTGTCTGCTACAATATTTATTTACCTTCGATTTGTTAACCCTTCGATTGCTATTCACGTCAATAAACCTACCTGTAAATAGTGAAGACCCAGATGAGACAGGTCCTGCAGGAGCTGTCTCATCAGGGTCTGCACTATTTACAAGTTGATTGTGCAACCAGTGTATTCCACAGCAGTGGATGCACAGCGAAATACGTGTACACAGTGAAGATATATAGAGGATCTTACATGAGTGTTCTTGATTATTGGATTTATTAAATGAGTCTTTAAAACGATAAAAAACGAGCTTTAGCGAGTTTTTTTTATCGTTTTAAAAAGACGAATTTAATAAATCTAATAATCATGAACACGAATGCAAGATTCTATTTATAACATAACAAACACAGATGTTTTTTGCAGCCAATATTTCAGCAGTAACGTGGATTGTTATAAATTCTCCTTACATATAGAAATGATGAATGAAAGGTGTTATCAGGTTCGCTAGGTAACCGGGACAAAGTAGGTCCAAAATTTCCAACTTTTTTTTTGACTTACTGTCAAATCAACCAGGATGTAATTTAGACCTCTCTCGTATTCAACTTAACTATGATAGTTTATGATACAAAAATCTACAGAAACACGTCAAAATATATTTTGAGTTACAGTTTTGACATACAAATTCTGAAGGGAGGTGATCCCCTGAAGCAAAAAATGCAACACAAAAAGAGAAAATTGCAGACTCTGTGTTATTGAGTCTGTTCATGAACAGTAATTGAAAGTGCAACACTGCTCACGCCCCCTAGCACCGGCTTAAGCGGTATTCAATTTTCAGAACAAGAAGTACTGAAATTCATGATCTCTAAGAATCAGAATGTATAACAACACTGAGAATGAAGTACGGGGTGATGTTACAAAGTTACAAACGCGTCACATTATGACGTCATTGTACACAACTTGTGTATGTGTAAAGCGCGCCATTTAAATGAAGATCAGCATACAGCTCGCCTACACGTCTGACACTCACTGTCAATGGGATTCAAAATGCGCCTTCATTTTGGTATATTAAGCCCTTCATCAGTGTTGTATACACATTGACATGGACATTTCCACCGAGAAAACAATCTCGATTCAAGTTCAGTGAAAAATATTATTGAAATGGACAAAAGAATGAAAGATTAGTAGATCTACGAACTGCTGCATCAAATGTGTTGGAACAGGAGGAAGTATTCGCGATCAGCTGAGTATAGCATATTTGAAATATGTTTGTGCTGGATTCAGATGACTATAGTTGTTGATTGACGAGATATTTTTATGTGTAGAAATCTGCATAAACAAAAGGAAATGCGGTGAAGAAAATGTAAAGTTGTGGAAGCATTTTTTATGTAGAATGGATGGTTTGGGTCAGAGTAGCTGGTAGGTCTTTTTTGGTATACATTTTGTAGATATTTACTGACAGCGATTACAATTTGTATTATTTTATCGAAATTAAGGCGCAAGTGCCAACAGTCCTTTGCCATCTATCGTGACTCAATCGTTTACAGGTATAGGTCATCGTCCGCCAGTTTGTTAGTTTTGACAGCGCGTATATGAATACCGTTAGGTCGTTCGAATGTTATTCACTAGTGAATATATGCCCGTGAATATCAAAATATATATGATAGTGTTACGTCACGTTGAAGCCACGAGTTATGTTATAAATGTAATTATACAACAGGGCATGGGTACAGAAGGAGAAATGTATTTTAAAATTCAGCAAGAGAAGGGTTAACTTTTGACATTGAATCTGTTATCCTGATGATGAGTTGTGCTGCATCTTATCATGGTGCACACTTTGAAAATGTCAGACCGGGGGCACTTGGAAGGATAAGGATTGTGAAGCTTGCATCTGCTATGTAATTATTAGTTGTTGTTTTCCTTTGCAAAATTCAATAGGCAGACAACAATAGAAACCCTCAGTGATCCTTACTAACATTTTCATATGTTTTATTCTTGTCATTTTATTCTCTTGAAAGTTTTAGAAAGCTAAAAAATGCCTGCCCTGGGTTCAATGTTGTCAAACGTCTGAGACCAAGTCTGTGTTCATTTACAAGTATCTGATTGGCTAGATTTTGAGCAAGCAAATCATTTATAACCTCGGACATGGTATATTCATCGGAGGTAAAGATGATCAGTCATTTTTCATTTTTACATTGTTTTACAATAGAACATGTCTACAGTGACCACTAAATAATAAATACATAACCATAGTTGTCATTAAAAGCAAGTGGTTGCATAAAGGAAGAAAAAAGCTTATAAAAATACCTAATTATAGTCTATTTTCAGTCCGAATGACAGCTCAGCCGACTGTACATTTACTCCCCTGTTCATTGAGCCATTCACCTACAATATTGAGCACTACTAACACATGGCGCGATTACGCAACCACAGTACTAACTAGTGACCCTCACTGTCCTCAATTTAACCCCTGGATAGAGAGGAGACAACCTCGTACTGATGATGGGAGACACTGAAAAGCGTCTCTGAAATTTCGAGCTAGTCCAGCCGGGACTCGAACCCCGGACTCCTGAGTTAACAGCGCAACGCTCAACTACCAGACCGAGTCACCACCAACACTAATAGATATCATCCTACATTATGCTAACATCTGTCTTAACCATTCCCCCCTACTGACGCCTTTTGACTCCTCTGTAAGTAAAAGTTGTTTTTGAAACCGTTTCGATAGATAGAGCATGTGCTCCATAGGAGCCAATGCTCTATTAATCATATTGGTTTCTAACGTATACAACGTTTTAAAAATCCCTTTTCCTTGATAATGCTCCTTTTCGGTAGATCTATTCAAAGTGGTTGTGTCTAATATTAGTCTAAGAGGGAATTGATTGAAACCCAAATCAGACCTCTTTGAGTGGCCACTGCAGAGAGGTTTAAGTGTAAGTAGCTATACAGATGATTGCATAAATTATATTTATATATCAGTCTATTAATTACATATTCTAATCATCTGTGTATTCATTATGTATACTAAACAATGCATTAATTATATATACTGATCAGTGTATTGATTATCTATATCAATCACTGTATTAATCATTGTATCGGTTATCTATTCTAAACAGCTCTATAATTAGTCTGTACTAATTAGTGCAATAATCGTTTACTCTATAACTATGCCTTTCTACGCAGTTGCAAACTGAGTATACCAAGATGAGACGCCTCCTATTTATTAAATGGCTGCAATAAACAGATTCTACTTTCATTTAATGTAATACATTTACAATATAGAAAATAAACTTGCAACAAAGGACATTAACATCTGGCAGTTTTAACAAGACTTGTAGGTAAAAAGCATTTAGGCATTTCAGGCAGATGGCTACTTAATACAGGATGAAAGCAATGATGTAAGCTGCTTGGAGATTTTCATGCATGATATTCACCCTGCAGTAAACTGCAATATGTCTTAAAGATCGGCATTGATGCTAATTGGAAAGTCGAGTTTAGGGGAGTTATCACGAAGCAATTGTGACTGACATCAGTTTTAAAAGTAAAGTTGCTTTTTTATCTGTTAAAATATCAATAGACTTCACTACGTAAATATTTATGTTAGAAATAATGACATCATGAATATCAATTAGAATATTTGTTAAAATGGCACATGGGCCAAGAATATGTTGACCATGACAGAAACTGTATAAATCATATCTACACTTTATCATAAGATGAGTCGTTTTATCTGGGTCTACTCTGCTTGCACTTGTATGAAAATGCATTTATATAATAGTGATAATGTAGACCACAGAAATACTATCACAAATAGCATCATACCACTGACATATGCATACAATTAAATAATGATTCACCTTTTCCTGTTGTAATAAAGATATCACTTATAATGGTATATGTACACACGAGAATCTGGAAGAGGTATATTTATTTATTTTTTTCAAATTGGCACATGAGTTGTAGTCAAATATATTATAATTTCATAGGTAAACAAAGCAGACCTTGATCAGATGACTCCTACAGCAATCATCTGATCTGGGTTTTCTCTATTAGCAAAGGTTTAAAAAAGCGTCTATATGAAGGAAATAATTTAATCACAAAGTTGTTAAGTAACTGTATACCATAAATATGAATAAACTCCTTCACCGAGAAAATTGCCTGAAACTGTTCGTTCATAGCGGCACTTTGAATTCAGACGAGACCCTAAGTAACACATCTTATCATCAGAATCAAAACTGTTTGACACTATATTAAATTGTATGTTTTAACCCTTTCCTCCATAAAAATGCCTTTCTACGACTGTGTAAAAGTCACTTCTCGAGACCATTTTGATAAATAGAGCATTTGCTTCATAGCAAATGCTCTATTTATCACAACGGTCTCAAAACTAAACAATTCTAACATTTTTTTTATTTTTTCTAGTAAATGTTCCCTTTCGGTGGATTTATTAAAAAATGTTAGGTCTAAAGAATAGCCCATGAGGTAATGCGTTAAAGGAGAAAATGAAGTCTACCTTGAAACTTAATGCAGGTGCCACTTTTTGCAAACGAAAATTATTTGGCCTTAAAAGATTTGAAGCATAACAAATTAGAGAGTATTGATAATCCTTAATTTCTCACTTGATTAAACGTGTCATGCGGGCCAACAGACTATGTGAATTGTTGTGAGTATATATTTAAACCTAGCCCCTGGTGTCAATATTTGTTGTTGTTTCATCCCAAAGCTGGGGTGTAAAAAGCAACAAAACTTGACAAAACCCAGTAGTACATTGTATATACAGTAAAGTTCCGCAAATGCGACCACCTAAAGAGGTATAATTCTGGGTGCTAGATGCAGGTGGTAGCTTAATTCAGGACAAAAGTAATGCAGAAAGCTCCTAGAGGAGCTTTCTGCATTACTTTTGTCATGCATTAAGCAACCACCTGCTTATAAAGGCACCCATGTATTCATTAAGTGGTCGCATTATTGGGGTTTACTGTAGAAATCTAGCAGAGGATTAACACATGATCATTTCTGTCATAGTAATTTGACATCAACTCTGTAGCTCCTGAGAAGAGGAATTGGATTGTTTATAGCTATATACTCAGAGAAGGGAAATTTGAACGTTTCTTTTTATAGCTATATACATGTAATTAGAAAAGGATTTTGTTCGTTTCTTTGTAGTGTCTGCCATTGCAAAAATTTCCCGTGTACATGTGGTAATTTAACAATTAATCTGATTAATATTCATGATGTCATTATTTCTTACATGAATAGTCATGAAGTAAAGGATTAAATCATGATAATTGATCACATAATAGTAAATAGTGTAAATACATAACACAAACATATATGAGATAGAATTATTAATCACAAAAAATATAAAAATGATTACTATTAAAATAAATATTTAGTATTATATGTAAAAAATCACACGTTAGCAGATGAATTATATAAAACAAAAATGTGGAAATATATAATATGACAGAAGACTGACTAAAAAGCACTTTTCTTCGAACGATATAGGGATATCGTGAATATGTGCCAGAAGTTTAACAGAAAACCAAAACACTTTAAACAGACAATACCGGGGTATCGTGTTTGGACCAGAAGTATGAGAGTAAAACAAAACACTTCAAATGGACGATACCCAGATATCAAAATGGACGACGTATCATGATTATTTACCAAATGCATGATCGTAACTCACAGTACACCTGTGGATCATGAATATATATTAAAGACATGTTCGTAAATCACAGAATAAAGATGTATAATAAATGTTAACCAAAGGTATATCACAGAACATTGATTTATTTCAATTTCTACCAAAGGCATGATCGTAAATCAAAGAACTCCATTACTAAAAGTTATGCGGGAAATTTGTACATGGCACCCGAAAGTGCATACAACACCAGATGCACAAATGAATTAAATAGCACAAACACACACGACCTACATAGTACTACAGTTGAACTTCGATATCTCGAACACGAGTAATTCAAACTTCTGGATAGTTCATGTTCCAAACCAACACCATATTAGCAGTATCGTTAAATCAAATCTCAACCAAGCATCATGAGCATGGTTGCAAATCAAGGAACACCAGTGTATCGTGATTATATATACCAAAGGCATGACCGTACATTACAGAACAGTGGTGTGTTATTGATATGAACCCATTAAGTGACAATAAAGAAAAAACAGAAATGTAAAAATATCGATGATGCCGGAGTATCATGAATACATATACAGTAAAACCTCTCTACAACGGCCAGTAAATTACATCAATTATTGTGTGTTAAAGGCAGGGTGGCTGCTTAAAGGAAGGTAAAAGTAATAAACAGAACGCTCCTATAGGAGCATTGTTTTACTTTCACCTTGCTTTAAACAGCCACCTGCTATAAATACCAACTAATTAACACAATGTAGTGGTCGTTACAGAGAGATTTTAGTGTATACTAAAGATATGATTGTAAATCAAAGAACGCCAATGTATCAGGAATATATACCATAGGCAAATTAGGTATGATTGTAATAAGCAGAACACCAATGTATCATAAATATGTAACAAATGCCTGTTCATAAAATTATAGAAAATGGGTGTCTCATGATTACAGTAAAACTAATCTAAACCAGAATTCTAGTGGAGATATATTTAGACAGGTGGCAGCTTAACCCTTTCCCTGCTCTATGTTTTATAAAATTACATTACCTACTGAATATTCATGGGCTAATAACTTGAAATGAAATATGGCAGGTCGAACATTATAGCCGTTTTAGATTTTTATAGAAACATATATTAAATTCCAAAAGCAAACGGAGCAGAAACTGATCAGATGCGTGGAAACACGTTTATATGATGGGAAGGGTTAATGCAGGATGAAAGACATACAGAAAGCTCCTAGAGGGACTTTCTGAATGCTTTCATCCTGCAATAAGCTGCCACCTGCTTCCAGGAACGATATTTATTCTAAATTTAACGCCCTGTTTAGACGGGGTTTACTGTACGTACCGAAGGCGTAATTACAAATCAAAGGACACTGGTGTATCATGATTATGAACCAAAGTCAGGATCATACAGTACAGATTCAAGCGTATCATAAATATACATGTAAGGTGTTACTACAACACTGACATCGATGAAAATCTAAATATCAGTTATTGTACTGTACAAACTGAAGTCTATTCAATCTCTTAACCCTTGAGACCTGATTAAGATCTGCTTGGTTTGGTTATGGAATTGATATGGATCTAATTTAACCATTCCTGCCTTTTTGAAAATTTCATTGTTCATGATAACATAAAAACAGCTCTTCAATATTCATAGTCATAATATTACATTATAGGGCGAAATATCACTGAGAAAAAAGTGTCTTATATCACAGTAAAAATAGAGTAAAATACTTCCGGAGTAAATACATTAAAATGGCCATACAACACAGTAAAATAAAAATGGCAGAATTTTGCAGAATTGATATACCCACTAAACAAACGCTAACCTTAGTATTTAACTGAGTTATTGACCAGGCCGACAAAAAGTTTTTGTAAATGGGTCATAACTCTGATATGACTCTAGACGGATATGTTTTTCGCAAACAAGGGGTTATAAATCTGGTGTCCAAAGTCAGTGTGAGTGGTATTTGTAGGGACATATTTCCATAATTATGCTACTTAACACCTACAAACCATTTCATAGAAGAACTCCAATCCATTTCTGTGATATAACTATAGACAGACAAAAAGGTAATGTGTGTTGTTTGTCAAAAACGGGCTGTTACTCTGGGGTTCTAAGTTCAATGTGAGGAATTCTTATTGGGTCACAATTCCATATGTTATTTAACATTTAAAAAAGTTTCATAGACATCCGGACAAACAAAAATGTTTTTCGGAAACAAGGCGTCATTACTGTGGCGTTCCAAGATCAATATGGGTGATACTTGCAGTTCCTTGTGGTACTTAACACAATGCAAAATTCCAATGAAAACCCCTTAACTGTTTCAGAGATATGACTCCTGACTGACAAGAAGGTTAGTTTTTTCGCACACAAATGGTCATAAATGTTCCAGGGTCAATGCGAGTGATACCTGCATGCCCTTTCTCTTTATGGTACTTCGTTTTCATAAAAACATTCAAAAACTTTTCTGAGCTATTACTCATGGACACATGGATAACACCAAAACTCTACCCCCACCCCAAACTGCCTTTGGGGATAATTAAAATGTCTTACATCACTATGGAATAAGAACAATGTTACATATTACTGTTAGCAATATCATACCTCACACAAAAATGTCCCATATCATAGCGAAAAAAAGGTAAGCTACATTAACATTACAAATAAATATATAAAAAACAGTAAAACTAGGATATAATACTATATTCTGAAATTGGGAGATCTTTTTGAAAGCAAAAGAAGCAATGCGTTTTTATTGAGTCTGTTCATGGGTAGTATTCAGTTTTCAAAACAACACCAAAACTAATGATCCCGAAGGACTAGAACATATACCAACACTGAAAATGAGTTACGTGGTGACTTTTACGGCCGCCACACACACACACTTAACACCTGCTGTTGTAAAGTACATATATTCTGAAAGTGAGAAATCCCCCAAGAGCAAACGTAGCAATGCGAAAAGAGAAAACCGCATATTCGGTTTAATTGAGTCTGTTCATGAGCAGTAATCAAAAGTGCAACACCACACATCAAAGTTAAAAGGAAATGTAGCATGACGTAACAGTGAAATTCAAAAAATGTATAATTTAAGCAAAAAAGGTACAATAATGCTATAAATCAAAGTAATTAAACATTTAGTTCATGACTATCCATGTAAGGAACAATGATGTAAAGATGTAATGAGTATTTGTCAGATTTTTTGTCAATGGCAGAACTTTACTCATATGTATATTATATCATAAGCAAACAGAGCAAACCCTAATCAGATGGCTCCTACAGGAGCAGTTTAATCTGGGTCTACTCTGTATGCAAATGCATTGATATACGTATTTGTGGAGTAAAAGGTTAAAGTCTATAATTATCTGATTTTTTTTATCAATCTGTATAACATGCTACAAATCTAAAATCATTCTATACTGTCATTCTATTATCTATTTACAGATCAATCATGACATGTTAGCGGGAGCTGTCTAATCAGGACAGGAGTTGCATTGTTTGTCATCAACCCATTTTTCTTCTGATTCCCAGTGTAGTATTAATCACTGCGGCTGTATTTTCTGTTTACCAGTGTAGTTCTAACCACTGATACTGTATTTTAAAGCTCATAGTGTGCCCTTCTTCATTATTATGTTGTCCTCTTCCATCCTGAAAGTACGAAAAACTACAGGTAAAACGCTTGACATTATCGGATAAATGGACATTTGCAGACCTGGCTCAGTTATCACCTAGGACAGAGGCATATAATGATTGTCAACATTATTTGAAGTAGTACATTTGCTGGTCGTTTCTTTAATATCACTATTTGCCGCCTAGGGCTAATGGACGTCTCTGAGAAGATTTCCATCTTATCGGTTCGTATTAAAATATTAATGATAATATATACGTGAATAGCAGACTCTTTGTGCGCCTATTTTCATTTAACCTTTTACTCCATGAATACCAATGGAAGAAATAGGGACAGCAGAAATATTAAACCTTTCCTCTATTAATATTCGTGTACAAAATAATGACATCACGACTATTAATTAGATTATTTTGTTATAATAGAACACAGACACAGAAATATTTGACCGTAACAGAACCTGTAGAATGAATCAGATCTGTATAATTTCTTAAGCCAACAGAGCAAGCTCTGATCAGAATAGGCCTATTCCGCTTGCAAAGGCATGCATAGGGCATACAAATGCATTTATTGAGTTAATTAAATTAATTCTTATTGTGGTATATGAACGTATGGTCAAGGCAGAAACTGTAGGATCATATCTATATTATTTCATAAGCAAACAGAGCAGAACCTGATCGGACGGCTCTACATGATTCGTCCGATCTGGGTCTGTTATGTTTGAAAACTTGTAGATAGGCGCATTATTGGAGTAAAGCGTTCACACAATGAAAAAAATAAACATGACAACTCAAACAGCCCCACTTAGCAGTAAAGCTGCAATAAAATAATGCCTAGATATGAGCAAGTTTTCTACACTAAACTTATTAACAAAATGCAATAATTCTGTGAACAACAATAGAACGTGCTGCAGTCTGCATAACTACGCCTAAGATACATAAACCAGCTGGAAGGCTTCATCACAAGAAAAAGTCTGAATTCTCAAGTTTTGGATTTGAAACAGAGCAGTTACAAGAATGCTCATTTTATTTTAGTAGAAGTATGGGACTCATACATATATCCTGACTAAATAAAGTTTGTAACGCATTACATATAAAATTGAATTAAATATCAGAACTACAGATAAAGGTGCATACTCAAATACTAAAATCGTCATTTCTCCACCAAACCGTGCGTTGCAAACAAGATGAATTGGACATAGCAATACCCCAGGGGCCAGAAAGGGTTACCGTGCACCCCGTCTGACTTTTTCATGGGTACTACGGTGTTTGGTAGGGTCTCCTGAATGGAAATCAAAATTGTATCCATGAAAAAACTCATTCCTGCTATGGGTATTTCTACCGTAACCAAGACAACTAGTTGTCTGGACAACGACGGTGGGTAAAGACTATAATGTAGTATATCTATGCTATTTGGGGCACTAAGAGTTTGAAACTTGTGCCAAATTAAAGGTAAGACATAGGTCCTTAATCAAGAATATGTTAAGTTAATTAGCTTATTTGCATAATCATGAATATTAATGAAAACCCCAAAAATTGACGGAAATAAGACTAGAGGATGGTGAAAAATGAATCTGAAATCACTTGTGATGCTCAGAATACACCCAAATATACTCTTATACATAAAACATCCTAAATGTAAACCAAAATCGAGTCTCTCATCTGCATTTTATTAAGTTTTAAAGTGTCCATAGCAAATGTACGTCCGGACGGCGTCAGCGCATATAGAAGGAAAAACGTTATAGCAAAGTGTCTTGGGCAGCTGCGCGCTAACATTATCAACATGTTACCAAATATAATAAGAAGAAATACAATGGTCTTTGCTTTAGAATATCATATTGTTAATCAGTTCATTAGCATATTCAGAAATATTAATGCTTAAATCAAACAAAACGAACGGACAGTATTTAAAAACGGTTGGACGAATTTTAAACCATCTGGTATGCACAAAATATACTTAAATAATTCAACCGATTTAAAATTAATTATGATTTAGCTGATTTTATATCAACGATGGTGTCTGTATCCATTATTTTCTTTATACGGGAATGATAGTGCACATTTCTGGTTTGAAAACAAATGAACAGTTAATGGTACAAATAGCTTTCCAATTTCAAAGTGTGATATGAAACTTTAAAATCTGCTCACTTTTATATTTATAACAATGAGTAAGGTATATATAACAAAACACGTGACATGATTTACCCGTTGTCTGTCTTAAGCAAATATTAAGATAATAATGACTAAAGAACTTAAACGTATTAAGGAAACTAAACGGAGTATTGTAGACTGATGTCTCGGCTTATTTAAATAGTTGTATATATACGAGTATTTTCGTTGTTGTTGTCCGTATCAGTACATCACAGCAATGATTATGATATTAAAAATCATTTTTAAAAGTATCATATTTTGAGGAGACGCTAATGTAATGACGTGTAAAATTTCCAGTATTGATGAGGACAGCGAAAAGTAATATAACATAAGCTAATGTTTTTGACGCATACATTTATTTACAAACAAAAGCATACATGTATTTACCAGCCATTATATCATTGTCGTTTTCAGCGCATGTACAAAACGTTGTCAGTGCATGCTGTAGATGGATGGTTAGACTTTTAGAAACAATACATTTCACATTACTAAAATAAGATACATGGCAACACATGCTTAAAACATTATCATGTCAAATTCAATAAATTCTAATGATAACACAAAAAACGGAAACCCCATCCCTCATTTCTATTCTGGTCCTGAATGTGAAGAATATTCTACGGGTTTAAGCGGTAGACATTTTCTGTGTGATATCACTATCATCACATTTGTATTGATCGTAGTGCGAGTTTAGACCGAACAAGAGCCCCCATCTACTTCTTCATAAGCTTCAAGAGCCTTCTCCAGAATGCTTCCACAATTCATCCTCAATCCATTATGGAACCAAAGAAAGTAGTAAGGCATCGCACTCGGTTTTCTCTTTGTCCGCTCACCTCTTTCTTGGTGTATCAAATTAGCCTGAAGTTGTAATGGGCGTTAATCAACCAAATTCTACAAGATGGCAATGATCGATGTCAATCTTGCACTCAATGTCGTTTGTATTGGGTGTCAAAGAATCTGACTTTCTGAGATGACTTTTTCAGATAAGAGATAAAGTTGCTAAAGAAGACTTTAGAAACAACAGGCTGGAAACCCACGCACGGGTCTTCGAGATGTTAAATACTGATATTGAAGACAATGGCAGGTTCGGTGTTAGTATACTGGAAAAGCTATCTTCAGGAAAGCTGCTAGTGTAAGGGGAGGATATAAAGAAACCTGCTGACTGGAAGGCTTTTTGATGAACGATAGCAATATAAGACAACTTGTTCAAGTTAAATAAAAAGTAGAGTACATAGTCATAGTCTACTTTCAGTCCGAAGGACTGTCAGCCGGTACATTTAATCCCCTGGTAATTGAGTGATTCGCCTACAATATTGAGCACTGCTAACATATGGAGCAATCATGCAACCACAGCACCGGCTAGTGACTATCACATGTACCCATTTTAACCCCTGGGCGGAGATGAGGTGCGGGTAGGAGACACTGGATTTTTACACCGGACATTCGGACCGGCATTCAAGTGCCTTATCACTAGACCAAAACACCACGCCGCGAGTAATTTGTAAACATAAAGTAAACTGTTTTGAAGTCATCACAAAAAGAAACTGATATCAGGTTTCAGCCAGAGAACAAGACTGCATGACTGTTCAAGTTGGAACGCTAGCCAACAACATATTTTCATAATATTTGATTACACTGACAGTTTCGAATGTGAGGATGCTCTGTTGGGTCTTTATGCTTACTGTGAATATACTAGTATATGTAAGGAAAAAGGGTATGTATCACCAAATAACGAGAAGATTAGCCAATTAATGATTTGCATAACATTGACATGGGATCTTTGCCACCTTGTAGAATTGCTTAATCAGACACATTTAATAGGTGATAGATCTATCAAGTGCGAATTTGGACGAGCTCACATATAGCATAACCAGTAATACCCCAGCCTCAGAAGCATATGACTGGAGCCATGTCAATGTGGTTCTTGGACCATTCCGGAATGAATCTGCGGTTACTTGCCGCCACAAGTTATGGTAGACATTCTGTAATTTGAGGCAAATAAAGAAGATGAAAAATGGAGATCTTTGAAGACACTGGTTATCATTGGGAATAAACTTGCATTATAATGCATACAGATATGGTGGTAAATTAGTGTATCACACAGAAATGTCTTTTTCTGTAAACCGGTTGAGACATTCTTAACAGTTTACAGTGACACGATGATATAATGATTTGTAAAGATGTTGAAAAATACATGCTTCGATTAGTTCAAAGTTAATTGTATGTCACGAGATGTACCAGTAAAACGCCCCTAAGCCTTGATTTCTCTCTGTTACTGTCTATTCTAATTCCACTTTACATACCTCGTTTCATTACTATTTCTGCTGATAGAGTGTAGTGTACAAGTTATTAGAATAACAATTCCTCAAAAGTTGATTCTTCTAATAGAAATATCGTTTTCAATCACCACTGCTGTGGTGTACTGATGAGGATAACGCAGACGAAAAATGTATACATTTCATATGAGCCGAGACACCAGCCTACACATGGTGAATTCTGAAGGCTGGTAAGTTTAGTTTACTTAATAGGTCTAAATTCTTGATTTAGTATTTTGTTCTTTGGTCAAGTCATAATACAGCTTAAATCATTTCAAATCCTTTCATGACCGTTTGTGATAGCCAAATCATTATCTATAGATAAGCAAGTAAGCAGGATGAATTAGATAAATCTTAATCCTTCAAGTTTTTTATACGAACGTGGTTAAAATTTTCGTTCGTAATACAAATTCTGAAGAGAGGTGATCCCCCGAAAGTAAAATTGCAATACAAAAGGAGAAAATTGCAGACTCGGTTTTATTGAGTCTGTACATAAGCAGTAATTGAAAGTGCAACACTGCTCACGCCTCCTATACTTGAAATTTAAAACAGTCTGTTATTTGTATCTAAATGGTTAATTTGTTTTCAAAACAGAAGGGTTCACACTCACACCCGTATACGAAAAAGCAAATACCGGATAAAAACATCATTTTTAATATAATACCAGCTAAATCATAACTTAATTGTTGTTAAATATATTTTGAAATATATCTTACTTGTTTTGGTGTACTTGGAGCATAACGGATCTTTAAGAACTTCATTTCTACATTTTTTCTAAATATATTTTTTCTTTTTCTTTAATTTGAGCATTAAAATTCATGAATATTCTAATGAACTGATTAACAACATGATATTCTAAATCAAGGACCATTGTATTTTTTTACAATTATATTTGGTAACATATTGATAATGCTATGTCCCAGCTGCCCTGTGCCCTGTGATATAACGTTTTTACCATCTTTATGCATTGACGCTGTCCTGACGTACATTTGCTATGGAAACTTTAAAACTAAATAAAATGCTGATGACCCATAGAGAAACGTTTTTACATATCATCAGAATCACAGGTGTTTCAAGTCTAGTTTTCATTATTTTTATTTCTTTTTCTCTAATTTAAGGTGGTTTCTCATTAATATTCATGAATATGCTAATGAACTTATTAACATTCTCAATCAAATACCATTGTTTTTATGTTAATACTGTTAGCGACCAGCTCTCGAAGGCCTTGATATATCTTATGCTGTCCGGACGTACCTCTACTATGGATGCTTAAAAACGCAATAAAAATGCAAATAAATAAATATTATTGATAAAAACAAATCTGGATGTATTTGAAGCATAACAGGTGATTTAAGATCTAAAGTTCACCATCTTCTAGTCTTTATGCAAATGAGCTAATTAACTAATGAGCTAATCAAACATATTCTTGATTAAGGACAAATGTCTTACCTTTAGTTTGGCACAAGTTTCAAACTCTTAGTGTCCCAAAGAGCATAAATATACTACATTATAGCCTTTACCAACCGTCGTTGTCCAGACCACTGGTTGCAATGGAAACGGTAGAAATACCCATAGCAGGAATGAGTTTTTTCATGGGTACAATTTTGATTTCCATTCAGGAGACCCTACCAAACACCCTGGTACTCTTGAAAACAAAGTCAGAGGGGGTGCACGGTAACCCTTTCTGGCCCCGGTGAAATATCGCTCACCTGCTAATTGTAGCAATTGACGAGATGAACTAGTCTCAACCATATCTAGAAAAGGAAGATAAGTGGGCCATAGCAGCTTTAATTTATTCAACTGAAGATAATACAACTTATTCAAACTTAATTCTCAATGTGACTATCAGAGGACTATCAAATACTATTTTAATTGGATCACCAGTTTTAGAGAAGATTTTTTAAGATTTCTATGTTGTAATATAAGGAGTTCAAGCCCCAACCCTGGTGGCCATGTTTTTTTTTAGATATCAGCATGATTTTAACAATTTTGATAAAAGGTCACCACGAGACTCTTTCTACTACAATTGATTTCGATATCTCGAACTTGGATAACTTTTGGATAACTACGCATATCTAGAAACACGTGTGACATCTTAATGCATTCTTAAGTAATGCTGAAATACATGCGGATTCAGCATTACATTAGACCTGCATTAAGCTGTGAACTCTGGTGGCCATGGTTTTTTAAATGTTGCTTAAATAACTTTGATATAGGGTCACAGGCAGACTATTCCCATTTAATATCATTCAATTATGACCACTGGTTTTGGTGAAGATAATTAAAGATTTGTTCTACATGGATCCAGATTTTTAAATAAGTTTTCTAGAGCATTAAACAAACAATTTGGTTACATTCTGCCTTGTGTTTTCAGAGAGATGTCGTTTAAAATAACTTTTGACGGACGGGCGGACGGACGGCGGCCAATGGGCGATACAAAATCTCACCTGAGCATACTCAGGTCAGCTAAAGCTAAAGAAGAGAGCGATTGGCAGACAAACATGGGCACAGAGACAGAGAGGCAGAACAGATAGGGGAAGAAAAAAGTGAATATATGCAACATTTTACTATACCTTTAAGTTGCTTTTACTGGCTGTTTTCTGGTGGTGGCTTGTTCTTTTCTTTCTCAAACCAACTATTGAATTTGTAAGCTATCTCAAATTTCTCATCTCCCAGATCTCTTTTGCAACACAAGAGAACATGTTTCTCAAAAAAGTGCTCTGGCAGCATATAAGAAATCTAAAACAAGTCTTTGTGTCAGTCAACATTAAGTAACAATGAAACACGTGTACATATGATATTTAGAGAAACCTACTGCCCATGAACACCGAGGATAATTTCTTAAGACCCAATATCAAAATACTTTTGCTGGTAGGGGCATTTATTTGCATCTACAGTAAAACATCTCTAAAACGGCCGCTAAATTATGTGGTACTTATGGCCGGTGACTGCTTAAAGCAAGCTGAAAGTAAAACAGGCTTTGGTTTAAGCAGCCACCTGCCTTTAACACAAAATGTTTGAGGTGATTTAGTGGTCGTTATAGAGAGGTTTTACTGTATATCATTATTAATATTATAATTATATTTGCATCATCATCATCATAATCATCAACATCCTAATATATCGATGCTGGATTATCAATATTGAAAATGCAGCTGAGCAGAAGCAAAGATTTATGAATGGTTCATAACAACCTAAGTCCCCATAGGGACGCAAATATCAGACACGATAGTCCTAGTATAAAAACGCAACTTTAGTTTTTGCAAACAGTGTAGAATCATCAAATCATCCGCTGAGATTGAACCGTGGAGTCTGATTGTGTTCTGCATCGTTACCTTCATTTAAAACATCCTGATTTTGTGATTTTTGTGACAAACTGTGTAGAACTGATTAGACGCCGAGTTTCAAATGTGGTGACTGATCAGCCTACATTCTTTGGTTTTGATATAGCATGACCCAACTTTATTGCAGGACTGCAATACTTTACGTAACAAATAGCACCAATCCTATCTAAAAATAGATGTTTTCAGTCTAATATATATGCTAAACATTTGCTATACACTTACTACTGACACAGATCAAACTGGGTATGGTCTAACATACTCTCACTACTGACACAGAACACATTGAGTATGGTTTAACATACTCTCACTACCGGCGCAGATCACATTGGGTCTGGTCTAAAATATACAATTACTAATGACACAAATCATATCGGGTATGGTCTAATATACTATTACTAATGACACAGATCACACTGGGTATGGCCTAAGATACTTTACTACTGACACGGTTCCCATTGAGCAAGGTCTTACATACTTCCACTAATGACACAGATCACATTCAGTATTGTCTAACATATCCTTACTACTGACACAGGTCTTACTGGGTATAGTTTAACCCTCTCGCTCATACAAATTCTGAAGGGTGGTGATCCCCCGAAAGCAAAAATTGCAACACAAAAAGAGAAAATTGCAGACTCGGTTTTATTGAGTCTGTTCATTAGCAGTAATTGAAAGTGCAACACTGCTCACGCCCCCTAGCAACGGCTTAAGCGGTATTCAATTTTCAGAACAAGAAGTACTGAAATTCATGATCTCGAAGGATCAGAAGGTATAACAACACTGAGAATGAAGTACGGGGCGACGTTTTACGGCCGCCACACAAGCACTTAACACCTGCTGTTTGTTTCGCGCATTTTGCAAACAGAGTAGACCCAGATAAGATGGAGCATGTGTACTAATGCCACATATCAGATTATGTAGTTTAATATACATTTACTTATGACAAAGATCGTATTGTTTAATGGTCAAATATACCCTTACTAATGACACAGATGACATTGGAATTGTCTAACATACCCTTACTAATGGTACATATTACATTGAAATGGTCTAATATATGCTTACTACTGACACAGATCACATTGTAATGGTCTAACATACCGTTACTAATGACACATATCATATTAGGTATGGTTAAATGTACCTTTACAACTGACACAGATCACATTGTATATCGTCTAACATATCTTGCTTTCTTCAAACAGATCACATTGTAATGACGTAACATATTTTTACTACTGACATAGATAATTTAGTATGTGGTCTTACATGCTTTTTCTAATAACACATATCACATTGAGTATGGACTTACATACTCTCTGTTTTGACACAGAGCACAGTGAGCATAATCTAACATACATTTCCTACTGACAAAGATCACCTAGTTTATGATCTAACATATCATCACTACTGTGACAGATCGAATTATCCAAGGTCTAATGCATTTGTATACTGTTATTACTGACAAAGTTCACACTGAGTATATTCTAATATACCTTAACTACTTACACTGTGTTTCAAATGTTATATTGGTGCGTAACGGGCTAGCCTTGTATGAGGTGAAAAGGATTAACTGTGTGCCAGCCTTCCCTGCCACCACACAGCATGGTGTGGTAAAGCTTCCCAACAGACAATCCCTATGCAGTGTCTCCCCGTGGTGACACATGGAAACTGGGTACCCTGCAGCCTCATGCTTAATTGCAAGGACTCGGAGGTGGTCTGTCCCTAGTGGTAAGGTATGTTGGCCAACCGGGCATGCCCTAGTTCCCTCCAAAAGGCTCCCAGTTATGGGTGAAATAGCCTCACTGCCTTGTGATTGTTAGAATTGTGTAAGTGAAGGCTAAGTCAAACAACCCTTCCAGAAATATCAGAGTTGAGCACCGTATGCATAAAGAGGAGGTCACTTGCCATCTATCTGACAACACCTGCAACCTAACGGATAACAGACGTGTGTAATGCGCTGCTTTCCTCTGGGTCATATCAGAGCAGTTTAGAGAGAGACCGTGACGTCTGTGCAACCAAGGGTCTCTATATATTTGCCTAGGCATTGATCCATGGAGAGGACACTTATCTGCGCAATACACACAAAGACAAGATAATGGAGATAGAAGTTACGGGCCATGCCCAACTGATTAGCTATTGTTCACATGAAGATTGACAGACCAAGCCAGTAAGGTGTTGGTCCGCAACAGGCTGCCCACTTCTTCGGGTGTAAGAAGCTAAGGGCGTATGCAAGACAGGCACACTGTAAACATTGGCATTTGGGAAACAGAAAAGGAAAACGAAGTATTCAGCCCTGTGCCTAGCACGCTGGAACATAATACCAATGATGCAAGGCGTTTCAAGTGATCTTCAACAGATCAGCGACGCTCATAAAATAACAGTCATTGACTCTGAACTAGAAAAGCTCAACGTGAATACTCCAGCACTGCAGGAGACCAGACTTTCTGATTGCGCATCTCTGCAAGAGAAGTACACATTCTTCTGGAGAGGGAAGGGCCAAGAGGAAAGACGCGATCGTAGTGTTTGTTGGGTTTGCACTTCTACAATGACTAGAGACACAGAACGCTTGCTCTTGCAAAGGGTCAGCTCTAGTACTGGCACTATACACCTCATAGCATGTTACGCCCCTACCATCACACCCAGCCCTGATGTGATCTGATTTGACAGTTGTCACCAAGAGATGACCATACCTCCTAGGCGACTTTAAAGGCACCTCATACGACAACTGGTCCACTTGTATCGGCCATCATGAAGTAGGGAAGATGACGACAAAGGCCAGATGTTACTTTTTACTCTGCGTAACTAGGCAATTCTGTATTACCAACACCTACTTCGCCAATGAACACAACAAATGGTTTCAGGGATCCAACATCGCTCATGCCACTGGCATCAATTTGATATCACCATCACCACAATGGCCGTCAAAATGCACACAACACAAAACGTTATCGTGGTGCTGACTGTTACACAATCGATTCCATTGTCACAGATTGTAAAAACCCGATTTGTTACAAAATCATTTACAATACGAGCGTACATTCGTTCAAGTGTTTTTAACCCTTCGCATGCTATTCACGTCAATATACGTACCTGTAAATAGTGAAGACACAGATGAGACATCTCCTGCAGGAGCTGTCTCATCAGGGTCTGCACTATTTACAAGTTGATTGTGCAACCAGTTCACTTCACAGCAGAGATTGCACAGTGATATATTTGTACACAGTGAAGATATATGTAATTATACAACAGGGCATGGGTAAAGAAGAAGAAATGTATTTTAAAATTCAGCAAGCGAAGGGTTAAGAATCTAATGACTGAGATTAAAACAACTTGGACTCATGCTTATAAAGCTTTGAGTTCTCAAATCTGACCGATCAAAAACTTGAGAACGAACTCAGACTCAACTAAACGTTTTTTATCCAGTCACCAGGCTTCCCTAGTGACATAATAAAGGGGGTGCAAATAAACTTAGGTTTATTAGGTTACTTCCGGTAGTGGAAGGTTTATTAGGTTAGTAGATAGGCGTAATGATTCTATAACCATGGAACTATTTTAGTTTTCTGTAAATATTCATAAACATGTTGATGGAATAGATCTAACAGATCTATTTGGTCACCAGAAGAATTATTCAAATGAGAAAAAATAAAAATAATTGGCTACAGCTGGATTCGAACCCGCGCCTGATCCTACAAAAACTAATTCTAACCTCTCTAGAGACGTCGCCCTTACCGATTACGCCACCGAGGCCACATACAAAATGACGTTGATTTATCACTTTTATTAATTTAATCCACCGCTGGCAAAACCCGTTTTTGATAAAATCAAACCTGGAAGCCAAGATTGACAGATAAAAAGTAAATATTTTCTTTTCACTCTCATGATTATTTGATTGATAAACTCTTACAGGGGCGGTGATAGTCATAAACCTAAATATAGCCTGTTCAGTTCCATCGATTTCTGAGTGACGTTAGGTAGAATCTAAAAATAGAAATCGAGACTACGTAACTCGAATTTGACCAAAGAATATAGATCATGTCTGTTTGAAATAACTTATCGACCCTCGATTCAAATCATCTTATTTTTCAAATTTTCAACCACGTTTCCCTTCTAGTAATACAAGTATCGAAACTATATTCCTCTGCGGTAGCTCATTAGATCTATTTACGTCTAAATAGAAGTGAAAAGGGAGGGATCCGTTGATCGAAAAACTGCATTTTCAATGTAAATTATTTCAAGAGTGTTATGAGTCTATAAAAAAGACATTTAACTATATTGACTGGATAAATCGAATAATAGGTTAGTGCCGTAGATGGGACGCCTTTATCCGACTCGGAGAGAAAACAGTTGAGGCTCGGCAAGCCTCGCCTCAACGTTTTCTCCCCTCGTCGGATAAAGCCGTCCCATCTACGGCACTAACCTATTATTCTCTATATAAGCATGGACCCATATTACACCTCCTCTCATCTATATCGATATTGTTTGCAAGTGTTATCCAGGTTGTGCTTAGTGTGAGAAGGCTTAATCCCTTCCTTCATATAAACGTCTGTTCACGCATTTGCAAACAAAATGATGTCAAAATGATGATATATTCTTTTTTAAAGAGAAAGAGTTAACCCATGTACAACATATCAGCTTTAGCCCGTTCAACTCTTAACTATTAGAATGGAATATACTATCAGCTTTTTAACTATTGAGTACAAAACAGACCATGAGCAAATAGCTCTTCTAGGAACCCTCTGACCTTCGTTTACACTGTTTGTAAATGATATTGCATGAGCGCCCAGGCTTGAAAGGTTAAACAGTCACTTAGGATATAAATGTTGCGGTTTTTTAAAAGAATACCAAGCTTTACTAGATTAAAACCAGTGTGGCTCTCATTTAGCAGCTGTCTGCAAAAACTTTTGTTTTGCATCAAGCTACCATTTGTCTTCACCTTTTACCTCATAATTATTCTCATGTAAAAAACTTAATTATGTCATATTAACAGGAGAGTTAAGCCATTGTAGAATCAGATCCATTCAGAACCAAACAAAAAGATCCCTTGTCTGATATATAGCATCCGTCTGTTCTGCTTCTGCATTGTTTACAAATACGTTTCAATGCATATCTAAGAGATAACAGATTAAAAGGCCAGAATTAGACTAAGAGAGATTTAACTGTGTAAGTAACTTGTACATACGTCCTCCTTGGGTATTTTGAAGGCCTTGTCTTGGTCCTTTTTCTCATAAAACCACACCGAGTCAACTGGATTTTCCTCCTTCTTCCCATAGTCCATTTTGGAAAACTATTTAGAGGATATCAAAAGTATTGTCATGGAGTCATGCAAAATGATTGTAACTGCATTGTATGGTTAAGTTGGTAAACTTTTACAAATAATACGGAATAAGAATGATTAAGGTAAGGCCAATTCGTGTTTTAACCCTTTACTTCATTAATATTCATGTAAGAAATAATGACGTCATGAATAATAATTAGATTACTTGTTAGCAACATCTGAATATTTCAAATGTTAAGGTGTTTGACAGTTCTGCACTGATTTGCTTTCTTTTTATAAACATGAACGGGTGTTTGGTATCTATATATAAAGGTGGTTTGGTCAAAATTACATTACAACTGTAGAAATAGATGGCGCCACAAATTTGTATAAATTGACAAGATCACGCATACACGAAAGTATAAGTACAATGTCACATACACCAAGATAACTTATCTGACAGAGATTAAAAAGTGTCTATATCTGAGTGATTGGTGTAGCTTTGTTAATAATGAGTTGGGTCTGTAATTTGTGACACAAATATGTGTGTACTAACAATGTCAGGATAACTAGAAAATTCAAAGAAATGTATGTAATAATTGGTCAGACAGACATAAAAACTAGGTTGTGCTATGTCGTGCTTATTATGGGGAAAATTTGTTACAAGTTAATCCATAAGATTTGGTTGTAAAAGTAGTTCGCACTATACTTTATACTTTTTTCCAGACATATGGATAGGCCACTCAGTGAAAAGGCCGATTCAGATACCCCGGGTGTCAGTGAAATTAAACACGGGCGTCTTTAAAAACACGGTGAATGCTTTAAATTTTAAGACAGTAAAGCAGATAGTCTGTTTTTTGTAGTTTTTTTTAACTTCTGTAATAGCTGTCTGATCAGGGTCTGCTCTGTTTGCTTATGAAATTATGACAGATCTAACTCTACAGTTTCTACTAATACCAAAACGTCCTGTGTGTCATTATAAAAATCAGCTAAAATATTCATGATGTCATTATTTCTGACATGTATATTCAACAATGAAAGGGTTAATTGTGCTGTATTATGTTACCGTCTTATTAGGTGACAATTAGGCTTTAGAGTATTTGCCTTTCAACGCCGTGCAGTGTATTATATTTACGTTCCAGTTTAGTTTTTGAAAGTGATAGTCTCTATTTGCAATTCGTTTTAAAAATGCCTATTAATGACACAAATCAGTTTTTTACATGCTGAAAAGAAATATATCGCAAGAAAACCCAATCAAATAAACCCCGAAGAATTGTTTTATGTGTTTAGTATCGAAGACCCGATTGTAACTCGGCAATGTATTAGTATATATTTAGGTTGCGTTTAAGTTTCATTAACTGTTCAACAAAAACCGATATATATTTTGTGGTAGAACAAATTTCATGAGATTTTATAAAACGGTTTATTTTGTATCAAAGGGAAATTTCTCGATGTATGTTCAGATCAACAATCTTCATATATATGACTGATTATAACAAATACCAAAAGTACAAAAAATGAGTCATGTAGGAAACACCACACACAGAACAAACAGTCGCCCGAACAGCAACACAAGGAAACAGCAATTGTACATAACTATAAAACATCAAGAGATGCACAAAGACAAAACAAACATACAATAGGGAAGATAGAAGTACCGCCTTGGAACGGTCAGTAACAAAAGTCACTGGGGAGTTAAACTGGTTTATGGGCGCCCAACCTCACACTTATTCCGTCCCCACCCTAAAAGATAAACAGTGTAAATAAACGTATCCCCTCTCCGACTAATCTACAACAACCGTGATGACAAATACAGTGGTGTAGTGCATGTATAACGAAAATATTTAAGTGAACAAACTGTATTCACCTATCACTAGTGTACTCAATGATTGAGCTGCAAACAGAGTAACTGTAGAAAAGTAATAAAGGGTACGACAAAAACGAAATAGTACAGATATCCGACGTTCTCGTTCCATTTCTCGATTTAAGAGGTCGCCTTCATAGAGTACTAAACCTTTCTTGTCGGCGTACATGCAAAGAGGCCAGCGTGATTGCCAACTGTAAAAGGGTTGACAACCAAACATGCAGTATGTTGTAGTACTACAGGATCATATCCCTTTTTAAGGATTTTTTTAGCATATTTGATGAACAAAGTAGGTACAGTATAACGGCGTTATTTCGACTCTCGTTTTTCCGAGATACCCTCTTATTCCGAGGGAATGTTGATGTGCCGGCTCAAATTCTATCAAATCTAATTGAAAATACCTGCATTAATCCGAATAGCGATAATCCGAAAATTCGAGCATGTGTGCTGGTCCCGCGGATCATTCTGGTTCCTTTTATTGATTGTTTAATTCGAGGTAGGTGTTTTCCCACCTCCGAGGTAATTATTCACACCTTCTCGATACGTTGTCGTGACCTTTTGAATAACACATTCATTGAATGCAGTCCCAAATATAGAATACCATCCTTGATAGATTTTAACTCTTGTCGAGTTCAGATTGCAGAGGCTTTACAAAATTTTAGTATTAAATGGTGTCGAAGAGAACATGTTGAGTCTAATGCCCTTTCTTGTTGGAAAAAACTAATTTTTGATATAATTGATAAACGCATTTCCTTTTACAGCTCTAATAAACACCTTCTTCCACCTAAACCTAGAACTTCATTTAGACATCTTAAAAAGGGTTTGCAGGATTTCCATTCAAAATACGTTTAATTTATAGTAAAATTTAGAGAAAGTTTTTCTAAGTTAATGGTATCTATATCCTTGCTTAAGCAGTTTTTCAGTTAAAATGAGATTTCGACTATTAAAATCGTCAATAGATGAACAAGCTCTAGCAAAGCGAATAAGTTGAGATATATAAACCCCGAATGATGGAGCGCGGGGAATATCCCCGTCAAAATGAGGAAAAGTTACAATATTAAAACCAAAATCATCTCTTTTTCATATATTTTAGAAGAAATCATTACATTATCAATTTTAAGGTCTAGGTCAAGAAACGCAGCATAATTGTTGGATGGGTTAGCTGTATTCGATTTCAGTTCTTTAGGATAAATTGTAGAAAGCAGAGCATCAAAGAAAGGGTTATCTTAGTTAAAATATCATCCAAATATCTACAAGTTTCATTGAAGGCTTTTATAACATCTTCTTGTGATTGAGGATTCAAACGCAACATGAAATCTCTCTCATAGCAGTACAAAAACAAATCTGCGACAAGTGGTGCACAATTAGTACCCATAGGAATACCAATTACCTAACGGTATATAGCATGCCCATAACGTACAAATATGTTATCCAAAAGAAAGGTTAGTGCTTCGCAAACTTCTGAGCACGTCCAATTAGTGTAATATTTCATTTGCTCGTCAGTAAAGAAAGCTTTTTCAGCATTACATGCCAGGAATGATATTTTTTTCCAGGGCAAATACTTTCTGGATTAAGTTAGTAAGCCTATCGTTAATTCAAATATGAGAAAGAAATGTGTACAGAGTAGAAAATCGTACGTGTTTACAGTGGATGCAAGATACTTTTTGTTCTTAAGTTTGTTTAAGACTTCTGAAGAGTTCTTAATAGACCAGAAGAGATTTATTCCAGAATTTTCATTAAGTCTTATCACAGTAGAACCTTACATGTTCCTTTACCTTCGTTAAACAAAAAAACCAAAATATAGACAATTTAGTAGTTGTACATGAACTAGAATTTGCAATGAAACGCGCTTAATATGTTTTATGTAGTTTTGGCAACCAATACATTGTTGGAAGTTTATGTTGTGTAATTTTAATATCGGTTCCAAGTTGTTTATACTTTTAGACATGGTCTGAAACGATGGCCTTTTCATCAGTACATGTAGTAACTGAAATGTATGACTTTTCATTGATGCTTTGATTCCTACAAGTCTCAAGGAGCTTCTGCGACACGGTGTTTCACATCCTGAATTTTATGGTGATATGATTTACAAACTGCGTAAAATTATTGGACATACCTATGTTCTCACCTTGTTCATCAAATATGCTAAATAATTCATTAAAAAGGGATATGATCCTGTAGTACTACAACATACTGCATGTTTGGTTGTCAACCCTTTTACAGTTGGCAATTACGCTGGCCTCTTTGCATGTACGCCGACAAGAAAGGTTTAGTACTCCATGAAGGCGATCTCTTAAATCGAGAAATGGAACGAGAACGTCGGATATCTGTACTATTTCGTTTTTGTTGTACCCTTTATTACTTTTCTACAGTTACTCGGTAGTTTGTTCACTTAAATGTTTTCGTTATACATGTACTTTACCACTGTATTTGCCGTCGCGGTTGTTGTAGATTAGTCGGAGAGGGGATACGTTTATTTACACGTTTATTTATAAAAACAACAAGAGACGCACAAAGACAAAACAAACGTACAATAGGGGGACGATGGAAGTACCGCCTTGGAACGGTCAGTTACAAAAGTCACTGTGGGGTTAGGCCGGTTTATGGGCGCCCAACCTCACACTTATTCCATCCCCACCCTAAAAGACAGTGTTAATAAACGTATCCCCTATCCGACTAATGACAACAGCCAAGTCTTATTATGTTATTGAATTATGCGTTTATAGTAAGGACTTTCTCTTTTAACTCACCAGAACATCAATGTCTCCATAGAGATCTTCTCTAATATCAACTGCTTTTTTTATTTGGTCCGCTGTCATCGAAATCTGAAATCAAAGGTCGGAATGACCCAGTTTTAACTAGTGACAGAAGATTTTTCACATTTACCATCCCAAAACAGGAAAACGAATATTCAGGTTACCTGAAAACAAAACCACAAGTTATAGGTCTTAGCTAAAAAATTACACAAAGCCAAAATATAGAACTTATATTTTAATGTACAAATAGGTTTTAAACCAAAAGTACGTAAACTAAGGGTGTTAAGAAAAAATGAAAGTAGAAAAAGGCTATTGGTTTCTTTCAGAGGTTTAACCAAATAACTAGGGTTTCTCCAGCTAATGCTATAACCATTGGACCACACTGACGGTTATGCTTGGTGACAGTTATTTTAATCAATTATACATAATTCACTAGCATTCACTGTAAAAGGGTCGTGGCAGAAAAGAAAAATATATTAACTCTAACAAACAAAATGAGCGCCCTCTGGGACAAAATATATAGATATAAATAAATAAAAAATAGTCTCAGAGTAATTCATGGTAAGGGCTATTCCAGGAAAATCTCCCTGGGGGTAGGAACTAAAGTCTAAATTAGGGGTACCACCAATAGAATTTTAATTTTTTTACCCCAACACCAAGAGAATAAAAATTCATAATACACCCCCACAGAGAGAATTAAAATTAACCCCCCCCCTTCAAAAAATAAATAAATATATTTTTACATTTATGCCATTGCTGTTTGTCAAGCCAATTTGCAAACCTAAATGACAACCCAGTTTATTGCGACATTTGTGCATTAGTCTGACAGTCTTTCATTTCGTCCTGTTGCCGTGGTTCTGTTATTGCAAGTAGTTTTCTCTTCGCCGACCTCGGATTCACTACATTTACCTGCGCTACTGCTAGGACTCTGTGTTTTATTAAAAGAAATCCTGTCAATGTATTTTGGTTGTTATTTAGGTCTATTTTCGGTTTATTTAAATTGTTTTGTTCATCCGGGCTTTTACACCGAGAAGAAAGCGCAGTGATTGGTTGAGCCTACCGGTGTCTTAGTACTTTTTCTGGGTCTAATCTGAATCAATCAGCCGCTCATTATGGAAGTGTCTTCAGGAAAGCGTCTAGATGATAAGGGCTAAAACTTGCATGCGTCCACAGTATTCAGAGAACGGAATTTTCGCGGGAGTTTGTGTCAGAAAAAGGTTTTCTGTTAGTTTTCATTATTGTCGATGAAAACGGCTTTCATGAAGCGTTTTACTTGACACACTTCCCCATCAATTTAATTTCTGATGTTGAAATACCCACCACCAATAGATTTTTAATCAAATTTCCACCCCCAACCAACAGAATTAAAATTTCTTTTGCACCCCCACCAAGGTAATTTTAATAGGCTGTCGTTCCGACCCCCTCCCCCCCCCCCCCCCGGGAGATTTTCCTGGAATAGCCCTAATTAAAAAGAGTGGCTTTTATAGAAACACAGCACCGCAGTAAATCTTGCCAAATACCTAAACAGAACAAGTAAATGGGAGCATTGAAGTCAATGCCATAGTTTATTACCGGTGAAACGTTTCTGAATTCCAACTGCTGCAATTCCATTAAAATGAAGGTAGCATTACTTTCAATTCAAACATGGTATGTAACCCATTATCATAAAGCTACATACCAAATATCACTTCGATATCTGCTAGGGTTAAGTAAAAGGCCCGGAAAACATAAACTTTTCTGACTTGTTATAAGTTTAATACCAAATATCACTTCAGTATCTGTAAAGGTTAAGAAAAAGTCCATTAACGGAAGTGCGACTGACTGACTGACAGACGGACGGACATGCGGAAAGATTGCAAACCCATAGTCCCCTTCGGCGTTGCCGATAGGGCACTAATGCTCATCACTGAATATTCATTACTGAATAGAACAGCCGAAATAATGTTTGTATTAACATAAACTTGACAATGGGCATAAGTATATAAGTTTACTTATCTTGGTAATTGCAGATTAGGTGAGGCGCACAGTATTTGGACTGAACCGTTGTTAAGTCAGACGTGTTTTACGGGTAAATATCACGTGCGCGATATTATCTGGGGTATTGGTCATTCAACAGTCCGACTAGGTAGCGATAACAGCGTAATTAGATTCTCTCCACCACCGTTTTATGTTAACTTTTAATATTACTCTGTTTTACATTAATAGAAGTTTTGTTGCCATGGAGATCGAGTTAGTGAGGCAGACTTGTTTGCGGTACCATTTGGAGTGTTTGAATTAGTGGTAAAGACTATTTAACATGGAAGGTTCCTTTTTACCGTGCAGTGAATATTTCGTGATTGTTAGTGAAATTAACCCATTCGCTTAATTGATGACATTTTGTACCACTGTTCATGCTAGATAGTTAATTCAAGTTACATTCTTAGCTCTGACTCCTTGATCAGAGTTTGTCTTCTGTAATCGAAAAAAGAGAAGATAAATTATTCATGTTTGTCATGAATGTAATGGAAGTAAAACATAAATATCAATAACCTTTTTGCTGACGAATGCTTATGTAAGAAACAATGACATTATGAATATGTATTGGCTGATTGTTTTAATGGAATATGTACACAGGACGTTTTGGTATTGGCTGTAGAGTACTGTCTATAATTTCATAAGCAAACAGAGCAGAGTCTGATTAGAAAGCTCCTATATGAGTCATATGTTCTGCGTCTTCTTTATTGCAAAGGAGTGAAAATGCGTTTTTATGAAGGAAAGGTTAAGTCAACACTAGTTTACAGATATGAGTTAAACACTCCAATCGTTTCTTGATCGATGCCCACCGGCACATTTCCTTCGAGTTCATAGTTTAATATGGGAAAACATTTTAAATCCACAGCTGCTCATAGCATTGTATTGATAGAACAAAGAGGTAAATGTTACATGAGATGATAAACAGAAATGGAATAAATAGAAGCACTGACCTGGTTTTCATGTTGCTTAAGGACCCGTGTTTGACAAATCAGCTTGTAGAGTTCTCTTTTCTTGATTTTTTCAACAATTGCCTTAGCCTCTTCTAGGTTAGATTCTGTACTATTCCAAATCATCGATAATATCTCATCTGTCAGAAGGCAGAAACCATCGCAGTCTCCATCCCTGATGATCTTGGAAATCGTCTTATTACTACAGATGATGGAAATCATCGATATTAATGCATTGCCTAATGACTATTCATTTAAGAATTAGTTATATAAATTACATGTATCTGAACCGTTCTAATAGCATTATGATCCTCATGAATATTTATTATAAACAAGAGAATGTTTTACCATGGCACAAACTTTAGAATCAGTTTATATCATTTCATAACCAAACATTTCAAGGCATCAAGAGTTGGATCTATACTAATGCGACGTCCATTTACTGGATATGCATATTAAGTTACCATATTTTCTCTATCTAGAATTACACACACGCAAGATTTAACGCAAGCATGAAATGGCTGCCTAACATATGTTTAAGTAGGACAGAAGAAAGAGAAGGAGCAATATTGTTTGCTACTTTTAACTAACATATACATGGGGAACAAATGGCTTTATAAAATAATAGAAGAAAAGAGGGATTTTGAATTAGCCAAGAATCGTGTATGACGCCAATAATACAATTTATGTCACCGATCAATGTTATCCACCTGCTGAAACATACTGACGTAGAAACCATTATCACATTAAGTGTTCACACTTCACATACCTACTGCCAAATAGGTATACAAACTCCTAAACTTAGAGCAAAAAACCCGCACCAGGCCTCGGATTCGAACTCATAAAACGTTAACATGTGCTCTTTTGAACAAGCTAGTAACGCATACGTTTGCATGAGTACCCGCTACACACTCATACTAGCGATAAAGGTATATAATTCGAGCTAAACAACTAATTGTTCAAGACTACCTTTAGTATCAGAACTAAACAACCGATCTTTTAAGACAAGATTAAGTCTAAATGCAATTACTCGAATACGTCGACTTAATGCTTATTAACTTTTTCACTAACATTGCCCCCAAATTAGCAACTGGTTATAAGCTATACATTTAGATGAAAATTAAATCATGCACAAATGTGAAATATCAAAAACGTGACAGTGAGAGAAAAAAGTTAATGGCCTTCTACCCAGGGTCAAACCCACAAATTCAGGTTTCTTAAGCCAACCCTATGACCACGCTGTCGGGTATTCACTGAGGTCGTGACAGAAAAAGAAAAAAGAAATCCCGACGAAAGTATGTGCGCCCGCTAGGAAAAATATATAAATAAAAATAAATGAAATAAGTAAATACAAGTAAATAAAAAATAGTCACACAGTAAACCATGGTCATTAAAAATAGCTTTTATAGAAACACAGGACCGTAGTGAATCTTGAGCACAATTAAAAGCTGTAAAAGAGTAGGCTGTCTTTGGCAGCCAGATCACTAAATGTGATCGAATAGCCCCACATAACAGCCTTAATCGCAAATCAAATTACCCATGTTGCAAGCCAAAATGTCTAAAATATTCAAGTTTCAAGGAGAGTTAATTATGCAATGCTCAGCGGTAATCACATAAAATCATATGTGTGTTGCACATCTACGTTTCGTGATTATTATGTATACCAAATATAAATGCAATAACATTAAAACTGAAGGAGAAAGAGGACAGCAAATGCTTTTTTGAAAGTAGTTTCTTGCATTTTGTAAACAGGTGGTAAATAGGTGGTTGCTTAATGCATACTGAAAGCAATACAAAACGTTCCGAGACAAACCTCCTGCATTGCTTTCAGTAAAAAATAATCTATTACCTGTATTAAAAAACCTACATCTATCTTTATTAGAGTAAGGACATTTGTTAGGAAGAATACAGGAACACAAATGAGAAACTAGCAAACAGAGTAGACCCAGATCACACGTCTCCAGTAGGAACCATCTAATAGAGAGCTGCTCAGTTTGCTTATAGAATTATGAGAATCTGATTCTACAATTGCTTCTATGGCAAAAAATCACCGTTGTGGTTTGAATCCCGTCTTCCTGGCATTTGGATTTTCATGTAAGGAAGCCTTTTAGGTTGCTTATGGTAGATCGGTAGTTCTACTAAAGTGTTCTCCTGTGTACGAATCAGTGCATTTTGTTCCATACACGATTCCTTCACTGTAATAAGTAGGGTGTCGCAATAGTACACATGTGCACGTCTTGTTGCTAGTGATTCCGACAGTTGAATGCATGGACTGAACTATGTCTTCAATGTTTGCAACGCCCTAAATCCCTTATTCTCTGTCAGGTCTCGTGAACAATTGTGGCAATTATCCTAGCCAAGTTTCTTTTGGGATATATCAGTAGAACCTGTCTGAAGCCACACTCAATAATATGCCTAATTATGGGTTTTGTGTGTGGCTTTTCCGGCTTGACTTAACTACTTTTTAATTTGTAAGCTAGGTGGTTGATTAATGCAGGGTACAAGAAATGCAGAAAACTCCTTTAGGAGCTTTCTGCATTAACCTTGCACTGTATTAAGCAACCACATGCATCTTAAGACTCTTAAGGTTCTACTGTACTTCCAAAAAATAAAGCAAGCGACATATTAATGAACATGTAAATGGTAAATACATACTCCTTTCCAAATTTCAGGAATGCGGCTGCTTTGATAAGTGCTTTTCCCAACCTGAAAATAATAAAACGACATGTTCTATTTTAGATTTCGAACCATACTTTGTTTTGATACATTAAATCAGAGTGTCACACATTTTAGATCCTGGCGACTTGCTAAGTTACACAACATCTAACTTGAGTCCAAACGGATTGCAAAGCTTAACATGGGTAATACCAATGGGTGTGACGTCATGTAACTGGTGTTTCTTCCGGATCCATACTGTTTTCAAAGGCCATCATGGACTCGAAATTGGCAGTGAAAGAGTATTGTAATGTATTGCCAGCAACACTTTGATGTACGGATGTGCATAGCCCAGAATCACTCAAACGCAGGCAATGTACACACATAACAACTTGTAGTTATAGGTTAGGCTGTAAAAATGTGTGGTAGCGTACAAATCCAACCGTTTAAATTGTTTTCAGAGTAATGCGGAGCCTTGTGTGTGGGTGTGGTAGCCCAGATAATAGCACAATGAAATTACAACGTTTAACTCTTTTGCCACCATAGGTGAATCCGTGAAAACCTTTGACAAACAGTGTACATGCTTATAAAACGTTTCAGTTGAATCTGAGTTCGTTCTCAAGTTTTTGACCAATCAAAAGCTTGAGAACAAACTCAGGCCCTAGTTGGGTTGAGAGGAGATGTCGAGTAATAAAACTGTTTAACACTAATTATACCTTTATAAAGAAATCAAAGAAAATCTGAAGCAGATGGAAATATTAGCAAATGAAATTAACCTGGAACTGAAAGTGGTACTAAAATTCAAATAGTGCGGTATACCTCTGTTCAACCTTTGTATAAACAACATGACTTGCTATCTATAAAGTGCAGTCAGTCAAAACCTCAAACATGGCGTGCAGGCATGAGTTAAATATTGCAATGTGACCTCGTGACCGAAAACATCAGTTTATTTTTTTATTATGCGTACAACGTGACAGTACGTGTGACCAACTTGGGTGTATTTTTTGTCAAATGTAAAACTCTGACCATCCGCATTGTCGTAAAACCCAACTCACTCACGGACCACATTGTTAGCTGAAATTGAATGTCAAATTTAATATTCGCGTACGTTTTGAAAATACTATAGAATTAACCCCATAAAAATAAAAGTATGAGTCATGTAGAAAACACCACATACAAAACACACAGCCGCCTAAACAGCATTACAACGAAACAACACACCACATGTACATATCTATAAAACACAAAGAGAAGCATAAAAACAAAATAAACAAACAATAGTGGAAGATGAAAGAACTGCCTTGGAACGATCAGTGACAATAGTCACTGTGCGTTCAAATCAGTTTAGGGGTGCCCAACCTCACACTTATTCCATCTCCACACTAAAAGACAAACAGTGTATATAAACATATCCACCATCAATTTTAAATTAAGGTTGAAACAACATCATAGAGTGCCTACTGGCTGATAAATTAACCCATTTGCTCCCACGATCCCATATATGGGACTTAGGCAAACAGTGTAGACTCTGATAAAATATGGACTAATCCAATATATAAGCATGGAGGAATCCACTAGGAGCAAATGGGTTAATTGTTAGTTAAAATGGTGTCTGTACTGTTTGTCACTCAAGTTTACCAAACATATTGTTTTTATAGGACACCACCATTAAATAATGATAGACTCAACTTGACTGTTTAGTATTACAATACTCAACCCACATGTGTTCAATGATCTTGTTGGTATGGTGTTGGTAGGCCCTTGTATGTAAGCTGTATCTTGTATGGAACATCTCGTACAGGTTGAATTTTTCCTAAACATGAAAAAAAGACTGCAATACAACAATCTTGCTACTACTCATTTGTTCCGATGGAAGTTGAACTGTGTATTGTAGTAGACATTACAGAAAGCTAATACTTTTCAATTTCTCGCCAAAAATATAAAGCTCACCTTGAGAGCTTTCAACCACGTATTATGCACTTCGGCAGTCAACTGATCTTTTAACTGTGACTGGAATGATTGATGGACTTTCCAAATAACACAAACCTATCATGGCTTTGAGGCCTATTTTGAGAAGTGTGGGATCGATAACATACATTGGTGCTAAATGTCCGGCTTATGTAAAAACAACACAACATGAAGTATTTTGCAACATTGATAAAAGATAAAACCGTGGACGAAAATAAGATTTTGGTCTCATATAATGTGAATGCACTACGTATGCATCAGTGTACCGGTAGACAAAACACTGATGGTCATTAAAGATAGAATTGGCTGAGAGAACCCTATACTTACTGGAAAGTGTAACGAGACTTCTAGAGTTGTACCTGATATGCACATACATGCACTTTGTGTATGACGGGAAATACTACGTGCAGATTCACGGGGCTGAAATGGGCTCGCCAGTGTCCCCCATTGTTTGCAACCTTTATATGGGGCATTGAGACGTTGGTTTTATCCACAGCACCCTTCCTACCTGGATGGTGGGTTCGCTATGTTGACGACATCCATTCCAAGCAGCAAAGGGGGTATGTGAACGAGTTTACCGAGCATATAAATAGCATCGACCCTCATGTCAAGATTACTATCGAAAAGGAGAGAACTTGATGTTTAGCATTCCTTGACACGAACACAATCAGAAAGTTAGACGGAACCTTGAAAACAACCGTGTTCCGCAAATCAACACACACCGGCCAGTATTTGGACTTTAATTCAGAACATCCATTAGACCAGAAACATGGAGTTGTAAGAACTTTTCATCAAAGGGTGGAGATGGTAACGTTGGACCCTGTGGATCTGAAGTCTGTAATAGCGCATGTAAATAAAGCTCTCAGAATATGTAATTACCCCAAATGTGCCTTACAGAAGGTTTCGAAACAGCTGAAACTTAGAAAGACCATGAAAAATTCCAAAACATCAGAAACAATGTCACTAAGGGCAGCATTATCATGTCTTACATCAAAGGAAAGTCTAAGAAAAATATGTGGACCAATTTATCACATCAAATGTAAAGGGCATAACAACTTGTCTTGCTCAAAGTACTATATTGGTGAAACAGAAAGGACATTAAAAGTGTGATTTATAGACCATGTTCCAGCACCAGCGAAGTGTCGCGTCACAAAGACACTACTGGACATGCTGTGTCTTTGGACTCCGCTCATATTCTCGACCGGGACCGCTCTTGAATGGGGTATAAAAGAGGCGATATACACCAGAACGCTCAAACCTGTGTAGGACAGGGACGGGCCGTTTCCAGTTACCACACATCTGGGAAAAAGCATTGACATCACTCAAGCCCTCGACTGGTGTTAATCCTAATCCCCAGTCACAATGAGAAAATAAGTTGGCTAACGAAGTCCATAGTACCTGAATGAAAGCTCCCAGTGTTAGCTTTATATTTTGTGTGAGAAATTGAAAAGTATAAATCGTTTTCTAAGAAAGGTGCCAGCCTAATGCAGGATGAAAGTCGTGCAGAAAGCTGCTGGGGAGGTTTCTGCATTACCTCCACTCTACATTAAGCTGCTACCGTTTGAAATACTGATACAATACAGTAGAACTTGTCTATAGTGACCATGTCATGACAGAGGTCTATCAGAGCAGGCGGCTGATTAATGCTAATTTTGCATATTTTTCTTGTTTTAAAACCCTTAAATATACTTATATTTGGTGTCCATAGTGGACATGTTTCACTGTATATATTGCTTAGTGTCAAAGAGTGTAGATCATAATCAGCCTCCAAGTTGCAGACCCGACATTTGGTCTTCTGAGTATCCAATGTTTGCACCTCCCTAAATACAGTATTTTTTCATTTGTTCCATTGTACAAACCTTATCACGGAAGCAAATTCGCCACGCTTTTTCACCATTCTCCTCTATTTCTATCGCCCTGGCTAGTTTCATACATCTCATGTAGTCAAAATTGTTTTTGATCCCCAACATGTGACAGTCTCTGGCAAAGTAGTCCCACTTGTCAACGTCAATACCATTGGTGTTATTGGCTACAATCTGGAAAAATTTAGAACTCTTTTGTATTCTGTTAGACCTTTTTCCCAAGAATACGCCTACTGTCTGATCAGGGTCTAATCAGTTTGCATATGATATAATACAGATATGATTCTGCAGTTTCTTCCACTGCCATTAACAATTTATTAAATTAATATTATGACACTATAATTATTTTCATGAATATTCATAGAGTAAATGAATTCTGAAAATGGGTGATCCTTCGAAAGCAAAAGTAACAAGAGGGCCATGAGGCCCTGAAGCGCTCACCTGAGATAACCCCAGAGGCGGGGCCATTTTTGACCACAAGAAATCATGTGGACAATCTTGGTAGAGAACCACAAGGCAAAGCAGTATGCCATTAATTAAAGGTCTAAGCCTTATGGTTTCAGAGAAAAATAATATTTCATATTTTTCCCATGAAAAACTGATAAGCCCTGAGGCAGGGCCAAGTTTCGCCCAGTGGTCAGGGTCGTAAGTTAAACATTCTTGGCAGAGGACCACAAGCCACAGCTGCATATTTATAGAGGACCATTAGATCATGTTAGTCAAACCAAATATCAATGGTCTAGGCCTTACAGTTTCAGTAGATTTTTAAAGATTTTCCAATGAAAAACTGATAAGCCCATGGGCCCAGCCATTTTTGGCCCGGGGGTCATAATTTGAACAATATTTGTAGAGGACCATTAGATCATGCTACATACCAAATAGCAAAGGTCTAGGCCTTACAGTTTCAGAGAAGGAGATTTTAAAAGAATTTCCTATGAAAAACTGATAAGCCCTTGGGAGGGGCCATTTTTGATCCGGGGGTCATAATTTGAACACTATTTGAAGAGGACCATAAGATCATGCTTCATATTAAATATCAAAGGTCTAGGCCTTACAGCTTCAGAGAAGAAGATTTTTAAAGATTTTCCTATGAAAAACTGATAAGCCCTTGGTGGGGCGATTTTTAGCCCGCGGGTCATAATTTGAACAATATTTGTAGAGGATCATAAGATCATGCTACATACCAAATATCAAAGGTCTAGGCCTTACAGTTTGAGAGAAGAATCTTTTTAAAGATTTTCCTATGAAAAACTGATAAGCCCTTGGGCGGGGCCATTTTTGGCCCGGGGGCTATAATTTGAACAATCTTTGTAGAGGACCATAAGATTATGCTACATACCAAATATCAAAGGTCTAGGCTTTACAGTTTCAGAGAAGAAGATTTTTAAAGATTTTCCTATGAAAATTCCATATTACCATATATGGAAAAAATGACCACGCCATCTGGCAGCCATGTTTTTTGCCGGATCAAAATTCTTTTAACAACTTTTGAAGTCTATCAACTGGATCATTTTGGTGAAAACTATATTCAAATCGAACAAGTCATTCTGGAGAAGAAGATTTTTCTAGATATTGTGTACGGTTGCCATAGGCAACAAGACCGATGGCCCCACCCACTATCTTTTAACAACTTTTGAAGCACCTACCCACAGTATGTATCTGACCAAGTTTGGTTACAATTGGGCAGTCGGTTTCAGAGAAGAAGTCATTTGAAATTGTTGACGGACAGACGGACAGACGGACGCCGGACGCCGGACACAGGGGTATCACAATAGCTCACCTTGAGCACTTTGTGCTCTTGTGAGCTAAAAATGCAAAAAGAGAAAATTGCAGACTCGGTTTTATTCAGTCTGTTCATGAGTAGTAATTAAAAGTACTACTCACGCCCTCTAGCACCAGCTTAAGCAGTATTCAATTTTCAAAACGATTAACATCAAAACTAATGACCCCGAAGGACCAGAAAATATAACAACACTGAGAATGAAGTACGGGGCTGCTTTTTACAGCCGCCACACAAGTACTTAACACCTGCTGTTGTAAAGTACATATATTCTGAAAATATATTCTGAAAATGGGTGATCGATCAGTGACAATAGTTTAGGGGTGCCTAACCTCACACTTATTCCATCTCCACACTAAAAGACAAACAGTGTATATAAACATATCCACCATCAATTTTAATTTAAGGTTGAAACATCATAGAGTGCTTACTGGCTGATAAGTTAACCAATTTGCTCCCACGATCCCATATATGGGACTTAGGCAAACAGTGTAGACTCTGATCAGACGCAAATGACCGGTGACACAAGGAAATTAGATTATACAATTAGCTCAGAGCATCGGCTGCTGGAGTGGAAGGTCGCAGGTTCGATCCCTGATTGCGACATACCAGAGTCATTGAAAATAGAAATTCAATTGTCTACGCTAGGCAGTACAAGGTCATTGCTTCGAATTATAACTTGTTGGCCCAGTGTCAGTTTATTGTGTGAATGTGTGCGGTATAATGCAGTTTGTATACGGCATGTGACCACAGACAAATATAGAATTTTGCATTTGTCGTGATTGATGAGTCGCGTTGCTCTTTATCATTTTTGTCGTGTTTGTCCTTGTCATGTTAGTTCTCGTGATCGACGTAGTTGTGTTCATTTTCATTGTCGTCCTTGTTGTGTTAATTGTTGATTTGTGCATCGTCGATGTTGTAGCATTCGTCTTTTTATGCATGATGATGTCGTGTTCGTTGTTGTATTCAAATCTTTATTCAGTCAAGTCAGACTACCAGTATATTTAGCAAAGATTTGACCATCGAAATGATGTCACCTAAAGAGATAATTATTCAGTATGATATTACTGGTATATTATCAACTGTTTAACCGTTGCAACCAATGCATAATGCAACCCATGCATTAAATATACACACATTAGGAGGGAACACGGTCTGCACACTAAGGACAATATCATTTTACCTCCTAATTGCAACAATGAAACCAAACGCTTATATTGTATTCAATCATTAGACTTAGCAACCGTTACCTTGGTTTTATTGAGCAACTAAACGTATATACTGTTTGCAACCATGATATTCAGCAACCAACACAAGGAGGGTAGGTGGTTGCATGCGCACTAAAAGTAAGAACACCCTTCCCGGTGCTTATAAACCTAAAACTCTCATCAGTTGCTTTAATGGCTGACAGAACATTTGTAAGTATGTGCTTCTATTTACTTTGTAACCAACTGACCAATTGCATTTTGGGTTTATTATCTTGACTGAGAAGGAGTATAGATTATTTCTTTCCACTTAAGTGTTTCTATCACTCTATATTTGCGTATGGTCACATGCCTTCCGTGACTTCTGATGCAGATTTTATACTGCTGCTATTTGTAGACTTCCCTTGTACTGAAATGTGGGTCATCATAGTAAACATGGAATACTGATAAGCAGTATTCTGCTAATTTTATGATATAATATAGATATGATTCTACAAGTGCTGCCATGTCAAAATATTCCTGTGCCCATGTATTATTTTAACAATTAATCTAAATATCTCAAAGGCTATTTTAGACCCAATCTCTTTGACTAAATCTACGAAAAGGAGCATTTGACAGAAAAAGGAAATTAATAGAATTGTGTAGTTTTGAAACCATTGTGATACATACATCATTTTCTCCCATGGAGCAAATGCTCTATAGATTACAATAGTTCAAATATGCAGAGGTGTCAGAAGGCGTCAATATGAGGGAATGGGTTGATATCGATGATGTCATTATTTCTTACATAAATATTAAATATTAAGAGTAATACATTTCGTACCAACTGTTCAACCCCTTAGTTCTATTAAAAGTATTCCATATTTATAACTACCAATGTCACACTTATTTGCTCAAAGTTTCCCAGCTATTTTGTAACTGATTTACCCTTAGTACAATATATCAGCCACATAGCCATAAATTGAGCAAGGTGTTATGTGCAATTCAGAATACAGAACATATAAATGTCTGCATTTTAGTAGTTAACCCTTTCCCTGATATAAATGCATGTTCGCGCATTTGCAAACAGGGTATGCCGTCTGATCGGGGCCTGCTTTGTTTGCTTTTGATATGATAAAGATCTAATTCTACAGTCTTTCTCAAAGCAAACATCTTCCTTCAAAATGTTACATATCAGCTAATGAATATTCATGATGCCATTATTTCTTTATTTCTTACTTGAATGTTGAGCAGGGAAAGGGTTAAATGAGTTTGAAAATAACAAACTTGGTTAGAGAATAACCCATACCTCAAACAAAAACTGCTTTTCTGGCTCTTTTCCACGGCTGCTTATTCTACCATCGGGACGCTCTTCCTACAATTGGTTGGATAAAGAGAAAGAAAGTATTTATTACTTGTGCATGCATCAGTAATCATACGAACAAATGTTGTTCTGTGTTCTTGAATATACATGTACTGGCCTTATCCTATTAATTACTGTCTGCACATGTATACCGTAGAATCCGTCTTAACCCATTCCTTTCGTGCATTTTCAAACAGAGGAGACCAAGATCAGATGGCTCTTATTACAAATGGAATTTTATAGATCTGTTTCCTTAGTTTCTAAAATGGCTACAATATTTAAAATTCAGTATTTTATTATGACTAGTTTATTTTAATCTGGACAAAATATTGAACAGGGGAAGGGTTAACGAAAATTCATTAATTGAACACATGTGTCCTAAAAGGCAGGTAGTAGCTTAATGCAGGGCAAAAGTAATGCAGAAAGCTCATATAGGAAGGACAGGCAGAAAGGTGGAGAGAACACTTCAGTGAGCTGACCAGCAGACAGGCATCAAAAGAGAGAGCGGATATTGCACATGTAGAACAAATAATTCCGATACCACTTAACAGTCTCACAAGGGAAGGGATGATGATCACACTCAAGTTGCTTAACAGTAGAAAATCGCAGGACCAGATGGAATTCTAGCGGAGGCACTGAAAGCAGACTTGGAAACATCAGTAGACATGCTGTTCCCTCTTTTTAAGCTTGTGTGGCAAGAAGAAATACCATGAGACTGGAAGGAAGAAGACAGTGAAGATACCCAAAAAAGGAGGCATGAGTGAGTGCAAAAACTACAGGGGAATAATGCTTATATCCGCCAAAAAAGTCTAGATAGAATGGAAACGGCTGTAGACAGTCTCTTTAGAGACGAACAGGCAGGATTCAGGAAAGAGAGGTCTTGTCCTGCCAGAGTGCCACTCTGAGAATCATTGAAAAGCAGTCACTGGAGTGGAACAGATCCATATATTTCAATGTTAGTGCTTTGTAAAAAGCCTTTGAAAATCAAGTTAGACAATCACTATGGAGATTAATCGGGCAATATAGCATTCCTGAGAAATGTATCAACATCATAAGAAACACCTAAGAGGGTCTGGCATGTCAAGTTCTGCATGGGGGTACAACTGAAAAGCTCAACATTCAGACAGGAGCTAGATATGTATGTCGTCTTTCTCCATTCCTAAGTCTGTTAGTAATTGACTGGATAATGGGAATCAACAAAAAGAAACATGGTATTCAGTGACCCCTACGGGACCAATTAGATTATTTAGACTTTGTGGATGGCATCGCCCTCATACCACACATTTAACAACAAATGCAAGACAAGACTTCATCCTTGGAAGCCACTGCATCAAAGATAAGATTGGACATGAATAAGTAGAAGACCAAAGTAATGAAGACAAAGAAAGCAAAACCATTGAGTTGGAGCAGGGGGGTAGAAAAGGTCGAGTCATTTGCGTATCTAGGAAGTATAAATGACAAATGTGGGACAGAACAAGACATTAAGACCAGAATAGCTAAAGCAATGACATGTTTCAGCCTCCTAAACAAAGTGTGGCGATCAACAGAAATAGCTCCTATGACGTGGCTTCAGATCTTCTGTTCTAAGATGAAGTACATGTATGTGTTATTGTACATGGCCCAGGCTTGGTGCAGCACAAAAACCACGGACAGAAAAATCCACAAAATAGTTATGTTATATTGTAGTTGTACAATTGTAGCTATTTTAGAAACTAAAGAAACAGATCCAGCAAAACTCCGTAAGCAAACAAAGCAGACCGTGATCCGACAGCTCGTATAGGAGCCCTCTCATCTGGGTATACTCTGTATGCAATTGCGTGAAAACATGTATGAAGGAAAGGGTTAAGACAAGTTCAACTTTATTCAGAGGTGATATTTAGTCTCTTACTTGGATTTAATCTCTACAAAAGGGCTTCCATGAATTCGTCATTAGCATGCAGACCAAGAACTTGACACAGTCTGGTCTTTTTTATCGTACAATTTTGTTTTTCATTGCTTTTGATTTCCAGTTTTAAATTTAATGAAAAAACAAATTACCTGAAGTCTGGACGGGATACAAAATCTCTACCATGGTAATACAATCTAATATCCTCTAGTAGAAAATAATCCTTCGGCTGAAATAATATGTCTACTGAACTCAGATCTGTCCCACTTCCGATTCGGCCAAGCTTTTGAGAAACAATTGTTCAAGTGTCAAATCCGGATGAGACACCGGGTTGTGTCTCATCTAGATCTTAGTTTTTTGTGAATGACAACCAGGCCCCGAGGTTATTTAACTCCTGAGTCTGAGACAACCGGATACTTGAGCATGATCTCCGACTCAAGCAAAAAGTGTTTATAACCTCAAAGCCGTGTCACAATTAGGACGATAATGCCATTTACGCATTCCCTCATATTGATGACATTTGACGTCTCTGTTTTTAACAATTATGATAAAAAGGCATTCCTCCACAGGAGCAAATCTCTATTTACCACAATGATTACTAAACTAAACAGTTCTTAAATTGTCCCTTTCTCTAATAAATGCTCCTTTTCAGTAGATGTATTCAAAGAGAGTTTGTCAAAAACAGCCCATGAAGGAATAAGGTTCTGTCACTGCAAGATATACGAGTATCTCCTACGCTTTGTAAAGTATTCAAATGTTTTAAAGGAACACTGGTGTATCTCCTACGCTTTGTAAAGTATTCAAAAGTTTTTAAAGGAACGTGGGTGTCATCTTCGAGGTAAAGTATGACAAAATTGTTATGATGAAAAAGCTCGAGAGACCAACGGACCGACGATTGAGTAGTGACACATAAGCGCCATCTTGCTAAATAAAAAGTGACACAAAATATTACAGGATCGCAGTTTATATATTGTCACATCGATAAGGGTGGAAATAATTTTGATCCTAATCAAAAATGCTAGCCAACTGTCGAAGAATACACAATTGTCAAATGTTTAAACAAGAATTAACGAAATCGTGAAGTACTGCAAATAAGCATGAACAGTAACTGATTTGATTCTTACCTTTTTCACTGTATCAGTGATGAGATCACCTATAAAGTTTCTTTCATCATCATCCAGACCAAAATCTTTAAACATTGTTGTAAGTCCATTAGTCTTTATAAGGTGCTCAAGTATTAATTTCGAGCGCATCTCATGACATTGGAAGCCTTTTTTGTCGTTTACATCCTGAAAGTTACATTAATAAGGTACTTTAGTAATTTTGATGTAGTGTAGCGTAGTTATTTGAGTAATTGATAATGTAATTGGCATTATAGCTGGTAGTGTAGTTTAGCAGGTACTTTAGCAGTTGGTAGTGTAGTTCATCAGTAAGTAGTGAAGGTTAGCAGTAGGAAGAGTAGCTTAGTAGTAGGTAGTAGAGTAGCTGTGTAGTTCATAGTTAGTTTGGCAGTTGGTAGTGTAGTTTAGCAGTTGGTATTGTAGTTTAGCAGTTGGTAGTGTAGTTTAACAGTTGGTTGAGTGGTTCTGCAGTTGGTAGTGTACTTTAGCAGTTGGTAGTGTACTTTAGCAGTAAGTAGTTTAGTTTAGAAATAAGTAATATAGTAGTTGGTAGAGTACGTAAGCAGTTGGTAATATAGTTTAGCAGTAATGTTGGTAATGTAGTTTAGCAGTTGGTAATGTAGCTATACAGTTGGTATAGTTTAGCAGTAAGAATTGTAGTTGAACAGTAATACAGTAGTTGGTAGAGTAGCTAAGTAGTTGATAGTGTAGTATAGCAATTGTTAGTGTAGTTGGTTGTGTAGTTGGTAATTTAGTTGGCGTGCTTGTATGATGGAAAAATCTGGCTTATATCGCATGGACAAATATTTACTATGATATATGTATAACAGAAATCGCTAGGATATATGTCTTGGACATACCCATTTTCTCACTTTGTTCATCAAATCTGTTAAACAATTCATTAAAAAGGGATATGACCCTGTAGTACTACAACATACTGCATGTTTGGTTGTGAATCCTTTTACAGTTGGCAATCACGCTGGCCTCTTTGCATGTACGCCGACAAGAAAGGTTTAGTACTCAATGAAGGCGACCTCTTAAATCCAGAAATGGAAGGAGAATGTCGGATATCTGTACTATTTTATTTTTGTCGTACCCTTTATTACTTTTCTACAGTTACTCTGTTTGCAGCTCAATCATTGAGTAAACTAGCGATAGGTGGATACAGTATGTTCACTTAAATGTTTTCGATATACATGCACTTTACCACTGTATTTGCCGTCGCGGTTGTTGTAGATTAGTCGGAGAGGGGATTCGTTTATTTACACTGTTTGTATTTTAGGGTGGGGATGGAATAAGTGTGAGGTTGGGGGCCCATAAACCGGTTTAACCCCCCAGTGACTTTTGTCACTGACCGTTCCAAGGCGGTACTTCCATCTTCATCTTATTGTATGTTTGTTTTGTCTTTGTGTGTCTCTTGTTGTTTTTATAGTTATGTACATTTGCTGTTTCCTTGTGTTGCTGTTCGGGCGACTGTTTGCTCTGTATGTGGTGTTTCCTGCATGACTCATTTTTGTACTTTTATAGATAAATCACACCAGAATATAGCCCAATGGACAAATCTCACTAGGATACGTGTTTCATAACTAACAGAAAAATCTCGCCATCATATACCTCTAATAAACAGAATTCACTAGAATATGGACAAACTTGATAGGATACATATAGGATACATATCACATGTCTATCAAACAAATACCACTACGATATCTATCTAATGGGCAAAATGCACTAGGATATGTCTAATGGACAAATCTCAATAGGATATAATTATGTCTAATGGACAAATCTCGCTAGGATATATGTCTAATGGAGAACTCTAAACAGGATATTCTAATGTACACATTTCGCTAGGATATATGTCTAATGAACATCACTATAATGGACAAATCTCACTATGATATATGTCAACGGGCAAACATCACTAGGATATATGTCTGATGGAACAATCTCACAAGGATATATGTCTAGTGTACACGTCTTACTAGGATATATGTCTAATGAATAAGACATCAACGTTTTAAAGTTGGGTCAATGAAGCAACGGAAACACATCTCACAACATAACATAAATAACTTAAAAAATAACGGAAACATCTCAAAACATAACATAAATAATTTAAAAAATCACACGGTAGCCGTCAATATCGATATTGGACAGGCATTGTTTGTGAATGGCAAAAGGCTACATAAGAACGAGACCAATGTGGCGTAGCCGACATCACTGAGGGGGATATATCCTTACCTCCAGTGCATGGGATACGACTGTTGCATCAAACATGTGAGAGATAGGTCCATGGCCTGAAACGATAACCATATTAGTTTAGTTACAATATTATGACCCATCATTTTTCATGTTGGTGGAAAACCTGAAACAAATATATTCAGCAAACATTGCAGACCCTGATTCAGATGGACATATCTGATGTTTACCAACACTGTTTGCCTGTCACATATACGGGATTGGGAGATTAGATAAATTTGCCAGTGAGTGTGACCAAAATTTGGTCTTTAAGGCGGATGGTAGCTAAATGCAAATATTCTGAAAATATCCTCCCCTAGCACCGGCTTAAGCAGTATTCAAATTTCAAAACTAATAACATCAAAACTAGTGATCCCGAAGGACCAGAAAATATAACAACACTGAGAAGACAAAGGTGATGCAGAAAGCTGCTACAAGAGGTTCCGGCATTACTTTTTCTTGAGCAGCCAACTTTTTTAACCCTTTCCCAGTTCTATATTTATTCCAATTGTCAATACCTACTAAATATTCATGGCCAAAATAGTTACAATGAAGCATGGAATGTGTACCATTATAGCTATTTCAGATCTATCAAATTTCAATGGCAGACCCTGATCCGACGGCTGCTATAGGAGCCGTCTGGCCTGGGTCTACTCTATTTGCAAATGCATGAAAACATGTTTATATGAGGGAAAGTGTTAATTATATCAATAAGTATAGTAACAAAGTGGTTGCCTTAGAGAGTTTTTACAGTAGGAGTGGTCTTACACTTCATTACCAACTTAATCATTTCAACGTTGGAATAGCAAATCGGTGTTTAACGATAGAGTCCTATCAGCATGAAATACCTGAGCTTGCGAGATGATTTTGAAAGACAAACAGAGCAGATCCTGATGATAGGGCACCTCCAGAAATCGGCTTATCTGAATCTATCCTGTTTGCAAATGACATTTCATGTGCGTCTCGCACTGCAAGGGTTAACTTTTCAACTTATTTTACTGATAAAGCGATGTAAAACCCAAAACAAAAAAAATCGACATGCTAAGAAATTATTGTTTACCAAACCTGCAGAGAATATTTTTGAAACAACCCACCTATTAGAATTAACTCTTTCACTGCAAATGCCACTAAGCTAATGTACTGTGATTACTATGTAAACAGTTTGGATCTAGATGAGATGCCGAGTAACTTGGCGTCTCAGAAGGGTCCAAAATGTTTGTTACTGTGACAATGACTTTTGAAACAAAAATAAGGAACAACAAAAAAAAGTAAATTTTAGCAAACAACAAAGTTTGCAGACGACATAAGTTGGTAGCAAAAGAGTTTCCAACCCGCCCTCCCTTCAATCATAGGAGCTGCTTTCAGGCACAATTCTCTGGGTTAAATATACGTTCTGGTGAGACAGTTAATAACACCTATTAAAATAAACCAATAATTGCAAGTGAGTCTTGAAAAGCAAAGTATTCATGATGTTTCCTGTCATTGGCCCAGACCTTGTAATATACATCCATGTCTTACCTTTCCTTCTATAATTTTAACTGTTGGTGTGACGTAAAACCAACAAATACGGACGGATGCACGCAAACCGTATGCACTCACGCACCCACAGGTGCATGCTCACACACACATACACACACGCATCCACCCATACGTAAACACATTCATGCATATGCATAAACACAGATGTGCAAACACATATGCATGCACACACGCATGCACAGACACACACAAGCACACTTGCACGCACGCAAACACAAACACACTTTCTTTGACAATATATATCTCACCCAGATCATGGCACAATCCTGCTATCTTAACGCACAAAACGTCTTTATCATCTATTTTCAGATTTCCCTGTTTTCGTCTAAGCTCTTCAACAAATTTTCCCGCCAGATGACACACTCTGTAAACGAATGTATATTAGTATATACTACAATTTGTCACAAACCTTATACTGTCTGTTTTTCTTTCACACAAAAAGTCATCCTAAAATAAAACATCACAGCTGCCACTGAAAAGAAATTAATTTATGTCCAAAAGTGTATTTCAAGTTAAGTTTATTTTCATTTTAGGGGTGTCTCTGAAAGTGTTTTGTAGCCGAGTTTGACCCCTGAAGTATTGATCCCTGTAGATTCTTCTGAATAATGATTTTCCAAAAGGGTCGCACCGACGACCATTAGAAAAGTGTTAACTCTAGGAGTTTTACCACTGTTTTAGAGGTCATAAGTGGACCTAGAGAACGTAGGTTGTTATGTAGGATTGCGAAAGAGCGCAGATAAAAGGAAGAAAATGTAGAGCTATTCTTCCAGGAAGCAGCCCTAAGGATCTCATCCAACGGGTCGTGATTGAAAAATGCCCAGGAATTGAGTAGGGCTCTGAGCTCATAGGGTCTGATTTGTATTCTATGTTAGAGAAACAACTCTCATTTGCTGTCTCTGAAACAGCTGTTACCACTCGAGTAGAAAACTAGATACTGGGGATGTCCTGGGGATAACCCTGCCTGGCCATAGAAGAGACATAGGGCCTGAGAGAGGAGGAGGGAGCCATGGATCTGAAAGTTATGAGGATGGTCCAACCGGCTGCCAGCCTGAAATGGAAATCTTCGTCAAGGTCCACCAGTCAAAACAATACCTCTAGACAGGGGAGTGACTCCCGAGACTAGGAGAGATTAGGAAGCTCTCCCTGCTCGGCTAAGACTAGCCCAAGGGAACAAAATACAAACCCTTGTGGGTCATCTTAGGGGCTTAGAGCATATGGAAGGAGGGAAGAAGGCCTTATAAACAATGACGGCTGAGAATCGTCTACGACCGACGACTGGGAGGGATCAAGATTTGAACTATGGACCTCCAGATTGGTGGTCAAACGCGTTACCACCAGACCACCGCATCATCACTAAAAGGAACATTTTGTGCATAGAGAACGTAGTTGTAATCCTCTTAAAACCACTTATTGACAACATAGCATTTACATGTTGTGGAGTCACTCTAACTTTCGTTGCAATACTGAAGCAATACTGTGTATCTATGAAATAGAATATGAATAAATAAATGACCTGACAACAATTATGTGTCATTTGAAACATTTTAGTATGAAAAATGAATAAATATTACATACTCGATTGCTAAATAAGGTATTTTTTTAACATTTTAAGCAATTATATTTAGATTCTCATTAATCTTCATGAATATGCAAATGAAAACATTATAAACAAGACACTAGACAATTAGAGGAGAAGATTTTCAAAGCTTTGACTATAATTATGTTTCTATAGAAAGCTGGCCACACCCGGGGCGGGAACAATTTTGACCCCAGGGGCATAATTTATATAACTTTTGTAGAGGACCTGAACATGATGCTATGTGCCAAATATGAAAGGTAAGAACCTTCAAGTTTCAGAGGAGATTTTCCAAGTTTTCACTATGTGTTTCTATTGAAAACTAGCCACCCCTGGGGCGGGCCAATTTTGTCCTCAGGGGCATCTATACTACTAAAAGAACGAGTTCGATTTTGTGTCGGATTTGCCGTAAATACAACACAACGTACATATTAGGTAATGTTATATGCGGACAGCTTACACATTGAAGTTGTGTTATTTGACATTGAAACAGCATTGATATCAACAGTTTGGATACAGACACAGAAATTCCCCTACCTACAGAAATGAGCTTCCAATGTGAGTGACGATTGGCGAATATTCCGATACGGACACAAATGTATTATTTATTTGTTTATTTGTTTTGTTTCTCATTTATTATTTGTTGACAAAACACTAATTGGTTTGTAACTGTTTATACGGATAGACCAACTTATTTTGGAACAAAAAATGACCGAATCTAATGTAGACCAAACGGAGCGACTACAGCGATTCTTTATTTTAAAAGCCTTAGCAAGCTGCAATGTTTTCAACATAGCTGTCCTGGTGCAGTGGATATGTATCTGGGCTTGCATGTTCGGGGTCTTGAGTTCGATTCTAACCAGTGACCAATATATTTTTTATAAAAATACTGTCCGTACAAAACAACAATTAATATTAATAATAACATGTATTGTCCTGTTTTATTAACTTGTCAAATGATACGCTTGCTGAACACGCCATATATAGCTTCGGTTGATATCGACCGTTTCCGCTAATAAAAGCTTTCTTACTTGGCTCATTCGAGTACTGATACATTTATTGTGAATTTCGTGAAAAGCGTTTGAAACATAGGTTTACCCAAGCTAAATATATCCTTTCAGTGACGTAGGTATATTCAGATTTGACAGGTCAATAAAAGTACAAAAATGAGTCATGCAGGAAATACCACATACAGAACAAACACTCGCCCGAACAGCAACACAAGGAAACAGCAAATATACATGGGTAGAAAAAACAACAAGAGACGCACAAAGACAAAACAAACATACAATAGGAGGAAGATGGAAGTACCGCCTTGGAACGGTCAGTGACAAAAGTCACCGGGGGTTTAAACCGGTTTATGGGCGCCCAACCTCACCCTTATTCCATCCCCATCCTAAAAGACAAACAGTGTAAATAAACGTATCCCCTCTCCGACTTATCTACAACAACCGCGACAGCAAATACAGTGGTAAAGTGCATGTATAACAAAAAAACATTTAATTGAACATACTGTATCCACCTATCGCTAGTGTACTCAATGATTGAGCTGCAAACAGAGTAACTGTAGAAAAGTAATAAAGGGTACGACAAAAATGAAATAGTACAGATATCCGACGTTCTCCTTCCATTTCTGGATTTAAGAGGTCGCCTTCGTAGAGTACTAAACCTTTCTTGTCGGCGTACATGCAAAGAGGCCAGCGTGATTGCAAACTGTAAAAGGGTTCACAACCAAACATGCAGTATGTTGTAATAATACAGGATCATATCCCTTTTTAATGAATTGTTTTATATATTTGATGAACAAAGTGAGAAAATGGGTATGTCCAATAATTCTACGAAGTTTGTAAATCACATCACCATAAAATTCAGGATGTGAAATACCGTGTCGCAAAAGTACCTTGAGATTACATTTGTACTTGCCAATAAGCGAGAGATTTCGATAGTAAAATTTAGAGAAAGTTTTTCTTAGTTTATGGTATCTATATCCTTGTTTAAGCAGTTTTTCAGTTAAAATGAGATTTCGACTGTTAAAATCGTCAATAGATGAACAAGCTCTAGCAAAACGAATAAGTTGAGATATATAAACCCCGTAAGATGGAGCACGGGGAACATCCCCGTCAAGATGAGGAAAATTTACAATATTAAAATCAAAATCATCTCTTTTGTCATATATTTTAGAAGAAATCATTCCATTATTAATTTTAAGGTCTAGGTCAAGAAACGCTGCATAATTGTCGGACGGGTTAGCTTTATTCAATTTGAGTTCTTTAGGATAAATTGTAGGAATCAGAGCATTAAAGAAAGGGTTATCTAAGTTAAAAATATCATCCAAATATCGACAAGTATCATTGAAGGCTTTTATAACATCTTCTTGTGATTGAGGATTCAAACTCAACATGAAATCTCTCTCATAGCAGTATAAAAACAAATCTGCGACAAGTGGTGCACAATTCGTACCCATGGGAATACCAATTACCTGACGGTATATAGCATTCCCATAACGTACAAATATGTTATCCAAAAGAAAGGTTAGTGCTTCGCAAACTTCTGAGCAAGTCCAATTGGTGTAATATTTCATTTGCTCGTCAGTAAAGAAAGCTTTTTCAGCATTACATGCCAAGAACGATGTTTTTTCTCGGGCAAATACTTTCTGGATCAAGCTAGTAAGCTTATCCTTAATTAAAATATGAGGAAGAGTTGTGTACAGAGTAGAAAAATCGTAAGTGCTTACAGTGGATGCAAGATACCTTTTGTTCTTAAGTTTGTTTAAGACTTCTGAAGAGTTCTTAATAGACCAGAAGAGATTTATTCCAGAATTTTCATAAGTCTTATCACAGTAAAATTTTACATGTTCCTTTACCTTCGTTAAACAAGAAGTCAAAAGTATAGACAATTTAGTAGTTGTACATGAATTAGAATTTGCAATGAAACGCGCTTTATATGGTTTTTTATGTAGTTTTGGTAACCAATACATAGTAGGAAGTTTATGTTGTGTAATTTTAATATCGGTTCCAAATTGTTCACACTTTTTGACATGGTCTGAAATGATGGTCTTTTCGTCAGTGGTAACTGAAATGTATGACTTGGTATTAGTAATTTCCTGCTTCAAGACGTCGATATAATGTAATCGTCAAATAATAATCACATTATTTGATGCCTTATCAGCAGGAACAAAAACGTATTTTGAATGGAAATCCTGTAAACCCTTTTTAAGATGTCTAAATGAAGTTCTAGGTTTAGGTGGAAGAAGGACAATAATAATTAATAACAAAATTTTAACATATAATTGAAAAAGAATAAAAATTAAAAAGAAGATTAGGAACGCATATGGAGAAACAGGCTGCTTGCGCAGAAATACTAATAACCAATAACGTAGGTAATATATACAATGCAAAAAAGGTTGCTTTTTCAACAGTTATCAGCGTTACAGTAGTACAACGATCAGATGGCGTTGTTTACAAAACAGTACGTATGTAAACACAGACAATTAACGATAAATTAAACTGCGACATGTGGTATAGGTTAATCCAGATCTAACAGCATAACCATTACACCTCTGCTTCCTATCCTAATTTACATATCACAGTTGTATTTATCGTTAATTTTCTGTGTTTACATACACACTGTTTTGTAAACAACGCCATCTGATCGTTGTATTGTCCTGTTTTATTAACCTGTCAAATTTGAATATTCCTACGTCACTGAAAGGATATATTTAGCTTGGTTAAACCTGTGTTTCAAACGTTTTTCACGAGATTCACAATAAATATATAGGTACTTGAATAAGCCAAGTAGGAAAGCTTTTATTAGCGGAAACAATCGATATCAACCGAAGCTATATATGGCGTGTTCAGCAAGCGTATAATTTGACAGGTTAATAAAACAGGACAATACTACTGTAGTAGGAAATAAATTAAGAGAGGAAGAGCAAAACAGCTCATGCGTCCTCGGCCAAATCGGCCTAAGGCCTAAATACGTGTGCTAAATACTCGCTATATTGAGACTTGTTGTTATTTTGTTGTTTACATAACAGCACAGAAATACAGGGCCAGACAACACACTTTAGTAACTCGCCACATATTATGTACTGGGCTTTGGTCTAATGGATATATACGTAGTCTTGCAAACAGGGGGTCGTGGGTTCGAATCTCAAGCTATGCAGTTTACTTTATATTAAAACTGATTTGCTATTTGTAATTTTCTTTTTAATTTTTATTCTTTTTCAATTTTATATGTTAATATTTTGTTAAAAATCATTATATGTTATTATTAATATGTATTGTTGTTTTGTACGGACAGTATTTTAATGAAAAAAAATATTAGTCACTGGTAATAATCGAAATCTAGACAGCCACATGCAAGTCAAGATACATATCCATTGCACTAAGACAACTATGTTGAAAAAATTGCGGCTTGCTAAGGCTTTTAAAAATAAAGAAGTGCTGTAGTCGCTTCGTTTTGTTTACATTTGTATATTGTTTTGTTTACAAACTACAGTAGTACAACGATCAGATGGCGTTGTTTACAAAACAGTGTGTATGTAAACAGAAAATTAACGATAAACACAACTGTGATATGTATATTAGGATAGGAAGCAGTGGTGTAGTAGTTATGCTGTTAGATCTGGATTAACCTATACAACATGTCGCAGTTTAATTTATCATTAATTGTCTGTGTTTACATACACACTGTTTTTTAAAAACGCCATCTGATCGTTGTACTACTGTAGTAGGAAATAAATTGAGAGAGGAAGAGCAAAAACGCTCATGCGTCCTCGGCCAAATCGGCCCAAGGCCTAAATACGTGTGCAGTTCGCGCGAACTGGCATTGTACCATTTGTTTGCATACCCCATATGCATATGTTACCGTAATTATTTTAACTGTTTTAATGCAATCGATTCTATTGTTTTCCTAACAAAAGTGTACTAACGAGAATGACAGACGGAGAGCACAACTTATTGGCTGAAACGCTCCTCGGCCAAATCACCCCAGTTCCTAACTGGTCATACTGTTGTCTGTTTTCACAGACAGCGACACTGAGACTGGTACAGTAGCAATTTTGAACATGTATACAATACTGTCTGTTGCATCATTTAGAGGGATTTTACTCTTTAGACGGACTTCGACGTATCTGCATATTATATACTTTACAGAGTCGCTGATAAAAGTGCATGTCTCTCGAATGCTCTATGAAGCATTTATTATAATCTAGAACGTGTGGTGTATAAGGGTGTACCGTTCTGAAAGAGAAATTCTTGGTGATTAAAGGCTTTTTGTTGAAACAAGATCGTTACTTGCCTACATAATTGTTTTTAAATTCATTCATTTTCACAGTATCATAATATCAATTACATTTATAAGGAACTAAAGTAGCTGAAACGAAGACGTTCTCTGTGCAGCTTTACCAAAAACCAGTATGGACATTTTTTGAAATTAAATAAACATCTTTACTATCTTCACCGTTCGGCCCACCTGTTCCAGATTTTAAATGAACTGTTTCTTTAGGTAATGATTACAATCATTTATTTCATCACAAACCAAACACATCGGATTTAGATGTTACTCTTTACCAAGTAGTATTTTGAGAAATCTTAACAGCTAAATTAATAAACCGTTGCTTTAATGGCACTTAAATTAGTGCTCTTAATATTGTTTGTAGGAAACATTTATTTGGTTTTACATGACGTTAGTACTATTTCAGTTTACTTACAAGCTGCAAGACATCCTTACTTGACAGATCAGACTAAGATATGGATCAAACCCAGTGCTATGAGAAGCAAAGTAATTGTCAATTAGGGACTCCAACTACTTGACCACCGAGGCCCTTTTGAGTTGAATGTTATATTTGTGTTATATACAATATATTTAAATTCAAATACCGGTTCATCTTGGTATAAGCAGCAATTAAGCAGGTCTTTTTCTGTGCTATTTTAACATTATCTAATATGATGTAAAGAAGTATATAAGATAAAGTGTTTACCCTTACATAAACTATGTTTTTTCCGTCGATATTTTGTCCTGTAAACCAAACATCTTTAACATAAAACTTAAGGTTACACTATAATTAATAACGATATTGGAAAAGAATTGTAGTGATTGTACTTTGCAATTCATCAGAATGTAGTAAACAGTGTGCCCGCGCCAGCGCGCGCTCTTTTCTACTGATTTATAGAAATCGTGTAGAGGACCTAAACATAATGCTATGTGCCAAATATGAAAGCAAGGGGCATAAGGGGCATAATTTATAACTTTTGTAGAGGACCTACAGATAATGATATGTGCCAAAAATGAAAGATGAGAACCCCGTAGATTCAGAGGAGAAGATTTTTAAAGGTTCAAATTGTTGACCTGGGACGACGGACGACGCACACCGCATATATAATGAAAAATGGAAGTCTTGTTATCAATGTGTCAAACTTGTATTATTATCTTATTACAATGTCACTATACCTCATTGGTTCAATTAGAACCTAATCAGTGTTCTCAGAGGAGCCCTTACGCACAGGTTTTGAATTGTTTGCTATTTCAGATCACAATGTAGCATTTCATACTGATTTGAATCGAATATAAACAGTGATGGGTCACTTTGAAAATCCAAGACTTTATAATATCTAATTGCCTGATAAATATTCATGACAAAATTAATAACAGCATTAATATCTATTACCTAAATTGTCATAATGACACATGATATATTAGTACTAATATCCTAGCACTCTACTATCACACCAAGCCTTACCCTATTGAGTGCTCGAATCGGTTGTGGGAAGCACCGGGGTATACTAAATAACACATGCCCAGCTGCTTGATATATCGAAGACGCTGGAACTCAGGCGTGTCGATGATTCTTACCAACAGAGGGTGCAACTCGATCAGTCCATGGATCGGATCATTGAAAATCTAAAATAAAGAGATACAGCAAAATCGGGCGTACAGTAAACACTGGACGTTCAATTTAGTATAAAAGTACAAAAATGAGTCATGCAGGAAACACCACATGCAGAACAAACAGTCGCCCGAACAGCAACACAAGGAAACAGCAATTGTATATAACTATAAAAACAACAAGAGACGCACAAAGACAAAACAAACACACAATAGGGGGAAGATGGAAGTACCGCCTTGGAACGGTCAGTGACAAAAGTATCGACCATGGAGACATGTAGCAGCTCAATGCAGGGTTAAAGGCATGCAGAAAGCTCTTCTAGCTTTCTGCTTGCCTTTCAGCCTTCATTAAGCAGCCACCGGCCTAAAAGTATCTAACTTCTCTAGTAGAATTCGAGTTTAGAGGGATTTAACTGTAATTCGTACTGATTTTATATTAGACGTTTAAAGGCACCATTATCAATCCCATGTATATATCTTTATAAGTGTATACATTTGCATTTACAAACTCAGCAAGTAGCAATCAAAAGTTGAGTTGTATCACCATGATTTACATCATTTTTAATGAGATGCAAAATGAGATTTAGTAATTAGATCCAAATCATTCAAATTTTAAGAGTAGTATAATTTTGATGGTAAATTTGATAGTGAATGTGACAAGAATTTTAACAGATTATGATTTTATTGTATAAGTACAAATATGAGCCATGCAGGAAACCCCATATACAAAATAAACAGCCGCCCGAACAGCAACATAAGAAAACACAGCAAATGTACATAGCTAGCAAATACACAGCAAATGTACATAACTTGCAAAAACAAAACGACGCATAAAGACAAAACAAACAAACAATAGGGGGAATTAACGCCTTAAAACAGTCAGTGACAATAGTCACTGGGGGTTTAAACAGGTTAAGGGGCGCCCAAACTCACACCTCACATGTATGCCATTATAACTATTGCAAAATGACATGAACAGACAAAATGAGTGATTTAGACTAATCTCAAAAATTATTATTCAAAACTGGTTAATCAATTATGTATTTTTATTAAACTAGCATCATACATATGTCAGTTTTTCAAACACTTTCTTTCTGAGTAACTTTATGAGAAAAATAAATGTAATAACACTGTAGCATTTCATAACTATAAAGGTTTATCATGTTTTACAGCAATGCTAATTAACCCATTTAATAGCTTAAGCTCATCACTAAGTTTAGCAGTCAAGGCAGATTGTCCTTCATCAGAATGTGTCGGATTGCTCTATTGGCATTCCATAGTTCGAGATGTCCATATTAAGTTGCATGACCTAAACCTAATTAGAGTTCGGGTGTCTTGAAGGGTTGCACATGTAACTGAGTTTCTCGTTTTCTCACCACTTTACTACGTCTCCTTCTAAACAAATCCAAGGCTGGGGATGGTGTCTCAATTGGCTGCTTTAAAGTATCAAAAGCCTAGTTTGTTGGCTCAAGCATCATCATCAATTCCTCCATTGTTATGTAGTTGCAAGAACTTCTTAATATATTTACTTATCTTCATTTAATATTAACTGCACTAATCAGTCTTTAATAAAACATAGATTAAGTAACAAAAATATAATGTATATGAATAAAAATGAAACATAATAAATGACAGGCAGTGCCTTGCTTAGTATGTAGTACAGGTATCAACGCGAGATATCGATTCTGTTCTTCAACGCTGTGTGGAGAATGTTTCTTGGCTAAAGCATCATAATAAATTCCTCCTTTCCTATGTACGAAAGGTGATCAAAACGTTCGCGGAAATGTGAACATATCAGAGTAATCCATGGCAATGTCACTTCACGGAACCTGGCCCAAGACGTTTAGACTGTAATCTGGAGATGTAAACCAGGACCTGTGCTTAATCTTTTTCAAAATATTCCCCATTGACCATGATACACTTTCTGCATCGCTGTATCCCGAGTTGACAAATTATTCCCTGAATAGATCAACGCTGATGTTAACGATGGATGCCTGTACTGCAATGCAGAGCTCGTCTGTATCGTCAAACTGTATCCCGCAGAGATAACTTTTCACGACGGGACGGGAAACAGGAAAAAGTCACATGGCGACAGGTCAGGGTTGTACGGAGGATAATCTCAAATCTCAAAAACCAGCTGATCGAGCGCCTTCTGTGTTGTCGCTGCCTGATGTGAAGGGGCGTTGTCCTTGTTGAATACTATTCGCGGCAGGGGCTCGGACCTCTTCTTCCTCATGACCTCGGCATTTCTACTGTTAACGTTGTTGACGTATTTTGTAAACCGCATAAACTAGACTTCACGAAGTATGAACATCATGGTAATATAAATTGGATTTATGGTCCGCAGACATCGAGAATAGATTTAAAAAAAATGAAATTTTATATTTAAATAGCAAAGAAAGAGTTCTCAATCATGTAAAAGTTTCATAAGTATCGTATATGAAATAAAGAAATGGTAATACTTTTCCGCGAACTTTTTGATCACCCTCGTAGTTGTAAGAACTTCTTAATAGATTAACTTATCTTCATTTAAAGCCAAGGCGGTTCTCTCTTTGTCACCCTTACTTTTGTTTGTCTTGTGTCTTTGTGCTTGTGTTTTGTTCATGTTTGTCTCTGGTGCTCGTGTATTTGTTGGTGTTTTCTGTGTTCTTCGTGTGTTTGCGTGTGTTTGATTGTGTGTGTGTGTGTGACATGCTGTCTATTGATGTGTTGATGGTGATTGCGTCTTGTATGTGACTTTCTACTGTATGCGTGTGTATGAGTATAAATTGCTATGCTTTCTGTAGGTGTTTTGGTGATGATGGCGTTTTGTGTGTTGCTTCTCCTGCTAGACTTTACTACTTTTTCATTTATTATACTATTCAGTCTTTAAAATAACATGAATTAACAAAAATATAATGTATATCAAAACAATGAAACATAATAAATGGTAGGCAGTGCCTTGCTGAATATGTAGTAAAGGTATCAACGCGAGGTTCAACGCTGTGCGGAGAATGTTAGATCATAACACCGCTACATACAAAAAATAAAATCATATCGACTAAATGAAAAAAGTAGTAAGGTCAAGCAGGCAAAGCCATATACAAGACGCAACCACCACCAAAGCATCGATAGATAATATAAGTTCAAGTATGAGTCATGCAGAACAAACAGCCGCCCGAACAGCAACATAAGAAGACACAGCAAATGTAAATAACTACCAAAAGCACAAAGAGACGCACAAAAACAAAACAAACAATATGGGGAAGGTGGAAGTACCACTTTGGAACGGTCAGTGACAATAGTCACTAGGGGGGGGGGGGGTTAAAACGGACTAGGGGCGTCCAACCTCAACCTCACACTTATTCCATCCCCTCCCTACAAGACAGTGTAAGTAAACGTATCCCCTATCCGACTAATCTACAACAACCGTGATGGCAAATACAGTGGCAAATTGCATGTAAAACGAAAACATTTAAGTGAAACAAACTGTATCCACATATCGCTAATGTACTCAATGATTGAGCTGCAAACAGAGTAGCTGTAGTCAAGTAATAAAGGCACGACAAGAACAAAATATTACAGATATCCGACGGACTCCTTCCATCGCCTTTTCCGGATTCACACACACAACTACACACCCAAACACTCGCACATACACGAGAAGAACACAGAAAACCTTAACAAACAGACAAGTACTAGAGACAAACATTCCAAACATGAACAAAAGCAAAAGTACAAAGACACCAAATAAACAAAAGTAAGTGTGACAAAGAGAAAACCGCCTTGGAACGGTCAGTGGAAAAATCACCACTGGGGGTTTAAACCGTTTTACGGACGTCCTAACCTCACACTTATCTCAAAGTCACCCTAGCTTAACAAATAATGTAAGTAAAGGTATCCCCGCCGGACTTTCCCACAACATAGAAGACGGTAAACACATGACAATATGTAAAACATGGCATACCAACTGTGAAAAATCCGTCAAATATGTACTTTTACCTCCGTTACCACTCATAATTCTGCTCTATTCACATACCTCGTTCTTATTTTTCTTTCAAGTATTGGATTAATTTTCTTGATAGTTACTAGATTTAAATGTTGAAGTTTGAAACCTGGTCCAGCAAAATAATAATTAGATGAAATGTGTTTTTCTCAAACGCTCAAAGAGACCTCAACGTGGTTGTGGTGAATGTCTTTAAATGAATAATCTTCCACAATTAATCTAGCGTCACAACAATCTTGAATGATCACATTATCAACTTCATAAATCTAATTTGGTTTACGATTACAAAAGAATCTGTAACCTTTATCTACGATTATTTTTATCAACTTTCTTTTTTTAAAAACATAGCCAACGGTGAATACATTAAATGTTCTTCCTAAATATCACTTAAATACCTCTGCTCGAAGATTTAGCATTAAAGACGGTCATAATTAATGTAATTAACAACGGCAATGAACGTATAAAAGTACAAACATGAGCCATGCAGGAAACACCACATACAGAACAAACAGCCACCCGAACAACAACACAAGAAAACACTGCAAATGAACATAACTAGCAAAAACATAAAGAGACGCACAAAGACAAAACAAACAAACAATAGGGGGAAGATGGAAGTACCGCCTTAGGACGGTCAGTGACAATAGTCACTGGGATTTAAAACGGTCACGGGGCGCCCAACCTCACACTTATTCCATCCCCACCCTTAAAGACAAACAGTGTAAATAAATGTATCCCCTCTCCGACTAATCTACAACAGCGACGGCAAAAACAGTGGTAAAGTGCATGTAAAACGAAAACATTTAAGTGAAACAAACTGTATCCACCTATCGCTGTTGTACTGAATCATTGAGCTTCAAACAGAGTAACTGTAGAAAAGTAATAAATGGTACAACAAAAACGAAATAGTACAGATAGCCGACGTCCTCCTTCCGTTTCCGGATTTAAGAGGTCGCTTTCATAGAGTACTAAACTTTTCTTGTCGGCGTGCATGCAAAGAGGCCAGCGTGATTGCCAACTGCAAAATGGTTTACATTTTTAAGAATAACTGCTTTATTTCTTCACCAAACCCTACGTTGCGACAACTCCTTATGATCTTCCCTTCGAAATAATTCTAAAGAGTGGTCATAGCATAGGGTTTTGTGGAGAAATCACGATTTTAGTACCTAAGTACGCACTTATATCTGTTGCTCTGCTCTAATAGAGTGGCATGTTAATGTAATGAACAATGGCAATGAACGTTTAAGACATGCACTGACATACATGAAAAAGTAGTAAAGTGAAGCAGGAAAATCCACACACAAAACGGCACTATCACATTAACATCGATAGAAAGCAAGTAATACACAAACCAACACACACCTACAGAGGAGATGGAAAGTTTAAACACGAACAAACGTACAAGTACAAAGACACCAGACCAACACACATGTAAGGGTGAACACACACAAACACGCACACGCACGAGATGAAAACTATAAACCTGATCAAACACGTAAGTACAGACACCAAACAAACAAAAGCAAGGGTGACAAAGAGAGTACCGTCCTGGAATGGTCAGTGGCAAAACCACCACTAGGGGTTTAAACCGGTTTACGGACGTCCTACCTCACACTTATCTCAAAGCCACCATAGCTAAACAAACATTGTATATATAGGTATCCCGTCGGACTTTCCCACATCATAGAAGACGATCGATCATTACAGTACAAAATGTAAAACATCGCATAACAACTGTGAAAGTCCATCAAATATGTATTCAATGACTTTGCTGAAGACAGAACAACTGTTGGGAAGCCGTTAAAGGCATGGCACAGAAAAGGCAATGCATGAGGAGTCTGGTAAGTTCATCCCATTCCTTGGTTTTTCCATCTTATAATCACTCTAACAGAGGTTCAGATAAATTATAACACTTTTAAGAATACCTCCTTTATTTCTCGACCAAACCCTATGTTGTGACAACTCTTTAGAATCTTCCCTTCGAACTGATTCTCAAGAGTGGTCATAGCATAGGTTTTGGTGGAGAAATCACGATTTTAGTACCTGAGTTTGCTCAGAAATACGCTGCTCTGCTCTAATAGAGTGCCATGTTTTCAAACAAAATGGATTAGACTTTACAGACATTGACTTTCCATTACCAAATTCCAGTACATTGATAAACGTGAAAGTAGTAAACGACTAAGTTTAAAACCTATATATTTGGCTGACATACCAATAGTGGGTATAACACCAGCAGTAAAGTGGTATTACTAGTTTTATTAATCTGATGAATTTGTATAAGAAGCTGATTGAAACTCGATTGTGATTATTAACAGTAGGCAGTGAAGACCTAAATATTTAGACACAAGACCAGTTGATTTTGCTATATAAAAGCACTTAGAACAACTCAACAAAGCTCTTCTTCATTGTAATGTAAAGGAAAATTATAAAGACTGTCCCTATAGAAAATAAACAGTTTTGTACTATAGCAACATAGATGTATCCAAATATAAATTAATTCATGAATCTGGATTATTAAATTTAAAGTATCTAAGTAATTTTATCAATCATTAGTCTTTCATACCCTTTCATAAAATAACTATAACAATCATCAACTATTGAGTCTTTTTTAGACATTTTCTAGACATTTTTCATTTAAAATGTCCGTTGTTTTAATTTGCTCTGGAATCCTTATTCCCTATTCTAATCAAATTGTTCAAGGTTGTGTGCATTATCACTAGTTTCGTGATGTCTAAACCCTTTACACCATGACTATTCGTGTGAAAAGTAATGACACTATGAGTATTTATTAGCACATGGACACATGAATAGTTTGGCCATGCCGGAATCTGTAGAATCATATCTATATTATATCATAAGCAAACAGAGCAGATCCAGATCTGACGGCTCCTCTAGGAGCCGTCTAATCTGGGTATCCTATGTTTGCAAAAGCTTAGATAGGTTGTTTGATAAGTAAAAGGTTAATCAGTTTAGTCTAACTCATCATAATGTTATTCATAAACGTTCATCTTCCTTAAACCTCGTTGTCGCCAAACGCATTTCTTTTTATAGCTCCAATAAACACCTTCTTCCACCTAAACCTAGAATTTATTTAGACATCTTAAAAAAGGTTTACAGGATTTCCATTCAAAATACGTTTTTGTTCCTGCTGATAAGGCATCGACTAATGTGATAATTACTTGACGATTACATTATATCGATGTCTTGAAGCAGGAAATTATTAATACCAAGTCATACATTTCAGTAACTACTGACGAAAAGACCATCGTTTCAGACCATGTCAAAAAGTGTGAACAACTTCGAACCGATATTTAAATTACACAACATAAACTTCCTACAATGTATTGGTTTCCAAAACTACAGAAAAAACCATATAAGGCGCGTTTCATTGCAAATTCTAGCTCATGTACAACTACTAAATTGTCTATACTTTTGACTTCTTGTTTAACGAAGGTAAAAGAACATGTAAAATTCTACTGTGATAAGACTTATGAAAATTCTGGAATAAATCTCTTCTGGTCTATTAAAAACTCTTCAGAAGTCTTAAAAAACTTAAGAACAAAAGGTATCTTACATCCACTGTAAGCACGTACGATTTTTCTACTTTGTACACAACTCTTCCTCATATTTTAATTAAAGATAAGCTTACTAACTTAATCCAGAAAGTATTTGTCCGGGAAAAAACATTATTCCTTGCATGTAATGCTGAAAAAGCTTTCTTTACTGACGAGCGAATGAAATATTACACCAACTGGACTTGCTCATAAGTTTGCGAATCACTAACCTTTCTTTTGGATAACATATTTGTACGTTATGGGAATGTTATTCGTCAGGTAATTGGTATTCCTATGGGTACGAATTTTGCACCACTTGTCGCAGATTTGTTTTTGTACTGCTATGAGAGAGATTTCATGTTACGTTTGAATCCACAATCAGAAGAAGATGTTATAAAAGCCTTCAATGAATTTCTCGATATTTGGATGATTGGGTGATTGTGTGGCGGCCATAAAACGTCGCCCCGTACTTCATTCTCAGTGTTGTTATACCTTCTGATCCTTCGAGATCATGATTTCAGTACTCCTTGTTCTGAAAATTGAATACCGCTTAAGCCGATGCTAGGGGGCGTGAGCAGTGTTGCGCTTTCAATTACTGCTGATGAACAGACTCAATAAAACCGAGTCTGCAATTTTCTCTTTTTGTGTTGCAATTTTTGCTTACGGGGGATCACCACCCTTCAGAATTTATAATCTTCACAACAGCAGATGTTAAGTGCTTGTTTGGCGGCCGTAAAACGTCACCCCGTATTTCATTCTCAGTGTTGTTATACCTTCTGACCCTTCGAGATCATGAATTTCAGTACTCCTTGTTCTGAAATTTGAATACCGCTTAAGCCGGTGCTAGGGGGCGTGAGCAGTGTTGCATCTTCATTTACTGCTGATGAACAGACTCAATAAAACCGAGTCTGCAATTTACTCTTTTTGTGTTGCAATTTTTGCTTTCGGGGGATCACCACCCTTCAGAATTTAGATCCTGCTTGTCTTTACTACTTTTTCATCAATTAGATAACCCTTTCTTTGATGCTCTGATTCCTACAATTTATCCTAAAGAACTCAAATTGAATAAAGCTAACCCGTCCGACAATTATGCAGCGTTTCTTGATCTAGACCTTAAAATTGATAATGGAATGATTTCTTCTAAAATACATGTATATGACAAAAGAGATGATTTTGATTTTAATATTGAAATTTTCCCTTATCTTGACGGAGATGTTTCTCGTGCCCCATCTAACGGGGTTTATATATCTCGACTTATTCGTTTTGCTAGAGCTTGTCTGTTGACGATTTTAAAAGTCGAAATCTCATTTTAACTGAGAAGTTGCTTAGGCAAGGATATAGATACCATTAACTAAGAAACTTTCTCTAAATTTTACTATCGAAATATCTCACTTATTAGCAAGTACCAATGTAATCTCAAGGCGCTTCTGCGACACGGTATTTTACATCCTGAATTTTATGGTGATGTGATTTACAAACATTGTAAAATTACTACGTAAAATTATTGGACATACCCATTTTCTCACTTTGTTCATCAAATATGTTAAAAAAAATAATTAAAAGGGAATATGATCCTACAGTACTACAACATACTGCATGTTTGGTTGTCAACTCTTTTACAGTTGGCAATCATGCTGGCCTCTTTGCATGTACGCCGCCAAGAAAGGTTTAGTACTCTATGAAGGCGATCTCTTAAATCCAGAAATGGAAGGAGAACGTCAGATATCTGTACTATTTCGTTTTTGTTGTACCATTTATTACTTTTCTACAGTTACTCTGTGTGCAGTTCAATCATTGAGTACACTAGCGATAGGTGGCTACAGTTTCTTCACTTAAAAGTTTTCGTTATACATGCATTTTACCACTTTTTTGCCATCGCTGTTGTAGATAAGTCGGAGAGGGGATACGTTTATTTACACTGTTTGTCTTTTAGGGTGAGGATGATATAAGTGTGAGGTTGGGCGCCGAAAAACCCGGTTTAACCACCCAGTGACTTTTGTCACTAACCGTTCCAAGGCGGTACTTCCATCTTCCCCCTATTGTATGTTTGTTTTGTCTTTGTGCGTCTCTTGATGTTTTATAGTTATGTACATTTGCCGTTTCCTTGTGTTGCTGTTCGGGTGGCTGTTTGTTCTGTATGTGCTCTTTCCTGCATTACTCATTCTTGTACTTCAATAATCATAATGCAGCCCTAAAATCGCCATCAAATATTGAGTTTGTAACTTTTCGTCAGCATAGGCGAAACCATGGTAACTTTTGTAAAAAGTTTGGTAGATCCAGATAAGACACTAGTAACCCGTTGTCGATTCATCAGGATTCAAACTGTTTGATATTCTGATGATTGTATTATTGTAAAAACGCCACTTTAACCCTTTCCTTCATATAAATGCCTTTTCATGCATTTGCAAACAGAGGAGACCAAGATCAGACGGCCCCTACATGATCAGGGTCTGCTCTTTTTGCTAATGGAACTTGTTAGAGCTGTTTCTTTACTGTCTAAAATAGTACCACCTACCATATTTCATTATAACTATTCGGTCCATGAATATTCAGTATTGGACTTTGGACTAAATATAGAAAGGTGAATGGGTTAAAAAGTGAAGCAAAAATGTATTTGGTGGAGAAAGTATACCTCACTTTCAGGATAACAGCAGGTGTTAAGTGCTTGTGTGGCGGCCGTCAAAAGTCAACCCGTACTTCATTCTCAGTGTTTTTATATTTTCTGGTCCTTCGGATTCATCAGTTTTGATGTTATTGGTTTTGAAAATTGAATACTGCTTAAGCCGTTGATAGGGGCGTGTGTAGTGTTACACAATAAAACCGAGGCTGCATTTTGTTTTTCGCATTGCTACTTTTGCTGTCGAAGGGTCTCCCACATTCAGGACATCAATACACATCGCAGTTTCCAAAATGAAATTCTGATTTTAATCCAGAATCAAAATTCGTTTCCATATTTGCTTACATACGTAGAAAGAACATACTTTAACTTAATTGTCCCATTTTATGTTTTACCTTTGGATCCAGCTGTGGTGAATTGTTCGCCATGACTAAATTACTGAAGGATTTCTACTGAACGGCTATCGGCAAATATCTGAAAATAAAATATAAAAAAAACCAATAATGCATAACCCTTTACTCCATAAATACAGCATTTCAATGATTTTGTAAACAGCACAGACCCAGTACAGATGGCTCCTATAGGCTCGGGTTGATCATGGTCTGCTCTGTTTACTTATGAAAGAATGTAAATATGACTAGATAACTCACTTTCAAGATTTATTTACTTCACAACAGCAGGTGTTAAGTGCTTGTGTGGCGGCCGTAAAAAGTCGATCCGTACTTCATTCTCAGTGCTATATTTTCTGGTCTTTCGGGATTATTAGTTTTGATGTTATTAGTTTTGAAAATTGAATACTGCTTAAGCCGGTGCAAGTGGGGCGTTAGTAGTGCTGCAGTTTTAATTAATACTCATGAACAGAATCAATAAAACCGAGTCTGCAATTTTCACTTTTTGCATTGTTACTTTTGCTTTCGATGGATCATTCACTTTCAGGATACTTAAGCCTTTATTTGACGACTTTTTTGACGACTTTACACCATTGCAAACATAGAAGACCAAAGCATAATTAAATTACACAAGACGGAACATATCTGATCAAACAGTTCCTATAGAAGCTGTCTGATCAGGAACTGCTCTATTTTCTAAGATTTAGCAGCTCTAATACCCTATTCTTTGCTTCTGGCAATGATTTAATTATATATTATTTTCTAATACAATTATCATTAATCGATAGTCATAGGCTATATCTTGCACGAAGTAAATGGACAAAATTCACATGCATTTATTTACAAACTAATATATCAAGATGAATTAAATTTTAGAGAATTTTATCTATGGAAGGCCGTTTGCATAATGCTATATGTAACTATGGGTTTAACTGTTTGCATAATACTATCTTTAACTATGGGTTAACTGTTCACTATATAGCTAAGACAATTAACAGTCTTGTTTCTTATTACCATGGATTAAGCGGGAAACTAGTTTTAACAGAACGTCTTAATCTATACGTTTAATGGGCTTAATAATCAAATGGGAGAAATAGTTCACCCGACGTATTCACGTGGTCAATAGATAGAATAGACAGATGTACAACAGAGCTAGTTTCAATAAATGTGAACAGAAAGAGTTAATTGGCTCATGACTGACACACATTACTCACTGCCACTTATTTAACGCTAGCACTAATAGCGCGGTTGTGATCAGCCGTACTCGTATAGTGCACTAAAAGCTGATTGTATGGGTTGACTCCCTCATACAAACGCCTTTTTTAGCATTTGCAAACAGAGTAGACACAACTCAGATGGCTATAGGAGCCATCTGGTCAGGCTTTACTCCGTTTGCATTTGACATGACAGTTTTTGTCAAAGAAAAAGATGTCCTTGAATAGTATACAATATCAAAAACGGCTAATAAATATGCATTTTGTCATTATTTCTTACATGAACATTGAGCAGGGAAACGAAATGCTTCTTTGAATACATACTTCATCATTGGAGACCATCAATGTACAAAATAATGCCACCATGAATATTGATTAGATTGTTTTAATAGCACATATATAAAGCATTTGCAATGAGAAAGTCACTTATTGAGCAAGATTGATTGGTGAAATGACGTATATATATCATATGCAATAATTATCTAAATTGGCGAGTTGACATGGTATTGTATGTATACATATATATGCCTCCATGAATATTGATTAGATTGTTTTAATTGCACATTAGCACAGACAGTTCTTGCCATGGCAGAACCTGTAGAACTTATATCCGTTTAATTTTATAAGGCCAAATAACATGTGTGGTTCAGGTAACCCGACCGACCCTATTTTTACCGCCGACCCTAAAATCGAAATAACAAATTCTGCGGTACGAGTGCGAAATGATTTTGGGTGAAACAGACCTGGCCCGAAACGGTTTCGTAGTCTAAAAGATGGTCGCCGCAACAGAATTTGCAGTTTCATTTTCTCAGACTAAATTCAGTCGACATTCAAGGAAAGTTCATTTCTGTTTGAATTGTTTTCAAAGGTTTTAAAACTAAAAAGAGAATGTTTGACATTTCTGAATGAACTTGCAAAAACCATCTTCGACACGGTCACAGAGACTGTTCACTAACTAGTTTCATGTAATCCCCGCTATAGGAAAACGAACTACTTGTGATATAAAACATTGCAGACCCAGATCAGTTGCCGCACTGCCAGTGCGGCGTCTGTCAGATCAGTCTTCTGAGCTTGACACTTATGATATCAGAATCAATATTATTTGCTTTAATTTCCACAGCAAATACCATAGACCGGATCTATGCTATGTTGGTATTAAATGCATTGGCTGAATTTCGTCTGTCTACCCTGTTGTTTCTTATTTAAAGACTGCATCTAGATGCTTTAATATTATTATTCAATCTAGTAACAATGTGAACTCTATTGAAATGTTAATATTAAAATGAGCTTGCTATATGCAATTTCAAACCATTGGATTTCAAGAACAAAATGAAAAAATATACATAAAATTTTGTCATACTAAGTGGTTAAACATCCTTTCCATTGTACCATTAACTGGGCCAATGGGGTATGAATTGCAAAGCTTTGTGCATCCAAAGGTTTTGGAGTTTCTTTACATGGTACCTATTGTAATTCATACCTCAATATGGAAATGTTTGTTTCTTAAATAAATACAGTGTAGCTACTCCCGATTTGTCAGGCCTGCAGGAAAGATGGCAAAACTCCAATATTGCAAAGAAAATTAGGGAAATGTAGGGCATCTATTATAACCCGTTAACAAATCCACATGACTTTTAATATCACATGAACAGTAAATGTCATTTGCATTTGCTCTTTACCCTTAAACACCAAGTTTACTCTTTTGGGCTTAAAGGTCTCGATTTTGATCTCTTTTCAACTTTGTCTTGACCCAGTCTACATAGAATTTTGGGTATCTGACATGGTGAAGTTGTCTGTCAGATCAGGATCTAATTTGTTTGGCAACTCTATAGAATACTACAGATAAGTTGCTACTGTCAGCCATAGAAATGAAATTTTATTAAATTTAGAAAATATCCTTAACACTGTGCTCCACAGAAGTATGTTTGCAAATAGAGTAGATCCATATCAGGAGTTGCCTGATCTGGATCTGTTTGCTCTGTTTGTATTATTCAATGCTTTCTGAATAATACGGATCTGAATATCCACTGTAAGATTTTATTTATATATGTCAGTATCAAACAATTAATGGTCAAAGGGTTGTTTATACACACTGTATTAAATAACTTGACTGCATTCATTTTTTAAACTCTGACACAAACCAGAATGCTCCTCAAGGGTCATCAGTTTGTGTCAATAAAGTTGAGATTTGACATATTTATCTGTATTTCAGGCAACAAGAAAAAATCAATTCATAGTAGTATAAAAGTATATAAAAGGCACATTTATATTCACAGTGGGTATATTATTTAATGAATATTCAGCAAAAGGGTATGTTCAGCAAAAGAGGGATTGATAGGTCTAGGACTATTATATAGATAGCTGTAGACCAGTATATTCCGATTTGATATATATCACTACTAAGAACAAAACAAGTCCCTACCTTCCTACCCTAATCTTTCAGAGATGTTACATGAACCACACATATTCCTAAGCACATACAAGTTTACAAGTTTATGTACAAGTTTACAAGTTTATTTGATACAAAGTATATAAGGCCATGGCCCATATTACACAAAATAGTTATAACATTTTAAATGACATCCCCAATTAAAATGATACACTGAAAATATATATGTATACATGCAATATCATGTCAACCCGCCAATTTAGATAATTATTGCATATAATATATATACGTTATATCACCAATCAATCTTGCTCAATAAGTGACTTTCTCATTGCAAATGCTTTATATATGTAAATCGTTGTTTTACGAATAGTCAGATCATCTCTACTTGACATAATTTGGTTAAACATTCCAACTGTTCTACACTGTATCCATCGATCAATAAATATGTTTTGTCTTCAGTCTTTAAAAGTCTGGCACTCAAGAAAAGGTGAAATTCTGTTTCTATGGCATTTACATTTCGTAATAAACACAATGGGAAAATTCTGTATTGTCTGTCAATATTTCTATGTCTCCCCTTTTCAACCATAATATGAGTTGAACATCTAAAATTAGCAAATGCACGTCAATATTGTTCTTGTGTGTCCGTATAAAGATATCGTTCAACATCAAGCATGGTTTTAAAACCTCGATAAGTGTCAGCTTTGCTCGACTCGGTTAGTTTTGAGTTCCACCGTTGTACAAAGCAATCTGTAAGTCTTTGTTTATAAGTTTTTCTTTGTTCTATCTTTCTTCTATAGGAAACGTCTGATATGGGTCTACTCTGCTTCTAAAAGCGAATGTTAAATGTTTAAGATTAAATGAACACATTTAACCTATTCAGTGTCGGGGTGACATGAAACAATACTCAATTTATCCCAGTTCCAAATCTAACTAGGTTACAGATATCACAAACTTCGGAAAACGTTTTCTAAATTTTATTATCGAAATTTAACACTCATTAGTAAATATAATTGCACTATACGGACGTTACTGCAACAATGCATTTCTCAACCAGAATTTTATGGAAATGTTATCTACAAACTTCAAAATTCAGGGTCATATCCATTTTCATGATTTGTTTATAATACACATTAAAAGGTTATGATCCCATTATATTGCAACGCAATGCATGTTTGGTTAGCGACCCTTTTACAGTCGGTAGCTACGCTTCCCTCTTTGCTTGCGCGATGACAGGCTGAGGTTATTACTCTATGATGGTATACTCTTAAACTCAGATAAGGGATGAGCTTACCAGACTCATGTATTACCTTTTCCCTGTCGTGCCCTTAACGGCTTCCCTGCAGGTATTCTGACTTCAGCAAAGTCATTGAGTACATATTTGACGGATTTTCACAGTTATTATGCTATATTTTACATATTGTCATGTGTTTACCGTCTTCTATGTTATGGGTAAGTCCGGCGGGGATACTTTTATTTATTTAACTACTTGTGGGGGTGCGTGTGTACGTCGGTGTGTGCATGCGTATGTGTGCGTGTGCACGTTTGGGTGTGTGCGTTTGGGTGTGTAGTTGTGTGTGTGTGTCATGCTATCTATCGGTGTTTTGGTGGTGGTTGCGCCTTATATATGGCTTTGCCTGATTGACTTTACTACTCTTCCATCCAAACCAGTTAATCAACTTTGGTTGCACAACATCATCCGCTAACAGTCATTCTAGTAAAAGTACAAATATGAGTCATGCAGGAAACACCATATACAGAACAAACAGCCGCCCGAACAGCAACACAAGAAACTTTAGAGAACGTTTTTTCTACGTTTATGACATCTATATCCAAATGAGAGGGTGACTCTTGAAATTGTCAACAGATGAACAAGCGCTAGCAAAAGTTGAGATATAAAAACCCCGTAAGATGGGGCACTGAGAACACCTCTGTCAAGATGAGGGAAATTTACAATATTAAAGTCAAAATCATCTCTTGTGTCATATATTTTAGAATAAATCATTCAATTATCAATTTTAAGGTCTAGATCAAGAAAAGCTGTACTACTGTCGGAAGGGTTAGCTTTACTGAATTTGAGTTCTTTTTGGTAAATTATAGGAATAAGAACATCAAAGAAAGGGTTATCTACATTGAAAATATCATCCAAATATCGAGAAGTATCATTGAAAGCTTTTATGACATATTCTTGTGATTGTGGGTTCAAACTCAACATGAAATCTCTCTCATAGCAGTACAAAAACAAATCGGCGACCAGTGGTGCACAAATCGTACCCATAGGAATACCATCCACCTGACGGTATATAGCATTCCCATAACGTACAAATATGTTATCCAAATGAAAGGTTAGTGATTCACAATCTTCTGAGCAACGCCAATTGGTTGAAAGGGCATTAGACTCAACATGTTCTCTACAAAACCATTTTGTACTAAACTTTTGTAAAGCCTCAATAATCTGACCTCGACAAAGATTAAATTTATCGAAAATGCTATTCTATATTTTGGACTATTAAGAAGATGTCGTAGACGTTTATCTTCAATAATCTCGAAGTTACCAGTAAGCACATGACCAGCTGGAGTATAGCAAAACTTTAAGGTTGCGCAATTTCTATTATCAGGAATATTATCATATTAAGGTCGGCAACATCTTATTATTAGTACTATATAGTTAAAAATTGTATTTATGATAGGTTTGTTATATGTGTAGCGGATAATCTATGGTTCAGTATTTTTAAAGTATTTAGGAATAGTGTCAATTACATTTTTGTCTCTGAATATACTCTGGAGGTCAATAATATAAGCAGTTCGGAATCTACAGTTTTAGAAAGAGTTTTCGAAAATTGAGCAGACAAAAAAGCCAGACATCATTCCATTTTGTTTGTTTTCAATTGTACACTAATCGAAGCATAAAGCGGTATGAAAATAGACCACCAATTATTCTCTGAAATTAAACTAATTATTACATATGACGAGAGAGTAACGAACGACAACTCTGCACGGAGGTTGGCAATCTCCGTGCAGAGTTGTCGTTCGTTTCTCTCACATCCACCTCTGCGATGAGCTCAAAGACAAGAATCTTGGCAAAACCAATTAAATGTAATGGTTTGTGTTTTAATAATATGGTTAATTACAATTAGCAGATTTATGATAAATAAAAAACTATTTGTTCTTGATTCAGGCTATTTTAATTAAACTATTGACTTAGATATTATTAAAACACAACCATTGGTTTTGCCAAGAGTCTTGTCTTTGAGCTCATCGCAGAGGTGGATGTGAGAGAAACGAACGACAACTCTGTACGGAGATTGCCAATCTCCGTGCAGAGTTGCCGTTCGTTACTCTCTCGTCATATGTAATTTAAAATGTAACCGAGTGAAAGAGTGGTCTCTATCAGGTGTAAGGGTTAATGGTTATATAAGGGGTATAACGAACTGCAAACTGGCAATCAACTAAACCATTTACCTCATAGGCTATTTTTAGATACAACCTCTTTGAATAAATCTACCGAAAAGGAGCATTAACTAGAGAAAAGAAAACTTAGAATTTTGTAGTTTGAAACCATTGTGATAAATAGAGCATTTGCTCCTAAAGGAGAAAATGCATTATTTATCACAATGGTTTCACAAAGTCGTCAATACGAGGGAATGGGTTAAAGCAACCATAATTATATGGGTGTACACAGAAGATCTTTTCTTAAGCGGCAATCAAGAAGAGGTCTAATTATAGGACTGTACGGCATGTGGTAGCTTAATGCTGGTCAACATTAATACAGATAGCTAATATAGAAACTTTCTGCATTACATTTGCCTGCATTGACCCTTTGCTCCATGAATATGCACGTCTGTGTCTTTGCAAATAGAATAGACCCTAATCAGATTGCTCCTGTAGGAGTAGCCTAATCAGGGCATGCTCTGTTTGTTTATGGAATAACATAGATGATATTCTACAGCTTCTGTCAATGACAAACATTTCTGTGTGCATGTGCCATTCTAAAGATTACCTATATAGTATGCATGATGACATTATTTCTTACATAAATATTCAGGGCCGGATGATCAGGAGCCGGATGATCAGGATCTGCTTAGCCAAAGTTTGCTATAATAAGCATGCCATTCTACACCAATAGTCTTGATGTCATTATTTCTAACAGTAATAAGCGTTAAATATTATCTAGGCATTTATCTAGGCCATATTTGTTTACTCTAAATGAGATATCGAGATAAGAGACATGTCGTCTTAACAGCTCACTGGTGAGACTAGGTATATGCGGTAGAGTAAAACCCCTCTAAACCGTAGTTCACATCTGTGTACTGTAAATGGTGATATCGAGCTACTTTCGGTTTTAACGCTATCCCGGAGATAAGACGGCAACTGTCACAAAATTAGCATGCTGTCTTACGGGTCATTAATGAGGCTATCTAAACCGGAACTATAGTAGCGTATTCATGGAGTAAAAGGTAAACATTATGGGTAAAGTTTGTAGAGTTACATTGTGTCTAAATCCAATTTAACCTCAGGGTCCATGTTTATAAAGCTTTTTATTTGAGTCTGAGTTTGTTCTCACGCTTTTGATAGGCTCAAATCTGACCAATCAAACACTTGAGAACGAACTCAGACTCAACTAAAAAGTTTTATAAGCATGGATACTGGTTTAGTTATTTCAGAAATTGGAGAGTAAAGTGTATTTATTAATTTAACTCTTTACTCCATAAATACCCCCTTTCTATGTTTTTGCAAACAGAGCAGACCCAGATCAGACGGCTCCTTAAGTAATCGTTTGATCAGGGTCTGCTCTGTTTACTTATGTTATAATATACATGATTCTACAGCTTATGCCGTTGTCAAACCTTCCTGTGTCCATGCGCTATTATAACTAATTAATATAACTGATATTTATGACGCCATGACGTCTTACGTGAATATTCATGGTGGAAAGGGTTAAGAAGAAAATAAATTTTGAAAATGAATATCAAAGAGATAAAATACAGTCACATTACTCACTCTTGGTGGCCTAAAACTCTAAAGTGTCCAGTGCAAGTCCAGAGATAACTACAACAATTGAGACAATTTTATCACATTCCTTACTGTTGGTGGCCCAACTCTAAAGTGTCCAGTAACTACAAGTATCGAGTCAATCTTATCACGTGACATTTTTACCTTTTGCATGTGGGACACAAATATTCCTGAGAAACAATGGTTTCACTTTCACCCACAGTGACCTAGGGTAAATAATAGAACGGTAAAACCTCTCTAAACCGGAATTCTAGTAGCGAGGAAATTAGATACTTTTATGCAGGTGGCAGATTAATGCAGGGTACAAGCCATGCAGAAAGCTCCTAGAGGAGCTTTCTGTATGGCTTTCACCCTGGATTAAGCTGACACCTGTCTCCAAGACCGATATTTATACTAAATGACGTCGGTTTTAGCGAGTTTACTGTACATGTAATTACACTGACTATTCTATCATAAAATAATCCCTATCCCTTTACATGCTAATCTTTTTTGTTTTCTGCTCAATTATCGTCTTCTACTCAATTGTCGTCTGCAAAACTACTAATTTTCTTCTCCATTTTTTTTGCAGACGTAGAGCTTGAGTGACAAACAGTTTGGTTCTCAGATCAGATCCCACATTTTATGGGACCTGAAATGGATCCAAACTGTTTGAATATATCATAAATGACAGGAGATTCCACCGCTAGCAAGCAAAGAGTTAAGTCGCATGTCTGAAATGTCGATATGTTACACAAACTCTCTATATCGATATCACTGGGGGGAAACGTATCCCGGATATTGCTAATAAATGAGCTGTATTTTGACGCAACGGAGAGAACAGGAGTGCAACGAGGGTAAGTAAATGCGTATTTTCTCTTAATAAGTTCTTTTTCGGCAATTGACAGGTGGTGCTTTAGATTCACCATACTCATATTATACACGCTATATATATGATTTGGAATCAAACAATGCAAACGTTGGGGAAAATCACAAAATGAACGCTGTGCTCGCGAAAGAATGCATAACCCTCTCCCAGATTTTTTTTTATTTTACTGAAAGATGGAATCAAAATATAACATTCTGAATTGAGCGATCGCTTTGAATATCATTCAACTATGTATACTGAAAATTTCAGTCATATTGGTTCAAGTTTGACCAAAATATGGCCACAAACGAAAAGTCGGTTAGTCACTATTAGACACTTTTCGCTGCTGCTGAACCACTGGGGGGAAACGTATCCCGGATATTGCTAATAAATGAGCTGTATTTTGACGCAACGGAGAGAACAGGAGTGCAACGAGGGTAAGTAAATGCGTATTTTCTCTTAATTAGTTCTTTTTCGGCAATTGACAGGTAGTGCTTTAGATTCACCATACTCATATTATACACGCTATATACATGATTTGGAATCAAACAATGCAAACGTTGGGGAAAATCATAAAATGAACGCCGTGCTCGCGAAAGAATGCATAACCCTCTCCCAGATTTTTTTATTTTACTGAAAGATGGAATCAAAATATAACATTCTGAATTGAGCGATCGCTTTAAATATCATTTAACTATGTATACTGAAAATTTCAGTCATATTGGTTCAAGTTTGACCAAAATATGTCCACAAACGAAAAGTCGGTTAGTCACTATTAGTGTACTGGGGATTGATAAACGGTGTACTGGGTATTGCATATTGTCAAAATTTGGTGTACTGGGGATTGCACATTACACTTTAGTTGTTTGTTTGCTTATTTACCAGCATTATAATTTGAAAAGACCTCTGAAAAGTTAATACAGGCAATATTCTTCTATTTTCATCATAAAGTAGTGTTTAAAGGTCTAGTTTTGACTTGATGGGGTGTTAATTGGATTGTTTATTGTGGTTGGGTCCCACCATGCTTGATAGTTATTGCATCATATTAACCCATATCCTCCAGTACTTTCGTCTGCTTTGAAATTGCCGTCTGCAAAACAATATTTAGATCTAAATACGATTTGTACATACATGTTCTATTTGTTCTATGCTATGCCTCCTCTGATCTGGATCCAAATTGTTTGCAAATAACAGACAAGTGGCCACCAGCAGGATAAGGCTAAATTGCAACTAACCCTTATCCTGCTGGTCGTGTCTTGACTGTTATTTGCAAACAGTTTTGGATCCAAATCAGATGCTGCATACTGCCGCGTCTGATCTAGATCCAGGCTGTTAGATTTAAAATACATTTGTCTCTGAGACCTTTTGTCTCTGAACCCTACTGTGCTAACTGGCTTGCGGTAAAGGGGTAGTTATGAACCCTATAATAGGTATTTAAGCGTTGTTAAAATATGCCCTATCCATCGATGTAATTCAGTAGGGATCGAATGGCCTGAAAACGTTAGTTTTAATATTCTAGCAATAGATATTCTTTATGCACAGTGTCATATTGAGACAGAAAATGATTTTCGAACTATTTCATATGAAAAATAATGCATTAAAAATTGTTTGTTTATTTGTTTCAGATATTACGTCTCTTTAACAGTTTTTCAGTCATATTGCGACGTCCAGCTAATTACTGGTGGAGGGAGACACCAGATACCCTTTAAACACCTTTTCAGATACAAATCAGTAACTGGGTAGAAGTAACTGGTATTAGAACACCAATTAGCCGCAAATGACCCATGGTGTAGTCAAAAGTTACAAGTCCACTGAGAATTAGTATCAAATATTTTGCCTCAAAATAAAGTAGCACTGTTTTCATGGGATTTTCATTATTTTGTGTTTATCATGTAGATATACATGGTTGTCAGAGAATAGATACAATGCGTGTCTGTTATTCTGGAAAGGGTTTGTGAAGAACTTGTGTGAACCTAAGTAACATGTCCCTATTTAGTCAGTGCCTCTGTCAGAAGTGTCAAGAAACTGGAGTGCAAGATATTTTTCTTACATAACACATGACACCCCAGTGTTTGCATTTTTCAGTTATGCATGAACTTATCTTTGAGGACAATACAGACGGGTTCCTGTGTTGGGTATAAAATTTGACATTTCTTTACCTTGTGCTGTAGTTGATGCAGTTTATATGAATCATTGAATGATATAGGACAGCCTATTTGGTGGGGACTCATTCTAAAAAAATGGACAATCAATGTCACCGTTATAAGTCAACTGATAGTTCGCCAATTAAAAGCAATTAACGTCGTGCCATTGTTTTTCTCTATTTTTCATTATATTAGGATTATTTCATAAACATTTTTTATGGTATAAAATGTTGTTCTGAATGGCTTTCCAGGCCTTTAAATCTGCATGGGGTGGCGGAATTTGTATGTCGCCATGGACATTTTTAGTTTTCATTGTACCCATAATATAATGTAGAATGTAATCATTCCCGATTTAAGCCCCTGCATTTATTTATTATTAATGGATGTTTTTCACGAAGACAAAACGGTGCTAAAGCAACCAAATATTAAAATACACTGACATGCTAATGCAATGTCGCCAAACCTGACCTAATCTATGAGGCTAAACTTTAACGGTAAATAGAATATCACATACTGCACGATAATTCTGTAATGCCTTATTCATTCACCCTTTAATAATGTATATCATGTGTATGAAAAAAGATTTTTACCAAATTCATCTATGGAAAAAAAAATCAGAGGCCAAGTTTCTAAATTACACTTCGGGAATTTAGCTTTCTAATTTACGTGTCATCACAGATAGGCATATTCGTTTCCCCATGAAAAACTTTTTTATGTTTATTTTGCCAATTTTGTGTACTAAATAACCTATTGTTTATCAAAATTTAATGAAAAGTACTTTGAGAAAGCATATAAAATTTTGCTGGCCAATCAAATACAGCGGAAAAGAAAAAATCCTAATCTACGAGGCCTAATTTACGAGACAAATATCTTTCTTGAGTTGCCTCTTCCATCATTCCCGATTGTCATGCCACTCAATTACATCTTATTCAATACTTAAAACACAGTCACATGTAAATAATTCATGGAAGATGTCAGTCTGCTAGATAATTCGTCTAAACAATTCCCTGAGAAAGCGGTGAGTTATTTGACATTTTGCGGAAATAGCTTACAGGATTGCCTTCTTGAATTTGTGTACATATTATTTCATAATTATGATTTGAATACCGAATTATCGACGTATGAACAACATAACTTTTCGCATTGTTTAAATATTCCACATGAAAGTTCGGACTCGTAGCTTAGATTAAATTGTCCCGTAAATGAGGATGCCAATGTCAAAGTATTTCTACACAATTTTTCAAACGTAAAGTAAGTTTAAATTATGCCAGTATAATACAAATCTATTCAGAAATAATAAATGGTTCAATAAAAACAAGATTGGCAATATATTAATGGCAATTATTTGTAGATTTTTTCAGATTTTTTTTTCACTACTATATTTACTTTTATTTTTGTTAAGTCACGAACATGTTTACTTGGTATTTCTTCGACAAAAAGAGCAAACATTCACTTCATTGCATTTATTCCTATTGCCAAATCTACATACAAATATAGTCAAGTATGTCTCCTTTCAAATAGGCATTTACAAAGCCACACATACAGTCACCAAAGTGTCCCGTAAAATATAATCTCTTTTGTCCCGTAAATTATAGTAATAGTTTTATTCACATCAACAGGTTTGAATCCCATTAAATAGCTGAATTGTTTTGTTTGTCCATCCCTACTGCCGTCTGTCTTTCAGTATGTCTGTCTATTCATATGTTGTGATAGTGTTTATCCGTCTCGAGGTGTTGTGTGACTCATTACTCAAACACTAATTGAAGCGGACTGTTGAAACGTGTATTATTTGAACATGTGTACCTTAAGTTTCGGCCCATGAGTTAGCAAAACATTAGTGACAGTGTGATAATTTAGAGCAGCAATAATTTAAATAAGAAAGTACAGCCAACCTTTGATAAATGTATACTTGTCATTGAAAATACATAGCGATGTATCATCAATATGAAAGATATAGATTCAATGACAGCTGGGAGGAACATATATCTGTTTCAAATGACTCAAAATGATAATTTATTCGCACTTTGAGCTGTTTGAAATAGATAATATAGACTCACCAATAAAGAGGTGAACACTGAAGTGTAGTTTAGGTTCTAATGGAAACTTTGAATTACGAGTATGTAGGAAATCGTGTTAATAGACTTATCAATGTTTGACTGTACTATAAAATATAACAAACTTAAGACCATCTAAAGCAGATGAAATTGATTGAAAAAGAAAATGTAATGCGCAAGACAGGCGTCCTGGTACCTACAGGAAATTGGAGAAGAATGTTCACTGTCCCTGAAAAAGTTTTAAACTTCCCGTCCTTTACCGATGAATTACAGGAGTAATATTATTAACAGCTTGTATAACTCCGTTAAGTATAAAAATGCAGACCTTCCAATCATTCAGTCACAAAGAATGGGCGCTCTAAACATGTCGAACTGACATGAAGACGAATAGCGAATATACCGGTGGAATATCTCATCTGAATTTTTTATGTATATATCTATGACTATATATATGGGTCAGCTTCAATTCACGCATAAACATGAATAAAGCTTGTATCTGATATGGTGTATTTAATGAACGAGCTACAAAACACGATGGGAGAGTCGCTTAGTGTGTAGGCCTACAGTAGCCTACGCTACCTTTCCCGTCGGACCTTTCTCGTGAAAATATGCTCCCTTATGTAGATCTAGAGTAAAACAATAAACATGCTGGTTTTCAAGCTCAGTTCACACTGGTGATCGTAATGTGATAAAAGACAACGAGCTGTATATCAGATAGCCTTAGTAATACAGTTAATACTCACAGTTTGAGGAGCCATTCGATGAAGCGTCCATTATTGCGCAATCTTGATAGAGTCCATGGTCACGTGATTTACTGACGTTGTACACGCGCTAAATTTAGAATTTTCCGTTTCTTTCTCGATGTTTTCCTATGTCTTATTTGAGCAAACAAAACGTTAAATGCTGTTGTTTTCTATACAAAACAGTATATCTAGTCATTTTGCAGCTAAATAGACCGAGGAAAAAAATAAAATAAAAACATAATGGGACTTTAAACATAATTTTATGATTTACGGGACAATCCAATGACACACTTTTTCCCCAGCAAATGGCTGGTTCTGGGTTATGTGAACGCAAGTAGTAATCAGTTTTGTTATTTTTATTAGTAACTCTTGCAAGCAGTTAACAATTGATTGTTCGACTGAATCAAATTATTTTCATTACATACATTTGTCAGCGGTCAGTGCATAGTTCAGTCAAAAAGGATGTTTTAACTCAGACAGTAAAATTACAGAGCTGAACACGACATACAGAGTTGAATTTGAAATTTTCGGTCTATTTGTATACTCCTAAATGCTCGTTTTTAAGAATGCTGCTGTTTGTAAAGCAATGTATATCATATTATTTGTCGGTCTAATTTACAGGACACATTCCTATAATTTACGGGACTGTGACTTTCGAAAGAGAAATTTTCTTACAAATTGCCTTATCGATTTTGTGTACTTATGTATGAGTTTATAATACATCGGAAACGTTTCCTGACATTCAAATTGATTTTTTTGTTTTGCACTAGTTTTAACTGTGTAAAAGTTCAAATACAACATTCATGAAACTATATTTTTATGAAGTTGAATGTGGTGTTCAACTCCTAATTTTCATACTTAATATCAAAATGCTTCATCAGAAATGGATAAATGCATGCTATATGATCTCAGTTCATACACATAACCCGATTCGTTGAATTATATGACTGTCCGAGCTCTATGTATAACTGTTAAAAATCAGGTTATGGGTACTGTGAACACAAGGAATAAATTTCTATAGCTTATACATTAACCACTCATTTTACATAATTAATTATTAATAAATATTAGAACTATTTCGGAATAAGGTCAAAGATACATTAAACATTTCAATATTCACAACTTTTCAGACATACGACGTAGTTGAAATTTAACGTTTTCATTCGGTGAAATGACCAATTTATTTGAGAATGGGTCGTTAAAAACACGTGCCCCTAGCTATATCACTTCTTATAAAACAGTAATATTTTGACCACTGGGCTAAAGCCACTGTTATGTATAACAGCGTTCATTAGCATTTTTTGAAAAACTGGGTGATATAGATCTAATATTTCTGAATGTTTATACTATTAATAAAAGCCTATTACGTGTATATGTTTATACAGTACTATTATATTTACATATTGGCTCGACCTTTGATTACAGTATGTTTTGCATCAGTCAGTACTCAATATGGTACTGAGCCTGTTAACTAGAGCTACACATAGATCTACATGTTATGTCATATCAATTAACTGAAGAGTAAACAACAGATCTATTAAGAAATAGGTAAAAAGACTATTATGATTGATGGATGGATCAGTTGGATTTTACGGCACTGCTACACAAAAACTATTATTAACAGGTACTTATAGATAAGTCAGTGATCATCGAGTATTTCAATATAGATGCATATAGACCTATCTAGAATGTGCGATTGACTAGAAACGGTATTTATCACGACAGAAATATATCTGAAATATCTAACAACGTTCAACAAAACGGAAAAAAGAGAACAAATGAAATGCAATACCCAGTACACTATCATGCAATACCCAGTACACTAAAATCTTTGGAGCTACCAATCCCCAGTACACTAACAGTGACTAACCGACTATTCGTTTGTGGCCATATTTTGGGCAAATTTGAACCAATATGACTGAAATTTTCAGTATACATAGTTAAATGATATTTAAAGCGATCGCTCAATTCAGAATGTTATATTTTGATTCCATCTTTCAGTGACATAAAAAAATCTGGGAGATGGTTATGCATTCTTTCGCGAGCACGGCGTTCATATTGTGTGTTTTCCCATCGTTTGCAATGTTTGATTCCAAATCATGTATATAGCGTGTATAATATGAGTATAATGAATCTAAAGCACCACCTATCAATTGCCGAAAAAGAACTAATTAAGAGAAAATACGCATTTACTTACCCTCGTTCTCTCCGTTGTGTCAAAATAAAGCTCATTTATTAGCAATATCCGGGATACGTTTACCCCCAGTGTGAACACGGCTCTCGAGAAGCGAGTGGCGGACTAAATATAGGGGTCTTCTCAAAACGTATGATAAGGTATTAAATGTGTACCTGTATAACAAGGGCGGATAATGTGCCTTTAAAGAATGGATTCATTTGATATTGTTTTGCTGTAACTTAATTAATGAAAACATGACCAAAAGAGTATGTATGATATGTCATGAAACAGGCTTTGGATACCAAAGGCGGCGCTATATGGTCTATTCAGTGTGATAGCGCGGTAAAACCCAGTTCATCCATCTAAAAAGATACCTTCGGATCCTTCGAGATCATGAATGTCAGTACTTCTTGTTCTGAAAATTGAATACCGCTTAAGCCGGTGCTAGGGGGGGCGTGAGCAGTGTTGCTCTTTCAATTACTGCTCATGAACAGACTCAATAAAACCGAGTCTGCAATTTTCTCTTTTTGTGTTGCAATATTTGCTTTCGGGGGATCACCACCCTTCAGAATTGATATTTTTACGCAGTTTAAGTTACTGAAAACATAAGAATAACGTTTAGTCATACATTAAAGATGCAAACCACGGTTTCTTAGTACATATAGACCAACTTATTTTGGAACTAAACATGACCTACTCTAATGTAAACAAAACGACGTGACTACAGCGCTTCTTTATTTTTAAACGCCTTAGCAAGCCGCATTTTTTTCAACATAGTTGTCTTGGTACAATGGATATGTATCTGGACTTGCATGTGGCGGTCTTTTGTTCGATTCTTACCAGTGACTTTTTTTTCATTAAAACACTGTCCGTACAAAACAACAATAAATATTAATAATAACATATTATTATTATTATATATATTATTAACAAAATATTAACATATAATTGAAAAAGAATGAAAATTAGAAAGAAAATTACAAATAGCAAATCAGTTTGGGTGTTTTTTTTAAAAAAAAAGTAAACTGCATAGCTTGAGATTCAAACCCACGACCCACTGTTTGCCAGATTAGGTACATATCCACTAGACCAAAGCCCAGTACATAATATGTGTGTAGTCTGGTCCTGTATTTTTGTGCTGTTATGTAAACAACAAAATGACAACAAGTCTCAATATAGCGTGGTTTATTTTAATACCTGTACATTTTATCACTCAAATTGCATACTGACATAACCAATAAAACGTCCGAAAATAGAAATAGATGTCGACCATGCTTTGACGATTTGCATAAAGGGAAGTAACTCCCCTTTTATTGTAACTGCTTAACAAGTCATAAACGAGATAGAATCATGTTTTTCTCATGAAAGTTAGCAATAATATTGAAAAGTAGCCAGTGACAAAAAAATGAATTTTGGAGAATAATTCTTAAGCAGTTTGTGTACAATCGTCCGATGACAAAGTCGATATGTTTCAAATTATCTCCCTTTACAGAATTAAATTTGTTAGCAGACAAGATATATCCTAACAGATATCCGCTTCTGACTGCTTACACCTCTACACAGCTGGCCTGAAAGCAAGGAAGAAATTTGCAACAGGCAGAAAGTTTAATAGGGTTCATTCAGCATATCGAGTGAGTGTCGAGCATGCCATTGCCAAGCTCAAGTCTTACAGAGCAGTGAACTGTGTGTGTGGAGACATTCAGGGTCCCTTTTAGGACGAAATGTGAAAATATGTGCCGGTCTTATCAGCAGACGGAAGCATATTAGATAATACTTTCTTTTTAACTTATTCATCTTTTTAGTTTCACCAAACGTCGTACGCATACGATAATTGTGTTGCCTTGCGTATTTTGGTTAACCTTCTACTTGGTATGCAGTTGTCGTCTGCGAAACTTTGCCGTCATCAACAATTTTCTGCATGTTTTTACCGAACAATATCAGCAGAATGTTAAACAGTTTGGATCGAGATGAGATCGTGCGGATCCAAATTCACCCGTAGTAGGCAGAATGTTAAACAGTTCACATCCCACCAAAACCAAAAGGGTTAATCTGAGGTCCAATATGTTTGACAAAGCTTTTCATTAGTGCAGAAGGGATGAAAACAAACTATAGTGAAACCCCATCTAATGCGACAACAAAAAAGATGTATAATTCTGGGTCTTAAATACAGGTGGTAGCTTAATGCAGGTCGAATGTTATGCAGAAAGGCAGGAGCTTTCTGCATAACTTTCGACATGCATTAAGCGATCATCTGGTTTTAAAGACATGTATTTCCATTCATAAAGTGGTCGCATTATAGGGGTTTTACTGTATTTGTATTTTGAAAATAAGCAGACGACAGGAAAGCAGGCGGTAATTCAATTTCAAACAACATTACTTCAGAATGGTTTGAGAAATTCCCCTCAAATAAGTCGTGCACAGTCACCCGCTACTCGCAATCAGTAGCAGCGAAAAATGTCTACTAGTGTACTGGGGATTGATAAACGGTGTACTGGGTATTGCATATTGTCAAAATTTGGTGTACTGGGGATTGCACATTACACTTTAGTTGTTTTTTGCTTATTTACCAGCATAATAATTTGAAAAGACCTCTGAAAAGTTTATTCAGGCAATATTCTTCTATTTTCATCATAAAGTAGTGTTTAAAGGTCTAGTTTTTACTTGATGGGGTGTTAATTGGATTGTTTATTGTGGTTGGGTCCCACCATGCTTGATAGTTATTGCATCATATTAACCCATATCCTCCAGTACTTTCGTCTGCTTTGAAATTGCCGTCTGCAAAACAATATTTAGATCTAAATACGATTTGTACATACATCAGATGTTCTATGCTATGCTACCTCTGATCTGGATCCAAACTGTTTGCAAATAACAGACAAGTGGCCACCAGCAGGATAAGGCTAAATTGCAACTAACCCTTATCCTGCTGGTCGTGTCTTGACTGTTATTTGCAAACAGTTTTGGATCCAAATCAGATGCTGCATAATGCCGCGTCTGATCTAGATCCAGGCTGTTAGATTTAAAATACATTTGTCTCTGAGACCTTTTGAATTAAAATATGCACATATATTGCTGCATGATATGGGTTTAGCATCTATCAATTAGAACCCTACTGTGCTAACTGGCTTGCGGTAAAGGGGTAGTTATGAACCCTATAATAGGTATTTAAGCGTTGTTAAAATATGCCCTATCCATCGATGTAATTCAGCAGGGATCGAATAGCCTGAAAACGTTAGTTGTAATATTCTAGCAATAGATATTCTTTATGTACAGTGTCATATTGAGACAGAAAATGATTTTCAAACTATTTCATATGAAAAAAATGCATTAAAAATTGTTTGTTTATTTGTTTCAGGTATTACGTCTCTTTAACAGTTTTTCAGTCATATTGCGACGTCCAGCTAATTACTGGTTGAGGGAGACACCAGATACCCCTTATACACCTTTTCAGATACAAATCAGTAACTGGGTAGAAGTAACTGGTATTAGAACACCAATTAGCCGCAAATGCCCCATGGTGTAGTCAAAAGTTACAAGTCCACTGAGAATTAGTGTCAAATATTTTGCCTCCAAATAAAGTAGCACTGTTTTCATGGGATTTTCATCATTTTGTGTTTATCATGTAGATATACATGGTTGTCAGAGAATAGATACAATGCTTGTATGTTATTCTGGAAAGGGTTTGTGAAGAACTTGTGTGAACCTAAGTAACATGTCCCTATTTAGTCAGTGCCTCTGTCAGAAGTGTCAAGAAACTGGAGTGCAAGATATTTTTCTTACATAACACATGACACCCCAGTGTTTGCATTTTTCAGTTATGCATGAACTTATCTTATCAGGAATACAGACGGGTTCCTGTGATGGGTATAAAAGTTGACATTTCTTTACCTTGTGCTGTAGTTGATGCAGTTTATATGAATCATTCAATGATATAGGGCAGCCTATTTGGTGGGGACCCAGTCTAAAAAAATGGACAATCAATGTCGCCGTTATAAGTCAACTGATAGTTCGCCAATCAAAAGCAATTAACGTCGTGTCATTGTTTTTCTCTATTTTTCATTATATTAGGATTATTTCATAAACATTTTTTATGGTATAAAATGTTGTTCTGAATGGCTTTTCAGGCCTTTAAATCTGCATGGGGTGGCGGAATTTGTATGTCGCCATGGACATTTTTAGTTTTCATTGTACCCATAATATAGTGTAGAATGTAATCATTCCCGATTTAAAGCCCCTGCATTTATTTATTATTAATGGATGTTTTTTCACGAAGACAAAACGGCGCTAAAGCAACCAAACATTAAAATACACTGACATGCTAATGCAATGTCGCCAAACCTGACCTAATCTATGAGGCTAAACTATAACGGTAAATAGAATATCACATACTGCACGATAATTCTGTAATGCCTTATTCATTCTCCCTTTAATAATGTATATCATGTGTATGAAAAAAGATTTTTACCAAATTCATCTATGGCAAAAAAATTCAGAGGCCAAGTTTCTAAATTACACTTCGGGAATTTAGCTTTCTAATCTACGTGTCATCACAGATAAGCATATTCGTTTCCCCATGAAAAACTTTTTTATGTTTATTTTGTCAATTTTGTATACTAAATAACCTATTGTTTATCAAAATTTAATGAAAAGTACTTTGAGAAAGCATATAAAATTTTGATGGCCAATCAAATACAGCGGAAAAGAAAAAATCCTAATCTACGAGGCCTAATTTACGAGACAAATATCTTTCTTGAGTTGCCCCTTCCATCATTCCCGATTGTCATGCCACTCAATTACATCTTATTCAATACTTAAAACACAGTCACATGTAAATAATTCATGGAAGATGTCAGTCTGCTAGATAATTCGTCTACACAATTCCCTCAGAAAGCGGTGAGTTATTTGACATTTTGCAGAAATAGCTTACAGGATTACCTTCTTGAATTTGTATACATATTATTTCATAATTATGATTTGAATACCGAATTATCGACGTATGAACAACATAACTTTTCGCATTGTTTAAATATTCCACATGAAAGTTCGGACTCGTAGTTTAGATTAAATTGTCCCGTAGATGAGGATGCCAATATCAAAGTATTTCTACACAATTTTTCAAACGTAAAGTAAGTTTAAATTATGCCAGTATAATACAAATCTATTCAGAAATAATAAATGGTTCAATAAAAACAAGATTGGCAATATATTAATGGCAATTATTTGAAGAATTTTTCAGATTTTTTTTTCACTACTATATTTACTTTTATTTTTGTTAAGTCACGAACATGTTTACTTGGTATTTCTTCTACAAAAAGAGCAAACGTTCACTTCATTGCATTTATTCCTATTGCCCAATCTACATACAAATATAGTCAAGTATGTCTCCTTTCAAATAGGCATTTACAAAGCCACACATACAGTCACCAAAGTGTCCCGTAAAATATAATCTCTTTTGTCCCGTAAATTATAGTAATAGTTTTATTCACATCAACAGGTTTGAATCCCATTAAATAGCAGAATTGTTTTGTTTGTCCATCCCTACTTTCGTCTGTCTGTCTTTCAGTATGTCTGTCTATTCATATGTTGTTCTAATGGAAACTTTGAATTACGAGTATGTAGGAAATCGTGTTAATAGACTTATCAATGTTTGTACTATAAAATATAACAAACTTAAGACCATCTAAAGTAGATGAAATTGATTGAAAAAGAAAATGTAATGCGCAAGACAGGCGTCCTGGTACCTACAGGAAATGGGAGAAGAATGTTCACTGTCCCTGAAAAAGTTTTAAACTTCACGTCCTTTACCAATAGTCCTTAAACATAATTTTATGATTTACGGGACAATCCAATGACACACTTTTCCCCCAGCAAATGGCTGGTTCTGGGTTATGTGAAAGCAAGTAGAAATCAGTTTTGTTATTTTTATTATTAACTCTTGCAAACAGTTAACAATTGATTGTTCGACTGAATCAAATTATTTTCAGTACATACATTTGTCAGCGGTCAGTGCATAGTTCAGTCAAAAAGGATGTTTTAACTCAGACAGTAAAATTACAGAGTTGAACACGACATACAGAGTTGAATTTGCAATTTTCGGTCTATTTGTATACTCCTAAATGCTCGTTTTTATGAATGCTGCTGTTTATAAAGCAATGTATATCATATTATTTGTCAGTCTAATTTACAGGACACATTCCTATAATTGACGGGACTGTGACTTTCGAAAGAGAAATTTTCTTACAAATTGCCTTAACGATTTTGTGTACTTATGTATGAGTTTATAATACATCGGAAACGTTTCCTGACCCTCAAATTGATTTTTTATTTTGCACTAGTTTTAACTGTGTAAAAGTTCAAATACAACATTTATGAAACTATATTTTTATGAAGTTGAATGTGGTGTTCAACTCCTAAGTTTCATACTTAATATCAAAATGTTTCATCAGAAATGGATAATTGCATGCTATATAATCTCAGTTCGTACACATAACCCGATTTATTGAATTATATAACTATCCGAGCTCTATGTATAACTGTTAAAAATCAGGTTATGGGTACTGTGAACACAAGGAATAAATTTCTATAGCTTATACATTAACCACTCATTTTACATAATTAATTGTTAATAAATATTAGAACTATTTCGGAATAAGGTCAAAGATACATTAAACATTTCAATATTCACAACTTTTCAGACATACGACGTAGTTGAAATTTAACGTTTTCATTCGGTGAAATGACCAATTTATTTGAGAATGGGTCGTTAAAAACACGTGCCCCTAGCTGTATCACTTCTTATATAACAGTAATATTTTGACCACTGGGCTAAAGCCGCTGTTATGTATAACAGCGTTCATTAGCATTTTTGGAAAAACTGAGTGATATAGATGTAATATTTCTGAATGTTTATGCTATTAATAAAAGCCTATTACGTGTATATGTTTATACAGTACTAGTATATTTACATATTGGCTCGACCTTTGATTACAGTATGTTTTGCATCAGTCAGTACTCAATATGGTACTGAGCCTGTTAACTAGAGCTACACATAGATGTACATGTTATGTCATATCAATTAACTGAAGAGTAAACAACAGATCTATTAAGAAATAGGTAAAAAGACTATTAAGATTGATGGATGGATCAGTTGGATTTTACGGCACTGCTACACAAAAACTATTATTAACAGGTACTTATAGATAATGGTTTTTAATAAGTCAGTGATCATCGAGTATTTCAATATAGATGCGTATAGATCTATCTAGAATGTGCGATTGACTAGAAACAGTATTTATCACGACAGAAATATATCTGAAATATCTAACAACGTTCAATAAAACGATAAAAAAGAGAACAAATGAAATGCAATACCCAGTACACTATCATGCAATACTCAGTACACTAAAATCTTTGGAGCTACCAATCCCCAGTACACTAACAGTGACTAACCGAGTATTCGTTTGTGGCCATATTTTGGGCAAACTTGAACCAATATGACTGAAATTTTCAGTATATATAGTTAAACGATATTCAAAGCGATCGCTCAATTAAGAATTTTATATTTTGATTCCATCTTTCAGTAACATAAACAAATCTGGGAGATGGTTATGCATTCTTTCGCGAGCACGTCGTTCATTTTGTGTGTTTTCCCATCGTTTGCAATGTTTGATTCCAAATCATGTATATAGCGTGTATAATATGAGTATGATGAATCTAAAGCACCACCTATCAATTGCCGAAAAAGAACTAATTAAGAGAAAATACGCATTTACTTACCCTCGTTCTCTCCGTTGTGTCAAAATAAAGCTCATTTATTAGCAATATCCGGGATACGTTTCCCCCCCCCCCCCCAGTGGATATTTCGAATCAGATATAATCTTGTTTATCCTCTATCACATTTTTTCGCGTTAAATGTACATGCTACAACCTGAATTACGTGAACTCTTTGAACCACTACCCATTCCCTCATACCGACACTCTTTTCGCACCTCTACAAAGCATTCCCTCATGTTGACGCCTTTTGACGCATCTGTAAGAGACACATTTTGAAACCATCGTGATAAATAGGGCATTTGCTCCATAGGAGCAAATGCTCTATTTATCACGATGGTTGCAATACTGTAAAATTCTAAAATTTCCTTTTCTTTGGTAAATGTTCCTTTTCGGTAGATTTATTCAAAGAGGTTATATCTAAAACACGGGTCTAGACCGCTTCATGGGGGTCTATATGTACTATATACGAGTAATAACAAGGGTTCCAACTAGCAGAACTGATATCCGTGTACCACGAGTAAAATATGACTGTTACTCTTACAATTTAAATGACAATTTCGTAATTCTTTCGGCTATTGAAAGCCAATATATTTTTTCTATCAAATACATTGTAAATATAATCTTATAACGGTAACTTATGAACAAGTATCAATCCAACAATGATTTTCTCAAATTTCACGTGTATTGGGGCCATTGACAAACGTTCGTTCACCCCGGTTTCACTGCAGCAATAACCTGGCAATTTGCAGTTTAAAAATGGCGTGGTTCAATAAAACGAATCAATTCTATCACCCACCTCCACTTGTTTAGTCCCCAGCAAAAGTGTGTAAAACTAGCGGTTTGCTTCAAATCGTCGAGGAAAGAGCCATTGTATGTGACGTCATGGATTTCCCAACTTTTCCTTCGCTCATCCAATGAAATGGCTCCATTCAAATTTGTTGCAAAATGGCACCATCCGAAAAAGAAACATAACGACAGACGGAAAGGCCGCTGTTGCTTACTTATTAAGAGGACAAAACAAATGGAGATAGGTGATATAATTTGGTTATTTTATTAACCCACGCCATCTTTTGAACTGAAAATCGCCAGGTTATTGCTGTGATATAGTGAAACCAGGGTGAACGAACGTTTGTCAATGACCCAGAAAACACATGTTGGATTGATAATTGTGCATAAGTTACCGCCAGAAGATTATATTTATTTGATAGTAAAATATATTATCTTTCAATAGCCGAAAGGATTACAAAATTATCATTGAAATTGCAAGAGTTACATTCATATTTGTATTTGTGGTACATGGATGTCCGTTCTGCTAGTTGGAACCCTTGTTATTATATAGTACATATAGACTCCAATGAAGCGGTCCAGACCCCTGTGATCTAAAATAGACTATGAGGGAATTGGTTAAAAGATAATAAGAGTATGGCTCTGTATCCTCTCTCTCTCTCTCTCTCTCTCTCTCTCTCTCTCTCCCTCTAATTCGTCCAGTTAGTCCAAAGTTGGCAAAAACGGACGTTAATCAAACAAACGCACACTTATTTAAACCATGGTGATAAATTGAACATATGCTCCAAATGACCAAATGTTCTATTTATCACGATGGTTTCAAAGTACAAGTATATTTCTTTATCAATGTCTCATCAGTGTATATATATAGACATTACAAAGCAATATTAAAATACTATACACATATACAAAACCACTCTTTACAGAGTTATAAGAGACGACATCATGTACATATCACATATTCATTTCGTTATCACAGTAATTTATCTTTACACATAAAGCTAAGACCATCGCTATTAATCTGATATTAAAGCCTGCACTAAAACAATAGTAAAATGCTGAATTTTGAAGAAAAAACCTGTACTATCGCACTGCTTAGAAAATACGTGTCAGAAAACCATAATTACATTGATCAGATCATGTTTAGCCTGATTAATAAAGGTGGTTTAGTTGAGAGTGAAATATATTATACAACTTGCTAAGAAAACTGAACATTATTTACATGTTTAAAAAGAATAGTTTGATATACATGTATGTGATTATAAACCACCCGTCCTTGAAAAAGATAAACCTGAAGAAATATATGATAAAACTACAAGTGGGTCGGTTTTGAGGCATTGAATGACAGGTGACAAGCACCGTCCCAGTTACGTCACCGCGTCTCCACGTCATCGGAGCCACGTGCGAGTGGGTCAGGGACGAGCCATCGGTTATAAATAGTAACAGAGCGTGAGAACGGTAGTTTGTTTTTTCCCCTCCAGTCTTCGCCGGAAACGCCGTGACCATATCGAGAGAGTCCGCGACGTGGCACGGAAAATTCCCATTACACCCTAACAATTTTATTTAAACCGCAGTTTTTGAAATCTCTGTGGCGTTGGCCAATCAGAGTTGGTTATTCAGTGTTTCTTTTTTCGTGAAGACCGGATTATTGCCGCCAAATTCATTTTGGCGGCAATAATCCAGTCTTCTCGAGAAGAAAATTTGATTGGCTGACTATCGTTTCTGACAGCTTAAAACATTGACTCAGCACGTGGACAGCAATAGCAACCGTGACGTAGTGATGTACACAGTGACGTAAATTTGGAAACAATATCCCTTATTTGGATCTAGTGGGCGGTTCAAATCGACAACAACATGGTTTATTTTATTATTAACCCTTTACTCCACAAATATGTCGTTTGCAAAAAGTGTATAGGAGCCGCCTAATCAGGGTCTGCTCTGTTTGCTTATTGAGTAATATAAATCTGATTCTACAGTTTCTGCGCTGGTAAACATTCACGTTTAATATGCCATTTTAAAGATTAAGCTAATTAATATTCATGACGTCATCGTTTCTAAGATGAGTATTTATGGAGTAAATGGTTTATACCCCCGTCACACTAGGCCACGTTCCCACTACGTCCTCAAAAATATGCCAGAACGCAGTGCGAACGTGTACAACGTAGCGAAGACGCAGTAGACACGGCTTTGCGCGTTGTATGGTCTTCATGGACGTGAAGGACGTGGGTAAACTTTGAACATGTTCAAAACTTACGTGGCGAGGACGTGGTCAAATCAGGACGTGGTAAGAACTTGGTAAGGTCGTAGTAATTACGTAGCTAAAACCTAGTAAGAACCTCATTGACGCAATACACGCGTAGTGCAGACGCGGCCGAGTGTGTGACGATCGCATCACGTTGTCTCTAGGTTGTCACTACGTTCTTGCTACGTCCATCGGGTTCTCACTGCGACCCTTCCACGCTAGTGTTGCGACAATGATACGTCCCTATTACGTTTCAAAAGACCGCATTAGGTTCTTAGTACGTTCTACCGGTGCTTATCACGTCTAAGGTACGTTTGCAGCAGGCTCTAGCCACGACCATGCCACGTTCTGGTGGTCGAGTATAAAAACTGGATTCATTTCTCTTTCACTTCCATTTCAATATAGAATGGACAACCAAGAACTTCTCCAGCATGTTGCTGTATTGGCTGGACAACAGGCTCTTCTGGATGGACAGATAGGTTCTGGTTCAGGAACAACCTCCAACCCATGACTCGCTGGTGATAGAGTTCTCGGTTTTGCAGCCCCCCCCCCCCCCTTCCTTCTTGGCATATTTTCTGGTATAAAATACTTTACTGTTGCTCAGAAGAAAGTCGCAGAATGAATGATCAGATCGAGCCGAATCGCAGAATTTTATATGCAGCCATAGAACGCGGTGAGAACGTGATGAGCGCGTGGTAAGAACGCAGTGCTATCTTGGCGGTCGTAGTAGGGACCTAGTACGATCGTAGTTAAAGCATAGCAAGAACGTGTTGGACGTGGTACCCGCCTGAATACACGCGTAGTAAGAACATAGTAGAAACGTGTTGGACGCAGTAAGAACCCAGCGCAAACGTGGTATGAGCGTAGCAGGAATTTGAGAAATGTATTTTTTATAATTTTTACCCCGTCCTCGCTACGTCCTACGAAATTTTCAGGACGCAGCGCGGTCTTCATGGACGTGGTCTAGTGTGACGGAGGCTTTTAAAAGCGAACACTAAGGAACATCATCCCTTTACCTGGTAATATCGGCATTTTCATTTAGTGCCTACAGGAGTTGTCAGCTGTGTTTGTTTATAGAATAAAAAAGCTGATTGTATTTAAACCGCATTTTTTAAATTAAAAAATCAATAAATCTACTGACATAGTGATGTACACAGTGGCGTGGTTTTGTAAACAGTGTCCCTTATTTGGATTTAGTGGATGGTTTAAATCATCCGAACAGAAATTTCCCAAAATTTCGCCGTGGTCAGACATTTTGCGCCAAATAGCAGAAGTAAAGACAGTGACGTAGATTTGGAAACAATATGCCTTATTTGGATTTAGAGGGCGGTTTAAATCGGTTAGACTGCAAGAGACAGGTCTTCATGAAATAGACGGGCTTCGCTGTCGCTCCGCCCGGTCTATTTCATGAAGACCTGTCTTAATGCAGTCTAACCTATATATGAAGAAGCGTACGTTAATGGTACTTTTCTGGCGTAGACGGAAAATTACCGGCCTCCGCCGGAAATGCTATAGCCTTTTATAGAAAGGACGCTAACGGTACTCGTCACCGCCACGTCGATGTCGAAACCGGTGTAATGAGGAAAGGTGACCCCCGTAATAGATCGACCGGGGTCAATTTATTATATAGTATTATGACCCCCGGTTATAATACTATGGCCGGGGAGCCGTAATATTATTACCCACTTACATATAAAAATATGACCCCTCATATAACAAACTGACCTCCATAGTAGATCGATCGGGGTCGAGTTGTTATATAGTACTATGACCCTCGGTTATAGTACTATGATCGAGTGCGTCATAGCACAATGACCCCCGCCCCCTCTTACGTATAAGAAACTGACCTCACATACGAGATATTAAAAACTGACCCTAAAAAGTGTGCATAAAAGTGAAGTGAATTCCTACTTAGTTATCATTATAAATGTATGAGCCTCACAGGTGATGAGCCTCACAGGTGCCTTCTACCCAAAACCGCAGCACCACGCAAAACATACCACATTCTCCTCGGGGAACGCAAACAAACAACAACAACATTTGGAACCAAACGTCTTTAATGGGATAAGTGTTGATACAACGGAGAATTGTGTGTAATTGAGTATGGTTTGTAGATGAGATCCTTTAAGTGTAATGTTAAAAAATGTCGATTAAAAGTGATATAGTTCAAAGTTAATTTTAGACACAATGCCTAAATCCAGAATTTGTTTCCGAAAGAGTGGGGCTGTCCACAAAATCCCAGTCCAGTGGCACGGGTTTCAACGTTGATTCAGCATTGATAAACGTTGAATCAACGTCGTATACGTTGAAACAACGTTTAATCAATGTCTAGTGCCCACGGGAAGGGGTCTGGTTATATATGAAATGACGAGCAAAATATTCATTATGTTCCATTTTTTTTTAAAAATATTTTCCCAAGTAGAGAAAATCGATGGGGTCCGGACCACCCACCCCATCCCCTCCCCGCTGGATCCGCACTAAGAGACTTTATAATACGAGAAAAAGTGACCCCTCCACCCCCTACGATAAACAGAGTGGATCAAAATATCATAAGACGGATTTATTATATTACGGTATGGCAAGGGAGTCACTATATTTTATAGTAAAATGGCCTGGGAGTCAAAGTACTTTATAATATATCTCGACCACCGTGGTGGGTGTATTTTGGCAATGTATAGTACATTTTAAAATGACCTGGGATGATAGTACTACATGTATATGATATATCGACTCCCATGGTGGATGTAATTTGGTACGGAAGTCACTACATTTTATAGTATAATGGCATGGGGGTCATGGTAATATATAATATATCGACCCCATCCCACCCCTGGTAGATGTATTTTGGCAATGGAGTCACTATATTGTATTGTAAAATGACCAGGAGGTATAGTACTATATAATAAAATCTATATTACCCTTAGTCGACCTACTACGATAAAAAAAAGTGGATCACAATATTATAGGGGGGTCATTATATTATTATGACAAGAGAGACCCTATATTTTATAGTAAAATGTCCTGCGGGTCATAATACTTTATGTTGTACATCGACCCCCTCCCCCCTGGTGGATGTATTTTAGCAAGGGAGTCACTATTTTAAAACTCGACTCCCCAGTAGTAGGGTTCGGTCAATCGGGGAGAATGCATGGTGCTACTGGTGCTTTCACGTGACCTATGACGTCACATCGAGGTCATGCTGACCATCCCAACATCCAACGGGGGAGTAGTAGGGTTCGGACAATCGGGGAGAATGCATGGTGCTACTGGTGCTGTCACGTGACCTTTGACGTCACATCGAGGTCACGCTGACCATCCCAACATCCACCGGGGAAGTAGTAGGGTTCGGGCAATCGGGGAGAATGCATGGTGCTACTGGTGCTGTCACGTGACCTATGACGTTACATCGAGGTCACGCTGACCATCCCACATTCCTATGACGTCACAATAGAGGCCAAGGCCACCCATCCCACCGGGGGTCAACACCCTAGAATAATCGAGGTCACCATCCCACATTCTTATGACGTCACAATAGAGGCCAAGGCCACCCATCCCACCGGGGGTTAACACCCTAGAATAATCGAGGTCACCATCCCACATTCCTATGATATCACAATTGGAGGGTATCCTATGACTGAGCGGGAGCAATGGAGGTCACGCTGACCATCCCGCATTCCATAGAAGGTAACGTTTGCCCGCAGCCCCTGTCATCCATCCCACAGGGGGTCAACAACAGCGGGTGACCTAGAACAAAAACTACAGGGGTCACGCTAGCCATCCCACATTCCATAGAAGGTATCGGATGACAGTCTTAGAGTCTGAGTCATCAGAATGCAGGTGCATCAAAAAGTTTCCACGACGTCATTTTAACTGATAGATACGCAGGAATCATCTGACCAGGGTCTACTCCGTTCGCTTGTCTATGGTGTTAAACCCCGTTGTGATGGTAGGCCTTTGTCTCTATTGTGACGTCATAGGAATGTAAGATGGTGACCTCGATTATTCTATGGTGTTACCCCCGGTGGGATGGGTGGCCTTGACCTCTATTGTTACGTCATAGGAATGTGGGATGGTCAGCGTGACCTCGATGTAACGTCATAGGTCACGTGACAGCACCAGTAGCACCATGCATTCTCCCCGATTGTCCGAACGCTACTACTCCCCCGGTGGATGTATTTTATCAAGGGAGTCACTATATTTTATAGAAAAGTGGCCTTGGGTCATAGAATTATATGATATATCGACCCCCGTGGTGGATGTATTTTGGCAAGGGAGTCACTATATTTTATACTTAAATGGCCTGGTGGTCATAGTACTATATAATATACCGACCCCACCCCGTGGTGGATGTATTTTGGCAGGGGGTTCACTATATTGTATAGTAAAATGGCATGGGTCATAGTAATATATAGTATATTGACCCCCAAACCCTGGTGGATGTATTTTGGCAAGGGGTCCCTATTTTTAATGTAAAATGGCCAGGGGCATAGTACTATAAAATATATAGATCCCTCGGTCGATCTACTACGATAAAAAAAGAGTGGATCGCAATATTATAAGGGGGTCATTATATTATGGCAAGAGAGTCTATTTATTTTATAGTAAAATACCCTGGGGTCATAGTACTTTATTATAATATACCCCCTTGGTGGATTTGTTTTTATTCAAAGTACTATATGATATATTGACACGCATGGTGGATGTATTTCGGCATGTGAGTCACTATATTTTATAGTAGAATGGCATGGGGATCATAGTAATATATAAGATACCGAACCCCTGCCCCCTGGTGAATATTTTTTGGCATGAGAGTCACTATATTTCCTTGGTTAATGTATTTTGGAATGGGAGTCACTATACATGTATTTTATAGTAAAATGACCGGGGTCATAGTACTTTAAATTATATATATATATATCTTGGTCGACCTACTACGATAAAAAGAGTGGGACACAATGTTATAAGGGTGGTCATACTACGAACCCCCATCCGCTGGTGAATGTATTTTGGCATGGGAGTCAGTATGTTTCCCTGGTGAATGTATTTTGGCATGGGAGTCTTTATATTTTATAGGAAAATGGCCGGGGTCATAGTACTTTAAATTATATAGACCTCTCGGTCGACCTACTACGATAAAAAGAGTATGTCACAATGTTATAAGGGTGGTCATTGTATTGTGGCAAGGGATTTACTATATTTTGTAGTATAATGTCTTGGGGTCATAGTACTTTATAATATATATCGACCCCCAACCCTGGTGGATGTATTTTATCAAGGGGGTCGCTATATTTTATAGTAAAATGACATGTGGTCATAGTACTATATAGTATATAATATATCGATATAATAAAATATATAGACCCCTCGGTCGACCTACTACCATAAAAAGAGTGGGTCACAATATTACATGTATGAGGGAGTCATTATATTATGGCAAGGGAGTCACTATAGTTTATGATAAATGACCGAGAGACATAGACTAGTACTATATAATGTATTAACTCATCCGGTCGATCTACTTCGGGGGTCACTTTTCCTCATTACACCGGCATATCCATGTACAGAAAAGGACGCTATCTTTCCCGCCAATGCCGTCCAAGGCTATAAATACGGACGCCCGGAGACCCTTTTTACTAGTCACGGCTTTGACGTCCAAGCCTCGTATTCGCTAAACGGATAGTTCTTTTCGAATAAATATCCACCAGATGCCTGGAAAGGGTAAGTAACCCGTTCTCTCGCGATTCCTTTATACCTCCTTACAGATGAACTTAAGATAATAGCGCGTCCTTATAGACTGGATCTAGATGTGACTCTCCTCTTTAGGGTCTACATGGTTTAAGAATATGCCCATTAAACATACATTTGTATTAGTCGAACAACACGATAGCTGAAATGTCGTCCGCTAACAAAGTCAACGTCTGAACCCAAGCTATTTGTCCTTGTGTGTATGACCGACAGGCTAAACGATAAAAGGACTCCAACAACAACAACAACAACAGCTCTTGCGCTCATTTGGGAGCTCCTTCTCCCCTCCTCCTCCTCCGACAACAACAACAGTAACATCAACAACAACAGCTTTGGGAGCTTATTTGAGAGCTCCTCCTCCCCTCCCCCTCTTCCAACAAGAACAACAGTTTTTTTAGCTCGTTTGAGAGCTCCTCCTCCTCAAAAACAACAGCTCTAGGAGCTCATTTGAGAGCCCCTCCTCCTCTAACAACAACAAAACAACAACAACAACAGTTCTGGGAGCTCAATTTGGGAGCTCCTCTCCTCCCTCCTCCTTCTTCTTCCTCCTCCTCCTCCTCCAACAACAACAACAATAGGTCTGGGAGCTTATTTGAAACTCAGACCCGTTGATGATTACCTCTGAATATTAACGTAAACATAATGCCACATGAATATTAATTTGATGCATATGAACGCAACGTTTTGACTGTCAGAAACTGTAGAATAGGACCATACTTTCCGTAAGCAAACGCACTCAGATCTGCCCTTGATCTATGTCTATCTGCCCTTGATCTATGTCTACCTCAGACAGACAGATTGATAACAGACATAGATGAGAGAGAGTATCAATCCAGTTTGAATCCTGATGTGAGATACGAAAATGGGTCTCGCCTGTATTATGTGGATGAATTACCGTTCTGGGGTTCTAAGATTGCGACCCAATCTAAAGTAGCGTGTACCTCTTCGTCAGCTAGAAATGATTAATCTGTAGTCTGCTATAAAATAATGGTTTGTTTAGAGCTGAACATTGGTTCCTTTGTCATTTTCTAGACGTATAAACGTGCACAAAGGGTGAACTAAGTACAGATTCTAATGAAATATAGAGTACAATTGGGTCTAAACTGCTCGCGCTGGATATCAAATGTTTCGCCTTCGATGCCGCCTGTCACGGTGATAGAATTTAAGCGATTTGAAAGAGAAAACGATAATAGTTCCCAAACTAATTGCCACTAGTATTTAAAATAAATGGTGATACGTTTTTAAAAATCACGAATTTTTCTACACACGGTTGCATCTCGTTTGTGTTTAGGGTTTAAACGGAAAAGAGGTAAAAGTGTAGGTTAAGGGTCAACATTCGCCATGGCTACGGTTGTTAAGCGCTTAGCCAAGGAGAGACATGCAGCAAGTTATTTTATCGAACATTTGCTATATACAGGGCCCGTTTGACAAGGTTTTGGCACCGGGTCGTAAATAGGCTTCTATAAATAACTATTGTGCATATCAAGTAGTACGTGCGTTATAAATAGAACGAAGACGATGAATATCAAGCGCCACTGCTTAGGAGATATATAATGCTTTAATCGTTGCAAGTACATGTAGTTCTTTGAAAAAAAAGTATTCTTTGAGTTGGAATTTATCCAGTCAGCAAGCTTCTCTAGTGACGTAATAAAGGGGTGCGGATAAACTTTGGTTTCTAAGAATAGCATAGAATATATATTAGGTTTTATTTACCAACCATGGACCCTCTCGGGTTACAAATGAATGCATACTAAAACATTTATGATTAACATAATTGATATGAAACTAAAGCATGCGTATCATATCTTAGGCATATATTGCTAAATCACATATAAACAACAATACATTTTATTCATCTTGCTTCCTCGTGAAGTTCTAAGGTACATGGACACACCAGTCAAAACAATGGTTTATGTATCTAGCAAGCACTTCCAAGTGAGCTAGATCATCCTAGTTTAAACATATTTTATTTCATAATTCAAGAAATGGGGTTGGGCAACAAGTTCTTCCAACTTAGATATAGCCCTTCCCCTACAGTGAATGGAATAATATAGTACAAAGTAAAATGACAGTCACACAAATATACGCATATAAATTCAAAGGATCAGAGTGAGAGAGAGAGTGAGTAGGTGAGGGAAATATTGAAAACTAAGCAAAAGATATAGATAGAAAAGAGACATCAGTAACGAGTAGTTTGGTAACAGTCAAAGGGAGGCAACTCGGGAAATTAAATAGTCAAATACAAAATGCTATTTAGAAAAAAAAGTATAAATTTGACTAATTGTCCACAAATGCACCATTTTTTCTTTTAAATATAAATTTTAGAGAGGTAATTTAGCCATATGGACTAGAGTCCGAAAAGTCATATTACATGTAGTATCAAAATAAAAACAACCTTAGCCGTATAGTAATCTTAACCTTAATTTTGCTCCATGAATAATGATTTTCCATCAAATTGAGTATCAACAAGTATTTACAAATACATGTATTGTCCTGTTTTATTAACCTGTCAAATTTGAATATTCCTACGTCACTGAAAGGATATATTTAGCTTGGGTAAACGTGTTTCAAACGTTTTTCACGAGATTCACAATAAATATACAGGTACTTGAATAAGCCAAGTAGGAAAGCTTTTATTAGCGGAAACAATCGATATCAACCGAAGCTATATATGGCGTGTTCAGCAAGCGTATAATTTGACAGGTTAATAAAACAGGACAATACTTAACCATTTGCTTCATGAAAACATTGAATAGTCATACTATAAATATTGAGTCATGCTAGAAATATTGGTATCATGAATAACAATCAGTATAAAATATAAATTATATATAACATTTCAACTGAACACATGATATTTGGACCATGGTAGAGACTATAAACTCATATCTATGTTATATCATTGGTCGACAATCGGCAGACCCTGATAAGCCAGCTCCTGTAGGAGTCGTCTGGTCTGGGTCTTCCCTGCTTGCAAAGGCACAGAAAAGTTTACCTATGGAGGAAAGGGTTAATATCCTATATCCTAGATCATCCTATTAGGTTTCTTCCCGTAGTATCTAGAAGGTTTAGGTTAGTGATAATACTAGCCGTTTCTAAGGCATAATGATCCTTAATAATGTAAGTACATGTATTTCAATTTTCTCTAAATATGCATATGTTGATGGAATAACGGAAAAATCACCATTAGAATTATACAAATAAGATTTATTTATATTATTTTTTTATTTATTTATTTTTATTTATTTATTTTTATTTTATTATATTTTTTGTTGGGGGGGGGGCTTTATAGTTGGATTCGAACCCACGCCAGGTTATACAAAACGTAAACTGAAACGCTTTTTTTCAACGGCTTAAACCGCTCGGCTACTGCGCCACCGATGGTAAACAACGCTGATTTATCACTTTTATTAACTTAATCCACCGCTGGAGAAACGAGGTTTAATAAGAATCAAGCCGGAAAGCAAAGATTATAGATAAAAAGTACATTTTTCCATTCTACTCGCATGCTAGTTAGATTAAGAAGCTCTTAAAGGGATGGGAAAGGCATAGACCTAAATAATATGTTCAGCTCCATCGATTTATATGAGTAGGTCAATCTAAAAATAGAAACTGAGCCTTCCGTTACTCGAATTTTATACGGAATGCAAAAATCATTGCACTTTGTTCTGGAATAAAACAATCATGTCCATTTTAATTAAAATATCGACAATCTGGATTCAACTGACCCTGTTGTTCAAATTAAATCACGTTTTCTATAAATACTTTAATATTCAAACTCCTTTGTTAGTGATAATGTGAGTGCATATTTTTATATAACCAAAACTCGCGCATGCGAATAGCCACAACTCGTCCCGTCCGGTAGACGGCGATATTCTTTTTACTATCCCAAGTCAAAACTCCTTGAGATAAATTGTAAACCATCCCAGAATATGCTGACATCCATTTTCAACACTGTGGAGAGACCCTGAGGGGTCTTTCCAGTTATAGTACGATTTCGGGCGCTGAGCCGTGACTGCACTTTTCTATATAGAAGTTGCAACCATTCTAATGTATGGGTAACTGGATTGTCGATTTAATTTCGACACAGAAGACACACTATCCTTATTATACCGTGAAAGGTAGGTAACTCCAGAACAAATACATGGTTTGTGACGCGTTTTACCCACTCGGAACACCTCGGCTATTTCTATCGAAATAAGACGGAATACGGCGAGTAGTTACGATTGGCGTTTTACCCCCACGGATGGACTCGTCCTAAAGGTCACAGCTCACGGGTCAAAATCGAACTACATGTACATGTATACCGAACGGAAAATGCGGTCTGCTGTCCGTGACAATCGTCTATTTACGAACATATGTTGGATTTGAAAAGGAGCATTAACTAGAGAAAAGGAAAAGTTTAGAATTTTGTAGTTTGAAACCATTGTGATAAATAGAGCATTTGCTCCTATAGGAGCAAATGCTCTATTTATCACAATGGTTTCACAAAGTCACTTTTACAGAGTCGTCAAAAGTCGTCAATATGAGGGAATGAGTTAACAACGTCTTCATTGGACAGTACAAACATTGTTTTATGAACTTCATCGATTTTATTCTTGCCAATTTATGCAGTACATTTCTGATCGGCTGGTAAGCTACACATTGAGAAAGCACAAGTATGAGTCATGCAGGAAACATACAGCCGCCGGGTTTCAAAACTACGCAGTTCTAAAGATTTCCCTGTTTCTAGTAAATACCCCTTTTCAATAGATTTCATTCAAAGATGCTGGGTCCAAAATAGCCTGCGAGACAATGGGTTAGCCCTTTCCCTGTTCAATATTCATGTAAGAAACTGTGGCATCATGAATATTTATTTGCTGAAGTTTTATAATGTTAACTTTTCAACAAAAGGTTTTGCTTTGACTAAGCCTGTAGAATTAGGTCTATATCATGTCAAAAGCAAACAGAGCAGACACTGATCAGACGGTTCCTATAGGAGCCGTCTGATCTGGGTCTACTCTGTTATCAAATGCGTGAAAAGGCGTTTATATGAAGAAAAGAGTTAACCCTTCGCTTGCTATTCACGTCAATATACCTACCAATAAATAGTGAAGACCCAGATGAGACAGCTCCTGCAGGAGCTGTCTCATCAGGGTTTGCACTATTTACAAGTTGATTGTGCAACCAGTGCACTCCACAGCAGTGATTGCACAGTGAAATACTTGTACACAGTTAAGATATATGTAATTATGCAACAGGGCATGGGTAAGGAAGGAGAAATGTTGTTTTTTTTTAAAAAAAAATCAGCAAGAGAAGGGTTAATAGTAAATATATAATTATGAATAGATTTCTTACCGTCTGCAATGGCTGCACAGTGTGTAGAACTCCTACCTGCAGTGTGTAACAGATTGTGCAGTTAGTTATAGAATCTGATGCACACAGCAAATACAATGAAACTCCTCGCAACGTAATGCAGGGTGAAAGTCATACATAAAGCTCCTCTAGCAGCTATCCGTCGAAATTCTTCTCTACTAGGATTCCGGTTTGAGGGGGTTTACTGTAGAGTTAAATCGATAAAGCTTAATCTTTCCACAGTGTAATATTCATATAACAAACGAGGTTTCCGCAAGCGTAAAATGGCTGCGTAAAACTTGTTTAAGCATGTTAGGAGATAAAACAGAGAGCAGTATTATCATTTAGTAATACAGTAAAACCCCTCTAATGCGACCACCAAAAGGGGCATAATTATGGGTGGCAGAGGCAAGTGGTAGCTTAATGCAGGACGAAAGTAATGCAGAAAGCTCCTATAGGAGCTTTCTGCATCACTTTCGTCCAGCATTAAGCAACCATGTGCCTGCTTTAAACGACGCCAGGGTCTGTTTATTAAATGGTCCCATTAGCGGGGTTTTACTGTAATTGATTATGCAAGAACATACAAATTTCTGACAAAAGACGATAACACCATGAATCTGTATTAGGTGATGTTTATGTCGCCTGCGAAGCAAAGGTGCCCGACGCATGCTTGGACTCACCCATGGGGTTACCAGTCGTTTCGCCCACCTGGATGTTTCGCACCTGGTCGTTTCGCACCTGGACGTTTCGCTCCCAATTGGGGTCCTGGTCGTTTCGCCCCCCATACCCTGGTCGTTTCGCCCCCACTACAGAACTGGTATATATGAAATCAGATTTCCGAAAATTTTAAATTCAGAAAAGTCCTATAGTTTCCGAATTCTAGAACTATACTAGTAATATGTAAATTACATTCAATTCTGAACAGGGACAGTATGACAGGGTAGCTTTTTGCGGGATAGGATAAATAGTAAATACATTAATTGGAAACCATAAGATTAATATAAATGGTTGAACATAATTGTTTAATTGTAATCAATTATAGTAGTTTATTCATTTCCTCCAAATTTGGAGATCAGTAACATATATACAGGTAACAGTGTAAAAAGAATAAATATGAGTATAATATGAACCTTGCATATTCGACAAACAGCATTTAACAGGCACAACATTACCTATAATTATCGACATGGTATATACCGGTAAGTGTCTTTCTCTGTATGTCTGTCTGTCTGACCCTCTCATTCTCTCTCGCTATAATTGTAGGGAACTGGAAATATGGATATGTGGAATTTCATATGCAAACAGAGCATACACTGATTACTCGTGTAACCATAATTCATAAAAGTAAAAGCAATCATGCATCATATGGATTTAAAGACACGCGTCAGATCGACTTATCACCTGAATATCACACGTGTGTTGATTTATTATTGATTGAATTAAAGGAAGTAATGCGTATGTTATTTCCCGCTAAAACGGAGCGGCGAGTAATATTACTTAACATTCATTAGATACGCTAAATGCACTGGATGCAGATACCTGTATGGTAAAAAATGCCTATAGTTTATCATTCAAGTTTGTATCATAATCGAATAGACTGGTGCACCTTCAATGATGTTTCAGTATCGGGGGGGGGGGGGGGGGGGGGGGGCACAAAGCGGTCTTTGATTTTCTGAAATTTTAGATCTTTTGAGGTCACTGTAAATTCCAACCATCAGATACGTTAAGTAATTCTCTGTACTTTAAGTAGTGTGACACATATATAAATATATATAAATTCGTGTCAATCTTTACATTTTGCAGCCCCCCCCAAAAAAAAATAAAATAAAAAAAATAAAAAAAAAATAATAAAATATATATATATATATATGATCGAAGTATGTAAAACTAGCCTAAAACTATCTATTTGAACATTAAACCACTCAGAAAAACAACAAAAACACGACCCGGAAAAAAATTCCTATCGGGTCTATACATGTATACTTGAAATAATCGTTAATCTTTTCAACAAAAATGCGAATTATGGTGAAACACTATCGAAAAACATTAAACTCACCGCAATTAAAACGGCGCTTACTATTCCCAGTCTGCTACGAGGCGCCAGTTTTCTTTCTCCAACTTTCCTTTTGAACGGATGCAACCATTTTGCTGTGACCCGGCTCATAAACTATTCGATATGCAAATTGACTACTACTTCCGGGCCACAGCGAAATGGCCACCTCCGTTCAAAACGAAAGTAGGAGAAAGAAAACAGACTCGTAGCAGACTAGAAATAGCCAGCACAGTTTTAACTGCGGTGAGTTGAATGTTTTTCGAATGTGTTTCAGCAAAATTCGCGTTTTTGTTGAAAAGTTTAACGAATACAGATCCCCCTATATACTTCTATGCATCCTGGCGGGAGTCACATCGATTCGCTCTAGCGTATTTTCAAATTTGCGGTCTTGCAGCGACAAGACGGAGCAATATTTAAGGAAAACACTAACTGTGCCGCTTAGCATATGGAATTTGGAACGGATCAAGACCAAAATGATTGAAATCGGTGTTGAATTGGCTTTGCTGTAAGACTTTGAAAAACATGACTGTTGTATTTTCCGCCGCTGATCTGACGTAGTTTAGGTACCTTTCAATACATATATAGACCCGAAAGGAATTTTTTTTCCGGGTCGTGTTTTTCTTGTTTTTCGGAGTGGTTTAAGGTTCAAATAGATAGTTTTATTCTAGTTTAACATACTTCGATCACAATATTTTTATTTATTTACTTTAGTTATTTTTTATTTATTTATTTATTTTTTATTTATTTATTTATTTAGTTATTTTTTTTTATTTTTTTTTGGGGGGGGGGGGGGGTCCATGGGTGAGTCCAAGCATGCGTCGGGCACCTTTGGCATACACAAGGTCCTTAACTCTAAATTCAATATTTTGGAGTTGTTCCCCTTTTAAATCATTTTTTGTCCGGCCAATAAGTCCTATTCCACTGATGTCATTGAATTCAAGCCACACATGGAACAGGCTTGATATGAGAAAGTGTCATGTACAAGGTCCATGGCTCTAGCTTCAGTATTTTTGGAGTTATTCCATTTTTACACTTTTTTGTCCGGCCAATAAGTCCTGTTCCACTGATGCCATTAAATTTAAACTTCACATATTACACTAAGTCTTTGGTCATTATTCTCGTTATCGATTTACAGATCTGTATTTACTTCGTGATACCGATTAGTGTAGGAAATTCGTAAATATAGATGAGTAGGGAAACGTGTATTGTAGATACTGATGAGTGGGGATCGGACGCGGATTTAGAGGGGCGAAGCCGGCGTAACCCCCCCCCCCCCCTCCCCTAAAATTGCCAAAACATGTTTTTTAGTAATATTTTAGATCTATATACAGTAATACCTCTCTATAACGACCACTAAATTGTGTTAATTAGTTGGTATTTAGAGCAGGTGGCTGCTTAAAGCAAGGTGAAGGTAAAACAGAACGCTCCCATAGGAGCGTTCTGTTTTACTTTCACCTTGCTTTAAGCAGCCACCTGCCTTTAACACAGCTCTTTTTCAACATGTATTCCAAACTCACTATTTATTTATGTCATCAAACATAAAAATCTACGCCCCCCCCCCCTTCCAAAAAAAATTCTACGCCCCCCCCCCCTAATCTGAAACCCTGGATCCGCACCTGGGGATACACGTGGATACTGATGACTGGGGATACACGTAGATACTGATGAGTGGCGATACACGTAGATACTGATGGGTGGGGATACATGTAGAAACTGATAAGTGGGGATACATGTAGAAACTGATGATTGGCGATACAAGCAGATACTGGTGAGTGGCGATACAGTAGATACTGATGAGTGGGGATACACGTAGTTACTGATGAGTGGCGATAAACGTAGATACTGATGAGTGGGGATATACATAGATACTGATGGGTGGGGATACATGTAGATACTGATGGGTGGGGATACATGTAGATACTGATGAATGGCGATACACGTAGATACTGATGAGTGGCAATACACGTAAATACTGATGGGTGGGGATACATGTAGATACTGATGGGTGGGGATACACGTAGATACTGATGAGTGGTGATACTGATGAGAGGCGATACGCGTAGATACTGATGAGTGGCGATACAAGTAGATATTGATTAGTGGCGATACACATAGATACTGATGAATGAGGATACACGTAGATACTGATGAGTGGCGATACTGATGAGTGGCGATACGCGTAGATACTGATGAGTGGCGATGCACGTAGATACTGATGAGTCGCGATACACGTAGATACTTGGCGATACATGTAGATACTGATGAGTGGCGATTCACATAGATACTGATGAATGAATATACACGTAGATATTGATGGGTATGGATACACGTAGATATACTAGATACTGATGAGTGGGGATACACGTAGATACTGATGAGTGGGGATATACGTAGATAGTAATGAGTGGGGAACACGTAAATACTGATGAATAACATAGATGAGTTGGGAAATATTTATGTATAAGGTGATTAGAGAAACATGTACATGTAGATGGAGATCACTAGGGGAAACATGTTGATACTGATGAATTGGGAAACATGCATCTATACCAATTAGCGGGGATGCGCGTAGATACTGATAAATGGGGAAACACGTAGATATTGGTGAGTGGGAAATCGCGTAGATACTGAGGTTTGGGAAAACATATACATGCTTATGAGTAGGAAACGTGTAGATGCTGATGAGTGGGAAAACACGTAGATACTGATCAAGTGCAAGCAAAAAATGCAGACACTGATTGATCCTGATGAGTGGTGAAAACAAGCAGATGCTGATTAGTGGTGAAACACTAGATACTGACTAATGATGAAGCATGTAGATACTGATGTGTTGGGAACACACGTAGATACGGATGAGTGGGATAACAAGTAGAAACTGATTGATACTGATGAGTGGGGAAATTGCGTAAATTTACCGATGAGATAGGAAATACATGTATTTCAGATATCATATTGGCGACAGTGTTACCTGTTTTAACTTCGATATTAGTAGGTGTAGAGTTTTTGTTTTCTTTAATTAATGTTTTCAGTGTGGAAAACGAGTCACTGGTGTCCTTTGTAAATAGTGTAGTCCCAGATCAGTGGGCTTCTAGAGAAGCCCTCTCAGCAGAGTGTGCGCTGATTGTCAAGTTACATTTTTCTTGCAAATAGGGGAATATTCAGGGTAACCTTTTGGAATTTTGGAATTATCCATTTGACACTTCAGTGTTGGAAGGATTAACTACGGTAAGGGGAACAGCGCATTGTGTTTGGATCCTGATTAGATAACGAGTAATATAGTGTCTCGTTTGGACTCAACCCATACTATTATATTGCAAATACAGTAAAACCTCGCTAATGCGACCATCTAAAAGAGGTATAATTTTGGTTGCTAGATGCAGGTGGTAGCTTAATGCAGGACAAAAGTAATGCAGAAAGCTCCTAGAGGAGCTTTCTGCATTACTTTTGCCCTGCATTAAGCAACCACCTGCTTATAAAGACACCCATGTCGATTCATTAAATGGTCGCATAAGAGGGGGTTTTACTGTATTCAGGGGTTTATCCATAGTGTCTTTAGTGAAAAATTATATAAACATAAAATTCTGACAGTTAACCCGTTCACTGCCAATGCCGGATCTGTGATTATCTATGCAAACAATTTGGGTCCAGATGAGACGCCGAGTAACTCGGTGTCTCATCAGGATCCAAACTGTTTGTTACTGTTACTATGTTTTTGAAACAAAAATGAAGATAATCAAAAGAAAGAAAATGTGTGGCAGACGACAAAGTTAGCAGACGGCAGAGTGTGACAGCGAAAGGGTTAAGTGTATTCCCAGGTTCGAAACAGAACCTGCCTCAGGGAGACGGAAGTTGGGGGTGTAATTGAAAGGCCCGCACGGGGGTGGACAATTATTCAGACGAAAAAGCTTAGACAATTTGTTTTTTTTATCGCATATCGATCGAACGAGGATTTTATTGTGTATCATGTCAGGAATTATATTTAAATATGATATTCTAATAGTTTGGTAGTACAGTACAATATGTCTTAACCCTTTCCTTATGTAAGCGCATTTTACGCATCTGCAAAAAGAGTAGACCCAGATCAGACGGCTCCTATAGGAGCCGTCTGATCAGGGTCTGCTCTGTTTGCTTTTGGATCTGATTCTACAGTTTCTGCCCGAGCCAAAATGTCCTGTGTTCATATGCCATTTTAAAAAATAATCTAGTTAATATTAATGACGTCATTATTTCTTACATGAATGTATAGAACAGGGAAAAGGTTAAGTGGCCATTCATTTACCTCTTAAAAGCGGGTCGTTACTTAATACAGGACAAAGGTAATGCATCTGATCAGGGTATGTTGTGTGTGCTAATGATATAAAATAGACTTGACTTTACCGTGTCTGTCATGGCCAATAGGCCTGTGTCCATGTTCTATTATAACTTTTAATCTAATTCATGAATATGCATGGAGTAAAGGGTTAACCCTTTCCATGTTCTATGTTTATTCCAAATTTCGATACCCATTGAATATTCATGGACATAATAGTTATAGCAAACCAAGGAAGGTGGAAAAGTGTAGCTGTTTCAGAGCTCCAGATTAGATGCGTAAAATTAAAACATTTTCATGTATAACTTCTTTATTTCTCCATCAATCTTCGAGACAATTCTAAAGAGTGGTCACAACATAGGGTTTGGTGGAGAAATGACGATTTTAGAATTTTAGTACGCACCGTTATCTGTAGCTCTGTGTTTTATAAAGTAAAGACAGATGTTTCAAATTCCAATAGCAAACAGAACAGACCCTGATCAGACGGCTCCTATAGAAGCCGTCTGATCTGACTTGGGTCTACTCTGTTTGCAAATGTGTGAAAACACCTTAATATGAGGGAAAGTGTAAAGGCGAACACTCAGTGCTTAACCCGTTCGCTGCCAAAGCCGGATTTGTGATTACCTATGCAAACGGTTTGGATCCAGATGAGACGCCGAGAAACTCGGCGTCTCATCAGGATCCAAACTGTTTGTTACTGTTTTTGAAACAAAATGAAGAAATCAAAAGAATGAAAATTTGTAGCAGACGACAAAGTTAGCAGACGACAGAGTTTGGCAGCGAAAGGGTTAAGAGAGTGGTAGCTCAACGCATGAGTAAAGAGCGCCCCTACCGGAGTCTTCTCGATTACCTTCGTTTTTATGTCTCCGCTTTTATTCGACAGGGGCATTTAGTTTTATTCTTGTCCGATCGTACATCCGTACGTCCGTCAGTCTTTCACTTTTTTGTCAAGATTTCTTGGCTGGTGTATGCTGGAATTATTTTATATTTGGTCTGAAGCATAATCATAGTGAGTTGTACCGTGTCTCCCCTTTTCAGGTCTGTCGTTCATCTACTTCCTGTTTGCCGCGGATACATCCGTGATCCATGCACACATTTTCCTTTTTGTTTAACTTATTACTTATACTCAACCGTTTAATCTTAAAACCACATGCTTATTCATTAATTCAATGATGCCCAGGGGATATATGCCATAAATGACGGGTTAGACTTTGGTTTGAATTGCATTCTATAATCGCTGATAAATTTAAACCGCCCATTGTGAAAAATCAGACTAAACGAAGTACATGTTTTCATTGAGCTCTAGCTGCCGCTTTCAAGGTTGGAATATTTATGTAAGGCATTATGACATAATGAATATTGGTCATTTGGAGTTTGTACACATGGTTTTGGTTTTTTTTTTTTTTTTATCTTTCATTGGTTGAAACTGTATAGTCAGTTGTGTTATAATTTCACAACTAAACAGGGTAGACCCTGATCAGGTAGCTCCAACAGGAGCCGTCTGATCTGGATGTACTCTATTTGCAAAGGCTATAAAAGGCTTTCGTGTGAAGGAAAGAACCACTTTTCACATATTACCTACAGCGGCGTCTCATCAGCAATTTAATGCGACTGTGATATTATTGAGATGCTTACAGGATTTAAAAAGAGGGATTGCATGTTAGACTTCATTTTAATCAACGTATTAAAATGTGAAATTAAATAAACACGTGACTTTCAGGAAACTAAAATTGTTTAACGACAAACTTGCCCAATTTTGTATTGCCACATTCTAACCGTGATGATCATATACTAAACAATTATCAGTCATCATTATGGAATTAAACATTTGATAAACATAATATTTATATTAATTCTTTATTACATACGATACAATAATACCAACATAGAAATATGTACATATCAATTACAAACGATACAATAATACCCAACATAGAAATATGTACATGTACATATTAATTACAAACGATTCAATAATTCCCAACATAGAAATATGTGCATGTACATATTAATTACAAACGATTCAATAATTCCCAACATAGAGATATGTACATGTACATATTAATTACAAACGATACAATAATACCCAACATAGAAACATGTACATGTACATATTAATTACATACGGTACAATAATACCCAACATAGAAATATGTACATATCAAGCACATGTATATAACCAATTCAACTTTATAAATACTAGAGACTTTAAAATTTCACTCCTTGCACATACAGTTAAACACTGTTATTCATAATACATTAAAATCTAGATCATTCGAATTGTCTGTATAGAAGAATTAAGACCCTTTTAGGCAGGTGGTTGCTTAATGCATGGTGAAAGCCATACAAAAAGCTCCTAGAGGAGCTTTCTGCATGACTTTCACCATGCATTAAGCTGCCACCTGTCTTAAAGATCGATAATAATGCGTATTTTAGTGTTACAATAATCGAGATTTTACGGTTATACAGCATGGATATATTTGCAGATCAAATCTATGGAGCAGTTGCTAATCTTTTCTTAGAAATCAAGTTAAAATTTTCTGGGTAACACACTAAACATTAAAATAAGCACTATATTGCGCATTTAACCCCATTCCGTGCCACAATGGCCGCTTTATGATATCACATGCAAACAGTTTGGATCCAGATGAGACACCGAGTAACTCGGCGTCTCATCAGGATCCAAGCTGTTTGACACCATGTTTATTGTTTTATAAAGAAAATGGAAGAAATGCACACACTTACATTAAAAATAAACGAAACTGTGCCCAGAAGACGACATTGCTGGCACCGAAAGGGTTAAGGAACAGTTTGGAAAATCAAATATCACCCCGGTCAAATCGTTGATAACCTGATTAGCAACACCTTCTTAGCAGTTATGTATATTAGTATTTATGATTTAACCCCTTCCGTACCACAATGACGGGTTTATGATATCACATGCAAACACTTTGGATCGAGATGAGACGCCGAGTAAAACTATATGCGTAATTTGAAATCTCTCGTTTTAAACATTGCTGCATGAGTAAACATTTTTACAACAGGATTCTTCAATTCGATCTCAAACTCCCTTTTTAGCACGTTTTTACCAGACTTTCAGATGCAAGTATAGCAAGAAGAACAAAGCGCGCCTGAAAAGCAAGTGAAGACCTTATAAAGACATTTGTTTCTAGCAGATTGACCAATTGTCTAGCAAAGAAGCCAAATAAACTTCTCTTAAACTTTGTAATAACTATCTACGCACTATCCGCGATCTGGCCAGCATTTGCAAACAGCATGGATCTAGACGAGACACTGAGTAACTCGGCGTCTCATCAGGATCCAAACTGTTTGACACCATGTTTACTGTTTTATAAAGAAAATGGAAGAAATGCACACATTTACACTAGAAATAAACGAAACTGTGCCCAGCAGACGACATTGCTGGCACCGAAACAATTTAGAAAATCAAATATCACCTCGATCAACTCGTAGATAATCAGATTAGCAACACCTTCTTAGCAGTTATGTATATTAGTATTTATTATTTAAATGACATATAGGTTCAGTGGGTCAGGTGTCTTACATATCTATTTTGAAATATGTCATTATTGTATATATATACTATAGTAAACATAAAACTATGTTACTTCACTTACTTACTTACTTATTTACTACTTACTTACTTACCACTTACTTACCTACCTACCTACCTCATGCAAGCAGACCCGTGGTAGACGCCTGTCGGGCCTCAGTTTAACGGGACCGGCTTGTCAGTTTAGTGATTAATTATTTTTACGACAGTTTGGACCAAAATTTAGCACTCTTTATACGCATTTCGTTCTTTGATTCACATTCTTTAGAGAAAACAATACGTACTGAAACAACGTAACAGGAGGAATAGCCATAGAGAAGTATGGGAATCGTGGCGTCAGAGCATGGATTACTTAGTTTTCAGTGACATAGAGCATTCTTTCAGGTAAGACTTCATTAACCTCATACTCCAAAGACACAGTGTTCACACCTTTACAAACAGAGTAGACCCATATCAGACGGCTCTTATAGGAGGCGTCTGATCAGGGTCTGTTCTGTTTGCTTTTGATATAATGTACATCTCATCTGTTTCTACAGTTTCTGTCACGATAAAAATGTTCCTTTGTTTAGTGTGCCATTATATAAATAAAGTAAATTAATATATTTCTTGTCTGAATAACCATGGCGTGAACAAATGGATCTTAACACCCATCCCCTTTCCTTCATATTCAAACGCCTTTTCGCGCATTTGCAAAACAGAGTACACCCAGATCAGACGGCTCCTAGTCGTCTGATCAGGGTCTGCTCTGTTTGCTAATGGAATTTGATATATCAGTCGTACATGTGCAATGTGTTGCATAATGTAGTACTGTAGGCTATTAGCTGTGACTGTTTTAAAACATTTGAATTGAACCGTGTTCGATAATGAGACGATTCATAAAACGCTTTCCATGTTCTTTGTTTATTCAAAATTTCAATACCTACTGAATATCCATTGAAAAAAAGTTACAATGAAATATGGGAGGTGGAACTTTGTAGCCATTTTATAAAGTGAAGAAACAGATAGGCTATATCAGATTCCATGAGCAAATAGAGTAGACCCTGATTAGACGGCTCCTATAGAAACGGTCTGATCTAGATATACTCTGTTTGCGAATGCATGAAAACACGTTTATATGAAGGAAGGGGTTAAATAAAAAAAATGTTTAACATGTTGATCTTGATTCGTTTTTATTTTTAAAGGAGTACTATTAATTGCATTTTTATTTTAACTTATGATTCAACACTATTGATCAATTCATAATATTCAAACAAACAGTTTAGTTTAGATCCAGACGGGACTTGTTATTTGAAAATGCAATCTTAGAATAATCAGAACCCCCCCCCACACACACACACACACACACATCAGTTGAGGTCTTCATGGGTCGTACATATATAGATTAAATAGAACTATTTAAAATAATAGACATTAATAATTTAATATAATTAAACACATACCGTAGAAGGGCCGGATTAGGGACCTATCGAACCGTAACAAACATTACCTCTTCTTGATCACGGAGGCGGTTGTGCCAATTTTTTAAGCGTTACGGGACAAGTTATGAAAGAGGTCACATCGGTCGTCTGTTCCTCTTCACCAGGTAAGCAATCTGAACTATTCGTTGACTTTTTTTTTATCAATTTATTGCAGATGATCACATATTTACAGACTTCGATATACAGATTAAGAAGAATTAATACCGGGGTGCGCAATCCACTTGTTACTTCCAGAATACAATTCTTCTTGAAAAGTAGCGCTGTACCGGATGCGGTACAGAATTTCGGACACGTCTGAATTTGCCATGTGTTCTCGAACTGTAGAATGATCTTCCCTAAATCTACTGCGATGACACAAGTGGTTTAAATTTGATCTCGATCCGGTAAGAAATGAAAATAATTCTCGATTCAAATTCAGTGACAAAGTAAATTAAAATGGACAGACTACGGTCAACCTTGAACAGTTACTTGATATTTCACCTTTTACTGTTCTTACATAAACAGCATCATGGAGCCCGATCCACAGGCGTAAGTCTCATGAAATATGTCTAAAATAAGTTAAAATGTCCCTAAATTGACGTTTTGTAACATTTGGGGTTGAAAAATAAAGCATGGGGTGTTTTTAGACGAAGCTGAAATTTTGTATAATCTACATTTATAAGAGAAAGGCAAATAAATCTTAGGCCATCCAATCCTCGGGTGCTCCGTTTCAACTGCAATTATTTTCGACACGAGGCGAATTTTCCCACAAAAGAAAGATTATATTGAAAGAAAAATGTTTTATCCACCAACCACTCGAAGGGATTTTAGTGAAATCGAGCACTTGTCTGCCAACTATATTGTTTCCGACTAAATAAAAAACACGTTTTTCTGAAGGTATTTGCCCCTCATACTCGCTAAAACGGAGACAAAGTATGGGATATTTGGTACCTGCGTGTAGATAAAACATTTGTCTTTCTATATAATCTTTGTTTTGTGGGTAAATTCCCCTCCGGTCGAAAATAATTGCAGTTGAAGCGGAGCACCCGAGGATTGGATGGCCCAAGAGTTATTTGCCTTTCTCTTATATATAGAATATACGAAATTTCAGCTTTGTCTCAAAACGCCCCAAGCTTTATTTCTTCAGCCCCAAATGTTACAAAACATCAATTTAGGGACATTTTAACTTATTTAGACATATTTCATGAGCCTAAGGCCTGTGGCCTGATCCACCGGTTTGTCTAAATCAAGAATCATAAACTGAATAGTCTGAAATGTGCTACTTTACACTGGCACTAGATCAATATAAACTATATCTTTTATTTTGGTGCATGCTGGGATTTCCCAAACACAACTTTTCTGCGTTAGACTCAGGAATGCAATTTTTAGATGTGGGACTCCCATTCGCATGTAGCTGTGCATCCTTGGGATTCATAAGAGGCTAATTTGCCCTAAAATTATGAGTTTTGAAGGTTAAAAATAACCGTAACTCCAGGGATAACGTTAACATTGTCTTGAAACTTAACATTGGCTATTACTTCTTTACTATTATGCAAATGTTATGAAACTTCATACACTTGTTTAACAACTGTTTTGTCTAGATTGACACAAGATTACCATAAAACACTAGATAACAGCAAAATTGACTTAAATTGAAATCCTTTTTTTAGGTTCTGATTGTGGTACCAAAACTTCAAAAGTTACTTTTTTTTCCATATGAGACCACAAGTTTATATATAGCTTGAATTTGAACATCTGGATTCTGTTTTCCTTAACCCTTTACTGTAGGAGCTGTTTGATCAGTCTTCTCTGTTTGCTTATAGAAACTAAAGAAACATCTATAAAATTCCATCAGCAAACAGAGCAGACCCTGATCAGATGGTTTATATAGCCATAAATGGGGCAGTCTGATCTTGGTCTACTCAGTTTGCAAATACATGAAAAGGCATTTGAATGAAGGAAATGGTTTAAACTTTATATATAAATGTTCTGTTAACCCTTTTCTTCATGTAAGCACCTTTTCATGCATAAATTGCAAGCTGATCAGTAGACACATATCAGATTTTCTGTTAATTCTGTGGTACATGTTAATCTACAATTTGTTTTCCTGTCTTTTCAGATTCCCCTGATTTTTTGCTTTGAGTTATTAATAAGTGTGATTCACAATGACTTTGTAGAAGTGATATGTGTAGATAGCAGTTGGATTTTGAAAATTGTTTTGATTGTTATCAGTCAAAGGGTACAATGATTTCTGTGCGCAGTGTTCTGAATGGGTTGCAAAATAGGGGAGCTAACTCACTCTGTGCCCAGTGTGTGCATCACAGATCACAGACTGATAAACTGTTCAACAAAATCAGCATATCTTATAATGTCAGTAGACTGTTTTCTGAAACAGCACCAAAAAGGGTGAAAACCAAATTGTCTAGGAAATTATTGTATGGACTTGGATTACTCTCGGCAGCAGCTGGTGGAACTTACATGTGCCTACAAGAACCACAGAAAAGAAAAGTCAGAGTGACGCTTGGTGGCTTCATTAGGTTCTTCAGGTAAGACTCTGAAATCTTAAACGGATGTATCATGTGTCTTTAAGATTTACAAAGAAATACAAAAGTCTTTTAACTCTTTCCCTTCATACAAATGCTTTTTCAGGCTTTTGTAAACAGGGTAGACCCAGATCAGATAGTTTCTGTAGAAGGTGTCTGATCAGGCTCTGCCCTGTTTACTTAAGAGAATGGAATTATTTAGATATGATTCTACAGTTTCTGCCTAGGTAATAGAATCATTGGGTTCCAAACCATTTTCATAGATACTTGTAGTTTTTGTTCCACAACAAAATATAATCAGCCTTAATCGAACAGTTAATGGAACTAAAACTCAAGCCGAATATTGAACAAATGCTTCTTCAGTGAATATACCGGCATTAGTTACAATGGCACCCTCGTTATACCGGCAGTATGCACTGAAATTACCATTCAGTCTTTTAAACAACCACAGAAAAAATGCCAATAAGACAGGTGATTGCTTGATGCAGAGCACAAGTGGGGCAAAAAGCTCCCTGAGGGAGCTTTTTGTACTTCTTGTTTTCTGCAATAAGTGTTCACCTGTTGGTACTAGTTTAAAACTGGGCATATGGTTCCTTTCATATTTAAACTCGTTATAATTGCCACCTCGTTATTCTTGCAGAATGTCTAGAAACAAACACCTCCGTTGTAACGAGGGTTCACTGTACATTGCAGCTTCAAAACATAGAGTCTTCCATATCAATCATGCGAAAGTTTCGTCTTCTTCGGCATTTATTCAACTGGGTCCATGCTTATAAAGCTTTTAGTTGAGTCTGAGTTTCGTTCTCAGGCTTTTGATTGGTCAGATTTGAGTTCTCAAGCTTTTGATTGGTCAGATTTGAGCCAAAGGCTCAAATCTGACCAATCAAAAGCTTGAGAACGATCTCAGACTCAACTAAAAGCTTTATAAGCATGGACCCTGGTTTTCTTACAATATGTCTCTTTTCAGCATGTAGTCAAGTGATTTATGTAATTGTTAGGCATTTTTAAAACACGTTGCAAGTATACACTACCAGGGCTCTAGAAATTTTCAAATCCCAACCGGTCCAGCCGGTAAACGGACATTAGCCCCCCCCCCTTTCCCCGGACATTTGCCACCTATTTCTTGATGAGCGGACATTTGCCCCCTTGTCTTCTTGTGATATGCGGACATAAGCCACTCGGTAATATGTTTATGAGGGGCTATTGCCAACTTATAGTTTGTATATAATAATATGATAGCATGAAATATCGAAATTTGTGAACACCATTTGACATTCGCGAAAACCAATGACATTTCAAGTTTGCATGAATGGCAGTTTTGAAGACTTTGATAGAGAAGCAAGAAAACTAGTTTGTATTTAAAATCTTACATGATTAGTTATTATCATTTAGCTTATGATGCATACTTATTTCTCATCAGATAAACGAAAGCAACAAGCCAACATTGTTTTTCTGTTCACTGCAGCATATTTTTGGCAGATAAATGTAGATCTACCCACAGGGGTCTGAAGTGTGTCTGGACCCAAAAATGGCACACCTGTGTAAAAAATCCATTCTGGGTCGAAGTCATTGATTACATATATATACATAAGAATGTATATATATATGTAATCAATGACTTCGACCCAGAATGGATTTTTTTACACAGGTGCGTCTTCAGACACTTCTTACACTTCAGACTCCTGTGGATCTACCTAAGGAGCTCTTTAATGTGGAGTCTCAAAAATAGGTCAATCTTTACCTTGAAACAAGCGGACATGTTGTTGACTTTTTGTTATGATTGTTCAAAGTTAATTGTGTTGCTGATGGATACCAAGAGAGTATTTGCTCTTAAAAAACTGATTACCCGATGCAAAGATGTTATTTCTCAGTGACCTTTCAGCCTTAATATAATTACAGTAGCCTAAATCTATGGACTGTAACGTGTTTGTTAACAGGTACAAGGTAGGTAATGTTTCGATTTCTGTCATAAGAGATGAATGTCTTATCAATATTACTACCATGGTTGATTGACTAGCTGAGAAGAGACCAAGTGGAACTGGACTGACTGCCCGGGGCCTCTAGCCTTTAATCTCTTGACACGTTAATGCTGGGGTCAAATGAAAACAGTTACTTTCAGCAGATGATTTTGATTACAAACGTTGTCTGCTTAAGATTTTCGGACCGATTTTTTTTCAGATTCTGAAATACAAACCGGTCTCAAAATGCAAAAATCGGTCCAGACCGGCGATTTTCCGGATTTCTAGAGCCCTGTACACTACCACTTTAAAGAATTAAATTATTTTACTTCAAATTACTACAGTTTGCATATGAGATAGTCGAGGCGGATTCTTTTGGGCATCCCATTCAGCTAAAAGACTGTTTTCAAGGTTAAACCTCCATAAATATTTGCCTTTCTATGCATTTGCATTTTCAGAGACTTAGTATCTAGACCATTAGGAGCCATCTTATAAGGGTCTGCCCTGTTTGCTTATAAAATGATATAGATATGTATGATTCTACTGTTCCTGTCATGACTAAAAAATGTTCATGTGCCATTATATGCAGAAATTAACCCTTTACTCCATGAATATTCATGTAAGAAATAATGAAATCATGCATATTATTTGATTTAAAATAACACATGCACATACAAATATTAACTGAGACAGAAAATGTAGAATTAGATCTATATTATGTTTTAGCAAACAGAGCAGACCCTGATCAGACGGCCTACAGGAGCTGTTCGATCTGGGTCTATTTTGTTTGCAATGGTGTAGAAAAGTGTATTCATGGAGTCAAGAGATAATCTAATTAATATTTGTGATGTAATTATTTCTTACATGAATATTCATGAAGTTGAATGGATAATACCTTGTTACCTGTAAGTTGTACATGTTAATTGTTATACATGTGCTAAAGATTATAAAGATGCATTGTGTTGTTGATTTCAAAATATAAAGATAGTGAAGTAAGGGCGACGAAGCTGGTTCTTAAAATAATTCAGCAAATTTGATGAGATTTAGAAAGACAAACATGATAGCAGATTTTTTTTTTTTCAAGGAATTAGTTCTAATTAACCTAATTATTCAGTCAGTCAAACTTTGGCAAACAGAAGCTTGTCTGTAATTCAAACAAAAAAATATGAGCTTTAGTTGTAACTCTGGTGTCCGCATTGTCTTTGTTGTTGTCGTGGTTGTTGTTGTCCAGAAACATTAACCCTTCTCTTGCTGATTTTTAAAACACATTTCTCCTTCTTTACCCATCCCCTGTTGTATAATTACATATATCTTCACTGTGTACAAGTATTTCGCTGTGCAATCACTGCTGTGGAGGGCATTGGTTGTATAATCAACTTGTAAATAGTGCAGGAGCTGTCTCATCTGGGTCTTCACTATTTACAGGTAGGTATATTGACGCGAATAATAAGTGAAGGGTTAAAGTTGGTTATTACTTCCTTACTATTCTATGTGTAAATCTTAGGAAACTTCATACACATGTTCACCATCACAAGGGCTACAATCTGACCAAGGACCATAACTGTGTAAGACATTTTTACAAAAGTTTGCCCCCTTTTGGACTTTAATCTTAGGAAACTTCACACACATGTTCACCATCACAAGGGCTACAATCTGACCATGGACCATAACTGTGTAAGACATTTTTTTACAAAAGTATGCCCCCTTTTGGACTAAGGATATAAAAATTTAAGATGTCTGTCATTTGACAACTGGAACCAGCAGGGCTTTCATATTTTATATATATATGCAAATCCCTTGTAGCGAGGCCTTTCCATCAATGTTACATTTTTTGACTTGTGACTTTGACCTTTTTTTAGAACTTGAACAAACATTTTTTACATTACCTGTTGTTTCAAAACTACTTGTATTCTTGCGCAAATCTTATGAAACTTCACACACATCGTCATGTTCACCATCAAAGGGGCTACACTCTGACAAAGGACCGTAACTCTGTAAGGCTTTTTTTTTTTACAAAATATTACCCCTTTATGAACTTAGGAAATAAAAACATAAAGTTCCTGACCGACGAACGTTGGCACCCACATGCAATGCTTTTATTCAGAATTATCTTTACAAACCAGTGGAGAGGGGAGATTGGTTGTATGGCATACAGTTGAACTTCGATATCTCAAACTTCAAGGGATTATACAAATTAGTTCTAGATAACAGGAGTTATCCGCTTTCTAATTTGAACAGTTTCTCAAGTACACAGCTTAATACAGGTCTAAAGTAATGCGAAAGTTCCTCGAGTTACACAGAAGTTCGAGTTATCCCAGTTTTAGATTTTGAAGTTCAACTGTACATGTGTTTGTTGCATAGCATTGTTTTGTTTTCCTCTCAGATCTGCTGTGATTGGCCTGTCAATATCTGTTGACTACAAATGGTCATTATGGAACCTTGAAGATGAGTCACATGAGTATGACAAAGCCATTAAAATATGCCACAAGCGATCAGCTGAGAAGCTTCTAATGGGTTGTTTGAAGAATGGCGGCTTGTATGTTAAACTGGGCCAGGGCCTTGTGTCTATGAATCATGTTTTACCGAAAGAATATGTGGACACACTGGTGATTTTACAGGACAAGGCTCTCTCCATGGAACCCCAAGATGTAAGTATTTGTGATATATTTGGGCTCTAGCAGTATGATGACTGGGGAGAAAAGGTCTCCTTTACCTTACTCACTTCTCCCAATGTTTTACTTTTACATTTTACCAATGTTTAACACTTTCTTTAATGAACATTTATGCATGAATTGATCACCTTGGGAATATTCATTTACTCAATGTAAAATTGACAAAAACTAGAATCAGATCTATATAATTCCAGAAGCTAACAGGTCAGACCTTGAAACTAATATGGTAAAAATGTTTTCGGGTGTTTTTTTTTTTTAATGAAACAGGGTACCAAAACCTTCTGTAAATTTGATTTAGATGGTTAAGTTATGATTTATTTGAGTAAAGTGGAAAAAAAAACCACCATCAGGTCCAATTTTTTTTTGTAAAAAAAATGGTTAGTCAGAGAGGGATCGGCATTCATTAGGGTGGGGTGTTTATTAAGAAAAAAATGTATGTAAAATGGCTAGCACTGAAAAGCCTGATCATACGCAATATATACCATACAGCACCTGATCTGGGTTTACACAGTTTTCATTCAATTCTGTTTGGTGTGATGTGCCTCATTTATTTTCAAATTTCTCTGCACAACAAACAATGCAGCTTTTAGCCCAATACTGTTACCTACATGTAAATTCATGCTCTACTGAAGCTTTTTCCTGGAAGCATTAACCCTTGACTCATAAATACTTCCTCATGCCTTTGCCAACTGAGTAGACCCAGATCAGACGGCTTCTGTCTGATCAGGGTCTGCTTTGTTTTCTAATGGAACTATATAGATATGATTTAACAGTTTCTGTCATGGCCAAACTCTTTTTTGTTCATTAGCCACAATAAAGATTTATTTAATTAATATTCATTATGTCATAAATTCTTACATGAATATTCATGGAGTAAAGGGTTATAAATGTATAGTAATTGAGTTTACACCTGAAATCATGTTTCCACTGTATTAATGTTTCAGAAAAAGATAAGATCATATTGATCATTACAGTATTTTGAGTCTACTTGTTTTGTAGATTTCTCATTATTTAATCATTTTAAATAGTTTAACCCTTCACCCCATAAAATAATTATAACAGCACCTGGACATTGGAATTTTTAGCCATGTCAGAAACTGTACATTCATATCTATACTATATCATAAGCAAACAGAGCATCAGGGTCCGAATTTAAACTGGCATACTGGCAAAATGCAAGTAAAATTTCAAAATTGCAAGTACCAAAATTTGGTACTTGCAATTTTTTGCCAGTGCAACTTTTAAGAAAAGGATTATAAATAATGCATAGTAATATTGAAAATGCGAGTTGAAATTTGATTTTGCCAGTTTATTTTTTTGCAACTGACAAAATAATGCCAGTAAGTTTTTAGCCTAAATTCGGACCCTGAGCATACCCTGATCAGACGGCGCCTGTTGGAGCCGTCTGATCTGGGTCTTCTCTGTTTGAAAAGGCATGATATAAAGGCAAATAAATGGAGAAAGTGTTAAGTGAATGAATATTAATTAAGTCATTAATTTTTGAATAACTATTAGTCAGGTAAATCGTTAATTTCTTCTAGGTGAATTATTTTAATTTAAGTTTTCTTTACCATATTCTCCGTATAAAACGCTGCCAGAGGTCCAGATAAGATGCGTAAATCAGAACAATTTAAAGAATAACTCCTTTATTTCTCCGCCAAACTCTTTGTTATTATCATGACATATAGGGTTTGGTGGAGAAATGACAATTTTAGTAATTGAGTATGCACCTTTTAATTTAACTGTTACCCTGACCACACCATAAAAAATGTCCCTTTATTTCATTAGGGGTGGGGGGGGGAGACTTATGATCAATAAAACACAAGTGAACACTCAATAATAACCACTAGATAAAGAAATATAGTTTGTTTGTTTTTGAAGGGAAAAAACAGTCTTTAGCTTAAGGCAGACTGAAAGGAATGGGAGATTTCTGCATTTTTTTCAATCTGCATTATTAAAGCAACTGTGTTTGTACAAAATGCAAGAAGATTTTTTTAAGATATGTAATGGCATCAGGAGCGTTTATCAGAGATAATACAATATCTAGAATACTTTTATTTCATTTAGATGGAAGAGTTGTTCAAGGAAGACTTTGGGGAATCGCCAAGTACATTCTTCAAGGAGTTTGATGAGGAGCCGATAGCGGCGGCCAGTCTTGCTCAGGTCCATAGGGCAGTCACACATGAAGGACAGGATGTGGCAGTCAAGGTATTGCGAAATGATAATGTCAGCAACGCACTCATGATTTAACCCTTTTCTTCGTTCTATGTACACATGTATTCCAAATTTCAATACATACTGAATATTCATTGACTAAATAGTTCAATTGAAATATGGAAGGTGAGACATTTTAGCCACATTAGAAAGTAAAAAAACAACAACAGATTTTTCCACTTTCATTAGCAAACAGAGCAGACCCTGATCAGACAGCTCCTATAGGAGTCATCTGATCTGGGTCTACTTTGTTTGCAAATGCGTGAAAAAGCATTTATATGAAGGAAAGGGATAGCTGTTATCCTGATCATTACAGCTAGACTTGCATTTGCAAAAAGCTTGGCTCCATATGAGACTGTGTTACCTGTGTCTCGTCAAGTTTCAAGCTGTTTCCCAATAGTTTCTGAACCCTTTCCCTGTTCTGTATTTAAGTCAAATTTCAATACCTACTGAATATTCATTAACAAAATATTATAGTTATAAAGAAATATGAGAGGTGGAACAGTGTAGACATTTTAGAAAGCAAAGAAACAGATCTATCAAATTCTATTAGCAAACAGAGCAGACCCTGATCAGACGGCTCCTCTAGGAGCTGTCTGATCTGGGTCTACTCTGTTTGCAAATGCGTGAAATCACGTTTATATGAGGGAAAGGGTTAACTCTTTTCTCCATGAATATACATGTAAGAAATAATCACATCATGAATATTAATAAGATTAATTGTTATAATAGCACATGGACACAGGGAGTTTTGGCCATTGCAGAAACTGCAGAATCATATCTATAATATACAGTAAGCAAACAGAGTAGACCCTGATCAGACAGCTCCTACAGGAACCAGCTAATCTAGGTTCACTGTGTTTGGAATGGCGTATTTATGGAGTAGAGTGGTTAAAAGAAGTAAGCAAAATAGCATTAGATTGGAGTTTTAAGAATATATCTGTACTGAGGATAAGACTGAACCCTTTCCTTCGTATAAATGCCTTTTAATGCTTTTCTAATGTTGTTATTTCAGACATGAGGTAAAGGTGAAATTTCAGTGAAATATTTGGTTTCAACGCAGTTACTTCAAATTGTCCACCTTTAGGCACTGTTAGATATCTTGGTTATAATTTGCTTGAGGGAATATGATTCACAGTCATGTCTGCATGATACATGTTACACCGACCTTTAATAACAAGAGGTTACTTCCTGGTTCAAGTCAAATTTGGTTTGGTTATGCTTGGTTTGCCAATCTTTAAACTGGTCTTTTGAAATCGTGTAGATTCAGGCTAATTTTGTATATATACATGTATTCAGAAAGTTGTGTCCAAAGCAAGGAAAATTCCGAAAGTGTTATTTTTAGCTCATCTGTTTCGAAGAAACATTGAGCTATTGTGATCACTGGGTTGTAGGCGTTTTCGTAGTTGTAGGCGTTGTCGTCGGTGTGCAAAACTTTAATGTAGCTAATTAATAAAAAAGTATAGAAGGTATCAGCATGAAACTTCATAGGTTGGTAGATCTCTTTGATGACAATTGTATGCAGTGCCGCACACAGCTCTTGTTCTTATTAATGTTCAAGGAACACATGCACTTTGAGTTGGCTTTTTAACCCTTTACTTCATACATATGCATTTTTAAACTGTTGCACACAGAGCAGACTCAGATCAGATGGCTCTCATATATGCTTCTGATCAGGGTCTGCTCTGTTTGCTTATGGTCTAATATAGATATGATTCTACAGTTTCTGCCATAGCCAAATACTCCTGCCTCCAAGTACTATTATAACAAATCTAATTAACATTGATGATGTCATTGTTTTCTACATGTATATTCATGGAGTAAAGGGTTAAAGGTTTAGACTTGAAGACTTTCAATACTGCAATTATTTATCGGCTACATGTGCTGAATAACATTAACTCATTCCTCCATGAATATTTATGTAAGAACTTAAGAAATAATGACATTATGAATATTACAATGTAATTAGATTAACTGTAGGAGCTGTCTGATCTGGGTCTATTCTGTTTGCAAAGGTATAGAAAGGCATATTTATGGAGCAAAGGGTAAATTAATTTACAACAGTCAAAGGATTAGGGATAGACCTCCAATTTCAGACAATGTTAAAGAAAGAAAAGTGTCAGTAAGCATGTTACTATTTGGACATTTTCGGTTATAAGTGATGCTAAACCTTTACTCCATAGTTATAGTGCTTTTTTATACTTTTACAAAAAAAGTAGATCCAGATCAGATGGCTCCTGTAAGAAATAATGACATCATTAATATACAAATGATTTTTTGGTATTGGTAGAAACTATAGAGTCAGAGCTATTATGATTTCATAAGCAAACAGAGTAGACCCTGATTAGACAGCTCCTTCAGTGTGAAAAGGTGTTTGTATGAAGGAAAGTGTTAAAGTATTTTATACATGTAGTATAGACTGTTTTATGTCTACCTTTTCAGGTCCAATACATAGACTTACAAGACAGATTTGCTGGCGATATCAGAACTTGTGAAATTTTGCTCAATGTTATAGGTTGGATGCATCCAAAATTCGAGTTTGCTTGGGTCCTGCAGGTAAATGAACTTCATTTATTATTAGTTTGTCTGTTTTTCATAGAAAAAATGAAGTGATATAGTCTTATAGACCTTTCCCATAACAAGACTATCCTCCCTTGAAAATTATCTTCCATAAACGTGTGTGCGCATGTGTGAAAAATTTAGGTCATTTTCAGGGAAATTATTTACGATCTGTGAATAGTACAGGTTATGGGTCACTATTGCTTATATAATTATAACTATGTAAAAATTTAAACAAATGAAAGACATCACAGAAATGTAGGAATATCTGTATTAAGAAAATATATCATAGGAAAGTTGTAGTTCTAAGGCAGAATTGCATCACTATATCAGTTTCGTTAGAATCCGCTATCATGGGGGTATGGAGATAGATCTACAGGGACAGCATCTCCCAAAATGAAATGGTGTTAATAAACCACTGTTTTTCTTTAATCAACCATTGATAAACCAGTCATTATGTATAGCATACCAGTAAAGAGCAATCACCAGAGAGCTACAGATTTAAGGTGTGCAACCAAATACTAAAATTGTCATTTCTCCACCAAATCCTATACTGTGACCACTCTTTAGAATTGTCTCAAAGTGACCATTCTAAAGAGTGGTCACAGTATAAGAGTTATTCTTGAGAATGTTTAAATTTACGCATCTTATCTGCTGAATCAGCCTTTGGTCTGTTGGTTGTTCCAGTCATGGCCATGTGTCAACTCAGTGCATAATTAAGCTCTTGAAGTGGTTTTGCCCTGCATTAAGCTACCATCTGTCATACCTGTTATTCCAGATATACACCTTTTTATGCCATTGGAAACAGAATAGACCCAGATAAGATGGCTCTTGTAGGAGATGTCTGATTAGGGTCTGCTCTGTTTTGATATAGAATAAATTATGATACATCCGATTCTACAGTTTCTGCCATGGCAGATGCTCTCTTGTTTGTACGCCATTAAATTTGTACAAAAAGTTATCTAATTGATATTCATAGTATTGCTATATCTTGCATGATTATTTATGAAGTTAATAGTTAAAGACAAACAGTCTTCCTTAGCTTTTATGTTTTAGGGAAACTTAGCTGTGTAATGGTTTGTGTCATATGCAACGTATATGTGACATACAGTGAAGGGTTGAAACAATATGTACAGTAAAACCTCTCTAACCCGGACGTTAAATTTGGTATTAATATCGGTCATGGAGACAGGTGGTAGCTTAATGTAGGGTGAAAGCCATGCAGAAAGCTCCTCTAGGAGCTTTCTGCATGACTTTCACCCTGCATTAAGCAGCCACCTGCCTAAAAGTATCTAAATTCTTATCTACTAGAATTCCGGTTTAGAGAGGTTTTACTGTATTAAAATCTTTAACTTCATGAATATTCATGGAAGAATTCATGACATCGTGAATATGATCAAGTTTTTGTTGTTGCACATGAAACAAGGGTGGATACTGTAGAATCAGATGTATAGCATTATTTAACCCTTTACGCCATGAATATTCATGTAAGAAATAATGATGTCATGAATATTAATATTATTTTTTTTACAAGGGCATATGGACATCGGGTTTTTCACCATAGCATAAACTGTAGAGTCATATTATATCATAAACAAGCAGTAGACTCTGATCATAGCTCTTACAGGAGCCCTCTGAGTCTACTCTGCAAAAGCATAGAAAGGCATATTTATGCAATAAAGGTTTAAGCAAACGTAGCAGACCCTGACTGCCTCCTACAGGAAATATAGGATCAGGATCTACTCTGTTTGCTAGAGTTAATCTTTGTATACATACAATTATGAAGCAAAAGGTTCACTGCCAACCTGTGTTAATGGGACAATATCCTGCTATGCATTTGACTTCTGCTCAAATCTGAATTGTACATGTACTTTGTAAACTATTAGCCGAGGGTTTATAGAACTAGATCCTGCTGAAAGGTCAGGTTACTTTGTCGGGTCTTGATTTATAGAACATTGCTAACTCTTCACTCCATATATACACCTTTCTTTGCATTTGCAAACAGACCTAAATCAGATGGCTCCTGTAGGAGCTGTATGACCAGGGTGTGCTCTATTTGCTTATATTATATAAATCTGATGCTACAGTTTCTACCATCAGACCAAAACATCTTGTTTCCATGTGCTATTATAACAAATTCATGTAATGAATGTTCATGATGTCATTATTTCTTACATTGATTAAGTTTTCAATTGCTGATTATGCAATCCACTTAACTTTGTAAAAATTACAAACAAGTAAATATAAACACTGTCCTTTTCAATTTGTAGGACATGAAGGGAACACTAGCACAAGAGCTTGACTTTGTGAATGAGGGAAAGAATTCAGAACGGTGTCAAGCAGACCTCAAACATCTTGGTTATGTGTATGTTCCAAAGGTCTTGTGGGACAAAACCAGTACTGTAAGTATCCAGTTTGTAATACAGGCTAATGTCTATGATACATAGCTTCTCACCACTGTAGTTTGAATCCCAATCTGGGCATTTTGCATGTGAGCAAGCCTTTCAGCTGTCTTGCAGTTGGTTAGTGGTTCTACCCGGATGTTCTTCTGTGCACGAAACAATGCAATTTGTTCCGTGCACAGAAGAACCTTTGGGGTCTTCCTCCACTGTAATTTGCTGGGCGTTGTGATATAACTGAAATAATGTTAAAGCGACGTAAAACGGTATAAAAACTAAAAACTATGATACATATAATATTTGAATCATAACAAAAGGTACTATAGGATTAGAGCTGTAGATAATAGGAGAATTAACCCTTTACTGCATGAATATTGGTGTATAAAGTAATAATGATATCATGAATGTTATTTACTTGAATCTTTATACATGTACTGGCATTATGTACAAAATAATGTTTTATCATGACAGAAACTGTAGATTCATATCTATATCATATCATAAGGCTTAAGCAAACAGAACAGACTCTGATCAGACGACTCCTGTAGGGTTTAACCTATTCCCTCATGGGCTATTTTTAGACCCAACCTCTTTGAATAAATCTACCAAAAAAGGAGCATTTATTAGAGAAAAGGGTAATGTTAGAATTGTGCAGTTTTGAAACAATTGTGATAAATAGAGCATTTGCTCCTATGGAGCAAATGCTCTATTTATCACAATGGTTTCAAAAAGTGACTTTTACCTAGACGTAGAAAGGCGTACTTATTGAGGAAAGGGTTAACTGAGAAAAAAGATTTTGATAGATCAGTACAGATCTGATCTGCAGCTCTGTTGGATTATATGAACAGGTACTTAAGCAGTCTATATGAAATAGGCAGAGCGAAGAGGGGTATTTATGATAAATTATTTTCTCCATAAAACCATATCTTATTGGACACATTTGAATCAACTCTTTTGGGGCGGTTTTAATGAGTAACAATAAGATAGGATTTTGTTAGATCCGTATACTTTTTTTATCTATATTTGTGAAGCTAAGGTCTTTGAATAAAGTGTAGAGCTTTCAGGTTAAAGCTACATCTGATCATTGTAATCAGGGTCTACACTCATTGGCAGCATATGTTGAGATGCTGCCTCTTATTTGATGCAGAGAGGCTGGTTTGGGTTGACAGTTTTCAAAGCCCCTAAGTTGTCTTTGTTAGCATTATAGCTCGTATTCAGCGATCTGGCTGCATAATAGCAAATTTACTATTTTATCATACCGTAAATATAAGGAGTTTCAGTCTTCCCTCAACACAGATTTGTAAAGCTGAATAATCGACATTGGTTTTTTTAACTTTAAATGAATAGTAATAATTGTTTTTTTATATTTTTAAATGAATATAATATTAATAATTATGGTAATTAAACTTAATCCTGTTCTACTTTCATTTCTAATTTCGATACCTACATTCTACTGAATATTCATGGACAGATAATTATAATGAAATATGGAAAGTGTAGCCATTTTAGAAACTAATTACACAGATATTTCAAATTCCATTGGCAAACAGGGCAGACCCTGATCAGACGGCTCCTCTAGGAGCCGTCTGATCTGGGTATTCTCTGTTTGCAAATGTGTAAAAATGCATTTGTATGAGGGAAAAGGTTAAAACTACATGCTTTTAAAATGTTTCAGTTTGATTCCTTCAGTAGCTTTACATATATTTTTCTCTTTTGAGATGTCACACAGACTTAAGTCCTTTACCTCATGATTACTTCTGTAAGAAATAATGGCATCATGGATATTAATTTGCTTAATTTGTATAACGGCTCATGAACATGGAAACTGAGGAAAGAACCATATTACTTCTTAGGCAGGTAGATGCTGATTGGACAATTCATACAGGAAACATCAGATCTGTGGGTGTTATGGAGTATAGGATGAAAGAAAAGTATTCATTTAAATCGATATGTGTTAGGTAATAAAATTCACAGCTGTTTGCAAGATGCTTTTGGAATGGATGTGGTCAGTGGATGCTTGTTTTTTATTCCAATTTGAAAGAAAAGTGGGATATGGGTTGACTCTTCTCTGGTTGTTATTAAATTTTTGTGTCCTCACATGTATGTGGTGGGGAGGAGGAAAGGGGGGGGGAGGCTCTTGTCCTTCCATATATCCCAAAAATATTGTGATATCCACTTCTCCATTAGAAACAGACCTTCATACATGTGTTTATTTGGTTGTACACATGGCTTTCATTTTTTCTATTAGACTAATAACATCAGAGTTGTGATCCTTCACTTTGTCAATTTAAGGCATTCTTAGTGGCAAGTGTTTGACAAATGTGGAAGTGGGGGCATCTGTGCCCATCACAATTCCAGAAAGATTTCATCCATTCTTACATGGATACCCTGGAAATGGCTTTGTTTGCTCTTTTTGCAGACACCTACATTTTAAAACCTTGATGTAAATGACCATTTACCCCCTTCTTCTTTTAACCCTTCGCTTGCTGAATTTTAAAATACATTTCTCCTTCTTTACCCATGCCCTGTTTTATAATTACATATATCTTCACTGTCTACAAGTATTTCCCTGTGCAATCACTGCTACAGAGTGCACTGGTTGCACAATCAACTTGTAAATAGTGCAGACCCTGATGAGACAGCTCCTGCAGGAACTGTCTCATCTGGGTCTTCACTATTTACAGGTAGGTATATTGACGTGAATAGCAAGCGAAGGGTTAATGCCCCTATTGATCTGTCTGAGAAAACATGTATTTTATAATGCACTCTTGGTAGAATGATGGTTTTGACTCCTAATTACTCTGAGGAATGATTTAACAATAACAGTGTCAATCATTTTCAGTTACTGTTGAAGAATACTTGTATAAGCTACAGTTCTCTTCCAGTGAAAGTGAAAAATGACAAATGGGAGAATCCTTTAGATTTTTTCACGTTTCATTGTATGCAGCTCAAGTTTTCGTTGCAGTTGCTATAATGAAAATATTCTTTGCAATCTGGTTAGAATATGCATATTAAACCTTTACTCCTTTTAACTCTTTCCTCCATAAATACGACTTTCTATGCCTCTGTAAAAGTCACTTAATGAAACCATTGTGATAAATAGAGCATTTGCTCCTATAGGAGCAAATGCTCTATTTATCACAATGGTTTCAAAAACTACAAAATTCTTAAATTTCACTTTTCTCTAGTAAATGCTCCTTTTGGGTAGATTCATTCAAAGAGGTTGGGTCTAAAAATAGCCTATGGAGGAAAGGGTTAAGGTGTTTGCAGAGTGGACCCAGATCAGATAGCTTCTGTCTGATCAAGGTCTACTTGGTTTGTTAATGGGATTATACAGATCTGATTCTACAGTCTGCCATGGCCAAAATTTGCTGTGTTATGTACAATTTTAAAAAAATAATCTAATTAGTATGCATGATGTCATAATGTTTTGCATGAATATCATATTAACCCATTACAGATCTATTTCAGTCAAATGGTGAATCAAGATAATAAGTTGAAATTATTTTGTAAATTCTGTGTTACAGAGAGTACTGACAGCAGAGTATATAGATGGTTGTAAAGTCAGTGACGTTGATGGAATTGCTAAACTGGGTCTTAAAATAAGTGATGTAAGTAGTACACTTCTCAGACTGAAATATCTATTTTGACATTGTTGATTGCAGAAGCTATAAGTGAAATTATTTGATGGCAAAACATTTTTTTTTTTTTAAAAATTGAAATCTGAATGAGTATTTTAAAAGTCTGATAAATGGTAACAGTTTAACCCTTTCCCTCATATAAACGCGTTTTCATGCATTTGCAAACAGAGTAGACCCAAATCAGATGGCTCTTATAGGAGCTGTCTGATCTGGGTCTGCTCTGTTTGCCAATGAGATTTGATAGATATGTTTCTCCACTTTCTAAAATAGCTACAATATTACACCTTCCTTATTTCATTACAAATATTTTGTCTATGAATATTCAGTTGGTAATGAAATTAGAAATAAACATAAAACAGGAAAAGGGTTAAGCATGATACTTTTCTGTTTGTCTTTAAGATGAAATGAAAGTGTCCTCCATGTTTTGAAAAAACGTTTGTTAACCCATTCCCACTTAGGCTATTTTTAGACCTAACCTCTTTGAAAAAGTCTACCCAAAAGGAGCATTTACCAAAGAAAAGAAAGTACTTAGAATTGTATGGTATTGAAACCTATGGAGCAAATGCTCTATTTATCAGAATGGTTTCACAAAGTGACTTTTACAGAGGCGTCAGAAGGCGTCAATATGTGGGAATGGGTTAAGATCTATCCCATTTACTCTAAGAATTCGGCCAAAAAAATAATGCAAATAGTGCAGACCAAGATCAAACTGCCCCAGGAGGAGCAGTTTGATGATGGTCTACACTTTTTGTTACTATGCTAGTCTGATGATGCCAAATTGACTTATTTAGCTCTATCAACGCATGGAGATGGTAGATTGGGTGTCTGGCAACATAGGGTAATTAGGGTATGTATGTAATTCAGAATATCAATGTAAGATATGCATCATCCCTGTACACCATGAATATACATGTAATAAATGATGACATCACACATATATATGTCTCCCCCAGTATACTGGGGGAGACATACTGTTTTTGTGGGTGGTGTCCATTCATCTGTCCGATTTTATTTTATCCGCACGGTTTCTCAAAAACCTTTGGTCGGATTTTCATGAAACTTCATATGGTTGATCAGCACCAGGCCTAGCTGTGCATATCTTATTCCTGTTCGGGTTTGATGATTTTCTGCAGAGTTATGGGACTTTGATATTTTAACATGGTGGGAGACATCAGTTTTTGTATCAAACACAATTCTAGATATAAGCTGATATTTTATAATGGCATATTTACACATGATTGTTTGGTATTTGGTAGAAACTGTAGTGTCAGAGCTATTATGATTACTTAAGGAAACAGAGAAGACCCTGGTCAGACAGCTCCCAAAAGAGGCATAGAAAGGCATATTTAACGGTTATTGGCTATCAAAGTTTCAAATGATTGTATTCTTATTGTATTCCTTATACTTTTCTGGCATTTATCATTATGCTTAACCCTATCTTGATAGGGATCATAAGAATCTTATTCAAGAGGTGATTCTAATGCTTATATACAATAAAGTGTTTGCCAGAAACATAAAAAAAAAGTATTTCATTTATATTACCTAGATACTCCTTATACACCAAGCTCTGTATATATACATATGAACATGTGTATGTTTTGTTTCAGGTTGACAAAAAATTGATACGATGTTTCTCAGACCAGATATTCCTCACAGGGTTTGTGCATGCAGATCCCCACCCTGGCAATGGTGAGTTCATGACTTCAATTAATCAGCACATTCTCAACTATGAAATTTCTTACATGCAGAGCAATAGTTTACAGGGTGTACTGTAAAACCCTTTTAAACCGGACATTAGAATTAGTACATGTATCAGTGCCGATTTAGGCCTTTGGGAGCTTTCTGCATGACTTTCACCCTGCATTAAGCAACCAACCGCCTAAAAATACCTAAATTGTTCTTTATTCAAATTCCAGTTTAGAGAGGTTTTACCGTATTTCAAATAATACCAATGTTATTTCTCCACCAAACCATTTTTCTTTTAGATGATTCTAAAGGTCAGTCACATAATAGAATTTTGTAGAGAAATGACAAAGGAGTTGGTCTTGATACAATTGAGCCTTTGCCTCATGAATATCCATGTTATAAATAATGACATCATTAACCCATTCCCTCATAGACTATATTTAGATCCAACCTCTTTGAATAAATCTACCAAAATGGAGCATTAATTAGAGAAAAGGAAAATTTTAGAATTGTGTAGTTCTGAAACCTTTGTGATAAATAGAGCATTTGCTCTTTAGGAGCAAATGCTCTATTTATCACAATGGTTTCAATAAGTGATTTTTACAGAGGCGTAGAAAGGCGTATTTAAGGAGGAAAGGGTTAATATTTATTAGGTGTATTTTATAATTTTATAACAACAAATGTACACGGGAAGTTTTGGTGATAAAGGAAACTAGAATCAGATCTGTATTATCCCTTCTCCTTGTATAAATGCTTTTTCATGCCTTTTCAAACAGAGTAGATCCAGATTAGATGGCTCCTGTGGGAGCTGCCTGATCAATGTCTGCTCAAGATGCTTATAAAATTATAGATCAGGCTTGACAGTTTCTCCTCCAATACCAAAACATTCTGTGTCATAAAAATGCAGCTAATAAACATTCAGGTTGTCAGTCCGTATTCACATGCTGTTAATCAAAAATTATCATGAACAAATGAAATATATTTTATTATACATTTGTACATGTATAGAAAATCCGCTGTAAACAAAATAATTGGGCATGAGGATCATGTGGTAGAAGATGGAAACCAAGCATACTTATTTGTTACAAAATGCTCGAATTTGAAGCTGACGATTCCCTTTCCTTCATATAAACGCATTTTCCTGTAATTGCAAACAGAGTTGACCCAGATCAGATGGCTCCTGTAGGAGTCGTCTGATCATGGTCTACTGTGTTTGCTTCTGGTATAATAAAGATCTGATTCTACAGTTACTGCCTGAACAAAAACATCCTGTGTACATATGCCATTATAAAAAATTAGCCGAAAAGGAGCATTAACTATAGAAAAGGAGTGTTTTAGAATTGTGTAGTATTGAAACCATTGTGATAAATAGAGCATTTGCTCCTATGGAGCAAATGCTCTATTTATCACAATGGTTTCACACTGAATTTTATAGAGGCGCAAAAATGTGTCACTAGGGGGTAATGTGTTAACCCTTTACTCCATAGATACACCCTTTAAATGCCTTTTTGCAAACAGAGTAGACCCTCTGTTTACTTATGCAAATAGTATACCGTATATCTGGTTCTTCAGGTTTTGCCATGCCCAAACACTGTGTTCATGTGCAATTCTAAAAATAGAGCCTATTAATATTGACACTTACATTATTTCTTGCATAAATAATCAGAGTTAAAGGGTAAGGGGAACCTTAATATTTCATGCAAACTGTTAACATGGGATATGTTTTTAGTGTTTGTTCGAGTGGGGAAGGACAACAAGGCTGAAATAGTGTTGCTTGATCATGGCCTGTACGACCACCTGCAGCCAACCCACCGGGAGTATCTGTGCTGTCTCTACAAAGCTATCATTATGAGGAATGAAGATGATATGGAGAAATACTCCCACTTACTTGGAGTTGAAGGTAAGGATGATATGTTCAGTTGAACTCAGATAACTAAATTTTTGGGATAACTCGAACTAAAAGTTCAGTCCTTCCTAAACTTACAATACAGAATTGCTCTAAAATGTTTAACTACGCATATCTAGAAACAGATGTGACAGCTTAATGTACACTTCTAAAGTAATGCTGAAAGCTCCTACAAGAGCTTTCAGCATTACTTTAGACCTGCATTAAGCTGTGAACTTTCCAGATCAAGGTATTGCCATAGCCTTGGGTGACATCATAAAGGATGCCATCATTATTGTTATCATGGGTGTTGTAAAAAATCTTTGACATTTTGTCAGTTTCAACATCCCTATCAAGCGTCACACACTTGTTCACCATCACATGGTCTACAATCTGATAAGGAACAATTACTCAGCACTGCATGTTGTAAGAGTAATGGCCCTTTAACCACATGTTTTTGCTTACATTTGAGCATTGGCATAGGCATGCAGTGTCCTTTTTTAGCTCACCAGAGCACGTTTGTGCTCAGGGTGAGCTTTTGTGATCGCCTGATGTCCGTCGTCCGTCGTCGGGCGTCAGCAATTTGAACCTTTAAAAATCTTCTCCTCTGAATCTACAGGGTTCTCAGCTTTCATCTTTGGTACATAGCATCATCTGTAGGTCCCCTACAAAAGTTATATAAATTATGCCCCTAGAGTCAAAATTGGCCCAGCCCCAGGGGTGCCTTGTTTTCTATTGAAATATATAGTAAAACTTTGAAAATCTTCTTCTCTGAAACTGGAAGGTTCTCAGCTTTCATATTTGGCACATAACATCATGTTCAGGTCCTCTACAAAAGTTATATAAATTATGCATCTGGGGTCAAAATTGGCTACACCCCAGGGTGGCCAGTTTTCTAGCAAACTTGAAGCTGACTGCACTTTTAAGCATCTTATCTTTACTCATAAAGGCCATCAGGTCAAGCAGTAGAGAGGGGATACTAGTTCCAGTGTTTATGCAAGTTTTACCCTTAGTCTGATCAGTAGAGTAGAAATTGTGTTTAGCCAAATAAATTACAAGCACTCATTTTAGATTGAGAAAACTAAGTGGATAATTCTCAAAATGCTCTTTGCATATCTATGTCCTGCATTAAGCTCACAGATATCAATATAGAGTCTTATCAGTATATCTTTTGTGAAGTTCAGCTGAATACAAGTCAAGTGTTCTATGCTGTAGCATTCTTTATCAGTATTATAGTTGTCTGCTTCAGAATTGTTGTCTGCTTGTCTAAGATTGTTCACATTGTTTTTTAACACATGTCAATCTTACAATTAACTCTCTTGTACAAAACACTTATGAAGTACAATATTGGATTCTGATCTGACACATATGTAACTTGAAGTTACATATGCATCAGATCAGAATCCAAACTGTGCTAGGTCTCCCTTTGCACTTTAGATAACAACTGGAGTGCCTCCCTTCTGGGTAGACAACTGATATTTTTAGATCTGGCCTATTGCACAGACAATTAACCCTTTACTCCATAATTATGCATTTCTACACCATTGCAAACAGAGTAGACCCAGATTAGATGGCTCATTTAGTAGCCATATGATCAATCTGCTCTGTTTACTTATGATATTGTATAGTGCAAATTGCATTAAATTATTTCCATTTTGTGTACAATATACAATGTACTTATAATATGTTTACTTAACCCTTTCCCTCATATAAATGCCTTTTCATGCATTTGCAAGCAGAGCAGACCCAGATCAGGCAGCTCCTTTAGCAGCTGTCTGATTAGGGCCTACTCTGTTTGTTAATGGAATTTGAAAGATGTTTTTCATTACTTTCTAAAATGGCTACTCTTTCTATTTTTCATTATAACTATTTTGTCCATGAATATTCAGTAGGTATTGAAATTTTGAATAAACATCGAACAGGGGAAGGGTTAAAAATAAGTTAAGATATGAATAATAATATGAACTCATGTAGAAGGTATAATGAAAATATCTGAAATTTTGAACATAAGTATAGATTAATTTATTCTTTCTGAAATTCAACCATTTTGCCCAGGGAGATGCTATACATACTTTTTTATATGACCTTCTTTAGATTTACATTGTTATAATATGTTTACATTTACATTTTTCTTTAATTTCTATTCACTTGAGGTCCTCTACAAAAGCTATATAAATTATGCCCTTGGGGTCAAAATTGGCACACCTCAGGGCCGGCTAGTTTATTATAGAAACATAATAGTGAAAACTTTGAAAATCTTCTCCTCTGATTGTCTGGTGAGCGATGTCAGGGCTATTCTGGCCCTCTTGTTATGCAGAGCCATATTACGAGACGGGTGGTCAAAACTAGTTTACAACAAGTTTTTACTCACCCTTTACCTGATAGAGAAGTTTTTCATGCCTTTGCATACAGAGTATAGTCAGTATACCCAGATCAGATGGGTCCTATAGGAGCCATCTGAACAGGGTCTGCTCTGTTAGCTTATTAAATAATATCAGTATTATCCTACAGTGTCTGCCATTGCCAAAAATTCTATTGTTCATTTTAGAAATTCATCTCATACATTATATTAGTGATGTTGTTATTTCTTACTTGAATAGTTATCAGATAAAGGGCTAAAAGCCTTGATGTATACATGATTTTTATACGCCCACCTAATAAAGGTGGTCGTATATTGTCGTGGCCCTGTCCGTCCGTCCGTCCGTTCGTTCGTTCGTTCGTTCGTTCGTTCGTTCGTTCGTTCGTTCGTTCGTTCGTTCGTTTGTTCGTTCGTTCGTTCGTCCGTCAACATTTTGTTTGTCCGCTGTTTTCTGGGAAAACTATTTGACAGATATTAATGAAACTTCACACAAATGTTAAATTCATCAAGATCTGAAGCTGAGTTGATTCTGAGGTTCATTTGATTTTTCATTTCAGAGTTATGGCCCTTGTCCTTAAAAAATATGCAAATAGTTTGTTTGCTGTTTTCTGGAAAAACTATTTGAGAGATATTAATGAAACTTCACACAAATGTTTAATGCATCAAGATCTGAAGCTGAGTCGATTCTGAGGTTCATTTGATTTTTCGTTTCGGAGTTATGGCCCTTTTACTTAAAAAATAATGCAAATACATGCAAATAGTTTGTCCACTGTTTTCTGGGAAAACTATTTGAGAGATATTAATGAAACTTCACACAAATGTTTAATGCATGAAGATCTGAAGCTGAGTTGATTCTGAGGTTCATTTGCTTTGTTGTTTCGGAGTTATGGCCCTTGTCCTTAAAAAATATGCAAATAGTTTGTCCGCTGTTTTCTGGGAAAAATATTTGAGAGATATTAATGAAACTTCACACAAATGTTTAATGCATCAAGGTCTGAAGCTGAGTCTATTCTGAGGTTCATTTAATTTGTCGTTTCGGAGTTATGGCCCTTTTACTTAAAAAATAATGCAAATACATGCAAATAGTTTGTCCGCTGTTTTCTGGGAAAACTATTTGACAGATATTAATGAAACTTAACACAAATATTTAATGCATCAAGATCTGAAGCTGAGTTGATTCTGAGGTTCATTTGATATTTCATTTCAGAGTTATGGCCCTTGTCCTTAAAAAATATGCAAATAGTTTGTCCGCTGTTTTCTGGAAAACCTATTTGAGAGGTATTAATGAAACTTCACACAAATGTTTAATGCATCAAGATCTGAAGCTGAGTCGATTCTGAGGTTCATTTGATTTGTCGTTTCAGAGTTATGGCCCTTTTACTTAAAAAATAATGCAAATACATGCAAATAGTTTGTCCGCTGCTTTCTGGGAAAACTATTTGAGAGATATTAATGAAACTTCACACAAATGTTTAATGCATGAAGATCTGAAGCTGAGTTGATTCTGAGGTTCATTTGATTTGTCGTTTCGGAGTTATGGCCCTTGTCCTTAAAAAATATGCAAATAGTTTGTCCGCTGTTTTCTGGGAAAACTATTTGAGAGATATTAATGAAACATCACAAAAATGTTTAATGCATCAAGATCTGATGCTGAGTTGATTTTGAGGTTTATTTGATTTTTCGTTTCAGAGTTATTGCCCTTTTACTTAAAAAAAATGCAAATATGCAAATAGTTTGTCTGCTGTTTTCTGGCAAAACTGTTTGACAGATATTAATGACACTTCATACACATGTTTAATGCATCAAGACCTGAAGCTAAGTCGATTCTGAGGATCATTTGATTTGTTGTTTTGGAGTTATGGCCCTTGCACTTAAAAAAATAATGCAAATCTATGGAAATATGAGGATGGCCATAACTTTTTCATTTGAAATGATATTTACTTCAATTTTTTTATATGGTTAAACCTTAATGTGAATTTTCACATATATTGCGGGGGGTTTGATATGTCATTTTATTCTAAAGTTATGGTCCTTGAACTTCGTGTGTTCGTTGCTTTGTTAGTCTGTCAACTTTTAGTTTGTCTGTTGTTTTCTGGGAAAACTATTAAAATGATATAAATGAAACTTAACACAAATGTTTTAAGCAACAAAATTTGAAGCTGAGTTTATTTTGAGGTTCATTCAGTTTCTCTTTACAGAGTTATGGCCGTTGCACTTTACAAAAATCTGCGAAAATGAGGATTAGCTGTAACTTTTTTATTTAATAAGATATTCACTTCATTTTTTTTAAAAATAGTATCACCTTAATATGGAAATCAAGATCTGAAGCACAGATTAGAAAATTTCAACACTTATAAGGCATGTTGAATCAGAGAAAGTTTGCAAGTGGGCGTATTATGTACCGTATGCGGTACTCTTGTTTATTTTCTTGCAGAAATATTCTCCCGAAGAAATCATATACAAGTCAGTTCATTGTTCACTTTTGCTGCTGTTATCATATATCTTTATCAGTTATACCTCAGACATGGTGGAAATTGCTTACACATAACAAAGGAAACATATCCCTAACCATGTTAACCCTTTCCCTGTTCTGTATTCATGTAAGAAATTATGACATGAATATTTTTAGCTCAAGTTTTATACTTGTAATATAAACTTTTCAAGGGAATTGTTTGCTTAGGCAAAAACTGTAGAATCAGATCTATATCATATCAAAAGCAAACAGAGCAGATCCTGATCAGATGGCTCCTATAGTAGTTGTCTGATCGGGGTCTACTCTATTTGCAAATGTGTGAAAAGGCTTTCATATGAAGGAAAGGGTTAACAGTTTCAGTATTCAATTACTGTTCTTTACCATTTACTTGCTAGAGACACCTTTTGACACCTTTGAAAACTGGGTAGGCCAAGATCAGGTGGTTCCTGTAGGATAGTTCTGGTCAGTGTCTGTGCTGTTTGCTTATCAAATACTGTTAATTTGATTCCTCAGTTGGACAAAAAAGTGTGTCCATATGCCATTAAAGAATATCATCCAATTAATTTTCACAATGCTATTATTTCTTATGTGAATATTCATATGGTAAAGGGTTATGGGTCGAAGAGGAGTGTGTGTAGGGTTTTATTATTTGTTTAATGAAATAAGTTTTACTAACTGTATAAATTGTGCTTATTTTTTTTTTATGTAGATATATTAAGGTTTGTCGTTATTTTATATTAACAATATGTTTCATTTTTAGATTATCAAATTTTTTCGAGCTTGATCAAGCAAGGACCGGTCAAGTTTCAGAGAGCACCGCCCTTGTTCCGGCACTCACCTGCCAGAATGAAGGATTTTAGGAAACTTCCCAAAGAAATACAGGCAGAAATGAAGGAAGACTTCGAGATTCTGCATTTCAGGATCTTCCAAGTGATGAGAGACATGCCAAGTTCATTGCTTTTGATTTTTAGGTAAACAGAATGGTGACCTTTAGTTTTATAAACACAAAGAAAGGGTAAAGATTTTTCAAGTTTTAGACATGCTCTTACGGGAAGCAGGGCTAAAAGTTTTTCTTTTTTCATTTTGGTGAAGGGGTTATTATATACATGTATTTGCATTTATAATTAGAATAAATGTGACTGACAAAGAGGAATTTGACAAACATAACATTTTAGGAGTACTTTACATGGAATGGTGTCTTTATATGCATATCCTTTCATGAATATTCATGGAGGAAATGATGACATCCTGAATATTAATTACAAGAAAACCCATCTAAATCAGACATTAACCCTTCTCTTCCTGAATTTTAAAACACATTTATCCTTCTTTACCCATGCCTTGTTGTATAATTACATATATCTTCACAGTGTACAAGTATATCGCTGTGCAATTACTTTGGAGTGCACTGGTTGCACAATCAACTTGTAAATAGTGCAGACCCTGATGAGACAGCTCCTGCAGGAGCTGTCTCATCTGGGTCTTCACTATTTACAGGTAGGTATATTGACGTGAACAGCAAGCAAAGGGTTAAGTTTAGTATAAATTTTGGTCTTGGAGGAGCTTTCTGCATGACTTTCACCCTGCATTAAGCTGCCACCTGCATAAAAGTGTCTTAATTCTTCTGTACTTAAATTCCGGTTGAGAGGGTTTTTACTGTACTTTAATTTTTATTGTAAAGCAGAACATTAGCTTAGAGTACTAAAGGGTAGTTGTCTGAAGTAATTAGAAGTTTTGAAGTTATCTTCTGCTTCATTTTGCAGAGTGTTGTCCATGGTGACTGTGTTAAACAGGTTTGATCATGATAACAAACCTGGATACTTGGCCTCTTATTAAGATCAAGTCTGTTTAAGCTACTACATACATGTATTTATAAATACAATAATTCATATATAAATATATAGATATATATTCAATATTAGTTTTTATGATAGTCAATGAATAAGGGAATTTTGGCCCTTTTCAGAGTTCAAAAGTCACTTTACATAATTCAAAAAGCAACTAGAGCAGACCCTGATCAGACGGCTCTTATATGGAACCATATAATTTGGGTCTACTCTGTTAGCAAAAGCATGAAGAACTTTAATATGAGGGAAATGGTTTCAAAAGGTTTACACTACATGATGAATATTCATGTATTAACCCTTTCCCTCATATAAACATGTTTTCACGCATTTGCAAACAGAGTAGACCCAGATCAGGGTCTGCTCTTTTTGCTAATAGAATTTGATAGATCTGTTTCTTTGCTTTCTAAAATGTCTACAATGTTCCAACTTCCATATTTCTTTATAACTATTTTGTCTATGAATATTCAGTAGGTATTGAAATTTGTAATAAACATAGAACAGGGAAAGGGTTAAGAAATAACGTCATGCATATTAATTAGCTAAATTTTCATATTATTTAAACAGTACATAAACACAGAATTCTTTGTATTGTCAGAGACGTTAGAATCAGATCTATTTAAGTCCATAAGGAAACAGTAGGCCCTGATCAGACAGACCCTACAGGAGCCATCTGATCTGGGTCTACTATCTTTGCAAAAGTGTTAGAAGGTATCCTATGAAGCAAAGTGTTAATACATGTTTATGAGGTTCGTGAAGTATGAATCATATGGAAGGAATTGAGTAGAAAAGATGAATAAAAGCTCGAAAAATCTTTACTTTACTTATGTAACAAACCTGTTCAAGCTGTGAATATCTAGAAATCCCGCTTTATTACCCTGAAATTAATGGATTTATAATTCTTGCAAGACCCTGCCCTGCTTGAACATTGATTCATTTAATTCTTGTTTTGGAAATATAATATAAAGAAATATATTGCCATGGCTAAAAGTATAGAATCTATTTTGTAACATATTTAACCCTTTCCTTCATATACATGTAAACACATTTTCACGCATTCGCAAACAGAGAAGACCCAGATCAGATGGTCCCTGAAAAGGGCCATCTGATCAGGGTCTGCTCTATTTGCTTATGTAATTTCATACATCTGACTTTACAGTTTCCACCATGCTGAAAAAACCCTGCTGCCTGTTCCATTGTATTGGTTCTGTCCATAAATATTAACCCGTTCCCTCATATAAATGTGCGTTCACGCATCTGCAAACAGTAGACCCAGAACAGACGGCTCCTAGAGGAGCCGTCTGATCAGGGTCTACTCTGTTTGCTAATAGAATTTCAAAGATCTGTGTCTTTACTTTCTAAAATGGCTAAATTGCTCCACCTTCCATATTTCATAATAACCATTTTGTCCATGAATATTCAGTAGGTATTGAAATCTGTAATAAACACAGAACAGGGAAAGGGTTAATGAGGTGACAAAATATTGAAAAAAAAGTTAAACAGGGAAAGGGTTAAGCAAACAGAGCAGACCCTGATCAGACGGCTCCTATAGGAGCTATCTGGTGTGGGTCCTACTCTGTTTCCAAAGGGTATACAAAGGCAGGATTATCAAGTAAAGGGTTAACGGTTTCCTCCATGAATATTCATGTAAGAAATAATGACATCATGTATTTTAATTACCGGTAGATTATTTTGTTAGAATAGCACATAGACGCATGAAGTTTTGGCCATGGCAAAAACTGTAGAATCATATGTATATTATATCATAAATAAACAGCAAACCCTGAACAGACGGCTCCTACTGGAGCCATTTGATCTGGGTCTTCTCTGTTTGCAAAGGTGTAGAAAGGCATATTTTAGGAGGAAAGGGTTAATTCAGATATCTGATGGCGATTTTTCAAAATTGACTTTCATACCAAGATCCACTAGCCACTCAAAATACAGATATTTTGAAATTGGTCAGGGAGACCTTAAGTTATTTTTTTTTATCAACAATTGAAGAACTAGAATGTTTTTCAACCTTTTTGAAAATCTCCTTCCTATGTCTAGTTAAAGCATTTCATAAAACAGCTTGTCAGGTATTGTTAAGTCACAAACTTTGATGCAGGAAACACCACGCTAATAACACTTTATATAGCCCTTTATGCAAATAACAATGCAAATTAACTAATGAGCTATTAAAGTAACTCAGCAACTATTCTGGGTCCATAGTGTTTGCAAATGCCATCATTGATTTGTCATGAGAATTCTAAAAATAAACTTTTAACCCTTGATAACTTCATCAATTTTCACACTAAATATGCATGGGGAAAAGAAATCAAAGGAAGTTATAAAAAAAAGTAAATTGGATAATGTTTGAAATTAGTGCAGATTATCAGTGCATAGGTATAGTGTACAACTTTGTTTGCAGCAAGAGAAAGGTTGAAGTATAAGATGGTTGATGGTATTCATAAATACGTGAGCTGGTGTTTCCTTCACAGAGTATTTTGTATTACGAGCTTTTGTCGAGAGAAAGGGTACCTTTTGGATTTGCTGCCAGAGTAGACAGAGACTGGCCTCCACCATGTATCAACTGCTGCATCTGATCAAGATCTACATTATCTGACTATTATCAGTTACTATACATCATTCAACCCTTTACCTGATGATTTTAACACTTTCCCTGTTCTTTCCAAATTTCAATACCTATTGAATATTCATGTCTAAGTAAAGAAACAGATCTATCAAATTCCTTTAGCACACAGAGCAGACCGTGATCAAACAGCTCCAATAGGAGCCGCCTGATCTGGGTCTTCTCTGTTTGCAGATGCGTGAAAAGGCGTTTATATGAAGGAATGGGTTAATACAGTAACATATTGAATTGAAAAAGCAATAATGACTATGAATATAAGATGTATTTATACCATAACAAGGGAATTTGTTTTCATTGCACAAACTGTAGAATCATATCTGTAGTATTTCATAATAGAACAGACCTGGATTAGACAGCTCCTACAGTCTAGCCTGGGTCTACTCTGCATGTCTACCATGTAAACGGTTAGTTTTCCAATGTTAGAGATTATGTATACGCAGATCAAAAAGTGCATCTTTAACCCATTCCCGCATATTGACGACTTTTGACGACTCTGTAACAGTCACTTTGTGAAACCATTGTGAAAAATAGAGCATTTGCTCATAGAGCAAATGCTCTATTTATCACAATGGTTTCAAACTGCAAAATTCTACAAAAAAAATCCTTTTCGGAGGTTGGGTCTAAAATAGTCTATGAAGTAATGGGTTAACACATGAGCTGGTGTATATCTACACTGTTTGTCAAGTCCAGAAGGTACATATATTCTTTTGCAGGCTCTTTAGTATTGTTACTGGTGTTGTGAAAGGGTGTCAGACATGTTTTTTTCCTTCCCCCATATTGCATGCCCTATAACTGTTGACAGGCTAAAATTTCCATTAATATGTCATTAATTCTTCTCGGAAATAGGAATGTCTGGTATTGAATAGTCACTTTACTAGCTTATCTACACCATCTGTATGTCTCCATATTCATACATATTCAGTTTAACATCAGTTTCTCTGTGATTGCACTCTAGTTACCCTAAGTATTTTGACAGACAGACATGGGTGGGCAAATAGTACAGATCCAGATCAGGGGGTTTCTTCTCAGGATCCATTTGATCATGGTCTGCACTATTTGTTACTATGTCAGTCTATTTGAAGTTACCAAAGTAATGCCAAATGGAATTATTTAACCCTTTCCTCCATAAATATGCCTTTCTATGCCTCTGTAAAAGTCACTTTTTGAAACCATTGTGATAAATAGAGCATTTGCTCCTAAGGAGCAAATGCTCTATTTATCACAATGGTTTCAGAACTACAAAAATCCTTTTCTCTAGTTAATGCTCCTTTTCGGTAGATTTATTCAAAGAGGTTGGATCTAAAAATGGGTTATATTTACAGACCAGTGGAGAAGTGAGGTTGGGTGTCCAAATACTTAGGGGTACTTAATTTTGCCCCAGTTGAAATGTTTATCTATATCCTTGCTTAGCTGTTCTAAGACAGAAAATCAAATTAGATCAAGATTTAAATGTAACCATTATATGTTGCCATGTGAAAAGTCCAAACTATTGGCCATAACTTTTGATATTTTAGCATTTTCTCTGTTGAATATTCATGTAATAAGTAATGACATCATTAATATTATTTAGATTTTTTTTTTAATAATGACATATGAAGACGGGACATTTGCCTATTAAAACAGAAACTGCAGAATAAGCAAACAGAGCAGATCCTCATCAGATAGCTCCTATTGGAGCTGTCTGATCTGGATTTACCATCTTTATGGTCTTATGATTAGCCCTTTATTTGATAAAGGCACATATTCTTTATTTGACATGTTTGCCCACACAGTAGACCTAAATCACACAGCTCCTGTAGGAACTGTCTGTTCAGTGTCTGCTCTGTTTGCTTAAATATTTTATAGATCTTATTCTACATTGTCTGTCATGGCAAAAAGTCATTTTTTCATGTCCCAAAATTAAAAAAATCACTTAATATTGATAAGGTAAAAAAGTCTTGCATGAATACTCAAGTAGTAACGGGTTGATGTTTATTTGACACTGGCTGATTGCTGATTTGGACAGAAACTATGAGCAAACATGCTGTTATACTAACAGATTGTGTTCCACATGCTTTGCACAATAACACTTAGCTTGAATAGCTCTATCCTGTACTGCTAGACTGCTTTTGTGACATCCGATGTCAACTTTATCTTAATTTATACTCTTTTCTTTTCTGTATACTCATTTCTTTTTATGCCCCCCCCCCCACCCCTTCCACACACACACAAAACACAGACACACAAGGTGTGAGGCATATTGTAAGTCTATCTGTGTGTACAACCTGCAAATCTTGTGTGCAACTCCTCATACACCAATAGGAGGATTTACTTCAAACTTTCACAAATGAACGATATTGAGACATACATAAAGAAAGGAATTTTTAGTCTGACCATATTTACCAGAATTTTGGGACTTTGAAATGTTCTTCACTATATAACATATACAGTAAAACCTCTCTATAACGGCCACTAAATTACATCAAGTATTTTGTGTTAAATGCAAGTGGCCACTTAAATCAAGGTGAAAGTAAAATGGAACGCTCCTATAGGAGCGTTCTATTTTACTTTCACCTTGCTTTAAGCAGCCACCTGCCCTAAATGCCAACTAATTAACACAATTTAGTGGCTGTTATAGAGAGGTTTTACTGTACATGTAGTGAAAAAATCGTTATTGGGTGGAATTATTTCACTTTTACAGAATGATGAAAAACTTTGATGTGAAGATGTCCGTAAAAAAGGGAGTGTTTGTTCTGACAACTTTTACCAGAGTTTTGGGGCTTTGAAATTTTCTTCATTATATTGTAGTTAAATAATCTAGCATATTCAACTCGTTATACACCAGTGGGAGAATTTGCTTCAAATTTTCACAGATGAAGAACGTTGCATGTCACTTCACTCTATAACATATAGTGAAAATGCTTGATTTAGAGACAATACCGCTAAGGGGGGGGGGGGGGGGGGGGGCATTCTTGTCCTATGGACACAGGTTTATAGTTTTCTTCTGATTGGCTTAATTTTCAGAGAAAATAATTGCAGAGTGTTAGATAGCATTCATCTTGCTCAAGGTGTTGAAAATGTTAAATACACTACAATTAACATGGTAATGGTTAATATACCTACCAACTAATGTAACTGGACTGAATTCAGAATTACTTCTGGCAAAGAACAGTTGACAATACATTGATGAGATGCCATGTTGCTTAGAGTGACATTGTTTGCAAAGTTTATCACAGTTTTGTTTGTAGTCTCGAAATAATTAACTCTTTTCTCCATGAAAATTTAAGAAATAATGATATAATGAATATTAATTAGATTAATTGCTATAATTTGTACATGGACACAGGAACTTTTGGCCGTGACAGAAACAGTAGAATCATAATCTACATTATATCATAAGCAAACAGAGCAGACCTTGATCATAGGAGCCATCTGATCTGGGTCTACTGTGTTTGCAATGGCGTAGAAAGGCATATTTATGGAGTAAAGGGTTAAGGTGAACATTTGCCTTCTTTCTGTTTGTCATAAATTTTTGTTTGTCCGTTTTGCAAAGAAGAAAAGTTGTGCTACCGTAGCCTTATTGTTGTCGTGGGCATCGTTGTTGTTCACATCACAACAGTTGCAATCTTTTAATGGACCATAACTCATGCATATTTAAAAAGTTCTGGTCCTTTAAAACGTTGATTTTACCTTAGTGTGTTGACATTTGCATGTGGTGTTCTTGTTTAGCCCATTCCCTCATATTGACACTTTTGACGACTCTGTAAAAGTTACTTTTTGAAACCATTGTGATAAATAGAGCATTTGCTTCATATCACAACTAAACCATTCTAAAATGTTCCTTTTCTCTAGTAAATGCTTCTTTTTGGTAGGTTAGTTGAAAGAGGTTGGATCTAAAAATAGTCTATGAAGGAATAGGTTAATAATATTAGTAGTTGCATTTTGCTTGTGTTTGATTGTTTTTGACTGACGTATGTTTTCAACCAGCAGTATACTCTAGACAAACGGATAATGATAACAGTGGATCAGAAGTCTTGATCAGGATCCGAATCATATACAGTAATACCTCTCTGTAGTGGCCACCTAATAAATTAGTATGGGTTCTTTAATAAAAACATATGAATGTGTTATGCAGAGCGAGAGTAATACTGATATATGGTAACAGTCTGCATTACTTGTTCTGCCTAAAGCTGCTCTCTGCCTTGAAGACCAGAGCTACTGATAAGGGTGCATACCCAAATACTAAAATCGCCATTTCTCCACCAAACCCTTTACTGTGACCACACTTTAGAATCGTTTCTTCAAGACGATTCTAAAGTGTGGTCTCAGTATAGGGTTTGGTGGAGAAATAAATGAGTTATTCTTGAAAATGTCTGAATTTACTCATCTTATCTGGAGCTCTGTTGAAGATTCAAAATTATTCTTGTTTAGAAGGAGTGGCTTTTGGGAGTTTTTAATGTACAGCTATAGTTTACAGAATGCTGGATTGCTAAGGTTCCGGATGAATGATAAAACTGTGCTTTGCTGATGCTGTAGTTTTTCTTAGTTTTCATTGTTTGCAAATTATGTTAGTGTCGCTCATGAGACATGGCTCATGGCAAGTTAATGCATGATTTTCTTATTAAGATCTTTAGGCAAGGCAAAAGTAATGCAGAAAACTCCCAATAGTTTTCTGCATTACTTTTGCCTTGCCTAAAGATCTTAATAAGACTTCCTATGAATTATTGCCGAGAGAGGTATTCTATGTGTGGTTATTGTAGACATGTTTTCCTATGAGTAGTTCCTGTAGATACATTATCCTGTGAGATGTTGCTGTAGGGAGGTTTTCATATGAGTGGTTGTAATTTATACATCTTTTTCCTGAGAGAGGTTGCTATGGAGAACTTTTACTGTTAGTGTTTGCAGTAGGGAAGTTTTTCTGTGGCTGCTGTAGAATGCTTTGCCTAGGAATTGTTGCTATAGAGAGATTTTCCATGTGAGTGGATACTATAGAGAAGTCTTCCTGTGAGTGGTTACTATAGAGAGATTTTCCTGTGAACACTGTAGAGAGGTATTCCTGTGAGTGGTTACTATAGAGAGATTTTCCTGTGAACACTGTAGAGAGGTATTCCTGTGAGTGGTTACTATAGAGAGATTTTCCTGTGAACACTGTAGAGAAGTATTCCTGTGGGTGGTTGCTATAGAGAGATTTTCCTGTGAACACTGTAGAGAGGTATTCCTGTGAGTGGTTACTATAGAGAGATTTTCCTGTGAACACTGTAGAGAGGTATTCCTGTGAGTGGTTACTATAGAGAGATTTTCCTGTGAACACTGTAGAGAAGTATTCCTGTGAGTGGTTACTATAGAGAGATTTTCCTGTGAACACTGTAGAGAGGTATTCCTGTGAGTGGTTACTATAGAGAGATTTTCCTGTGAACACTGTAGAGAGGTATTCCTGTGAGTGGTTACTATAGAGAGATTTTCCTGTGTACGCTGTAGAGAGGTATTCCTGTGGGTGTTTTCTATAGAGAGATTTTCCTGTGTACGCTGTAGAGAGGTATTCTTGTTAGTGGTTGCTATAGAGAGATTTTCCTGTGAACGCTGTAGAGAGGTATTCCTGTGGGTAGTTGCTTTAAAGAGTTTTTCTGTAAGTGGATGCTGCAAAGAAGTATTCCTGTGAGTGGATGCTGTAGAGAAGTATTCCTGTAAATGTTTGCTGTAGAAAAATACTCCAGACCTGTGAGTTGTTTTTGTAGATAATTAATCTTGTGAGTTTTTGTTGTAGAGTAGTACTCCTGTGAGTGTTGCAGTAGAGAAATATTCCTGTGAGTTTTCGCAAGGTATTGCTGTAAAGAAGTTTTCCTGTTAGTTGCTGTGAAAAATATTCCTTTGAATTGTTGTAGAGAGATATTCCTTTTGATGGCCACTTAAGACAATATTAGTTATACAGATCATTGGTGGGGTATCTGACTTTTTATGCCCTGCTGAGGAAATCATGTTGCGTTAAGAGAAATGGAGTGTTCCTAATTTTAATTTCCCTGTTGTATTCCTTGTTGCTTTGGCATAGAGCACTTTCTCTGCTTTACTTTGCTTTTACATAAACTATTTTCTTGCTTTGTTATTTTTGTTTGCAATAAAAATCATTTCATTCATTGCAATAAATATTTGATCTACATCTTTTGAAAAAGTACCTAACTGTGCTATGAAAACAGTGTGTAATCAGATCAGTGGCAGCAGTTTTAACATTTGATCAGAATTATTTATAACTTTTAACTCTTTTGCTGCTGTCTTTGATCACCTATGCAACCAGTTTAGATCTAGATGTGACATTGAATAACTCTGTCTCTAATTAGGATCCAAACTGATTGGTGCTATGATTGTTTTGAAAGAAAAAAGAAGAAAGAATTAATGAGCAGACAACAAATATTGCAGACAACAATATTTTGCAGGGAAAGAGTTAATGAAACCCTGCCTAAGCTTGTCATCCCTCATATTAAGGGTTATTATAGTAGATCTACATCAGTGAGATTTATTCCAACATAACGGACAGGTTAAGCCATAACTCTTTACCTAATGAATATTCATGTAGGAATGAATATAATTCGAGGGCTTGGTGCAAAACTATTCTAACTCCTTCACAAAGTGAAGGAGTTAGAATAGTTTTGCACCAAGCCCTCAATATATATTAGCTAATTTTTTAAATTGAATATGAAATGAAGATTTTTTGGCCATGGTATAATTCCATAAGCAAACAGAACAGACTCTAAGCAGATGGCTTCTAGTGGAGTTGTCTGATCAGGGCCTGCTCTGTTTACAAAGGCATCAATAGGTTTCTCAGTCAGGTAAAGGGTTAACCCTTTCATTCATATTAATGCATTTTTGCACATTTGCAAACAGTGTAGACCCAGATCAGATGGCTATCTGATCAGGGTCTGCTCTGTTTGCTTATGAGATGATATAGATATGATTCTAAAGTTTTTGTCAAAGCAAAAATCTTCCTTGAAAAGTTTATATTTCTGACATGAATATTGAACAGGGAAGGGGTTAGAGACTTCACCTCACATATGCACTGGCCAGGGTCTATTCTGTTTGCAGTTTTCTTCTGTGTTTTGTTGTGTTCCTTTATCAGTTCAAGCTCAGCCAGTTCAAAGAGAGGAAAAAAATCTGATGACAGTAACTTACTGGAACCTTAAACATTTGAAAGGAAATAGTGTAGACCAAGATCAAATTGCTTCTGAAGTAATAGTTTGATCATGGTCTACACTATAAACCTTTACTCCATGAATGTGTATGTAAAAATAATTACACGATGAATATAAACACTTTCCTCCATAGGCTATTTTTAGAACCAACCTCTTTGAATGAATCTACCCAAAAGGAGCATTTACTAGAGAAAGGTAAAATTTTAGAATTTTGTCGTTCGAAACCATTGTGATAAATAGAGCATTTGCTCCTATAGGAGCAAATGCTCTATTTATCACAATGGTTTCAAGAAGTGGTTATTACAGAGGTGTAGAAAGGCGTATTTATGGAGGAAAGGGTTAATTAGTTAATTTTTTATAATGGCACATGGACATAAGAATATTTGGCCATAATAGAAACTGTAGAATCATATCTACTTGTATATTATTTCCTATGTAAACAGAGCCGACCCGATCAGACGGCTCCTGTAGGAGCCGTCTGATCTGGGTATACTCTGTTTGGAAAAGTATAGAAAAGCATTACTTAATTGATGGAGAAAAGGGATAATTCAGGAGCAGTTTGATCATTGTCTACACTATAACATCTGGCATGAGATTTATTGAGATAATTATTTTATAGTAGAAGTCAGTACTAATCACCTGTCAATAATCATTACTAAAAGTAGATTACTGTCATTTCTAACAATGCTTAAAGCATTTATTTAAATGAGCTTCTTGCATTTTGTACACATGTTGCTTAATGCAGAATGAAAGCAATGCAGGTCTTATGGGAGCTTTCTTTATTGCTTTCAGTCTGTATTAAGCTAGCACCTGTATTTGAAAAGCTGAATTTCTTTATTTAATGGTTATTATACCCTTGACAGTAAGGGGGTTATTTATTAGAGTGGGGGTGTGTATTAGGGAGAAGTGGCATATCCTTTGTTAACAGAAACAAACTTTATTTATAAAGTGCAAAATTACTTGGTCCAAACTCTCGATGACATTATTTATCCTTACTGAGTACTATTTATCCATACTGAGTATAATGTATGATGAAATAAACATGTTGGTTACAACCCTTTCACATGCCTGTGAAACTATAACAATGTCTGAGCAAGATGCAGCTTTGTTCTTTTGAATTTTATACTATGAGGCATGAAAGATGTGTGAAGCGAGTGAATATTTGACATGTAGCAAGAGGGAGATTATTTCTAGCATATTGAACCAGTTAGCATTTACATTGATACTGACACATTTACATTACACCCATTTATGCATAGTATTCCTGAATTGGGACAAAGGCAAGCATTGTAGACCCAGATCAGAGGGCTCCTAAAATAATCTTCTGAACTAGGTCTGCACTGTTTAGTTCATGATATACTTTAATAGGCTTTTTAACCCTTTACTCCATGAGTTTTCATTAAAAAATAATCATTATAAATGTATGTATGAACATCATGTAGATGGAGTTTTATAATAGCATCGTGAACATGGGATTTGTTGTAAATAGCTTAACCCTTTCCTCTATAAATACGCCTTTCTACGCCTCTGTAAAAGTCTTCTATTGAAACCAATGTGATAAATACCGGTAGAGCATTTGCTCCTATAGGAGCAAATGCTCTATTTATCACAATGGTTTCAAACTACAAAATTCTAGAATTTCACTTTTCTCTAGTAAATGCTCCTTTTGGGTAGATTTATTCAAAGAAGTTTATCTAAAAATAGCCTATGGAGGAGAGGGTTAAGCATTAGAATCAGACCTGTATTATTTCATAAGCAAACATAGTGGATCAGATCACAGCTCCTTTAGGAGCTGTGATCTGGGTATTCTCTATGTTTGCAAAGACATTAAAATATGTATATAGGGGGTAAAAGGTTAGGGAGTTCATTTCCTTTTTTGGTTAGCATGGACATCCTTTGGTAATATTTTAGTCTTGAGATGCTGTAAGTCATGATTTGTATCTTGCTCAGAATAATTCAGGAGATACTCATAGCTGTTTTGTTTGTAGATTCTCACAGCCATAACCATTTCACTCATAGAGCCATCTCTTAAAGCCTTTGAAGCAGAGAAGACCAATATCTGATGGCTGCTATGGGAGCAGTCTGGTCATTTACTGCTCAATTTGCTTCTTGAATAATTAATATCCAATTTACAGATAAAAAAAATCTGTCATTCATAATGCTGTTCTAAAAAAATCTTCAAATGAATATTCATGAATATTCACGAGGTAAAGGATTATGGCTGTGTTCAGGGGATTCTTTTGCATTGGTCAATTACAAGGTTTATCTGATCCTAGAGATGTACATCAAACAGATGGTACACTACTTCAAAATATATCAGATGTTGCCTGGCATGGTCGCTTTTCTGTTGGATAGATCTCTTTGTTATTCCATTCCCCCATTCCCTCATAGGCTATTTTTAGACACAACCTCTTTGAATATATCTGCTGAAAAGGAGCATTTACTAGAAAAAATGAAATTTTGGGAATTGTGTAGTTTTGAAACCATTGTGATGAAAGGAGCATTTGCTACTATGGAGAACATGCTCTATTTATCACAATACAATGTAGTTTCAAAGAAAAGGACTTTTACAGAGGCGCATCAGAATGTGTCAATATGAGGGAATGGGTTATTCATTTAGGTGCTGCCATCCCTTGCAGATTAGGAGACAAGGATGACTCTTTACATGTGTTATGCAGATTAAATGTAACTCTTTCAGGGCTGATTTTCCAAACTAAGCATTTTCATCTTGTCACTCTTCTATTTCCAATTTTAGAAAGGTTATTTTTAGTGCACATTGTAGTTTCCAGAATTCCATTTCTCCTGTAAGGTTAAGTTGAAGATAAGATACAGTTGAACTTAACTATCTCAAACTCAGATAACTCAAACTTCGGGATAACTCGAACAAAAACTTTAGTTCTTCCAAAACTTACAAGATAAAGAATTGCTCTAAAATGTAACGCTACAGATATTTAGAACCACATGTGACAGCTTAATACAGGTCTAAAGTAATGCTGAAAGCTCCTACAGGAGCTTTCAGCATTACTTTAGACCTGTATTAAGCACTGATATTGAAACATCATTCAGATTAGAAATCTGATGAGTTGAACTCCTGTTATCTCGAACTAATTTGTACGGTCCCTTGAAGTTCGATTTATCGAAGTTCACCTGTATGTATAACAGATAGTGCAGTCCTTGATCAAATCTTACTATCACTTTACCACATTTTCTGTTTTCTGCATTCAAAGGGTTGACTTCTAAAGACACTTTAAGGACATTTTTAAACGAGTTAACTCTTTCCTTCATATGAACGTCTTTTCACGCATCTGCAATCAGATTAGACACAGATCAGATGACTCGTGACGTATAGGAGCCGTCTGATCAGGGTCTGCTCTGTTTGCTAATGGAATTTGATAGGTCTGTGACTTAAAATGACTACAATGTTCCACCTGCCATATATTTCATTATAACTATTTTGTCCATGAATATTCAGTAGGTAATAAATTTGGAATAAATATAGACCAGCGAATGGGTTAAAGAATCAGTATAACCACATTATTTCTGTACATAAATAGTCACCAAAATTTGCTATCTGCTGAAATCCTTTTCCTGTTCTATGTTTATTCCAAATTTCAATACTTACTGAATATTCATGAACAAATAAGTTAAAATGAAATATGGAAGGTGGAACATTGTAGAAACTGAAGAAACAGATCTATCAAATTCCGTTGTAGGAGCCGTCTGATCTTGGTCTACTCTGTTTGAGAATGTGTGAAACTGTGTTTATATGAAGGGAAGGGTTAATTTTACCTGATTCATAGTCTGCTCTTTCCTTTCAAAACACGTCACAGTGCCAAACAGATTGGATCCTAATGAGATATTCATGTAAGAAATAATGATGCCCTGAATATAATTTAGATTATTTTCTTATAATAGCACACTGACACATTAAATTTTGGCCAAGACAGAAACTGTAGAATCATATCTATATTATATCATAAGCAAATAGAGCAGACCCTGATCAGACGGCTCCTATAGGAGCCATTTGATCTGGGTCAACTCTGTTTGCAAAGGCATAGTAAAGCGTATTTATGGAGTATGGGTTAAATGTTCTAGAGGATTTTTTTATGTCAAACAATGCGCACCCTGATCAGTGGGCTCCTTTAGCCCTCTGATCTGGGTCTACACTCCATTCAAATTACAGTGCATACTTCTCACTGGTTGAAACGGTTTATAACATTTTTGTGGGAGACAACGTATTCGTTTGCAGACAACAATTACTTAGCATGCAAAAATTTAATTGTACATGTACTTGGTTTAATCAATCTATTGCTAAAGCTAATTGTTCAGGGGCTGCACTGCTTTTTTCTTTTGTCCAGTTAGTGTTTTATCTGTTTTCCACTGCATTCCTGTTTTATGTCAATTTGTCTGGTAAAGAGTGTTTGGATATGATAATTGTGAGTTGTTATTTGTGTCGTTCAGGACGGACAGAGGTTTTCTGTGAGATTCTTATTCAGAGACCCTTGTTGCGTGGGAAGGGTCTATTTCTACCCAGCAAACTGACAGATGAAGACTTAGAGCATATGAAGAAAATGGCAGCACATCACTTTGATGAGATCACCATGGTTCTTAAAGCCATGCCTCGAACGCTTTTGCTGGTGATAAGGTTTGTGCTGCTATTGCATTGAGGATGTTATAATATCCACTGCAGCATATATGAAATTGCTTCTAGGCAACATAATGAGATTCTTATACATTCTTCACTTTGTCCAATATAGCTTTTCACAGCTGTGTACTCGTCCAAAACGTTTCAGTATAGGACTCAACAATGTATAATAATCTCTTTATTTTTTTTAACCACAGCTTGCTACTCAGATAATCAACTATTGAGCTTTTGTCAATACCTTTAAGTGCTTAAAGGGAGGGAATTTAAGTTTGTGAGACGCCAGAATTTGCATAGCTCTATTATTTTTATACCCCCGCTTTTAGGCGACGGAGGCATTACGTTTTACCCTTGTCTGTCTATGCATACATACATCCTGTAAAATTTTAGTCGAAGATTTCTTGTCTTATGTATGCTGGAATTATCTACTTCCTGTTTGCCGCAGGGGCATCCGTGTCCAATGGACACATTTTCTTTTATTTATTAATGTATTTCATGCAACATCTTGCCAAGTTTTTTTTTAGTTTTTAGAATATAAGCTGTTTGAATAAAAATTATATATATTTAAGATTATAAAATCTGTGTAACTTTAAGTATTAAAATTTTATATGCTGCATATTTATATATAATTCTTATTCAAACATCCCAAACCTAGTTACTGACAACAACTGACAAATTATACTTGGACTCATATTAGACTCATGGTGAGACAATGGTTAACCCATTACCTCATAGGCTATTTTTAAATCCAACCACTTTGAATAAATTTACTGAAAAGGAGCATTAACTAGAGAAAAGGAAATTTTAGAATTTTGTTTTTTGAAACCATTGTGATAAATAGAGCATTTGCTCCTATAGGAGCAAATGCTCCATTTATCACAATGGTTTCAACAGGTGACTTTTGCAGAAGCGTCAAAAGGTGTCAATATGAGGGGACATATTGTCTGGTTCCAAACTGTTGCAAAGATCACACATACTATAACCCTTTACCGGATAAAGATGTGTGTTTACACGTTTACAAACAGGGTACAGTAAAACCATTCTAAACTGGATGTTTAATTTAATATAAATATTGGTCTTGGAGACAGGTGACAGCTTAATGCATGGTGAAAGTCATACAGAAAGCTGCTCAAGGAGCTTTCTGCATGACTTTCACCCTGCATTAAGCAGCCACTTGCCTGAAAGTATCTAAATTCTTCTCTACTAGAATTTCGGTTTAGCGTTTTTTACTGTGCACCCATATCAGATAGCTCCTGTCTTATCCTGGTCTGCTCTCTGTTTGCTGGAGAAAGTAAATAGGTCTGATTCTGCAAAATTTACCTGCCTATGTCAGTATGTGTCATTATAAAGAAATATTTCATACATGAATGTTCATTAACCCATTCCCGTATAGGCTATTTTTAGATCCAACCTCTTTGAACAAATCTACCGAAAAGGAGCATTTACTACTAAAAAAGAAATTTTTTAGAATTGTGTAGTGTTGAAACCATTGTGTTAAATATGGAGCAAATGCTCTATTTATCACAATGGTTTCACAAAGTGACTTTTACAGAAGCATCAAAAGGCGTCTATATGCGGAAATGGGTTAAGTTAAGGGGAAAATGTAGGTACAACAATTCGGCAGTTTTAGCCTTCAATTAAGAATCGGTTTTCTCGGTATAGCATCTTAATGACAGAATCCTCAGAGACTAAGGGTCCTTATTTAACATTTTCATTCAGACCAGATGTTAACCTAAAGTGTGATCAAGCTCCAAGTTTTGCATCTTCAGCAGATTTTACCGTGGAAGGAAAAAATAGATTAAAGTGTATTGTACATGTAGTTATATGGTAGACTTAATTGCCTTGTCTGCATTAGTTGTTGCATCATCTGCTGTAAACCGGACAATACTTTATCATCATTTCTCTGTTGGCAGTCTGTTTATCTGTCTGTCTGTTTGTCATACATTTTGTCACTTTCAGCATGTGACACAAGTATTCCTCAAAACATTTTTTGTCTATAAGAAAGAAACCTTTTAAAATATACTAGTAAGATTGTATTAATCCTTTACATGTTCTATATTTATTCAAAATGTCAATACCTACTGAATATTCATGGACAAAATAGTTATAATGAAATATCAAAGGTGGAACATTGTAGACATTTTAGAAAGTAAAGAAACAGATCTATCAAATTCTGTAAGCAAACAGAGCAGACCCTGATCAGATGGCTCCTTTAGGAGCCGTCTGATCTGGGTCTTCTCTGTTTGCAAATGCGTGAAAACACGTTTATATCAGGGAAAGGGTTAAATCAATTCGAGTAAATACTCAATAATTCTTTTCATATTGGTAGATAATTCATAAAATCGGAGGAACAGTTGAGCAGTACCACAGTGATACTCAATTAACCCTTTCCCTGTTCTATGTTTATTACAAATTTCAATACCTACTGAATATTCATGGACAAAAGTCATAATGAAAAATGGAAGGTGGAAAATTAAAGCCATTTTTGATAGTTAAAAATCAGATCTTTCAAATTCCACTAGCAAACAAAGCAGATCCTATTGGAGCTGTCTGATCTTGGGTCTATTCTGTTTGCAAATGCATTAAAACATGTTTACATGTAGGAAAGGGTTATTTATCTGTTCCACTGTGAACATTTATGAAAAGAATTTTGATCCAGATATGACTCCTAATAACTTGCCACCTCATCAGGATCTAAAATGATTTGACACACAGACTATAATAATATACAGTTGACCATTAGATACAGAATAAGAGAAGACAGTCATGTGATCATTACAATGAGTAGTTTGTTTGGCCTTGTCATTTGCATGATAGCCTTAATACTTTGCATGCATTTGGTATGAAGTTGTATATGCCTAACTCGTTTTACTCTATGTAATTGTTTATTGCAAAACTTCTCAAATGAAATTTAGAACACGTTCTGATGAGCTCCATGAGGACCAAACTGGTATGCACTTAAGCCATTCCAGACATTGTTTTAGAATGATCAGTTTTGCTTTATTTTGAGTAGAATTGAGGTAGATTGGATCCTGATGATAGTGATTTCCTCAGTATCAACTGGCTTCATTCTGGAATCTAATTCAAAGTTATTGGAATTTCAGCAAAAGAGAGGAAATTGCAAAAGAAATTTCTCAGAATTTTAAATGATATAGATGTTGGTATTTGGAAGGTAATGATAAAAAACTAAGCTTGCTCTTTCCTAATCATTTGAATAAAAGAGCAACTTTTTTCCTATTAGGATTATTAATCTTCGACATGTATATATATATATATAGCATATACATGTACATTATATGAAGATATATCAGAACATCTTCAGAGTGTAAATGTGCCAAACTTCCTGTTTATAATGCTGCTATTTGACCCCATTACAAACACAGTAGACCTATATCAGACAACTCTTACAGGAGTTATCTGATAAGGGTCTGCTTTGTTTGTTTATAGGTATGACATAGGTCTGATGCCACAGTTTCATTCATGGCCAAAAAATTAATATCAATGATTCAATATTCATAAATTGTCTGTTACAGTAAACCCTCTTTATAACGGCCACTAAATTGTGTTGATTATTTGGTATTTAGGGCAGGTGCCGCTTAAAGCAAGGTGAAAGTAAAACAGAACGCTCCTATAGGAGCGTTCTGTTTTACTTTCACCTTGCTTTAAGCAGCCACCTGCCTTTAACACAAAATACTTGATGTAATTTACTGACCGTTATAGAGAGGTTTAACTGTACATCAATATTTTTGTTAATGGGAAAATCCTTTACTCCATCAATACGTCTTTCTACCCCTTTCAAAACAGAGTAGAGTCAGGTCAGATCTCTCCTACCCATATATACGTTTTTCTTTGCCTTTGCGAACAGAGTAGATTCCATTCAGATCAGGGCTGTCCAGTCAGGGTCTATTCTGTTTGCTTATGAAGTGATATAGATATTTTACAGTTTCTGCCTTTTCCAAAACTTCCTGTGTTCATTTGACATTATCAAGAAATAGCTAATTAATATTCATTATCTCATCATTTCTTACATGAATATTCATGAAGAAAAGGTTAACGTATGCTTTTATTAACAGTCGGTTAGTTTAACCCTTTGTCGATATCTATACCAAATTTAACGTCCGGTTTAGAGGGGTTTTGCTGTACATCGTAGAAATGGATTTTCATGATGCTATTATTTCTTACATGAATATTGAACAGGGAAAGGGTTACTGTTATCTTATTTTCTTTTAGTGACATTTTAGAGAATTTTGGTCCAAAGCAGAAACTGTTGAATCAGATCTATATAAGTCAATAAAGAAACAAAGCAGACCCTGATCAGACAGATCCTACAAGAACTGTTTGATCTGGGTCTACTCTTTTTGCAAATGTGTGCATATATGTCTTTATTATGTGAAGAGTTCAGAACCTTGGAGTCTTTGTCTTAAAGATGTGTGCTTCTTTGATATTTCAGAAATATGAACACAGTACGAGCCATCACAAAAGAACATGGACACACAGTTGATCGGTACGGCATCATGGCCAAAAGGTATACAACTCACCTGTTATAATGACATAAGTATGCTTTTGCGTGTTTATCTGTGTGCTTTGGCACATATGGTAAAGCTTCTATAAATTAGACATTAAATTTGGTATTAATATCGGTCTTAGAGACAGGTGGCAGCTTAATGCAGGATGAAAATCATTCAGAAAGCTCCTAGAGGAGCTTTCTGCATGACTTTCACCCTGTATTAAGCACAATTTTCTTGTGTTTATAGACAGGCATTATGGAGTTATCTCCACTTGAACTTGAGCATTTTTGTCATTTGGTCCTGTTACATGGGTAGTTGGTGACACAAACTTAGATTTGCAATCAAGGCTGCTGTGTGGGGGTATCCATCACCATTAGTGATAGTGCTAGTTATACCTAGTTTGTCCATGAATATTAGGTAGGTATTGAAATTTGGAATAAACACAGAACAGGGAAAGCTTTGAAGGAGTTCTGCTCTATTTTGATTCTACATTAACTCTATACCTGACAGAGACATCTTTTTGCACCTTTGCTAACAGAGTTCCTATAGGAGCCTGTCTGCTCAGTTAAATTTCATATGGAAATATGTAGATTTTATTCTACCGTTTCTGCTATGGTTAAGCTATCGTGTGTTCAGATACCAGCAAAAAATCAACTGATAAATATTCATGATTTCTTAAATGATTATTCATGAGGTAAAGTTCCTCTTTATTTGGTGAGTATTTATCTGCATAGAGGTTCTCTTGAATCTGAAGAGAGGTTTTTACACTTGTATTTCAGTGCTATTACAGGAACGTATCGTAAAGAGACAGCCAAGATCGGCTATGTAGGCCGGGTCCAGGCTTGGTGGGAGAGGTTTGTGTTTGACTACAGGGTGAAAGCAGAGACCTGGAAACTGTGGCTGGCCTACACCTACATTCGGGTACTGCAGTTCATGGGACGGGCACCATCCTTGGAGAAAGTCAAGAGCTTGATGGAGACAGAGGAGAAAAGGTGTGAAGCTATTTCTTACTTAACCCTTAACCTGATGAATATTCATTCAAGACCCTACTCTTTATGAATATAAATTAATTTTGATTATTGTATTAACCCATTACCTCATAGGCTATTTTTAGATCAAACTTTTTTTAATAAATCTACCGAAAAGGAGCATTTACTAGAGAAAAGGAAAATTTTAGAATTTCGTAGTTTGAAACAATCGTAATAAATAGAGCATTTGCTCCTTTAGGAGCAAATGCTCTATTTATCACAATGGTTTCACAATGAGACTTTTACAGTCGTCAAAAGTTGTCAATATGAGGGAATGGGCTAAAGCATAAATTATTGTCATGGTAAAAGAATTAGATCTGTAACAAAAGCATACTGATCTGATCCTGATCAGGGTACTTGTAGATGTCTGACCCGGGTCTAATCTCTTAGCAAAGACATAAATTGTTGTTTTTTATCACTTAAATCCAGATCATCATAGACATTAATTTATGTACATTTATATTGTTGGAATTTGGAAAAAATGCACTTTTAATTTTAATCATTGAATCAAGAATTTTTTGTTTTTGAAACGATAGTAACTGAAATAACCTTGCTTAGTGCATAAAGTTAATCAACTACTTATTTACCATGGGCCTTCCTATCTGTACGATATTAAGTTGTATTTGATCATAATTGTTTTGTGTGGATGTACACTAATTACCCTAGATATTCAGACAGACAAACTGTTAAGCAGATGCAGTTATACTGCAGACCCAGATCAAACAGCTGCTAAAAGGAGCAGGTTGAACAGGTTCTTCACTATTTCTACTTTTCTCGTTCCATTAGTAAAATGGTGCTGAATTGACTTAAGTCATTTTACAATACAGTGGATCGGGGAGATTGAATGTCCAAATATTTAGCAAAAATACAGAATCTTTCCTTACTTACAGTAAATATGAACCCTTTACTCCATGAATATTCATGTAAAAAATGATGACATTATAATTATTAACCGTTCGCTTGCTATTCACGTCAATATACGTACCTGTAAATAGTGAAGACCCAGATGAGACAGCTCCTGTAGGAGCTGTCTCATCAGGGTCTGCACTATTTACAAGTTGATTGTGCAACCAATGCACTCCACAGCAGTGATTGCTCAGCGAAATACTTGTACACAGTGAAGATATATGTAATTATACAACAGGACATGGATAAAGAAGGAGAAATGTATTTTAAAATTCAGCAAGCGAAGGGTTAATAAGATTCATTTTTTTAAAGGTCCACCACTGCAATTTTGGGCCATGGTGGAAACTTTAGAATCATGCTTGTATTATTTCATAAGCAAACAGCAAATCCTGATCTGACAGGAGCTGTCTGATCTGGGTCTACTCAGTTTCCAAAAAATGTAGAAAGGCATATTTATGTAGTAAAGGTTTAACTTCTTTCACTTCTTGTTCCACCCTGTTCCTGCTCTTTCTCTTGTTATCTATAGAATTTTCTTTTAAGTTGTTTTTGTAACAATAATAGTTATTAATAAAAATGTAGGTACATTAAACCTTTCCCCCATGATTATTCATGAGAAACCATTAAACTAATGGCATCATGCATATTTATTAGATGAATTTTTATGATGGTATAGCAACACACAATTATTTTACTATGCCAGAAACTGTAGAATGGGATCTATATTATTGCATAAGCAAATAGAGCAGACCTTGGTCAGACAGATTCTTCAGAGACTGTCTTATCTAGGTTTCTCCTGTAAAGTGTGAAAAGGTGTTAAAAATGAGGGAAAAGGTTAAAAAATATTTGGTTATTGGCTAGCAGTAAATGTGTACTGTGTAGTAACTTATATGAACAGTTTTGATTAGATGAAATGCATTTATAGTATATCAGCAGCTCATCAGGATCTAACTGTTTGTATTCGTTGTTTTTAGAAAAATAAAAAAATACATCTAGAATTGCAGCAGAGGATAATTGTTTAACCCTTTTTCTGTTCTGCATTTATTCCAAATTTCATTACTTACTGAATATCAATGGACAAAATAGTTATAATGATATATGGAAGATGGAACGTTGTAGCCATTTTAGAACGCAAAGAAATTGATCTATTGAATTCCATTATCAAACAGAGCAGACCCTGATCAGATGGCTCCTATAGGAGCCATCTGATCTGGGTCTACTCTGTTTGCAAATGTGTTAAAACATTTTTATATGAGGGAAAGGGTTAATATGACAATTCCTTGGCATGCAATTAAGTAACAAATAGTTTCATGCCATACCTGACTCACTTACTAAATAATATTTAGGTACTAATGATACCATGGGTAGTAACTGTAGACTTATTATTAACCCATAACCTAATAGGCTATTTTTAGACTCAACCTCTTTGAATAAACCTACCGAAAAGGAGCATTAACTAGAGAAAAGGAAAGGTTTAGAATTTTGTAGTTTGAAACCATTGTTATAAATAGAGCGTTTGCTCCCATGAAGCAAATGCTTTATTTATCACATTGGTTTCAAAATGTGAATTTTATGGAGGCGCAAAAATGCATCACTAGGGGGTAATATGTTAACTCTAATATGAAGACCTTAATATCAAATTTAGTCAGTGATTTATTTGTTTCTTTACACCTGTGTAATGTTATTTCTCAATGTACAAAAGATTTTTGTTACTCTTTTCAGGAAAATAAAATTTTTGCCAGTCAGTTCGAAAGTCTGGCAAGAAGTGCTTGAAAAATACAGTGAGAAGACAGTTATCATAAATTTATTGATTTTTTTATGGTGTGAAGAAATATTTTGTTATTACTTCAATGTTGCTGGCAAATATTGAAATATCTTATCACAATGCTGATCTAGTAGCAAAAACTAGGATCAGAGCTATATTATTCCATAGGAAACAGAGCAGACTCTATTCAGACAGGTTGTACAGGCTCTGTCTGAATTAGGTACATACATTTACACATTTTGCTTATGCTCAAAAATACGTCTGTATCTTGTGATTGTTTAAAAACCTGTGCTTCCAAGCTTCTTCTTTTTTTTTAAATATTTCTGTTACCTTGATGATGTGGAAACCAGTGTGAGTGATGTATGGCCATCATTGCCCTTTTGTTTCACAAAAATAGGACCAAATTGAGATCCTAGTGAGATGCAGATTTACTTTGTGTGCCATTTAGACAAAGGTTATCACAAATGGTCCTATATAGACAGTACAACACAGTCATAGATAAAGGGCAGAATTTAAATACAAAATTCCTCATTTCTCCTCCAAACCTTATGTTGTGATCACTCAGGATTCGGGATTTTCACTTTGGACAGGGAAAAACGACTGCACAACATATTTTCAATCAAAATTGTGATAAGATTTTCTTGCTTTGCAACATTGATGGAGGTTCATTGATGGAGGTATCTTTTTTTTCAGGATATGAGAAGACTAACAATCAGATGGAGTTTTCTATTTTTACTAACATTTTTAACTCTTTCAATACTTTTGGTGAAATTCTGATATCCGTCGCAAACAATTCAGATGAGTCTTCAATTGACGTAACCTTTTACTCCATTAATAAGTTGTTTCTTTGCCTTTGCAAACAGGATAGGTCCAGATCTGAAGGCTACTGTAGGAGCTGTCTGATCAGGTTCTGCTCGGTTTGCTTATGATATATACGATTCTACAGTTTCTTCCATGGCCAAGCATTCTTGTGTCCATGTGCTATTATGACAATTAATCTAATAAATATTCATGATGTCATTATATTTTAATTGAATATTCTTGGTTTATAGGGTTAAAATGCTTGACACTCTTCTTATAAGTCACAAATTTCCTACCTATGTTTTTAGTCCTCATACTTGAAAGGGTGGTAGGTCATAATAAGTGATGACCCCTTTTGATTTTGATGTCAGTAGGTCAAGATCAATGTCACATTTTAAGATCATGGGTCAAAATAGTTGGCTACTGTTTAGGAGCATACATGCTTTACAAACATTTCCTCACTTGAAAAGAAATAGATGAAATAGTTCTACATGTATCAGAAATAAGTAGATGACAATATGCGGGTAAAATTTACTAAATGTTAAAAGGGTTTCACATCATTAGTGTTTGTTTTCACAAATTGTAATCTCCATCAATTTGACAGGTACAGTAAACCCATTTAAGCAGGAAGTTAACCCTTTCCTCCATAAATACGCCTTTCTACGCCTCTGTAATAACCACTTCTTGAAACCATTGTGATAAATAGAGCATTTGCTCCTATAGGAGCAAATGCTGTATTTATCACAATGGTTTCAAACTACAAATTTAAAAAAAAAAAAATTCTCTAGTTAATGCTCCTTTTTGGTAGATTCAATCAAAGAGGTTGCATCTAAAATAGCTTGAGGAAAGGGTTACATATAGAAAAATTTACCATTTTTAGACAGGTGGCTGCTTAATACAGGCTGAAAGTCATGCAGAAAGCTCCTTTTGGAGCTTCATGCATTACTTTTACCCTGCATCAAGCTGCCACCTGTCTTACACACCGATATTAATATTAATTCAATGTCCAGTTTACACGGATTTTACCGTACATATTATAAACATTATACCATCAGATACATATATTATAAACTGATTAACAGCAGGTACATTAAAATTTTAAAATTACATCCAGTAAAAGTTGATACTACGAAATTTTAGTAAGTGGGAATTTATGTCTTTGTAGGTAGGTGGCTGCTTAATGCACCCTGCATTAAGCTGCCACCTGTGTTTGATATATCAATACTGGTACATAGTTGAGTGTTCGTAGTATTGAGTTTTATTGTATTCCTGAGTGTCAAATATTTGGACTAATAAGAAATAGAGATACTTGGTGTCTCTACATATTTGACCTAAACTGTTGGCGAAGGAAATCATGACTTTTACCGAAGCATGCTTTGAATATACTAACAGATAAAACACGCATGCAGCAAGTGGAAGCAGAAAATTGGACATTCTCCTCTTGTGTGTAGTTTCTATCATCTGCCATGAGAGATCTTAGTATCCTGTGAACTCTTCACTCCATAAATACGCCTATCTATGCCCTTACAAACAGAGTAGACCCAGATCAGACAGTTCCTGTAGGACTGATCTGATCAGGGCCTGTTCGGTTTGCCTATACGGTACAAGTCTGCAATACATTTGTTTTACATTTGATATAAGAGTTGATATTCATAATGGGTGGAGTCTTACATGAATATTCATCAGGTAAAGGTTAAAAGCTTGAATGAATCTAAGTAAGTAACACATGCAGCACAGGATCAAGAAGACAGCAATTCTATCAGCAGGATATGTGTTAACCCATCTCTTGCTGAATTTTAAAATACATTTCTCCTTCTTTACCCATGCCCTGTTGTATAATTACATATACATGTATCTTCACTGTGTACAAGTATTTCGCTGTGCAATCACTGCTGTGGAGTGCACTGGTTGCGTAATCAACTTGTAAATAGTGCAGACCCTGATGAGACAGCTCCTGCAGGAGCTGTCTCATCTGGGTCTTCACTATTTACAGGTAGGTATATTGACGCGAATAGCAAGCGAAGTGTTAAAACTGCAGATATATTTCAGTACAGTAAGTGGTTGTCACAAGCATGATTACACTGTATTTAACTGATGTCAAAGGATAAGAACAGTAGGGCCTTTGCTAACAGCATAGATCCAGATTATCCATTCAGGATTTTCATTTTCAACAGGAAAAGCATACATAATTTTGAAACTGTTCATGAATGACAGACAGTGAAGACCCTGGTCAAACACTACACTCAAGTTTAACTGGTGATGTGGGTCTTCTCTGTGTGCAGGTAGCCTAGTGCTCTTTGTTTGCCTTTTGACAACAGTCATTTTTTTTCTCTTCTGCATGACAGGTGATTTAAAAGAAAATGCATGCATACTGATATTGTTATTTTTTAGGTTGATGTTACTGGTAGCCAAACTATTCATTAGCTACTTAACTTCCTGATTTTTTTTTAAAAAAGAAGGGTATTTTTCACAATTTTCAAAACAATATTGAGTTGTTTTCAAATGAGTCTTACTGTATTAGGCTACTTTTTAACCCTTTCCTTCATATAAATGTCTTTTTATGCCTTTGCAAAGAGAGTAGATCCAGATCGGACAGCTCCTGATAGGGTCTGCTCTGTTTGCTTATGAAATTATAATATATCTGACTCTAATGTTTCTACCTTTGCCAAAAGGTTCCTGTGTTCATTTACTATTATAAATATTCAGCTAATGAATATTCATGACATCATTTCTTACATTGTTAACCCTTTCCTTCATATAAACACATTTTCATGCATTTGCAAACATTAGAGGGAAGGGTTAAATTGTCCTAGGTTTAAAGTAGTTCAAATGAGCTTAATGAATATCCCTTTCCTCCATGAATAGCTTTTCCACGCCTCTGTAATAGTCACACAATGAAACAATTGTGATAAATAGAGCATTTGCTCCTATAGGAACACATGCTCTATTTATCACAATGGTTTCAAGCTACAAAATTCTAAAAAAAATCCATTTCTCTAGTTAATGCTCCTTTTCGGTAGATTCATTCAAAGTGGTTGGGTCTAAAAATAGCCTATAGAGGAAAGGGTTAAATTTGTAAGTTATTATTAGTATACTGTATACAGTAAAGCCAAAGTTTCTCAAATGACTGCCTTATGAATAAACAAAGCAGGTGATTGCTAAACCCTTTCCTCCATAAGCTATTTTTAGACCCAACCTCTTTGAATGAATCTACCCAAAAGGAGCATTTACTAGAGAAAAGCACAATTTTAGAATATTGTAGTTTGAAACTATTGTTATAAATAGAGCATTAAAAATTTTGCTCCTATAGGAGCAAATGCTCTGTTCATCACAGTGGTTTCAAGAAGGGTTATTACAGAGGCGTAGAAAGGCATATTTGTGGAGGAAAGGGTTAATGCAGGATGAATGTAACACAGAAAATTTCTGGAGAACTTTTGTCTAGCATCAACCTACTGTCTGTGCTTATGACCCAGAATTAAAGCTCTCTATTATGTTGGTCACATTGGAAGATTTTACAGTATGCTGACTTTGTTATGACATATATTACCATAATGAACAGTAGTAAATGTAGACCATGGTCAGTATAGGGTTTGAATATTGTGCTCAAATGTAGAAGTACATTGTAGCTTAGTTTGGACATTTTTCTCTGATATTGATTTGAGATTAACCCATTACTTGATAATTCATGTACAGGTAAGAAAAAATGATACTATAATTTTTTATAATGGCATATCAACAGGAATTTTTGGCCATGACAGAAGCTGTAGAATCATATCTATAATACTCCATAAGCAAATATTTAGCAGGCTCTGATTAGACAGCTCTTACAGGAGTTTGTTTGATCTGGGTCTACTCTGTTTGCAAAGGTGTCAAAAAGTGTCTCTATCATGTTAAGTGTTAAACAAGATTTTTGATTATGTTCATAGTTATGATGTAAATGTTTCAGGTACGAGACTATGTGAGGACACTGTAATGTGAGTGATGGCGGTCGGAGCGTGCTGAGGGCAAACTTCTGATGGGGAAAAAAGAACTGATCCTTGTTGACAGCTGGTTTAGTCTACCCTTAATGTTTACACAACTGCTCAACCAACTAGAAGAATTCAGTTGTGTTCAAAATTAACAATTCTCCAAAAGGGCATAGATATCTCAACAATTACAGACTGTCTAGAAATAGCATAAGACAATCTATTTTTAGATGCCATGACCAATAGAATGCATGATGCATTCATTTGTCAGTTTACCATGTATGAAAACAACCTATGTTTAATCACCCTTAGTAATCTGACACACTCATAGGCAAATAGTGCAGACACAGATCAAATGACTCCTGTTATTATTTGCTATGGTGTTAGTCTAATTGAAATTTATAAAAATTGTGCCAAGTTGACGTATTCTACTTTACAAACTTGTAGAGAGGCAAGATTTGGTGTCCAAATACAGTAAAACCCCTCTAAACCGGAATTCTAGTACAGAAGAATTTAGATACTTTTATGCAGGTGACTGCTTAATGCATGGTGAAAGTCATTCAGAAAGCTCCTAGAGGAGCTTTCTGAATGACTTTCACCCTGCATTAAGCTGCCACCTGTCTCCAAGACCAATATTTATACTAAATTTTATGTCCGGTTTAGAGGGGGTTTTACTGTACTTTGTAATTAGAGTAGCATAGATACAAATACACAGGATGTTTGCAATACAGAGGAGATGACATGAAATGAACATTTATATAACCAATAAATGTATTATCTAATAAATGAACCCCTTCCCTTTCCATAAAATAAAAGGGATTTTTTTTCGAACTTTCCTTGAATTAATTATCAGACAGGTACATTGTTTACAATCTCACAGTGTTAGCCAGCTAATGATGTACACTGTTTACAGTCTTCCAGTATTAGCCAGTTAATGATGTACATATACACTGTTTATAGTCTCATAGTAAGCCAGCCATTAATGTACATGTATACTGTTTACAATCTCCCAGTATTAGCCACTAGCCAGCTGATGATGTACGTGTACACTGTTTACAATCTCCCAGTATTAGCCAGCTAATGGTGTACATGTACACTGTTTATAGTCTCGCAGTATTAGCAATCTAATTATGTACATGTATACCGTTTTCAGTCTCGCAGTGTTAGCCAGCTAATGGTGTACATGTACTCTGTTTAGTCTCCCTGTATTAGCCAGGTAATGATGTACATGTACATTTACACTGTTTACAGTCTCGCAGTAATAGCCATGTAATGATGTACATGTACACTGTTTACAGTCTCGCAGTAATAGCCATGTAATGATGTACATGTACACTGTTTACAGTCTCGCAGTAATAGCCATGTAATGATGTACATGTACACTGTTTACAGTCTCGCAGTAATAGCCATGTAATGATGTACATGTACACTATTTACAGTCTCGCAGTAATAGCCATGTAATGATGTACATGTACACTATTTACAGTCTCGCAGTAATAGCCATGTAATGATGTACATGTACACTGTTTACAGTCTCGCAGTAATAGCCATGTAATGATGTACATGTACACTATTTACAGCCTTGCAGTAATAGCCAGGTAACGATGTACATGTACACTGTTTACATTCTCATAGTATTAGCAATCTAATTATGTACATGTACACTATTTACAGCCTTGCAGTAATAGCCAGGTAACGATGTACATGTACACTGTAAACAGTCTCTTAGCAGCATTCCTCCTCTTCTGGTGCATAAAATTATGTTGTAATGTAAGTAAGAGCTTATTTATCCTTTACCTGATGGAGACTTTTGAAAACAGAGTAGACCCAGATCAAATTACTCCTGCAGGAGCCGTCTGATCAGGGTCTGCTCTTTTTACTTATGAAAATAGTATAGATTTGATTCGCCAGTTTCTGCCATTGTCAGAAATTTACATGTTTGTAATGCCATTACTAAAATCCAGCTAATTAATATTTATAGTCATTGAGTCTATGCGAAAGTTGTTTTGATTCCACAGGACAGTAAGTCTTGTGAAAAGTGTAACTTTCCAGGACCGGACAGAAATTCACAGGACCTACAAAAACAAAAGTGTAAAAAATGTGCTGTTTCTAATGCATTTTGTTATTTAATATATTCTTTAATTATAAGTAACATATATATATAGTCATTCTACAAGTTGAGACATCACTTTCCAAATTGCTATTTAAGTTTTGAAAGAATACAGGTAAATTTTCACAAACAGTGTGAACTAAGCAAAAATTCACCAGTCATGAGAACCGGTGCTTTAGCAATTTTTACCAGACCAGACGAAATTTTACCAGATTTGTCAGAGGTCCTGTGAACTTTCGCATAGACTGGTCATTAGTTCTGACATGAATATCCATCATTTATAGTGTTGTACAACACTATTATAACTTTATTCTGTTGGCACAGTTGTGATGACCTTAACCCTTTCCTCCATAAATAGGCCTCTCTATACTCTTTAATAACCACTTTGTTTAAACCATTGTGATAAATAGAGCATTTGCTCCTATAGGAGCAAATGCTCTATTTATCACAATGGTTTCAAACTACAAAATTCTAAAATTTTACTTTTCTCTAGTAAATGCTCCTTTTGGGTAGATTCATTCAAAGAGGCTGGGTCTAAAAATAGCCTATGGAGGAAAAGGTTAACCCTTTCCCAGTTCTATGTTTATTATAAATTTCAGTACCTACTGAATATTCATGAACAAAATAGTTATAACTTATAATACCATATGAACACAACTTATAATACCATATGAACACAAGAATATTTAACCAAGGCAGAAAGTGTAAAATTATATCTATGCTGTGTCATAAGCAAACAGAGCAGACCCTGATCTGACTGCTCCTAAAGGAGCTGTCTGATCTGGGTCTACTCAGTTTTCTAATGTGTGAAAACATGTATATATAAGGGAAAAGGTGAACAGTTTTGATCCAGATGGGATATTAAGTAACCCAGCATCTCCTCTGTATCAAACTGACACTGAAATTGAAGTAAATGAAAGTTATTGTGTAATACATGTAAATTCAACCCATTTGTGCCTCAAGCCCCTTAAACTTCTTCCTTATATAAGTGCCTAAAAAGACCTATATTAGATGGCTAATTTAGGAGCAGTCTGATCAGGGTCTGTTTTGCTTATGAAATTATATAGCTGTGATTCTACAATTTCTGCCAATGTAAACAAATCCTGTGCTTATGTACCATTATAAATATCCAACCAATACACATTGATAATGTCATTATTTCTTACATGAATACTCGGGTAAAGGCTTAATAGGGACATACATTGTAAGCTAAAGTGAGTCCTCTATTCAAATTATTTCCATACGTCATGTCGCGACAGGTCTTAAAAAATACCCTTTCAAACGAAAATTAGATCGCTTCATAATACATATCTTAGGAAGTGTGCTTTGAAAATAAGGCATTTAAGAAAGCGTTACCATGTTTTTGTACTACGCTATCAATGTGAGACGTTCATTTGTAGATTTGCCTTGTAGCCCCAATAATTTGGCAATTTATTCCATGACAACTGCTCAACTAGAAGTAGGTGCTTACCTGCATGAAGTAGAAATGGTTAGAGCTGGTATCTGACAAAGTGTGTGCTATTTTCTACCTCAAGGTACATGTAACATCCTCATGTTTTATGTGTTTCAAGAAATCTGCTATTGTATGTTTGCTTTGATGTATATACTGTACATTATATAGAAAAGTTTCAAGATGAATCAGTCTGCTGGCAGACTTTGACCCTGTAAATGGTAAAAATGCATATTTATTCATTTGCAGAGTAGACCCAGATCAGACAGCTCCTGTAGGAGCTGTCTGATCAGGGTCTACCCTGTTAGCTTATAAAATATAGATGTTGGAGTAGTTTCTGCCTTGGCCAGAAGTTTCAGGGCTCCTTTTCTATTATAACATTCAGCAAATTGATATTCGTACAATTCGTATCAGTTCTTAGATCTTCGATTAATATTGATCGAGTAAAGGGTTAAGCAGTGACCTTTTAACCCTTTACTCGATGAATATTCATGTAAGAAATAATGACATCAAGAATATTAATTAGATTGTTACAATAGCACATCGACACAAGAATTTTTGGCCATGGCAGAATCTGTAGAATCGTATCTATATAATATATCATAAGCAAACAGAGCAGACCCTGATTAGACACAACGTAGGGTTTGGTGGAGACATGATGAATTTATTATTTGAAAAAGAGTCATTTTATCAATGGCTCCATAAGATTTCCCAAGTACATGTACAATGGTAGTACAGAGGTCTGTCATAAGATATCATGTTGTTGGATGTAGCATTCTTTGTGTACAATTTTTACAAATGCATAGACCATTTTGCATATGTATGTTATTTATTTGTACAGTTCTGTTGATTTTAAATTGTTAAATACAGTAGAACCTGTTTTAAGCGGCCATTTTTTTTATTGAACGTAGCAGTCTTAAAAAGTAAGTGGTTGTTTAATGCAGGGCAAAAGTAATGCAGCAGGTTTCTATAGGAGCTTTTTGCATTATTTTTGACATGCATTAAACTACCACCTGCCTTACAGACCAATAATTAGACCTCTTTTGATGGCTGCTTAAGACAGGTTATACTGTAATGCAAAAAATGAATCCTGTTAAATAATGCAAAAGTCACTACCTTCCTGGCAGCATGATTAAGTGGTACTGCATGCATTATTATTTTTAAAAGTTTTATGGGATTATTTTAACCTTGGCTTGCTGAGCAAAATTTCATCAGTAGAGAAAGCCGTCTGCTTCAGTCTTCACATATGATTCATCTTACATTTCATTTCAAGAAACATGACCATGAAGATACATATTAAATAGGTTGGATATTAGTGAGACTTAACTCATTCCCCCCCCCCCCCCAGTCTATTTTTAGGCCTAACCCCTTTGAATAAATCTACCAAAAAGGAGCATTTACTAGAGAAAAATATTTTTTTTTAGAATTGCATAGTTTTGAAACCATTGTGATAGTGCATTTGCTGCTATGGAGCAAATGCTCTATTTATCACAATGATTTCAAAATATGTCTTTTACAGAGGCATAAAAATGCGTCACTAAGAGGGAATAAGTTGCAGTATTGTGCAGTATCAATAGATATTTGAATCACATGTACATTCCTCAGCACTCATCAAGTAATATAAACAGAAGCCTTTACTTGATAAAGACATATTTATGCATTTACAAATTCAGAAGACCCATGTGAAGCAGCTCCAGTAGGAGCCGTCCCATCGGGGTCTTCTCTGTTTGCTTATGGAATAAGGTAGACCCGATTCTACAGTATCTGTCGTAGACAAAAATATCCTTGTCCATATAACTACTTTTTATACCAATATAAAAATTTAGCTGATTGATATTCTTATGGTCATTATTTTTTACATGAATATTCATCAAGTAAATTTTTCGCAGGTAACACAGAGACCATAAGTAGATAATGACTAATATGTAGCCTTGACCTGTTTAGTTTTTGTGCTAATCCAATTTCACAGTAATGAACACTGAGGTGAAAGAAATTGTAGAATCTGATCATATGAAGCATATAGTTCAGACTTCATTTTATATGAATATTATTGGGAAATTAGACACCACATGCATGGACGGATGCATATACGGTTAAACTTCAATATCTCAAACTTCAAAGGACCATACAAATTAGTTCAAGATAACAGCGGGTTGAGTCATCCGATTTCTAATCTGAATAATATCTCAAATTTACAGCTTAATGCAGGTCGAAAGTAAAGCTGACCTTTCAGCATTACTTTCGACCTGTACTAAGCTGTCATATGTGTTTCTAGATGTGTGTAAGGATACATTTTAGAACAGTTCTGTATTGTAAATTTTGGAGGGACTGAACGTTTAGTTCAAGTTATCCCAAAGTTCAAGTTATGTGAGTTCGAGATATCGAAGTTCAACTGTAGTTCTGAAATTCTGCATTTGTTAAACTAAAATTGTTTTTAACCCTTTCCCTGTTCTATGTTTATTCCAATTTTCAATACCTACTGAATATTCATGGACAAAATAGTTATAATGCAATATGCAAGGTGGAATATTGTAGCCATTTTAGAAAGTAAAGAAACAGATCTTTCTAATTACTATAGCAAACAGAGTGGACCCTGATCAGATGGCTCCTAGATCTGATCTGGGTCTACTCTGTTTGCAAATGCGTGAAAACACGTTTATATGAGGGAAAGGGTTAAGATCATGTTGCTGGATATTATACAACTTATATATTGATGCAAGCATGACTTTGTTATGTAACTAGTAAAGATGAAAGATAATTGGATGGCTTGTGTTATGCATATATTTCCATGATTAGAAGAGCATATTTATGATACATTATGCACCTTATCACTCTTTGTTTGTTAGTATGCTGACAAACACCAACCTTTACCTGTAAAATTTCCTTCTTAGATCTCAAAAAATAAATCCTCTGATATTCTATTAATGTCATTTCAATACAATTTTGGTTTTGTTGAGATGCTGAAATCCCTTTATCATTTAGAACCAGACTGTTTGGAAAGTTCACCTTTTTCTACATGGAGACTCCTTTTAATGCCTTTGCAAACAGAGTAGACTTAGATCAGGTGACATCTGTAGGTGCCATCTGATAGGATTGGGGGTCTTACATGTTATAGATCTGATTCTACACTTTCTGTCGTGACAAACCATGTGTCTGAGCATTATCAAGTTATTTAGCGGACAAGATTTTTGAGTTGACAGTCACTGTGACCGTGAACTTTGGCTGACTGACCTCAAAATCAATAAGGGCCAGCTACTGACCATGACTAACCTCCCTTCTAAGTATGTAGACAGCACACTTGATAGTTGTCAAGTTATTGAGTAGACAAGATTTTTTGAGTTGATCACTCAATTTGACCAAATTACCTCAAAATCATTAGGGGTCATCTACTGGTCATGACAAACCTCCCTCCTAAGTATGAAGACAGCACACTTGATAGTTGTTGGGTTACTGAATAGACAAGATTTTTTAGTTGAAGTTCACTGTGACCTTGACCAAATGACCTCAAAATCAATAGGGGTCATCTATCGGTCATGACAAACCTCCCTACTACATGTAAGTATGAAGACTTCACACCTAATAATTTTCAAGTTATTGAGCGGGTATGGGTTTTTTTATGCCCCCATTGACGATAGTCGGGGGCATATTGTTTTTGCCCTGTCTGTTTGTCCGTTTGTCTGTTTGTCAGTCTGTTTGTCAGCAACTTTAACATTGGTCATAACTTTTGAGCCAGTATAGATAGAGACTTGATATTTGGCATACATATGTATCTCATAAAGCCGCACATTTTGAGGGGTGCCGTGTCAAGGTCAAGGTCATCCTTCAAGGTCAAATATATGGGTCAAATCGCCAACTTTAACATTGGCCATAACTTTTGGACCAGTAGAGATAGATACTTGATATTTGGCATGCTTGTGTATCTCATGAGGCTGCACATTTTGAGGGGTGACATGTCAAGGTCAAGGTTATCCTTCAAGGTCAGAGGTCAAATATATGAGGGGGCATAGTGTTTCACAAACACATCTTGTTTTTATTGGAGGTCACCTACTAGCTATGACCAGCCTTCCTATGTAGAATCCGATTTATATGCTAACAAGAGCCCTGTGTGTCTGAGCATTATATGCCCGAAGTCTGTACCGTCGTAACATGCATTATATCAATTTGAGTTGAAAGTCACTGTGACCTTGACCTTTGACAGCAGACAACCTCAAAATCAATAGGGGTCATCAACTAGCCATGACCAACCTTCCTACTAAGTATGAAGACAGCACACCTAATAGTAATACTTGTCAAGTTATTGAGCGGACAAGGTTTTTTTAGTTGAAGGTCACAGTGGCCTTTGACCAACTGACCTCAAACTCAGTAGGGGTCATCTACTAGGCATGACCAACATTCCTACGAAAGACAAGCTTTTTTAGTTGAAAGTCACTGTGACGACCTTTGACTGACTGACCCCAACATCAATAGGGGTCATCTACTAGCCATGACCAACCTTCCTACTAAGTATAAAGACAGCACACCCAATAGTTGTTGAGCGAAAGATGTGGCTAATGGACTAACAGGCAAACGGACGGACAGACAAGCGCTATACTATAATATGACTGAAGTTACCTTCGGGCTTATAAAAAGAAACCTGATCAGATGCCTCCTGTAGAAGCTGTCTGATCTGGGTCTACTCTGTTTGCAAATGGGTGAAACACATTTAAATTTTAAATTGACCTTGGAACACCAGCAAATATCATATTGACCTTGGAACACCAGAGTTATGGCCTTTTGTTTTCAAAAAATGTTAACATTTTTGTCTGTCAGGAGCCATATCTCAGCTCTAGATTCTAAACTATTTGGAGTTACACTATCATCATACTATGACACCATACTATGACATTTATGTATACATGTATGTTAAGTACCATGAAGAAATGCCTCTTTGCAATTATCACTTATATTGATATTTGGGAGTTAGGATCCTTTATTTGCAAAACAAGAGTGTTCAGAGGAACACATACGTCATCTGCTCGCAACTGACACAAAAACTTAATGCTGGTGTGCAAAAATCAGAACAAAGGGGAATAATTCAAAAAGTATTGCATGCAGAGTAGTGGATTAAATTGTTACCTCAATGAGAGGAAGACACAAGAAATTTGAAAGCTCTATAATGATTAATTTAGAATTGACAGCTAAAACAAGAAAGTGACAAAAATCAGAACAAAGGTGAATAACTCAAAAAGTATTGCATGTGGAGTGATGGACCTTAGTTACATCAATGGTCCCCAATAAGAGGAAGACACATGTGAAATTTGAAAGCTCTATAACGATTAGTTAAGAAATGACAGCCAAAACAAGAAAGTGTGATGAAAATTGGAACAAAGGGAAATAACTCAAAAATAAATGTTCCCTCTTATACCGAATCTCTTCACTTTTTGTAATAGTCTTTTATGTGGCCCTTTATCAAAGGCAGCTTTAAAGTCCAGATAAATTATACCAATATCACTATTTTCATCAACTGCTTTTGACCAATCCTCAATACATTCTAATAATTGCATAATACATGTGAATCCTGTGTTGATCTATTGAAAATATGGCACTGGATTCCAAATGCTCCATTATTGCATTTCTTACATTTTTCCAGAATTCTACAGCAAATAGAAGTTACATTAATTGGTCTATAGTTTGTATGTGCCAAAGATGAAAGCTGAGAATCCTGTATATTCAGAGGAGAAGATTTTAAAGCTCACACTTGGCAAAATGTGCTCTGGTGAACTAAAAACTCCAAACAGTTTCTAAGAAATGGCTCCGGACGCAATTGTAATGATTTCTAAGTTAATTTAGCTACAGTACACATCTAAAATTTTCCTTCTCTCTACTAAATGGTTATTTTGGTTGATTTAACCAAAGAGGTTGGATCTAAAAAGCCTATGCGGGGATGGGTTAAAACATCATATAGCCCTTTCCCTCATATAAACGTGTTTTCACGCATTTGCAAACAGAGAAGACCCAGATCAGACGGTTCCTATAGGAGCCGTCTGATCAGGGTCTGCTCTGTTTGCTAATAGATTTTGATAGATTTGTTTCTTTGCTAAAACTAAAATGTCTGTATAATTGTTCTACCTTCCATATTTCTTTATAACTATTTTGTTAATGAATATGCAGCAGGTATTGAAATTCGGCCTAAATACAGAACAGGGAAAGGGATAGATAGATCATTTGAAAAAAAAAGAAAAGAATTTTGCAACAAGGATTTATTATCAGCATAAGATGTGAATCACAAGTTTAAGATTAAAAACCCTACAACACATCTGCATCATCAAAACATACAACAGACGAACAACAATATTCAGTATATTTAGTTATAAGAAATGAACACACATTGATATTGGCACATTAAAAAAATCCATTTACACAATGTGTCCACAAAATCAACAGTGGTCTGCACTGTATCACACCAGCAAGTGTTTAAATGTTGACACACTTAATTTATTTATTTTACAGTTCTGTCTTTATCTCATGGTGGTATTCCTCGATTTCACCAATAGGTTTATGTCAAAACTACTCCCTCCATCTGTGTCCACACTCCATATTGCAACATTTGTAAAATGTAGTCATTGGCTCATCTGCAGACCTTGTCTGTATTTGCATAAAATACGCTCTGTTATGTCGACAAGCTGGACACGTTTCTTCCGTTGAGTCAACGTTCTCCCATGCTGCTGCCCCACCCAGTACATCGTCTACTTCCTTCAGTTTTGGGTACTGGCGATTTGAGATTTTTCTAGTCACATTTTGGACGTACGGGCAAGTCTGACATGCGAATCTATAGCACTGTGTCCCTTCTTCAACTACAAGGACATTTGCACATGTAGGACAGAACAGTAACATGCTGAAAATCTGTCTTGAAGATGCACTGTTACATTTCTTTTCATCACCTGTCCACCATATTACATCCGGTTTATGAGCAGTCGTTTTTACCGGCATAGATTTACAGTCTTTTAGCTTTGCATCCCAATTTTTATTTGTGAAGAAATACGCATTAGTCAAAACAACCAGGTAAACTAGTGACATGCGCTGAAATATAGATTCATCTTTGCAAAAGAATCAATGGAATGGTAGGCGGCTATATTTACCTAAACGATACCTCCCCGTTATTGACGTTTTTACCTCCATCTGAAGAGTCGTATAAGATGTTTTGACTACTTCATACTTTTCCTTTTCCTTTAAAAAACGGCGTTGGATATGAATATTCAGCATGTGACAACAATTTCCCTATTTCCCATTATTCTAGTGTAAGTGATTTCATCAGTTCAGTTCAGATTTCCGGGGAGGATTTTTACGGGAAATGTCAGTTGGTGTGACATGTTTCGTCTATTTACCAGTTCGCCTTTTAATATTTATTTTGCGTTTAACCCTTTCCCTGTTCTATCTATCTATCTTCCATTAATGTCAAACCCCTATTGGGGACGTAGACATGTTATACGCGTCTATGTTTATTACAAATTTCAATACCTACTGTATATTCATGGACACTATAGTTATAATGGAATATGCAAGGTAAAATATTGTAGCTATTTCAGAAACTTGTAAAGAAACAGATCTGTCTAATTCCATTAGGAAACGGAGCAGAACCTGATCAGACGGCTCCTCTAGGAGCCGTCTGATCTGGGTCTACTTTGTTTGTGAAAATGTGTTTATATGAGGGAAAGGGTTAAAATGGATAACACCGACCTTAACTTAGTGCACGAAAGTTTTGTTACGTAAACACTTGCATTTTTTTGTCAGTTACTGGTTTACATACAATTTAACCTTTTTTTTAATTATTTTTTTAATTTTTAACCCTTTACTTCATGAATAATCATGTAAGAAGTATTAACATTATCAATACTAATTACATTAATTGTTATGACAGTCCATGGACACCGTCCCGGGTCAACTCAGTCTCGGTCAACTCGGAGTCAAATCGGCCTTGGGTCAACTCGGCCAGGACAACTTGGCCTGGGTCAAGTCATAATTACATTTTTTGGTATACTATTTATTTTGATTACCATTAACATTCATCCACTCGCATTAATTGTTCTTTTTTACAGACAATCAATGAAACAGATAAACAATTCATTATAATTATACTTAATTTCACTTCAAAAATATTGATGCCACTCATTTTCACACCTATTTGTTTGACTTCTCAGTTTGATCTGATTAACCTGATTACTTAATGTCACCTGCTTTACTCGTTAATCTCGTGCAAAATACTATCATCTTTATTACATTGTTCTCATCAGCTAAATTTAATGGATTATTACTGACAAAAAGATGTGCAAACTTGTCTTAATTCTTCAAGGAGCCCATGGCCCTATCAGGATCAATTTTGTTATAGTTTATAAAGTTTAATTGACGGTGGAGAAAGGGCCGAGTTGACCCGACCAAGACGGGTGTGTTGACCCACCCCAAAACAGGATGAGTTGACCCGGCCAAGTTGAGCCAGGCCAAGTTGACCTTAGGCAGGACACAGGGAATTTGGCCTTTGTAGAAACTGACAGATTCATATTTATATGATATCATAAGCAAACAGCAGAAGCTCATCAGATGTGTGATCTGAGTCTACTCTGTTTGAAAAGACATAGAAAGGTGTATTTATGGAGGAAAGGTTTAAAACAGTTTGGATCAGGTTGGATCTCATTAGGATAAAGTTACACTTTTCTATGATACTGGTTATTAACTCTACATTCACCGTTCTTTGTCTATGTAGGAGAGCTATAACAAGCCATGTATGATGTAGAGGATTATAACAAGTCATCTAGAGGAACTATATATACCAAGTTATGTAGGGAAAACTATATCAAGCCTTGTAAGGGACAATAACAAGTCATACAGGGAAACCATAACAAGTAATATATTGAAGGAAACTACAACAGGCAATGCAGGGAACTATATCAAATACATAAAGTATGGCAAATAATGTAGAACTATAACAATCCATTGTGGGGCACTATAACAGGCTGTGTTGGGGACTATAAGTCTTGTAAAGGGCTATAATAAGACAGATAACAAGCCGTGTTTGAAACTATAACAAGTCATGTATTATGAACAATTACAAGCTATGTTGGAGAAATATAACCAGTTGTATAGGAGAACAATAATAAGCCCGCCATTTTGGGGACTATAAAAAGTCATGCTGGGTCTGGGACTATAACAAACCCGTCTTTTATAATCGATGTATGAGACTATAACAAGCCATGTTGGAGACTATAACTATATCATGTGAGGGACTATAACAAGCCATGTAAGGCTCTAGGGACTATAACAAACCATGTTGGGGACTATAATAAGTCTTGTAGGGGGTTATATATAAAACAAGCCATATAACAAGACATGTTGGAGACCATATCAACTTAACAAGTCATATAAGAAACTATTACAAGACATGTTGGAGAACTATAACAAGCACTAAAGTAGACTATAAAAAGCCATGAAGTGGAAATATAAAAAATCTTGTAGGAGAACTATAACATGCTATGTAGGATCTATAACAAGCCATGTAGGGAACTACATGTCACGCCTAGTGAGGTATAATGATATCAAATATGTTGTCCTTCTTGTATACTTAACATGATATGGAACTGTTATCTACTTAACCCTTTCCCTGTTCTATGTTTATTTCAATACCCACTGAATATTCATGAACAAAATAGTTACAATGAAACCTTGAAGGTGGATCATTGTAGCCGTTTTAGAAAGCAAAGAAACAGAACTATTCAAATTCCACTAGCAAACAGAGCAGACCCTGATCAGACGGCTCCTCTAGGGCGTTTATATGAGGGAAAGGGTTAAACATGTCACCTGCTTCAGTTCTTATTTTTAATGTTTCATCTGTTTTATCAGTACCATCAGCCTGTCAAACAGCTTTGATATTAATGAAGTCCAGGGTCCATGCTTATAAAGCTTTTTAATTGAATCTGAGGTTGTTCTCAAGCTTTTGATTGGTCAGAATTGAGTTCTCAAGCTTTTGATTGGTCAGATTTGAGCCAAAGGCTCAAATCTGACCAATCAAAAACTTGAGAACGAACTCAGACTCAACTTTAAGTTTTATAAGCATGGACCTTGATTATTTTAGTGTTATCAGGATGTATTTGTATAGATCACATTGATTTAACCCTTTACACCGTAAGTTTATGCCTTTTAATGTCTTTGCAAACAGAGTGTAGACCCAGATCAGTTATCTCCTATTACCTGTAGGAACCATATCTGATCAGGGTCTGTTCTGTGTGCATCTGAGATAATATTTATACAGTAAAACCTCTCTATAACGACCACTAAATTGTGTTAATTAGTCAAGGTATTTAGGGCAGTTGGCTGCTGTAACGTTCGTAGAACGTTCGCAATTATGTAAATGAGGCTGACCAGATCATTGTATCTTTGGAAGTGGGGGTAATATATGGCGCAACAAACATCTCTTGATGTGAGCTTAAGCTTTGCACCGACAGGGTTTGTTGTTGCTGGGTCACTCGGTGTGCACGTTACAAATGGCAGTTGTCTTTATCCCACCGCTGCCACCATTTCTTTTCCATCAATGATCTGGGACAATACAGCACCTATTGCTATATTACTAGCATCAGTATCCAGCAGAAACAGTTTTGTGTAATCCGGGTGAGCTAACACAGGTGCCTCTGTGAGCATTGTGTTCAGAGATTCAAACGCCATGCTACATTCTTGTGACCAGCTGAACTTCTGTGTCTTCTCTGTGAGACGGTGCAATGGCTTGGCAATCTCTGAGAAGTTTTTGATGAATTTTCTGTAATAGCTGTAGAATCCTAGAAATGACCTAACATCATGAACATTCTGTGGCGAAGGCCAGTCTCTTACTGCCTGAGTTTTCTTTGGGTCAGTCTGAATACTGTTCTCTGAAACAATGCTTGATGTAATTTAGTGGCCGTTATAGAGAGGTTTTACTGTGTGACAGTTTCTGCCATGGCCAAGATTTCATGTGTCTAATATATTATTCAGGATGTCATTATTACATGAATATTCATGGAGTTAAGGGCTTAGAGTTCTATTCTAGTGTGCTGATAGATGCCATAATTACCGTATTTTCTCTTATATACCTCCCCAGTGATGTATCATTTTGGAAAAGGAGCTGCTTGCATTTTGTACACAGGTCTTCAATTAATGCAGAGAATGAAAGCAATGCAGAAATCTCCTAAGGGAACTTTCTATATTGTTTTCAATTTGCACTAAGCTACAACCTGTATTTTGAAAAAACTTTTAATATTTCTTTATATAACCCTTTATTCCATAAATACGCCTTTCTACGCCTAAATGCAAACAGTAGACCCAGATTATATAGGAGCTGTCTGATCAGGGTCTGCTCTGTTTGCTTATGATATTACATATATACATAAAGATATGATTCTACAGCTTCTGTCATTGTCAAAATTTCTGTGCCCATGCTCTATTATAGCAGTAACTGTTAGTCTTTAGAATTGATATGCATGATGTCATTATTTCTTAACCCTTTCCTCCATAAATACGCCTTTCTACACCTCTGTAAAAATCACCTATTGAAACCACTATGATAAATAGAGCATTTGCTCCTATAGGAACAAATGCTCTATTTATCACAATGGTTTCAAACTACAAAATTCTAAAAAAAAATCCTTTTCTGAGTAAAAAAAAATCTCTAGTTAATGCTCCTTTTCGGTAGATTTATTCAAAGTGGTTGGATCTAAAATAGCCTATGAGGGAATGGGTTAATGAATATTCATTGAGTAAAGGGTTAATGGCTATTACATGTATATATATAGAACTCCAAAGTAAATATGGGGGTTTATTTGAGTGGTGGCATTTTTAAGAGAGAGTACAGTACTCTAAATAAAATATTTGGTAGAATTAGGCAAATAATGCTGAGCCATATCAAACTTCTGCTGCAATAGCAGTTTGTCAGGCTCTTCTCTACTTGCTACTCAGTGAGTTGTATTAACACTTTCCTCCATAAATATGCCTTTCTACGCCTCTGTAAAAGACACTTTATGAAACCATTGTGATAAATAGAGCATTTTGCTCCTGTATGCTGTATTTATCACACTGGTTTCAAAACTACACAATTCTAAACTTTTCCTTTTCTCTAGTAAGTGCTCCTTTTCGGTAGATTGATTCAAAGAGGTTGTCTCTAACAATAGCCTATGGAGGAAAAGGTCAAGAGCCATTTACCCTGCCAAATTGACATAATCAGTTGTACAAACAAAGGGAGAAGGAAGACTGGATTTTCATTTTGTATAAAATACTTCACAATCTAAGTTACAGATATACTACTAATCACTTGTGTTTTTCCTATTTATGTAGTGCGTTGGTTCACGCCTCAGATGAAGTTTTGCAGTACCCATATAGAACCATAGGAAGACACAGGAGAGATGAAATAGAAGCGGATAGCTGTCCACAATATTCTTATGGAGGCAGACCAAATGTTAAAGTTACAGCTCATGTAGGATATACAGCTAGAAATCAGTCAACAACTGATCAGAAAAGCGTAACTACAGTAAGTCATCAAGTGCTTCCGATAATTGAGTCTCACCATACATCTATAACTGTTGATGAGTCATACTGGAACCACAGAGAAGCCCTAGTTCATGTTTCCTATGTGAACAATCCGCTAGAGACGGTATCGGTGTATGAGCCTCTTTATGACGGCACTTGTAGACCGGGGCAGCTTAGAAATGCCACTGTTCAACAGAGTGCAACTGAGAGAGGATGTTTGCTTGCAGTGAATGCAGGACTCTTCAACACAAGCTCAGGAGAATGTTATGGTAAAAGAAATGATTCGAATAGTTTTCTGGTTAATCCTTTACTTCATAATCCGGCATTTTTATGCCTTTGCAAACTGAGTAGAGCCTGATCAGATAGCTCCTGTAGAAGCTGGAGCTGTTTGATCAGGATCTGTTCTGTTTGCTAATATGTTATAGTTCAGGTTCTCTATAACCATGGCATAAATTATATATTTTTATGCATGAATTAAATCTATTAATATTCATAATTGGCAGGGTCTTGCATGAATATCCATCAGGTTAGTGTACTGATGTGTAGCAAAATGTCATTATCTCTAACAGTAGAAATTGATTCCATTAAATTTTATTATTTAAAAAAAAAATGCAAATATCAAACAGTTTTGATTCAGATGAGAAAATGGGAAGAAGGACACATTGAATAAAGCAGCCAATAATTATATATTGCGCATTAAAAGTACTTGATGTTCCCGGAGTTTAAACTCCTGTTTTTCATGATATGGTTGACCACATGATTAAAAGGACCATGCTTTAGATAATCTATGTACAAATGTATAGCTTTCTAACTAGCACATTTGAAGTCGTTCACACACATGGTTATGACATGGAAGAAATAGGTTATTGTAGAATAACAAAATAGATAATATGATATTAACTCTTTCTTTCATGTAAACATGAGTTCATGTATTTGCAAACAGAGTAGACCCAGATCAGACGGCTCCTAAAGGAACAGTCTGATCAGGGCATGCTCAGTTTGATAGTAGAATTTGATAGATCTGGTTCTTTAGTTTCTAAAATGGTTGCAATATCCAACCTTCCATATTTCATTATACAGTGTAACTATTTTGTCCATGAATATTCAGTAGGTATTGAAATTTGGAATAACATAGGACAGGGAAAGGGTTAAGAAAGCCTTAGAAAGGTATTAACCCTTTACTCCAGAAAGATCCTTTTAATGCCTTTACAAACAGAATAAACTCAGACCAGAGGGCCCCTACATGGGCTGTCTAATCGGGGTCTGCTCTTCTTGCTTGTGAAATAATATAGATTTTAGCCATGGCCAGAATTTCCTACAGTTTATATACCAGTTGAACTTCGATATCTCAAACCCCGATAACTCGAATTTCGAGATATCTGAAACTAAAATTTCAGTCCTTCCAAAATTTACAATACATAATTGTTCTAAAATGTATCGCTATTTTAAAAAAAAAGAGAAGTAGAGTACAAAATGTACCTAGTTATAGTCTACTTTCATTTTGAATGACCGCTCAGCCGACTGTACATTTACTCCCCTGGTCATTGAGCCATTCGCAATAGACAATATTGAGCACTGCTAACATATGACGCAATCATGCAGCTGCAGTACTACCTAGTGACCCTCGCAGGTACCCATTTTAACCCCTTGGTGGAGAGGAGGCAATTTCATGCGAGTGGGAGACACTGAAAAACATCTCTGAAATTTCCGGGAGGGACCAGTATTTAAACTCCGGACCTCCAGATTGGTAGTCAAGCAGGTTACCACTAGACCACGGCACCATCACTATGCATATCTAGAAACATATATGGCAGCTTAATGCAGGTCGAAAGTAATGCTGAAAGATCCTGCAACAGCTTTCAGCATTACTTTGACCTGCATCAAGTTGTGAACTTGAGAAATTGCTCAGATTAGAAATCAGATAATTCAAACCTCTGTTATCTTGAAATAATTTGTATGGTCCCTTAAAGTTTGAGATATTGAAGTTCAACTACAATGTATATTACAGTAAAACCTCTCTATAATGGCCATTAAATTACATCAAATATTTTGTGTTAAAGGTAGGTGGCTGCTTATAGCAAGTTGAAAGTAAAACAGAACGCTCCTATAGGAGCGTTCTGTTTTACTTTCACCTTGCTTTAAGCAGCCACCTGCTTCACATACCAACTAATTAACACAATTTAGTGGCGGTTATTGAGAGGGTTTACTGTATTTTTATTTGCAGGTAATATAGTCAGTGATGGTCGTCTTGTTCAGGATTCAGAGGGAATACAGAATGCACACTTTGGTATTGCAAAAGATGGCTCATTGTTCTTTGGGTGAGTTTTCAGAGCTCGAAGTAAAGAGAGTATTTATCACACAACTAACCTTGTTTCCACATTAACACTTTAACACAACTAACCTTGTTCCCAGGTTAGACACAACTAACTTTGTTCCATGGTTATAACAACCTTGTTCCAAGGGTAACACAACAAGCCTTGTTGCTAGGTTAACACAACTAACCTTATTTCCAGCTAAACACAACTACATGTACATGTATCCATGTTACTAGGGTAACACAAAATAAAGCTGTTTCAAGGTTACCACAACTAAACTTGTTTCCAGGGTAACACAAATTAACATTTTTCCAAGGTTAATACAACTGTCTTATTATACATTGAGCGTATGTTATTAATCCCTCCTTTGGTTTTTTAACAAAATGTTTGTACTGATATTTCAGTTTATCACATTATGAAAATGGTATTTCAGATATCTGTCAGAAATCGACATAGTCGCTGAAGACTTTTTGCAGTTGGTTGGTGGAGTAATTTGGGTCTTGCGAGACGGTAAAGTAAATGTGGATGAGAGCATCAGTATGGAATGCCGTGACACAGAGGAAACAGGTACACTGCAGAGGTTTGCGTCTGTGGTGTCTGCACGAACATTGATTGGAAGTGACAAAGAGGGCAGAGTGATGGTGGTGCAGATAGATGGAAAGACTGACAAGTTTGGGTAAGACTTTTGCATACATGTCATGTTAGTATTTAGGTAAAGCAAGATAAGCCATAAGATTCAGTTCATAATAGCCACACTAAAGTATGATTGCTAACCATGAAGACCCAAATCATTAACAGCTTTTTGTAAGGAATGTAACAAGTAAGGGTAATGTATGATAATCTGTGTAAGTTTAGGTATGGTATGACATAATCTATGTAACTAGTTTAGGTATGGTATGACATAATCTATGTGACAAGTTTAGGTATGGTATGGCATAATCTATGTAACAAGTTAAGATATGGTATGGCATAATCTATGTGACAAGTTAAGATATGGTATGACATAATCTATGTAACAATTTGGGTATGGTACATATCTGAGCCATAAGACATGTTTTGGTAAATCTTTGTAATAGCTTTGGTAAATGCACATCTTATCTAAGCATGTGGCTAGAATTAATAAGGTATATACCTGATATACATCTTTAGGTATTGTATATACCTGAGCCATGTGACATGTTTTTTATTGCACATACCTAAGCCATGTGACATGTTTTGGTATTGCATATGTGTACCTGAGTCATGTGACATATTTGTTTATTGCATATACCTGAGCCATGTGACATGTTTGTTTATTGCATATACCTGAGTCATGTGACTGTTTGGGTATTGCATATATCTAGGGATGTTAACGGTTACTGAAACTGTAACCGGTTAATCGTAAGTAAAAACCGGTTAACCGAACCGGTTAACCTGACATAAAATACCATTGCCATGTCGACAAGAATGTGTATATCCGATGTTTGTTCAAAACGTGAATGAAAGGCATCCGTTCTTTGAAGAATCTAATGAACAGTGTTGAATACCTTGAATTCGGATCAGACTGCGTCCGTTCTGGATCCAGTCTATGGATCCAGACTACTTTGAAAATCATTAAAATTATGTATACTGACATCGATTACACATAAGTGTACAAAATATTGGGAGGTGTTCTATTAGGCTTTACATTGTACATCCGACTCAATACTGAATTTCAAGGAACGTGTTCCAGTTCTGAAGTTCTACATTTTCCACATTGACAAAGAATATGCATACATCATAGATTTGATAATCACCAGGTCCGAATAAAGCCAGACAGACGAAGTTCAAGAAGATTTTTTCAGCACATGACATTTTCGCCACGCTAATAGAGAGCAGGTGCAGAATGTAGCAGACGACAATTCGGAACGTTAGTTGTGTAACCTGCTTGTGAATGGTACAATACGGAAATTAATCAAATTGACAATCGAATCGGAACCACACCGAATTAAACTTTGTGATTCATTTTGCAAGTGATTTGGATCGAGATGATACCCCGAGTTGGCATTAGCGTCTCATCTGGATCAGAACCGTTTCGCTGCTGAACCGATAAAATTGTCAATATATTAATTTCAGGTACTGTATCCATATGGATCCATATGATTCATCGTCAAGAGAAAAAAACCGCTTCTACAAACACTGCATCAAAGATGAAAAATGACACAGTATACACCCTGACCAGATTCTTTTCAGTGTGTACACCGTGTTTTTTTTTAATTTTCATGTGTGAACCTCGATCTCTGCTATATTACTATATTTTACCATAGGCCTAACTGATATGGAACAACACTGATTTCTAAACAATATCGTCTTGATTACAAAAGCGTTTTGTTTTCAACACGTTTTCTACATGTAATTGATAAAACGCTTAATTAATTGATCGGCGTGTGTGAAGTTACAACTAAATTACCCAAACACCCAAACTCCCCAAATAATATGGTACTTATTATCACAACAATAACACCATTTAATTGGCGACTTAGTCAATTGTCCCAATCACTGTCACGGTTCCATGGCAAACACAGCAGACGAGGTATACACGCCCGAGGCGTGTTAATTCGACCATATATCAAGGCAGTAAATCGAGCGGTGTCGTCCGCTACTACCGGAGCAAATGCAGCGAACATTATGACCCAACTTTTTTTCTCCAGGTTAACCTTTTGAAGGAAAAGTGTAACCGGTTATTCGTGGTTATAACGGTTAACCGGTTAACCGATTAACCGTTAACATCCCTACATATATCTGAGTTATGTGAATTACTTGTGTAAGGCATACACCTAAGACATGTGACGTGTCTTGGTAAGGCATACATGTAAGTCATGTGTGATGTTTGAGTAGATCATATACCTAAAACATGTACATGTTTGGACAAGGTATATATATAAGACATGTGACATTCTTGTGTAAGACATATATCCAAATTATATGACATGTTTGGTTAAGGTATATATCAAAGCCATGTAACATTTTTCGGTTAGGCATATACCTTTTACATGTTTCGGTAAGGTATACACCTAAGACTAGGGCCTTGTATCGGTAAATTTGTTCAATGTGATATTTGTATCAATGCGAAATGATCAATATTCCATATATCATATGTCTCATAGGCAAATGGACATATTTGTTTTAATTACTTTTTGCTTAGAAATAAACCTTCGACCGATGGATATAGCGTGCATTCAATCTTGTGTGCTTGTCACAAGTGAAAAGCCACATTGTTGTATTGCCTGCTGTCATATGGCAATGTGTTTCCTACAAAGTTTGCATTCTGTACCGTCGATGGTTTTCCCATAATAGCCCCAAACTTTATTTTAGGAGGGGCGTATCTGCACTGCAGACGAACTATTGTTTGCAAATATATATTTTGTGCTGGATTCAATACATAACGACAGTTCAGGAAAAAATGGACATACATTGTATATATTTGTTTATAGCTAGAAATAGAATTTGGACAAATATTCTTTTAACCCTTTTCTCCATAAATAGGAGCAAATGCTCTATTTATTGCAATGGTTTCTAAACTTCACAATTCTAAAATGTTCCTTTTCTCTAATAAATGCTCCTTTTCGGGAGATTTATTCAAAGAGGTAGAGTCTAAAAATAGCCTATGGAGAATTTTGTTAGACAACTTCTCCTAAATCATTAACTGGATTCTCACTAAATTTCATAGGAATTATCCCATTATGCTACATACATGTAAGTAGGTCACAAGACCTAAAACTAGATTTTAACTATATCTCCTTTTAAACTGCTGAATGGGTTTCCACCAGATTACACAGAAATGGTATGTATATTACCCTCTATGAATTTTATATTAATCATTCCAGTCTGCTGCATTCATAGGTCATGAGAGCTAAAATAGATTTTAATGGAAGTACCTGTAAAACAGCATCTCCTTAAACAGATTTCCACCAAATTTAACAAGAACTTACTACAGGTGACCCTATATAAGATTTGTATACACCATTCAAGTCCATTGCATTATTGGGTCACTTGAGCTTAAAATAGATTTCGACATTTTCTTTAACCCTTTCCCTCATATAAACTTGTTTTCACGCATTTGCTAACAGAGTAGACCCAGATCAGATGGCTCCTAGAGGAGCCATCTGATCAGGGTCTGCTCTGTTTGCTAATAGAATTTGATATATTTGATTCTTTGCTTACCAAAATGTCTACAATGTTACACCTTCCTTATCTCTTTACAACTATTTTGTTGATGAATATTCAGTAGGTATTGAAAGTTGGCCTAAATATAGAACATGGAAAGGGTTAAATGACATACATCTATACCATAGAATGGATTTCCACCAAATTTGACAAGGATGGTCATCAGTTGACCCGTGTTCATAGAGAACAGTTTACTTAGAACTCCTATACAGCGGTACTCCTAATCCTCTACTGTAGATCTCAGGGCCGAAGGTTATTAAACTTCTGAGGGTGAGTCTGAGATCATTCTCAAGTATTTGATCAAGCAGATGCTTGAGAATGATCTCAGACTCAAGTAAATAGAGGATCTTACATGAGTGTTCTTGATTATAAATGAGTCTTTTTAAAACGATAAAAAACGAGCTTTAGCAAGTTTTTTTTATTGTTTTAAAAAGACGAATTTAATAAATCCAATAATCATGAACACGAATGCAAGATCCTATTTATAACATAACACACACAAATGTTATTTGCAGCCAATATTTCAGCAGTAACGTGGATTGTTATGTGTTATTAGGTTCGCTAGGTAACTGGGACAAAGTAGGTCCAAATTTTCCAACTTGTTTTTGACTTGCTGTCATATCAACTTGGATCTAATTCAGACCTCTCTGGTATTCAATTTAACTGTGATAGTTTATGATACAAAAACATACAGAAACACGTCAAAATAAATTTTGAGTTACAGTTTTGACATACATAGTTACAAACACGTCACATTATGACGTCATTGTACACAACATGTGTCTATGTAAAGCGCGCCATTTACATGAAGACCCACATACAGTCGCCAACACGTCTGACACTCACTGTCAATGGGATTCAAAATGCGCCTTCGTTTTGGTATATTAAGCCCTTCATTAGTGTTGTATACACATGGACATGGACATTTCCACCGAGAAACAAAAATCTCGATTCAAGTTCATTGAAAATGTTTGAAATGGACAAAAGATTCAGTACGTACTGCTGCATAAAATGTGTTGGAATAGGAGGAAGATTTTCGCGATCAGCTGAGTATAGCATATTTGAAATATGTTTGTGCTGTGCTGGATTCAGATGACATAGTTGTTGATTGACGAGATATTTTTATGAGTAGAAATCTGCATAAACAAAAGGACATGTGGTGAAGAAAATGCAAAGTTGTGGAGGCATTTTCTATGTAGAATGGATTGTATGGGTCAGAGTAGCTGGTAGGTCTTTTTTGGCATACATTTTGTATATAATTACTGACAGCGATTACAATTTGTATTATTTTATCGAAATTAAGGCGCAAGTGCCAACAATCCTTTGCCATCTATCGTGACTCAATCGTTGACAGGTAGGTCACCGTCCGCCAGTTTGTTTGTTTTGACAGCGCGTATGAATACAGTTCGGTCGTTCGAATGTTATTCACTAGTGAATATATGCCCGTGAATATCAAAAAATAAATGATAGTGTTAGGTTACGCTGAAGCCTCGAGTTATGTTATAAAAAGTTTTATAACCTTGGTGTCTGTGCCTGTATTTTTCAGTGCCAATCTCTATGAAGCTGCTGCAATATTGCAGAAGCTAGGTGCTGTCCAGGCTGTAAACTTGGACGGTGGAGGATCATCCACTTTAGTAATCAACAACACACTTGTCAACTACCCATCTGATTGGTGGTAAGTACACTGGAAAATATGTCATAAGTTCTTAACCCTTTCCACTCATACAAACACTTTTTCATGCCTTTTGCAAATAGAGTAGACCGAGATCAGATGATTCCTCTAGGAATCATATGATCAGAGTCAGCTGTTTACTTATGGAATTACCGGCGGACGTGGTCGTGTGGCTAACGCGCTTGACTATAATACCTGGGGTCACGGGTTCGATCCCCCGCCGGACCAAGTCCTTCGGACGAGACTATAAACTGACGTCCGATGTATCAATACTTTACACTGGGCATCTAAAAGTACCAGAGAAATTCAGTCGATAATAAGAGTAGGGCAATGCACCCGGGTTTCTCTGTATCCTCTCCCCCACTCTCTGGGGCGTCCAATTAGCCCATAGTGAGCAGAAACCGACGTTAATCAACACAAAAAACCAAACAAACTTATGGAATTGTATCCATTATAAAAGTTTTAACTAATAGATATGTATGATATCATTATTTCTTACATGAATATTCATCAGGGAAAGGGTTAAAACCCCACAATGTAGAAAGCATAGAGTATTTCTCCTGCCTATCCATATGCCTGTAAGTATGTACACATGTTTGTTCTTAAAATCTTTTGCATCCAACTTTGATCAAACTCCTCCGACACTTTTAATTTTTTCTAACTTTCACAGACGAATGATCTTGATATGTAGATGTATAATGAATGTGTCATGTTATAGTTTCTGATAAGTGAGGTCCTTGGTTTTGGTTGCATATATTAGGTACAGTAAAAACCCTCTAAACTGGAATTCTAGTAGAGAAGAATTTATATACATGTACTTTTAGGCAGGTGGCTGCTTAATGCAGGGTGAAAGTCATGCAGAAAGCTCCTAGAGGAGCTTTCTGCATGACTTTCACCCTGCATTAAGCTTTCTGCATGACTTTCACCCTGCATTAAGCTGCCACCTGTCTCCAAGACTGATATTTATACTAAATAGAACATCCGGTTTAGAGAGGTTTTACTGTATACATGTAGTAGGAAAACTTTGTGTGTCATGCATTTCTGACATTAGTGATTGGAATTCTTGAAGCTTTTTTCCCCATGAATATTCTTGTAAGAAAAAAAATGACAACATGAATATTTAATGGCTGAAGTTTTATAAATGGTATATGAATACAATGTTTTGGCCATTGCAGAAATTGTAGGATCAGATTTATATTATTCCATAATCAAACAGAACAGATGTTGATAGACATCTCATTCAGTCTACCGTGTTTGGAAAGGTGTGAAAAGACATCTCTATAGGGAAAGGGTTAATTCTTTGCACACTACGTTAATGTCGTCTGCAATAAATTTATAAAATTCTCAAATGTTTCCTTTATTTCTATTCAAAAATGTTATTTGATCCTATATTAGATATAAAGTAAATTTACAAATATGAGTCTTGCAGGAAACACCACATACAGAACAAACAGCCGCCCAAACAGCAACACAAGAAAATACTGCAAATGTACATAACTACCAAAAATATAAAGAGACGCACAAAAACAAAACAAACAAACAATTGGGGGAAGACGGAAGTATCGCCTTGGAATGGTCAGTGACAAAAGTCACTGGAGGTTGAACCCTTTCCTCCATAAATACACCTTTCTACACCTCTGTAAAAGTCATTTTACGAAACCATTGTGATAAATCACAATGGTTTCAAAACTACACAATTCGGAAATTTTACTTTTCTCTAGTTAATGCCCCTTTTCGGAAGATTTATTCAAAGAGGTAGGATCTAAAAATAGCCTATGGAGGAATGGGTTAAACCGTTTTAACTTGATGTCATACTGTTCCAAACTGTTTGCAATCGTAACTTTGACACAAGCAGGCAAAGGATGTATAATTGTATATATTAATCCATTCCCTCATAGGCTACTTTTAGACCAGACCTCTGAATAAACTACATGTATTATAATAGTTTATCAAATAAGTTTCAAACAGTGACTTTTACAGACGTACCAAAAGGTGTGAATATGAAGGAATGGATTAACCCATTCCCTCATACTGACGCCTTTTGATGCCTCTGCAAATGTCACCTGTTGAAACCATTGTGATAAACAGAGCATTTGCTCCTATAGGAGCAAATGCTCTATTTATCACAATGGTTTTAAACTACAAAATTCTAAAAGTTTCATTTTCTCTAGTTAATGCTCCTTTTCGATAGATTTATTCAGAGATTGGATCTAAAAATAGCCAATGAGGTAATGGGTTAAATAGGATGCCTATGTAACAGGTACCATATGACGTCAGTAACACCATAAAACAAATCCAGATACATTGTAAAGTTTGTATGTGTGGAGGGGATTGAATTCAATTTGCAAACATAGTAAACATTGTATTCACCCTAAAAGTAGGACACCCAGTTTCCCCCCTGACAGTAAATATTTTACTGTTGAATTTCATGTAAGAAATAATGACATCATGAATTATTTATTAGCTGAATTATTATGGTATACATTAGTTGTATTGTTTGGCATTGTTAGAAACTGTAGTTAGATCTGTTATAATTTCATAAGCAAACAGAGCAGACCCTGATTAGATGGTTCATAACGCATTTGTATAAGGAAAAAGGTTGTAATTTCTGTACTATTTTTAACATTCCCCTTTTGAAAATGGGGTGTACAGCTTTTGTATATATTGGTCTGTAGACTAGTGTTTACCGATCAAAAACTCAGACTTTTTTACCCAAAGGTCTCATATTTTATAGGGAAGTTGGTCATGATGAGTACATGGCCCTAATATATTTTGAGGTTAGTAAATGGGTGGGGATTCATGTTTTACAAATTACATGTACAAACATCTTTTGTTGTAACTTTATATGAAACTAACGGAGTATCAAAATAGTGTAGATTCATCAGGTACAGTTTGATCTGGATGTGCATTATTTGCTTACGTTTGTCTGGTCAAATAGTTTGGGGGGGGGGGGGGGGGGGTTAATTTGGATGTGTTCACTCATGCACTCAAATATTTCTCAGGATCTGCACATTTTAAAGCAAGTGAGTAATCCTCATCCTATGGTACTATCTAGTATATCGGCTGATACATATGAATCATATTATCCTAAAAAAAATCCACTCTTATTATTCTAGTGGCGAGGATTTCCAATGCAGTAGAAATGTCACAACAATCCTTTGTGTCCATGAGCCATACTGTGACCCCAGAGATTGCAGAGGCCATGGATCCTGTGTGTTAGGGGTGTGTCATTGCCATGGCAACTGGATTGGAGATAGCTGTGACAAACTTGAGTGCCCTGCTCAGTGTTCCGGCCATGGTATTTGTACCGAGTGTAAGTTAATAGTATGAATAGCCGGCTCAGGCTCTCCCTACAAGAACCATTCAAAAGATGTCTAATGCATGCAGATAGTAGCTTAATATGGGATGAAAGCATTTGTGTTTATGGTTACTTACCCTTTCCCTCATGAATATTCACATATGAAATAATGACATGAGTATTTATTAATTTTGTAATTGACATGAACACAGGAAATTTTTTTTATCATGTCAGAAAAGGCAGAATCAGATCTGTCCTACAGGAGCCATCTCATCTGGGTCCGCTCTGTTTACATAGACATATAAAGGTGTATTTATGGAGTAAAGGGTTAATTACTGATACTTTCATATTACTCTATTGTTTATCAAGAGAATAGCAGGAATCTATAATATATCATTTGGCCTTTCTGGCACAAGTGCTAAGGTAAGCTTGTGGGGTAGTGCTGCGTCTCTGGTCTGTTTTAATCATGTCCTTTTAATCTCTCATACCACATGTATAAATTTGAAAGAAGCTTGACAGAGATAGTGCTCTATTGGATTCCTGCTAATATAGGTCATCCATGAAGAAATGTTGAAAGAGTTAGAAACCGCAAGTCAGATTAAGGTCATGATCAAACCTTCAAAGTCAAGGGTAAAAATTATAAGTCAAAGCCCCTTTTTGGGGGCTTAGTGTTTCACGAACACATCTTTTTAGCTCACCTGAGCAAAGCTCAGGATGAGCTTTTTGGAGACTTGAATGTCCGGTGTGCGTTATGAGGTGTGCGTCTTCAACAATTTGCTTGTGAACACTCTAGTAGTCACAATTTTAGTCCAGTCTTAATGAAACTTGGTCAGAATGCATGTCTTAATAAAATCTCGGACGAGTTCGAAAGTGGGTCACGTTTGGTCAAAAACTAGGTCACTAGGTCAGATAGTAGGAAAACTTTGTGAACAATCTAGAGGCCACATTTTTAGCCCAATCTTCATGAAACTTGGTCAGAATGATTGTCTCAAAAAATCACAGACGAGTTTGAAAGTCGGTCATGTGAGGTCAAAAACTAGGTCACTAGGTCAAATAGTAGAAAAACCTTGTGAACACTCTAGAGGTCACATTTGTAGCCCAATCTTCATGAAACTTTATCAGAATTATCTCGGGCAAGTTCGAAAGTGGGTAATGTTGGATCAAAAACTAAGTCACTAGGTCAGACAGTAGAAAAACCTTGTGAACTCTCTAGTAGTCACATTTTTTGTCCAATCTTCATGAAACTTAATCAGAATGATTGTCTTAATAAACCTCAGATGAGTTTGGATCATGTCAGTTCAAAAATTAGGTCACTAGGGCATATCTTAGAAAAATCTTGTTTACACTCCAGTGGCCACATTTTGAGCCCAATCTTCCTCAAACTTGCTCAGAATATTTGTCTTGGAGATATCACGGAAGAGTTTGATCATGGATGGGGTGGGGTAAAATCTTAGAAAAATTGCTCTAGTCAGGTCACATTTTAAGCCTAATCTTCCATGGTCAGAATGATTGTCCTGATATCAATATTCTAAATCTTTGACAATCTTGTTCTCCAGATCCATTACTCATGATCCACTATCATTATTTTCAATACAGCTATAATTTTAAATCTGTGTTAATCAGGGGAGCGATTAAGGGCCATCTTGACCCTCTTGTTAGTACATTATTTAAATTGATTCATATTCAAAATGGGTGGAGTATTACATAAATATTCATCAGATAAAATAGTAACATTTTCACGCATTTCCAAACAGAGTAGACCCAGATCAGATGGAGCATTTATATGAAGAAAAGGGTTAAGCACTGTAACACCTTGTTTGGGACTTTTTAACATTATACGCCATGAATATTCATATAAGAAATAATGACACCAAGAATAAGAAGTGTTCAGTTGGTATATTGACAAATGAATCGTATTGCCATGGCAGAAACTGTAGAATCTGTTTTCTATTATTTTATCAGCAAAGAGAGCAGATCCTGATCAAATTGGGGTGGAGGAATCATTGAATGATGTGCAATCTATTTGTGCTGAAATCTTAGCTTATCATGTTAATATGGTCAAATTAGCTATAGGTAGCACAAATACAACCATTTACTTATTCCAGAATTGATATGAACTAACTCCTGTAGGAGCCATCTGATCAGGGTCTACTCTGTTTGCTTATGAAATTGTAATAGCTCTGACTCTATAGTTTCAACCAGTGCAAAAAAATCCTTTGTACATATGCCATAGTGAAAAATCACCCAATAAGTATTCATGATGTCATTTTTCTTACATGATTAACCCATTACCTCATAGTCATAGGGTATTTTTAGATACAAACTCTCTGAATAAATCTACCGAAAAGGAGCATTAACTAGAGAAAAGGACACTTTTAGAATTTGTAGTTTGAAACCATTGTGATAAATAGAGCATTTGCTCCTATAGGTGCAAATGCACCATTTATCACAATGGTTTCACAAAGTGACATTTACAGTTGTCAAAAGTCGTCAATATCACGGAATGGGTTAAAGAGAAATGAAACTTTTTTTTGAGTGGGCATTGTAAAGAGATTTTACTGTACATGCAGTACTATGCTGTGATCAGAAGATAATGAATAGCAGCAAGATAGGGGTCCAAGGTTTCCGAGTCTGACATCATTCTCAAATATCAAATGCTTGAGAATGATCTCAGACTCAAGCAAAAAGTTTAAAGTTTTATAACCTCGGGTCCTGGTTTAGTCGAGAAATGTAAAAAATGCAATAATTTGAGGTGTTTTTACCTTTCACTGGGCTGAAATTGTTTTTATTTGTTTGTTTCAGATGGTTGTTTGTGTTTAGCTGGTTACCATGGTGAGACATGTGCTTCTTCCTGTCCTGTAGGCTGGTATGGCAACAAGTGTTCTCAAAAATGTCACTGTGACAACAATGCCACCTGTAATATAGGAAATGGCAGCTGCACGTGTACATCAGGGTTCATTGGGACATTTTGTCAATACAGTAAGATATCAACGTATTAATGTTTAACCCTTTTTCTGTTTCAAATTTTAAGTACCTGCTGAATATTCATTGGACAAAACAATAATTCATATGAAATATGGAAGTAAGAATATTGTAGCGATTTTAGAAAGTGAAAAAACAGAACTATCAAATTCTAGTAGCAAATAGAGCAGACCATCATCAGTAGCTTCTATAGGATCTGTCTGGGTCCATGCTTATAAAGCTTTTAGTAGAGTTTTAGTTCGTTCTCAAGGTTTTGATTGGTCAGATTTGAACCAAAGGTTCAAATCTGACCAATCAAAAGCTTGAGAACTCAAATCTGACCAATCAAGAGCTTGAGAACGAACTCAGACTCAAGTAAAAAGTTTTATAAGCATGGACCCTGATCTGGGTCTTCACTGTTTGCAAATGGGTGAAAAGCATTTATATGAAGAAAAGGGTTAAGTACTGTAACACCTTGTTTGAGACTTTTTAACATTTTACCCCATGAATATTCATATAAGAAATAATGAGTTTTCAATTGGCATATTGACAAATGAATTGTTTTGCTATGGCAGAAGCTGTAGAATCTATTTTCTATTATTTTACCAGTAAAGAGAGCAGACCCTGATCAGATGACTCCTGCAGTTCTGGGGGAAAGGGGTCTGGTCCCATAGCCGGGAGGGGGGGGGGGGGGGTTGAATTGTAGCATGAATGAGCCAAAAGGGGAATTTTCATTGAGTGCAGTGCAATCTATTTGTGCTGAAATCTTAGCTTATCATGTTAATATGGCCAATTTAGCTATAGGTAGCATAAATACTACCATTTACTTATTCCAGAATTGATATTAACAAAGTCTAACTTACTATCGTCCAGCAAGAGGGGAATTTGTATCAAGATGGGATGCGGAGCATACTTTTCAGAAGGGGAATGGGGCCTAGTTTTTCCAAATACTTCAGTGAAAAAAACACTGCCATATCTATATTAGCAAACAGAGCGGACCCTGATCAGACAGCCCCTTCAGAAGTCATCTGATCTTGGTTTACTCTATTTGCAAAGATGTAGAAAGGTGTATTTATGAAGTACTAAGGGTTAAATGTGACCCTCACCAAGCAGTGTTTCAAAATTGGCTCAAGTGCAGGAATGCTTACAAATGACACTTTACCCTTTTCCCACTTTCAGAGAATTAACCCATTCCCTCTTAGGCTATTTTTAGACTTAACCACTTTGAAAAAGTCTACCCAAAAGGAGCATTTACTAGAGAAAAGAAAATATTTAGAATTGTGTAGTATTGAAATCATTCTGATAAATAGAGCATTTGCTCCTATGGAGCAAATGCTCTGTTTATCAGAATGGTTTCAAAAAGTGACTTTTACAGAGGCGTTTAAAGGCGTAAATATGCGGGAATGGGTTAAAAGCCTATTTGATTTAATTTTTTTCAGGCTGTAGAAGTGGTTTCTATGGTATCAATTGCTCAAGTCCATGTAGCTGTGAGGATGACTGTGATTGTGATCATGTGACTGGAAGTTGTAACTATACAAGATCCGAGGGGGAGTATATTCAAGGTGATGTTTGGTCCGCTGTTGCAATTTCTGTGTATCTGCCTTCTTATGTTAATGAGCAACTCTAGAAATCCCTACTTTCATCTCCTGTACAAACCCCAAATATTCAGCCAGACAAACTTGTGGATCATTTTAATCAGGATCAATACTAACTACTAACAACTACATCGAGGAGATTGGGTGTCTGTATAAAATAGAGGAGATTGGGTACAGATGCCCAGATAAGATGCGTAAAATAAAATGTTTTTAAGAATAGCGCCTTTATTTCTCTACCAAACCTTATGTTGTAACCACTTTTTATAATCGTCTCTTTGAGAGAAATGGTGGAGAAATGACGATTTTAGTATTTGATTACGCATCCTTATCTTTTGCACTGATTGAGATTAGGTGTCTGTGTAAAATAGGGGAGATTGGTAGTCTATATAATAGGGGAGTTTGGGAGACTGTATAATAGGGGAGATTGGGTGTCTATAAAATATGGGAGACTGTATATATAGGGTAAATACAGTACTAGGATTATTATAGGGTTATTTGATCTGAATACAGTACAAGGAACAAGCATTTTGAGCATGCTCAACTAAAAAAGCTTCATAACCTCAGGGCCTGTTGCAGGGTGGCACTGTTTAGGAATCTGATCCTTTGACTGAGATGTGTTAACAGTGGGAACCCCAAATAAATGCCAGTCCATGTCTTCACTATGTCAAAGTGCCCTTTCTTCAAAACACACAGACCAGATAATTTTTATTGTTATTTACTGTTTTTCAGGAGCCTGTGTAGCCAAAAGATTTCTTCAACAAAAGAACTTACAGGAAGATATGTCAGAGGAATATCAGTGAGTTACCACCAAAATTTCCTCTACAACAGAGCAACAGGAGTACAGAAGAGTATGTCTTAAGCGGCCATTCATTTATTGAACATAGGAGTGTTAAAAAGCAGGTGGTTGCTTAATGCAGGGCAAAAGAAATGCAAAAAGCATGTAGGAGCTTTCTGCATTACTTTTGACCTGCATTAAGCTACCACCTGCCTTACAGACTCATATTTAGACCTTGAAGGCCGCTTAAAACAAGCTCTGCTGTATTTAGGAAATCTAGGTAAAATGGTTTCTGTATTTTCCCACTAAAGTCTATCTTGGTTGCACTTATTTCCCGAGAGAGGGTTTGACTGAGAAATAAGAGATTAGCAATCTCAAAACTTTCTTAACCCTTTACTCCATGAGAATTCATGTAAGAAGTAATGTATGTATGACTATTAATTAGCTTTATAGTATTTATAATGGCAGATGAACAAGAAAAGTTTTGACCCTGGTAACAAGTTTAAGAAAATGATACCTGTATTCTTTGAGAAAACCAGTTTGGAGGGATGCCATCCTGTAACCTGTTACTTCTTCATTTTCTAGAATTTTCTCATCTACTGTATTTCAAAGTTCAGTCTAAAAATAATAAACTAATTATTAATCGTTGATACTTTGTTTTTACATGAATATTTATGGAGTGCAGTGTTAACCCTTTCTCTGTGAAAGAAATAATGACAAAATGAATATTTATTAGCTCAATTGTTTTTAAGTAAACTGTTCAAGATATTGTTTTGTCTTGACTAAGCTGCATTGCCATCCTTTTGTAGTCAAGGCTCATTAGATAATCATTAATAGCTCACCTGAGCAAAGCTCAGGGTGAGCTTTTGGGAGACTGCAATGTCCATTGTCCGGCGTCCGGCATGCGTCTTCCATCGTTCATTGTCAACAATTTGTTTGTGAACACTCTAGTGGTCACAATTTTAGTCCAATCATCATGAAACTGTACCAGAATGATTGTCATGATAAAATCTCTGACAAATTCGAAAGTGGGTCACATTGGGTCAAAAACTAGGTCTCTAGGTCAAATAGTAGGAAAACCTTGTGAACAATTTAGAGGTCACATTTTCAGCCAGATCTTTATGACACTTTGTCAGAATAATTGTCCTGATAAAATCTCGGATGATTTTTGAAATAGGGTCATGTGGGATCAAAACCTAGGTCACCAGATGAAACAGTAGAATAACCTTGTGAGCACTCTAGAGGTCACATTTTCAGCCCAATCTTCATGAAACTTTTTCTGAATGATTGTCTTGGTAAAATCTCTGATGAGATTGAAGGTGGGTCATGTGGGGTTAAAAACTAGGTCATATCTTGGAAAAATCTTCTTAACACTCCAGCAATTACATATTTAGCTCAATCTTCCTCAAATCTGCTCAGAATGTTTGTCAAGGTTGAGTTTGATCATGGTCGGGCGGGATCAAAAAGTAGGTCACAAGACCGAATCTTAGAAAACTCACTCTAGAGGTCACATTTTTAGCCTAATCTTCCATGGTCAGAATGATTGTCCAGATAAAATCAATATTCTAAATCTTTGAAAATATTGTTCTCCAGAACCACTGCTCATGATCCACTATATTAACATTGTTCCCTTAGGTCAATATTGGTCCATTCCTGGAACTACCCAGCTATAATCTTAAATCTATGGTAATCAGATGAGCAATTAAGGGCCATCTTGGCCCTGTTGTATCAAATACCATAACTCTGGATTGGATGTTGACAGTATTTTGCCCATTTTTATGCCCCCCCAGATCAAAATCTGGGGGGCATATTGTTTTTGCCCTGTCTGTTTGTCTGTCTGTCTGTTTGTTTGTTTGTCCGTTTGTCTGTTTGTCAGCAACTTTAACATTGGTCATAACTTTTGAGCCAGTACAGATAGAGACTTGATATTTGGCATGTATATGTATGTATCATAAAGCCGCACATTTTGAGGGGTGACATGTCAAGGTCAAGGTCATCCTTCAAGGTCAGAGGTCAAATATATGGGTCAAATCACCGACTTTAACATTAACCATAACTTTTGGACCAGTAGAGATTGAAATTTGATATAAGGCATGCTTGTGTATCTCATGAAGACGCACATTTTGAGGGTTGACATGTCAAGGTCAAGGTCATCCTTCAGGGTCAAAGGTCAAATTGTCTGGTTTTTTGGCTGTAACTGTAACGCAACCTTAACATTGGTCATAACTTTTGAGCCAGTACAGATAGAGACTTGGTATTTGGCATGCATATGTATATCATAAAGCCGCACATTTTGAGGGGTGCCATGTCAAGGTCAAGGTCATCCTTCAAGGTCAGAGGTCAAATATATGGGTCAAATCACCGACTTTAACATTGGCCATAACTTTCGAACCAATAGAGTTAGAGTCTTGATATTTGATATGAATTTGTATCTCATGAAGCTGTGCATTTTTAGGGGTGACATGTCAAGGTCAAGCTCAACCTTCAGGGTCAAAGGTCAAATTGTCTGTTTCTTTGTCTGTAACTTTAACATTGGTCATAACTTTTGAGCCAATACAGCTAGTGACTTGATATTTGGCATGCATATGTATCTCATAAAGCCGCACATTTTGAGGGGTGACATGTCAGGGTCAAGGTCATCCTTCAAGGTCAGAGGTCAAATATATGGGTCAAATCACTGACTTTAACATTGGCCATAACTTTTTGACCAGTAGAGATAGAGACTTGATATTTTGCATGCTTGTGTATCTCATGAAGTTGCACATTTTGAGGGGTGACATGTCAAGGTCATTCTTCAGGGTCAAAGGTCAAATTGTCTGTTTGTAACTTTAACATTGGTCATAACTTTTGAGCTAGTACAGATAGAGACTTGATATTTAGCATGCATTTGTATCTCATAAAGCCGCACATTTTGGGATGTAGCATGTCAAGGTCAAGGTCACCCTTAAAGGTCAGAGGTCAAGCATATGGGTCAAATCACCGACTTTAACATTGGCCATAACTTTTGAACCAGTACAGATAGAGACTTGATATTTGGTATGCTTGTGTATCTCATGAAGTTGCACAGTTTAAGGGGTGACATGTCAAAAGTCACCAACTTCAAATTGGCCATAACTTTTGAACCAATAGAGATAGAGTCTTGATATTTGGTATGCATGTGTACCTCATGAAGCTGCACATTTTGAGGGGCAACATTTCAAGGTAAAGGTCATCTTTTAGGGTCAAAGGTCACCGACTTTAACATTGGCCATAACTTTTGAATCTGTAGATACAGACTTGACAGTTGGTATACATGTGTTTCTCATTTGGCTGCACAGTTTGAGGGGTGACATGTCAAGGTCATCTTTGAAGGTCAAAGGCCATTAACATTGGCCATAACGTTTGAACCAGTAGATATACAGCCTTGATACTGGTATGCATGTGTATCTCATGAAGCCGCACAGTTTGAGGGGTGACATGTCAAGGTCAAGATCATCCTTCATGGTCAAAGGTCACCAACTTTTAACATTGGCCATAACTTTTGAACCATTAGAGATACAGACTTGATATTTGGTATGCATGTGTACCCCATGTAGTTGCACAGTTTGAGGGGTGACATGTAAAGATCAAGGTCATCCTTCAGGGTCAAATATCATATCGAGGGGGCATAGTGTTTCACAAACACATCTTGTTCAACTTAGTGTTGACTGTTTGAAGTTTAAAAGTTTATAATGATGATCGTATCTCAGAAACTATAACTTATTCTTGTGAATGGCTCTTTCACAGATACTTAAGAAGATATTGCTATGAAAATATTGTTTTGAAAGTATTGTTCAGTGTCAATTGGTGATCCATGTATGTCTATATACATGTATATGGAAGGAATTGTGACTGAATTATGCTTCCTTTTTCTGTCAGTACTCAAAGGTTGGATTAGCAAATATGTTTATTGTTAATGTTTAAAAGATCTGGTCAATGTTTGTCCATCAGTTTCAATTAATGGTCAAGTGGACTTCACTATGTTTAGTGTCTTTTTGTTGGACAATACATCGGAACGGAACCATATCCAATGCATTTCCCGTAAAACAGGGGATCAGACAGGGTGGTGTGTTATTGAGTTGGTTGTACCTCCTCTACATAAATGAATTGTTTAACGAATTAGAAGGTAGTAGATTAGGCACAAGCGTAGGCAATATCCAAACCGGGAACCCTGTCCTAGCTGATGACCTTTCAGTCATCAGTAACAATTTGACTAACTTAAGCAAAATGCTAGGTATCGTGTATCTATATTCCAGGAAATGGAGGTTTTCTTTTAACGAAAACAAATGTGTGGTTATGAAGTTTTCGAAATCAAAAGCTAACAGTGTACCTGGAAACAGCGTGACTTTAGGCCCCTTCAATATACCCAGATCTGATACAGTTAAACACGTAGACATCCAGCTGACATCGTCTTTGTCCAATTCCTTAATGGTTCAGAAACGTTGTGAAAAGGGGCGCAACTCTTTATTTTCTATACTAGCAGTTGATGCCGGTCGCTTGTTTATTGACCCTGTTATCCTGAAATCCCTAATTGAGAAGGTCACACTACCGACAGTGTTGTTTGGTTGTGAACTTTGGCATTCTCTAACGGCCGGAGACATTTACAATTTAGAAAAGGTTAATCGCCTGTGTGCCAGAGCCATACAGAAACTTCCACAGAGAACCAGAACAGACATGGCTCTACCGATGCTGGGCTGGTTACCTATGGAAGCAGAAATACACAGACGGAAACTTTGTTTTCTCCAGAAACTGTGCACTATGCCTGCACATATGCTATGCAAAAGAGTTTTTAGTTTTAGGCTTAATTTGTTTTTAACAAGAATGGCTTTGAATGACAACATACAGCAGATGGGTTTCATTGCAGATGTATTTACCATATTAAGTAAGTACAACATCGTATCTCATTTACACAATTATGCAGAGTATGGCATTTTTCCTAGTAAATATTCTTGGAAAAGAATTGTTAATAATGCGATTACCGAATTTCACAACACACTATGGCTTCAACGCACATCGGTAGACAGTGATTTCTGCAGATTTCGAAGTCTTCACTTTGGTATCACTCTCGCAGACCTGTGGAGACTTCCGCAAGACGTCATTAGCCAGAACAATAAATACCTAATTGCGCGAATTTGGACGTATGTAGAGTACAAGGACTTCATCTGCGCCTTATGCAATTCTCGAACCCGCGACTTGTGCAAACATGTTATTACAGAGTGCCAATCCCTCGAAAGTGACAGGAAATGTATTTTTGATTTTCTAAGCTACCACTTCTCACCTACCATAAGAGCCTCGTGCCAGAGCAACTCTGAAATGCTATTGCAAATAATGCTTGGTAGTATGGTCTATACACATTATACTGATGACACCTATTATGAAAATGCAATTCGCTTATTCATCCCATTTGTCGTTAAAACCCTAAAACTGTATCACAGACGTTACGGGCTTATTCACTGATGTGAATATATAACAATAACAGGCATAATTAACTGTTTTTCATTTTCGTTTTTCCACCTCTCTAGTTTCGTTTCGTTTTGAGGTGGAATACAAGCGAAAATACAGTGTGCTCAGACAAATTCATTTGTTGATGGTCCAGGTCAAGATATCACAATTCCTTAAAGGGGTTGATGCGTCTTCACTTTAAACCATCGGTACTTGAAAGTCCTATGCTATTTAATCATGTGATAAGCACATTGCATTCTGCACTATGCTCTCCTTCGCCATCTCTATCACTTTCTATCCAACAATCTTATGACCCTATATTTTCTCATCCAATCTAACTTCTTTGTTCTTTTTGTCTTGACCTACCATTTCGTGTAATTCATACTAACTGTACATGTACATATGTTATTTGTGTTAACATTGTATTTCAATTGTTACTATGTTATCAAATCTCTGTAAAGAGGAAATAAAACGTATATATATATACCTTCGGATTATAGCAGGGTTCCCACGGACAGGGAAAAGTCAGGGAAAAGAGAATTTTTTTCAAGGTCAGAGAAAAGTCAGGGAATTTTTTAATTGGTCAGGGAAATTTAAAATTTGGCAAAAGTCAGGGAAATTTGGAACCAAAGGATGAGGGCTGAGGAAATATGTCAAAAAGGAGAAAGAATGAAAATAAAAGGCTAAGGCAATTTCTTCAATTTTGACTAACCCAAACGTCTTTATACATCTTTGATTAGCTTTGTATATTCTATATCCAAATTTTATAGTATATCTGTCATGAAGTCTGTCAAAATCATTGGAGAATTCTGGCACCTCTGCAAGACTCCAGCGTCCATTTTGATAGCAGTGCTAGAATAGGGCAGGAATGCTAGATATTGGACATTCTACTGTAGTGTCTTCACTTGTTAGGACAGGCTGCAGGGCAGCAGTACTAGATATTGGACATTCTACTGTACTGTCTTCACTTGTAAGGGCAGCAATATTTGGTCTGCTATTATTATTATAAACAGTGAAAATGCAGACCCTTTTCTGGCGTCTACAGAGGCCCATTAAAAGGACCTATTTTTCCCAATTTGGGAAAAACATCCTAAGTGATATAAAATTTTGATTAAATTACAAAACAAGAGGGCCTGAAAGGCCCTGATATTGCTCACCAGCAAATCAGAGGAGAATATTTTCAAAGTTTTCACTATGTGTTTCTATAGAAAACTAGCTGGCCCTAGGGCCGGGCCAATTTTGACCCCATTTTAATAGCATGCTATATCAGTGTCTTACACACTGTATGTACCATTTTAAAATTCAGCTTACACAGAAAAACTGAAAGATTAACCCTTTCCACCATAGATACACATTTTATCTCCTTTGCAAACAGAATAGACCCCTATCAGGCAGCTCCTGTATGAGCTGCCTGATCAGGGTCTACTCTGTTTGCTTAGAAAAATATCATTAATCTGAGTTTTTACTGGTCTACTGCCAAAATATTTCATAACTTTGCTTTTAAAAAATAAAATTTTACTTAATTATATTTTCATAGTAGATGGAGTCTCTAATAAAAATTCATGGAGGAAAGAGTTAAGAGAGGTAGAAAAGATTCAAGAGACTATACTTTGGGTGCATATTAGGACATGTTTGGCATCCTGCATGTTACATTCAATATTGAGCAAGTAAAAATGAAAAAGTCAAAAACATTTTTTTTTAAAATGATCAAAACACTACTGCTGTATATATAGTTATCATAAAGAGAGAGGTGGTAAGGATTGGCTGATGGGGAGGACGGAGGCCAACATATATTGATCATGCTCATAGATGACCAATTAAACTACTGTTAACATGGGGTCAGGGAAAATTGAAATTCGGTCAGTGAAAAGTCAGGGAATTTTATTTTTTCTGTTTTGTGGGAACCCTGTATAGGTGTGAAAAGCAAAGGTAAACATATACGCGGGACAAAATATGACTTCGAATAAGGCCGGGTTTTCGGATGACACGAATTTGAATAATCCAAAATATTTAACATAGAAATAAGAAGGATGGAGATCGGGACTGACACCATGCTTCGAATAACACCGGGTCTTCGGATGAGAGGTGTTTGAATAACCGGGACTTGACTGTATATGGAAGGAATTGTGACTGAATTATGCTTCCTTTTTCTATCAGTACTCAAAGGTTGGATTAGCAAATATGTTTATTATTAATGCTTAAAAGATCAGGTCAATGTTTGTCCATCAGTTTCAATTAATGGTCAAGTGGACTTCACCATGTTTAGTGTCTTTTTGTTGGACAATACATCAAATAGTTGAGTGCACTGTCCTCAGACAGCTCGTTTTATGTTTTTTCAGGAGTGCCATTGTGACAGTTATAATTTTGTCTGTGATTTCAACAATCAGCCTTCTGGTAAACTGCATATTTCTGTGGCAGTGGTATACAAAGTGGCGACACAAAAGCAACAAAGCCAAATACAAACGTGCTCAGCTTACCAGCAATGGACAGACATTCGTCTTTCAGCCATCAAATTTTTCCAGTTTTACAACATCGACATCTAGTGATGAATTAGAGACATCCTTTATGACCAAACGGGAAAAGCCGCGGTCTTGATATAAGTGCAATATAGTGCTGTATTCAGTTCTTCCAATATTTTATCATACTGTATTCTCCTTATACCCCTCCCCCCTCAACTCTAATAAATGTGGGAAGCTTTTTTTTTACCTGCTTGGACTGTGCACAGTAGGACAAGTGCTATAAATTGCAAAATCATGTAGTTTGTAGAATTGAAAAATAGAACAAAGCCTATTTGGCTCAGTAACTTTTTAACCCATTCCATCATAGGCTATTTTTAGACTCAGCCTTTTGAATAAATCTACCAGTAAGCATTTACTAGAATTTTTTTCTAAAATTGTGTAGTTTTGAAATCATTATGATATAAGTAGAGCATCCACTCTTATGGAGCAAATGGCTTCAAAAAGTGACTTTTACAGAGGCGTCAGAAGGTGTCAATATGAGGGAATGGGTTAAATGATGTTGCATGTAATACAGTGCTCCCTCTCTACAACGACACCCTTTGGGATACGAATATTGTATGTGTTGTTCAGAGGGAGTTGTTATAGGGAAGGAAAAACAAACATAATTAGCTTGTTTGCAGATCCCAAGATAAGGTGTATTTCGAGAACTAAAACCGTTATGCCTCTATCAAACCCTATGTTGTGACCACTCTTTAGAATCGTCACAAAGTGACGATTCTAAAGAGTGGTCACAACATAGGGTTTGATGGAGGCATAAAGAAAATACGATAGAAAAAACATTTGTCTAGAGCCATGTTGTTTCGGAAACAGTGACATGCATTGTTGAAAGGAGGGAATCGTTATTGAGAGGGCCGTTGTAGAGAGGGAGCACTGTAGGATGCATTTTGAATTTTTGATATATTATAGCATTGAGTTTAGTCCTGAATCATGATATTGTTATGTGATATTTTTGCCAGGAAATGGATCATAAGTTTTGCTTACTCATAACAATTCCTTGCAGGTCTTGTTTAAACAGGGTTTGACCCATTCCCACTTAGGCTATTTTTAGACCCAACCTCTTTGAATTAATCTACCGAAAAGGAGCATAAACTAGAGAAAAGGAAATTTTTAAAATTTTGTAAATTTGAAACCATTGTGATAAATAGAGCATTTGCTCATGTGGAGCAGATGCTCTTTTTATCACAATTGTTTCACAAAGGGACTTTTACAGAAGCATCAAAAGGTGTCAATTGATATGTGGGAATGGGTTAAAACAGTCAACTTACAAATGTTTCTTTTGGATTATGAAGATATGTATTACTTCATGGAAAGATAATGTAGCCCCTAATTTCATAATTCATGGTCTGCCCTGTTTGAATATTCATCAGGAAAAGAGTTAATTGACATGTTATCTGGATCCAAGCTGTTTGTAATTGCCAGTCCGGTCATGCTTAACCCTTTCCCCTATAAATATTCATGTTAGATATAATGACGTCTTGAATATTAATTACATAAATTTGCTATAATAGCACATGGACACAGGAATTTTTGACCATGGCAGAAACTGTAGAATCATATTTATATTATATCATAAGCAAACAGAGCAGACCCTGATCCGACAGCTCCTATAGGAGCTGTCTGATCTGGATCTTCTCTGCTTGCAAAGGCGTAGAAAGGCTTATTTATGGAGTAAAGAGTTAAGTTAATTCTTTCTTTCATACAAACACCTTTTCACACATTTGCAAACATAGTGGACCCAGATCAGATGGCTCCTATAGGAGCTGTCTGATCAGGGTCTACTCTGTTTGCTAATGGAATTTGATAGATCGATATCTATTTATTAAAGATATTTTGTTTTAATTATTGTATATGCATTGAGTATACTCAGTTTTGTATATGTAATTTATTCATGTGAAGCGCTTTTGAGCACACATATCCTGTGTGAAAGAGCGCTATATAAATGTGGTATAATAATAATAATAATAAACGCTTGGGTCTGCAAAAGTAGACGGCTGTTTTAGTATGGAATTAAAGTACAGTAAAGCCCCTCTAAAGTGACTACTTTATGAATGACCATAAATGTCTTTAAAAGCAGGTGGGTGCTTAATGCATGATGAAAGTAATGCAGTAAGCCTCTGTAACAACTTTATTCATAACGTTCGTCTTGCATTAAGCTACTATCTGTCTTTAACCCTTTCCTCCATATACAGTGAAGCTCACTTATAACGAACTTGGATATAACGAAATACTGCATATAACAAAATAAAATTTATTCCCCCTCTCTGATTACATATAGTAAAATGGACTTGATATAACGAAATTTGGATATAATGAAAGAAATCAGAGGGTCCCGAGGACTTCGTTATAAGTGAGCTTCACTGTAAACGCATTTTCACTCATTTGCAAACAGAGTAGACCCCGATCAGACGGCTCCTATAGGATCTGTCTGATCAGGGTCTGCTCTGTTTGCTAATGGATTTTTAAAGATCTGTTTCTTTACTTTCTAAAATGGCTACAATGTTCCACCTTCCTTATTTTATTATAACTGTCTTATCTATAGATATTCAGTAGGTATTGAAATTTGAAATAAACATAGAACAGGGAAAGGGTTATGATCCATAATTAGACCTCTTTGCTGGTCACACCCTCCATATTTCTTTATACCTATTTTGTTAATGAATATTCAGTAGGTATTGAAATACAGAACAGGGAAGGGTTTACCCTTTCCCTGTTCTATGTTTAGTCCAAATTTTAATACCCATTGAATATTCATGAACAAAACACTTATAATCAAATCTGGAGGGTGGTACATTGTAGCTATTTTAGAAAGTAAAGACACAGATCTATCAAATTCCATAAGCAAACAGAGCAGACCCTGATCAGACGGCTCCTCTAGGAGCCATCTGATCTGGGTCTACTCTGTTTGCAAATGCATGAAAACACATTTCTGTGAGGGAAAGGGTTAAAGAGGGTGGTTTTTTCTGGTTTTTATTTATTTGGACTATTTTAGTGTGTATTACACTGGTACTTTAACCCTCTACCTCATGAATATTCATGTAAGAAATATATGCCTTTATGAATAATTATTAGGTGATTTTTTTTAGTGGCATATTTTGGCCATGGCAGGAACTGAAGAATCAGATCTGTATTATTCTTAAAGCAACAGAGTATATCTTGACTAGACAGATCCTACAGGAGTTAACTGATCTCGTTCTACTCTGTTTACAAAGACGTTAACCCACTCCCTCATAGGCTATTTTTAGACCCAACCTCTTCGAATAAACCTACCAAAAAGGAGCATTAACTAGAGAAAAGTAAAATTTTTGAATTGTATAGTTCTGAAACCATTGTGATAAATATGCTCTATAGAAGCACATGCTCTATTTATCACAATAGTTTCAAGAAGGGACTTTTACAGAGAGAAAGGCGTATTTATGGAGGAAAGTGTTCAAAGGCATATTCATGATGTAAAGGGTTAATACCATATCACCTATAACTTGCCAGTTCCACTATTGTAAGAAGAAACCATGTTTAAGCTGCTGACTTTGTAATACATGTTGTAATGAAAATAGACCAGATTCTTTTACCCTTTACTTCATGAATATTAATGTAAGAAATCCTGGCGTAATGAATAATAATATGAACACAAGAGTTTTTAACTTTGGCAAAAACTGTAGACTCAGAGCTGTATAATTCGATATGCAACAGAGAGTTGTTTGCGAAGATGTCAAAAGGTGTCTGTATGAATTAACCCTATACTCCATAAATATGCCTTTCTATGCCATTGCAAACATGGTAGACCCAGATCAGATGGCTCCTATAGGAGCCGTCTGATCAGGGTCTGCTCTGTTTGCTAATGATATATCTATAGATATGGTTCTACAGTTTCTGCCATGGCTAAAAGTTCCTGCATTCATGTGCAATCAGAAAAAATAATTTAATTAACATTCATGATGTAATTATTTCATTTGTGACTATTTATCGAATAAAGGGTTAAGCATTAGCTTACTGAACAAATAAGAAAATGTCTTCCAATTAACCCTTTCCCAGTTCTATGTTTATTACAAAATACAATACCTACTGAATATTCATGGACAAAATAGTTATAATGAAATATGGAAGGTATAACATTGTAGCCATTTTAGAAAGTATAGAAACAGATACATGTATATCAAATTCCATAAGCAAACAGAGCAGACCATGATCAGACGGCTCCTATAGGAGCCATCTGATCTAGGTCTACTCTGTTTACAGATGCGTTAAATTGTGCTTACATAAGGGAAAGGGTTAAAATTATATAGCAGATGTTATTCCATTGATTTTAAAAAAGATATAATCAATATGTCGAAGAAATAGGACCCTGATTAGATGTTGAGTGTGATCTTGATCCAATCCCTATCTGTAAAGGTTCTCTTACCTGTATGTACAGTAATACTCATTTAACCTTTTACTCCATAAATAAGCATTTATACACTCCTGTAGGAGCCGTCTGATAAGGGTCTTTTCTGTTTGGTTATTAAATAATATAGATATGATTCTACCCTTTCTCCTATGGCCAGTGCAGTCTCCATGTGCCATTATGAAAAAAATAATCTAATTAATATTCATGATGTCATTATTTCTTACATGAATATTCATGGAGTTAAGGGTTATAATATCTGAACATTTGCTGCATTATAAGCATTATTCTCCATATTTTTTCTTTCAAACTTTGTTATAATTAACTTATTGTATGTCAACCATTTACCTCATGAATATTTATACAAGAATTCAGGATTTCATGAATATTTATTCACTGAATTTTAACCGGGTTTTCCACGGAAAATCTGATTATTGAAATGGTGATGTACGGCGGGCAGGCGGATGGTCGGCTGCCAGTCTTGTAAACGCAACTCCTCTGAAACTGTTCAACAGATTTTCATAAAATCCTGCATGTAGCAAGGACACAATGTGTAGATGTGCATATTGTCAGGGAATTATCCTTTTGCAATTTTTCAGGGAGTTACAATGAATGCCCCTTTGAACTAAGAAATCACTGGGCCTTTTAACCCTATCCTTGTACGTGCCACTCCTGAAACTGCTCAACAGATTTTCATAAAACCTTGCATGTGGCAAGGACACAATATGTAGATGTGCATATTGTCAGGGATTTTTCCTTCTGTAATTTTTCTGGGAGTTATGCCCCTTTGAACTTAGAAATTACTAGGTCTTTTGACCCTATCCATGTAAGCGCAACTCCTCTGAAACCGTTCAACAGAATTTCATAAAACCTTGTATGTAGCTGGAATGTAGTAATTTTTCTGGGAGTTATGCCCCTTTGAACTTCATTGGGGTATATAATTATGTACTATATAATAACAAGGGTTCCAACTAGCAGAACGGACATCTGTGTACCACAAGTACAAATATGAATGTAACTCTTGCAATTTCAGTGATAATTTTATAATTCTTTCGGCTATTGAAAGCCAATATATTTTACTATCAAATAAATATAATCGTCTCATGGTAACTTACGTGCAATGATCAATCCAACAACGATATTCTAAAAAAATCACGTGTTTTCTGGGTCATTGACAAACATCGTTCACCCCGGTTTCACTATATCACAGCCATAACCTGGCGATTTTCAGTTCAAACGATGGCGTGGTTCAATAAAACAACCCAATTATATCACCAATCTCCATTTGTTTTGTCCTCTTAATAAATAAGCAACTAGCAACAGTGGCCTTTCCGTTTGTCGTTATGTTTCTATTTCGGATGCTGCCATTTTGCAACAAATTTGAATGGAGCCATTTCATTGGATGAGCGAAGGAAAAATTGGAAAATCCGTGATGTCACATACAATGGCTCCTTCCTCGACGATTTGAAGCAAACTGACAAAACTCGTTAATTTTACATCATTCTTTTGATGCTGGGGACTAAATAATCGGAGGTGGGTGTTAGAATTGATTCGTTTTATTGACTCACGCTATTTTTTGAACTGCAAATTGCCAGGTTATTGCTGTGATATAGTGAAACCGGGGTGAACGAACGTTTTTTTGAGAAAATCATTGTTGGATTGATACTTGTTCATAAGTTACCGTTATAAGATTATATTTATTTGATAGACAAATATATTGGCTTTCAATAGCCGAAAGAATTACGAAATTATCATTTAAATTGCAAGAGTTACAGTCATATTTGTACTCGTAGTACACGGATATCCGTTCTGCTAGTTGAAACCCTTGTTATTATATAGTACATATAGACCCCCATGAAGCGGTCCAGACCCCTGTGGTATTTTCATCCTATCCTTTGGATTTACATTGTATTTCAGATATTATGTTTGGTTGAACTCGTAAGCGCAACTCCTCGTACATGGGTTGTTGGATTTCGATGAATCTTTAACAGAAGGTAAAATGTCATATGAAGATGTGCATGAAGGATGATCTTTATGATCCGACATATTTCAGGGGAGATAATTTGACTTTAGGATTTATTCCAGATATAATATTGTATTTTGAACTTGTAAGAGCAACTCCTAGGTAGTTGGATTTCAACGAAACTTGAACAGAAGGTAGTACATTAGATGAAGATATGAATAAAGGAAAATCTTTTATGGTCCAAACCATTTCAGGGGAGATAATTTGACTTTAGGATTTATTATTAAACTACATGTATTTTGTGGTCTCCCGATGCAAGACCTAGACTTAGCCAAGACTTTACATGATAAGCAGGGGTATCCGATAAAGAGCTTTGCACATAGTTAATAGTGAAGGAAAACCCGGTTTGATGTCGTGTTGACATCCTTTTCTTGTTTATGATGGCTTCTGAACTAAGGAATTGTTTTGGCCATTTCAGAAATTGTAGAAATTGTAGAACCAGATCTGTTTATTACATAAGCAAACAGAGAAGACCCTCATCAGACTGTTCCTATAAGAGCTTTCTGATCTGTGTCTACCTTGCCTGCAAAGGCATTAAAAGCGTAAAAAGTTGCAGTTATGGTTTTAGTTGAATATGTTTGTAGAGATAATTTTAAGTCTTTCGTAGGAACGTTTTAGTGAAACGCTCATAGCTTCTTTTGTACAACCTCCGTAAGGGAAATTATTTAGCCTAGGAAGTTAAGAAAATGAAATGGCTGCCATATGCGCACGCATGAAAGTTACGACTTGCATTGCTATTTATAGAACAGGGAAAACCTGATTCACTTGACAACCAGATAAGAAAATTCTTAAGTTAATTTTTAATTTTAAGATTTTTTTTTAGCTAAGAATTTCTTAAGAAGCTTTTGGAATACAAACTTGACTTTTAAGATTTTTTTTATCTTAGCTAAGGAAAATACATTGTATTTTAAGATTTTTTTTATCTTAAGTGAGCACTTTAGATGCTACTGGATATGACCCCTGGCACCAACTAGTGTTCATCTGCAAAGAATGTCACATGCTTAACTCTTAACTCCATGAATATTTATTAAGAAATAATGAATATTAATTAACTGTACATTTATAATGGTATTATGAATAAAGGAATTTTGCATCATTGCAGAAATGGTAGAGTCAGATCTACATGTATATTATTTGGTAAGCAAACAGAGCAGACCCTGATCAGACGGATCCTACAGGAACCGTTTGATCTGAGTCTTCTCTGTTTGCAAAAGGCAAAGAAAGGCCTATTTATGGAGTAAAGGATTAAAGTTATTTCTTCTCTAGAATGTAAGTGTTATGTCAAAGAGTTGGGATCCAGATAAGAGGGATTTTTTGTGTCTTACTGGATGTGTTTGCAAAGGAATTGATAGAATCGCCTATTGCACCAAAGCCCTATGACAATCACAATACAGTAAAACGCTCTATGACGGCCACTAAATTGTGTTAATTTGTTGGTGTTTAGGGCAGGTGGCTGCTTAGAGCAAGATTAAAGTAAAACAGAACGCTCCAATAGTAGCGTTCTGTTTTACTTTCGCCTTGCTTTAAGCAGCCACCTGCCTTTGACACGAAATACTTGATGTAATTTAGTGGCTGTTATAGAGAGGTTTTACTGTAGTTTCAAAAAATAACTTTTACAAAGGCGTAAAAATGCGTCAATATGAGGAAATGGATGAATGGAGTCTTGCATGGAATGAGGAAATGGATGAATGGAGTCTTGCATGGATATTAATCCTTTCCCAGTTCAGTATTCATGTACGAAATTATGATGAGTATTTACCAGATGAAGTTTTATCTTATAATCTTTTCAAGGAAATATTTTCCTTTGACAAAAATTGTAGAATCAGATCTCTGTCGTGTCAAAAGCAAACAGAGTAGTCTGTAGACCCTGATCAGACAGCTTCTATAGGAGCCATCTGATCTGGGCCTACTCTGTTTGCTAATGGGTGAAAATATGTTTATATGAAGGAAAGGGTTAAACAAGTAAAGCAGTCACTTCCCCTTCATCTATCCATCTGTCTGTCTGTCATTCCTTTTGTCACACTTGTGTACCATACTTCAGCAGGTGACACATGTTTTCCTTCAGACACTCATGTTAATGAGTATATGGTAATATTTCAGGTTGCAGGTATTACTCGATACATGTACATTAACCCATTACCTCATAGGCTATTTTTAGATACAACCTCTGAATAAATCTACCGAAAAGGAGCATTTACTAGAGAAAAGTAAAAATTTAGAATTTCGTAGTTTGAAACCATTGTGATAAATAGAGCATTTACTCCTATAGGAGCAAATGCTCTATTTATCACAATGGTTTCACAAAGTGAGTTTTACAGAGTCGTCATAGTCTAAAAGTCTTCAATATGAGGGAATGGGTTTAATGATCTTTGTTTAATAAATACCAAAACACATTTGAGTTCTTGTTTATTTTACAGAATGTGACATTTAACATTCTACTTGATAATCTGCCATTTAATAACATTAGCACTTCAAAAGTAGGTCAATATAAGATTTGTAAATCAAAACATTTTCAAGAACAACTTCTTTATTTCCCCACCAAACCCTTTGTTGTGACCACTCTTTAGAATCATCTCAAAGAGAAGATCCTAACAAGTGGTCACAACATATTGTTTGGTGGAGAAATGACGATTTTAGTAATTTAATACGCTCGTTTAGCTATGTTTTGATAAAGATGTGTATTTATACATATGCAAATAGAATAGACTAAGATCATACAGCTGCTGTAGGAGCTGTCTAATCAGGATCTATTTCTGTGGTTACTGCTATGGTAAAAATTCCCTTGTTCATGATACAAGTATAAATAGTCAGCTAATTAATAACCCATTACCTCATAGGCTATTTTTAGATCCAACCACTTTGAATAAATTTCATATGCAGAGCAAATTCTTGTTGGCAAAAACATGTACCTGTACATCAATTCAATATTTTTTCTCGTTTTTTCGTAAGTAAAACAAATTGATCCAGATGAGACACCGAGTTAAGGTCTCATCACATCTAAACTGTCACATTTGCGATTAGAGTGTTCGGTTAAATTCCAGGTAAAAGCAAACATATATATATATATATATGTTTCTATAGAAAACTAGCCGGCCCTGGGGCGGATCAATCTTGACCCCAGGGGAATAATTTAGAAAAACTAAAAACTTGTAGGGGACCTGAACATGATGCTATGAGCCAAATATGAAAGCTGAGATTAACCTTCCAGTTTCAGAGAAGAAGATTTTCAAAGATTTCTCTACTTGTCTCTATTGAAAACTGCCCACCCCTGGGGCGGGGCCAATTTTGACCCCGGGGCCATAATTTATATAACTTTTGTAGAGGACTTGAACATGATGCTATGTGCCAAATATGAAAGCTGAGAGCCTTCCAGTTTCAGAGAAGATTTTCAAAGATTTCACTATATGTTTCTATTGAAAATTGACCACCCCTGTGGCAGGGCCAATTTTGACCTCGGGACCATAACTTTTGTTGAGGACCTGAACATGATGCTGTGTGCCAAATATGAAAGCTGAGAACCTTCCAGTTTCAGAGGAGAAGATTTTCAAACTTTGCACTATATGATTCTATTGAAAACTGCCTTACCATGGGGCGGGGCCAATTTTGACCCCAGGGCAATAATTTATATAACTTTTGTAGAGGACCTGAAACGATGCTATGTGCCAATTATGAAAGCTGAGAACCTTCTGGTTTCAGAGGAGAATATTTTCAAAGTATTACTATATGTTTCTATTGAAAACAAGGCACCCCTGGGGCGGAGTCAATTTTGACCCCAGGGGAATAATTTATAAAAGCATTGTAGAGGACCTGAATATGATGCTATGTGCCAAAGATGAAAGTTGAGATCCCTGTAGATTCAGAGGAGACGATTTTTAAAGGTTCAAATTGTTGACGACGAAAGACGCACGCCGACAGGCGATCACAAAAGCTCACCCTGAGCACTTTGTACTCTGGTGAGCTAAAAACAACATAGAACTCAATTTTTCGTTTGCTGGTTTTTATTGATTTTTTTTTTTGGGAAACATTTCTATACATTTTTTCAACATTTTTATTCATTAATTACATCACATTATTCAATTTCAACTTGTATCAGTTATTCATGAACATTATCAATAATGACAAAACTTTTGTTAAATGCAGAAAGTAAGTCAACTTAATCTTAGCAACTGACTGGTTTCAATTGAAACCAAACAAGATACATAAACAAGCTTTTCATCACATAGACATTCTAAAATTAAAAACTACAAAAAAAACTATTTCGAAATATATATTTGAACACTGTCAAAGGGTTGCAAAGCACTGCTTTTGCATTATGTCTCCTTTTACTCCACACTCCTTTTAATGGTTTTGCAAACAGAGTAGACCCAGATCAGACAGTTCCTGTAGGAATTGTCTGATGAGGGTCTACTCCTTTTGCTTATGAAATATAGATCGGATTCTATCATTTTTTGCAAAGGTCAAAGATTTGAGTTCATGTCGTTATAAAAATTCAGCTAATTAATATTCATAATGTAATAATTTCTTACATTAATATTTATGTAGTGAATGGCAATATCTGTATAAAAAAAAGCATCCATATAATTAACCTTTTACTCAATGAATATTCATGTAAGAAAAAATGACATCATGAATATTAACTCTTATAATAGTATATGAACACATGAATTTTTAGCCATGGCAGAAACTGAAGCAAACAGAGCAGATCCTGTGTAGACGGCTCCTAAAGGCGCCTTCTGATCTGGGTCTACTGTTTGCAAATTCGTAGAAAGGCATAATTATGGAGTAAAAGCTTAAATAATTTCAAAACAGAATCAAATTTACCCATTTCTTGTGAATATTAGATTTTAAATATTATCAAATATTTTGAAATTGCTTTATAAAACCAGTGAACACATGGAATATGAGTATGAGCATAAAGAGTATGGACTATGGAATCCAATATTAGATATTCTATAAACAAACAAAGCAAACCCTGATCACATGGCTCCCACAGGAGCTATCTGATCTCTATCTACTCTGTGTGCAGACATCAAAAGGTGTCTGTATCAAGGGTTAAAATATGGTGTGATGGATACTCCCATTCTGGACACATTGCTACGGTTCAGGTTTGTATGTTTTGTTTACACTAATTTTTCATCTTGGAATTATCAGGTAACTCATTCCCGCATATTGACGCCTCTGTAGAAGTCACTTTGTGAAACCATTGCGATAAAAAGCATTTGCTTTATTTATTAGAATGCTTTCAAAACTACACAATTCTAAAAATTTCCTTTTCTCTAGAAAATTATCATTTTTGGTAGATTTATTCAAAGAGGTTGGATCTAAAAATAGCTTTATATATGTGGGAATGGGTTAACTCATTTAACAATACCAAGTCCTACTGCAAATGTTGTTTTTCTAAGTTTCTTTATAAATTTCTATTGAATACAAGTTGACCTTCTTTCTACATTGAACTAAAACATTTGAATACACAAACTCGAAGGTGAAGTGCAAACCTATTCTAATTTCACTCTTTGTGGCCAATTTCTGTAAACCATTGCAAAAAGGAAACAGTTTCTCATCTGGATATAAAAACTGATAATTGATAATACAGTACAACACCGCTAATGCGACCACTTAACAAACAGCAACTGGCGTCGTTTAAAGCAGGTGGTTGCTTAATGCAGGACGAAAGTTATGCAGAAAGCTCCTATAGGAGCTTTCTGCATAACTTTCGTCCTGCATTAAGCTACCATCTGCCTCTGTCACCCAGAATTATGCCCCTTTTTGGTGGTCGCATTAGCGGGGTTTTACTGTATTATAGTATTTTTAAAATAAGGACTTCTCTTCTTTCTTTTTTAAAGAAAAAACAAAATGGTTATACAATTCAAAGGTGGAGTTACAATAGGTTTGTCCTAAGCCATCAAAACTTTCGAGTTCCAAAGTAGCAAAATGACTGTTGACATAAAAAGTCTGGACATGACTAGAACATTTACAGTACAACCTCTCTACAACTGCCACTGACATTGAATTCTGGGACTTTAACCCTTTTCCTGTTGAATATTCATATGAGATAATGACATCATTAATATTAATGAGATTATTTTTTTATAATGGCATATGAACACAGTGAGATAGAAACTGTAGAATCAAACCATAATTATACCACAATCAAACAGAGCAGACCCTGATCAGACAGCTACTACAGGAGTCCTCTGATCTGGCTCTATTCTATTTGTACGAGAGGAAAGGGTTAAGACAAAAGTGTGTGTCTTGAAGGGGGGATTATTTTGCTTAATCTATGATTTAAGTAATTCAGAAGGCTCCTATGGCAAATTCTGTATTACTTTGACAATGTTTACTCATGACATGGTGGCTTGAGAGAGATTCTACTGTACTGCAAACAGTAGGTCTCCTGTGACTATGGATTCATATTCACACTGTTGGCAACAAAATTTATTCCTAACGTTTAATGCCTTCGCAATAAGAATAGACTCAGATCAGTCTGTTCTGTTTGCTTTTGTGTTACAGATCCGATTCTCAACTGCCATGGCAATAAATTTCAGCAAGATTTTATAATTTTCAAATTAGAACTTAATTTATTATTATTTATAATGGGCAGGCTTGCATGAATATTCAATTATTCATTAACCCTTTACTCCATAAATATGCATTTTATGCCTTAGCAAACAGAAGACCCAGATCAGGGTCTGCTCTGTTTGCTTATGAAATAATACGGAGATGATTCTACAGTTTCTGCCATGGCCAAAACTCCCTGTTTTCATATGTCATAAAAAATAAACTAATTAATATTCATGATGTCTTACATGAATATTCACGGAGTAAAGGATTAAGATAGAGTCTTTTTGCCACAATGTAACTCGAAACATTTTTTATCATTACCTTTTCTCGTAAAATTATATAGTATTTCACCAGCAGCACAAAATAGTCAGCAACTATCCATAAAATATACAAATATATCCATTTGATACTCCCAAATGCAGATTCTAGAAATAAAAAACATGAGAATTCCTGACAATAAAAAACACTGAACAATTTAGGCAATGAAATGATATAGTTTTAAATCAAGCTAAAGTACTATGATGCTAAGTGAATTCCAATAACTTTTTTTTCAACATTTAAAATTCTCTGACAAGATCTATGTCAGAATTTATTCAAATGCTTTATTTTGACATAATTCATCTAAATGTAACTGAAAATCTATTAAATGGGACCAAATAGGCATCACAAATTTTGAGTTGTGTAATGCGTGACAAAAATAAACTGGAACTGTCAAGATTTTTCAATTGTCATATTTTTGAAATTGGTGCTATATATGATTATAACATTGTAACTCAGCAAAGTAGGTGTACAACACCTTTGACTAGTATGTTCACGTAAAATGCTTGCATTGACAAAAAGCTATCAAATGCTTAATAGACCACTGAGTAAAGTTTGATTTGTTCAAAAATTGATCTGCTTCCCAACTAAAAGATGAACTCTATCAACCCAAATGTCAAACAGTTTGGATTGTGACGAGACACTGAGTAACACGGTCTCATTTGGATCCAACTTGTCTGCAACAAATCACTAATTTTGCCCACAGCATGATAATGATAATACTTATCATCCCAAAACACTAATACTTGGGTCTGTGGTTGTAAAACAGTTAGCCTGAGTTCATTCTCAAGTATCTGAGTGATCTCAGGCTCCAGCGAAAAGTTTTTATAAACTCAAGGCCTGGACATTAAAAATGTGGACCAATCATTGGAAATAGTCAGAAACTAGACCTAGCACCTTCTTCCTTTGTGAAGCTAGAACCATAAAACAATATTTTCATCAGTAAAAAATTGTCACCTTGCCTCCCTTTCCAAGTTAATTTTTCTTCTATATTTTTTTTTCAGAAACAGTATCAACATGTCAAACAGTTTGACACTTGATGAGATGTAACACCTAATCAAGATCCATACTGATTGTCATAGTTATTATAGACTGCTCCATGGAGCGAGGAAAAAGTGCATTTTCAAGTTTTTAACCGAGGTGTTGAACCCTTACAGTGTGGGAAACAAGTCATGTCTTTTGCAAACAGTGTAGACCCAGATGAGAGGGCTCCTAGAGGAGCCCTCTCATCATGGTCTGCACTGTTTGTCATGTTACACTTTTTGTTACAAAAATCCCTTAATATTCACTGTAAGCTTGACGTGTTTGAATTTTGGAATAGTCCAATTAAAAATTCAGCATTGAAAGGGTTAACACAAAATGCCTTGCCATGGGTGTATGCACTATGGTGCTTCCTAGTTTGACTGACATCTAATACATATCAGCAGAATTCTGGCAGAGACCTTATCTGAGATTAACTGACTGAAATTACATACTACATCGTAGAACCTCATTGCCTCTCTCTGAGGCCAAAAAAACAAATTCATTAAAAATCAATAGTTTAAAAGCATGTGTAAGTTCAGTAAGTATCTGGAACATTTCTCCAGTTTCAGCAAATACTGGTAAGTCAAACTAATAGAAAATATACTTTTGGAGCTTGGCAAACAGTTTGGACCTAGACGAGCTGTCACATTAACTAAACATGTCTGATCAGTGTCTACACCATTCACTGTTCAATATACATGTCAGAAATAATGGCATCATGAATAGTTACCAACTGATTTTCATACAGTAAAATTTTCAAGGGAATTGTTTGTTTTGACAAAAACTGCAGAATAAGATCTATACTGTGTCATAAGCAAATGGAGTAGACCAACAGCAGATGGCTCCTGTAGGAGCCGTCTGATCAGTCTGCGCTGTTTACTTATGAAATTATATAGATCTGATCCTAGTTTTTGTCAATACAAACAAATCCCTTGATTTACAAAAATTAAGTGAATGAATATTTATGAAGTGACCCCAATTGAAATGTCAGTGTCCCCCCCCCCCCCCCCCCCCCCCCCCCCCCCCCCCCCCCCCCCCCCCCCCCCCCTAAAAAAAAAATCCCCATTAGCCGTGTTTTGAGTGATTATTATGGAACGGTTTACTGCAAAACATATCTTGGTCCATGCTTATAAAGCTTTTTAGTTGAGTCTCAGTTTGTTCTCAAGCCTTTGATTGGTCAGATTTGAGCCTTTGGCTCAAATCTGACCAATCAAAAACTTGAGAACGACCTCAGGCTCAACTAAAACGTTTTATAAGCATGGAACCAGACTACCAGAAAAGGCAAAGACTGACAAAGAGCCTTGTATAGGTCTTTACTGTATGCAAACCCCTGAAGTCACTTGTCCCTCACTGACTCAGATGTACAACACTTTAACCCTTTACCTGATGAAGATGCATGTTTACGCATTTGCAAACACAGTAGACCCAGATCAGATAGCTCCTATAGAATCTGTCTGATCCGAGTCTGCTTGGTTTGTTTTTGAAGTAATATAGATCAGTTTCTACAGCTTCTGTAAGGACCAAAATTCCCTTTCATTTATTTAACTGATATTCCTACAGTCATCATTTCTGAATGAATATTCATCAAGTAAAGGGTTAATGAATACCATGGAAACAAAAAGCAATAATTTGACACAATATACATAAGATACTTGAGCTATGATCATCAAAAGAACAATCTGCATTTCATTTTCACATAAAAACAATATTCTTACAATTGACATTTATCATTAATACCAATATAATTTTCACAGAAACAGGCATTTCATGTATCACTATTTATCATAGAACAAAATATACATCTCTATGGTAATATTTATCAGCAGCACCGCAAGAAACTGTGCCTTTTTGGCTTAGCAAATTGCATCAATCAGTTTGCAGTCACATAACTGGTGTCACCTTTAATCTATAAAAACACGGTAGAAACTGATCTGTATCCATGCTTATAAAACTTTTCAGTTGAGTCTAGAGTTCGTTCTCACCTTTTTATTGGTCAGATTTGAGCCAATCAAAAGCTTGAAAACAAACTCAGACTCAACTAAAAAGCTTTATAAACATAGACCCTGATGCTGAACTTTCATAGCTGTGGCTGGTCTGAGTTTACACTGTGAAAGCACAGTTTCTTATGATGCAGCTGTTACATGTTTATTCTTCAATAGCTTCTATTTCTGATTTAGATCATTAACCCTTTACCTGTTTAATATTCATGTAAGAAATAATGACATCATGAATATCTATTGGCTGAAATTTTATAATATAAACTGTTCAAATATTTTTTTTGCTTTGACAAAAACTGTAGAATCCGATCTTTATGGTGTCATAAGCAAACAGAGTAGATCCTGATCAGATGGCTCCAATAGGGGCCATCTGATCTGGGTCTTCTCTGATTGCAAATGCATGAAAAGGCATTTATATGAAGGAAAGGGTTAAGACAAGCAGTTTCTGATACATCATGAAGTGTGTTAAAAAAGGTTTAAAAAATATCAATAAGTTTGCATGACACGTCTCTAGAAATAAGAGAGACACACAGATTTAGTAATTTTAGACTACTGAAGACTGATGCCAAACTAAAAATTCAAATTTTGTAGCATGTAAGAAGGAATATTATACGGATTTTATAACAGAAACATACAAACGTTAGCAGAAAATTTGCTCAGAGTGGTCAAGATCAAATGGTTGAATAAACCAAAATATAAATAGAGAAGTATTGGGGCATAAAATCTGGAAACTAAAACACTAGTTTTATTCAAGATTAATCAGTACATAAAACATTTTTTAACTTTCTTTAAAAGCACCATTATGAAAAAACCCATCTAAATTGGAGTCTTTGAGTAGTTAGGGCTATTTAATCATAATCTTTCTAACAAATATTTCATATAAAACAACCAATAAGGAAATGCTACTGTAGGCCACATAACAAGAGCAGCAAGAAAAAGGTGTCAAAGATGTCAATCTTTCTCTCTGACAGTGAATTTCAAAAAACTCCTTTCAATGTAAAACACAACAGAATGAGGGCCGTTGGTCATATTTTGGCTCCTGAAATGGTTGAAACTAGATCAAAATATCTTTTGAAGTTTTACTACTATTCAAAGTTTTAGGCTGTGCTATGTCAGGACTGACCTATCAAAATCTCATTTTTCTTACCAAAACCTTATCCCATTCCCTCCTAGGCTATTTTTAGACTCAACCTCTTTGAATAAATCTACCGGAAAGTAGCATTTACTACAGAAAAGGAAAATCTTGGAATTGTGTACTTTTGAAACTATTGTGATAAATAGAGCATTTGCTCCTATGGAGCAAATGCTCCATCTATCACAATGGTTTCACAAATAAACTTTTACAGAGGCATCAAAAGGCGTCAATATGCTGGAATGGGTCATCTTACTACTGGTTGAAATGGCAGAGGAACACAAAAACTACTTTACATAGATTTCCTAAAACTTCCCTTTAACCCATTCCCTCATATTGACGACTCTGTAAAAGTTAATTTGTGAAACAATTGTGATAAATATTTATCACAATGGTTTCAAACTACAATATTTTAAAATTTTCCTTTTCTCTAGTAAATGCTCCTTTCCGGTAGATTTATTCAAAGAGGATGTATCTAAAAATAGCCTATGAGGTTATGGATTAATCTACAGCTTTGGTATGTTAACCAATACTACAAAGACACCAAGGCTATCATCACTTATATCTTTCAAAACTGACAAGTTAAAAATATATCTTGCACATAAAACAAATACTGGAAAAATTCAAGATGAGTCAATGAACTTTTGCTATTGACATATAGCATGGACTTTGCGACAGGTTTCATGTTATTATACACCATTTTACTGCAGCTTAAATCAAGTACGAAGAGCATCTTTTACGGTATATGGGACTAAGAGCTCATGCAAAACCTTATCTCCTGAACATCTATGGTCTATTCTGTGTCAAGCTTAACCCTTTCCCTGTTTAAAAATTGTTCGAAACTTTATCACCTCATCAATATTCATGAGCAGAATAAAAAAAATGGAACATTGAAGAGGGATTTTTTCATCATGGTGGAAACTGTAAAATCAAATCTATAAAATTCCATATTAAAATGATAAGCAAACAGAGTAGGCCCCGAACAGACAGCTCCAACTGGAGCCGACTGATCAGGGTCTACTGTTTTCAAAGCCTCAAAAAAAAAAGTTTGAATGAGGGAAAGGGTTAATGTAATACATAGATTTTCTCTTCTCAAAAACTGTACGGTCTAATCATTATGTACATTAAAAGTACACCTACTAATATGCATACAAACAAAAATTAGAAATGTGTAAATAGGACAACAGATGTCCCCATTTTCATAAGACTGCCTGATGCATGGCCTATGACAAGGGATATAACTAAGGTGTTGCTGCGTGTATATCATGACTACAATCCAGGTGTGCAAAGTCAACTGATCAAGTTTCATATAAATTTTCATGAGTTCAAGTCAAATACTTTTGGAGCTTGACAAATAAAAAGGGATGATGGACAGTCAGGCAGACAAGGGTAAATCTAAAAGCACTTCCCTTTCAAAAGCAGGGCATAAAACAAGCCTATCAGGTGCTAACTGCTGTTTACCAAACTGATTTTAGACTGAAAACTCAACCATATTTGCTTGGTTTCTACCATTCTGACAAAAGTTGGGAACCAACACATACTTGAGAATCTATTTACGTCTGGGATAAATGCTTATAAACCTATAGTATGACTCAGCTTTGAGGTTATAAAACTTTTTGCTTGTGTCCAAGATCATTCTCAAGCATTTCATTGGTCAGATTTTGATTAAAAATCAAGACTTAAACTCCAAAGTTATATAACCTCAAGAGCCTAATTTTTTTTTCTAATTGAAAAGTGTGTCCATAGTATAAGGATGCCCCACCCCCCACGCGATATTATCTCTAAATCAAGAACTTTTCACAATATGTTATACAGTGAAGAAACTCTTAATGTCTCATAACTAGTAAAAATGACCGGTGCTAAAATTTCCTTCATTTCACATAAATGTTGTTTATCTGTGAAAGTTTTAAGTAAATCCTCCCATTAATGTATGAGGAGTTGTACACACAAGATTTTATCATACGTAGTATAGGGAAGAAAATTTAAAAATCCCATAACTCTGGTAAAAATGGTTGGAGCAAAAATTTACATCTTCACATCAGCATTGTTCATCTTGAAAAGTTTGAAGCAAATCCTCCCATTAGTGTATTAGAAGTTGAACACACAAGATTTGCTGAATGGACAAGAGCAAGGCTGTAAGCCTCCCACCTTGTGGGGGGCATAATCAATTGTCAATGTGAAAAAAAATACAGAATCATTACGGATTTCAGAATTTGGATAGTATGCAGTAAAACCTCTCTATAACGGCCACTAAATTACATTAAGTATTTTGTGTTAAGGGCAGGCGGTTGCTTAAAGCAAGGTAAAAGTAAAACAGAACGCTCCTATAGGAGCATTCTGTTTTACTTTCAACTTGCTTTAAGAAACCACCTGCCCTAAATTCCAGGTAATTAACTCAATTTAGTGGCTGTTATAGAGAGGTTTTACTGCATGTGGAAAAAGAAGACAGCTGTCTACAACACTAACCATAATCTAATAATTCAAACTGCATGTAACTCTTTGGCTGCCAGCCTGGCTTTGGCTGCCACACTGGCTTCAGTTTTTGAATTTTCTTTTTTGTATTAAAAATCATTTTCTCAGTATCACACAGTTTGGAATCTGATTTATCATCAAGATCAAAATTGTTGCAAAGGTAATCACTGATCATTGTCAGTGAAAAAGCTATTTAAAACAAAAAAAAATAATAATTTCGTCCTCAAATAATCCCATAATAAGAGTCCTTTCTCTATAAATCTGGTAAACATGGCATTTAAGTAAAATAGTTGCACCGAGGCCTAGGACATATGGTCATGCTTGATGCTCCCTTTTTTTTCAAAGAAATAAACAACTGAAATCTGTAAATGCATGTTCAACTAAAAATGGGACATCGCATCAAATGTAAAACATTTTCATTATCTTGACGGACACTCCTTTCAGAGAAAAACATGATTCTTTGTTCAATATATCCTACCATAAGCAAACAGAGCAGACCCTGATCAGACAGCTCCTATAGGAGCTATCTGATCTGGGTCTACTTTGTTTGCAAAACTTAGAAAGGCGTATATATGGAATAAAGGCTTAAAAGATATGGCAGAAAAGGTTTATATATGAGAATTTCTGCAGACATTTTTAGCAACCAAATATGACTAAAGGTAAATAAATAACATATAATTTTATCAACCCCTGAAAATTCTATATACCATTATTATGCTATCTTCATAAAATAATATCTTTTCAGGATTTGGGTTCCAAACACATACTGCATCTCAAATTCTAAAGATCAAACTCAAAACAAATGTTTTTAACCCTTTACTCCATAAATATGCCTCAACAAACGGAGTAGACCCAGACCAGTTGTCTGATTAGGGTCTGCTCCGTTTCGTTATGAAACAATATAGATAGGATTCTACGGTTTCTGCCACTGCCAAAATTTCCTGTGTCATTATAAAACAAGAGCATCGTGTCAATGCTCGTCTTAACTTTTTATTTCACAAGTCCATAAAAGGACAAAATTTTGTAAAAAAAACTTTACAGCCCTTGGTCAGATTGTAGCCCTTATGATGTTGAAGCAGTGTTTGAAGTTTCATAAGGTTTGCTTGATTTTTTCTTCAAAACAATAGCCAAAGTATTTTGCTAAAGTTTTTAAAATCAGGTCAAAGTTCAAATGCCAAGGTCACAAGTGAAAAAACATTGATGGAGAGGCCTTGCCACAAAGGATTCAAATAAGAAATATGAGAGGCCTGCTAGTTACGGTTTCATGACACACATTGGTTTTTTTATTTTCTAAGTCCATAATGGGGCATAATTTTGTAAAAAAACACACATACAGAGTTACGGCTCTTGGTCAGATTGTAACCATTGTAACAGTTAACAAGTGTGTTCAGTTTCATAAGATTTGAATGAATAATAAAGAAGTAATAAGCAACCTTAAAGTTTCTGGATGACAATGCGGACATCGGGAGTTCAACAAAAGCTTGTTTTTTTCCTTCTTTGAAAAACAGATGAGCAAAAAAAATCTAATCAATATCAATGATGTCGTTGTTTCTTACATAAATATTCATGGAGTAAAGAGTTGATGATTCAGAACAGGATAGCAGACATAGATAAGATGCATAAATAAAATTATTTCTCAACCTAAACCTATCTCATTCTCCCTACTACACCTCTATCTGTAGCTCTGCCTGTGGGAAACTATGGATCCATAAAATTACTAATACCCTATCTTATAACCATCAAATAAAGAAACAGGCTTTTCATATCACAGACGGTAGCTTAATGCAGACTGAAAACAGTGCAGAAAAATCTCTAGGAGCTTTCTGCTTGCTTTTATTCTCCATTAAGCAATCACCTGTGTACAAAATGTAAGAAGCTCCTTTTAACCCTTTCCCTGTTGAATATTCATGTAAGAAATAATGATATCATGAATATAAATGAGCCAAATTTACATCATTATTTTGCCTGCGAAAGAAAGTGTAGAATCAGATCTATATAATTTCGTAAAGAAACTGAGCAGACCCTGATCAGACAACTCCTATAGGAGCTGTCTGATCTGGGTCTACTCTGTTTGCAAAGGCGTTCATATGAAGGAAAGGCAGAAAGGGTTAAAAAATGTAACACACCAAGAGAATTTATTAGAGATAAAACCACTATTTTGACCACTATAACAAATGATAGTGTCACTTGTACTTATGTATTTAAAGTTTACCCTTTCCCTGTTGTATATTCATGTAAGAAATAATGACAACATGAATATTCATTAGCTGATTTTTTATAATGGCATATTTGGTATTAGTAGAAACTGTGGAGTCACATCTATGACAATTGCACAGGTAAACAGCAGACCCCGATCAGATGGCTCCTACTGGAGCCATCTGATCTGGATCTTCTCTATAAAATTTGCAAAGGCATGAAAAAACATCCATATGAGGGAAAGGGTTAATTATCTGGTAAAGCCGTCTTATTACAAAAACCCCAACATATATTCCAACGGTATGCATTGATCAACAAAAGAGGAAACACCTACATAATTTCTAAGACCTAAGAACATATAAATCAGTCCTGCAAATGAACAATTACCTGCAACATAAAATTCCTAGCATAGACATAAGCATCTTTTGAGGATAATATAATAAAGGTATAATTTTATATACTGAGTTGTTCCATGTTAGAACCAGTATAAAGAACTGCAAACAATGAAGACGACATGATATCTGATCACTGGTTTACAATCATCTGTTAGCATGAGTTTGTCAGGCAATCCAGACCAGTTTCCATGGAGACTAGGTGACTGATCTGGGTTCACATCTTCTATAATGCAATAATACTCATAGAAGGTCTCACTCACAGTATAACATGCTCTGTATCTTCTTTCTGCACTGTAGTGTTGCAATACAAATTTTAAAAAAAAATACAGATATGAAACCACTAATAAAGGATCAACAGTTAAAGAAGTTTGTACCCCACAACTGTAAACAGTGCTACCCTGATCTGGCTCAGCATTGTCTGCAAATGTACTAATTTACTTAACCCTTCACTCCATGAATATATATATGTAAGAAAGAAATCCTGAATATTAATTAGATTTTTTTTTAATAATGGCACAGATACAGAATTTCTGGGCATGGCAGAAGTAGTCGTCTCATATCTATATGATTTCATAAGCAAACAGAACAGACCCCAATCAGACGGGTCTGATCTGGATCTACTCAGTTTGCAAAGGCGTAGAAAAGTGTATTTATGGAGTAAAGGGTTAACCCTCTCCCTCCCAACCCAGCTATCGACCCGCATCATTTTAGGGCCGAAACTTTATTTTCAATAAGAAGTAATGAGAACTAAATTTGTCTCTCTTTCTTAAGTCTTTGCATGCAGAATTGCATCTGCTACTATTTCCCAAAAAGAATTATCCTCCATTTCTCCTCAAAAGTCAACCAGTTTTAATCCAATTGATACATCAAGTTAAATGGCATCTCCTCTGGAACAAAACTGTGTGCCAATGTTATCACAAACTTTGCACAAAGCAGCAAAGAGTTAAAATCCAAAATGTTTGGGTATCACAACTCTATTACAGTCCAGCCTTCATTCATATGAACATTTATTTACAAGCTTTGATTAACATAGATTTACATTTCTTCTCTACTGTCCTTATATGAAAGACTTGTAATCAAGATCTGGCAAAAAATACATCAACTCACAATAGTCTGCCACATAAACTCACAATAGTCTGCGACACATTCTTTTTTTTTGTCCTGTAATATTTACACTAGCACTTTTTTATAATTTTTTTTCAGGAAGTGATGATTTCTACTTTTGAACAAGCATCCATTATGGTAGACATCTTTTTAAGATTACATCCATGCAACAGGCATTCACTCCTCAAACAAGCCTTTGTGTAGAATATCCAGACATACTCACTTTCTTCCTTGAAAAAAAAATGACCAGAAAAAGACTATTCCCTCCATTTGGATGGCACAATATCTACATGTCACAAGTGTATGATCACATATGAGGTCAGTTTATTTTAAGCCCTGACAGAGAGGGCTGAGCACTTTTGTTACCTTGGGTTGCTGTTTACTGTGCTGCTACTACTATGATGCTGCTCCTTTGGAGTACCACCTCTATTATTATTGTTGCTATTTCTTTTATTCATACGTTTATGGGAATTTGACGAGCGGTTCGTCTTGCTGCCTTGCCCACCGCCATACTGTGGACGGTATGAGTGTTTATTGTGTCCCGCACTTTGCGGGCGAGATCCGTCACGTGGGTAGTAATGCCCCTGTCCCGGGTCAGTATTTCGACTGTGATTATGCTCATGATATGGATAGTTATTGCTATAATTGCTGTTCACCACAGAGGGACGATAGTTTGAGTTTGAATTGGAGGATCTATTTGAGGACACACTACTGGAACTACCATCACGCTTCTTTGAGACATTACCCTGGTGCTGCTTCTGATGCTCCCGACTGCGGAATTCTCTTGTTATGATCACATGATTATTGCGTGGCTGTTTGCTGCAGTTAGGAACGCGGGTGGGCCGCTGATCTGCTGGCTGTGTCTCAGTTTCAGAATCCTGCAATAAAGCCTAGATGGTTAGACAGTAATATGCATAGATGTCTTAACAACAGCTTTTTTCAAATAACATTAGACTTATGAAGAAAATCCATGGTTATGGACCTTCTGAGTTCATTTTCAAGTTCATTTTCAAATATCTGACTGATCAGATTTTAAGATGGGTCAGATGAGCAACACATTTGACCTATCAGATGCAGGCATATGACATCAGATTCAAGCAAACACTTTACAACCAAAGGGTCAAGTCAGTAAATTTTATGAGTTCAGCTCTAAGCTTGAAACTTTGTATTGCAACCATTACATCAATTTGGCAATACACTTTAATTTACCTTTTTCTAATTACATCCTAACCACACCCAAGAGTACAAGTACACAGTCAATTACGTTTGGAATTAAAAAAGTCACACTGTGATTGATAAATGGACAGAAGGATAAATATAAATTTCTCTCCCAACATTTTAATAAAAACTTGTCTGCTGAAAAAAAATGTGTACAAAATTGTCAATGTAAATACTCTTTGTCCCCTTCTTTTTATAGATACATGTATAGATGAGAAGCTGAATAAGTTGTTAATAGCAACAAGTTGGTATGGCAGTACTTATTAAAGTATTTTTTTATTAATAAACTGTAAACTACTTTTAAAGAATATTTTCATTAAAAGATATAGTGACATGATTTAGACATATTTCAAAGTTTAAAGGTATCTGTCCTATATATACAATGCTGCAACGGTTTTATTACTATTTGAAATCCTGGACTGGCTATGTGTTTGACTTACTGATTCACTGGCCAGACTTGAGCTAGAGCTTGCAGAAGCAGAGCTCGAGGAGGAGGAGGATCTGCACACCGAACTGTTGCCACTGGAGTCGGAATTCTCACTCTCTGCCACAAGCTGCTTCTCTGAGGATATGGCCGGCCTGAGAAAATAAAGATCAACATCAATAACAACCTTACATAACTAGGCTGTGCACTGTCAGGCTGCTCCCGATACAATTCATATTGAAATAAAGCACTAACAGTATACAACACAATATCTGGTATAAACTAGAAAATTGTCTCTTTAAGACACAACAATGCCCCCATGGTTGTGCTTGCCTAGCTGCACGTAAAAGTCCTAAGTCATTTGACCTTTACTTTGGGCTTGCGGGCAGCATGGGCTGGGTGCCCAATGAAAATATGTATGTGTATATGTAATTCCATGCAAATAGCTATAGTGGTTAATGAGATATAAGACAATGAACAAAACTGTGACAACCAACTGCAGGTACCAACTGCATGTAAAAGCGTGACACACGGACAGATGGACGGACATGCAGGGCATAAGCAAGGGGGTGATTTGGGAGAAAAGGTCTCCCTAACCCTGCTGACTTCTCTTTGTTTTGAGTTGAGGGAGAAGTTTTAATATATAGAACATAATAGGGAGATACAAAATCAGGACCAAAACTTCTCCCTCAATCCCACTAAACGTCTCCCTGATGGAGAGCTCCAGCTTGAGCCCTGAGATGTGCAAAACATAATGCCCCCTGACTATCGTCAATGGGGGCATAAAAAATAATCAACCAGGCAAAGAGAAAAACCTTAATTTATAACTCAAATACATTGTTTAGTTTCAAAACAGGAAACGTTGTTATGATGAAACACAGCCGCACAATTGCCGTTATAGAAAATAGTTTAAAATCACCCAAAAACATGTCCATAAACTTGCTTGCAAGTTGCAAACTGTTTTTATCTTGACAAGCTGTAGGCTCTGCTCGACTCGTTAACAAAATCCACATTTTTGACAGTGTCAATGTATTATCAACCAATGAAATTCAAGCTAGAGCTTTTCCCCTAGACACACAATCTAGACAAACGGGAATAGAAAGTAATAGTAACACTTGAGTTTTAGGCATCCGAAAGAAATGATTATGGGATTATACTGCCCCAAATTGGTCCACAAGAGGAGTCGGAACTACATTAGAAATACATATGTATTCATTACCCCCTGCAAGTATGTAGAAAGTAACCAGTTGAGAAGCGAAAATTAACTGTGAATTTAATAGGGTCTTCAGTAAAAATGTCAGATTTAACCCTTTCCCTCATAAAAACGTGTTTTTACGCATTTGCAAACAGAATAGACCCAGATCAGACGGCTCCTAAAGGAGCCGTCTGATCAGGGTCTGCTCTGTTTGCTAGTGGAATTTGATAGACCTGTTTCTTTACTTTCTAAAACAGCTAAAATATTCCACATTCCATATATTATTACAACTCATTTTCCATGAATATTCAGTAGGTATTGTAATTTGAAACAAGAGATGTTTGTAAAACATGTATACCCCCCCCCCCCCCCCCCCCCCCCAGACCCCCTGACCTTTGATCTAGTGACCTCAACTATAGAGGTCATCTAGCGGTCATGACTAATCACCACAGCAACTTTGAATATCCTAAGCCAAACCACTTATCATTTATTGATCTGAAAACATTTCACATATTAAGGTCATGGTGACCTTGACCTTTGACCTAGTGACCTCAACAACTTTAGGGGTCATCAAGTGGTCACAACCAACTACCACAGCAAGTTTGAAGATCCCGAACCAAACCATTGAGCAGTTATTAATTGGAAACCATTTCATCAGTTAAGGTCATGATGACCTTGATCTTTAACCTAGTGACCTCAAAATCAATAGGGGTCATCTAGTTGTCATGACCAACCACCACAGCAAGTTTGAAGATCCTAAGACAAACCCTTGAGCAGTTATTAATCGCAAACCATTTCACCAGTTAAGGTCATGGTGACCTTGACCTTTGACCTAGTGACCTCAAAAATAATAGGGGTTATCTAATGGTCATGACCAACCACCACAGCAAGTTTGAAGATCCTAAGCCAAACCCTTGAGCAGTTATTGATCGCAAACCATTTCACCAGTTAAGGTCATGGTGACCTTGACCTTTGACCTATTGACCTAAAAAACATTAGGGCTCATCTAGTTGTCATGACCAACCACCTAAGCAAATTTGAAGATCCTAAGCCAAACAATTGAGCAGTTATTGATCAGAAACCATTTTACAAGTTAAGGTCATGGTGACCTTGACCTTTGACCTAGTGACCTCAAATACAATAGGGGCCATCCAGTTGTCATGACCAACTACCGCAGCAAGTTTGAAGATTCCAAGCCAAACCCTTGAGCAGTTAGTGATCGGAAACCATTTGACCAGTTAAGAGCATGGTGACCTTGACCTTTGACCTAGTGACCTAAAAAGCAAAAGGGGTCATCTAGTGGTCATTACCAACCACCACAGCAAATTTGAAGATCCCAGGCCAAACCCTTGAGCAGTTATCGATCGCAAACCATTTCACCCTTTAAGGTCATGGTGACCTTGACCTTTGACCTATTGACCTAAAAAACAATAGGACTCATCTAGTTGTCATGACTAACCACCTAAGCAAATTTGAAGATCCTAAGCCAAACCCTTGAGCAGTTATTGATCAGAAACCATTTTACCAGTTAAGGTCATGGTGACCTTGACCTTTGACCTAGTGACCTCAAAATCAATAGGGGTCATCCAGTGGTCATGACCAACTACCACAGCAAGTTTGAAGATTCTAAGCTAAACCCTTAAGCAGTTATTGATCGGAAACCATTTAACCATTTAAGGTCATGGTGACCTTGACCTTTGACCTAGTGACCTCAAAATCAATAGGGGTCATCTAGTGGTCATGACCAACCACCACAGCAAGTTTGAAGATCCCAAGCCAAACCCTTGAGCAGTTATTGATCGGAAACTATTTCACCATTTTAGGTCATGGTGACCTTGACCTTTGACCTAGTGACCTCAAAAACAATAGGGGTCATCTACTTGTCATGACCAACCACCACAGCAAGTTTGAAGATTCTAGGCCAAGTCGTTTATTAGTTATCGTTCGGAAACCATCGATCTACCGACCGACAGACAGACCGACCGAAAGACCTACCGACCGACATGTGCAAAGCAATATACCCCCATTTTTTCAAAAGGGGGGTATAATAAACATAAAACAGGGAAAGGGTTAAAGTATTTATTACTTGAATTTTTGTATGGCAAATCTAATCTTAATGTATGAAAATTTTGCACCTGTTAAAAAACATTAGCTGTATAATTTGCCAATATAGCTGTATGAATATAACATACGGGAAATAAATAGCAATATGAAAGGGAGACTAACAGGAATTTACCTGGTATTCTAACGATAGTAGAATGGTATTCTAATGATTTCCCCCCTAAGATTAGTGAAACAAATAGCCATATTACTGAAATGATGACACAGACCTTTCTGATAAAGTATGTGTACTTGTTCAACAACACATTGCAATTTACTGGTACATTGAGAGTTGAGACAGCCCAATACAACTCCAATATGCTACGAGATGGACAATTTAAAATTTGAACATAGTCTCCTCTTGATAACATAGCTTTCCATAAAATTTCATTGAATCCTGTCATTAGTTGCTGAGAAATAGCATGGAAAGAAAAAAAAAAAACCCAATAGACTGACTTGGTGACTCTTATACACAAAAATAGCTGAAATAATTTTTTTAAAAACTCTTTCTCACCTATTGTTATTATCATCTTCTGTCTTGGCTCTTGGACTGGACGTTGATGTAGCTACACTGGCATAGGTACGGTTCCGTGAATCCATTATACTGGCAGAGCGGATCTTTACTGGGAAGTTTTCTTTGATCCACCTCCGATAAGAGTCCACTTCATCTGTCACCCTCACAATGCGACCCAGAATGCTGACGGATAAGCAAGCAAGTTAATTGGTTATCACAGAAAAAGCAGTTATGCTACTGAACATTTACAAAAATTTAAACTCCGCAAAGACAGACAAAAAAGTCATGTTTTTGGCAAACAAAAGGCCATAACTCTAGTGTTCCAAGGTCAATAAGAACAATACTTGCAGGCCTAAATTTCTTTTTGGTACTCAATATTTAGTTTTATACAATGTTTCAAAGAAAAACTCCAAATTGTTTCTGCAATACGACTACAGGATGGACGGACGCAAAGACAATGCCAAAACTACATCCCTCTATCTTCAATGGATAAACCTGAATTGAAAGAGATGTAAAACTGCCCTTGACCAATAAATCTGAATTGCTAGAAAGCCTTAAAACTGCCAAGGTAATGGCTCATGAAGGATAAATTTGAATTGCTAAATAGCCATTAAATTGAACAGGTAATGGCTCTTGAAGGATAAATCTGAATTGTTAGAAAGCCTTAAAACTGCCAAGGTAATGGCTCTTAAAGGATAAATCTGAATATAGCTAGAAAGCCACAAGACTGCACAGGTAATGGTTCTTGAAGGATAAATCTGAATAGCTAGAAAGCCGTGAAACTCCAAAGGCAATGGCCCTTGATCATAAATTGTATGCGAAATATGTGAAAATGGGAGTTTAGTTAGCACTGAAGACAGTTTGATACAGGTCTGCAGTGTTTGCCTGAGTTTTCTGGTCGCATAAATCTAGGGTAATTATGGTAAATTAAGGAGAAAAAGTCACAATACCTTTCCGAGAGACTTACATCACTGAGAATGAGTGTCATGACTCAATTATCTTTGACAACCTTCCATTCTGGTGTGTACTCAAATACTAAAATAATAATTTCTCCACCAAACCTTGTTGTGACCACTCTTTAGAATCGTCTCAACATAGGGTTTGGTGGAGAAATAAAGTTACTCTTGAAACTGTATCTACAGTCAAACCTCGATTATTCGAACACTAAAATACGTATTATTATCGATCTTTAAGACAGGTGGCAGCTTAATGCACGGTGAATGGGTGATTGCTCCTCTAGGAGCTTTCTGCATGACTTTCACCATGCATTAAGCAGCCACCTGCCTAATAGGGTCTAAATTCGTCTATACAGAAAATTCGAATAATCGAGATTTTACTGTATTTACATATCTTATCTGGACCTCAGCTTACCTCTGACAACCTTTCAACAGGTGCTCATTCTGGGGGGCCAGGGCATATGTTAGCACCAGGTAGGCATACTCAAATGCCTGCTTCACTTGCATAGCACCATAGGAACTTCTGCCAATATCATTGCCTGGAAAAATCATAGTAAAAGCCAAATGAAAAATTATCATACCTTAATTCCACCCATTCACCTTACAAAAACGTGGGTAGAAATAAAGGGAATTTAAATCACAGTCTAGGTAGATTGGAATAAAAGGCAAATACAATGTAATATAATAAATGTGAGCATTTAATGCCAAACACATAGTCAGTCTCTCTCTCTCTCAAGAAAATTACCAAACATCACAAGACTAATGTCCAAAATGGGATCAAAGAGTGGCACATTTTAACTTTAATCAGGCATACCCAGCATCAAGCTCATGGAATCTGTTATTTGGCTTTGAAAAGAATAAATTCTGTCCTATAAAAGACTGCAGCAGTCCCTGCACAGATTCATGGTAGTTTATATTGAAGTTTTACAGTGGTCTCATCAAGTTTTATTTTGGTCTCTACAGAGGTTTGGGACGGTCTCTAAAGAGAGGCTTACTATGGTATCTACAGCTGACTTTACAGTGAGGTTTACTGCCGACTCTACAGGTTTAAATGCAGTATCTATTATGAGTTTTACTGTGGTCTGTACATGTTTTACTTTGGTCTCTACAGAGGTTTTACTGTGGTCTGTAAAAAGAGGTTTTACTGTTGTCTCTACAAAGAGGTTTTACTGTTGTCTCTACAAAGAGGTTTTACTGTGGTCTATACAGAAAGGATTAACTATGGTCTCTACAAAGGTTTAATTGTGGTCTCTATACAGAGGTTTTACTGTCACTACAGTGAGGTTTTACCATGGTCATTACTGAGGTTATACTATGGTCTATACAGAGAGGTTTCACTGTGGTCTCTACACTGAGGTTATACTAGGGTCTATACAGAAAGGTTTGATTGTATCTCTATCAATGACTGTATATCTGAACTTTGTTATCAGTAACATTTCAATGATAGTGTCCTCAATTCTTTATGCTAAAGATGGGCATAAATTTAACTTAATGAAAAACCCATTACTCTGTCATGTGACCTAGTGCAGCACAATGTATCTTCCCCGACACAAAGATTCTTATCTTTTAACCTTTAGCCCGCTGAGCACCGTTTTGCCGATATAAATGTATTCTAATTCAGACTTAAAGCAGATTTTCTCCCAATTCTTTTCATAGACATAATCAAAGTGTAAAACAGTTTTTATTCTGATGAAACACCAAGTTACACTGCATCTAATCTAGATCAAAACTGTTCGCAAAGGTAATAACCGGGTCATTCATAGTGTGCTGAGAGTTAAATCTCTCTAAATGGAACAAACAAAACCTTTCATTCATAAATAACAGTTGGAACATCCCCTGTCAAATCCTTTACCTGATATAAATTCATATATGCAATAATGACACCATGAATATTAATTAGCTGGGGTTTTTATGACAACATATAAACAATGACATTTTTGTCCATGACAGAAACAGTAGAATCAAATATATATTTTTATTTCGTAAGTAAATAGATCAGACCCTGTTCTCTACTGTTTGCAAAGGTGTTGAAGGTAAGGTTTACAATAAAGAAAATATTCCAAAATAGGGAATTAATATTATTATTATACCATATTTTTATAGTGCTCTTTTCATACAGGATATGTGCGTTCAAAAGCATAATATAATATATAATACATAAATACTTGAACTGCTCTGATCTAATATTTCGACCACAAAGGCCTTTTTCAAAGATTATCATATTCATTCAGCCATAAAATCAAAGAGTATTTTATTTGTTTTATTTGACAGCTAAAATGTTATTGAAGAAAAATTCACCGATTCTTTAAAAGATATGCTTTTTACGCAAATGCAGTTGATCCAGATGACCGCTCCTGGTGTGCTGTTTGCTTCACAGTTTCTATGGATAAAATTCTTGTGTTCATATGCCATTATAAAAATGATAAATATTCATGATGTCATTATTTCTTCTATGAGTATTCATAAAGTAAAGGGTTAAGAATCAATGACTGTACCAGGAGTGAGAGGGTCCTCTATGCACAGCAGAGAAGGACGGTGGCCGTTGTCCATCTCTCGAGTAATATCATCTTTTGGGACATACCGACCACCTTCCTTGATGCGAATTCCAGTGTTGAGATAATTGAAGTTTCTGCCATACAGCTCAAAAAATTCTATTAGCAATATACCAAGGTTGATGTTTGGGTCTGTGGCATCTTCCCTTGGATGGAGCTGAAAAAGATGAGCAATTGTACGTCAATGCTCTACTGTAAAAAAAATCTATGCATTTTAAAGTGCACCAATTTAAATATGCATCCTAGAGTAATTTCCCCTTACCACATTGTGATGGTGAACAAGTATTACTGTTTAGCATGGGAGAGGGGATCTTAGACTGGTTAACAAGGTATTAGAATAATGTACAACATCCATGTTTTACATTGGTTACATCAAAGAACAAAAAGTCAAAGGAATTCAAGTGGGATAATTGTACGGATGTCAAAACTCGTGTATGACTTTTTTTCTTTTCGAAAATAGACGAGGTATAAAATGACCCAAACACATTGAACCCTTTCCCTGTTCTATGTTTAGGCCAAATTTCAATACCTACTCAATATTCATTAACAAAATAGTTATAAAGAAATATGGAAGGTGGACTATTGTAGACATTTTAGAAAGCAAAGAAACAAATTTATCAAATTCTATTAGCAAACAGAGCAGACCCTGATCAGACGGCTCCTCTAGGAGTTAGGGTAAGGGTTAGGGTTAGGTAACACTAACCCTAACCCTAACCCTGTCTACTGTTTGCAGATGCGTGAAAACACGTTTATATGAGGGAAAGGGTTAAACCATTCTATCCAGTACAGTATAACTTTGATGTGTCAACCTTTAAGGGACCATGGCTAAAAAATCGACTTATCGAGAGGTCGACTCAAACCTCATAAAAACATCTACATGAGTTTTGGATTCAATCCCAGAAGTGCATGTATGCCTGAACAAATGTAAAAATATATAATTGAACACTACATGATAATCAGAATTTTTTCTATAAATTCCAGGCAAGTGGGATGAAAACACAAGATACATCGTATAAATCTATATTTCATGTCAAACAATTAAAAACAACACAAATAAGACAATTAAAATGCAAAGAAAGCATCAAATATCAACACCCTATGCTGTTCAATGATAGCACACATCAACTCCCTGTTGTGTTTCCGGTTGTCCATAGCAACATGGGAAACTCATTCTTTCAGCATAAACAACTGCAATTAAACACATGTTATGCTGATTCATGGAGTTTCTCAACATTGTTTAGAAACAAATCTAGTTAAGGATAGTATTCAACTTACAAATACTACACTGCACAATGAAGACACACAAAGTACAGGTACAAAATACGAATTTAAGCACAGGCACTATTCAGAGTTTCAGACCAAACTCATTTTATCCCTTTACTACTATATTAGCAATTCTATGCCTTCGCAAACATAGTAGATATATAGCGGCGTGTGTTCACCTAATTACGATAAATTGTTTAATTTAAATAAATCCATTATTCCCGCCTATGGATTAATTGATGTCGAAGGCCCTTGATCATGCCTTTACTTGAGTAAGGTTTGAAACATGCAGATTCTGGCCAGTAACGAATGTGTGAAAACACCCTAGGCTGTTGCCTGAGTACACGGGTAATTAGCAGACCGACTCATGTATGGTAAAATTGCATTGGATCAATACCACGGGACCGATAAAAATGGTCGACAAATTGAAAAGATCAACTCTGACATATAAGAGCACCACATAAATGGAATTTTATACAGAATGTATAAGGAAAGATTTCGGGACTTGGAAAGAAGATCAACACATTGAAAATGTCAACATGTCGAAGGTCCACACATAGAAGTTTAACCAAAATCTTTTTAATGGTATTTGAAAAAGAGATTCAAAACCCAATCTCAACTTGTTTAGACAATTCTAAAGCATGGTTACAACGTAAGGTTTGGTGGAGAATTAATGAAAATATTCTTGAAAATATAGTAGAACCTGTCTTAAGCAGCCATCAAAAACAGGTCTAATTATAGATGTGTAAGACCAGTGGTAGCTTAAAGTAGGTCAAAAGTAATGCAAAAAGCTCTTATAGAAGCTTTTTGCATTACTTTTGCTCTGCTTTAAGCAACCACTTGCTTTTTAAGACTATGTTCAATAATTGAATGGCTGCTTAGGACAGGTTCTACTGTATTTAATTCACACATCGAGTATTTATGCTTCTGGGAGAGTGTACCTGTAGAAAGCTGACAGTGAGCAGAATGAGGCTGTAGGAGGAAATTCCACCAGTGAACACTTCGTTCAGATCTCGCTGCAACAGAAACTGTTTCAGTACCAACACTAGGAACTTGAGGGTCGGATACTCTTCCATGAATTTCTGCAAAGAAACAAGATATGTCTGTGAGAAACTATGCCGCTAACAGGTGCTGTGGCCTATAATTTTTGGTTGCCCTTGTTTGCTTATTAAATAATATAAATCTGATTTTACGGTTTTTCTTGGCACAAATTTCCAGTGTTAATTGTACCCCCTGTTCGTTCCTGTGATCATTGTGCCTATATAAAAATTAATCCAATTAATATTCAAGATGTATATTCTTATATGAATATTTATGAAGTAAAGGGTTAACTTTGCACCATTCAAACATTCGAGTTTTACGAGACAAATATACCAAATATGAAGTTTAAAAGTTATGTTGCAATTTCAGAAAGACAGGTTAGATAGATTTATTTCGGCAAGGAATGCATACAAAGTAATCTAAAAGCATGTACAATACATAACAAACATTATGCATACATGTGATTAAATAAACTGTGGCATGCACACCCACACTGAGGATAACACAAAATATAGTTAACTCTTATTTCTAGTGCAGTCTTACTCAAAGAATTCTTAACGAGTTTCTTATTATTACAATTTTTCAACATAATTCACCCTGTGGGTTGTTTACGTTGGGCGCCAAATGTAACATGGTGAAAATGTTGTGACTCGACTGGGACTTGAACCCAGGGCTTTTAGCTTACCATCCATAAGCAAGCAGAGCTGACCCTGATCTTATGGCTCCAATAGGAGCACTACCTCAAAGGCATGAAAAGACATACACATGAAGAAAAGGGTTATATCATTTCCTCAAAGGATAGATATGCTAAGACCACTCCTTTCAACTTCTTTCATACTAATTCACTTACCATGATGAGTTTGGCACTTTTCACGCTGTTCTGCACGTTGAAGCTAATATCTACCTTCACATCAGTCTGTGAGTCAGTCAACTTCACAATTGGAACCTGAATCGTAAAGCATGTCATGAACATCTAACAAATATCAAAATTAGTTTACAATTCATTATATTGAAATACAGAAAAACCTCTTTAAAACGGACATTAAATTTAGTATAAATATCAGTCTTGGAGACAGGTGGCAGCTTAATGCAGGGTGGAAGTCATGCAGATCAGAACAGTCTATAGGAGCCGTCTGATCAGGGTCTACTCTGTTTGCTTATGGGAACTTAAAGATCTGATCATGCAGTTTCCACAACATTGAAAGAATTCCCTTTTCCATGTTCTATATTATTGATCCATGAATATTCATGAGGTGAAGAAATCTTGAATAAATGTTAAACAGGGAAAGGGTTAATTACTAAGTCTTTATTCCATCAATATTCATGTAAGAAATAATGAATATGAATATTTATTAGCTGAAATTTTATCATAGCATCAAGAACAAGGCTATTTTCTACCCAGACAGAAACTGCAGAATCAAATCTATCTTATCCAATAAAGTGAAGTAATACAAGTCAAGTAATATTTATTTAAAGTCGGAGGTTTACAATAACAGAATAACACAAGCTCCGCAGAGCTTTTAAACCAACTGACAAGCCAATATATGACAAACGAATTGACAAATACACAAGTAAAACAAAACATCACAATATTAAACAAGTTTGCGGTGGTATAAAAATCAACCTACTAACCTAACTCTACAACTGTAGGTTGGTTCACCTCAAAGATACAGTTTTTTAATGATGACATCACATGATGTAACTTGGGGCTACTTAATGAATATTCATATAAGAAATAATGTATCTACGAATATCAACAAGCTTAAATTTCTACAATGGCTGATGAACAAAGGAATGTTTGGCTGTGGCAAAAACTACGTAATTATTCCTGAAGTAAACAGAGTAGACTCAGATAAGAGCTCCAATAGGAGCCTTCTAATCTAGGTCTCATCTGTTCTCAAAAGTGTAAACCTTTCCTACATGTCAACATTTTCACGCATTTGCAAACAGTATACCCAGATCAGACGGCTCCTACAGGAGCTGTCTGATCAGGGTCTGCTCTGTTTGCTAATGGATTTGAAAGATCTGTTTATTTACTTTCTAAAATGGCTACAATGTTCTACATTCCATATATTTCATTATAACTATTTTGTCCATGAATATTCAGTAGGTATTGAAATTTGGAATAAACATAGAACAGGGAAAGGATTAAAAGGTGTACCTATAGAGAAAAGAGTTAATCAGTTTTGTGAACATACCGATGCCTTGTCAAGGACCTTGATGTTACTCTTGTCGGTAATTCCTTTTTCGAGAAGCGCCTCTTCTAGGGTGTACAGAGGTAGCTTTTCCCATTTGCCAAACACCACAAGGTCGATGTCACTGTAAGTTGTACAAAAAAAACAGCTGGCTAGAAATTGAGGGCTCTGTCAAAAACTGTTTAATCCTTTACTCCATCATTAATCAAGTTAAAAAGTAATGACATGCATATCAATTAGCTATATTTAAGATAACACAAAAATATCTAATTAATACAGAAAGTTTAGAATTAGATCTTTATTATTCCATACATATGTCTTTCTTAGTTTCTATGCCTTTGCAAACAGAGTAGACCCTGATTACATGGCCCCCATAGAGCCATCTGATTAGGGTCTGCTCTGTTTGCTTATGACATAATTCGACAGTTTCTGCAAAGCTTTCCAGTGTGCAAGTGCTATTATAATAGTTAATCTTAATTAATATTCATGTCATTATTTCTTACATGAATATTCATGGAGTAAAGGGTTAAAAAGGGTAATTAATCTAAATAACCAAAATTATTGAACAGGAATAAATCACAGTGCAGTTTAAAATTTATAGATAAATTCAAATTCAATCATATCAGTTTTTTCTGTTTGTTGCAATAGATTCCATCCTTCAAAGCTTAGTTTAAGCCTTTAAGTGAATATTTGTGTAAGAAATTGTAAGTACATGTATATGAATATTAATTAGCTGAACTTTTAGACTGGCATCATGACCAAGAGAATAAAAACATTTGTAGTCTGCTACAATTGTCAATGTTAATTTTTCCTCCTATTGTCTTCAATAATACAGTGCAAAACAATCTGGGTCCATGCTTATAAAACTTATAGTTGAGTCTGAGTTCGTTCTCAAGTTTTTGATTGGTCAGATTTGAGCCTCTGACCAATCAAAAGCTTGAGAACTCAAATCTGACCAATCAAAAGCTTGAGAACGAAACTCAGACTCAACTAAAAGCTTTATAAGCATGGACCCTGGACTTGCTTCCTTTAGAGACACCAGTTACTCAGTCTATCATCTGGAACAAAGCCGGTTGCATAGATCATCATTATCGCGAAAGTGCAAACACAAAGACAGGACAGCCTAGTACAAATTTATATGTCCAACACAGTAGGTGACATAAAAAAAATTCAGCTTGTATTTCTGGGGCAATTTGAGTATGAAAGCCATCATTGACAACTTACCTTGTTGGCAGGTATAACTTGGTACGAAAGCTTCCGAATATCTCCACCTGAAAAAATAGTCAGACAATGCTATTTGACAAAATGTACATGTAGCAGAAAAAGACCATTAACCACTGTACAGGGGATACATACCCTTCACTCCACAGAAACTTTTGACAACTAAAGCTCCATCTAGTATACCCAAACTAGACAGCACCTACTGGAGCTATCTGATAAGGTTCTGCTCTCTTTGCTTATAGAATTTCTCAGATCTGATTATATACATGTACTATTTTGCATGGCTATGTACATTCATGATTGTATTCACTGGTTTTATATAAAACATGTAGTATAAAAAACTCTGTTACTTAATGTTCATAACAAGTAGAATCTCTGAATCTGCCATGAATATTCATGGAGTAAGGGGTTAAAAAGCTGGGTTGCATAATACAGCCATGTGTTTTACTTTTGACCTGTATTAACCCTTTTCCTGTTACTGATATAGGAAACAATGAGTATCAGTGATCAATATGAATATTAGCTGAGTATTTATAATGGCATATATGTACACAGGATCTTTTATATTTGTACAAACTGTCAAGTAAGATGTATTTTAACCCATTCCCTCATAGGCTATTTTCTGTGAATGAATTTACCAAAAAGGAGCATTAACTAGAGAAAAGGATTTTTTTTTTAGAATTTTGTAGTTTTGAAACCATCCTAAAGGAGCAAATGCTCTATTTATCACAAGGGTTTCTACATGTGACTTGCAGAGACGTCAATATGAGGGAATGGGATGAAAACCAATACATAAGCAAGCAGAGAAGACGCTGATCAGATAGCTGTAATAGGAGACATATGATCTGGGTCTACTCTGTTTACAAAGGTATGGAAAAGCATTCATACGAGGGAAAGGGTTAGTTACCGTTTGTCTAAACATACAGACTTCATTTTACTGGTCATTTAACCCTTTCCCTGTTCTACATTTCTTCCGAATTTCAATACCTACTGAATATTCATGGCCAAATTGTTATGGTGAAATATGGACGGTAGAACATTGTAGCCATTTTAGAAACTAAATGAACAAATCTATCAAATTCCAACAGCAAACAGAGCAGACCCTGACCAGATGCTCCTATGAGCCATCTGATCCGAGTCTACTCTGTTTGCAAATGCATGAAAAGGTGTTTACATGAGGGAAACGGTTAATCATGCGAACATTAATACACTGTGAAAGCCTACATGTACATATAGTTGTACATGTACTTCACAACGAAATAGTAAACCAATATCCTTGAGTGACCTTGACAATTCTTTATTTCAGTATTCAGGAAAACATAACAGACCTTACAATATTAATTCACCAAATTTTAATTAGTGAATATTCATGCAAGAAATATTGACATATGATCATGAATATTTAGTAGCTCATTTTTCATAGAATATTTACATGTAGGATTCATCAATCATTGTTTAGTATTGGTAGAGAAACTGCAGTCAGATCAATTATAATTTCACATGCAAACAGGGCAGATCCTAATCAGACATCACCTATAGGAGAAATCTGATCTGGAACTACTGTGTTTGCAAAGGTGTGAAAAAGCATTTAAATGAGGTAAAGAGTTAACCCATTACCTCATAGGCTATTTTTCAAATACAACCTCTTTGAATGAATCTACCGAAAACGAGCATTAACTAGAGAAAAGGATTTTTTTTTAGAATTTTGTAGTTGAAACCATTGTGATAAATAGAGCATTTGCTCCTATAGGAGCAAATGCTCTATTTATCACAATGGTTACACAAAGTGACTAAAATTTATAGTCATCAAAATTCCTCAATATGAGGGAATGGGTTAATACCAGCATACGAGCAAGGGCATTTTTTTGCCACAAGAGAAACTAAACAACCAGAATAGCAAACAGCATGAACTGTAATCAGACAGCTCAGGTGCTGGTTGATATTGACCTACTTTGTCTGCAAAGGCATAAAAAGATGATAATGGAGTAACGGGTTAACCCTTTCCTTCATATAAACCCCTTTTCACGCATCTGCAAATAGAGAAGACCCAGATCAGACTGCTCCTATAGGATCCCTCTGAGCTGGGTCTGCTCTGTTTGCTAATTGGATTTGACAAATTTTCATTTTGTCCATGAATATTCAGTAGGTATTTAAATTTGGAACAAATATAGAAAAGGGAAAGGGTTAATCAATGAACACAAATGTCCAGTTTTGTATCAATGAATTAATGCAGCTGGCATAAGCTACTGTAATCTTCTTACAAATGTTACAAGAAAAAGACTAGTCTCAGCATTCAATCTTCTTACATTTGCATCTTGACAATATTTCCAGTGACTTTAAACCCATTGAAAGCAGACTTTCTAAAACAAGTTCATCACTTTTTTACTTTAGAGTCCATAAAGTTAATTCTTTGCACAATGAGTCTGAAAAAATTGCTACTATTTTCGCAAGTCTAAAAATAGTTGTTTCCTTTAATTTCTTTTAACCTTCTCATTCATATAAATGCCTTTTCCCTCACCTGCAAACAGAATAGAGGTGAAACTAATGAGCAATTAAAACCCTTTACGTTTTACAGTAATCATTGAATACAGAAATATATATAGTTTTTATAAAACACAGGTATCAGGACTGAAAATAAAGCTCCTCTAGGACTTTTATACATTGCTTTCATTCTACATAAAACAACCACCTGTGTATAAAATGCAAGATGCTTCTTACCCCCAAATTTTAGAACAATTATTTTGTGAATGCTTATAAATATTAAACAAGGTACATGTGTGGTTACAGGGCAACAGATGTGCACTCAAAAACTAACAAGAGCACCGCAAGCAGGTGCCAACGCTCATCTGTCATCACTGTCAAGATGAACATGCATACCAAAAATTAAGGCTGTAAATGAAGAATTGAAGTTATGGTCAATGTTAATACATCGGCCCCCGCCGCTGATGAAAACGACGACACGGACGCCAGAATTACAACAATAGCTCGTGATTTCTTCGAAACAGACAAGCTAAAACTTATAATCATCATTCCTCCACCAAACCCTATATATTGTGAAGTTGAACACTCTTTTGAATCGTTTCAAATTTAAGAGAAAATTCTAAAGAGTATAGAGTTTGGTGGAGAAATAAAGGAGAAATTCTGTAAAAAGTTTAAAATTAAGCATCTTATCTGTATCTCTGTTGTTATGAAAGTTTTGCACTAAACCCTCTAGATATACTGAATCAATTTTTTAAAGCAAATTTATGGTACTTCAATCTCAGTGTTATATTTTCTCGTCCTTTGGGATCACTATTTTTGATGGTATAAGTTTTAAAAATTGAATACTGCTTAAGCCGGTGCTAGGGGGCGTGAGTAGTTTTAAGAATTTTGCAGTTTTAAAACCATTGTGATAAACAGAGCATTTGCTCCTATGGAGCAAATACTCTATTTATCACAATGGTTTCATTAAGTGACTTTTACAGATGCGTATAAAGGTGTATTTATGGAGGAAAGGGTTCAAATATGTCAAACTAGAATATATGTACCGGTATTATGTATTTACTGGGCTACTTACATCTGCATCAGACCACAAACTGTGGATGACGTTGGTGATTCTCTCTACAACATCTGCTCGCATACTGGCCTCCTCTGGAGTTGGAGACATGTATTCAAAGAAGTCCTTGATCTCTTCATGTAACCTGAAAAATGAAGCAAACATAAATGGATACACTTTCAGGTCCAGATATTAAAGATACATACATGTACATTTTCAAATATGGCTCAAGTTCTTTATTATTCCACCAAACCCTATACTACAAAAGGTTAACTCAATGAATATCCACTGAGAAATCATAACACCATGAATATTAATTTTATGAAATTAATTATGAATTTTTTACAACAGCACAAAAAAAAACTGTTCCATGGCAGAAAACTGCACAATCTGATCTTCATCATTCCATAAGATAACATAGAATACCCTGCAGATGTCTGATCTGGGTCTACTCTGATTACAAAGGTGTTACAATGCATATTTAGCATGTAAGGGATTAATCAACGTAAACTCTTATACAGTAGAACTAATGATCAGGAGCAGATCCTGTGATGCAGAGTTACTCCACATCTCATTAAACCCATTACCTCATAGTCTATTTTTAGACTCATCCTCTTTGAATAAATCCACTGTAAAGGAGCATTAACTAGACAAAAGGATATTTTTAGAATTGTGTAGTTCTGTCCTCAAAACAATTGTGATAAATCTCCTAAGGAGCAAATGCTCTATTTGTCACAATGGTTTTGAAAAGTGATATTTACAGATATAATATGAGGCACTAAACAATATAATGTATAGACCCAGATAAGAGCAGACCCTGATCATATGGAGCAGTCAGATCTGGGTCTATTCATGAAAAGGTGTTTATATGAAGTAAAGGGCTAAGCCATATTTCAGTACACTTCATGCATTTTTTTTCTCTCATTTTGTTTATTTGAACAGATCAATAAGTGTCTTATGAAGGATGAATCCAAGACGAAGGTGTTAGCATGTGACTTCACCTTTCGTGAAAACTGTGACCACAAGGCAAACTGTTTAACCTTTATATTAGCACTTAAGTAATTTTCATCTGAAACTAGAACTATATGAAGTTTTGGCTATGGCAGAAAATGTACAATCATATCTGTATTACATCATAAGCAAACAGAGCAGACCCAGATCAGACATTTCCTATAGAAGCTGTCTGATCTGGGTCTACTCAGTTTGCAAAGGCGTAAAAAGGTGTACTTATTGAAAATTTTTAATTTGAATACACGTAAAAGGAGTAATACAAGTATGACCATAATTATTTGCATTGATACTACAGTAGAACCTGTCCTTAGCAACCTTTTGTTTTTAAAACCCTTTTCCTGTTCTATATTTAGGCCAAATTTCATTACCTACTGAATGTTCATTAACAAAATAGTGATAAAGAAAACTGGAAGGTGGAACATTGTAGACATTTTAGAAAGCATATAAACATATCTATCAATTCTATTAGCAAACAGAGTAGACCCTGATCAGACGGCTCCTCTAGGAGCCGTCTGATCTGGGTCTACTCTGTTTGCAGATGCATAAAAACATGTTTATATAAGGGAAAGGGTTAATGAACATAGTAGTCTTAAAAAGCAAATGGTTGCTTAATGCAGGGGAAACGTAATGCAGAAAGCTCCTGAATTACTTTTACCTGCATTAAGCTCAGTAACCACCTGCCTTACAGACCCATAACTAGACCTCTTTTTGATGGCCGCTTGAATAAGACGATTCTACTGTATAATTTAAGTTAAACATGTAAACAGTAGGCCTAGGGAGAATCAAAACTTTGTCTGCTAGAGGCACACAACAGCTGCATCATTCTGTCAGCAGAAAATTTGAAAAAGCATACTAATTCTTTACAAAACATGACAAGGTTCGTGCATTTAGCTAATAAGCCACTGTAAAATTGCAGGCTTTTGCTAAGGAAATAATATGTCTGCTTCTGTCCCAGTATGTGTCATTCTCATGTGTACAATGTAAAAATGAAACATTCTGTTTGGACCAAGATTACAAACAAATTAAGCTTATGATCCAAACTAAAGAGAAATTCAGCAAAATAACATTAAACATCTGTATTATTTATGAGTAAACCAGAACATATCTTGAAGGGGAAAAAAACACATTTAATCCAAGTCAATTCTGTAGCAGACAAAATTATTTGCATGTTGAAAGGATAAAATGTGGGAAGCCTATGATACCAGCACGATGGTAGAAAGAGTACACACTAACCTAAATAACTATCGCATTGGCAAAACCAGAAGAAAATAATGCAAGTTTTTAGTTTCAATCCTGATCAGGTTTGATTAGTTCCTGGTGAAAGGAACAGAGGGGCCTCAAAACCATGATGGGAAGTTGGTAACCGTAACCTTTTAAGGTAGCAGAAATACTGGACTTAACCCAGCTTCAAAGTCTTTAAGGAAACATTTTTGAAGCAGGTGACAGCTTTAACACATATCTTGTACATCATATTAACTTCTCTATTTCTTTCCTTGCCTAACTAGGTTTTTATTAAGGTTTTGAATACGACAAAATACTGTAAGTCAAACTTAAACTCCTGAAGCTTCTAATCAGAATCTGCTTTATCTGTCATTCTTTCCTACAAAGTTTATGTAGACAGACTGTTATATATCATTGCTGCACTCAACCAGTATACTGTTTTTATCTGCATTACATTTTAAAAGGAACAGACGGTTGCATAATGCAGTGAAAACAATGCAGAAAGCTCCTCTGGGAGCTTTCTGCATTGCTTGTTACATGTACCTTGAATGTACTTAGAAAACCCTATATTTCTTTACTTAAATATGGTAATGGTTATTGGGTTTTAGTGGAGCTGTCTGATCAGGGACTGCTCTGACATGAAATATCTGATTCAACAATTTCTGTCATGTCCAAAGTATCCTGTATTCAAATTCTATTAGCAAACAGAGCAGACCCTGATAAGACAGCTCATATAGCAGTTGTCGTAACTGGGTCTACTCTGTTTGCAAAATGCACGAAAACATTTTTACATGTATATGAATGAAAGGTTAACTCTTTCTCTGCTGAATATTCATTAGCAAACAGAGCAGACCCTGATAAGACAGCTCATATAGGAGTTGTCGGACCTGGGTCTACTCTGTTTGCAAACTGCACGAAAACATTTTTACATGTATATGAAGGAAAGGTTAACTTTTTCTCTGCTGAATATTCATGTAAAGAAATGATATAATGAAAATTTATTAGCTTCAAGTTTATAATGGCATAATTATGTACACTTGAATATAAAGGTAGTGCTAGAAAGTTACAACAGTGGCCGGGTCTAATTTAAATTTATAAGCAAACTTAACCCTTCCCTCATATTTATAAATGTGTTTTAACGCATTTGCAAACAGAGTAGACCCAGATCAGACACCCCCTAGAGGAGCCGTCTGATCAGGGTCTGCTCTGTTTGATAATAGAATTCAATAGATCTGTTTCTTTGCTTTCTAACATGTCTACAATGTTCCACCTTCAATATTTTATTATAACTGTTTTGTCCATCAGTGATTTGTAGGTATCAAAATTTGGACTAAAAATAGAACAGGGAAAGGGTTAACACTAGACATCATCAGGGTCTGCTCTGTTTGCTTATGAAATTATGATAGATCTGACTCTACTGTAAGAGTTTCTACAAATATTAAACATTCATGTGTACATATGCCATTGAATTATTTTGGCAAAATAAATATTCATGATGTCATTATTTCTTACACGAACATTCAACAGGGAAAGGTTAAATGAAGAAACCTTTTTTCCATGGAATGCTTGATGTCACAACTGAGCCTACAGCCCCAAATATGATTCAATGTAACATGTACGAGTATATACAGTACTGTGATTTTTTTTTATTAATATCTACAGATGGTTTTCATCATTTAGTATTTTAATATTCACAGCATGCTCTATAATCATTTAGTGTTGATATTAATGCAGTTTTCTGCTTAATTTGTAAAACTCAACTTATCATAATTTTTAACATAAACTTTACGACAATCAAAATCCTCCCTCCTAACCAAATGTTTAGGGTAAATGTAATGTTATAAAACCTGTGCAGGGTTCTTGCGAGGGCGAGAAATTGGGTAATTTTCCCAATCAAAATCAAGAATGTCCCCATTTTTTTTACTGCCATTGGGACAGGTGTCTCAAAAAAGTCATTTCTTACTAGAAGAGTCCAAAGTAGACAGACCAGATTGAGATCAAATCAAACTTTGAAAAAGATTTTGAAAATGTCCCTACTTTCTAACTGTCAATGGGACACATGTCTCAAACATTTTCAATCCTCTCCAGAACCCTGCTGTGTATAGCAGTCATGATTTGTCGCCTACATGTACATAGTTTCCATTTACATGTATATGGACATACACGGTTTCCAAGCAATATTTTGCCACTTTATAAATACAAAACAAAAATATTCCACTGATGAGTAATGATGGGCCTGTAAAGTATGTACATCAGACTGGTATTTTACCAGCACAACAACTACAGTAAAACATCTCTATAACGACCACTAAAATGTGTTAATTAGTTGGTATTTAGGGCAGGTGGCTGCTTAAAGCAAAGTGAAAGTAAAACAGAACGCTCCTGTAGGAGTGTTCTGTTTTACTTTTACCTTGCTTTAAGCAGCCACCTGCCTTTAACATGAAATACTAATTACTTGATGTAATTTAGTGGCAGTTATAGAGGGGTTTTAGTATACCATAGTACATTGTATCTTTAGGAGTTACATTTTATATTTATAAGGAGCTTCTTGCATTTTGTACACAGGTGGTTGTCTAATGCAGAATGAAAGCAACAGATAAAGGCCTGGTAGTGATACCTGTTTGTAAAGCTGAATAAGTTACTAGGCTTCATTTATATCAATTTAACTCATTATCTCCTAGGCTATTTTTAGACCCAACCTCTTTGAATGTATCTACTAAAAAGGAGCTTTAACTAGAGGAAAGGAAAACATTAGAATTGTGTAGTTTGAAACCATTGTGATAAATAGAGCATTTGCTCCTATAGGAGCAAATGCTCTATTTATCACAATGGTTTCATAAAGTGACTCTATAGATGCGCAAAAATGCGTCACTAGGGGATAATGTGTTAAATGGGACTACTCTAAAATAGACTCGAAGATTAAGTAAATATTGATGGCTCATAGAACTGCATCTCTTGGAGCTTTTAAATCTCAGTCTACATGTTTTACTATTATAATGCTGATTGCCAAGTATAAAGGGTTACGTTAGCTCTATCTACCTGGCGCATCATCCGTTTGCAAAACTCCCCCAAAAAACTCACTGCTTAAACCATTTCCACCATGAATATTCATATAAGAAATAATGATGTCATGAATATTAACAAGATAAATATGCTGTAATAGTACATTTTAGCCATGGCAGAAACTGTAGAATCATATCAATATCATATCATAAGCAAACAAAGCAGACCACGATCTATAGGAGTCGTCTGATCTGGGTCTACTCTGTTTGCAAATGCATAAAAGGATGTATTTATGGAATAAAGGGTTAATTTTAAAACGAATACTTTTTCTTGATTTCTTGTCAACAACACAATCAGAGTACCGTATTGGTTCCAGCTGAAACTCACACACAAACAATGTCTCATGTACATCTAGATCTTAACCCATTCCCTCATACATGTATTGACGACTTTTGACGACTCTGGAAAAGTCACTTTGTGAAACCATTGTGATAAATAGAGCATTTGCTCCTATAGGAGCAAATGCTCTATTTATCGCAATCGTTTCAAACTACAAAATTCTAAAAATTTCCATTTCTCTAGTTAATGCTCTTTTTCGGTAGATTTATTCCAAAGAGGTTGGATCTAAAAATAGCCTATGCGGGAATGGGTTACATGTATTAGTACACAAATAAGATAATTACATCATCCCTAGCAGACTTATAGTTAACACTTTCAACAGGTTGGGATGCACTCATGATAACTTGCAAACAGTTCTGATCTAAACCAGACATCAATTACCTCAATGTCTCATCAGAATCCCAACTGATTTACACTTGGACAAAGTTTTGGAAAGACGTAGACAAAATACAGTAAAACCCCACTAATGCCACCACCTAAGAGGTATAATTCTGGGTGCTAGATGCAGGTGGTAGCTTAATGCAGGGCAAAAGTAATGCAGAAAGCTCCTAGAAGAGCTTTCTGCATTACTTTTGTCCTGCATTAAGCAACCACCTGCTTATAAAGACACCCATGTTTATTCATTAAGTGGTCACATTAGAGGGGTTCTACTGTATGTGTCAATATTGTATGTACAAATGAAGCATACAAGTAGTGTCGAAACGGTGATGTAAGCATGTTGTTTATTTACAAACGTGTGTGAGTAACCTCAAGACGGGTAATACAAATTACACTTATCAAGGCAGAATATTCCATCACTGTTTAAGAGCAGAATCTTTTTTAGTATGAATGGGGAAAATGTGCTGAACAAATTTTTGAATGGCTTACAGTGTAGACAGATCAGAGGGATCCTTCTAGGAACCCTCTGAGCTGGGTCTACACTGCCTGTGAATGTCATGCAATGCCTTTCCCATATTCATATAGTTAAACCAGTGTTCTGTTCATAATCATAGTGTTTAGCTTCTTTAATAGAGTTACTCCATGAATATTCACATTAATCCATTCCCTCATAGGCTACTTTAAACCAGGGCTCAAGTAACAGGGCGATTTGGGAGTAAAAATCTCTCTAACCCAGCTGACTACTCCCTGTTTTGGGCCAAGGGAAAAGTTTTAATATATAGAATATAGGGAGATACAAAATCAGGACCAAAACTTCTCCCTCAAATACAATTGAACTTCTTTCTGATCAAGAGCTCTGGACAGCTTGAGCCCTGCTTTTAGACTCAACCTCTTTCAAGTATTTACTCATGAGAAAAGGAAAATGTCAGAATTGTGTAGTTTTGAAACCATTGTGATAAATAGAGCATTTGCTACTATGAAACAAATGCTAGATATTTCATAATCACAATGGTTTCAAAAAATGAATTCTACAGAGGCATAGAAATGTGTATTTATGGAGGAAAGGGTTCATAACCAGTAATGACATCATGAATATTGCTTAATTTCATGCATACAACTTAGTAATGACACATGAAATTGAACACAGGAATTCTGGCAGAATCCATGGCAGAAACTGTAGAATCATGTATGTAGTATTCCTGATCAGACAGCTCCTTCGGGAGCCATCTGATTTTAGTCTACTCTGAAAAGGCATAGAAAGGCATATCTATATGGAGTAATGTCAATAATGTCAGGCAACTGGGATCCAGATCAAATGTACAATATAAATGAAACAAAGGCCATTCAACAGATAAGCGATTAGTTCATTCATTCCATGAGATCTTTGTCTCACAACCAGCAATATGAGCTGTTCCATGATTCTAGTAATACTATCTGCAATTTTCATTTATTGTGGCTTAACAAACACTACCTATGAGTATCAATCCCTTGAATCATCAATGCTGTACAGTGAAAACTCGATTTTACTCAAACATGTACCCTTATTGATCTTTAACACAGGTGGCAGCTCAATGCAGGATGAAAGTCATGCAGAAAGCTCCTCTAGGAGCTTTCTGCATGACGTTCACCCTGCATTAAGCAGTCACCTGCCTAGAAAGACAAATTCTTCGTCATTAAAATTTCAAAGTATCGAGTTTTCACTGTATTTACGAAACGGACTGGTCTATTATCCAAAACTTGAATCACTAAAACGTAGATGGGTAAATTTTGCTAAAATGATTCCAGACAGGCAATCAGTCACATCTTGATCTTTGTAGCTGACATGTATAATCAAAGATAAAATAGACAGTTTCAACACTAAGAAACTTTAACCTGTCATAAGGTGTCTAGGAAATACTGTGTTCAAATAAATGCTGGATACAACAAAAGTAGCCAGTTTGACCTATGCTACTGACATGAACCACTAAAACACTGCAGCTGAATTGAATATATAAAGTCTGAAGTCTTAATCTGTAAATGTTGTGGCCAATTTTAAAGTTTCGGACAGACAAACAAACAGGATATTTGGAAAACAAATTGGTGTCTGCTTCAGTTTTTCTCATACAATGAATGCTTTACTCCATGAATATTGATTTAAGAAATAATGACATCATGAATATTAATTACATGTAGATTATTATTTATAATGGCACGTAGACTGTAATTATTTCATAAAACAAGAGTGTTCGATGGAACACATGTGTCACCTTCTGGGAGAAGTGTCACAATAAAAAAGAAAATGTGACGGACAGACAGACGACTGAAAAGTGATCCCTAAGTGACACACTGCCTCTAGGCAGGTGACACAAAAACAGGGCACCAGCCTGATCAGACAGCTCCTACAGGAGCCTTCTGAGTCTTCTCGGTTTGCAAACGGGTATCTAAGGAGTAAAGGGTTAAAAGACCAGTAAAAGTGTCAAACAGATTGTATCCTGATGATGATCTGGGTCCATGCATATAAAACTTTTAGTTGAGTCTGAATTCGTTCTCAAGTTTTTGATTGGTCAGAGCCTGCCTTTGGCTCAAATCTGACCAATCAAAAGCTTGAGAACCCAACTCTGACCAATCAAAAGCTTGAGAACAAACTCAGACTCAACTAAAAAGCTTTATAAGCATGGACCCAGATGCTGAGTTACTCTGCTTCTCATCTGGATCCAAACTATGTGGAATGGTTATTATAAATTGGTCAATAGTGTTGAAGGAGTTTACCAGTTTCGATTCAGACCTGGTACATTTAGTTACTTCTGGTCTGAACCTGACCTGGAATGGTGAACACTCATCTGAGTTAGTAAACAAGTCGTGGAAATATTCCTTGGGGTAGAGAAAGCCATCAGCTGCTGGGAGCTGTGGTTATATTCAGTTACAACCACCCACTCAAGCCGCTTATCACATAGCTATCATTCATTAGAAAACTAGGTCTCACAACACTATTATCATAAAACATTTTTCAATAGATAAGATTAATTCATAACATTGTATTAACCCTTTCCCTCATATAAACATGTTTTCACCCATTTGCAAACAGAGTAGACCTAGATTAGACGGCTCCTACAGGAGCCGTCTGATCAGGGTCTGCTCTGTTTGCTAAAGATATTTGATTGATCTGTTTCTTATACTTTATAAAATGCTACAATGTTTCACCTTCCATATTTCATTATAACTATTTTGGCCATGAATATTCATAAAGGTAATGAAATTTGTAATAAACATAGAACAGGGAAAGGGTTAAGAGTACTTCATAGTTACTATCTAGATTCTATGTACTTTTTTAAATCTCAATCATTGGAAATTATTTGAAAATCACTTTAGTATTAAATACTACTGTGCTTAGTTACCAAAATTTATGATGTTTAGTTTTATATGCATATATATAAATAATATAATAGTGATGTATGTTTTTATCAACATATAACGATTGGTGTATACATGTAGTTTTGTATACATATTATGATGTGAAGTTGTACATGTATATATAATTCTATGAGTTTTATATAAATACACCTGTCTGCTGTGCGACCACCCAAAACAGGTCTTATTTTTAGGTTAAAAGACAGGTGGTACATGTAGCTTAATGAAGGTTATGCAGAAAGCTCCTCTAGGATCTACTATATATATCTTTTTCAGTATGGTATAGTTAGCTTGATCCTTATACATTGTATACATAAAATGAAGTATAATTTTATTAATAAACATCTATTATTCTATATATATAATTATTGTTTACAATAATGTATAACGAAATATAATATACATAAAATCATAATGATATATAATTTCATCTTAGTATACATACAAATAATGATGCTTAGTATGATAATCACATTATGATGATCATGGTATATACAAGGGCTGATATGAGACTGGATGTGACCAGTTTGAAAATACCTCCTACATACAACCACTCATTTCTGTACAGATCAAGTCTTACTAGCAAGCTTTCTTTGAGAGAGTCTTTAAGTCCCATTATGTTATAACAAGAATTAATTTGGGCGCGCAGATAGCTATCAAATGGCTACACACGAGGTTTTGTATTATTTTTTTAAGTGCAAGGGCCATAACTCCGAAACATTTAATCAAATGATCCTCAGACTCGACTTAGCTTTAGGTCTAGATGCATTAAACATGTGTATGAAGTTTCAAAAATATCTGTCGAATAGTTTTCCCAGAAAACAGCGGACAAACTATTTGCATATTTTTCAAGGACAAGGGCCATAACTCTGAAATGAAAAATCAAATGAACCTCAGAATCAACTCAGCTTCAGATCTTGATGCATAAAACATTTGTGTGAAGTTTAACTAATATCTGTTATATAGTTTTCCAGAAAACAGCGGACAAACTATTTGCATGTATTTGCATTATTTTTCAAGTAAAAGGGCCATAACTCCAAAACGACAAATCAAATGAGCCTCAGAATCGACTTAGCTTCAGACCTTTATGCATTAAACATTTGTGTGAAGTTTCATTAATATTTCTCAAATAGTTTTCCCAGAAAACAGCGGACTAACTATTTGCATATTTTTAAGGACAAGGGCCACAACTCCGAAACGACAAATCAAATGAACCTCAGAATCTATTCAGCTTCAGATCTTGATGCATTAAACATTTGTGTGAAGTTTCATTAATATCTGTCAAATAATTTTCCCAGAAAACAGCGGACAAACTATTTGCATGTATTTGCATTATTTTTTTAAGTAAAAGGGCCATAACTCCGAAACGACAAATTAAATAAACCTCAGAATCGACTCAGCTTCAGATCTTGATGCATTAAACATTTGTGTGAAGTTTCATTAATATCTCTCAAATAGTTTTCCCAGAAAACAGCGTACAAACTATTTGCATATTTTTTAAGTAAAAGGGCCATAACTCTGAAATGAAAAATCAAATGAACCTCAGAATCAACTCAGCTTCAGATCTTCATGCATTTAACATTTGTGTGAAGTTTCATTAATATCTGTCAAATAGTTTTCCCAGAAAACAGCGGACAAACAAAATGTTGACGGACGAACGAACGAACGAACGAACAAACAAACGAACGAACGGACGGACAGGGCCACGACAATATACGACCACCTTTATTAGGTGGGCGTATAAAAAAACAATAGCTGCATGCGGCACAAAAGCTCATCTGATTTGGTGCTTGTCCAGCTAAATTAAAAAAAAATAAAGGGTCATAACTCCAAAAATTTTAATCAAGAGTTATGGTTCTTATATACATGTAGGGGTCTTCCCCTCAATGAGATCTTATCATCTACTGACCTATGAAGTTTCATGTTGATACCTCTTATACATGTACTTTTTGAGTAATGAACTACATTAAAGTTTTTGCATGCTGACACCGACTACGCATAAGACCCAGTGATCACAATAGCTTGACTGGTCCCATATTCCTCATGTTTCTGTGTGTAAGAGGACGATGTTGCATGAATAAAACCAGTCCCTTATGCTCTTGTTTATTCTCCTCTGATATCAGCCTTCAATGCAACTCTGCCTTCTCTACGTGGTTTGTAAGTTGCAATTTTATTCACTTTCTTTAAGGACAAACGCCATGTGACTATTATACAGACAGGGTTGGGCGGTAAATACCGGGGGCGGTAAATACCGCTGGTAAATACCGGTATTTACCGGTCCGGTAATTACTCCCAAAATGGCCAGTACTGGCATTTACTGGCAAATACTCCAGAAAAGGTGGAATATATTATTTCTTTGAAGTTTATTGTTTTTATAAAGGCTGTTTTAGATTGCTGGTTAGTGGAATATTGATTTAAACTGTTTCATGCCTGCCAGGTGTACTCATCAGATAGCTTATACATATTATCTAGGAGTTTCATCTGGCTATCAGAAAAGTCCTGTTTAGCTCTAAATTTAAATAATGGCATGATTCTGCTGGTATAATGTGTTAAAATCATCAGTACAACAGACCAACTCCTTTGTCTGATACTGCAGTTTGATTGGTTTAATCTGAATCATTGCCCCCTCTAAATTGTCTATATTGTGTTTGACACTTCATGTTTCATTGTGTGTATCTCTTAAATGAAAAGTGTGTATGTTTTTACAACAATTACCATAGTGGCCAGTAGAGGTGTCAAAACCGTTGTTTTGAGAGCTGACCTGACAGTAATTTGCAGTGGGTTAGGTGGCCGGTATTGTTTCTCTTATCTGTTACTCAGTTCACTACAAATGACTGCCAGTCTTTTGATTTTTATGAAACTTGGTTCATTCAAAATTCAGCTTAAACTAGAAAACTGACTCAGTTACAGAGAGGGAGAGAGCCCTGTAATCAAGGGCAGATAATTTTAGACATAGTGATCAGATTCAACCCAAAAACTATAGGTGTCTTCCTCTGATGATACTTAGCATATGCCTTAATATGAAACCAATATATGAAGTACTGTTGAGTTATCATGTCACATCAAAAGTGTTGACGGATGGACAGAAATTGTGATTCCTATAGGACTCCTGCATTTCCAAGCAGGGCCCTAATTACACCTTTTATTTTATTTTTTGGGTTGTTTACACTGCAAATACATAAGGCAAAACTTGTATATATGATAAGAGAACTAATAAAGCACATTAGGATGGTTTAAATATGTGCTAAGCCCCTAGACAAATCAAAATACCAGTAAATGCCAGTAAGTGCCAGTAAATGCCAGTAAATCCCGGTATTTACCGGTATTTACCGCCGGCACGGTAAATACTCATAAATGCCGGCATTTTGCCAACCCTGTATACAGAGGATCTTACATGAGTGTTCAATAGAAATTGTTTTATGAAACGAGTTTACTATAATAGTATGACACGAGCTTAAGCGAGTGTCATATTCATTATAATAAACGAGTTTCATGAAAACAATTTGTAATGAAGACGAATGTAAGATTCTTTTTTTATCACATACACCTAACGAAACGGCCGTCAACTAAAGCCTGTTTCATTTAAGGGCCTTAAATGAAACAGGCTATAGTTGCAGATGTTTCGGCCACTGCTTACAAACAGCGTAGGAATACAACGGACGACTCACATGGAATGCTACCATTGGCTAATGCTTATATGAGCGATACGATTGGCTAACGATTGCTAATTTGCATAAAAATGCACCAGTGCATTTCCACAATTTAAGGCACTCTGTTACGGCACTCCGGCAACGCAGATTATGTGATAAATTACAGTAGCTCACTTGCATTAAGGGGATGTTACGTCATACTTGGGATTCCCATGATATACGAAGACCCTGCTCAATTCCTCGAAATAATTTTTCGAGTGTCAACTTGCTAGTATTTTTCCAGCTTCAATTTGAATTGCTAATATTTTAAAATATCTTTGGACAATAAAAAGTAATATATAAATCAATCTCTTCAATATTTCACAAAGAAAGTTACACTAAAATATAATGGGACTGTAAAGAAAGTTTCACTCTGTAATTAGCTTGAGAAAGAAATCGCTTCTCTGAATTAAGGTCACTAGTTACCTTACGGTGAATGTAGGTCATATGGTTTTACAATGAATTTGTTCTACTGATTCAGGACGTTCAGTTCTATCAGTGATACTATTAGCTAAGATCATAGTGATATGAAATATATATCGCTGGTTGTATCATCCATTCCGAAGTAAGATGTTTATAATTGGGAAGGATAAGTGAAGTTCATGTCGGGTCAATTGATTTCACTCATTCAGACATAACTTGTCCACAAAATAACCAGGACTCTAAAACTGATTGAAAGTGATACATGACGTATATGATAGTTTTTGATACATGTACATGTAGTATGCAAATTAATCCTTTCCTCCCACATTGAATATATTCATGTAAGAAATAATTACATAATAAATATTTATTAGCTGATTTTTTTAATAGTGGGATATGTACACGGGATATTTTGGTATTGGTAGAAACTGTAGAGTCGAAGCTATTATAATTTCATATTGATAATCACACAGAGCAGATCCTGATCAGAAGGTTCCTACAGGAGCCGCCTGATCTGGGTCTACTGTTTGCAAAGACATGTTCCCTGTTCAGTTATCATTCATGTAACAAATAAATGTAATAACACCATCAATATTTATAAGCTGAATTTTTATAGCAGCGTACAGTATGTACACAGGCATGTTTGGTAATTAATGGTATTGATAGAAACTGTAGTCGGAGATATTATAAATTTACAAGCAAACAGAACAGACCATGATCAGATCCCTCCTACAGGATCTTGGATGCTAGTACCTAACTTATAACAGCCTTGTGTAGCGCCGCCAATTGGGATGCCCGTCAAGTTTCAAATAACAGCCGTGTAAACCTTTTTACCCATTACTCCATAAATATGCCGATCTAAACAGAGTAGACAAATATTTTGACGAACAATTGCAAGCCCCGATTCAATTTGGAGGAGATTAAATTTCTTGATAGCCGATACAAGACAAGATATTTGGCAAGCCTCTGTGAATGACAGCTAGATCTATGTCAGTTAACACCATCTAAATGCATCAGATTCAATCATATATGTTTACAGGGTAATTAATTTAACATGTCATCAATGAATGTCCTGCGTTCTAGATTATCTGTTATAGCTGGGCTATTAATCTTTAGTTTTACTTGTAGCAAGACGGGTTGCTCCGATATTTTTTGATTACCGACAAAATTTCTTGGTACATGTAGCTCCGGGCAATGATTTGTTGGACATTGCATATTGGTATCATATCTTTTGTTAATAATGGTATCCAATTTCCAACCGCAAATATGCTCTCTACTTTTGAGTTGAATTTTTTATATAATCTGATTATTGTATATGAAATCAAATAAAAGCAAACATATATGCAACAAATTGAAGAGTCTTCTGTTCCTGACTGAACATCTTTTAAATTTATGGCTGTATGTCTAGAAAAAATGTACATGTAAACTTGTAAGAAACAGGATGCAGTGATACTTATGTAATAAATTTCTGTTTTACGATTCATGTATCAAATACAACTTATACAATAGACAAACATATTGTATCAAAAGCCTGTTAAAATTCTGTGGACTCCCAGAAATGCATGAACTCCTGATTTGCAAGAACAGAAAAGCAACAACTGCAAAATAGACATTTTATTTTAATTTTTACCAAAGGCTTGGGGTGGCAAATTGACAATCAATAGCAATTTCTACATTTCATGCTTGTAGATTTGAACATAAATTTTGACTATTTCAAGTTTTCAACTTAAATGAATTTATGACCTCCACATTAAAATTCAATGTATCATGAAACTGAGATTGTAAATCATTAATTGTCATTGCAACATCTTTGCAAACTCAGTGGGCCAAGATCAGACGGTTCAAGCAGCAGCTGCCAGATCAGAGCCTGCTGTGTTACCTTTAACCCATTACCTCATAATCATATGTTATTTTAGATACAACCTCTTGGAATATGTCTACCCAAAAGGAGCATTAACAAGAGAAAAGTAAAATTTTAGAATTTTGAAACCATTGTGATAAATAGAGCATTTGCTCCTATATCAGTGTTCTCATTAGGATTGAATTTTACCGAGTCCCTGGGACCCAGGGCATCAGCAAAAGTTGCGTCCCAAGCAAATTCAACTGAGTCCCAGATAATTTCATTCCTGCTTTTGTAATGGAGATTTTTTGAACCATTAAATGTAAAGGGGTAAAATTATTTAAGACTTACAATGATGTATCATTTAACATAAAAAAGATAAGTGATACAAGCACTGTATAATAAGGTATTTCTTGATGCTTTGATTTGAAGTGCACGACGACGAGCATAGTGATCTGAGCTGAGGATCACTGTATCCGCTGGTACGTAAAAGCGGTTTTCACTTCATTTTCAGTGCATACAAAGCATCACATGGTAATTCTATTGGTTTCAGGGCCAACATCATTTACTTACAAGTCTTTAAACTCTCGATCTCGCACCCATAACGCTTTAAAGTTCCTGGTGTGTTCAACTTTTTACTAGCAGACGCCATCTTTTTTCAGCACCCAAATGTCATTACTACGCGACAGAACGGTTCTCGTAGAATTAAATAATTTTAGATGTTGACATTAGGGTGGAAATCGTAACCAGTCAATGCAGGTGCCCTCCTACGTACCTGGAATAACCCAGGACTCGATATTAATAGATGCGTTGCAATTTCGGAAAAAATGTCAAGAAAACGGAGTGAGAATCACTTTGTTTATTGATCCGGATTGATGTAAAACCGAGTTTCAGTTGTAAATTTACCTGGATTCATTTATATCGGTAAAATTTCGATCATTGATCTTGCGTCCCATGGACGCAACGCACTTTACTATTTTGCGTTCCAACGATTTTCGGTGCGTATTTAGATATGATTACGCCGTAAACGGGAACACTGTATATCACAATGTTTTCAAGAAGTGGTTATAATAATTACAGAGGCGTAGAAAGGTGTATTTATGGAGGAAAGGGTTAAAGGAATAATATATATATGTATGTAGATTCTACAGTGGAGTAAAGGGTTTATTCGTCAAATTGATATACATGTATAGTGAAATGTAGAAATCTCCAAGTATGAAATATATAAATGGGAACTTCATTAAATTTCAACATTTTTCAGTTTTAATCCTTTGTCTACATGTTTCACTCACACATGTATGATACAATAAACATTTGTATGTGAATCAATCACATTTTACAATTCTCTAAGTTTAACCTTTTCCTTCAAAAAGACGCTTTTTCGCACTTCTGCAAACACAATAGACCCATATCAGACGGCTCCTGATGGAGCTGTCTGATCAAGGTCTGTTCTGTTTGCTTACAAATAGATTTATAATTGACTTTATTCACAGATACAGACTCTACCAAATGTGTATCACTGAGGGCTTTGTTGCCATGTTTTCCAATGTGTTTGTAAAGACAATTTAGAAAAATTAAATCCATAAATTTCATCATCTTTTATTCAACAGTCATGTACAAACATTTGAGTTCAGAGACAAGTAGTCAGCATTCCTCAGTCAGAATAAGAACTGTTTGATCCACAGGGGGCCATTTCGTGGGTCTAGATGGTCTAAAAAGTCCAAAAAAAATGATCGGGTTGATTGTGTGTTATACTACATGTACAAGGTGTCTAACTGCCGATTTGCAGATTTAGAGATTTCTTGACCCATTCGAAATAACGCCCGGTTTCTGACAGCCAAGAAGGATTAACCACTAACTTTTGGTATGACCGTGAAGCTGGGACATTGTATTTTTCAAATAATACAACTTTTGATACATTCCGGCCAAGCCGTAGCCAGTGCCAACGTGAAATTCCTATGCATAATACGCCGATTTTGCTTACTCGAACGAGAAGTCGCAACGATTGTCGATTGGTCCCCTTGTAAAACGACCATAATCGTGATGCCTCGGGACAAATCGATTGTGCAATCAATACATACCACAAAAAGCTTTTGTTTACCTCTCAAGCTCTCTGCAGACACTGATGCAGATTCGAAATGCAGACGAATTTTCGTTTAATAAGGTAACTACGAGTCATGTGACCCGCTTCCTTTACAATAACAACATCCGGGTGCCTGTTATCTTGCTTACCCTACATGTATAAGCGTTAACGAGAATGCAAGGTCAATCAGGTGCCTTGTTACAGACCAAGTAGGAAGTGGGTCACGTTGTTGCGACTTCTCGTTTGAGTTTACGCAAAACGGGTGCTACTAAACAGAGTCTGGTAGAGTCTGGAGGCTTTTTAAGAAGATTAAGTGCATTTTCAAGATCATACTGCTGTTATATAACATTATTTAGTATGTTTGCAGCTATAGTAATTAATATCCATTTTAAAATGAGCGTATAATAGCTTGAAAACATCCGGTAAATGTTACCCGGTAATGACCGACCTATGTCGGATAGAGTCTGGTCAAGTATTATCTAGAAGCCCTATTAGTATAAGAATACCCTGAATTGTATCAGTAAACATTCTACATACATTAATAAGTGATTTCATCATAAATTCAAAAGCAGTATGTTGGCCTAAACTTCCGTTTTCATCTCCAGACTCTACGTACACTACCCTCCGAAATTTCGCCAGACTGCAGTCTGGAAAAAGCGAAATAATAATCTGTTATACAATACATATCAAGTGCATACTGCTTTTATATTTATGATAAAATCACTTATTGATATAAGCAGAATGTTTTCTGATAAAATTAAGGGTATTCTAATACTAATAGGGCTTCCAATACTTGACCAGACACTACCCGACTTACGTCGGCCATTACCGTGTCACCAGGGTAATATTTGACGGGTATTTTCAAGCTATTATATAGGCTATTTTGATAAGGATATTACCTGTTACAGCTGCAAACATACTAAATAATGTTATTTATCAGCATTATAATCATGACAATGCACCTAATCGTCTTTAAAAGCCCCCAGACTCTACAAGACTCTACCGGACTGTACCAGACTCTGTTTAGTATCACCGGTGTGTTTTGTAGGAATATCACGTCGGCTTAGTCGGAATGTATCAAAAGTTATATTATTTGAAAAGAACAATGTCCCAGCTTCACGGTCGTACCAAACATTAGTGGTTATTCCATCTCAGCTGTCTAAAACCGGGCGTTATTTCGAATGGGTCGGGAAATCTGTGAATCAAATTTTTTTTACTTTTTAGACCATCTAGACCCACAAAATCGCCCACTGTGGTTTGATCAATGCAAATTAATGTGTGACAATACTTATGATGAGTCCAGCACACTGGAAGAAGTTGAAAATTTGTACAAAGAAATTGAACAAAAAGTACCCTGACAATGGTTATACAAGAGTTACTTTTTAGAGTATAGTCTTAAGATGGTAATCGAGGAGGACCAACATTAGGGATACATGTGTAAATAGTGTTGAACAAGATGTCGGGTTTACAATGTTCTAACTTAGCAGAATCTACATTTTCTCACACGTTTAAGCCAGCATTGGCCAGAATAAGCTCTAATGATTGACAAACAGTGCATAAACTCACCAGTTTAAAATACACCAATTGATCTGGTTCTACACTGTTAATAAAGTTCAAAAGTTGGATGCTGCACAATGGGGGTCAATATCAACTATATTAATTATTTTAGTTTCTGTTAGACAGGTAAAAATGGTACAAGTAGCATGTTAAAACGTAACATAAATTATATAATACAAACCCCTCTTCTTAGCGATTTCAACATCAGCTGTCAATACTTTAGGTAACAGAGCGTATGTCAAGCGACCTTGACCGCTTTGACAACCAGCACTATGTAAAATCAATATGAACAGCATGTCACCGGTGACCGCGTTGAAATTATGAATGAAACTTACCCAATCACTCCTGGAAAACTGTACATTTTTCCACGAGGCTTCCATGGAGTCAGTCCCCCATCTTCTCTCAAATAGTGCTTGTTGGACGAATGATTTAAACCGTATGTGCTTGCACGATTGTCTCTTTTTCGTTTGAACTGGTTTTGCTGATTCTGAATACTGTATTGTCTGTTTGTAGCTGCGTGTTTCTGGTCTAAATTGTTCGTAAAATCTAGTGGAATGTATTCTTGAGGTTTTTGGTCCAAGTTCGGATTTGAATTGTTGAGGGACATGTTGTCCACGCCTATTTCTGCCTCCCAAATGCTCGTCCATAAGTCGTGCGCCAATCCTAGCTGTTCAGGCGGATACCAAGCAATTCTTGGATCCATACACTCTAAATGATAAATCCAGTGCGATAAAAGTCTCCGTTTTCGATGAATTCAGCTAGGACGTTCTGTTAAAAAAATAAGTTAAAATTGCTGTTCAGCATGTTCGAATTTCACAATCTAATGACCCTCTGTGCGCATGCGTACGTCAAGTTGAAGCTATTTTAAGAATCCGAATAAAACGAAAATTAATATCTCGCAACACTATTATTATTTATGGTAATCACAAAATAGATCCATTTTATTCGTTTTACAAACAGACAACAAAATGAGATTTAACCTTTTTTCTCTTACAGTTATGCCGTGAAAATATATTTCTTACTACATTATTAAATGTACTAACATAATGCTGTGGAAACATATCACTACGCTAAATTTTAGATTGTAACATGTTATCACGAAGTAAATACATCTGTATTTACTTCGTGATGTTATGCTCCATTTAACAGACTGGAAATTTCCAGAAATTTATGGTACTCTATCGGAGTATATGTACCAGTGACCTATTTATTGACCAGCCTCTCAAACATATATAGGCCTGCTAGGGACCCGGGACTGAACAAAGGTTATGGCTAGGAACTATTTTATGGTTACTGCAAGACACTTGTCAAAACTTACTACTAGGCACTATGAGCAATGACACTGTGCAAAGCACTGCGTGGGCACTGTTACTTCAAGCATTGCACATGAGCTGCAAAGTACTGGGACGAACTTTAATTAAAAGTGGTCTATTTTGGGACTGGAAATTTCTAAAAACCAAAAGAAGGTCGGATTAGGGAGGGAGTGGTGGGGGGGGGGGGGGGGGGGGGCTGTATACAACTTTCATGGCATGTTCCTGCGTTTTACAAACTCACTGGTCTCGGGTGAAAACTGTCAATTAGATTACATTCTTTTTATATAATTATAAACATAATTTAATATGTTTAGGATGACATGGACAAAGTTTTGAGCGGACGAGAATTCATCTAGATTGCCCGTTTTATGTTCAGGTACTTCAGATAAATCGCCAATGGCTACTAGATTTTCTGATTGTGTTTATTTCACAATTTTCATAACAATTTATGCCATTTTCTTATGATTCTTACTATATAATTATTTGGCTACTACTATTTAAATTCTAGCGCCAACCCAGAGTTAGAGGATCATCTAAGGATAATTTCCGTGAACTTTGGTCAAACAGTAGACATGTAATTTTACATCATCAAAACAATAGTATAAATGGCTTGGTTCAGTTCAATTTGTTCATGTAGTTTGTATAATTATGCTGATTTCATTTTGCAAATATTGAAATGGCCGTTTTAATAGCGTGATTACTGCACTGGACACACATTTTGTTTACTAATAATATGTTCTGTGATTGTTATTTTTGCTCATAAATATATTAAATGTACCGATTAAGAGGGCCTCGGGGTAGATTAGCCATTTGGCTAACCGAGCTACCCTTATTAGATAAAGTGTTTTATTCATTCATTCATTTAGATTAATTGGGTTACTCTGAAAGCCTTTCATTCATTCATCCATTCAATTCATCGTAAACCTTGTGCATACAGTTTGGATCCAAATGAGGCATTGAATAACTCAACGTCTCATCAGGTTCAATTAGTATACACTCTTACTGCATTTTTTCTAAATTTGAAGCAGAGGACAATTTAGTTTAATTAATACTGAGCAAAAATATTTTCTCGTATTTATAGTAACAGAGTTAGAGGATCATCTAAGGATAATTTCTGTGAACTTTGGTCAAACAGTAGACATATAATTTTACATCATCAAAACAATAGTATAAATGGCTTGGTTCAGTTCTATTTGTTCATGTAGTTTGTATAATTATGCTGATTTCATTTTGCAAATATTGAAATGGCCGTTTTAATAGCGTGATTACTGCACTGGACACACATTTTGTTTACTAATATGTTCTGTGATTGTTATTTTTGCTCATAAATATATTAAATGTACCGATTAAGAGGGCCTCGGGGTAGATTAGCCATTTGGCTAACTGAGCTACCCTTATTAGATAATGTGTTTTATTCATTTAGATTAATTGGGTTACTCTGAAAGCCTTTCATTCATTCATCCATTCAATTCATCGTAAACCTTGTGCATACAGTTTGGATCCAAATGAGGCATTGAATAACTCAACGTCTCATCAGGTTCAATTAGTATACACTCTAACTGCATTTTTCTAAATTTGAAGCAGAGGACAATTTAGTTTAATTAATACTGAGCAAAAATATTTTCTCGTATTTATAGTAATGACAGCGTGGGTAAATGACAAATATGCGGTGCTTTCATCCACCTGAATCAGGGTCATGGTATTTATGCATTTCATTTTTTTGTGCATCACTTAATATATTATAGCTTTATATATCAACTATTTGGATACTAGTGGCAAATCAAAACTACAGATTGGATCCAGATTAGACGCCAAGTTACTCTGAGTTTTATCAGGATCCCTATGCGCGTCCTTAAAGAATATATATATACAAATTGAAGCAGACAACAATTATTAATTATCCAGACGCAACATTACTGAATTTCTGAACATTGATTTCTTGTGCATATAGATCTTTGGTTTACTGTTTTGTATGAAATGCGTTTGTTTGAGGGCCCCAACGTAGGTTAGTCATTATGACTAATTGAGCTACCCTCGTTAAATAAAGTATTTCATTCATTCATTCAGTTGGGATACACGTAGATACTGATGGCTAGGAAAACACGTAGATACTACATGTAATTGATAACACTGAGTGGGAAAATCACTTAAATACCGATGAGAGGCGAGACAAATATATACTGATGAGAGGGGATACCCATAGATACTGATGAGAGGGGATATCCGTAGATACACTGATGAGAGGGGATATCCTTAGATACTGCTGAGAGGGAATACCCGTATTATAGATACCGATGAAATGGGATACCCACAGATACTGATGAGAGGGGATACCCGTAGATACTAGTGAGAGGGAATACCCTTAGATACTGATGAGAGGGGATACGCTTAGATACTGATGAGAGAGAATACCCGTAGATACTGATGAGAAGGGGTACCCATAGATACTGATGAGTGGGAATACCCGTAGATACTGATGAGAGGGAATACCCTTAGATACTGATGAGAGGGGATACCCTTAGATACTGATGAGAGGGAATACCCGTAGATACTGATGAGAGGGGATACCCGTGGATACTGGTGAGAGGGGATACCCTTAGATACTGATGAGAGGGGATACCCTTAGATACTGATGAAAGGGGATACCCTTAGATACTGATGAGAGGGGATACCCGTAGATACTGATGAGAGGGGATACCCGTACAGATACATGTTGACAGCGGAACTGCAGAGAAGAACCCAATCGTTAGAGATGAGATGTAACATGAGGATACTCGACGGTCATCTCTTACAAGGACCATCTATCACCAATGAAGAGGTCCGCATGCAGTCGGGATCGGGCACTGATTGGTCCCTATCAAGAGCTTCTCACTACATAGCTAAGGAAAGGAAGTTGAGACGGCATGGTCATGTCTCCCGCTCAACAGACCCCACCAAGACAATTCTGCAGGGAACAGGGAATGGAACAAGAAGGCGAGGAAGACAAACAAAGAAATGTGAAGATAACGGAGTGGACAGGTTTGAACTTTGCAACATCTCAAAAGAACTGCAGTAGAAATGACAAAGTGGAAAGCAAAGACATATATAAGGTCTCCGTGGAAAGAGATTGTCACGAAGTCGGCTAAGATGCCCATACGACCGACTAGTTTACAAGAAAAGTGAAGTGAAGTGCATGAAGCGAAGTGCGGAAAAGACGCAAATACCAATAAGTGGGAAATCATGTAGATGCTGATGGGCGGGGATACGCGTAGATAGTGAGTGGTGGGGACATGTAGATACTGATGGGCGGGGATACGCGTAGATAGTGGTGGGGACATGTAGATACTGATGGGCGGGGGTACGCGTAGATAGTGGTGGGGACATGTAGATGCTGATAAAAGGAGAAACACGTAGATGCTGATGAGCTGAAAAACATGTAGATACTGGTGAGTTTGGAAATACGTTTTTATACCAATCAGTGGGCGTACATGTAAATGTGAATGGGATAACACGTAGATATTGATGGATCGGAAAACACGTATATGCTGGGGAGTGGGAAAACATATACATGCTGGCGAGTTGGGAAATATGTGAAAACATATACATGCTGGCGAGTTGGGAAATATGTGAAAACATATACATGCTGGCGAGTTGGGAAATATGTGAAAACATATACATGCTGGCGAGTTGGGAAATATGTGAAAACATATACATGCTGGCGAGTTGGGAAATATGTTGATACCGACGAGTGGAAAACAAGTAGTTACTAATAAAGCGCTCGTAAAACATCTGTAGTGATCGAAACATGCAGATGCTGATGAGTGGTGAAACACATAGATACTGACGAGTAGGAAACACCTAGACACTGAGGAGTGGAAAAAACAATTAGATACTGTTAAAGCGCTCGTAAAACGCATTATACTAATAGAATAAAGCATGGGTTTTGTTAAAGACGGGGGTTTCTATACCCGAGGTTGGTCTGTTCCAGTCGGAAACGAGCTTTAGCGAGTTTCCGATAGGAACAGACCAACCGAGGGTATAGAACCCCCCGGCTTTAACAAATACCATGCTTGATTATTTTTCTCGCTGAAATACACCCTAAAACCAAGAAAATAAACGAATTTGTGAAGTACTACTTTACATTGCGTAATACGACTTCCATATCTAATAGCAACAGACCGCAGCATAACTTTAGGCGTGACACCATGCATAAAACGTGCTGTTGTCGTACCGCTAGACCATGTAGGCGATTCTCGTGCTCACGCGCTGTTGTTGACCGGTTTTAATTATACCTATTACGGGCCTAAGGTAAACAATGGACGCGAATGCTACAGCGTTTTGACCTAAGCTAGATGAACGCCGGGGTGTGAGTATTTCCAGGAGCACCGACAATGAACTGTTTTTAGTGATAGACATATTGAATGAAATTCCGTGTAAACGTCGAAAAGAAAACAGTGGCCCAGAAGCAGCATAAATCGTCGAAGTGTCAAAGAAGTGTATAGTTTTGCTGCCGTTGTTGTGCCTGTATTTTGAAGAATTAAATTGATGCAGGAGAGCAGAAAATTGGTTTTATGCAAGAATAGCGTTAATACACGTTTGTTTTCGAGTCCCTCGGGACACTGCAGATGTTACTGCCCAAAAAACGTGTATTAACCCTCTAATGACGTCATTTGTTATGACAACCACAAGCGTTACGTTTTGGCGTAAATATAAATGACTGAGTGACTACAAAACAACGTCTTCGGTTAATTAAATAGGCTTTTAAAGTGTTTATATGATAAATAGAATTTCATATTCATGCTAATTACTTATATTAATTTCAATTCATAAGGTTGTTGCCTATAGAAATGTTGGTATAATTCTGTAAGAAGTCCTTCCCTTGTATTGATTTTACCCAATCGCGCGTATGAATACACTAGTCACGGGGTGTTCCAGATAAGGATTTCTAGTACGGCTATTTTTAGTAACTCAGCTTATCTAGCACGACTGAGAAGCGAGAAAGATTGATCCTGATCTGTAGTGAAACATGCAGATGCTGATAAGTGGTGGAACACATAGATACTGATGAGTAGGAAACACATAGACACTGAGGAGTGGAAAAAACAAGTAGATACTGGTAAAGCGCTCGTAAAACGCATTATACAGATTGATCCTGATCTGTAGTGAAACATGCAGATGCTGATAAGTGGTGAAACATATAGATACTGAGGAGTAGGAAACACTTAGACACTGAGGAGTGGAAGAAAAAAACAAGTAGAAACTGATTGGTACTGATGAGTTCGGAAATTGTGTAAATACGGACGAGTTGGGAAACGCATACTGAAGAGTAACACAATATAGAAACTGATACTGGTGAGTGACGAAACACGTAAATACTAATGAGTAAGGACACGCGAATATACCGGTGAGTGACGAAACACATAGATACTCGTACTGATAAAAGCGTGTTATGTGGGTGGGTGTGGTGGCGGGGGGTGGGGTGCAAATGTACTGATGTGGTTTGCATGGGTGCGTGCGTAGGCGGAGGATATGCCTAGAAAACGTGGGTTTCTATTATTTATTAATCAACTGATGACTAATTGATGACCGAGTCCGAATTTTACCATACATGGCTAATGGATTTCCGAAGAAGAGAAACTGATGTTTATGGTCCCTGATTCCTTAACGTATCTAGCGTAATGTAATAATACCAGTCCTGTTGTGATTTTAATGAACACACAATCATATTATATTATCTTGAGACCAAACTTGCAATACCATCATATGCCGAACGTTGAGTGAGGAAGCCACAAATACCAGTTTTAAAGTCTTCGGTAGAAAGTACGCTACCGATTGAGGTGTTTTGTTGTTGTTGTTGTTGGGGTTTTTTTGGGGGGGAGGGGGGGGGGGGGAGGGATTGCAATTATTAACCCATTCACTCATAGACTATATTTAGATCCCACCACTTTGATTAAATCTACCGAAAAGGAGTATTAACTATAGAATAGGAACATTTTAGAATTTTGTAGTTTGAAACCATTCTGATAAATAGAGCATTTGCTCCTGTATTTTTCACAATGGTTTCAATAGGTGATTGTTATAGAGGCGTAGAAAGGCGTATTTATGGAGGAAAGGATTACACGTACCAGGATGCAGACAGTCTATACTTTTTTGTCGCATTGAAAAATCGCAATGAGTGAATCTGCGCAATTAATATGTACATATATGTAGATTAATTCGAGTAAGTTCTAAATAAGTTCGTAGGTTTGTAAAGAGTAAGTTCGTAAAGAGTAAGTTGGTAGGTTTGTAAAGAGTAAGTAATTTAGTACGTGAATGCGATAAGTGTGAACTGTAATACACATATGCAATTAATAAATTACGTATACATCCTGTATTGTGCCTCTTTATTCTTCATCAAACGCTGTATTATGATCGCTCTTTAGAATCGTCTTCGAGAAATATTTCATACAATACTTTATGACCCTGACATGGCGCTAACTGCTCAAAGGGACACAATAACATTATAATGTCATGAATGTAACTCTTGAGTGATCTCCCTTTATTCAAAGAAAAAATATAAATTGTAGAACAAAACCTCTAAATGTGAACCCCTCTAAACGGGGCGTTATTTAAATTTAGTATAAATATCGGTCTTAGAGACAGGTGGTGGCTTAATGCAGAGTGAAAGTCATACAGGAAGCTCCTCTAGGAGCTTTCTGCACGACTTTCACCCTGCATGAAGGAGCCACCTGCCTAAAAGTGTCTAACTTCATCTCTACTAGTATTCCGGTTTAGAGGGTGTTTACTGTATAATACTGAGCCTTACAAGACGGCACACGCTCTCATATGAACTTTCTGCATTACATTTGCCCAGCACTAACTCTTTCCCTCACAAAGATCACAGGTGCGTTACGAAAACTACAATTATAAACTCCAGATTTATCAGAAATATTTCAAAAACTACATATTATAATTATGTCATAGATATGCACCATAAATCAAATCCGGTATGTTGCAAAAACATTTGTTTTTTTTATAAACGCGCGTACTCAAATACAAATACTAAAACCGTCATCTCTCCACCAAACCCTTATGAATGGTCACAACATAGGGTTTGGCGGAGAAAAAAAGAAGTTACTCTGGAAAATGTTTTAATTTACGCATCTTATCTGGACCACTGATGTAATTATAAAACAACATTCTATGAATATTCAGACAGTGCTAAATTCTTGCATTAATATTCATTAATGTTTTTTGGGAAAGGGTAAACAATGAAATACCAGGATGCAAACAGAGTCTACACTTTTGTCACATTATTTGAAATATCGCAATGAGCGAATCTGTACAATTGATACGTACATGCATAGAGATGAACCATTTACTCCATAGATACGACTTTTAACGCCTTTGCAATCAGGGGCCATGCTTATAAAGCTTTTTAGTTGAGCCTGAGTTCGTTCTCAAGCTTTTGATTGGTCAGATTTGAGTTCTCAAGCTTTTGATTGGTCAGATTTGAGCCAAAGGCTCAAATCTGATCAATCAAAAACTTGAGAACGAACTCAGACTCAACTAAAAGTTTTATAAGCATGTATCCCGGCCCTGCTCTATTTGGTTATGGAATTGTATATAGGCCTATCTGTTAAAGTAAAGTTAATGAATTTGTTGAGTATTAGCAGAAACTGAAGGGTCAGCCCCAGTCTGATAGCATGAATGGATATCGCGTATTCACAATTTCTTCAAATACTATTTTTCTAAAAATCTCTACAAGCTCGATATTGATATCGGCGAAAAGTCATTACTTTCCGTTTTAAATCGAAAGTAAGGACTTACAAACCGACATTAATGACTTTCGCCGATATCAATATCAAACTTGTAGAGATTTTTTAGAAAAATAGTATTTGAAGAAATTGTGAATACGCGATATCCATTCATGCTATCAGACCGGGGCAGTGCCTTATAGACCATTTATATGGTGTTTCGACTTGAATTATAGCGTATAAAATTTCCATTTCGAACCTCAGAGTCAACCTGTGTCCTAGCGGGGTTGGTTGTCACTTTGGCGACTCGTGGTAAAAGCGTGTTAATATTCTGAGAAAAGGTAGACGACTGCTCATCAAGAGTGATGATTTCTTTGATCAATGAGACACAGTTTACGGAAATCGGTGATCAAATACGCTTTCAAGGACGATTACAGTGAATGAACACATCGATTTTTGAGCAGATTTCCGCCGGAGTTGCATACCTCTTACTTATCATATAGAGCAGGGGTGTTCGCGAAAAACAACAACTTTTATTTCATTTTTTGGTTGGGTCAGAAACAACAACTTTTATTTCATTCTTTGGTTGCGTCAGAAAACTATATTTTGGCATGTTTTAGATACTTATGACATGTGATTAAAAATGTATTTGAGATGGAGTTGTTGTTGTTATTGTTGAGACAGTCTATGCGAAGGGCACCTGTGATCTGGGCTTACTTTGAGTGTAAAGGCACCAAAAGGCGATTATAATATGAGGGAAATGGTTACGATCGATATATCTACTGGACTTGTCACACTCCCACTTTTACGATGAATGTTTTCGTTTAGATGAAACTAGGCTCAGATAAGCAAACAGAGCAGATCAGAAGGTTCCTACAGGATTCGTCTGATCTGGGTCTGATCTGCTCACAATGACATGAAACAGTGTGTACATGAGAGAAACGGTAAATTATATACAGTGTACATGTACAAACGTATTGCATAACAGTAATGTATACACTACCTGTATAAATAAAAAATATTCAATATTGATAGCAATGCTTAATGCTCTTACCTATTTCACGCTCCTTCCAAAACTCATATACTATTCTGCTGATTCAACAGAGCAATAATATATTTTTTACAGTCAATGGAAATCGATGAATAGAAGACCTAACAATCTATTACTTGTGACAACTCACCTTCAGCTCTTATTGGACAAACCGTTTTTCAAAAATGCAACAAAACGAAAGTGAAAGTAGAAATACATCCAGAGGTGACTCATGGCTGATTATGGCGAGAAAGCCGGTGCGCTATGCTAAATGCGAAATGTTAAATGCGATTTGCGAAAAGCAAAATACCAAAGGCTTAATGACAAATGCCAATTGCTATTTGGGGACTTCTAAATACTAATTGCTAATCACATTGTACTGAATGGTTGAACTGGATAAGTCAATTTGGAAGGCAGGCGAGATCTGTATTTTTTCCCAATATACATACAGTACTATATATTTGTCTTCTTCGTGCGTCGAGATAACATAAACTGATATCATACTAATTGTGAACCTCTCGCCATGCGAAATGCAAAATGCTAAATGCGATTTGCAAAATGCGATTTGCTAAATGCAATTTGCTTAATGCCAAATGATTGAAACCACCAAAAGATCACGTTTCGCACGAGGCAGTGCTTTGATCTACATAAAGTGGGATAAAGATAGATATACTTGGAGACAAACTTTTGTTTGCATTTTAAACATTGGGTTTGAATCAGATTCTAGGATTTTCCTAAAGCACAGGTATTTCGCATTTAGCATTTCGCGTTTAGTATGGCGCACCAGCCTTCCATACTATGGTACATTAGGATTCGTTGCAAATGATCTGGGTGAAGATATCAACCAACTGAGACCTGAGTGTTTAGCACTTTAATCAGGGTCCCTGCTTATAAAACTTTTAGTTGAGTCTGAGTACGTTCTCAAGCTTTTGATTGGTCAGATTTGAGCCAGAGGCTCAAATCTGACCAATCAAAAGCTTGAGAACTCAAATCTGACCAATCAAAAGCTTGGGAACGAAACTCAGACTCATCTAAAAGCTTTATAAGCAGGGACCCAGATTCTTCTTTTTCGTCTCCCTTCTTCTGATACCATACGCAAACAGACCACTTCCTGATCAGGTGACTCCTATTACAGGAAACGTTTGCTCCCTCTGCTCTATTCGCCAAGGCGTTTATAATATTGGCACCCTTTAAAACCCTTCGCTTGCTATCACATCAATATACCTACCTGTATATAGTGAAGACCCAGATGAGACAGCTCCTGCAGGAGCTGTCTCATCAGGGTCTGCACTGTTTACAAGTTGATTGTGCAACCAGTGCACTTCACAGCAGTGATTGCACAGCACACACTCCTGCATGCTCTATATAACAATTATATAGAGCAGGGGTGTTCGCGAAAAAAATGTTGTGTTTTTATTTTTATTTTTATACGCCCGTTCAATAAACGGGACGTATAATGGAATGGCGTTGCCTGTCCGTCCGTCTGCCAGTCCGTCTGTCTTTCTGTCTGTAGCATCTCTAACTCAAGTTGCGCTTGATGGATCCTTACCAAATTTAAACATAATGTTTATCTGGACATGCTACAGTCAATTTGGACAACACTCCCCCCCCCACCCCCCCCCCCCCCCCCAAAAAAAAAACCCCAACAAAACAAACCCAAACAAACAACAAACCCACACACTTGTTCGAAAATACAAACGTTATTTAAAGTTGCTCTTGCGACAAGGCATTTCACGGCGATGTGATTTACAAACTTTGTAATTTAGTTGAAAACATCCATTCTCAAAGTCTTTTCAGTAAACGCATGAAAAAATCCTGAAAGGGATTAAAATCCAATGATATTGCAACGTATTGAATGTTTGATGATTGATCCCTCTACAATAGATCATCACGCGCATCCCTTTGCTATGATGACGATCTCCCAAATCCGGAGACAGAAAGAGGATAATCGGATAATTGTACGTATACATGTACCATTAACCTATTCCCTCATAGGCTATTTTTAGACCCAGCTTTTTTGAATAGTCTACCAAAAAGGAGCATTAAGTAGAGAAAATGAAAATTTAGAATTTGGTAGTATTGAAAAGAGCATTCTATGGAACAATTTCTCTATTTATCACAATGGTTTCAGATAGATAGTGACTTTTACAGAGGCATCAAAAGGCGTCAATATGAGGGAATGGGCAGTGGCTTCTCTACAGTTTCTTGTCTTCAGAAATGTAACCTTTTTTTTAAAAAAAAAACCTACAAAAACAAACAAAGCGCAGAAAAAATATTTCAATGTGTGTATTTATTTTCATAATGCGCTGTATAATCGGGACGTCTGAATGTATTATGTATATTTTGTTTTCCAAATGCGTCAATATTTTGCCATTTCATTCATAGCAGCAGTAGCAGTAGGCCTACTAGCATATCTAGTCCTTGTAACTAGTGGACGAACACACTAGAATTCATTTGTAAACATTTCATAATACGCTGTATAATCGGACCATTGTAACGCATTATGAATGGCTTTTCATAATGCGCCACTACTTTGCCATCTTGACGCGTTATGAAAAAGTTTAACCCTTTCGGCGCCAAATTTCTAATTGTCGTCTGCAATCCAACTTTGTTAAATCATACAGTAAAATAAGGAAATGAGATAAATAAATGCAAATTTCAAAGGAATAAAGTACATATATAGAACTGGAGATTGATACAAATAGTGAAGTCCCTGATCAGACGCCGCCTTGAAAAGGCGGCGTCTGATCTGGGACTGCACTATTTGTCGTGGTGGATTTACTCGACTGTGGCGGTGAAAGGGTTAAATTCTCATTCATAGCAGTAGTAGCAGAACTGGCATAATGAATATTTGTTAGCTCCGCATTTTTATAATGGTACAATGTTTATGAAAAGAGGCTCTTTGATAACGGCAGAAGCCGTAAAAGTGATGTCTCGTTAATCCGGAATTCGTTAATCCGGAAAACTCGCGATCCGGACGAAAGTCGAGGGGAACGGATTTTTTGTGCAGTAAATTGACTTGTTACATCCGGAAATTCGCGTTCCGGAACCGGACATAGATTTCCGGTAACCAATCTATGTATTTGTGACTCGTTAATCCGGCCGGTCCGTAGCCCCTGGGCTTAATTTGGGCAATTCCCTGACAAGTAACAATAGTGCACCGCGGAGGTGCGAATTCTCGTGTTTACAATCACGGGCATGGGTAAAACAACCCCCGACTGTGTGCAAACTGTTTTCGAAAGGAATGTTGTGTATTTTTGGAGTTGACTGTCAGGTATCTGATACACAAACTGATAAGGCGGGCTACCATCATAGAGGATCAATGTATAATTGCATAACTTTATCTCTTATGGCTATGGACACAGCAGGAGCACAGCTGGAAACTGTATATAAGGGGAGGGGGAGGGGTCACTTATATAAGGAGCTTTGAAATGCCTTTAATTGGTTTGATATTCTTTAATGTTCCTTAATGAGATGAACACTCGCCCAATTAACTTGTTACGTTAAAACCGCGCCGTAATCGTTAAACTGTTAATCACCTTAAATGATTTGCTAATTCAGACTTAATAGGGGATTCCCGCTAGGTTTTCCCTAAGTTTCTAACTCACGCGTGAGCTGGCTGGTTCCCGACTTTCGCCTTACAAGTACATGTACGCGGATGGAATATTCGGGAAACCAGTCATGTCAAACATAGAGACCTCCGTCGATTTTACAAAATTTGCCCGCAGGCAAATTCGATAATCCACATTGTAAATAGATGTTACCTTGTGCAATGATGTATGATATATTAATCTACAGTCTCCTATAATTCTTTAAAGAATGGATGTGTACATGTTATGTTGGTTAACAACCTATGTTTTGTAGCTATTTACGTATATACATGGATGAGACTTAAATAAATAAATACATTGTATTACTCAAATGAGAGAACTGCCACTTATGGATAGGGTGCAAAAGGCATTTAGAACGACAAACAAGGCAATTAATTTGATATGACTTGCGATTATTACGGGCATATGCACAGATGAACGTTACAAGAAAAGATTTCTTGATGCGAATGTAAATGTGTACATATACATGTACAATGTTTATGATTGAGTTGATATTTTGCAGCATACGACGGTGATTCGTTAATCCGGAAAATTCGTTAATCCGGAAATTTCGCCGGGAACGAACGTTTCCGGATTAGCGAGGACATCAGTCTTCTGGTAATCTATTTACATTATATAATTGTTATACAGTAAAACCTCTCTATAACGGCCACTGAATTGAGTGAATTGTATATACATGTACATGTAATCCCAGAAAAGACCCTGATCATATGGCTTTTATATGAATAGTCTGGGTCTACTCCGATTACAAAGTCATCAAAATGTGTTTCTTTCAGATAAAGGTTGAACCCATTCCCTCATATAGACGACTCTGTAAAAGTCACTTTGTGAAACCATTGTGATAAATAGAGCATTTGCTCCTATAGGCAAAATTCTAAAAGTTTCCTTTTCTCTAGTTAGTGCTGCTTTCCGGTAGATTTATTCAAAGAGGTTGTATCTAAAAATAGACTATGAGGGAATGGGTTTAACCCTTATCGGGTTAAGCGCAACCTGACTGATTGGTGTCTTGTCTGAATCCAAGCTGTATGCAAAACAGTAGGCATTGTCCTAAGCGACCATGAAAAGAGGTTCATTTATTGGTCAGTAAGGCAGATGGTTTCCTCCTAGTGGCGCATTTTGACGCCTTTGTAAAAGACATATTTTGAAACCATTGTGATAAATATTTTATCTATTTATTACAATGGTTTCAAGACTACGGAATTCTAAAAAAAGAAGTCAATCCTCCTTTTCGGTAGATTTATTCAAAGAGGTTCGGTCTAAAAATAGACAAGCAGAGAATGGGTTAATACAGGTAAAAGGTAATGCAGAAAATTCTATAGGAGCTTTCTGCATTAATTTTGACTTGCATTAAGCAACCGCCTGATTTTTAGAATTACCGTGTCCAATAAATATAAGGTCGCTAAACCCATTACATCATAGACTACAAACCTTTTTGAATAGACCTACTGAAAAGGAACATTTACTTGAAAAAAGGATAACTTCTAGAATTTTGTAGTTTTGAAACCATTGTGATAAATAGAGCATTTGCTCCATAGGAGCAAATGCTTTAACCCATTACCTAAAAAAAAGTGACTTTTATAGATGCGTCAAAAACGTAAATATGAGGGAATGGGTTAAGACAGGTTGTACCGTATAGAGAGTTTGTATACAGTGATGAGACACCTAGTGACCAGGACTGATGTTGTCTGGCACGCCATAAATGAGTTACATGCAGCGTGCTCCATATAAGATACGTAAATCAAATCATTTTCAAGAATAACTCCTCTTTTCTACACTAAACCCTATATTGTGACCACTCTTTAGAATCGTCTCTTCGAGACGATTCTAAAGAGTGGTTACAATATAGGGTTTGGTGGAGAAATGATGATTTTAGTATCTGGGTACGTACCCATATATGTAGCTCTGTTTAATATAAGTACATGTAAATAAAAATGTATAGCTCAGAGTTTTAGCAGATTTTTTTTATCAGCATGATACAGATAAACTATTTATAGTGTTATAAACATTTTCCTTCATATAACCATTTCCTTGTTCTATGTTTATTCGTAATTTCAATACCTACTGAATATTATTGAACAAAATAGTTATAGTGAACTATAGAATGTTGAAAACTGTGACCATTTTAGAAAGTAAAGAAACAGATATTTCAAAATTCCATTAGCAAGCAGAGTAGACCCTGATCAGACGGCGACTATAGGATCTGGGTCTACTCTGTTTGCAAATGCGCGAAAACACGTTTATATGAGGGAAAGGGATAAACACCTTTTCACATCTTTCCTGTAGCAGCCAGCCATCTGATTAGGGTCTGCTCTTATTGCTGATGGAATTACTTGTATATAAATATGATTCTACAGTTTCTGCCATGGTCAAACGTTCCTGCGTTAATATTCCATTATTAATATAATCTATTCAGCTAATAAGTATTCATGATGTCATTTATTTTTACATAAATACTGAACAGGGGAATAGTTAATTGGATTTTACTTGAGGTTTATGATCATGGATCTTAACTCTTTCGCTATCGAATTTTGTCGTGTGCAAACTTTGTCGTCTGCTACAATTTTGTTTGAAATCAGGCACAGTAACAAACATTTAGGATCCTGATGAGACGCCGATTTACTCGGTGTCTCATCTAGATCCAAACAGCAAGCATAGGTACGAGTAATCACAGATGCGACATTGGCAGCGAAACAGTAATCAGCTTTGCAAAGTGACTCGGAGTTCAAACCCTTGTATCACACACATATCATTACTGTAAGATAACAAAACTTTGGAATATGCGGGCGACTAATTTATGTGACGAGCTTTACACACATATTTTGGACCCAGGTGTCACGCCGTGCAATGGGAAAGAAGAGACATACATACTAATATACAGTCAGCTCTCGTTACAACGACTACGTTTGTTCCTATGGAAAGTTTCGTTGCATTGAACATGCCGTTGTAACAAATATTAAATTAAACAGTAAAACCCCTCTAAACCAGACGTTCAAATTAGCACTGATACCGGCCTGTAAGACAAGTGGCAGCTTAATGCAGGATGAAAATCATACAGAAAACTCCAAGAGGAGCTTTCAACCAGTATTAACTCTTTGGGCGCCAACTTTCTGACTGTTGTCTGCAATTCAAGTTTGTTAAATCATTCTGTAAAATATGGAAATGAGATAAATAAATGCAAATTTCACAGGGATAAAGCACTTATATAGAAATAGAAATTGAGATAAAAAGTGAAGTCCCTGATCAGACGCCGCCTTGAAAAGGCGGCGTCTGATCTGGGACTGCACTAGTTGTCGTGGTGCATTTTGGCGACATTGGCGGTGAAAGGGTTAAGCAGCCACCTGCTTAAATAGATCTAAATTCGTCTTTACTAAAATGTTGGATTTGACAGAGTTTTACTGTATATACATGTATTTCCAAAATTTCCGTTTCAGTATAACGAATATACTGTTATATCGAATGTCGTTATAACAAATGTTCACTGTACTTTGAAACAGGAAGAAGACGACAGAGTTTGCAGTCGACAATATGCTCAGTTGGATAAGAAATAAGCAGACGACATCTGAAAGAATCTTTTTAACTCATTCTCTCCTACTGACGCATTTTTGCGCCTCTGTAAAACTAGTTCTTTGAAACCACTGTGATAAATAGAGCATTTGCTCCATAGGAGCAAATCCTCTATTTATCACAATGGTTTCAAAACTACGCAATTCTAGAATTCTCCTTTTCTATAGTTAATGCTCCTTTTCGGTAGATTAATTCAAAGAAGTTGGGTCTAAAAATAGTCTAGGAGGGAATGGGTTAAATAAACAGTCGTCTCGTTGTTTGCCAAGAGTGTGTGATAAAATAATAAAACAAGCACGCTTTATGCTTGGAACCATGCCAGTGAATACACCAGAAATAAAATCATTACATAAATGGAACGAAGTCGTGGGGTTGTAATAAAAATAATTAATCCTTTACCCTTTAACCCATTCCCTCCTAGACTATTATTAGACCCAATCTCTTTGAATAATCTACCTAAAGGATCATTAACTATAGAAAAGGAGAATTTTAGACTTTTGTAGTTTTGAAACCATTGTGATAAATAGTGCATTAATTTCTGCTCCTATGGAGCAAATGCTCTATTTATTAGAATGGTTCCACAAAGTGGCCTTTACAGAGGCGTCAAACGGCATCAATATAAGGGAATGGGTTAAGTGGCAAAGGCGATCCAATGATAACATTTGCAAACAATTTGGATCGATATTGGCTGCCGAGTAACTCGGCTCCTCATCAGGATTCAAACTGTTCGAAACGCTGACATTTTTTTATAAGGAAGCAGTTAAAAGTCACAGCAGACGAAAGGTTTGTGGTCGTCAACGGGCTAACAAGCAATAGACGACGATTTATCTCGCTATTCATGATTTGACTCGTGTTTGCAACCAGTTTGAACCCAGATGAAACTCCGAGTAAGGCTAAGAGAGAGAGATAGAGAGATAGAGAGAGAGAGAGAGAGAGAGAGAGAGAGAGACAGAGACAGAGACAGAGACAGAGAGAGAGACACACAGAGAGACACAGAGAGACACACAGAGAGACAGAGACAAACAGAGACAGACATACATACAGAGAGAGACAGACAGAGAGACAGACAGAGATAGAGACACAGGGAGAGAGCTACAGAGAGAGACAGAGACAAAGAGAGACAGAGACAGATATAGATTGAGAGAAGGACAGTGAGAGATTGAGAGAAAGACAGAGAGACAAAGAGAGACAGAGACAAAGTCAGATAGAGGGAGATAGATAGAGCGAGAGGAGGGGGGGGGGGGGAAGAGTTATAAAACTTAACCATGCTTATTTGACATGTCGTTACTTTCCAGTTTTTTCTCTTCAATTCCTGAAAACAAAGGGCAGTAATTCTAAAATGACGTTTATCACTTGTAATCAACATTGGCCGAAATACTATGCCGTTAAACATAATTCCAATGTTGGTGAATACAATGTACTGGACAGAACGTTCACAAGATTTTACAGGATGCTAACCTCACACGCCCACCAACTCGCCCACTAGCCCGCACACACGTCAGTCACACGCGCGCACACACGCACGCACCAGCCATCCACCCACGCACCATCTACGGTCGCCGGGGGGGGGGGGGGGGCGTAATACATGTACGAAGGGCTTATAAAAACAAAAACAAACTAACTATAATATAACAATTTACTAATAAAGTGGAAATCTTAATCTGAATTCAGTGCCTAAAACATGCAAAATCATGTCAAATATATTAACCAATTGCATGATTTTCTAGTAAGGATACACAGACTAAATAAAATTTGCTGATAGGTCTGGACACCATCATATCGGTTTTGGACCCGGCCTTTTGTCTTGTGGGTTTGGAACCCGTCTTATAAGTCTGGCACCCGTCTTATTGGTGTGCGATACGACCTTTTGTTTTATAGGTCTGGAACCCGTCTCGTAGGTCAGTGACATGTCTTTCAAGCCTGAAATCCGTCTTTTAGGTCTCGTCTTATAGGTCTGGAATCCGTCTTATATGTCTGGGACTCGTCTTATGAAAGGTCGTTCGACCCATTCAACGCTGAACTTTCATTGTGGAATAGCCAATCAGCGTTTAACTACACAGATCACTTAAACTTGCTAGATGCTTTTGAATGAGAAAATGCAGACCCTTTATCAGAGGGCTACGTTAGAAGCCCTCTTATCATGGGTCAACACTGTTTGCGAATGTCAGTGTACGATGTCCCGCATTCAAAGGGTTGACGGTGGGATAATTTCGGTTATGCTGGAGCTAAATATTTTCTTCTTCATATACATGTACAGTAGAACATCAAGAAGATGTTTACTTACGGGTCTGTAAGGCAAGTGGTAGCTTAATGCAGGTCAAAAGTAATGCAGAAAGCTCATACAGGAGCTTTCTGCATTACTTTTGCCCTGCATTAAGCAGCCACCTGTGTCTTCACACTCCTATGTTCAATAAACGAATGGCCGCTTAAGATAGGTTCTTTGTTACCATTATTAATATAAGGTTAATTTTTTAACTTCCACACATAGTATTTCTTATACGATTCTTCATGGAGTAAAGGTGTTTACGGACACTGTGCAATTACTTCCAGATCATGTAATATTACGGAACGTAAGGATCATATAGACACGTGACGTGTAGCTTCTTCATTTTCCCGCCAAGCCCTCTGTTGTGATCAGTCTATATTCGAAAATGATTCAACAAAGTGATCCCAAGATAGGAATTGATGGTACTGGAGAAATGATATTTTAATATAATAACGCCATTTTATTTATGGCTTTGGCACTATCTCATCAGAATTTGTCCTGTTTGTTACTTGTCAGAAAAGACAACACTAGTATTTTGCTCACTATCATTTTAAACAGCGCACACTCAGATCAAATGTCGAATCCAGCTGTTTTAAAACTACACTACAAACGCCGAAACCGTTACATCCTATTTCTTTCGTGTTACGACTACAGATACATGCACATATAAAAGGTCCTGATACAGTAGAACATGTCTTAAGCGATCATGTATTTATTGAACACAACAGTGTTCAAAAGCAGGAGATCGCTTAACCCTTTCACCGCCGCAGTCGCATAAATCCACCACGACAAATAGTGCAGTCCCATATCAGACGCCTCCTTTTTAAGGCGGCGTCTGATCAGGGACTTCACTATTTGTCTCAATCTCTATTTCTATATATGTGCTATATTCCTTTGAAATTTGCATTTATTTATCTCATTTCCTTATTTTACTGAATGATTTAACAAACTTGGATTGCAGACGACAATTAGAAATTTGGCGCCGAAAGGGTTAATGCAGGACAAGAAAACACAGAAAGCTCTTATGGGAACTTTCTGCATTACTTTTGACCTGCATTAAGCTACCACCTGTCTAACATACCCAGACCTCTTTTTGATGACTGCTTAAGCCAGGTTCTACTGTAAACTGATGACTGCTTAAGCCAGGTTCTACTGTAAACTGATGGCTGCTTAAGCCAGGTTCTACTGTAAACTGATGGCTGCTTAAGCCAGGTTCTACTGTAAACTGATGGCTGCTTAAGCCAGGTTCTACTGTAAACTGATGACTGCTTAAGCCAGGTTCTACTGTAAACTGATGGCTGCTTAAGCCATGTTCTACTGTAAACTGATGGCTGCTTAAGCCAGGTTCTACTGTAAACTGATGGCTGCTTAAGCCAGGTTCTACTGTAAACTGATGACTGCTTAAGCCAGGTTCTACTGTAAACTGATGGCTGCTTAAGACATGTTCTACTGTAAACTGATGGCTGCTTAAGCCAGGTTCTACTGTAAACTGATGGCTGCTTAAGACAGGTTCTACTTATACTGATGGCTGCTTAAGCCAGGTTCTACTGTAAACTGATGACTGCTTAAGACAGGTTCTACTTATACTGATGGCTGCTTAAGCCATGTTCTACTGTAAACTGATGACTGCTTAAGACAGGTTCTACTTATACTGATGGCTGCTTAAGACAGGTTCTACTGCAAACTGATGGTTGCTTAAGCCATGTTTTACTGTGTACCTATCATAACACTGTTTAACTCTATCGCCACCATAGGCGAAGGCGAGATAACCATGTAAACTGTTTTGATCCAGATTAGCTCTTTCGCCGCCATAGGCGAATCCATAATAACCTTTGCAAATAGTTATGATCCAAAGGAGACCTCAAGATCCAAAATGTTTGACACAGGTTATATATATATATATATATATTTAAGGAAATTGCCACTTTGAAACCCGAAGCAGACGATAATCTTAGCTGATCGTAGCTAAAAAGCTGTTTGAATTGAAGATAACCCCAATCTAATACATAAAGCAGACGATCATCTTAGCAGACGGCATTTATTTGGTTGCGAAAGGGTAACTATAGGAGCTTTCTGCATTACTTTTGTCCTGCATTAAGTAACCTCCTGCATTTTAATACTCCTACGATAATTTAATGTATGGCCGCTTAAGACTTGCTCTACTATATACATATCACACCACTTGCTAGAATGTACCAATCTCAACACTAGTTAGCGGCTCTTTGTTCTCTGTTGAAGAACCCTTCATTCCCTGTGCCTGGTTTGAAAGTTTGTATGTCCGAACAGCACCTAATGTTTTAGATAATATGAACTCCTCACTTTGCTCAGAAGGAGCTTCTATTTTTCGTAGACCTCCGGGAAATGCCTTACGTTTACGATCCCACAGTCTGTACGCTTTTATGAGATCTTCGCCGATAAGACTTCGGTCAATCTCATCTGGAAACCCTTCAACGTCGATTTCATCGAAAAATGACTGCATGTCTGATAAAGTATCGATATCAGAATTCCCGAAAATGCTCCCTGATGTGGGCGTGCTTACAGTGTCCGAAGGGGTGAAGCGATTGGGAATATGAGGGGCATTCCTGTTAATTCTAATTTTCCCGCGTCTACCACTTTTCCGCGAAAACTTCGAAGGTATTCTAAAAGAACTAACATCATCATTTACGCCCCCTGTTTCGACCGCACGATTTAATGTCTCGTACACTTCAGATCTGCTATCCGCTCGTGCCTCCTTTACTTCTTTCCAGAAAGGGTCCGCGCGAGGATCTTTTAAGTTTTCTGTTATTTTCTCAAACTGCTGAGAATTATCACTCGAAGGAGATTCTCCTTGACGAGCAACTCTGTTATATGAAGGAAAACTTGACGTATGTAATGGTTTCGTCTCGGTTAGACGATTTCTCGACTTTCTTCGTATAGAATCGCGTTTTCTAATATTAGAAAACGGATCACTGCTAACATTATTTTCATTACCCAAACTACCGTTAATTCTATATTCCTCATCAAACACAGTCTTATCCGCATTTTGTCTTGATTCTTTGTCTTTCCCAGGTCCCGAAGTAGCATTTTCTTCCAGCCTATCAAAATTTACACGCCGTTTTGTACGCGGCTTTTTCGAATCTACGCGGGCAAAAATCAGAGCATTTAGTCTATTCGCGGGAGCCTCCGCATGTACCGTTATTTTCACATCGCCACTAGAAAGGTCTGTTATGTTGTCTTGGTGAATCAGCCGCGGTTTCAAGTTATGTTCATGTTTAATCTTTGTATTAAGTAGGCCCATGTTGTATTTCAGTATTCCGGGTTTTGCTTTCACCTCTTTTGTTTTATGTTTGACTACAGAAACTGGTATAACGTCATCTAAGTTCTCTTTAATATCATCACTACATTTAGGATCAATAAGTTTTGCTTCTGAACTACTTGGCGTTGAACTTTCTTTGTCAGTGGTAGCTGAAGCAGAATCGGAATCACGTGCTTTAAAACTCTTCGTGTTATCGTTAGTTTCTTTCCTTAGTCTAACGTCAGCAGGAGTCGAAACCGCAGTTCTTCTTTTAACAGCGTCCTGTCTATAAAGCATGAAACCCTCTTCAACCCTTTTTCTCCTAGCACTGTCTCTTGCTGAAGCATCTAACAGTTGCTGGAGTATTGACTTTGGCTTCTCAGGTTCCTTCTTTTGTTCAGCATCACCAGCCTTCGACCCTTTACTTCTAAATGAGCGTGTTGATGACACACGAACAAACGCCTCCTTCACTGCTTCTTCGCTCTTGCCATCTTTAGTATCCATTGTCTGTGGCAATGATTTCACAGATAGATCATCGTTTGCACGCCGGAATTTCTGGTCTAGCACAACTCTGTCTCGATTTTCTCTTACTGTATGTCTGCGTCGTATTTTCTTGTTGAGCTGAGCAATGTTCGGATTAAATACACTGACGTGGCTAGGAGAGCGGCTGGGATCTGGAGTAGACAAACTGTCCCAGTCAGGTGGTTCTAACGAGGGTAGTGAAAACCGGTCTTGAATCAGTCCATTTTGGCGTTTTACGTGTGTGTGTGGAAGCCTTTTCCCGATACTGGGTCCATTACTGTAGTCTCGCAAGTGAGTCCGGTTGAAGTCAATCTTCGGAAGGTCATCGGTGAACAACTTGAACGGTTTCCCTCTCACACGCGGTCTAGGTGGGCTAGAGAAATCCATCTCAAGATTAATGCGAGAGTTTAAAGTTGGCAAATGAATTCAGGCCATCGACATTTAATCTAAAACTAGTATCTTCAACGGTCAGCCCCAGCATCCATCGCAGGATAATAAAATCCAAATTCTTAACACAATCACACCTCATCAAAAATGTTTTAATCTCATGTCCACCTCTTCCTGGCCAAATCCCGGACTCCACCCTACGATGATAGTATCTTCTTACACCGTATATCAATCCGAAATCTGGAAACAGTGTCCTACCCGAAACATTTTATATCGACAGTCGAACTGACTGCTAATACGTCTTATTAAGATAATACCTTTATATCTTCAGGTTTAGTCTAACTTCACCAGACCGAAGTAACACTTTTAATCAAGATGAACCAGGACTGTGGTAATTAGTTAACTGTACATTTGATTGTGATACCTTTTTATCGTCCGACGGTATTTTATTTATGTTTTTGTGCTCGCTATTCTATACGTTTTTCAAGGCTGTGTACTAAAAACAATGCTAGATAGAGATGAATATAATCGCAGTGCCTAATCTGATATACACCGAGCACAAAAAGGCCTGTGTTTGTTTGTTCCGATACAAAACTTGAACAATATGATGTACGTAATACTTGAATCTCGGTACATGATACGTTCATACCAGTGCACCAGTTTATTCACTGTTAAGTTGTCTTTAGATGTATGTTCTGTTTTGTCGATTTAAATCGACAAACATACAGACATACAGGCAGAGAGGGTATAAACAGACAGACAGACAGGCACAGAGAGAGAGAGAGAGAGAGGGGGGGAGGAAGAGAGAGAAGAGACAGACAGAGACAGATACAGGGATATATACAGAGAGACAGATCGACAGAGGCAGACAGACGGACAGGCATACAGACAGAGAGAGACAGAGAAAGAGGTAGACGGAGAGAGAGAGGGGGAAGAGACAAAGACAGTCACATAGTGAGAGAGACGGTCGGACATACAGGCGTGCAGACAGACAGAGACAGAGAGACGCAGACAGACAGTAACAGTCAGATAAGACCAAATGAGAGGCGATAGGAGAGAGGATACAGAGACAGAAAGTGATAGAGACAGACAGAGACAGGGAGAGGAGACAGGTGCCAACAGACAGGTTAACAGACAGATGGACCGAAACCAAAAGACAGGCGAACTGACAGACATACTGTCTGTTTGCCTGTCTGTCTGTCAGTCAGTCAGTCTGTTTGTCTGTTAACAGTCTCTCTCTTTGTTGACAGTCTCTCTGTCTCTGTCTTTGTCACTCTATATGTGTCTATCTCTTTCTCTGTCTCTATCTTTGTCTGTCTGTCTGTGTCTGTGTCTGTGTCTGTGTGTCTCTCCCCTCTCTCTGTCTCTCTGTCTCTCTCTACAGGTTTATCTTGTTAACTCTTTCAGCGCCAAATTTCTAAATGTCGTCTGCAAACCAATTTTGTTAAATCATATGGTAAAATAAGGAAATGAGATAAATAAATGCAAATTTCAAAGGAATAAAGCACAGATATAGAAATAGAGATTGAGACAAGAAGTCAAGTCTCTGATTAGACGCCGCCTTGAAAAGGCGGCGTCTGATCTGGGACTGCACTATTTGTCGTGGTGCATTTTTGCGACATTGGCGGTGAAATGGTTAAGGGCAGAACACTGGCATCCGATCAGTTGTAAAGGTGCCCGCCATGTAGTGGTTCTATATACATGTAAATCAAAGGACAGGTCCAGTAAAAACACAAAGACCCAACAGTGTTATGGTAAACTGAATTTAATTCGATTTCTTTTATAAGACGCTATCAACGTGTCATAACAGTTGTAATATATATAATTGGCGGGACCCTTTAGATATAAATACAGTAAAACCTCGATTATTCGAATTTTCGGTATAGAAGAATTTAGACCCTTTTAGGCAGGTGGCTGCTTAATGCATGGTGAAAGTCATGCAGAAAGCTCCTAGAGGAGCTTTCTGCATGACTTTCACCATGCATTAAGCTGCCACCTGTCTTAAAGATCGATAATAATACGTATTTTAGTGTTCGGATAATCGAAGAAATTTACAGCTGATCCGCTGTCGTTGGAAAGCGTTCAGTAGTGTCAGGGGTTGCTTTGCTGATCTTATGTGATACAGTAAAACACCTCTAATGCGACCACCAAAAAAGAGGTATAATTCTGGGTGGTAGAGGCAGGTGGTAGCAGGACAAAATGCAGGACAAAAGTAATACAGAAAGCTCCTATAGAGGATCTTTCTGCATTACTTTTGTCCTGCATTAAGCAACAACCTGCATATAAAGTCACCAATGTTTATCCATTAAGTGGTCGCATTAGAGGGATTCTACTATAGTCGCAAAGCGACAGGGTCGCCGTTGGTCTTAACTCTTTACTCCATAAGTACGCTTTCTACGCATGTGCAACCAGAGTAGACCCAGATCAGACGGCTCATGTAGGATCAGGACATGCTCTGTTTGGTTAAACTGCCATGATCACAATTTTCCTGTGCCTATACATGTATACTATTATAACAATTAATTGTAATATTCATGATGTGATAATTTCTTACATGAAGATTCGTAGAGTAAAGGGTTAACCCATTACTTCATACATACGCATTATACGTCCAATCAAACAGAGCAGATCTAGATCAGAAGCTCCTATAAGCTGTTTTGATTGGTTATGACATAATAGAAATCTGACTATATCTACAGTTTTATCCAGGGCACACTTCACTTTTCATATGGCACTATGAAACTCAGTTGATTAATATTCATAAAGTCATTATTTCTGACGTATTTATGAAGTAAAGAGTTAACCCTTCTCTTGCTGAATTTTAAAATACATTTCTCCTTCTTTACCCATGCCCTGTTGTATAATTATATATATATCTTCACTGTGTACAAGTATTTCGCTGTGCAATCACTGCTGCGGAGTGCACTGATTGCACAATCAACTTGTAAATAGTGCAGACCCTGATGAGACAGCTCCTGCAGGAGCTGTCTCATCTGGGTCTTCACTATTTACAGGTAGGTATATTGCCGTGAATAGCAAGCGAAGGGTTAACCCTTTTCTTGTTCTATGTTTATTCAAAATTGCAATACCTATACTGTATATTCATTGACGCAATAGTTATAATGAAATATGGAAGGTGGTGCATTATATAGCCATCATAGACAGTAAAGAAACATCTCTTTCGAATTCCATCAGCAAACAGAGCAGACCCTGATCAGACGGCTCCTATAGGAGCCGTCTGATCTGGGTCTACTCTGTTTGCAAATGCGTGAAAAAGTGTTTATATGAGGGAAAGGGTTAAGTAGTAGAACATTCGCAATCAGCAATCGTAACTACTCGCCGTATTCCGTCAGAGTTCGGAATATCTTATTTCGATAGAAATAGCCGAGGTGTTCCGAGTGTCGCAATCAGTTAATAATTCTAGTCGGGTTAACTACCTAGTATATCCTCCATTGCCATGACGACGAGTCTGTGTTTCATATACAAACAGTTTGGATCCAGTCTCATCAGGGTCAAAATTATCTGACACTCTATATATCTTATTATAAAGAAACTGAACAAGTATCCGCTAGTCATACACATTCAATATGTGGTTCTATTATATTTCAGTTTCTAACCCCTATCATTCCAAGTGCCGACTTTTCGTTGGTACCAGTTCTTGTAGCGTGACTTATATTTTGGTCATTCCAACACCAAGCAACTATCGCCGGTCAAATAATTTGAATCACTGGAGTCTCACCTGGAACCAAACTTCCTGCAAATAACAAACAGCACTTGACATTGACATACCTTAATAACTATTTCGCTGCCAATGTCGCATTTGTGATTACCTATGCAAACAGTTTGGATCCATATGAGACGCCGAGTAACTCGGCGTCTCATATGGATCCAAACTGTTTGTTGCTGTGACTATGTTTTTTGAAACAAAAAGGTAGAAAACTGTAGCAGACGACAGAGGTTGCAGACGACAAAATTTGGCAACGGAAGAGCTAACCATTAGCATGCTAAGCGATTTGTTGTTAATAGAAAATGTCTTCTGGTTCTACTTCCTGTTTACTTTTTTCCATTTCTTTTTTCAAGAATATAATCAGAGTGACAAACAGTTCGGATCATAGTTTCATCAGTATCCATGCTTATAAAACGTTTTAGTTGAGCACGTGGCTCAAATCTGACCAATCAAAAACTTGAGAACAAACTCATGGACCTCGGGTTCAAACTGCTTATAAACGTTACCACTGATTCGCCAGAATCGTGCTAAATATTAACCCGTTCCCTGCTCATGAATAGTAATAAGCTTTTACTCTGCAAAACGTGAAAAGGCGTCTATATGAAGGACAGGGTTAATCGGCAAATAATAAACAGGTAACACATGGACTTGTTTTCAAACACCAAACTTTATTGAAATAATTTACAAAACACTAACATTTGTACCAAAATAATTTTCACAATTTCGCATTATTTGACTGTTTCACCGCCACGCAATGTCGTCTACACATTTAAAAAACAGCTTCAAATTTCAATGTGAGTTTCCTTTACCTTTGTTTCAAAAATACGAATACAGCGTTAACCGAGTGAATACTAGAAACGAGTACATATATGCATTTGCGAGTACAGTAATACCTCTCTATAACGGCCACTTAATTACATCGGGTATTTTGTGTTAAAGGCATGTGGCTGCTTAAAGCAAGGTGAAAGTAAAACAGAACGCTCCTATAGGAGCGTTCTGTTTTACTGTCCACCTTGCTTTAAGCAACCACCTGCCCTAAATACCAACTAATTAACACAATTTAGTGGCCGTTATAGAGAGGTTTTACTGTAGTGCACACCTAGGGTCAGCATGGTTTGTCATTCAAAATCCTCTCGCAAGTATTATCCTTTTATATTGAATGGTCAGCTTCTACTGAACTCTTAACCTTTAGCCTGCTGAGCAAATTATATTTACAGAATTTTTCATCCACTACATTTTCAAATTTCAAGCAATAATCAATTTGTCTACCAACATGCAATCAGAGTGTCAAACAGTTTGGATCCTGATGAGACGCCGAGTTACTCGGCGTCTCATCTGGATCCAAACTGTTTGCATAGGTATTCACTCATCCGCCCATAGCAGGCTAAATGTTAATTCATGGTAGAAAGGATTAAAGAGTCACATGGAGTGATAGTGTTGTAAAGGAAAAAAATGGATTTGTCCATTGCAACAAGAAAAGGACTTGAAGAAAATTAATGTAGACTACAGTAAAACCTCTCTTAACCGGCCGTTAAATTTAGTATGAATATCGGTCTTGGGGACAGGTGTCAGCTTAATGCAGGGTGAAAGTCATACAGAAAGCTCCTAGAGGAGCTTAAGCTCCTAGAGGAGCTTTCTGCATGACTTTCACCCTGCATTAAGCAGCCACCTGCCTAAAAGTGTCTAAATTCTTATCTACTAGAATTCCGGTTAAGAGAGGTTTTACTGTACATTGTATTGTTAAATCCTTGAGTCTGTGAATATTCACGTAAGAAATAATTAAGTTTTTATATTGTCGCAATAGAATAGGAATGTTTGGCCATGTCAGAAACTGTGGAATCATAGATCTATATTTTTCATAATTAAACAGAGCTGACCCTATCAAACGGCTCCTACAGGACCTGTCTTCTTGAGTTTCGCCCCGCATTAAGCTGCCACCTGTCTATAAGACCGATATTTATACTAAATTGAAATTCCGGTTTAGAGAGGTTTAACTGTACCTGCCGTATATACCAACCCCTTATTTATTCATTACGTCCATCCTGTATTAAGCAACCACCTGCTGTTAAGACTCATATATATGACTATACAAAATCTACTGTACCGTATTTTTAGATTTACCCATAATAAATACAAAAGATAATGATCGGTCTATAACTCTTTCGCTGCCAACTTTTGTCGTCCGCACACTTTGTCGTGTGCTACAGTTTTTCCTAATTTTTGTTGCTGAAACCATAGTCACAGTAACAAACGGTTTGGATCCTGATGAGACGCCGAGTTACTCGGCGTCTCATCTGTATCCACACTGTTTGCATAGGTATTAACAGATTCGACATTGGGAACGAAATAGTTTAGACATAGTATAAAATGAAATCCACCAAAAGGGCCCATCTGGGAACTTTCTACGTACCTTTAATATGCTTTAATTAGCGACCTGCCTAAACTACCCTGCTTACCAAGAGTTCGGAAGAGCGGGATATACTGTGATCAGGCCCTAAGCGGCCATTTATTCATTAATCATAGGAGTCTTAAAGCGGGTAGTTGTTTATTGCAGGGCAAAAGTAATGCCGAAACTTCCTAGTTTAGTTTAAACATACTTTATTTCCATATTAGAGGAAATTGGGTCGGGTCACAAGTTCTTACAACTTTAAATTTGACCCTCCCCATACAAAGCATTCATATATATATGTAATGGCAAACAAAATATGAAACTTAATACAAGTATTGGTGAAAGATAGAGAGTGAAAGAGAGAGTGGATGCGAGAGAGAGAGAGAGAGAGAGAGAGAGAGAGAGAGAGAGAGAGAGAGAGAGAGAGAGAGAGAGAGAGAGAGAGAGAGAGAGAGAGAGAGAGAGAGAGAGAGAGAGAGAGAGAGAGAGAGAGAGAGGTATCATAACTATAGTAGTACGATGAGAGGACACTTAGAAATCTTAGCATAAGAACATACCGTTATAAGTAAGATATCTTAGCACATTTTTAGAAAAAGTATAATATTAAAACTAAGAGTTAGAACACATATCGATAGTTGTACAATATGTGAGGCTAAAACCTCCATGATTGCTTTATATAACAATGCACGGCAGCACATATAATTTTATTGTCTTCATCATTTAGATTTTGTTTGCCAAACAGAAGCATTTCGGTATTTAGAGGATGGTACCTTTGTGTTGTACGAATTAGGTTAAGCCTCTGGTTTTAGAAAAAACTTCTTCTTCTTTGTGGATACTACACTCCCTCATTACATTGAGGATTATGTGTAGGCGCTGGTTTAAAACATTAAAATATATATTAAAAGTACTAAAAGTTTTAAAAGCGACACGTTTAAGAACTTGTGCTCGATAAAAACATTAAACATGATAAGGACAACACCAAGAATGATAAAAGATAAGACTTTGACATGATAAAAGGTAAAACTTTATACGCGACTTAGGGCATGTTTATCTAAAAGCTGAAGGTGGAGACGATAATGGGCACAGTAACACTAACTTTAAAAGAGTCGACTGTGGGTGCTTGTTGTGCAGTCACTGGCAGCATATTCCACTGACAGATTGTTCTTGGATAGAAAGAGTATTTATTTAGATGTTCCTATTTGTCTATATCCATAAGTATTACCATGTCTAGTTCTAGAATCAGTTGGAATGAGGAGATAATTTTCAGGGTAGATGGCGACAATCTGGTGTATTATTTTATAAAACATTATCAGACGGGTTCTTGTTCTTCGTACTTCTAAGATAGGCCAATTTAGGTTATTTAACATATCTGAAACTGAGCTGGTGTTGTGATATCTATTTGTTACGAATCGTGCTGCCCTTCTTTGTACTCTTTCTATCTGGTTAATTTGGTTTTTCGTATGTGGCAAACAACTTCATTGAAAAAGTAATGTTCGGCATTTTCAACTTCATGTGAACATTCGCATAAAGGATTTTGATTAAGATGTTTTTTAAAAAGATCACCATTCAGATTGCTACACTTGTTCCTAATTCTCTTGGAATAAATCTAGTGAAAAGGAGAGTTTACTAGAAAAAAATGTTTTAGAATTGTATAGTTTTGAAATCATTGTGATAAACAGAACATTTGCACCTATTGAGTAAATGCTCTATTTATCACAATGGTTTCAAAAAGTGACTTTTACGGAGCCGTCAAAAAGGCGTCAATATGAGGGAATGGGAGTAATGAGCAATAGGCATTACGGAACTAACAATTTCACAATGTTTTTAAACATTTTGCAGTGTTGATCATTGTGTCTTTTAATTTATAGTCAGAGTTTATATATGTTAGGATCCTGATCAGCACGTTACGCTTCCACATCACAGTTCTCTAAAGTGTACAATAACGGCCAAAAACCCCCAATCTCACATGATCCGTGTGGATGGAACTAATTGCAAACAGTGGGAACCCAGATCATGAACTGGACACTAGCCTTGATGTCTAGAATAAAATTCACTAATACACCATGACACACACTCCAATACACCATCAATACATACTCATATACAAATCTCAAGTATAACCTCAAGCATGTTTGCTTGTTTGCATTCTAATAGAAAACAGTGAATCAAGTAAATTGTTAAATTTTGAAAATGCTGACCCTCTGAATGACCATCGTCCTGGATTGAGCTACAATATGTCTTACGACTGATATACAGTAGAACTTGTCTTAAACGACAGTGTATTGATTGGACACAATAATCTTAACCTTTTCCTCCATAAATACGCATTTCTACGCCTCTGTAAAAGTCACTTAATGAAACCATTGTGATAAATAGGGCATTTGCTCCAATAGGAGCAAATGCTCTATTCATCACAATGGTTTCAAAACTACACAATTCTAAACCTTTCCCTTTAAGTGCTCCTTTTCTGTAGATTTATTCTAAGAGGTTGGTCTAAAAATAGCCTATGGAGGAATGGGTTAAAGGAGCTTTCTGCATTATGTGTGACCTATATTAAGCAACCACATGCCTTACAGGTCCATAATTATTCCTCTTTTTAATGGTCGCTTAAGACAGATCTACTGTATTTACTTCTTTCAAATGAATGTTTTATGCACTTTATACAGTGGTTTGATTTCTAATTGAGACAGCTGCAACCAAGTGGTATTTGTCATACATTAGAACCGGTCTTAAGTGGCCAGTCATTTATTGAACACAGGGTCTTAAAAATCCAGGAGTTTTCTTAATGCAGGGCTCCTGTCGGAGCTTTCTGCATTACTCCCGACCTGTATTAACCCCTTCCGTGCCACAATGACGGGTTTATGATATCACATGCAAACAGTTTGGATCCAGACGAGACACCGAGTAACTCGGCGTCTCATCAGGATCCAAACTGTTTGACACTCTGTTTACTGTTTTATAAAGAAAATGGAAGAAGTGCACACACTTACACTAAAAAATAAACGAAACTACGCCCAGCAGACGACAATGCTGGCACCGAAAGGGTTAAGTTGCCATCTGTATTAAATACCCATGAAAAGAAAGATCACTTCTTAATGGTCTCTAAAGACAGGTTCTAATATAATTCTGTTCGCACAAAAGGGAGCTCCGAAAAACAATTTGACAAGCACCTGTTATCGTGCAATTTCAGTTATCTATTTTTCTCAGCTCCCCATCGTTTTTGGGGGAACAAAAATCGGCCATGTTGAATTCACAGAGTGTTTAATCGGGGCCGTCCAATATCGACTTCCGTGATATTATTCACACAGCTATGTATGGGAGGCAGTCTCTTTTGAAAACGTATTTTCGGTTTCTTTTGTTTGTCCCACAAATTGTAGAAGAAATGAAGGTCTTCTCCGGTAAGCCATCTTTTTTGTAACTTATCATCAGTATTCGTAGGCTTTGCAATGACAGGCCTTGGGTCATCTACGCTGTTTCTCCTAGCCGCTAATAGTTCCTTGATGTCTCTTTTTGAGTACTCGTGCATTACGTGCGACGTAGAATAGCGTCTGGCAATGACACGTGACTGTTCGTCCTTTGTTTTTCTCGTACTCATGTTCCCCACATCCGGCCCCTCCAGCTCCTCCGGCGGAGGCGGGGTTTCTGGTCTGAATAGGCTAGGTAGGGACAAACGCCTCCTGGGCACTATCGATTCCTTCACTAAGTTTCTCATTTTCTGAGTAGCCGAAGAGGGTCGACTAGACGGCTGCTGAAGCCGCAAAGGCTCACTGTGTCGTCTGTATTCATGGCCCCAACCAGCAGTTTGTCTAATACACAAGTTTTCTTTAGGCTTAAACCTTTCCTCTTTGAGTCTGTGAAATCTTTCGATTAATTCCGTTATCGACGGAGATTCCGATCTATTCACCGGTGATGGATTTCTGCTCAGTTCAAGCGCCATGTCCCTCATTTTGGCAATATTTACTTACAAAGCACACCGCGGCAAGTACACTACGCTGTTGTTTCAATGAAAGTTTTTTCCCAACACTCACAGACGAGAACAAATTCCAAGTCTTGTTTAAATCATAATATTCAGTAGTGAAGTCGTTTCCAAACTGGCTGTTTTAAAATTAGGTAATTGTTTTTAACTTTGGCATTTAACATTTATCCCCCGTTTCATGATTTAAGGACGTGATTGTCAACAGGCGTTGCAATTAAAAAAAAGAATCACATGAACTATTGCTGATCGGGTTCGTCGATTGCTGTTTTTGTCATCGACTGGCTTTGTTAAAGCCCAATAAACAACATAGGATACATTTTGATTGGGCGAGGCATAAAGATCTTGGCGTGCTTTATCTAATGATTCACATGGGTGTTGATTAAACGCTAGCAGCGAGATACCATCACTTCACAAAAGGTATAAGCTAAACATAGTGTTGTGCTCAATAACAAAACTTTGGCCGTTTGATGAATTAATATGATTGCAGTGCATGTCTCTTTACCGCACAAATGAAGACATAGTCGACAGCATTCTATTTATTTAAATGGGCACGTGAAAGAACGTTCGGTTGCATATTCATTATCGAGACGTTTGAATAAATAGAATAGAGTCCCTCCAAAGTGACCTCTTGATAATCAAAGATGTGTGTATTTCAAAGAAGGTGACTGTTTAATACAGTGCGAAAGAAATGCAGAAATCTCTTTTAGGAGCTTTCTGCATAAAGTTCACCCTGCATTAAGCTACCACATGAAGTCCCAGAATTAGACATCTTTTTTGGTAGCACTGGAGAGGGGTTACTGTGGTCCGTCAGGGGTTACTATGTCTAACATGAGAGGGGTTACTGTGGTCCGTCAGGGGTCACTATGTCTAACATGAGAGGGGTTACTGTGGTCCGTCAGGGGTCACTATGTCTAACATGAGAGGGGTTACTGTGGTCCGTCAGGGGTTACTACGTCTAACAAGTTGCAAGCGAGGACATACAGTAAAACCTCTCTATAACGGCCAATAAATTACATCAAGTATTTTGTGTTAAATGCAGATGGCTGCTTACAGCAAGGTGAAAGTAAAACAGAACGCTATAGGTGCGTTCTGTTTTACTTTCACCTTGCTTTAAGCAACCACCTGCCCAATATACCAACTGGTTAACATAATTTACTGGTCTTTATAGAGAGGTTTTACTGTATTTCACTTTACAATAACCCCGATCTAAACAGGGCGTTTAGTAAAGAAGAATTAAGATCTTTTAGACAAATGGCTGCTTAACACTTTACTCCATAGATACGCATTTTTAAGCCTTTGCAAACAGAATAGACCCAGATCAGACGGCTCCTGTAGGATCCGTCTGATCAGGGTCTGCTCTGTTTGCCTATGCTATGCTATATACATAATTATATATGATTCTACAGTATTTACCTTCGTCAGTCATTCCTTTGTCCACGTACTATTATAACAATAAATTCAATTAATATTCGTCATGTCATTATTTGTTAAGGAATATTCATGGAGTGAAGGGCTAATGCCCAACTCTAGTTCTGCATTAATCAACCACCTGTCTTAACCCATTCCCCATAGGCTATTTTAGATCCAACCAGGAGCATTAACTAGAGATTTTCGAAGGAAAAAAATAGAATTTTGTAGTTTGAAATCATTGTGATAAATATAGCATTTGCTCCTACATTGTATAGATAAGTAATCTAATTAATATTCATGATGTCATTATTTCTTTTAAGTAAAGGGTTACCCGCAGACTTTTGGTGATCACTGTACACCGGTTCGACTGTAAGTTACAAAGTATCAGTCTAATGAAGGACATGACTTAAAACCTCTTCAAAGTGACCACAGGAATACTTATCGACTGTTAACCCTTTACTTCATAAATACGCCTTTCTACGCCTTTGCAAACAGAGTAGACCTAGATCAGACGGCTCCTGTAGGAGCCGTCTGATCAGGGTTTACTCTGTTTGCTTATGGAATAATATAGATCTGATTCTATAGATTCTACTTTGGCAAAGCTGTATCAAGCAACCACCCGTTTTAAAGACACCAACTTTCATTCATTAAGTGGTCGTATAGGGGCAATAGAAGAGAGCTGTTAACTAATTACTTTCGTACTGTATTAACCCGTTCCTCCATAAATACGCCTTTCTATGCCTATTGAAACCATTGAGATTAATAGAGCATTTGCTCCTATAGGAACAAATGCTCTATTTATTACAATGGTTTCATTACTACACAATTCTAAACTTTTCCTTTTCTCTAATTAATGCTCCTTTTCGGTAGATATCTTCAAAGTGGTTGGATCTAAATATAGCATATGAGGGAATGGGTTAAGATATACGTATGTAGTCTACTTTGAACCTATTACTTGTTGGATACTCATGCAAGACTCCGTCTATTAAATATTAATCGATTTAAGTCTTGTATTAACCCTTTCCCACATATAAACGTATTTTCACATATTTGCAAACAGAGTAGACCCAGATCAGACGTCTCCTGGAGGAGCCGTCTGATCAGGGTCTACTCTGTTTGCTAATAGAATTTGATAGATCTGTTTCTTTGCTTTCTAAAATGTCTACAATGTTCCACCTTGCATATTTGTTTATAACTATTTTGTTAATGAATATTCATTAGGTATTGAAATTCGAAATAAACATAGAACAGGAAAATGGTTAAAATATAAAATTAGGAATTTAAGGCATGTATTGTCCTTGGTAGTAGTGATTCAGATATGTTACATATATATAAGCTGTCTGATACAGATTTACTGTTTACGAAGACACAAAAGGGTGAATTTTATCAAGTAATGAGTAAAGGAAACAACACAATTAATGGCAATTTCTTTCACCCTTTCAACAAGTACTGTTCGCCTGTGAATATTGTAGTCTGCTACAAGTTTCACGAGCCGTGTTTAGCATTAGTTTTGAAAACTTAGTGTCAGAGTGTCAAACAGTATGGATCCTGATGAGACACCGAGTTGTCTGGTGAGATACCGAGTTGTCTGGTGAGATACCGATTTACTCGACGTCTCATCTGGGTCAACGCTATGTGCAAGTTCAATTACAATGTGTCCATAGTGTTGTACTAGTTAACAATGCCGATTATTGTAGTGACTGACCATAAAACCTAAGGTCAGATCTTTAATAGAATAAACAATTTGTTATAGGTGATCTATTCCGCAATGTTCAAAGTCTATGCATGTATGGTAGAGTGACCTTAACCATTTACTGACAGCAACTATAATCCTCTGTACACATTCAAATATGATTCATCAGCACATACATATATTTGTATTTATGATGTAAGTATTTCTTACAATAATATTTAACCCATTCCCTCATATTGACGTCTTTTGATGCCATTGTAAAATCACCATTTGAAACCATTGCGATAAACGGAGCATTTGCCTTTATAGGAGCAAATGCTCTTTTTATCACAATGGTTTCAAAATTACACAATCCTAGGGGGTTTCCCTTTTTCTAGTAAATGCTCCTTTTCGACAAATTAATTCAAAGAGGTTGGGTCTAATAATAGCCTATGACGTAATGGGTTTAACAGGGCAAGGCTTTGGGCATTCACAAACATACTAACAATTAGGTGCGGTTGGTACAAGTTCGATATAAGCGCTATGTAAATTCTATCTGTAATGTATGTGTTTACTAACGCGACTTTTAATTCAATTTTCATTTAGAAAAAAAATATAAATATCTACTATCCTTGCTAACAAAATTGTAACCTGCTTTCAGTGACCAGTAATTGATGAACTTATGAGCTCCAACGAATATTCATATAAGATATAATAACATCATGGATATTAATTAGATTATTTTTGCTATAATTGCACAAGGACACATGGGTTTTGGCAATGGTAGAAACTGTACAATCATATCTGTATTGCATCAAAAGCAAACAGAGTAGACCCAGATCAGACGGCTCCTATAGGAGCCGTCTGATCTGGGTCTACTCTGTTTGCAAAGGCGTAGGAATGCGTTTTATGTAGTAAAGGGTTAATACAGAGCCAAAGTAGATTAATGCAAGGCAAACGTAATGTAGAAAGCTCCTTTTCTGAGGTTTTGCATTACTTTGTTCATGCAATCACCTGTATCATATGCCCATAAATATACTTCCTTCTAATACTCGCTTTAGACAGATTTGATTGTAACTCGGGATTATTGACTACTTTAAATGTTCGTTTCACAAAGGCCTTAGCTGTAAGCGATTTATTGTTCATTTCCATAGATAACTTTGTTACGGTGGGCCAAACGGACTCGTTCTAAAACGAGTCGTCCTTTATCATGAGAAATGTCAAATTAAAAGCCACACACGTGTATTAACAATTACAAATGGATACTTAACCATTTCCTTCATATAAACGTGGTTTCACGCATTTGCAAACAGAGTAGACCCAGTTCAAATGGCTCCTATAGGTCTCGTTCCTTTATTTTCTAAAATTACTACAATGTTCCACCTTCCATATTTCATTTAAACTATTTTGTCCATGAATATTCGGTAGTTATTAAAATTTGGAATAAATATAGAACAGGGAAAGGGCTAAGACAAATGTGTATCGCGGAAATTCCTACAGGGGCTTTCTGCCAATGCGTTCTGAATTAAACAGCGGTCCGTTTAACCCATTCCGTCATAGGCTATTTTTTAGATCCAACCGCTTTAAATAAATCTACCGAAAAGGAGCATTAACTAGAGAAAAGGAAAATTTTAGGATGTTGTAGTTTGAAACCATCGTGATAAATAGAGCATTTGCTCCTATAGGAGCAAATGCTCTATTTATCACAATGGTTTCAACATGTGAGTTTTACAGAGGCATAGAAAGGCGTATTTATGGAGGGAAGGGTTAATTAATTAACCCTTTCCCTGTTACATATTCATTTAAAAAGTAATAGCATAATGCATATATATTTACTGAATATTTATAACTGATTGTGCACACAGGAGTTTACCTGTAGTCAGACACAAATTCGTTAGCAAACAGCGCAGTCCCTGGTCAAACGGCTCCTATAGGTGCCGTCTGATCTGGGACTACTCTGTTTTCAAAGGCGTCAAAATGCGTCTATAAGTTGAATTAGTTAAAAGAAACACGTATTTGATGATAGATTGGTCAATTTATTGAGACATATTTTGGCGGAACGTTGTAAATGTGCAAACAATATCAGAACTGTGCAAGAGAGATACCATTCGTAGTTATTCAGTAATCGGTAATACGAAGTTGTCTCTCTTGGTACAGTCCATGTCCTTTTTTTCAAATGACTACGACTAATTTGTTTTACAAATGGCAAAACGACAAAAAGAATTTCTTGTACATAAAATCAATGAGAACGCATCTCACTACTTGCCGAGAAAATACGGACAGAGATACATGTATACATACTTATTGTCTTTAATAATGATAATACGATTAAATCAATCACTCGAGATAGAAAGTCGTGTGCTCGAAATAGTGACTGGCCGTAAATCGAGTGTCGAAATAGTAAGTCGAGAACTCGGGATAGTAAGCCATGTGCTCGAGATAGTAAGTCGAGCGTCTAAACAGTAAGTCGAGTTCTCGAAATAGTAAGCCGATCACGCAGCTTACTATTGCTAGAGACAAATTCAGTATATTCCTTACTATATGATAACAGAGAAGAGAAAATAAATAATGTGTCACAGAGAAAAAAGTATATGTCTAAAATTATATGAGCGTAGAGAAGAGAAACTTAAGTGTGTGTAACTACATACCACGGCTACTCAATGCAAGTCAAATTCTTTTCAGAAATTTGGTAGTTAAATGCAGAACGTGATTTATGCAAAAAACTCACGTAAACATATGTTTTCATTGCTTTCATACTGCTATTAGTATCCGATGGCTTGCAACGACACCTATGTTTATCCACTGACTTTGACCGCTATAGAAAAGTTCTACTAAAGTAATGACGAACACGTGAGTGACTACTAGACCTTTATGTCAAGGGAAACAGAAAACAAAAAATACAGACAGAATATTTACCATGCTTTCAGGATTTTTGCGTAACACTTTAGTCCATTTACGCATTTGCAAACAGAGTAGATCCAGATCAGACGGCTCCTACAGTTCGGTCTCAAACAGTTGCACTCCGATATCTCTAGCTTCAAGGGACCATACACATTAAATTTAGAGTATAGAAATTTTAGGAGTTATGCGTTTTCTAATCTAGATAATGACTCAAAGTCACAGCTTAATTCATGTCTAAAGTAATGCTGAAAGGTCCTTTAGGGCCCCGATGTGGCACAGCCAAACGGAATACTCATATCCTTTTTAAGTTATTATTACTTGTAACGTCTTTTTTTTCCGAGAATCTTGTATGTATTTTAGCTCAAACAATATTTATATGTTTACACATGAATATCTGCATTCAATGTCCGTATCTAATGTTGTAACAACTTGTGGTCTAATCATTTTGCTATTGCTTTATATTTATGTATGAATATGTAAAAGCAAGCAATAAAAATATTAACTTCAGCATTACTTTAGACTCGCATTGAGCTAGGTGATACATTTTAGAGCAATCCTGTATTGTAAATGTCGGAAGGACCAGACTTTTAGTTCGAGTTATACCTAAGTTCGAGTTTTCCGAGTTCGAGATATCGATGCTACTCTGTAGTCACTCTGATGGCATTTTTGAACAGTAGTCGAAGTAAAATATACTTTGAGAATTGAATCAAACAATATATCGAGGGCTTGGTGCAAAACTATTCTAACTCCTTCACTTTGTGAAGGAGTTAGAATAGTTTTGCACCAAGCCCTCGATATGCATTCTACAATCAATTTATGTGGAGACGGTAAACCCTGCACTGGAAGGGTTGAAGACGTTACATAGCGTTAGGGCTAAGACCCTGGTCCATTCGTCTCTTTTACTATTTTTCTCTACGGATCACCTTCATCGTATGGCACGTGTTTTGGATGAACCATGTGTTTCTTGTATCCCCCATGGTGGGAAATCAACCTCCCAGAGCTCACCCTGTCGCCACTGTCCCTCGTCTGGAGCCTTCTCATTGACTTTTGTACCAGTAAATCACCCTTCACCTTGTCCAGTTGTTTCTGCATCTCTTTAATTTTTGCTGTATATTCCTCTTCAAGTTTGATCCGTTTCTGCTCCTCTGTTTTGGCTTTCACTTCTGCTTTCCTCCACATCTTCTCTCTTTCCTTTTGCGTATTTTGCACCTTGTGTAAATCTCCTTCGAGCTTTGTAATGATTGCAGACTGTTCTTGAAACACCTTCGCTCTCTTGAGTATTTCTTTCTCTACATCCTTTTTGCTCTGATCTTTTTCTTTGGCTTGGCTATCTCTTAGTTCGATATTTTGTGACTCTAGTTGTTTTGTCCGCGCTTCAGATTTTTCGAGTTTGTCCCGAAGCTGCTTCATTTCTTTGTCTGTTGCTTCTTTTACTTCTTTTCCAACTTGTCTAGCGAGGGATTCATTCTCTATCTTCAATTTGTCTATAATAACGTCTGCCATCTCTGTTGTGAATGTCCTGAAATGTGATAAAAATGAAATACGTCTCAATCTATCTTAACCCTTCGCTTGCTATTCACGTCAATATACCTACCTGTAAATAGTGAAGACCCAGATGAGACAGCTCCTGCAGGAGCTGTCTCATCAGGGTCTGCACTATTTACAAGTTGATTGTGCAACCAGTGCATTCCACAGCAGTGATTGCACAGCGAAATACGTGTACACAGTGATAGAGAATAATAGGTTAGTGCCGTAGATGGGACGCCTTTATCCGACGAGGGGAGAAAACGTTGAGGCGAGGCTTGCCGAGCCTCAACTGTTTTCTCTCCGAGTCGGATAAAGGCGTCCCATCTACGGCACTAACCTATTATTCTATTTATCCAGTCAATTTAGTTATATCTTTTTTCATTAGACTCATAAAACATACGAATATTGAAATACTTTGCATTGAAAATGCGGTTTTTCGATCAACGGACCTCCCTTTTCATTTCCGTTCTAAAGACGTAAATAATGAGCTACCGCAGAGGAAAATAGTTTCGATACTTACATTACAAGACGGAAAACGTGCTTGAATTTGAAAAATAAGATCGTTTGAATCGAGAGTCGATATGTTAATTCAAACAGACATGGTTATTATTCTACCGGAGGCTCTACATGGTCAAATTCGAGTTCCGTCGTCTCGGTCTCTATTTTTAGATAGGGCTAACGTCACTCGTCAATGGAACTGAAGAGGCTATATTTAGAGGTCTATGACCATCACCGCCCTTGTAAGAGTTTATCGAATAAATTATCACGAGAGTGACAAATGTTTTAATGAAGTTTTATTGTATTAGTTATTTTTATTAAAAAAAAATCGTCAATATGGTAGCATGATAACTTTATATACATCTTCAATTTCGCTGACAGTATGCCTGGCCTGATTAGTGTAGCAAATAGCCCCCGGTTTGGAACACCCAACCGGTCTATCAAATATAACAAGCAATGCTATATATCAAAATGTTTGCTAGGGTCTATAGTATATGAAATTGAAATTCATTTTGACTGAAGTGGTTGGAGTTGGCAGAAATCCAAGATGGCCGCCAAGATGGCCGCCAAAATTGAGAAAACCAAATATATAATATTTTGTCTTAATGTTTATCTATTATTGTACCTATTGAATCCAAACCTGGTTTTTTTTACTAATAATAAAGAAATATCTTTAAAATAACAAACTTGTTGTGAAGTTCATATAGGTCAAGCCTAAATATAAGGTCAAAGGTCAGAATGCCCAGATGCACATGCTGATCTGGAGCTACACTCTGTCAATAGCTGCTTAAGACCAGCTTCTCCATGGAGGTGACCTATTCCTGTGAACACGGACACGAGGACATGCATTACCCAATAGGGGGGAATATCACCTTGTAACTCATCCTTTCTGCACCAGACAACTTCCAATGCATTGGTTAGAAGGCTCATGTCGAACACAATCGGTATATATGACTGCCCCAGACAATTGAGAACTTCCTTGACTCTGAGGAATGTGGTGTACACAGTGCTGTAGTCTGTGATAGTGGCAATAATGATGGGTTTGTATGCTATACTTAAAGTATTTATGGAATCTTCCTGCATGTAAGTACTTGCATAAAATATGCTCCAGGGAGGAATGACTTTGACATCATTGGATATGTCATCACAAAAAAATGAACAACGTCCAAATGCGTACAATAGATTATAGTTCTTTCAGCTGAGCTTGGTTTACATCGTCAGGTTTTGGTGGCTGTATTTCGCCTAGATTAACAGGTGGACCAAACACAGGACATGGTATGTTTGTTGATTTCCGGTATGGTATGATGCTAAAGATTTCCACCAGGCAGGGCCTTGCTATCAAATATTCGAAAAGATGTACTTGGAAGATGCTGAGCAAGCATATGGTCTTCAGATTTGCGGCTTACCAGAATGCCTGTCATTGCACTTGTGGTTCTCTTCCCAACGACAGTCCTTTCATTGTGGTCCCAGTTGTCAGCAACACCCACAGTGTAGCTCAATTTTACCCTGCGCATTCGCGCAGTCTGATCTGAGAGACACTGTCTGCTAATATGTAGAATGGGGTTTCTTTGACTTATCAGCGGGCAGTGTAGCTCTCATGTCAGAATGCCCAGATGCACATGCTGATCTGGAGCTGCACTCTTCACATGTGTTATGTGACAAGTGTCGCCTGTGGTGACAAAGTATTAAATCACAATTGTTCAGGGCATTCCATTGTTAGTGTTTAATAACGTCAGCAAATCATTCAAAGCAGTAATTATCAAAAAATGAAATAGCTTTAAAATATAAATATTAAGTGTATATAATTATATATTCAAAATAAATGATAAATATTCCAAAAAAAAAAAAAACTTATGGCAGTATCAATATAATTTAGTAATTGTGCTATCATTCAGTTCTGTCCACGGCTAGAGATGGCAAACACGGCTAGAGATGGCAAATTGGTATTTATTTACGGTAACACAACTTAGATACAATAATGATGATGATAAACTCGTTTCCTGCCACAGACAGCATTTGTCGTTTGTCATATGCGAAAAATGTAGCTCCAGATCAGCCTACATATCCGCGCAGTTTGAACTTAGAGCGACACTGTCGCAAAAATGTAAAATAATCTCATTGACTATAAATCAGTAGACAGTGTAGCTCGAATAATAGTGCTGGTTAACGTATAGGAATATATCTACTAGCTGTATAAGATACGGGATGAGCTTACCAGACTCATGTATTCCTTTTTCCCTGTCGTGCCCTTAACGGCTTCCCTGCAGGTGCTCTGACTTCAGCAAAGTCATTGAGTACATATTTGACGGATTTTCACAGTATGCTATGTTTTACATATTGTCATGTGTTTACCGTCTTCTATGTTGTGGGTAAGTCCGGCGGGGATACCTTTATTTACACTATTTGTAAAGCTAGGGTGACTTTGAGAGAAGTGTGAGGTTAGGACGTCCGTAAACCGGTTTAAACCCCCAGTGCTGTTTTTGCTACTGACCGAGCCAAGGCGGTACTCTCTTTGAAAAAGAAAAAAACTTTTCATACACGCCTGTTGGTATTTTTTTCTGAAGAATCCGCCGCTTTCTTGTTCTTACTTGCGATTTATTCACCAGATGACATTGAAGCAGACTACATAAATAGTGGCTAAATCATATACAAGGGGATGGAGGGGTGGGGGTTACTTTGCATTTCTTACGAAAATATAATTTACTTCATAGTAACAAAACAACTATTTTTTGTTTAATTGGTTTCCATTGGAATGTGTTACAATAATTTCAGTTGATATCTATTTAGCAGGCATCATCAGTTCCACTTATTGTGAAAAAATGGCAAATGCACATCACAGACATGTGATCCACAATCTTTGATATAACAATGGCAACCAGATATCTTAAAGGAAAAGTGCTATACATACGTGTTAGAATACAATAAATGGTATTTTGTTTTTGAAAGGAGTGTTTCACATTAAAAAAAAAACTTTTTAAATGGCCATTTTTTAGATAAATTGGACATTGACCTTGAACTTGACCTTGAAATTGACCTTAATCTGTACATTATTAAACGATTGAAAGTAAATAATTTGAAGAAGATTTGTTTACGCTTAAAACAAAACAGTTTTGGATTACACATATGCAAATATACCGGAGTAATGCAGGAATTGGGTAAACTTGGTTGTTTTCTCAATTTTGGCGGCCATCTTGGCGGCCATCTTGGATTTCCGTCGACTCCAACCACTTTGGCACTAACGAACATCGTTTTCAAATTATACAGTCCCGGACAAACATTTTGATATATGACACATCTTGTTATATTTCATAGACCGGTTGACCCCCTAAATATGCAAGATACCAAGTCCTGTTTGCTACACTAGATAGCGTAGTGGTTACGATGGTCGCCTATCGTGCAGTCAGCCCCGGTTCGATTCTCACCGCTGACGAATCTTTTTTTCTCTCTATTTCTTTTCTATTTTTTTTAAATGACGGTTTGGGTTTTTACTTGGATAGTTTATGATAATTATCCATATTAAGTGTTTTTTCTTTAAACTTAATACGTTATTTTTGGTAAAACAATTTTGAAGAAAAAATAAAAATAGTTCCTGTTGTAAGAAGAAATTCCTACACCTACTATACAAATAAACCTCTACTGTACATATAAACTTAGGTTTATTATGCTACCCCTTTATTACGTCACTAGCGGCTGTAGTGACGGGATAAAAGATATATGTAATTATACAACAGAGCATGGGTAAAGAAGGAGAAATGTGTTTTAAAATTCAGCAAGCGAAGGGTTAAGCTACTGGCGAAGTGGTGCTGATCATTCTCAAGCATCTGACTGATCAGAATTTGAGCTTGTTCAGATACTTAAGAATAGACTAAGACTCATACTCAGACTAAAACTCAAATTGCACAGTGGTATAAAACAAAGGTGTAGCTATGTATTGATTCACTTAGAATAATAGCTGTAGATAAACTGGAAACGATTTGTTCTATTATGCAATTCACTAAAGATGTTTGGAAATTCCATGTATTCGGACACCCTAAACATTCGAACAAACATTCTTAGGCAATTTAAGACATTTAAACAAATAGTGGCGAGTGATATCAAAAGACACATAACTTTCACATACCATGAGCAAACAGAGCAGCCCTGATCAGACGTTCCCTATTTAGCCGTCTGATCTGTATATTCTCTGTTTGCAAATGCGTGAAAAGGCGTTTATATGAAGGAAATGGTTAAACATGAACGTGTAAAACTTTTCAAGAATACGGGGCAACGATTAATGAGTTCAATAAACTGTATGAAAGAGAGTAGTAACAATGACAATGGAAAACAATTAGTAATATGTGATCTAAATGTTTTCTTGTGTCTCCTTACCTGAAACCTCTGGTCATGAGGTCAAGGAGCGATTTCTGATGGAGATCTGAAAATTATAAAATGGGCGATTACAGAAACCTAAAGGAACCACAAAAAGATCAATATCCGTGCCTCAATAAGGTAACACGAAATAGATGTTGGCAGCTCTCAAAATACTTTGTATTATTTTTATCAAATATTTGCCTACCATAGTTTTTCACTTTTAATGCATCTTTTAACGGCCATACACTCCGTTTTATTGCTCCTCTACGCCGTTCTCTCTCTCTCTCACTCTTTCTCCATATCTCATCCTTAATGTTCTGTCTTTCACTATATATGTATCTATTTTCTCAGTTCTTTTTCTTTCTCACTCTGTCGTTTATTTCCTTTCTTTGCCCCAATTGTCTTTCTTACACTATTTCTGCTAATCTCCTCTTTCGTTTCCCAATGTCCTTCTCACTCCCTCGCTCTGTCTTATATCTTCTCTGAGCATTTTTCTATCTAATTCTATTTCCTTTATCATCTGCTCCATTCTCTCTCATATTTCCTTTGTTTTCGCTCCTTTCCCTGTCTCCGCTCAACTATAACTGATGTATTCTCTGTTCCCTTCTCACTTTTATGTCCATTTGTCACCATCTTTTCTACCCCCCTCCACTCTCTCAAACACTCTATCCCTTTTCTGTCTGTTATGTTCTCTCTCTGTCGCCAAGTCATATCTCAACACATTTCCTTTCTTATTTTCGCATTCCTCTATATTTCGCTGTAAGCCCTATCTATATGAACTCTATCTGCGCCTATGTATCATCCTCTAATTTCTTTTGCTCGGTATGCATCTCTGTCTCTAATCTTATTCTTTTGCCTCTGCATTATATCAGGTTTTGTTCTTCCTCAATTTAATAATCACATGTTTTCTCATTCTGGATGTAAACACGGACACTCTCCTCCCCCGGCATTGAAATCACTAACGCATTATTAGGCGAACAGAACATTCTCAGATATCTTATGCTTAGTCCCCAGTTTTTAACATTCTGTTAGAAACTGAGAACCCAGCTGATTTAAAATTCAGAAAATTCTCAAATACATGCTTGGAAACAAACAAAAGAAGTTTGGGAATAGTCAGTGTTTATCTAAACAAATTTGAAGAAATAAATCGAACGCACATATAAGCAAACAAGCCCCCCCCCCGTATTAGTCGATTTATTACCTGGGTTCTACCTGGGTTGAAGGCCTCTGTGTAAGCTTGTTTGTACTGGTCTGTTTTGGCAACTTAACGAATTATGTATTGTTGGTTGGGTGTGAGCTCTTTGCATAGTGTAGTCTATACTGATCTATTGAATAACATGGACGTGTTTAACCCTTTCCCTGTTTTATACTAAGTCCAAATTTCAATACCTACTGGATATTCATAAACAAGATAGTCATGATGAAAAATGGAATGTGGAACACTGTAGTCATTTAGGAAACTAAAGAAACAGCTCTATCAAATTCCACAAGCAAACAGAGAAGACAGAAGACACTGATCAGATGACTCCTCCAGGAGCCGTCTGATCTGGGTCTTCTCTGTTTGCAAATGCATGAAAAGGCGTTTATATGAAGGGAAGATTTTCAGAGTAGACTAGAAAAAAGGTTCAAATCTGATAGTTGCTTAATGGAGAGTGTACTTTGATGGAAGCATTCTGCATATTTTATTTTTTATTTTTATCCTACATTACGCTTCCACCTACTAATAACCAACCAACACAGAAAATAAAAACAAAGAATGTACAAACAGAGTTAGACATCTTTTGAGCTGCCGTTTGAGAGAGGTTGTATGGACAACACTTTTTACCATTTTTGAAATACATGTATTACCATTTAACTCTTTCTCTGTTCAATACTGACAGCATGAATATTTATTAGCTGAATTTCTAAGATGTAAAATTTTCATGGGAATATTATGCTTTAACAAAAACTGTAGAATCATCTCTATAGCATATCACAAGCAAACAGAGCAGACCCAGATCAGACGGCTCGTATAGGAGCCGTCTGATCTGGGTCTACTCTGTTTGCAAATGCGTGAAAAGGCGTTTCTGTGAAGTAAAGGGTTAAGAGTGGTTGTACTATAGACATTTACCATTCTCGTACGTTGCTACAGGCGGAGGAGTTGGGAAGGCAGGGTGCTGGGCCTCAAGATAGAATCTGTTTGCCGTAGTATCTTGTGTGTTCTCTGGATCTATCCTTTGTGAACCTCTGTCTCGACGGCCGTGTCTCACAAATACAGAACTGTCGTTTCTATTATCACCATCTGCATATCCTTGCTCTGAAAGAGATCTAACTTGTGTCTGTCTGTTATTTGATGCTATAGTGTGTCTGAGTTGGGAGACTCGATTCTGACGAACACGACTGTGGCCATTGTGGTCATCGGGTGGATTAGCTGACGCATTCGATACCTCTGCGTTTTCTAATGTTAAAGTGTCCATATAGTTTGCAGGTGGCGGCAGATATGACGTTTGTTGGTTCATATCATAGTCTTGATTAGAAAATGGTTGATTATTCAAATACACTGGATCTATTTCGTTTGACATATGCTGTTGTGGACTGTGTTGTGAGGTTTGAGACGATGTTTCATGGGATGAGCCGCGCTGGGACAAAGACATTTGGGCTTGTTGTTCGAACTCTGATGCAATTACTGCCATCAGATCGCCACGATGCTGTAAACTGCGAACGTAAGAAGCAATGTTATTATCATTGTCTGATCTAATCCCACTTTCTCCAGATAAATCAGAGTTCGTGTTGCTGAAAGGAACAGGATGTTCCATAACATCCCAACTTGATGACACTATATTGTCAATTACTGGAAGTTCGCTTGCCGTCACGTGACTACGATTCGAACCCGACACCGTCGTTTGCATCTCCTGAAATTGTCGGAAAACATATTATAGAACAGTAGAACCTGTCTCAAGCGATCATCAAAAAGAGGTCTAGTGATGGGTATATAGAGCACGTGGTAGCTTAATGTATTTCAAAAGTAATTCAGAAAGCTCGGTTTTGATAAATTTTGCTTTATTATAAGGGTATATTTTTTTCTTGATTATAATACTATTGTAAAATTGCAGAATCATGATATCACCATTTCTTACATGAATCTTTATGAGGTAAAGAGTTTAGTATCTGCTGTAGAGCGGATACCTTATCACGTATCATACATAGAGCGGCCCTACTGTACCTTATCTCGTATAATTCATAGAGCGGTCCCACTGTACCTTATCTCGTATCATACATAGAGCGGCCCTACTGTACCTTATCTCGTATCATACAAAGTGCGGTCCCACTGTACCTTATCTCGTATCATACAAAGAGCGGTACCGCTGTACCTTATCTCGTATCATACAAAGAGCGGTACCGCTGTACCTTATCTCGTATCATACAAAGTGCGGTCCCACTGTACCTTATCTCGTATCATACAAAGAGCGGTACCGCTGTACCTTATCTCGTATCATACATAGAGCGATCCCGCTGTACCTTATATTGTATCATACATAGAGATGTTCCATTGTACCTTTTATCATACCATATATAGAGAAGTCTACTGTACCTTATATCGTATTATACATAGAGAGGTCCCGCTGTATCTCGTATCATACATAGATTTGTCCCACTGTACCTTGTCTTGTGTCATACGTAGAAAGGTCCATCTATATATTATCTCGTATCATACATGTTCCACTGTACCTTATTTCGTATCATATATAGGGACGTCCAACCTTACCTTATATCGTATCATACATACAGAGGTCAAAGTATGTACCTTATTTCGCTCCATACACAAAGAGTCCTCACTGTATCTTATCTCTTATCATACAGTGCACTGTACCTTATAGAGTATCATACATAGAGCGGTCCCACTGTACCTTATAGAGTATCATACATAGAGCGGTCCCACTGTACCTTATATTGTATCATACATAGAGCGGTCCCACTGTACCTTATATATTATCATACAAAGAGCGGTCCCACTGTACCTTATATTGTATCATACATAGAGCCGTTTTGGTGTACCTTATAGAGTATCATACATAGAGCGGTCCCACTGTACCTTGTAGAGTATCATACATAGAGCAGTCCCATTGTACCTTATAGAATATCATACACAGAGTGGTTCCACTTTACCTTATATGGTATCATACACTGTACATACAGAGGTCAGAGTCTGTACGTTTGTTCGCTCCATACACAGAGAGGTCCCACTGTATCTTATACCTTATATCATAGCATAGATAGGGAGGTCACAGTGTATATTGTTTCGTATTATACATATGGAGGACACAGTATAGATTATATGGTATCACACATAGGGAGGCCCCACTGTACCTTATTTTTTGTCATACATAAAGAGGCCCACTACGCCTTATATCGTATAATACATAATGAAGTTCCACTCTAGATTATATCGTATCATACATAGGAAGACTCGTATCCCACTGTGTCTGATCTCGTATCATACATAGATGTCCCACTGTACCGTATGTCGTATCATACATAGGGAGATATCACTGTATCTTATATTATCTATTTGGACAGATAAACTTACAGAAAAGGATGGTTTTGTTTTATCAATGATTCTTAAATTCAACTTTTGATGTTCTTATCGATATTTCTATCTTAAATTTAATTTGTTTTAAATATTCTATATGCATTTTATATACACAGTTTTGTACATGCAATTTATTCATGTGAAGCGCACATATCCTGTGAGATATTCCGCAGTGTCTTATCTTGTATCATACATAGTGATGCCTCACTGTATCTTGTATTGAATCATACATAGAGATTTCTCACTGAACCTTATCTCGTATCATACATAGTGATGTCTCACTGTACCTTATCGCGTATCATACATAGATGTCCCACTGTATATTATCTTGTATCATACATGTACATAGAAATGTCCCACTGTATCTTACATTTTATCATACATAGAGATGTCCCACTGTACCTTATATTGTATTATACATATAGATGTCCCACTGCACAATATCTTATATCATACATAAAGCTGTCAAATGTATCTTATATCGTATCATACATAGAGATGTCTCAATGTATCTTATATCGTATCATACATAGAGATGTCTCGCTGTATCTTATCTCGTATCATACATAGTGATGTCTCACTGTACCTTATCTCGTATCATACATAGAGACGTCCCACTGTACCTTATCTCGTATCATACATAGTGATGTCTCACTGTATCTTATCTCGTATCACACATAGTGATGTCTCACTGTATCTTATCTCGTATCATACAAAGTGATATCTCACTGTACCTTATCTCGTATCATATGTAGAGATGTCCCACTGTACCTTATCTCGTATCATACATAGTGATGTCTCACTGTACCTTATCTCGTATCATACATAGAGATGTCTCACTGTACCTTATCTCGTATCATACATAGTGATGTCTCACTGTATTTTATCTCGTATCATACATAGTGATATCTCACTGTATCTTATCTCGTATCATACATAGTGATATCTCACTGTACCTTATCTCGTATCATATATAGAGATGTCCCACTGTACCTTATCTCGTATCAGACATAGTGATGTCTCACTGTATCTTATCTCGTATCATACATAGTGATGTCTCACTGTACCTTATCTCGTATCAGACATAGAGATGTCCCACTGTACCTTATCGCGTATCATACATAGGGATGTCTCACTGTATCTTATCTCGTATCATACATAGAGATGTCCCACTGTACTTTATCTTGTATCATACAGAGATATGTCCCATTGTACATTATCTTGTATCATAAATAGATATGACCCATTGTACATTATCTTGTATCATACATAGATATGTCCCACTGTGCCTTATCTCGTATCATACGTAGAGATGTCCCACTGTATCTTACATTGTATCATACATAGAGCTGTCCCACTGTACAATATCTTATATCATACATAGAGATGTGCCACTGTACCTTATCTCGTATCATATGTAGAGATGTCCCACTGTACCTTATCTCGTATCATACATAGTGATGTCTCACTGTACCTTATCTCGTATCATACATAGAGATGTCTCACTGTACCTTATCTCGTATCATACATAGTGATGTCTCACTGTATTTTATCTCGTATCATACATAGTGATATCTCACTGTATCTTATCTCGTATCATACATAGTGATATCTCACTGTACCTTATCTCGTATCATATATAGAGATGTCCCACTGTACCTTATCTCGTATCAGACATAGTGATGTCTCACTGTATCTTATCTCGTATCATACATAGTGATGTCTCACTGTACCTTATCTCGTATCAGACATAGAGATGTCCCACTGTACCTTATCGCGTATCATACATAGGGATGTCTCACTGTATCTTATCTCGTATCATACATAGAGATGTCCCACTGTACTTTATCTTGTATCATACAGAGATATGTCCCATTGTACATTATCTTGTATCATAAATAGATATGACCCATTGTACATTATCTTGTATCATACATAGATATGTCCCACTGTGCCTTATCTCGTATCATACGTAGAGATGTCCCACTGTATCTTACATTGTATCATACATAGAGCTGTCCCACTGTACAATATCTTATATCATACATAGAGATGTACCACTGTATCGTATCTCGTATCATACATAGAGATGTCCCAATGTATCTTACATTTTATCATACATAGAGATGGCCCACTGTACAATATCTTATATCATACATAGAGATGCCCCACTGTATCTTACATTGTATCATACATAGAGATGGCCCACTGTACAATATCTTATATCATATATAGAGATGTCTCACTGTCATACATAGAGATGTCTCAGCTGTAGTTAACTAGATAGTCTATACTTATCTATATTTAACTAAATACTCCATACTAAGCTACTGTAATTAACTAGACATTCCATTCTTTATTGCCAATCTGTTAGAGTCAGATCTATGATAATCATCATACATAATATTATCTACATATTAAATCCTGACTCGGGGTCTCATATGGATCCAGACTGCTTGTATATTTTATGGCTGATCTCATTCAAAAAGAAAATAAATCATTTTTATATCTTACACCTGTTTTGTTGTGATTAATCTTTAATACTTGATAGTCAACATATTTTATATAACAAACATGGCAAAAATACGGGTAAAATATGACGTAGATTGTATACTTACTGTTTTTTTTAAAACTCCCAAATATAACAAAATTAATTAAATTAGCATTTTGGCCTACTTTCGAATGTTAGCACACCTATTTTCTCACTCAACACTGGGTCGTTATGAACCCGTCGTAAACAGTGAATCAAGGAAAGAAGATCGCACACATTGTTCTAAAGCAATAACCCTTACAACGCTGACTTTTCAAATGGACTATTCCAAAATTCAAACAGGTCAAGCTCATGGTGAATATGTAGGGATTTTTTAAAGAAAATTGTAATATGACAAACAATGCAGACCCAGATGAGAGGGCTCCTCTAGGAGCCCTCTCATCTGGGTCTACACTGTTTGCATATGATATTGACTCGTGTCCCGTGCAGTAAAAGTTAACCCTTTCGGCGCTAAATAAGTTTCACCTGCTAAGATTATCGTCTGCTCTAGGTTTCCAAGTGGCGTTTTCTTCAATTTCTTTACAAAAAATATCACCAGTACCGAACAGTTTGGATCCTGAGAAGACGCCGGGTTATTCGGTGTCTGGTCTGGATCCAAACTGTTTGCTAAGGTCATCACGGATTCGCCTATGGTAGCGAAAAAGTTATCTTTATTCTGCTGAAAGAAAGTGTATGCTAAAGCTCGGATCTATTGTTAATTTAACACTTTACTCCATAAATACGCCGTTCTACGCCTTAGCAAACAGGGTAGACCCAGATCAGATGGCTCTTATAGGAGCCGTCTGATCTGGGTCTACCCTGTTTGCAAAGCAGATCAGACGGCTCCTATAAGAGCCATCTGATCAGGGTCTACCCTGTTTGCTTATATAATTATAGATATGATTCTACAATTTCTGCCACGGCGCTAAAACTTGCTTTGTCCATGTGCTATTATAACAAGTTAATCTAAATAATATGCATGATGTCATTATTTCTTACATGAATATTCATTAAGTGAAAGGGTGACTTACATTCGATTCCTAAAAGCTTTTGTGACACTATTGACACACTATTGTCAAATAGCTTGGATCCTGGTGATACACTGGGTCATGTATAAAGAAGATGTTTGTAAATACAAACTAAACAGCCCACAGCAGGATACATGTCAAAAAGGGCGACATTATTTACTTTTAACCTTACAAGATACAAGATACAAGAAACTTTATTTTACGTCGGTTACAATAAACAAGGTAACATTAGCTGAAAGCTATTTCCCGACCTTTAACCCCTTGAACGTTGAATTTTCAAATGGTCAAGTGTTTTTATTAAAGAAGAGTAACAAACGGTACAGACCCTGATGATTTGGTTGTTTGTGTTGAGTAATGTCCGTTTCTGTCAACTATGGGCCAGTTGGACGCCCAGGAGAGAAAGAGAGAGGAGCGGATACAGAGAAACCCGGGCGCGATGTCTTATTTTTGTTATCGATAAAGTTTCTCTGTTCTTTTAGATGCCCAATATAAAGCACTGATACACTGAACTTTATAAAGCCTCATCCTATTCGAACCGTCTGATCTGGGTCTTCTCTGTTTGCAAAGACGTAGAAAGGCGTATTTATGGAGGAAAGAGTTAAATCCAAACTCATTACTACTTAACTATTTCGCCGCCAAATAAAAGTCGTCTGCTAAATTCATCGTCTGATTCATGTTACAAACTGGAGCTGTCTTCAAGTTCTTTTTAAACACATAATAAGAGTGTCAAGCAGCTAATCGGCGTCTCATCTGGATCCAAACTGTTTGCAAAAAAGAAGTCATCACGGTTTCGCTTATGTTAGCGAAAGAGTTTAAATCATTGAAATGTCAATTGTTTATAGTATAGAGTGTTGAAACAAAAGACGGAACAAGATACATGAAGCGCGTCGAGAAGAATGGTATACTTTGTAACGCTTGTTTAACGTGTTCAATAGAACTGTACTTTTGTTCGCAAAACATGTTCCAGTCTTAACTCTTCGCTATTCACGTCAATATACATACCTGTAAATAGTGAAGACTCAGATGAGACAGCTCCTGCAGGAGCTGTCTCATCAGGGTCTGCATTATTTACAATTTGATTGTGCAACCAGTGCACTCCACAGCAGTGATTGCACAGCGAAATACTTGTACACAGTGACGATATATGTAATTATACAACAGCGCATGGGTAAAGAAGGAAACATGTATTTGAAAATTCAGCAAGAGAAGGGTGAACCCTTTTCTTAATATAAACGCCTTATCACGCATTTCCAAACAGAGTAGTAGGAGCCGTCCGATCAGGGTCTTCTCTGTTTGCTCATGAAATTATGATAGATCTGAATCTACAGTGTCTAATAGTACCAAAATATGTTAGATCTACTATAAAAACCCAGCTTAATATATATATTCATGACGTCATTTGTCTTACATGAATATTCAACAGGGAAAAGGTTGACCATTTACTTTCAAGATGAATATTCGTGTAAGACTCGTTCTCAGGCTTTTGATTGGTCAGATTTGAGCCAAAGGCTCAAATCTGACCAATCAAAAGCTTGAGAACGATCTCAGACTCAACTAAAAGCTTTATAAGCATGGACCCTGATCTGACATAACCTACACGCATGCTCTGTGTGATCTGAGTCTACTCTGTTTGCCAAGACGTAACACAACTGGATCATCCAATAAAAGTTTTAAATACCTTTTTCACTTATTTTATCATATCGACCCTTTATTCCATGGATATTTATAAAGAAATAATGAATATATGAATGTCAATTAACTGTATTTGTGTAATGTCATTATGAATAAAGGACCATGGCAGAAACTGAAGAATTATATCTATATCATATCACAAGCAAATAGAGCAGACCTTGATGAGACGGCTCCCACTGGGCCCTCTGATCTGGGTCTTCTCTGTTTACACAGGCATAAAAAGGCGTTAGAAACTGACAACACCAGCATGTCAAACAGTGTAGATCCTAATGAACAACACCAGCATGTCAAAAAGTGTAGATCCTAATGAACAACACCAGCATGCCAAAAAGTGTTGATCCTAATGAACAACACCAGCATGCCAAAAAGTGTAGATCCTAATGAACAACACCAGCATGCCAAACAGTGTAGATCCTAATGAACAACACCAGCATGTCAAACAGTGTAGATCCTAATGAGTCGCCGACTTTATTAGTCTCAACTGTTTGCAGTGGTTGTCTGGATCGTTGAAGGAATCATTTAACGCATATTTACGTTTTGTTTTTTGTTTTAGATCCTAGTAGTATCCGATAGGGATGTGGGTAGGTGACCAGGGTCTGCTACGCTAGCTTATGGACTAATGCAGGTCTGATTCTACAATGTTTACATAAAAGGCCCTCTGATCATGTATCATTAAAATCAATATGCACGATGCCATTATTTCTTACATTAGTATTTACCGTGTAAAGGCTTAGCCCTTTACTCCCCAAATGCACATTTCTACGCCATATCCAGATCACATGGCTCCTGTAGGAAGCGTCTGACCAGGGTCTGTCCTGTTTGCTAATGAAATATAATCTAACTTAGATCTGATTCTTCAGATCAGATTCTGCCATGGTATAATATCCATTGTTCATGCTATTATACACCGTTTGCTAATTAATATTCATACACTACTTATAACATGAATATTTATCAAGTAAAGGGTTAGACTGATAGATGCAAATATATTCAACGTCATTTCCGACTACAGTAAAACCACTTTTAACCGGGACATATGCAAACAGTGTAGACTCTGATCAGACGCCGCATAATGCGGCGTCTGTTCGGAGTCTACATTGTTTGCTGACAGGAATTTCAATATAAAACAAAACGAAATTGAAAATTTAAGCCAGACATCCCTTAGATAAAACATGGACAAATCCAGTATATAATCATGGAAGAATCCACTGGGCGCAAATGGGTTAAACACTTTTTAGGCAGGTGGCTGTTTGATGCAGGATGAACGTCATGCAGAAAGCTCCTGTTTGATTTTTTTTGCATGACTTTCAACTTGCATTAAAGTGTCACCTGTCGTGCAAAGCAGTCTTCACACTAATTTAAACTATATAATGACGGAAGCGGGAATCAAAAGGAGAAGAACCGTATGATGCATACATCACTGTGACGTCGTTTACCTCGCTAGGAGTTAACGTTTGTGAAGATTTTTGTCTACCATTTTGTTTTTACGAATCGATCACAGTTTTTAGCCTTTACAAAACTGAAGGGAAACCGAAGAGAGCAGAAAATCTCTCGTAATCTCGAGGGGACAGAAGTTACCTAAGGGAACAGACAGGAAGTCGTAATCTCCAGGGGACAGAAAGTGATTTGTCTTTCAGAGGGAACATAAAGTTACTCATGTAGGTAATCATGTAGGAACAAAAAGTTACTCGCTACCCTAAGGGGACAGAAATATACTCGTAGTCCTGTGGAGACAGACAGACACCTTGAAGGAATAGTATTTGGTTGCGACTCTATATCAAGCTGCAGGTTTTTGAGTGCATTGATATACTTTATAGTACGTATAAATCCCTCTTAACCGCAATTCTAGTAGAGCTAGAGTATGAGCTTTCTGCATGACTTTCACTTTGCATTAAGCTCACCACCTGTCTCTAAGACCGATATTGATACTTAATTGAATGTCCGGTATAGAGGGGTTTTACTGTATTTGGTTGCTTATGTACATTAAACATGTTTTGAGTGCGTTCATTTTGTAGCATTGAGTTGCGGCTGTATCATAAGAATGTTTCTAAGTCTATTTGTATACTTCGTAGTACATGTATTGTGTTGCGGCTGTATACTTTAGCATGTTTCTGAGTGTATTTGTATACTTCGTAGTATTGTGTTGAGGCTGTATACTTTAGCATGTTTCTGAGTGTATTTGTATACTTCGTAGTATTGTGTTGAGGCTGTATACTTTAGCATGTTTCTGAGTGTATTTGTATACTTCGTAGTATTGTGTTGAGGCTGTATACTTTAGCATGTTTCTGAATGTATTTGTATACTTCGTAGTATTGTGTTGAGGCTGTATACTTTAGCATGTTTCTGAGTGTATTTGTATACTTCGTATATTGTGTTGAGGCTGTATACTTTAGCTTGTTTCTGGGTGTATTTGTGTACTTCGTAGTATAGGGTTGCGGCTGCATAAGAAACATTTCTATGAATGTTTTTGTAGATTCTTTTAGGCAGGTGGCTGCTTAATGCAGGGTGAAAGTGACTTTCACCCTGCATTAAGCTGCTACCTGTCTCCAAGACGGATATTTATATAAAATAAAACGTCCGGTTTAGAGGGGTTTTATGTACACGTATACTTCGTATTATTGGGTTGCTGTTTATAGTAAACCTATTTTTGAATGAATTTGTATACTTCGTATGGGATAAGCAGTCAGAAAACTGAGACTAAAATTTACACAAGACGACCATTGTAAGTTGGGAAGAAACAGCACATTGAAAGGAGAAATTGATTCATCGTTCAGGGGGCGGGGGGGGGGGATTCATTTAGGGTATGGATTTCTCCTACCTATGCATATGGAAGATAGGGTTTTTTGGAAGAACATCTTTCATGTCACATAACGTTACATGACGCTACACATTACATTACATCAGCCATCATAGTATGCCTTTATTGTATGTTCAAGTTAGAAAAAAACTCTAAGGTTTTCTCACTTTTTGTCTTTATTTGTTGTTGGTATTCACTCATACATGATAAATATATACAAGTTCTTTACTGTGAATTAGATGAAAGTGTTGGAAGAATGTTGCATTTCCTTTTATTTCATCAATTTGTTTGTCGAAGGCCAGTATCATACAATTTAAATGACGGTTACAATTATTAAGCACTCAAGGCCGATACGTATTTTATCTTGTTATTTTAACCCTTTCCGTAATGTAAACGCATTTTCACGCATTTGCAAACAGAGTACACCCAGCTATAGGAACGTCTGATCAGGGACTGTTCTGTTTGCTTTTGACATACTATAGCTTTGATTATATATACAGTTTTTGTCAAAGCAAAAAAAAACATCTTGAAAAGTATACGTTATGGAACTTCAACTAATAAATATTCTAACATGAATACTGAACAGGGAAAGGGTTAAGAGAAAGGGATTCCAGGCAATGTGTTATACCGAGTTCTTTGAAAATTCACACGAGGCGATTGTTATGAGTAAGGAAAACTTAAAGCTCTTCCCATCGTCAACGAGAGAGAGAAAAAAGTCCCACCATCCGTAAATTCATGTAGGATATGACTATCTCAACCATAGGATCAGAAAAGCACACCTGGGTCCATGCTTATAAAGCTTTTAGTTGAGTCTGAGTTTCGTTCTCAAGCTTTTGATTGGTCAGATTTGAGTTCTCAAGCTTTTGATTGGTCAGATTTGAGCCTCTGGCTCAAATCTGACTAATTAAAAGCTTGAGAACGTACTCAGACTCAACTAAAAGTTTTATAAGCATGGACCCTGTACTCTGCGACGTGTTGTGACTAGGTGATTTTCTTACCCTCGGGTGAGATATTCATATCCTACACGAGAAACTCATGATGGATTCTTATAATCTGCAATGTTGTGATTACACATGTATAATGTCTCCGTAGTAGAAACATGCATATATAATGCTGTGGTTTTACTATGTACATAGGCGATATATGTATATACAGCAAAATCTCGATTATTCGAATTTTCTGTATAGAAGAATTTAGACCCTTTTAGGCAGGTGGCTGCTTAATGCATGGTGAAAGTCATGCAGAAAGCTCCCGGAGGAGCTTTCTGCATGACTTTCACCATGCATTAAGCTGCCACCTGTCTTAAAGATCGATAATAATACGTATTTTAGTGTTCGGATAATCGAAGTTTTACTGTATAATGATGTGATTTTACTGTGCTAGTAGGAAAACATGTATATACACAGGTGGGTAAGTATAGGAAAACATGTATATACACAGGTGGGTAAGTAGGAAAACATGTATATACACAGGTGGGTAAGTAGGAAAACATGTATATACACAGGTGGGTAAGTATAGGAAAACATGTATATACACAGGTGGGTAAGTAGGAAAATCATAACACTATACAGTGAAACCGCTCTAAACCGGACGTTCAATTAAGTATAAATACCGGTCTTGGATACTGGTGGCACTTAATACAGGGTGAAAGTCATGCAGGAAGCTCTTCTGGGAGCTTTTGCATGCATTTCATCTAGCACTAAGCCGCCACCTGCTTTAAAGCATCTAAATTCTTCTCTATTAGGATTTCGGTCTAGAGTGGTTTTACAGTACTTTATTCGATAATTCTGCATTGTTTTCTTAAATTAATAGTCTTCATAATGAAATCCATTATTGCCATTTCTTACAAAACAACCGCTTTACCCTTTACTCCATAAATATTCATGTAAGTTACAATCATGTTTATAAATAATGGCATATGAGCACAGAAAAGTTTGGTCATGGAAAAAACTGTAGAGTCACATCGATATCATTTCATAAGCAAACAGAGCAGAGCCTGATCAGACAGCTCCTATAGGAGCCGTCTGATCTGGGTCTACTCTGTTTGCAAAGGCGTATAAATGTGTATTTATGGAGTAAAGGGTGCAGTTGATGATAAATATTGTTGGAAAGATACATTTTATCAAACCAACTTAAAAACACTTAAAACATTTTACAGCGTTCCTTTCCAGCCCATTCCAAACAGCATGCCATAGCTGCAGTAAAAGCAGAAGCCGTTACTGTTCCAAAGAAACACGAGCATACACGTGACCCCGGTGAAGAACGACATGGCGATCTTGGCGTCGCGGTTAGGGTGGCAGAACTGCTCAACGTCATGGACCTTCCTGTATCCGGCGTAATTGTAGTAGAAATATTCCTCTTCTATCTTCAGGCAAACGGAGAAGGCCATGAAAGCTATGATTAGGGAAACAGCGGAGACAACCTGGACGAGCAGGCTCAGACAGAAATGGACCTTCATCTGAAAGGAAAGGCGAGAGAATTGAATTACATTATATGTATTTCATGAAGGCTGTGTCTTTGAAAAAACAGAAAGCCCACCTCACGAGAACTACTCCAATGACGCTAAACAAGATCTAGTTGTAACAGAATCCGTTACAGAATGTCCCCGAAACGAAGCTGACAACTGGTATTAACGAGCAAAATATATAATTTTCAACCAACCACAGGCCATCACTGAGTTACGATGGCGACCAACACTTTTGAAACACCTGCTATTAAGGTCGGGGTACCCATATACATCTACTGATAATTTTTCCAAAAATCTGTAAATTATGACCAATCAGAGGACACCAGACCATTTCCATGGCAATCAAGTAATTCAAAACAATTTGATTGAGTCTGGGGTACCCAAATACCCCTAAATGCCAATTTTCAGCAGAATGGAACACTATCTAAATTTTGATCAATAAGAGCCCACCATTCAGTTACCATGACAACAAAGTATTTAAAGACCAACCGATCAATTCGGAGTACCAACATATCCCGACATGCCAACTTTCAGCAAAATCGAACAATATCTAAATTCGTCGAAGAAGATCTAAATTTCGACCAATCAGAGCCTTGTAATAATAATAAAAGTAATAATAATGATAATAATAATAATAATGATAATGATGATGATAATAATAATAATAATAATAATAATAAAAATAATAATAATAATAATAATAATAATTGTTTTTAATAATAATGATTAAAATAATAATAATAATAATAACCACCACAGCAACTATAATAATAATAATAATAATAATAATAATAATAATAACTAGAGGTTTTTGTCACAAAAACGGATGTCTCCCCTCATATAAAAACAATATGAAAACTACATTTTTCAAGAAGAAAATAAAATGTCATTCCAATATCATCAGTCGAACAGGAGTTATTGATCGGCCAAAAATGTAACAAAGGGCAATAACTCCAAAAGTATTGAAGCCAGAATTATGGCCCTTGTTCATGACACTTTCTCTCATCATGCTCTTTCCATATATGAAGTTTCAATACGATGGCAAGAGCCATGTAGGAGTTATCGTCCGGACAAGAAAGAATTAAACAAATGTACAAGGGGCAATAACTCCATGTATGAAGTGTATAACTCCATGCAATAACTCCATGTATGATCGTTCCATGTATGAAGTTTCACTCCAATGGCATGTGTCACATAGGAGTAATCATCCGGACAAAAAATTGTGATTTTTTTTACAAAGGGCAATAACTCCAATATTAGTGAAGCCAGAGTTATGGACCTTGTGCATGACACTTCCTCCCGTTATGATCTTTCCATATATGAAGTTTCAATCCAATGGCATGAGCCATATAGAAGTTATCGTCCAGACAAAAAAGTGTGATTTTTTTTACAAAATGCAATAACTCTAATATTAGTGAAGCCAGAGTTATGTACCTTCTGCATGACACTTCCTCTCATTATGCTCTTTCCATATATGAAGTTTCAATCAACTGGCATCAGGCATATTGAAGTTATTGTCCGGACAAAAAATTATGATATTTTTTACAAAGGGCAATAACTCCAATATTAGAGAAGCCAGAGTTATGGACCTTGTGCAACACACTTTCTCTCATTATGCTCTTTCCATATATGAAGTTTCAATCAACTGGCATCAGGCATATTGAAGTTATTGTCCGGACAAAAAGTGTGACGGACAGACGGACAGACGGACAGACAGAAAACTCTCACAAAAACAATATGTCTCCCCCATATAAATATGGGGGGAGACATAATAATAATCAACGGAGTTAACACAATATGTCCCAAACTTCGTTGGGAGGGGTGGGGGGATACATACTGGTCCTCAATGGTCTGTTTGCTTATAAAATTATAATATCCTTAATATAAATGCATATTCACGCATATTTGCAAACAGAATAGACCCAGATCAGACTGCTCCTAAAGGAACCGTCTGATCAGGGTCTGCTCAGTGTTTGAGACAAAAAGTGAAGTCCCGGATTAGACGCCGCCTTGAAAAGGTGGCGTCTCATCTGGGACTGCACTATTTGTCGTGGTGCATTTATGCGACATTGACAGTGAAGGCTTAAAGCCTGATAACAGATGGAAGAAGTCAGTACGTTACTGGTTGTACATTCAGAGGTATTATTGGTTTGAAGCGAAGCATGTACATCATTGTATACATATCCATTATGAAGTAAAAATAGTTCTAATGAATCTTAATTTGCTTCTTGTTTTCGCATTCTGTCTCGTCTCCTCAATCCTTTCCCTCACATAAACATGTTTTCCTATAGGAGCCGTCTGATCAAGGTTTGCTCTGTTTGCCGAGTGGAATTTGAAAGATATGTTTCTTTACTTTCTAAAATGGCTACAATGTTACACCTTCCATATTTCATTATAACTATTTTGTCCATGACTATTCAGTAGGTTAAGCAACGATGATTCGCCCATGTAATTGGAAGATTTAGTAACAGCATTCACTCCGCTTGACTCTGCAAATAGTGTAGACCCTGGTCATAACAAACTGATGGATATGTACAGTGTAACAAATAAACGTGCGTACTCAACTATTAAAATAATCATTTGTCCACTAAACCCTATATTGTGAATCATCTCTTCAAGACGATTTTAACTCATTCTCTCCTAGACTATTTTTAGACACAGCCTCTTTGGATTAATCTACCGAAAAGGAGCATTAACCCTAATAATTAACCCTTACCTATACTCCTAATCATTGTCTCTTACCCTTACTCTAACTTCTAAACATTGACCTTGAACCAAACCCTAACTATTGACTCTTAACATAAACATTGACCTAGAACCTCACACTAACCATTGACCCTGAACCTCACCCTAACCATTGACCCCGAACCAAACCCTAACAATTGACCCTTGACCTAACCCAAACAATTGACCCCGAACCTAACCCTAAACCATTAACGTCATCTCCCGAAGAGGAATTTTAAAGGTGTTCTCTTATTCTCAAGGTTTCAGGCCGAAAGTCGGTAAGCAAGCAACTAACCCTGGCACTTACTCTTCAATTATAGTGTCTTTGCAAAAAGGTAACACGGTCTGGTAAGAAAACACATCTTCTTTACAACATTACGATATCACATAAGCAACGCCGCTTGATTCTTCAATTCTTCAGATAGTCACTCATCAGTGGAAAGCAGTGTAAACCCTGAACATAATGATAAGTTCCCGGGAGGATATTGTATGAATCTTAGATCAATATTACAGAATGGACTTTAGGCGAATGTGTTATTACCTAAATCAAGCAGTAACTCGTCGTCACATCAGGATCCATACTGATGATATAATTATGTTTCTCGAAAGAAATCAGAAGAAAGGTAAACAATGATAGTGTGGTAGACGACACATTTTGAGGAGAACAACAGGTATCAAAGCACATAATGCAGCTATATACATGTACGTAGAACCGTAAGCGACTTTGAATTGATTGGACGTATAAATCCTAAAAACAGGTGGTTGCTTAATGCAGGGCAAAAGTAATGCCGAAAGCTCCTATAGGAGCTTTCGGCATTACTTTTGACCTGCATTAAGCTACAACCTGCCCTGCAGAACTATTATAGAACTCTTTTTGAAGGTAGCTAAAGACGGGTTTTGCTGTAGTTCATTTGTTGAATTCACCAATAGCATGCACTTGTTTGCGTCATTTCTAAAGAACAATTCAAATTATCTCTCACTACAAAACATACAAACAAGTTATTAGCAAATACAGGGACCATTCGGCTGAATTTAGAGTCAAACTACCTTCAACTATGACGAAAACTTACCCATATGTTCCTAAGCTCTACAGAAATGATACTTTCACAGGTTACAGGCACACATACTTATTTTAGGAGTCATCTTTTCCAGACCAGATCAAAGCTGTTTGCAGGTTTCATGAGAAATGGTGAATGCAATGCGCTTGTTACTGATGTCAGACAATACGGTCGAATAAGTCGGAACAAAGAAATAAAACTCTGTCGTTGCAACTCTGGTCAGATGTATATTGGTTATTCCCCTTGTCTCATTCCCAAAATTTACCTTTAGCGAGTCGGATATTTATTTTTCTTCGTCGATCAAAATGTCTCATAATTAAAATTTGCAGTCAGACATTTTCAAATTCTGTTCACATACATTATCACAGTATTGAACAGTTTTCTTCATGCTGAGACACTGAGCCAATTGTTGCCAAAGGAAATCATGTATTCCCGCGTGGCATGATACAGTTTAAACCTTTCCCTGTTCTACGAATGTTTATTCCAAACTTAAATACTTAGTGGATATTCATGGAGAAAATAGCTACATGTATAATGAGATATGGAACGTGGAACATTATTTCCGTTTTAGAATGTAAACAGACAGAGCAGACCCTGATTAGTCTGATCTGGGTCCATTAGGTTTGCGAATGCGTGAAATGAAGCAAAGGGATAGTTATATTACCCGGAAACCATACATATATGGCAGATAAACTTCAGAAAACAAGTTTCCATTTGCCCAATCAGAGGCATCGTCGCATGTGGAATTACATGTAACAGTAAAGGCTGCACTTGAAGATCGAGGCTGATTGTGGTCCGGACTGATTCTTATTTCTCCGGTTGCGCTCCTCCTCTCGTATAAGTCGACACAGCCCGTCCTCTGTAAGTCAACACAGCTCGTCCTCATCACGTTTCAGGCTTGCACTTTTCTCTTTTCGCACATTCTTTGCTTTCGAAGGATGTCCCTGTTTTAGAATATATTTACTTCACAACAGCATTTGATACGTGCTTGTGTGGCGGCCGTAAAAAGTCGCTTGTGTGGCGGCAGTAAAAAGTATTTCATTCTCAGTGTTGTTATATTTTCTAGTCTCACGGGATCATCAGTTTTGATGTTATTAGTTATTAGTTGAATACTGCATTTCAAATGCAGTGCTAGGGGACGTGACCAGTGTTTCACTTTTAACCCTTCGCTTGCTATTCACGTCAATATACCTACCTGTAAATAGTGAAGACCCAGATGAGACAGCTCCTGCAGGAGCTGTCTCATCAGGGTCTGCACTATTTACAAGTTGATTGTGCAACCAGTGCACTCCACAGCAGTGATTGCACAGCGAATTACGTGTACACAGTGAATTTATATGTAATATACAACAGGGCATGGGTAAAGAAAGAGAAATGTATTTTAAAATTCAGCAAGAGAAGGGTCAATTACTACTCATGACTCAATCAACCGAGTAGTATCGCTTCCGTGAGCCTGCAGACTGTTTTACCCACATCCTTGTAACGGAGACGTGTTGACCTGATTGTTCTCGTGCCAGAGGAAAGGTCAGCAACGCAACACACGTCCAACCTTTTCGAAGCTATAGGGGCGAGATGCTATAAACTTTTTGAGTTTGGAGTTTGTGGTCATTGTCAAGCATCTGATTGATCAGATCTGGGTCTAAGGTTATAAAACCTCTGAGTCTGATTCTGAGATAATTCTCAAGTATCTGATTGGGCAGCAAGCTCAGAATCTGGTCAAGCTGAACCACTTCTTCTGCAAAGCGTTCATAACGCACAATTTCGTCCAGGACGCGCAGGCATACAAAACCTAACTCTGCACTCTAGTTGCATCTTAACCCCAGTCCCACTATGCCGGTCACTTTATACCTGTTTACGACCCGAAGGTCTTCAGTAATCGCTGGTAATCGCTTCTAGTCGTGTGACTAAGTTCAGTCGTAGAGAGGTTGTTGATCATGTTCAACAACCTCCTTACGATCGAACTGGTCACCGGTGGCCTTTATGAGATTTTAGGTAATCACGCGATCGTCGTATGAAGGTCTCCAACAATGTTTTACTAGTTTAACATGTTTAACTAAATTTGGTCGTAGATAGTCTTTTCTAGGTCGCCAGCCAATTGAACTACTGTCAGCCACCTTACTACAATTACCTACGACTGTCATGCGATCACCAACGACTGGCTAAAGATTACTTGCGACTAAACATAGACCATGTGACCATACAGATATATACTCTGGTCCATTTAGAATCATTCGTCATATAGCTATTTAATCGCACTGAGTGCAAATCGAAATGGCACAAAAATGATAAAAGCAAAATTAAGATTGAAATGTCGGAAAAAGGATGCCAACATTGAGAGAGCAAATGAAACACATTAACATTGCCATACCCAATATTTGATCTACACTATTGCACTGTTCGCCACAAAATGATGATTATCATTCGAAAACAGTTCGTATTTACGTGCGTATACTCCAATCGACCGATCTTATTCAGATCATCAGTGATCGTAAAACCGTCGTATGTCAATCATACGACAAACGCACGATGATCTTTACCGTTCTCCACCAGTCACTGCTAATCTAAAGTAGTGGGAAGTGATCGTGCGATGGTCGGACGACAGGTCGTAAGTCATCGTGGAACCTTCGTATGAATGCCTGTCGTAGGATGGTCGCAGATGCATCTCCAATGTGACTGTGAAGCATTTTATTGAATTTAGTGACCGACAATCACAGACGATCGCCGGTTTCAGAGGGTCCAGTGGTCTTTAACGATCTCAACGCTAGTGGGACTGTAGCCTTAGTTGTAACTGGTAACGGTGCTGTCAACGCCGCCATGCGGAGGTGGGATGTCCTGCCCAGTGCACAAGAATGGACTTGATTTTGAAATTTTGAAGGACACACTGTAGCAGCAGACCCATCCACGTCGCTGATGATTCTAAACATTAGTTGCCTAGCAACAGTGCCAGAGCAGAATTACTTGAATGTTACTAAAGCTAACATCGGAATGCCTTAGAAAATATATTAAAATACAGGACCTGGCTCTAACTCAGTTTTACTCGCATAATCAAACAGAAAATTAGAAACTCTATACGAAATTAAGTGTTACAGAATATATAAGACGAATTACCATGAAATTGAGTTTGGGCCTCGAAGTGTCCTTGACCTCCACTCTGACCGTGAATAATAGACACAGTCCAGTTACAAGTTCCTTCAAGAGAATACAACACGTAATAACAATTGTAATATAGTTAACATGCATGCTGTTTATTGTTTTATACTACAGTAAAACATTTGTATTGCACTTAGCACTGTCGCTACCAAATTTTGTCAACTGCTGTAAGTTTCATTTGTTTTTTACATTTCTTCAGTCACAATGACAAACAATTTGGATCCTGTTACTCGGCGTCTCCGTGATTGCAAACAGTTTGGATCCAGATGAGACGTATAACTCACCAGGTTCCAAGCAAAAATGTTTGTTACTGTGACTACTTTTTGAAATAAAAATGAAGACACATAAAACAATGTAAATTGTGGCAGACGACAAAGTTTACAGAAGAAAACATCGGTGTGGTCTTCTTACATTACTTTCTTTCAACATTAAACAGTCATCAACACTTAATTACACCAATGCTTTCTTTTACGTTGCTATGAGGAACGTAGAATTCGCATCGTATACAATTAAAATGGTTGTAAATGAGAAATTTTATATGGATCTGGGCAACATCACTTTAGTGATTTTGAAAATAACATAAAGAACAGGTAACATAAACATTCTTCATTGCACAAAATTAGGCGTACCATGGATGTAACCACAAGATCAAACACATGGTACAAAATAAACCGTTTTCACAAATACTTATAATGTTGTTCTACAACAAAATATATGCCAAAAAGAACAACATGCTACCAAAATACATACAAATACATTTTCGAATAACACCTGGTATTCGATCTCAAACACATCAAAGTTGTTTCTTCTTCAGCGTTTATTCGATTGGTTTTCTTATGATATATTTTTTTTCAGCAAAGAAACAAATCATTTATATAATTTGTTTTGCATTGTTAACCCGTTACCCCATTAATAAGCCTTTCTACGCCGTTGCAAATACGAAGAGTAAACCTAGATAAGACTGTTCCTATAGGAGCCGTCTCATCAGGGTCTGCCCTGTTTGCTTAAGAAATAATATATATACACCTCTGCAGTTTCCGTCATTGACAAACATTCCTATGTTCATGTACCATTATAACAAGTAAACTAATTAATATACTTGATGTCATTACCTTTTAAAATTAATATTCATGGAGTAAAGGAAAGGGTTAAACACTTTGCAAATAGAGACTATCACTTTAAATAGATTGGTAACGTAGCATGGACTTACAAAACATCCGGTCATTAAAGGACCGAAATTGAAGATGGGGAAACCCGGGTTGTTAGTGGCAACCGCGATGGAGGCGATGCCAAATATAATAGTCACCACACCCAATGCGCACTGGACAATAGAGAAAGGTTTGAATTTCTTAATTGCCCTTAACGTGTCTTTTCGGATGGCATCTGTAATAGAAAAAAAGTACCCCATCTGTAATAGACCAAACAGTAAAACATCTGTAATAGAGAAAACAGTAGTAGTTTATTAGTTTCCTCCATATCTGGAGATCTATAACATAAATATTAACAATGCAGTAAAAACATCTGTTCTATGACCACCGACCACTAGATAGACAATACAATGAAACATCTGTTCTAAAACCACCGACCACTAAATAGACAGTACAATGGAACATCTGTTATTTGACTACCGACCACTAAATAGACAATGCAGTAAAGCATCTGTTCTATGACCATTGACCACTAATAAACAATACAGTAAAACATATGTTCTATGACTACCGTCCATTTAACCCTTACCCTGTTATACTGTCCCTGTAATACCTACTAAATACACATGGAAAAATAAGAAGTATGGAAGGTGTAATATTGTAGACATACTAAAAACTAAAGACAAAGATCTATCAAAATGCCATTTGCAAACAGAGCAGATCCTGATAAGACGGATAAGAGCCGTCTGGTATGGGTCTACTCCGTTTACAAATGCATGAAAAGGCGCTTACATGAGGGAACATGTTAAAGGAAATATAGCAAAATCTTTGTACAGTGAAAACTCAAAACCCCTATAATTTAGTAACCTGATGAAGGACACCATTGTGGAATCTTGCTGTATTGCTATCTTTTTGCGTTAAGCAGCCAGCTGTATTTGTATACACCAGTGTTTATTCATTGTGTATAGTCGTCGCAATTAAGAGATTGTATGGTCTGTACAACCTATATTACCTATATAAACCTAATATCTGTATGGTCACATATATAACCTATAATTGATATGTACGGCTATGTATATATATAACCTTCAAGTAATATGCACGGATATATATGCACGGCTAAAATACAACCTATAATTGATATATGTGTCTATGTGTACAACCTACAATAGGTATGCACGGCTAAAATACAACATACAAATAATATTCACGACTATATATACAACCTACAACTGATATACACGACTATACATGTAACCTGCAATTGATATGCACAGCTATGTATTCAACCTACAGTTGATTGGTATGCTCGGCTAAAATACAGAGATACAATTGATATGTACAGCTATATATACAACATAAAATTGGTACGCATGGCTAGAATTACAACCTACAATTGATATTTACGGCTATATCAACCCACAGTTGATATGCACTGATTTATATTCAACCTACATGGCATGACGTATCTGCATGGCAATATATAAATCTACAAATGATATATATACAACCTACAATTGATAAGCATAGCTATATATATACAACCTACAATTGATAAGCATAGCTATATATACAACCCACAATTGATAAGAACGACTATATATCCAACCTAAAATTTATATGCACGGCTATACATAAAACCTACAATTGATATACACTGCTATATATAAAACCTACAATTGGTATGCACGGCTATATATACAATATATTATTGATATACACGGCTATATTTATAAACCTACAATTTGTATGCACGGCTATATATACAACTTACAATTTGTATGCACGGCTATATATACAACATACAAATGGTATACACGGCATGTATGGCTATATATACAACTTACAATTAATATGCACGGTTATGTATACGACCTACACTTGGTGAGCTATGTTTACACCATGCAATTGATATGCACGTATATATCATGACCTACAGCTGATAAATCATATGCACAGCTACATGAACCGTCTGATCTGGGTCTATCCGTTCAACAAGATATTTTTTATCGAATTCAAGGTTAAGGATTTCGCTTGCGTACAATACCTTTCGCTGCCACCAAATATCGTCTTCCAAAATTAGTCATCGTTGAATTTGTTTTATTTTCTTTTAACTCTTTCCTCCACGCCTTTCACGCCTTTGCAATCAGAAGGGACCTAGATCAGACGGTTTCAGTTCATCCCGGTAAACTCTGGATCAGTATTCTGGGATACGTAAAAAGTAATATATCGTCAAGTACGACTTTTAGCGCAGGTGCCACATTTAACGTTGCTACAACTTTACTTTTGATTTGGATCTAAATTGTGTGTGCACATGATCAAAATATCGTCATAGATTATTTCAAAAGAAATGGTGAACAACAAACTCCATTTCAAGAACAATCATTGATTTAAGTGCAATGTAAATGTTTGCTAATTAGTAATGTATTTATGCTAGAGGATAATTAGAATGAAGGCCATCTTGTCAAAACTGTATTGAATACTGTATTGATTTTCCACCTCAAAATCGCTTAAGATATGTTCTCTGCTAAATAGGTCGCCATCGTTTAACTGCTTTCAGAACTTATTTGTTTATATTGTTCCTTTAAACCATCAGTCGATGTCTCATAGGGGATATTTGCAAAGACAACACAAAATAAAAGATAGCAAACATTTTTTCAATTTAACGATTATTTCAAGACAGCAAATAAGTCACCTCTGTCACACCTACCACAGACTCCCTGTGGGACACATATATAGTTGCAGAGTGCGTTATTGATGAAACAAGGGTCATATCGCTTAGGTAACTTTTGGGCTTTAGGTGAAAATTTGCAGCAATCCACGTAGATGTGTGTGCGTGTGTGTGTGTGTGTATACAGAAAGCTTTACACGATAACAATACTGTTCATATGCATCGACGTTCGGCATGCGGCGTCTCATCAAAGTTCCCACTGCTTGATAAACTTTCCCTCTTCAGCGGCCACTCAAAAGAAGAGTAACTCTTTCAACGCCTAATTTTCAGAGTGTAGTAGTCCATAGGCCATACAGTATGAAAGGGTGAAACATTGCGAGATGAAGTTGAATGACAAACTGGACAGACAGACACTGATAGAGGAGTCCTCTGGTCTGGTGTTACTGTTTGCAAATAAGTGCACCCAAAGGGATCATTATAGGGGTTTGAGGTAAATACAAATTCACGCATCTGCAAACAGATAAGACCCAGATCAGACGGCTCCTAGACGAGCCGTCTGATCAAGGTCTACTCTGTTTGCTAATAGAATTTCAAAGATCTGTGTTTTTACTTTCTAAAATAGCTACAATGTACCACCTTCCAGATTTGATTATAAGTGTTTTGTTCATGAATATTAAACGGGTATTAACATTTGGACTAAACATAGAACAGGGAAAGGTTTAATTCGAAACGTAACTTATGCAGAAAACGCTAGTAGGTAGGGACGTCCAACTTTCTTTCAGTATTTTGCAGTCGCCCGTTGTTAACCTTTTCCCTGTTCAATATTCGTGTAAGAAACAATGACATGAATATTTGTATTCTTTGCGTAAGCAATGAATACATAGGTGACGTTCCACCATCGAACCGATAGTAAACCTGCCTACCTGACATTTGCCATTCCGCATAGCAGTCTAGTGCAATTTATTAACCTGCATTCGATGGATATAAAAGACATTTAATAACATGACATCCGGAAACAATCATTGTATACTATTTCTGACATGAAAATGTCCGTAACATTATCTTTTATTTAGTATGTGAACAAAATCCACAAAATATATGTATAGCAATGTGTAAGAAGGACGTACGGATATACAAGTATCAGTCACATGACGAAATCATGTGACAATAATATGAATGAAAGTATTCTCCCAGAGGCATTTACTCAATGAATAAAGAAGTGCGTGTAGGATGACCTTATGCAAGCGATTATGTAATCACGCCTATAAACTGCGAGTGGTCAGTTTGATAATAAACATAGTGGGAAACGGCTGAAGTGTCAGCTGCAACTTAATTACCCACTGGGAAGAATGTTCCCTTTCCTTACAGGTATACGCAATTTCATGCCAGAGAGCACTTATTCGATATAAGACGAACTTTTCAACACATTGATTACATGCAAAGAATACTGCAGAGTCTGAAACGCTTTGATTTATATAATGTGAACGTTTCAATGAAATTATTTCCTTTGACCAACAGCTGTAGATCAGATCTATATAATCTCAAAAGCAAACAGAACAGATCCTGATCAGACGGTCCATCTATAAGCCGTCTGATCTAGGCATACCCTGTAGTATTCATTTTATTTAGATTGCGTTCATTGTCAGTCGGTGTATTTGGTTGAGGCAATGTTATGTAACATAATAAATACCACTGACCGAAAATTACACTTGTTTTCATCGTCTCTAATCAAATGAACGACGACACTGATAAATTTACGTCTGCTGCCTTTTTTATTTGAAATTATAACCTTTGAAATTATAAGAATACGAGGTTCTGTGTGGCAACGAAGTCTAGTGTTTGATTAACTGCTGCCTAATCCTAAACTGTACTTTGCTCTGTAAAATCGGAATAAAAAAAGCCGTTAGCAAGATGAACGGCAACAATATATTGTGCAAATAGTTAATAATTCATGTGTTTACTCATTAATAGCTATTTTGAAAATGTTAAAACATACACATGTTTATAGTTAAGCTAAGATTGCCTTTGGTTATGTACCGCTTGCACTTGCAGAACGTTACAGCGTTGTCAAAAAAGTGTTAGTCAGCTACTTACACTTAAAAGGAGTTTACACAATGCCGTGCTAACGCTATAGTTACTGTATACAAATTCATGTTTAATTACAGTATATCTAATGTATTGTTTGATCTTTTTAGTCGTACATCAGATAAGTATTTATTTTCAAGGATATCTTTTTGCCCTGATTTTTCTGGGTTGTCTTAACCATTTTCTTCGTATAATCGCATTCACGCATTTGCAAACAGAGTAGACCCAGATCAGAGGCTTCTATGGGAGTCGTCAGACCAGGGTCTGATCTGCTTGCTTACGGTATAGTATATTTCTCGTTCAACAGTTTCTGCATGAGTCAGGTTGCATTGTGTTCATATGCAATTATACAAAATAATCTAATTAATATTTAACTCTTCGCTTGCTGAATTTAAAACACATTTCTCCTTCTTTGCCCATGTCCTGTTGTATAATTACATATATCTTCACTGTGTACATGTATTTCGCTGTGAAATCACTGCTATGGAGTGCACTGGTTGCACAATCAACTTGTAAATAGTGCAGACCCAGATGAGACAGCTCCTATTCACAAATGTTGTTAGAGAACGTTTTGTTACTATGTTTTGTGCTGTTCTGCTCACTATTTTCCTAATGCAAGCAGGGAACATTGAGTCTAATCCAGGGCCGACTGAATCGGATACAAATAATCTATTTTACATTGTAACATTAGAAGCATACGACATAAATTAGAATTCACCCGAGATATCTTTGCTGCTTTTGATATATTATGTTTCACAAAAACTCATATAGGTGTAAGTGTCTCAGATGAATTCTTATGTTTGTCTGAAAAGATAGAACAAATCATGGTAGGGGATACTTATTTACCTATCAACTAATTGGATTTATGAAAGAGTACCTGATCTTGAACACTTTTATACTGAATCAATCTGGATAAAGGTCAAAGTTAACAAAAACTCATATTTGATCGGAACCTTTTATAGTTCTAAGACATCCAATCTTGACTTCTTTGTTAATCTTAATCGTAATATTGAGAAGGCATATGACTTATCCATGAACGTCATTTTAGTTGGAGATTTTAATGAAGATTTGTTACATTATAATAGGCGAAATCTGAAAGATATTATGTTAACAAATTCTATGATCAATACTATTAAATCACCAACAAGACTTAATGCACTACTAGATCCTATTTATTATCCCTTCTGACATGCTACATGATGACTCTGGGACACTATCAGTACCACCTGATATAAGCGACCATTGTGCTACATATATTAATTTGCATTTTCAATATGAAATAAAGGGCAGTTTTGAAAGAAAAGTATGCTTATACAAAAGGGCCGGGTTTGATATTTTAATGCAAAAGTATTGTCTTTTGATTGACAGTGTCTTAATGATGGCTCGGTTAACGAGGCGTGTAATTTGTTTACTGAAACATTTCACCAATTTGTTAAATGTATGTATTCCATCACAAACAATTACAGTTCGTGAAGACGATACACCCTGGTTCGATTCTAAATTACGTAAAGCATGTAGAATAAGAGATCGGCTTAAAAAAATAGCACTAAGATCTAGGAGACAGCATGGTATTAATAGGTGTAAGCATATTCATAACACAGTCAATAATATGAAAAGACATGCGAAACAATAGTTTTTCAACTCATTGGAACATAATCTAGAATAATTAAGAGTAAACAATAAAAAAGGTTTCTGGAATATTAGTCGTCACTTATCAAACACAATAGCTGCACAACAAATATACCGCCATTGTACAAAACTGAACCCAGCGGAGAAGTTCGATGGTCTATTCCAGAAAAACAAAATCTTGATTATTGAAATAATTATTTTGTTTCAATATATAATATTGATGATTAAAATTCTCGTTTTCCTCCGCTGTCGCCTAAAACTGGAAATAGTTTGAAAAATATCGATATTTCTGAAACTGAGATAGAAGTAATTATTATTTCACTTGCTGTAGACAAAGCGTCAGGACCAGACATAATTTCACACAAAATGCTTAAAAGGTCAGTAAAATCGATATCGAAACCACTTGCAATACTTTTTAATAGATCTATAAATGAAGGTGTTTTTCCAGATTCATGGAAAATCGCAAACGTAATTCCACTTTTCAAAAAGGGGGATAAATTATTACCATCAAACTATTGACCTGTTTCACTAATTAGCCGCTGTGGTATGGTGCTCGAAAGAATTGGCTTCAAATATATGTACAACTTTTTCTTTGAAAATAACCTTATATATAAATATTAATCTGGGTTCCTTCCTAATCATTCAACTGTCTATCAACTGATTGATATAGTACATAATAATGCCAGTCATTTGATTAAAAGAAACAGTATTATTGTATGGTGTTTTGTGATATTTCTAAGGCTTTTAATCGAGTGTGGCGTAAAGGTCTCATCTTTAAATTATAAGAAAATGGCATAAACGGACAACTTTTGGCATGGATTAGTAATAATCTGAACAACAGTTGTTCTTCGATCTCCAAATTCAGATACAAAGACTATATCAGCCGGTGTTCCTCAGGGATCTATGTTAGGGTCTCTTTTATTTTTAATATATGTTAATGATATATCGAACTCTCTACTGAGTTTTACGAGATTATTTGCAGATGATAGTTCTTTGTACATTTCTGCCTCAATTGATGATATTGAGGGTATGTTAAACCACGATCTAAGATTTATTCAGCTTGGGCAAGGACTTGGCTTTTCAGTTTTAATCCCAAAAAAACTAAAGCAATGATGTTTTCGCTTTGTAAAAATGATGTTGTGCTTCCTAATCTTATGTTTTTGGATTCTAACATTACATTTGTTGAATCACATAAGCACTTAGGAGTAACTGTGAGTCCAAATTGTCAGTGGAATAACCATATTGACAATATCTTACAATCAGCATAAAAACAATTGGGATCATGAAGAAACTTAAATTTACTTTGAATAGACATTCTTTGAATCAAATGTATATCTTATGTTCGGCCAATACTAGAGTATGCTTCAATAGTTTTGGATGGCTGTTCTATAGATTGCTCAGATTCTTTGGAAACATTGTAAACTGAAGCCGCCCGTATTGTAACTGGACTCACCAGATCTGTATCTCTTGACAATCTTTATCGTGAACGTGGATGGGATTCTCTTTCAAGAAGACGTAAAATACAAAAGTTATCTTTCATGTACAAAACTCATCATGATATGGCTCCATCATATTTTAGTGACCTGTTACCGCCAAATGTGGGGAGATAACCCGCTAAATAAGGTTCCTATCACTAGAACAACTACATGTATTTCAAAAAAGTCATTGTCGATATGATTATTGAACACTGTTAACATTAATATCAGAAATTCAAATACTTATTCTTTTAAGAAAGGCTTACGCAATAGTTCTTATAGCCCAAATAACTGTTTTGTTCCATCCTTTTATTGTTTTGGTGATAGATATTTATCTGTTGTTCACGCTAAAATAAGAAACCAATTTGAACAGTGAGTTATTTAATAATCACCTTATTCCAAATCCAATGTGTAATTGCTAAAAATCACTATTTTCTTTAGATGTAGAAACTTCCAAGAACAGGAAGTAACCCTTTTTAATGCCACTCGAAAATACCACCCTCTAAACACGGACATATTGTTGTTAGGTAACTTAGAATTGAGGTATGATGACAATAAAACGTTATTTTCTGTCGTGCATGCTTTCATTAAAGAAACAGTGTGATTTTAATTTGAGTCTTTACCTTTAATATGTCTTTCCTTATATGTATATTCAACATCAAATGCTTTAGTCGTCTGATCATTTGCTTGATTCAAGGATAGTTTTTATACTCTCTGTCTTTCTCACTCACATACAATTTCTCTCTCTCTCTTCCATTCCCCTCTTCTCCTCTTTACCCATTTGTATGTCACTCTCCTACACATTCTTTCTCGGTTTGTTTGTCACATTGCTTTTGTTATATTATTACTAGCTGTATGTCATGAAACAATTGCCATTGTATTTTGATTGTACACATTTTGAAGGGGGAGGGTCGAAACTAACGTTGTAAGAACTTGTGACCCAACCCCATTTCCAATATATCTATTTAATTGATATAAAAAATATGTTTAATCTAGGCCTACACTGTTTGCAAATGCGTGAAAACACGTTTATGTGAGGGAAAGAGGGAAAATGTGTATTTATCAAAAGGCGTGAATGCCACGGTTATGACGTGGCTGTTTTGAACATGTCGAAGTTGTCATGGTGGACGTAATATGGCTACTTCGGACGTCGGACGTGGAATAGTGGTTATGGGCACTGTAATGCCTAGGTCACACATTCACGGATGACCTCACCGGTTCCACTACCACTACATAGTTCGATACGGATGCCTACAATGGTGTGACAACGGGCTTTGACGGTCACACATTCACGGATTTGACGCCGGATTAGCTACGGATACGATCCGGCATCATTCGTGGCAATCTGTACTGGTCCGTAGCTTTCCGTATTTTAAACATGTTCAAATAGTGTCATGGATATACAAGTACTACTACGTATGACTACGGCTAAAATACAGAAAGCTACGGATATACAAGTACTACTACGTATGACTACGGCTAAAATACAGAAAGCTACAGACCAATACAGATTGCCACGATTTATGCCGGAGCGTATCCGTAGCTAATCCGGCGTCAACTCCGTGAATGTGTGACCTAGGCATATGGTTACTGTGAACATGACGTGGCGATATGTTCATGTCGTGGCAGTTATGGGCATGACGCTCTGGCGGTTATGAGATTGACGTGGCGGCTATTGACATTACGTGACTAAAATGTGCATAAAGTGATGTTTATGGACAAGAAGTGGCTGTAAATGAAGTGATTATAGACACGACATATCTGTTATGTATATAAAGTGGTAGTTATGGATACGACGTGGCTGTAATGTACATGAGGTGGTGGTTATATACACGATGTGGCTGTAACGTACATGAAGTGGTGGTTATAGGCACTACGTGGCTGTAATGTAGATGAAGAGGTGGTTATGGACACGACGGTGCTGTAATATACATGAAGTGGTGGTTATAGACACGACGTGACTGTAACATACATGAAGCGGTGGCGGTTATAGACACGACATAGCTGTAATGTACATGAAGCGGCGGCGGTTATAGACACGGCCTAGCTGTTATGTACATGAAGTGGTGGGTTATGGATATAACGTGGCTGTAATGTACATGAGGCGGTGTTTATGGACATGGCGTGACTGTAATGGACATCAAGTGATAGTTATGGACATGACGTGGCTGTAATGTACATGAAGTGGTGGTTATAGACACGACGTGACTGTAACATACATGAAGCGGTGGCGGTTATAGACACGACATAGCTGTAATGTACATGAAGCGGCGGCGGTTATAGACACGGCCTAGCTGTTATGTACATGAAGTGGTGGGTTATGGATATAACGTGGCTGTAATGTACATGAGGCGGTGTTTATGGACATGGCGTGACTGTAATGGACATCAAGTGATGGTTATGGACATGACGTGGCTGTAATGTACATGAAGTGGTGGTTATAGACACGACGTGACTGTAACATACATGAAGCGGTGGCGGTTATAGACACGACATAGCTGTAATGTACATGAAGCGGCGGCGGTTATAGACACGGCCTAGCTGTTATGTACATGAAGTGGTGGGTTATGGATATAACGTGGCTGTAATGTACATGAGGCGGTGTTTATGGACATGGCGTGACTGTAATGGACATCAAGTGATGGTTATGGACATGACGTGGCTGTAATGTACATGAAGTGGTGGTTACAGACACGACGAGGCTGTAATGTACATGAAGCGGTGGTTATAGCCACAACGTGACTGTTATGTACATAAAGTAGTAGTTAAGGACACGACGTTGCTGCTGTGGACATGGAATAGAGAGTGTATGTATAGCACGTGTCACGACTGCTATGCACACTACGTGGTTTATATATAAAATTGAAAGAATAATAATCTCATGGTCCTATTCATTTAACCGCGAATATTCATGTAAGAAACAATGAAAGTATCAGTATTAATTGGATGCTTTTCATAATAGAATATGAACACATAACTGTTTTGCCATGAAAGAAACTGTAGAATTAGATCTATATTAAGCTATGAAGCAAACAGAGCCGACCCTGTTCAGACGGCTCCTACAGGAGCCGTGTGATATGGGTCTACTCTGTAAAGGCGTATAAAGACTTACCTATGGAGTAAAGGTTTAAGTGTTAACAAATTATTAATAAAATGCAAACTTGACAACTATATTTATTACATCAAGTATTTTGTGTTAAACGCAGGTGGCTGCTTAAAGCAAGGCGAAAGTAAAACAACACGCTACTTTCACCTTGTTTTTAAGCAGCTACCTGCCATAAATGCCAACTAATTAACACAATTTAGTGGCCGTTATAGTGAGGTTTTACTGTAATAATACTTTAAAGAAACAACAACCAATTCTTAAAACAAAACAAAAATCGACTAGGATATCAGACCATTTTGATACAGATTAGAGCTCTTTCCAAAGGTTATACCGAATAGACACAAAATATCAATGCGTACAATCAGTCAATTGAGGAACGGGTAATCACACAGGTGATTTACATCGGTAAATTGCAGGTGTACCTGCATGGTAATAGCCGTGCAGTTTATTGATTATCTGAGCACAGCGCTTTTGTGTGCATTTTGGTATACTAAAGTCAAAAGGAACGAATGACATATATTCCGTTGAACTGTAGTTGTGAAATGCCGATATTTGCACACTTTATATAACAATGTTTCAGTTCGGCAAAATATTCGCACATTTTACCCTTTCTTTCACCTTCAAATAAACGAATTTTCAAATCTTTGCGAACAGAGTAGATCCAGATCAGAGGTTATTGTAGGAATCCTTCTGGGTCTGTTGTGTTCACTTATGACAGTATACAGATCTGGGTCCATGCTTATAAAACTCTTAGTTGAGTCTGAGTTCGTTCTCAAGTTTTTGATTGGTCAGATTTGAGCCTTTGGCTCAAATCTGACCAATCAAAAACTTGAGAACTCTAATCTGACCAATCAAAAGCTTGAGAACGAACTCAGACCCAACTAAAACGTTTTATAAGCATGGACCCTGGCCTAAACGTGGGAAAACAGTCAAACAGGGAGAGCCACACACGACAAGGCACGGCACCAAACACCTAAGCCACATATTCTCTTTAAATATGTTTTAAACTTTTCCGTCATATAAGCACTTTTTCACGCCTTTTCAAACAGAGTAAACACAGATCAGACGGCTCCTACAGGAGCTAATGGTCGTTTTAAGTGTTTCTACCCTATATATGTATTTGTGGGTTTTACGGCACTGTGACACTCATCATATAGTTAGTTCTAATGAACTAGTATACAAACTTATAGTCGCTGTATGCAGTAGAACCTGTCTTAAGCGGTCATCAATTTATTGAACATAAGAGTCTTGAATGCAAGTGGTTGCTTAATGCATGACGAAAGTGATACAGAAAGCTCCTATGCGAGCTTTCTGTATTACTTTTGACTTGTATTAAGGTACCGCCTGTCTTAAAGACCAACAATTAGACTTCTTTTTTGTGGCTGCTTAAGACAGGTTAAACTGTATGGTAGACCACTGTATACGACCACTTAATCAATGAATATGGGTGTCTTAAAAACCAGCTGGTCTTTAAACATTTTCTCCAATAAAATAAATGCCTGTTCACGCCTTTGCAAACATAATCGACCAAGATCAGACGGCTCCTATAGGTTTTGTTTGCTTATGGAAATATAGTAGATCTTTCTCTAGAGTCTCTTCCAATATCAGACACATCCTGTGTACCTATGCCATTATGATTATAATGCAAATGCAATTACAAATCCAGCTAGTAAATACTAATGACGTCATTATTTCTTACACGAATATTAAACAGAGAAAAGGGTTAAGGTAGGATGAACGTAATGCAGAATGTTCCTATGTGAGTTTTCTGCATGCCTTTAGTCCTGCATTGAGCTACCATCAGTCTTTTTGGTGTTCGCTTTAGAGGGGTCTACTGTATTACATATAGTACACTGATTCACTACAGGCGAACATGTTTCGAATTGACACTGGGGGATACTTGTGTCAGATCACAATGGGCGATAGGCCACATACATTTTACTCATGCTTTTTTCTCCGACTATAATAAATCTAAAATGTTGTACACTGTTCTGTCGTCTGTTTTATTTACTTGACCATGTGTAATATTGACATATCAACAAGCTTTAGCTAAACGTCTTGCTCAGCAAATTATTTTCTTTTAAATATAAAATTTTGCGTATTAATAAGAGCTAAATGCGACATCCATACCAAAATGCATTTCTGAATGGAAAGCGTCTCAACCCTCACGAGACGCCTATATATTTTACGCATCTGGATTCAAATATCTTGCAACCAGATGCGTTTGGATTTAAAATGCTAGTGGCCAGGTGCAATCGGATTTAATTGTTTTGTTTATGTGCAATCATTTTCAAACAGCTTGCGACTAGTTGCAATCAGATTCAATTTGCTCACGACTATGTACATTTTGTTTTCAAATTGCTTGCGTCTTGGTGCAGTCGGTTTTAAATTGCTTGCGACTCGGTGCAGTCAGATTCAAATTGCTTTTGACTAGATGCAGTCGGACACCAATTGATTGCAACTTGCTGTAAATGGACTCAAATTGATTGCAACTAAGATGACACATATTGTGAAAGTTTGTGCTTAGATTCAAATTACTTGCGACTATGCTTATTTTTTTTCAAATTGCTTGTGACTAGGTGCTATCAGACATAAACTGATTGCAACTAAGAGTACAGGCGCGGTCATTTTTCAAATTGCTTGCGACAAGGTGCAGTCTGATTCAAATAGCTTGCGACTAGGTGCAAAATGACAACAATTACTTGTGATCAGATGCAATTGGACTCAAATTGACTGCGACTAGGTGTTATCAGACCCAATGTGAATGCGAGTAGGAGTTTGAACGTAGGGAGGGGGGGGGGGGATTACGTGAGCCGAATTTAAGTTTGTATTTGATAATTACATATGTACTCGTATTTGATTTTGTATTAATTTATCGATATTTCTCTCCTTTCTCGTTCATCATTATCGTTCTTTTATTTCTCTATATCCCTGTATTTTGGCTGTATGATTCAGACGCTTTCTATCTGACAATGCTTGTTCATTCACGATAAACAATAGCTATAAAAAGTAGAGGCTTATATAAGAAATGTATTTAAAATATTGCCGAGTGTTGATATATTTCAAATTCAAGTTCTCCAACATTCAAACACAGCTTCTTCAATAGCGAATTGTTAAGAAGTTCAAGCGCATGTTCTTCAGCAGTGCAGCCGTCATGAGTTGACCATGTTGATAGTATCTTTATGAAAAGTTTTAGATAAAATTATCGTAAAGTACGAGTATGGATTGTACCTTTTGTTTCGACTTGCAGATTTATATACATGCTCATGCAACATTTTCGATATGTTAGGTTTGTGGTTACTTATGTGTCAGATACAGCTTACCATAAAACTTTAACCCTCATACATGTATCCCCATGTAATTTTAGCAAAAGCTTTCCAGATCTTACTCTGGAACCCATCTACTTTCCATATGGAAAAGACACAGCAAACAACATATAATAATTATTTGCTGGAATAAGTAATTGACATTGATGGGTTCAGCACACAGTACAGACCCTGAAGAGAAGGTTCCTTCATAAGCCCTTTGGTATGGGTCTTCACTGTTTACCCATGTCCTTTTTAACCCTTTCCTCCACAAATACGCCTCAAATACGCCTCAAATACGCCTCAAATACGCAGTTCTACGCCACTGTAATAACCACTTCTTGAAACCATTGTGATAAATAGAGCATTTGCTCCTATAGGAGCAAATGCTCTATTTATCACAATGGTTTCAAACTACAAAATTCTAAAAATTTTACCTTTCTCTAGTAAATGCTCCTTTTGGGTAGATTCATTCAAAGTGGCTGGTTCTAAAAATAGCCTATGGAGGAAAGGGTTAAGTGACACTGGGTACTGGGCTAAAAGAAACTCGATACTGATTATGTTATAAGTTGATTAGTGGTTTACGTTATAAGTTCATACACTCGTTTATTAATATAATGTACTTTTTAACCATTTTCCTGTTCTATGTTTATTACGAATGTCCATACTTACTGAGTATTCATGGGTAAAATAGTTATAATGAAATATGGAAGGTGGGACATTACAGACACCTTTGAAAGTAAAGAAACAGATTATTCATATTCCATTAGCAAACAGAGCAGACCCTAATCAAACGGCTCCTATATGAGCCGTCTGATCAGGATCTACTCTGTTTGCAGATGCGTGAAAAGGCGTTAATACGAAGGAAATGGTTAACATTAATATGCCATTTGATAATGAAACCAGGCAACATGGGAATTACTTAAAGTTGAAATGATTAATATTGAAATATGAAATAGTAAACAAGAAGTAAAACAGAAATAAATCAAACAGATATAAAACAGGAAGAACTGAAAAAGAAAACAAATAGAACAACGATATTAATATGTATAATACCCCTCAGGTTTCTGTATTGGGCGTGTTCTCGAGCCTGTACCGTAAAGCCAGGGTCGAGTGGTTTCTGTCCAAGTCCAAACATTCCTAAAGAATCCTCCAAAAAACCGACTTTATTAAACCTGCAGCAGAATTTCAGACCTCATCAGATATAAGCCCGAACTGTTTTGCGCAGTGACACCGGCTATTACCTCTTTCGCTGCCAAATTTTGTTAAATAGGGAATTTGTCGTCTGCTACAAATTTGGATTGTTAAATTTCCTCCCATTTTCTTTCAAAACAATTACAACAGCTAACAAACAGTTTTGTTCCTGGGGAAAGCCGACTACTCGATTTCTCATCTGGATCCAAACTGTATGCAAATGTAATCACATATGCCACATTAGCATTGAAAGAGTTAACTCTTTCGCTGCCAAACTTTGTCGTCTGCAAACCTTCTTCTGCTATAATTTTCATTATTTTTTTTATTTTTCTTCATCGTTGTTTCAAAACCAGTCACAGTAACAAACAGTTTGGGTCCTGATGAAAGGCCGACTTACTCGGTGTCTCATCTGGGTACAAACTGTTTATATAGGTAATCACAGGTGCGACATTGGCAGCGAAAGGGTTAAATCTTCTACGACCTACTGCGTGTAACCCCAAACGCGTTGAACTATTTGCGCGCTATGTAATTGATCTGCCAATTTTGTCGTCTGCTACATGTCTTATTCTCCTAGTACATGCAGAGTGCCAAGCAGTTTGAATACTGCTCCCTGTCCCTCCAAACCCTAAAGCTGACGGTGATGTCTGACGTGTAGATCTGTCGCCGAAAATAACTTCCTGTAGCGGTATTCATGATCCAGCACTGACGAAGAGGATATTACATAATTTCTAACTATTACAGACCAGTGCGTAAGATATTCATATTGTCAATCCTCGAAACAAAATGTCACACAAAGCCTCGCTGTTCGAGGGTTGACAATATGAATGTATCACACATAAGCCTGCAATACGTAATTTATTATAGCCAACCGTAATTTCAGGATATTTCAGACAGTTTTACAATTGATGTGTTCTTTACCAAACGCGACATTGGGTAATATCATCAGGTACGATTGGACCCCTTGAGAACGTTACGTCTTCCTTCGTGTAACATCATATGCGTTAGGATTAAACAGATTGATGTGTGGGAACACATAGTCCAGAATCAGCCGAACGCAGTCAATGTCAGTATCAGGCTGAATACTAGGATGTACTTTAGATGCTAAATTGTACTTACGGCGATGCGATTCATGTGAGCGGTAATCACAACAATAACATCGGCAATTGTGTTGATATACAAACTGACGTATACATGTAATTAACAATTGAATATTCTATTGTCGAAATTTAAAAATCGCTTCCATGATATTAGAGCATTGCAAAACAGACTTAACCGAAACCAGACGTAAAGTAGCCTACACGTTGTCTGACCTGGATTTCCACTTTTTCACATGAAGTGTGTGAAAGAGTGTACATTTTCCACAACTGACAGTTATCTTTATATATACTGTCTGCAATACATTGATCATTTTGTTGTTGTTTTGGAACGGCTTGTTCATATCAAATGAAACTAGTCGTTCAAAAGCACACATTAACACATACATATAAAATCAGGCAGGAAATTAATAAATGACACACAAAAGTCCACAGCAGCCCTAGAAGAACAAATGAAGTGCGTGCTCCCATATACACACGACCTTCACACATGTTCCTTGTCTGCTCATCACAAACAGCATAATAGCTGAAAGGTATCGCAACGCCGTTAAAACCAAACCTCAATCAAACTCGTGGAAAACAAAAGACAAGACGTGACGCCATTACCGTCCGCTCCTTTCTCTCATCGCACAAGCAAAGAGGGAAGCATGGTGACCACCAACAAACCATGCAATGCAGAGTAATATCATTGGATTATGAGCTATTTTGTTTAACCCTTCCCTTGCTGAATTTTAAAATACATTTCTCCTTCTTTACCCATGCCCTGTTGTATATTTACATATATCTTCACTGTGTACAAGTATTTCGCTGTGCAATCACTGCTGTGGAGTGCACTGGTTGCAATCAACTTGTAAATAGTTCAGACCCTGATGAGACAGCTCCTGCAGGTAGGTATATTAACGTGAATAGCAAGCGAAGGGTTAAAATGGTTAATGCATTTATTGAACATAATTATTTGAAAATGAACATTTCAAACTATCTTACGAAGTTTGTAGATTCCATCTCCATGGATACTCTCGTACAAACACATGGCACATCGACTAATTATTCACCTCTCATAATGCAAGCGCATCTGACAAACTAAGGACTGAACCAATACAATCATACTTTACTTGCGAGGAAAAGAAATATTCATCGACAGTTGTCGTTAATGCGTTACACAATGTGATCAAAAAATTGACAGGTGATTCATTAAAGTCAAAAGCAAAATTTAAAATCAGGGGGGGGGGGGGAGGGTTGGGGAGTGTAAGAACAGTACATGTACTCAGATCGACACATACAAGCAACATCGATCGATACCCACTGCTCGTGTAGTCCGTGAGTGTCAACCATATGTTAAGGGTGTAAGTAGTATTGCACCTTTAATTTATGTTCATGAACATACTCAATGGAACCGAGTGTACAATTTCCTCTTTTCGCATTGCTACTTTGACTTTCTAAGGATCTACTACTCTCATAATGTACACTAGTAAACTAATTATTTTATTCGACGTACAGCCGTATATTAGTTAGTTTATAAAGAGTGAAAAGGTAGTAAAGTCAAGCAGGAAAAGCCACACACAAAACGCCACCATCACCAAAAACCACCGACAGAAAGCGTGTCTAGTTTCTGACAATGATGAGGCTAAATGTTGAAGAGAATGCTTCGGGTTTGACGGGACTTTAAAGTGGATGGCGAATGGAAATGGAATGACGAATGACAGGTAGACTGTGGTTAAGCTCTTACGCGATGTCATCTTCACCAATCGTTCATTTGGGCCCTCAAACATTGCGGTCATAATGATCAGAGACGAGTCACGTTTAAACGTGTGGCTGTATCCCCCGTTACTACAGTCGATATCACGGACGCTGCACTAACAATTACGTTCTGCAGCATAACCTTTACTTCGAGAGCGGGATTATTTACTGGACAGCCAGCAACAAGGTTTAAGTTCCAACTCTCCTTATTATACTGCAAAGTAAAATCCTCGATTTTGATTGGTCAATTAGCCATGTATAAAAGCCGTGTACCCCTCTAAATTCTGATGTATATACGGAGTCGTGGGCAACTATGGAATTTCCCCTGTCGAGGGCCTCGCTTTATTGCTACAACAAACTAAAAATGGCCGACTAGCTTCACTTCGTCGATTCGATCCAAACAACCGCTCTCAAACGAAATAGCAAGAGTTTGGGGCGGAACAAAGTTATCCATTGAGACACTTTTTTTGTTATAGTTGTTATATAACAATGTAAAAGAAACCGATACGTGGCGAAGGTCTTATTCTGCTTAAATGCTGCAACTGTTGTCAAAGTGATTGTGCACCTACCTATTAGCCCCCAAACCCCCGCTTTTACAAACACAAACCATACCCAATTTAATTCAAATTTTATTTATTCACATAGGCAGTACACGTACCTGTAAATTGCAGTATAACCGCCCCTTCCAACGCCCATTTGTTTGAATATTATAAAACCGTCATTTTGACGTAATCCAAATGACGTCGGAATTGCGCCAATTAGGCTATGTTTAACCGTTCTCATGCTAAAACATAGTGTCTGCTTAAACGCCAAAAGTTTTACTAACGTCTGATTCTTTCAATCCTTTGAGAAACTAATGCTCTTGGAAGATCCATTTATATACACAATTGTAATGAGCTGGTTATTATACAGATATTACAAGCCCTTACCTTAAAGTATGAGGCCCCTGAGGGGAAGCAAAACGACGCCTACATTAACAACGTTAATCAACTGCTACAAATAATAAACTTTGCAGTATTAATAAAATCGTTATACAGATCATTGGCGGGATACCTGCCTTTTTATTCCCTGCTGAGGAAAATACATGTATCCCTCGCCTAACGGCTCGGGCAACATGAATTTCCTCAGCAGGAAACAAAAAGTCAGCTACCCCGCCAATGATCTGTATAACTAATAATGTGCCAAGGGTATCTCACAACAAGGAGTTACGCCAACCAGGTATTATGTCCTGTGGTTGACCCTATGCCAACGTCAACAGAGATAGAGGGGGTAATAAGAAAACAGTGTTCACAACTGTAACAACTGTCTGTGAATACGTAATGTTAGTAATTTTAGTACTAGTGATATTAATGATATCAGCAAAGATTCAATTGCTCGTAACTTTTACAGCAAATCAATACCATCAGCACCGGCGATGTCAAATACAATACAGATGAAGTTTATCTGAGAAATCTCAGTAATTCATCGATGCTAAGTTTATAATAAAGAAATTCCATATGATAATATTATTTATTTTTATACACAAATGATTTTTTCATTACTCTGCAGTTTCTTTGGATCAGTCTCTGAAAAAATGCCTTTTGGAATTTTAAATGGTTTGATCAATAAATATATTCTGAAAGTGAGAGATCCTTCGAAAGCAAAAGTAGCAATGCGAAAAGAGAATGTTGCAGGCTCGGTTTTATTGAGTTTGTTCATGAGTAATAATCAAAAGTGCAACACTACTCACACCCCCTAGCACCGGCTTAAGCAGTATTCAATTTTCAAAACTACCAACATCAAAACTAATGATGACTTACATCCACACAAACACTTAACATCTGCTGTTGTGAAGTACATATATTCTGAAAGTGGTAGCTTCTCTGAAAGCAAAAGTAGTAATGCGAACAGAGTAAACTGCAGGCTCCGTTTTATTGAGTCTGTTCATGACTGAGTAACAATCAAAAGTTCAACGCTACTCAAGCCCCCCCCCCCCCCCTCTAGCACCGGCTTAAGTAGTATTCAATTTTCAAAACTAATAACATGAAACCTAATGACCCCGAACGACCAGAATATATAACAGCACTGAGAATGAAGTACGGGGTGACTTTACGACCGCCACACAAGCACTGAATACACCTTTTAATGCACTTGTATACAGACGCCGATCACACGGAATCCGAAGGAGCTGTCTGAACAGGGTCTGCTCTGTTTGCTTATGAAGAAGTATAGATCTGATTTTAAGTTTCTGCAATTACCATGCCTTTCTGATTGGTCACGTGATAAGATGGCGCGGACGTGTTTTTCAAACGCTGCCAAGATTTAGAGTTTTAAATTACGAATTCGAGTTTTAAAATCTTCTTTGTTTATGAGAACTGTAATATAAATATGTTCTAAATGTGTTACGGTGATTCTTGATCAATGGGGAAGAGAGGAAAAGGCTTAAAGCGGAAGAAAAGTAGTGAAACAGAGACAACGCAATCCAAAACACCGTGTCAGGGCGGTTCGTCTATGTCATCAAAACATGGAACTCAAAGTGTCAGTGAATCTTTAAGAGAGGCAAATTCCGTATTGTTTAGTGATTCATGTTTGCAAGAGGACAATTCTGTGTTTAGCCCGGAGGCTGTTGACAGAAATATGGCGTCAAATAAGGGATCTGTGGACAATGATGTTTCTGACTCTGGGTTAGATTCGGGATCAAAACAAGTGCGATCGACTTTAGACATTGATATCCTTAAGCGGTTGGAAATGAAAATGGACGTGATGGATAAAAAACTGGACAAATTAGACTCTCTTGAGGTAAAGGTTAGTAGTTTTGAAAAGGAAATTCGCTCTTTGAGACTTTATGTACAAGATAGCATTGACAATTGTAACGAAAGGGTTGGGAAAGTTTCAGACAGGGTCGATACGCTTGAGTTCTCCCTAGGTATGACCCAGGACCAGCTTACACAACATGTCAACATGCAGGAAAATTTGCTCTATCTTCAATCTCAGTCCATGAGAAATAATTTGATTTTCGCTAATATTGATGAAAGTGAGAACGAGACACCCGTGCAAACAGAGCAAAAGCTACGAAACTTCATTACCGAAAAATTGAAATTAGCCGAGAGTATTGTGGACGAAATTAAATTTGAAAGAGTGCACAGGATTGGACAGAAAATTAGCCCTGGGAAGTACAGCAGGAAAATTGTGGCAAAATTTACACTATATAAAGACAGAGAAACTGTGCGTAATCAGAGAGGGGAATTAACAGGCACGAACTTCTTCATGCACGAGCAATATCCCCGTGAAATTGCGGTGCGCAGAAAGAGCCTACTGCCAAAGGTCAAGGAGGCACGCAGTCAAGGCAAGTCAGCATGGTTGAGTTATGATACACTCTACATAGACGGGAGTCCGGTTCGTAATCAGGTTGCAGACAGTTAGGGGCGCTTGGGGGCTGAGCTTAAGGTTTTGTCGTGGAACATTAACGGATTAGGCAGTGACAAGTTGTGCGATGAAGACTTTCTAGGCATACTGGAGCAGCATGATATCGTATTTATTTTTGAGACATGGGCGAATAAATCGACCAAATTCAAAATCAATGGTTATAAGACTTTTAATTTTCCAAGACAGTTTCAAAATCGACGGGCGAGACGTTGTAGTGGTGGTACTGTTGTATTTATAAAGGAGTCGTTGGCTAAGGGTGTTGAATTAGTTAAAAACCATTTGGACACGATAGTATGGTTGAAATTAGACAAGCAGTTTTTTTCATTTTGATAACGATATTTACTTAGCTGGAGTTTATATTTGGGTCGAGAATTCACCAGCTTATGCTGTACATGACATTGATCTGTTTCAACTTATACAGAGTGACATTAACTGTTATGAAGCCTCAGGCAGTGTTCTGTTGTGTGGCGACTGGAATGCACGTGTTGGCAATGGATCTCGCCATGACTACATTGTGTGCGATTCCAATACTGATATTATTGACTATGATGAATATACACCTGATGTACCGTTATCTCGTGTTTCTATGGACAAAGGGTGTAATTCGCACGGGCTAAAGCTGCTGGACTTATGCAAGGCTAGTGGGTTTAGGCTTGCGAATGACAGACTGTTTAAGGATAACTTGATAGGGGATTACACTTACACTAGCATAAATGGTAGCAGTGTTATTGATTATTTATTGTTACGGAATAGTGATTTTGGTATTTTGTGTAATTTTGAAATAGGAACATTTAATGAATGGTCTGACCATGCTCCTGTGTGTTTTGGGATTAGGTGTAACACGGTGAATAACAAAAATAGTGTTGGAAAGGGAAATGTGTTCGATTTTATTAAATGGGACCCAGCTTTAAAAGATAACTTTAGGAGTCGGCTTATTGCAGAGTTACCGTTATTGAATAAAATTACGGAGGGCATAGTGTTAAAGAATAAAGCGAGTATTAATAAAGGAATTGATGACTTTACACTGCTTTTAAATAAAATAGCAGGTCCTTTGTTTTCAAAACGAACATATAAATCGAAGTCTAACAGTTATAAGAAGTCGTATGTAAAAATGGCAGACTGGTTTGATGATGAATGTTTAGAGGCGAAGCGTATTTATCTACATCATTTACATGTTTTTGATAGATGTAAAAATGACGCAAACAGAATATCAATGATGGATATGAAAAAGAAATATAAGAGCTTGATTAGAAAAAAGAAAAGGCGTTTTGATTTGAACAAAATTGCAGAAGTCGAAAATTTGAGACACAGACAACCAAGGGATTTTTGGCAGTATTTTAGTAGGAGAAGTAATGAAAGCAGTGAAATTGACATATCACTAAATGATTTTTTTGAATACTTTTCGAAATTGAATGATGATTTACCAAATCCGGATGACAGTGATTCCGAAGAATTCTTTGTAAATAATGACTTTGATTCACAAAATGTGTGTTTCGACGAGCTCGATTATCCGATTACGCTGTTTGAAATTGAAGCTGTTGTTAAAAAATTGAAAAGAAACAAGGCATACGCTGGTGATCAGCTTATTAACGAGTATTTTCTGGAATCATTTGATATTCTGTTTGCTCATTTAGTCGACATATTTAACTGTATATTTGACTCGGGAGTATTCCCTGAAAAGTGGTGTGAGAGTATTATTGTTCCGCTACATAAAAAGGGTGATAAAAATAGCGTCAGTAATTACAGAGGCATTTCGTTAGTGAGCTGTTTTTCAAAAATTTTCACAGGTGTTTTAAATAATCGTATTTCGTCTTGGGCAGAAAATAATGATATTCTGACTGATGCTCAGTTTGGTTTTAGAAAGGGCCGCTCAACTACTGACGATATATTTGTTTTAAATGCAACTATTCAGAAGGTATTGCGTAACAAGGGGAAATTATTCTGTGCCTTTGTTGATCTGAAAAAGGCCTTTGACAGTGTGTATCATCATGGTCTTTGGTTAAAATTGTTTAGAGTAGGTATTAAAGGGAAAATGTTACGGATTATTCAAGAAATGTATGTGAAAGTTAAAATGTGTGTTAAGCATTGTAATGATTATTCTGCATTCTACGAATGTGCTATTGGCTTGAAACAAGGGGAGGTAATATCCCCGATAATGTTTGCCCTTTTCCTTAATGACCTTGAGCTGTTTCTTACAGACAGAATAAGTAGCGGCTTGACCCTTGATGATATTAATTTGATTTTACTTTTATTTGCTGATGATATGGTAATATTAGGGTCAGATCCAAGAGAATTGCAACACAGTCTAGATAAATTAGGAGTTTATTCCGGCGGAATATTGTTGGACGTATAAAGGTCAAACTATTCATATTGTAGATGATTTCAATTATTTAGGTGTTGTTTTTAATTATACTGGTGCATTTAATAACTATATTAGTACATTAACTGGTAAAGGATTGAAAGCTTTAAATACATTAGTAGTTAACGTTAAAAAGTATTGCTTTAAACCTAAAACATTTTGTCAGCTTTTTGATGCTTTCGTAGGATCCATTTTGAATTATTCCTGTGAAGTGTGGGGTTGCACAAAAAGTAAACAGTTGGAGAACCTGCATCTGAAATTTTGTAAAAGGCTTTTAGGTGTTAGAGCAACTACACGTAACATGTGCGTTTACGGGGAGTTAGGAAGGCTACCATTGTACATCAATAGGTACAGTAGAGTTGTTAAATATTGGTGTAAACTTGTTCAAAGTAATAATATTATCATGCAGACATTGCTGAGCGAAATGATTAGTGATTTTAATAAGGGTAAGTATAATTGGCTAAGTGATGTTAAAAAACTTTTGGATGATTACGGGTTTTCCTATATTTGGCTAAGCCATGATATGGTGGAGTTAAGTAAGTTTCATGTTGTTTTTAAAGCTAGAGTGGTAGATGTATTCAAACAATCTTGGTATACTTCTATTCAAGAGTCTAAAGTTCTATATACATACAAATTTTTCAAAGAAAATATCGAGCACGAGCATTATCTTACTATATTACCGAGAAAATATATGTATAGTTTAGCTAAACTAAGATTATCATCCCATAATCTAAGAATAGAATCGGGGCGTTACGGCGATGGCAGAACTGATAGAGAGGAAAGGTATTGTGTATTTTGTTACACACATGACGTAGAGGATGAGTATCATTTTGTTTTGGTATGTAGTCTTTATGTTGAATTGAGAAAGAAGTATATAAAACGTTGCTATTACCAAAAACCAAGTGCGTATAAATATGTAGAATTGATGAAGTCAAATAATTTCAAAACTATACAAAATCTATCAAAATATGTTAATGAGGCGTTCACTATGCGGAACGCTGCGTTAAACTATCTTAATTGACATGACATGGGATTGTTAAGTGTTTATATACATGTATATGTATATATTATAGAGAGAGAGAGAGAGTGAGAAGGTTATTTATATATACTAGATATCGTTTCATATCTTCTTATATATTTATAAGGGTTCAACCTCCTATTCGTAATTTTTGAAAGAATTATAATTGAATTTGATTTATCATTGTGTACACGTCTACGTGTGTATTGTATGTGCGTGTGTGTGTGTGTGTGTGTGGGGGGGTGTATATGTGTTTTTTGCGTATGCTATCAGAGCGTGTGTTCGAGTGACCATTATATTGGAAAATGTATATCTGTTGAGTGTAACGAGGAACATGTAGTTCAAGTTACTGGAAATTGAATAAAGAATCTTGAATCTTGAATCTTATGTGGATATACTATCCAATTACAGTGCTCCCTCTCTACAACGACACCCTTTGGGATACGAAGATTGTATGTGTTGTTCAGAGGGAGTTGTTATAGGGAGGGAAAATCAAACATAATTAGCTTGTTTGCATATCCCCAGATAAGGTGTATTTCGAGAACTAAAACCGTTATGCCTTTATCAAACCCTATGTTGTGACCACTCTTTAGAATCGTCACTTTGTTACGATTCTAAAGAGTGGTTACAACATAGGGTTTGATAAAGGCATAAAGAAAATACGATGGAAAAAGTGGTTTCTGGAGTGTTGTTGTTTCGGAAACAGTGACATGCGTTGTTGTTAGGAGGGAATCGTTATTGGGAGGACCGTTGTAGGGAGGGAGCACTGTAATATTCCTTCTGCCATTATGGTTACAAGAATAGTCATTGAGTAAAGTGTTAAACTGACATGTAGAATTTGTTTTTATCTTATAGCTGATAGTAATACAAATCTATATAATGTGCATAATTATGCAAAAATAGATAATCAAAAAAATAAACACCAGCTATAAATTATTCCATATGCCATGGCTAAGACAGGGTAAGATGACCTCGAATGGTGTGCTCTAAAAATATGTGGCGGTAAAGTTTTAATACCTTTACCGAATTTGGTATATCTATAGCTTAATTAACAATACTGTTTGGGATTATTTTGAATCGCGTTGACCTTTACTCTGAAGTCTGACCTCAAAGGTTTAATCTTCTTCTCCAAACGATAGAGTACAATGATAATATATTTGATTTTTTTCTATTTTGCTATATCTTGTGGTCGTCTATCATGATTGTCCACATCATGGCTAGTGTCACGAGTTTAGTTTCGACCCAAAGTGGTGGTTCATTTAATGTAGACAATCAAACGTTAAGTCGATTTATCAGGGACAAAATAGTGACAAAATATACTGCCAGTGGGTTTGAAATACGATTCATTCAACTAAATATTATATTACATGACTTTCTGTTTGGAAATTATAACGCATTATTATTACTTTTATCATCATCATTATCATTATTATCAATACCTCATTAGGACAGAGTTATCTAAGTGCGAAGATGTTGGGAGATGTAATTATCCCAAACATTTTAATTTCCAATATAAAAAGATTTCAAACCAAAACAAAATTATGTCGCTACGTGTGCAAATCGTTAGTTTTTCCATATAAACGAGATTTTATTTTGTACCCCCATAATCACAGAAGCCACATGATCCGGGATAACTTTGTCCGCAAAGGAAAGGGTTCACAGTATGTTGAATGGTTGCTGTAGACAGGGTTAACCGTGCTCCAAACAATGCCAAGCGTGTCTTTATACAGATGCTTTGATTTATGAGTACAGTAAAACCTGTCTTAAGCGGTCATCAATAAGAGGTCTAATTATGGATCCATAAGGCATGTGGTGGCTAAAGGTGTTTTCTGCATTTGATATGCTCAGCATTAAGCAATCACCTGTTTTTTAGATTCTTATGTTCAATAAATGAATGGCTGCTTACGACAGGTTCTAGCTCTGCTGCACTAGTTCATCCTTATTCTGACATAAATACAATGTCTGCTCAAACTATGATAGAACAGGTTTTACTTACTTTCCATTCATACACAACTAAGCGAGGGTCAGACAGCTTTAATCTTTATGATAACCCGATTGTGCTCTAAATCCATGTGGTTCCCAAAATTAATGCCAGTCTCGTCGCACTTAGCAGGGTTACAAATGTAGATGTAGAAAAATCAATCAATGTATCCAAAAGTAAAGATGATCACGTTTGATCAGTCTTTTATTAAATGAGCTTTAACCCCTTCATTTGGACACACTGTTGTCTGCAAAACTGGCGTCTGCCTCATTTGTAATTGTTTTTAATTTTCTATTTTCTTTAGAGAAAGGTAATAATCACAGCATCATAAAATTTGGATCCTGTTGTGACGCCGAGTTACTCGTGCCTAATCTGGATCCAATCTGTTTGTATAGATCATCGCATTCGCTACTGACAGACTAGTGACAGTGAAAGAGTAGATTAGATACAACCTGTTAGCATACTATCAGTAAAACCGAGTCTGCAATTTTCTCTTTTCGCAATGCTGCTTTTACTTTCGAAGGATCTCATACAATCTAAATTTATTAACTTCACAACAGCAGGTGTTAAGGTCGTGTATGGCGGCTGTAAAAAGGTTGCCCGTAATTCATTCTCGGTGATGTTATATTTACTGGTTCTTTGGGATCACCAGTTTCAGTGCTATTAATTATAAATAACTAAATATCGTTTAAGGGGCGTGAGTAGTGTTGCACTTTTAATTACTGCTCATGAACAGACTCAATAAAACCGACTCTGCAAGTTTCTTTTCGCACTGCTGCTTTTGCTTTCGAAAGATCTCCTACTTTCAGAATTTGGTTTTAAAAAACACACACTATTCAAGGATGTTGTCATATTTCGCCATGTATATGTATAGAAAGTCGACCAAATCGATGCCTCCTCGTGTTTCAGCTATCCTGAGCCTAGTCAGTATTTGTACTATGGTTGTATTAGCCCTTTCCCAACCAGAGACGTCTTTTGATGCATTTGGAAACAAATCAACCCCGGATCAGGTGCCTCCTGTCTCCCGATCAGGATCGGCTCTGTTTGATTATAGAATTTATATAAAATGTTTGTTATAGCCAAAGATTCCACGGTACTTAATGCCACTATAAAGCTAACTGACATTCGTACAAACTTTATCAGCATCATGAAGAGAACGATGATATTCTCCATGAAATCGATAATTTCTATTCACGATAAAACAATTATAATTACCTTCCCTTTTGGCGATAAATGTGAAGAATGTTTAAAACTGTTTGTTGTTTCACATGCCTATTTTGTCCGTGAAACATGTGTACTTTGTAAAGAAATGACATGATTTGTTTATAGAACGCATTAAAACTTTTAAGAAGAAATGTTATGACCCCATTATATTGCAACGCACTGCATGTTTGGTTATTGACCCTTTTACAGTCGATAGCTACGCTTCCCTCTTTGCTTGCGCAATGACAGGCCGAGGGTAATACTCTATGATGATATACTCTTAAACTCAGAAACGGGACTCATTACCAGACTCATGTATAACATCTTCCCTGTTGTGTCCTTAACGGCTTCCATGCAGGTGCTCCGATTTCAGCAAAGTCATTGAGTACATATTTGACGGATTTTCACAGTCATTATGTTATGTCTATGGTGTGTGTGTGCGCGCGCGCATGTGTGCGTGAACGTGTGCGCGTGAGTGTGTGACATGCTATCTATCGATCGATGCTTGGATGGTGGTTGCGTCTTGTATGTGGCTTTGCCCGCTTGACTTTACTACTTTTGATGTAATGAACATGTTTCCCTTAGACCACACAATGGGTAAATACTATTTTACTAAAAGACAGAATGGCTTTGGTGGATTATAGTTGTATAATTTAACGGTATACTTATGCTGCCTTTGTAGTGCTGGAAGGGATACTATTACAAAGTGAAATTGTTAAATAATGTATTACTTGTATCATTTAAAAATATCTAAAAGTAAGCCTGATAAACAATTGTTTAAAACTAAGATGACGTACAAACGTGAGCAATTTACAGATGAAGGGAGAGTATTAGTACTGTACTAAAAGGAGAGATTGTAAAGTTTGTTTCCCCTTGAATAAAAGCTCCCAATAAACTTCATGACCATTTATGTAAGAATTGAAGACATTATAAAAGTATATGAACGAGTCATGCTGAAAAACATCACATACAAAACACACAGTCGCCCGAACAGCACCATGACAAAACACCACAGTAACTTTGTATGCCTATCAACAGACAGAACGAGACGCACAAAGATATACCATACATACAGGGGAGGATGGAAGTACCGTTACTGTTGGTTTAAACCGGTTTAGGGAAGCCCAACGTCACATTTATTCCTTCCCCAACCTAAAAGACAAACAGTGTAAATGAACGTATCCATTTTTGAATGTGTTTAGTGGCATATGAACAAATTATGTATAGGCCATGGCAGAAACTGTAGATTCAGATCCATATAATTCCATGAACAAACAGAGCAGGTCTCAACTAGGAGATTAATTATTGAATATGACAGTCGGTGATGTAACACCGCTTTTAAATGATGTCCTTGTGACGTCACCAATGTAATATAAAAAAATCCTTTCAAATTCTGTCGAATTTGGGTTTGGTTTAAAGTCGACGGGAAGCATATAGTTTGAAATTCAATTGTCGGTAAACAGCATCAGCATGAAAATGATATCAGCCTATTCTAAAAAATAACGAAATTTTAAAAGATAAATCTAATTGAATCGAGAATGTGATGATATTATCAAAAAACTATCCCCGTCATTGTGTTTGCTTTTTATATGAGTGTATATACGAATTCAGTTCATTATTGTCTATCGGGTACGTGGAAGATTCTTCGAGTCCATCGTCATTTTTTCCCACACTGCTGATGAAACATATTTTTACAATTTCTTTCTGCTTAACCCTTCTCTTGCTGAATTTTAGAATACATTTCCCCTTCTTTACCCATGCCCTGTTGTATAATTACATATATCTTCACTGTGTATACGTATTTCGCTGTGCAATCACTGCTGTGGAGTGCACTGGTTGCACAATCAACTTGTAAATAGTGCAGACCCTGATGAGACAGCTCCTGCAGGAGCTGTCTCATCTGGGTATTCACTATTTTCAGGTAGGTATATTGACGTGAATAGCAAGCGAATATTTGTTTCATATTGTAATAAAATTGAAATAATTTAGGTACATGAGTGCTGTTAACCCTTTCGCTGCCAAACTTTGTCGTCTGTTAACTTTGTCGTCTGCTACAAATTTTCATTCTTTTAATTTTCTTCATTTTTGTTTCAAAAACATAGTAACAGTAACAAACAGTTTGGATCCTGATGAGACGCCGAGTTACTCGGCGTCTTATCTGGATCCAAACCGTTTGCATAGGTAATCACGGATTCGGCATTGGCAGCGAACGGGTTAAAAGAAATGAACGAAGTCAATTCTTACTTCTTGTTGCCTTAGAAAAAGTCAAACTGATGACTTTAATTAGTGTTGATGCCCTGATCATATTTTGTATAAAGATTGGTTATATAAAGAAACAATTTGGGATTGCTTTTGGGACTCTGTGACTTTGACATTGACCTTGAGCTCTGACCTCAATTTAGCAAATACTTTTGTATGATTCAGCTCCCTAAATTACTTGCCTAGAAAATCCAAATTTTGTGTTTGGACGCATCTTGGGAAGGAGGTGTGTATTCGGATCATTTTTTGTATGAAAAACCTGAAAAAAAGTTGATCATCTTCAATGCCATAAACTATATAGCTTATATTATTGATATGTAGATTTGTTCATTATAGTTCCTTATTGTTCATTGCTGTTCATTATTGTTTATAACTTACATTTACACAGATATTGTAACACATGCTTACATCAATTGTGCAGACTCTGGTCAGTAAGCTCTCTCGGGAATATTTTGTCTAGATATTCACCCATTACTTTGATATGGTTTATATCGGTTCGTTATTTGTAAATTGTCGATGGAAACATTTGCGATCGGCGAAGTAACTAGCAACATAATAGGAGTTCAGCAACACCTGTCTAAAGCGGTCACATATTGAATAAACATTGTGGTTTTTGAGAGCGTGTGGTTGCTTAACCCTTTACTCCATGAATGTGCCTTTCTACGACTTTGCAAACAGAGTAGATCCAGATCAGGATCAGGAGCCGTCTGATCTGGGTATGCTTTTCTTTGCTTTTGGAATAATACTGGTATGATTTTACAGTATCTGTCATGACCAACATTGCAGTTGTCCATGTGCTAACAATTGATATGATTGAGATGCATGATGTCAATATTTCTTACATAAATATTCATGTAGTAAAGAGTTAATACAAGAGGAAAGCTTCTTTGGGAGCTTGCTGCATAAAATTCTAGTTTTTTCCGTGGTCAAAAATATATATGTTAATACGGTATTTTAAATTCGTCTAATTAACATTCATGGTGTCATTATTTTTTCTGTTGTTTTTTTCATTGAATAAAGGGGTGAACCCCCTTCTCCCGAATTAGATTTATTAGGGGTGATCATTGTAGACAGAATTTGCTGTAAAACAAACAGAATGTAAACAAGGTATTAACGTTTCTCTGTAATACAGTAAACCCTCTCTAAACCGGATGTTTTAAATTAAAGAATAATATCGGTCTTGGAAACAGGTGGAAGCTTAATGCAGGGCGAAAGTCATGCAGAAAGCTCTCTTTCACCTGCTTAAAAGTACATGTATCTAAGTTCTTCTTTAATGGAATTCCGGTTTGGAGGGGTTTTACCGTAAATATGACATTTTTATTGGGTTTCGGAAATTTACCCTTCATGTGTTAGCCAATGGCTTAGTTATGTCAATCCAGTTGCCATAGTTACGGTGAAATTCTTAGTAAATTCTGCTTGGTATAAGCTAAGAAAGTGACAGACAGAAGTATAGCATGCAATGTAACCATGTATCAAGTCAAATAGCGACATGCTTGACATCTTCCTACATATTGGTTCGAGACATCTAGCCGGGATCGAAGCTACTTGACATGTGAACAATAGTATCAACTCTATTGGTGCCAACTAGTTTTGGTTTGCAAACAATGTCGTCTGCTTTAACCCATTACCTCATAGGCTATTTTTAGATACAACCTCTTTGAATAAATCTACCGAAAAGGAGCATTAACTAGAGAAAAGGATTTTTTTTTAATTTTGTAGTTTGAAACCATTGTGATAAATAGAGCATTTACTCCTATATAGGAGCAAATGCTCTATTTATCACAATGGTTTCACAAAGTGGTTTCTACAGAGTCTTCAAGAGTAGTCAATATGAGGGAATGGGTTAAGTTTCAAAGTCTACGTCCCTTCAATTTCTTCTCTAAACCCTAACTGACGTGTTTTGATACTGATGAGACGATGTGTCACTCGGCACTCGATGTGTCACTCGGCATCTCATTTGGATCCAAACTGATTGCAAAGGTAACCACAGATTCCGTATATTACAGCAAGCCTTGGTAACCTCTTTTCCTCTTTCCGGCGACTTCGGCGGTGAAATAGTTTCAATGAAACCGCTCTAAACCGGACGTTCACATTTATAACGATGTCGGCCTGTAAGACTGATAGCAACTGAATGCAGAATAAACTTCACGCAATAAGCTTCCAAAAGAGTTTCATCCTGCATTTAACACCCACCTGCCTGAAAGATCTAACCATGCACGAAAAAAACATTTCGTCTTCCTTCTCCTTCCTTCTTTCTTAAAGCGACGTAAAACCCCGACAAAAACAAACGAACGAACGAACAAACAATGAAACGAAAGCATAACGTCGTTTGCCGATGAGACGATCTGGAAATACATGTACGTCACTCGTATTGTCAAAGAGTACGTGTACCCGGATGAGATGCCTCCTATAGGAATCCCCTGATTGGTTTCAGCATATTATGCTTCTGTCCTCGTAAACTTTAAAAGTGACACTACATAATAGAATCAATTGCATGTGTTTAAAGAACAGCAGAAGAGTTTGAGAAGCCAAATTTTCATGAAAAGGAAAATGGTTAGTATAGATATTGGACAACATTCATATTTTTACCCTTTCGCTGCCAAATACTGTCGTCTGCTAACTTCGTCGTCTGCTACATTTTTTTATTTTTTTTTTATTTTCTTCATTTTTGTTTCAAAAACATAGTAACGGTAACAAACAGCTTGGATCCTGATGAGGCGCCGAGTTACTCGGCGTCTCATCTGGATCCAAACTGTTTGCATAGGTAATCACGGATCCGGCATTGGCAGCGAAAGGGTTAATGTAAAGTGTAATCTACCCTTTAGAGCATAGACAAGCAATTCAATACCTTTGCCAACAGAGTACATCCATATCAGTCTGCTCAGTTTGCATAAGGCAAAGTATACCTGATTCTACAGTCTCTGCCACGACCAAAACCTCTCTTGTTCATATATGATTTTATAAAAAATCAGCTAATTAAGTTAGCCATTATTTCTTCCATGATTATTCATTAGGTTAATGGTTAAAAGTTGTCATTTGTTTAATGTATATTTTCATATTCTAATCATTATCTAACTACTCTGTTGTGTCTGATTTACGAAAACAAACATATTGCCGGTGAGGGCTTGTAATCTCTTGTTTTGAATGAGGAAGAAAATATGGACCGGGAAAACGTTCTATGGCTTTATCTTTATACGGAAGTATATTATATGTTACCTCAAACTCGATGAGAAATGTCCTCCAAATGACTTATTACTCCCTGTGGTGTGTTACAGGATGCTGAACACTATAGGACACTGCTATGCATTGCCAAGGGTGCTGTATGGCGTTGTTGGACACTGCTGAGCGCCGTGGGGCCCTGCTGGATGCTGCTAGGCGTTAGAGGATACTGCAAAGTGCTACGGGGTGCTAGCGCTGTGGAGCTTGATGCAGATCAAAATTTGTGGGAATATCTTATAGGAACTTTCTACATTATACGTTTGTCCTGTATTAAGCAACCATCTATTTTTAGACTCATATAGTCAATAAATGAATGGCCGTTTAGAACATGTTCTACTGTTTATTCAAAGGATCATGACCTATTGCCCCTTTGTGGAGCTCTGCGGTACTGTTGGCGATTAGTTCATTAAGATGTTTGGGTAGCCTAGTTCACTGTAGCTCAACAGAGAGTGTGTTGCTTTTGATGCGTGCCTTCAACCCTTACTGTAGCTCAACAGAGAGTGTGTTACCTTTGATGCCTTTAACCCTTAACGTGTTCAATATTCATGCCAGAAATAACGACTTCATGAATATTAATTAGGTTACTTTTAGTTTCCATATCAACAGTCAACACGGCATTTTAAGCTCAGGCAGAAACTGTAGAATCATACCTATATTATACCATAAGTAAACAGAGCAGAATGTTTCCAACTGCATGGTAACATATTTATTATGAAGCAAGGGGTCAACCCTTTCCCTCATATTATTTACAGAAAAAATCAGGACTTCATGAATATTCATTACCCCATTCCCTGATATTGACGACTTTTAACGACTCTGTAAAAGTCACTTTGTGAAACCATTGTGATAAATAGAGCATTTGCTCCTATAGGAGCAAAATTTAAATGCTCTATTTATCGCAATGGTTTCAAACTACAAAATTCTAAATCTTTTCCTTTTCTCTAGTTAATGCTCCTTTTCGGTAGATTTATTCAAAGAGGTTGTATGTAAAATAGCCTATGAGGTAATGGGTTAACTTATGTTTAATAATATCCATTAACGATTGGAATGTTTTTGCCATCTCTGCAGACTCGTTTAAGTGTATTTAATTCCATAAGCAAGCACACTCAGACATTAATCAGACGGCTCCTAAAGTATCCGTCTGACCTTGTTCTAATTATCAAAAGTTCTTATGCACTGACAATACAGTTGGACAGCAATCATTAACACCGGTACATGTATCACCATAGACGACTAGGTCACATTTATAAACAACACGGGTCCAGATCAGACGCCGAGTGACATAGTTTCTCACCAGGTCTCAAATTGTTTCCATCCAGATCAGACGCCGAGTGACCTAGTTTCTCACCATAAATTGTGAATAGAAAAGAAGAAAACTTCCACTTAGTCTCTTGAATAACAAGTATTAACAGAAGTTTAATAAGAGACTAGACAGTTTAAAAATTCCAGTGTCGCTGCTTTTATGAACTCTCCACACGCAACAATTATCATCTGTTTCAATTCTTTAAAGATATTTCTCTCATTTCTCTGCAAAAATGTGGCCAATGTATCAAAGAGCATTAATCCTGATGAGACGCCGCATGATGCGACGTCTCATCTGGATCCAAACTGTTTGCATACGTAGTCACAGTTTCGCCGCTAGCATGCAAAGAAGCAATCTTCTTATGTTCTCAGCTACATGTATATTGGTTCAACTTTGGTTCAATGCTTACTTCACCACATGCGACTTCAAAGACGTAGCACACTCTTCGGAGGATAGTGGAACTGTTGGTTATTAGTTAAACCAGGGTCCATGCTTATAAAGCTTTTTAGTTGAGTCTGAGTTCGTTTCAAGCTTTTGATTGGTCAGATTTGAGTTCTCAAGCTTTTGATTGGTCAGATTTGAGCCAGAGGCTCAAATCTGATCAATCAAAATTTTGAGAACAAACTCAGACTCAACTAAAAGTTTTATAAGCATGGACCCTGATTTCTTTTTCTATATCGTAGTTCATTGTGGTAGCTTAACCGTAAACTCCATATATAGTCATGTAAGAAATAATGTGTGTATGACTATCTACTAGGTTAATTGTTATAATGGCATATTAACCCTTTCCAATAGTTGTTCAGAAATATGGAAGGTACTACATTGCAGAAATTTTAGAAAGCAAATAAACAGATCTATCAAATTCTATAAGCAAACAGAGTAGACCCTGATCAGACGGCTCCTCTAGGAGCCGTCTGATCTGGGTCTACTCTGTTTGCAAATGCGTGAAAACACGTTTATATGAGGGAAAGGGTTAACACAGGTAGTTTTTGGCCATGGCAGAAATTGTAGAATCAGACCTATATCATTACATAAGCAAACAGGGCGGACCCTGATTCGACGGCTCCTACTGGAGCTGTCTGATCTGATTCTACTCTGTTTGCAAAGGTACCAACAGGCGTCTGTATGGAATTACGGGCCAATTATACATTGGTTTTGTATTTGTTATGTGCCTTATAATTAAACCCTTCAGTATTTAGGTAAACTTCGTCTTTAGAATTTGACGTCCGCTACAAATATCAAAATACCTTTTTCTTCCAATTTTTATCAGAGAGCAGTGGCTGCATGCTTACAGCTTCACTAGAGGTCGATTCACTGGACGTCTCATCTTGGTCCAGTCTGTTTGAACTTCGATATCGCCATATCTCCAGCTCGGATAACTTAAACTTCGAGATAACTATGATTAAAAGTTTGGCCATTTCAAAAACGTACAATACAGAATTTCTCTAAAATGTATCACTACGCATATCTAGAAACACATTTCACAGCTTAATACATGTAAACAGTAATGCTGAAAGCTCCTTGTGGAACTTTAAGCATTATTGTAGAGCTGTAAACTTGAGAAATTGTCCAGATTAGAAATCGGATAACTCGAACTTCTGTTATCTCGAAGTAATTTCGAGATATCGAAGTTCATCTGTATCAGATAGGGTCCGTAGTGTTCAATTTAATCGGCGTCTCATTAGGATCCAAACTGTGTGTTACTATGGCTGCTTTATCTCCACTAAAAAAGGCAAAAGAAAATTGTAGCAGATGAAGACAACATAATTTGACAGCAAACGAGTTAAACACGATGGTATGCACTATGGGTTAGTAATGTTACCGTGCAGCATGAATGATACGTGTACTTTGAATACCCAATGGTCATACCGCAGATAACCCATGCCTAGAATGTCGACTTATGGTCGTATATTGTTGAAAAACTAACATTATTGAATAACCTGCAACATAGGATAACCTACTGAATGCAGAAAACGAGTGTACTGGTACTGCACACCACGTAGACCTAGATCCGAATGATCATAAAGGAGATTTCTAATCAAGGTCTGCACCGTGTGTCATAGAAACTCGTGCAGCAATTAATACCCTTTCATACTGAATAAAACCTACCTTGAAACGACGATGAATCCTTTTTATCTAACATTCAAATGGTTAAGCTTGTTTAATGTATATTAAGAAACGAGTGTTGATCCAGCGAAATCCCCGAATTGAAATTAATTATCTTAGGCGTTAACGTTTCCGTGTAAACACAGAACGATTTATCACTTTAACGTATGAAAATTGAGATAAAATACATGGTAATCATGAATATTGATTAGATTGATGTTTATAATGGCATGAAAGTTTTGTACATGGCTGTTACTGAAGAATCATACCTATATTACAGTAAAAACTCGATACTACGAACTTTTAGTAAGGATGAATTTATGTCTTTCTATGCAGGTGGCTTTTTAATACAGGGTGAAATTCATGCAGTAAGCTCCCACAGAGCTTTCTGCATGACGTTCATCCTGCATTAAGCTGCCACCTGTGTTAAAGATGAATAATGGTACGTATTTGAGTGTTCGTAGTATCGATGTTTTACTGTATTTCATAAGCAAATATAACAGACTTTGATCATACGGTTCTCGCAGGAACTATCTGATCTCGGTCTGCACTCTTTGCAACGACATGAAAAGGCGTCTCTATAAGGTAGAGTTAACACTTTACTCCATGAATATTCATGTAAGAAATAATGACATCATGAATATTGATTAGATCAAATTTTTAAAGGTATATGAACACAAGGAGTCTTGGTCAAGACAGAACCTGTATAATCAGGGTCTATGCTTATAAAGCTTTGAGTTGAGTCTGAGTTTCGTTCTCAAGCTTTTGATTGGTCAGATTTGAGTTCTCAAGCGTTTGATTGGTCAGATTTGAGCCATAGGCTCAAATCTGACCAATCAAAAACTTGAGAACGAACTCAGACTCAACTAAACGTTTTATAAGCATAGACCCAGATCTATGTGCAGCTCTATCAAAACTAAGAAAATCCAAAACAAACGAACAATTCTGCAAATCAGAATAATAAACAACACATATCACAGCAAGATAAAGGTCAGTGTTTGTACAGAGAGATCTATCATTGGCAAACAGATCATTTATTCATTTTTATAAAGCACACATATATTTCATCTATGTATTATGTCGCGTTGACTTGTCTGCCATTTTGCCGACACTCAAAACTGAATATGTTTGACAAAAGCACCTGGCAAAAGCACCAAGAATCAAACAAACGACAATTAAATACAGTAGAACCCCTATAAACCGGAATTCTAGAAGAGAAGAATTTAGATACTTGTCAGCAGATGGCTGCCTAATGCAGGATGAAAGTCATGCAGAAAGAGGAGCTTTCTGCTTGACTTTCATCCTGCATTAAGCTGCCATCTGTCTCCAAGACCGGTATTTATACTGAATTTAATGTTCGGTTTAGAGAGGTTTTACTGTATCAAGATAAAGGCTTACCCTTCTGATGTTAAGTTCGGCCTGACTTACAAAACCTCTACTAAGCACCTTGTTTAACATGACGTTTTATCAAGATACAATGTGACACTCAGTCTGTTGAAAGAATCCCAGTTAACATTGCCATAGAATGCAGACCCCAATGTTATATAACATACTGAGTCTGAGTTGGAGTTCATTTTCAAGTATTTCAAACTCAAAATCGGACCAATCAGATGCTTGGGAATGATATCAGACTCAAACTAAATGTTTTTAAAGCATGATAGGGATAGGTATTAATAATGCAAACAGTGCATACCATTTGTTGACCGATTCTTTATTCAAGTGGAGTTTTGCAACACTATTAAGCAAGTGTAACCCATTGCATTGTATTAGCAAGTTCAATGTGATAGCCTATGCACACTTCAAAATAATGATGATTTATTAAAGCTGCAGGTATTTCACAAAACACGGAAGAAACAGGGTACGAGTAGGTTAAAGGAGCTGATAAGCATGGGTGATATTTGTCACTATAAGACGGCAAGCCGATTAGCTGAAGAAACTTACTTTAGATGTTTACGGAGGACTGTGCAACATCGCTTCCTCGCTTTGCATATCTGTCAGTATTTGATTGAGATGATAATAATCTAATTTTTTGTAACAGAAATAACATCAATTTCTGATTTAGACGATTTCAAAGTCACCAACAACAGCTGCAGCAGACGTAACCACTGGAATGGCTGCTAGTCAAGAGAATCAAACAGAGGAAGAACTACTCTCTATATTTAACGACAAGCATCGTGACGTCCTTGTACCAGTGGTTGTATTCTTTGGGTTAGAAGTGGTATTTGGGACGCTCGGTAATATTTTGGTACTGTATGTGTTTTTCTTCCGGTACAAGACGTGTAACTTTCGATACTTCGTGCTAGGCTTGGGAGTAGTTGACTTAGTGAGCTGCCTAACCACAATTCCAGGTGAGATGGTTACACAGCTATTTTGGTTTGACTATCCGGTTCCACACGTTTGCAAAGCCAAGGACTATTTCAACCAATTAACTGCTTGTGCTGAAGCTGCTCTCTTAACTGCAATTGCTATCGACAGACACAGAAAGGTTTGTCATCCACTGGGTTGGCAGATAAAACAGAGAGGGGCACGGTTCGCATGCATCGGCATATTCATCGTGTCGGCCTGTTTAGCTATACCTACACCGTTCTTCTGGGGTGTGCGCACTCGACTAGACAGTTTCAGGAAAAGAAACATTACTGTTACTCTATGCGAAAAAGACCAAAAGTATCTCAACACGAATTACGCACTAGGCACTACTGCTTTTAACGGTTGTTTAGTGATTCTGTCGCTCATAATCATGCTTGCATTATACATATCGATAGTTAGAAAGCTAGTATTTAGACGTCGTGAACTCGGGCGGCAAACGAGTGTAAAGCCAATAAGAGAGACAGTTGAGACGTCCATAGAAAAAGTGAGCAGTGATCAAACATCCGGCAGTACAGGTCTCTGTGCAGGCCCCAGTAAAGCACTTGAGAAAGACAGGTGCCAAAATGACGATAAGCAATCTAACATAGCTTGTGTCCAAAAGAAGAAGCGCAAAGACGAAAAAGCAAGGTTAGACAGAGTTAGACGTAAGACCATGATAGGGTTTTATCTTGCTGTTACTTTCATTTTCACAACTTTTATATACTGGTTAATGATTTCAATTGTAGCGGATGGCGTCCTAGAAGAGCTCGATAATAGTGGCAAGGCTGCCTACACATTCTTTCTGCGGCTGTACTTTATCAATCACGTGATTAACCCAGTTTTGTACGGGCTAATGGATCCACATTTTCAAGCGGAAATGCGCCGTTTGAAGGAACGTGCATCGAAGGGGTGTAAGCTGGACTTACACTAGCTAGTGAAAAATTCTACGCTGGTGGCGATCTGGTGATTCGAGGAAACATGGATGATGATCTTTTATGCTGGTGATTATGTTTTAACTTTGAACTCGTTCAAGCCTTCGAGAAACAACTGACCGAGTCATAACAGTTTGGATCGTGGTGAAGGGACCATGCAAATGACTGTAGACGTTTGAGTCACCCGATTTCTAATCTGAACAATTTAAAAAGCTCACAGCTTAACCCTTTCGCCACCAGACTCTCTCGTCTGTTAGCGTTCTCGTCTGCTACAAATTTTCATTTTTAATTTTCTTCATTTTTGTTTCAAAAACATAGTAACAGTAACAAACAGTTTGGATCCTGATGAGACGACGACATACTCGGCGTCTCATCTGGATCCAAACTGTTTGCATAGGTAATCACAGACGCGGCATTGGCAGTGAAAGGGTTAATGCACGTTGAAAGCAATGCTAATGCCCCTTCATGAACCTTCCAGTAGTAACCTCTCTATAACGACCACTAAATTGTGTTAATTAGCTGGTATTTAGGGCAGGTGGCTGCTTAAAGCAAGGTGAAAGTAAAACAGAACGCTCCTATAGGAACATTCTGTTTTACTTTCACCTTGCTTTAGGCAGCCATCTGCCTTTAACACGGAATACTTGATGTAATTTAGCGGTCGTTATACAGAGGTTTACTGTACTTTCAACCTGCATTAAACAATCACGCGTGTTTCTAGATATGCATAGCGATACATTTTAGAACAATTCTGTATATTAAAGTTTGGAAGGACCATATCTATTATTCGAGTTATCCCGAAGTTCGAGTCATCCGAGTTCGAGATATGGAAGTTAAACTGAATGCCAAAACTCTGATCTGTTGCATGTTTTCATGCTAGTGTTTGAGAAACTGTTGGCCGAGTGTCAAACAGCTTGTAGACTGATGAGACGCCGAGTTACTCGATGTCTCAACTGGGTCCAATATGTAGGAGCTTTCTGCATTACTTTTGTCCTGCATTAAGCTACCACCATCATCTAGCAACCAGAATAATACCTTTTTAAAGTGGTCGCGTTAGCGGGGTTGCACTGTACATCAAACAACTACTATTAAGACCTCGCAAATGGTTAAACTCTAGCAAAATCAACGAGCCACAACTGGTCCAAGTTTGACGAACATTCTTAAGTAATCATTTAGCTCAGCTTGTTGTCTTAAAATCAAAGTACTGACAGTACTGAAGGTTTCGGACATAATATATATTTATTATATTGATTGTTTGCTGTGGATTTTTCTGAAAATCATGTCAGTAGTTTGGAAGACGTTTAAAAATTGTTTTATGAACATGTCACAAACAGGGCGATTTCAATAGCTCAACTTGCCACTTTGTGCCAATAGAGACAAAATTGACGTTTAATGTAGTATAGAGCCATCACTGCATTTATTTGAAAGTAAGGGTCATACTTCTTCTACTATCTGTTGGACCATAACAGTAATTAGCATGCATCATTCACTTATCCATATATACACTTCCACCAATTTTTTTTAGACATATTCCTTATGATTCTAAATACCCTTCAAAATAATTGCCAAATATACTGTGGGTGATATTAACAATATGACAAATTATAAAGTAACAAATATATTTCAACTTAGCATGGCAGGATACAACAGGGAAAATAAAATTAACTAGAAAATTGTTTCCAAAACACTGATGCATCCCCTAACAATAGTGTCTCTATATAAAGCACTTTTGACTATGTGTTATACAGTGAAGAAAACTTCAGAGTTCTATAACACTGGTAAAATGGTCAGAGCAAATCTTCAAATCAAGGTTGACAGCTTATCATGGGTGAAAATTTGAAGTAAAACCTCTCATTAGTATATGGGTTGTTAGACACATAATATTGTTTCACTTTATATTCTATAGTGAAGACGATTTCAGGGTCCCATATCGGGTTCAATTGGTCTGAGCAAAAATAAGCCTTTCTGTGCTTTTGCAAACAGAAAAGACCCTTAATAGTTTATCCATGCATATACCTTGTCTTTTTGTGTGATTGTGTTGTATTTTCTTACTTTTTCCTGAGGAGACTGCGAGTGTGAGTCTGTTCAGGGTCAATTTGTGAGTCTGTGCTGCAAACAATTCATACCCCGACCAGTTAACACAACTGGCCAGGGTCTTTGCTATTTGCAGCATCATACATGTAACAAGTATATCAATAAATGATATAATTAAAAATAAATTATAGTCATACATGCAAATTACAGTTAGTGCTGTAGTTAACACTACAGACCCTGATCAGTAACCGGCGTCATAGAAATAAATGATATGAATTAGAAATAAATTACATACATTACTATAAGATACTATAAGACACTATAAGATACTGTAAGCCTGATACGTAAATCAATAAATGATGAAATGTATATAAATTAAAAGATAAGAAAGTGCTTTGTCTCATTTTGGATTCAGATCTAATACCCAGTGACTGTCTGACCAAAATATAAACTGTTTACAACTTGTGACAATTAGGTCAAAATGCCTTAAACTGATCTTTTAGATATTCAAATGATGACAAACCTGAAGCAGACGATATTACAGATCTCTACAGCTTGCTTAATTCATATAATGCTGAGTGATGTTTCGTTTGTAACAATTGTCGTCTGCTTCAATTCTTCAATAAAGTTTCTTTCATTTTATGCAAAAATATGGTCAAGATGACAAACAGTTTGGATCCTGATGAGACGCAGAATTTTGTGGACTCTCATCTAGATCCAAACTGTTTGCATAGGAAATCACAGTTTCGCCACAAGCGTCCAAAGAGTTAAGCGTATGGCCTCTAGAGATTTTAGCATGATGCAACAGTTGTCCTGCGCTACTGACCACCAGTGTTGTAACCTTTATACTGTAAAGCACGTAAAGAACAGAAGAAGTCTATTTAACCCTTATTTCCCCATTTAAACTTGTTTTCTAGCATCTGCAAACAGATTACCCCCAGAAAAGAAAGCTCGCTCCCATAGGATCAGGGTCTGCTCTGTTTGCTAATGGATCCACCTTCCATATTTCATTATATATATATCAAGATTCCGGAACCGGGTTGTAAGCTAAGCACTGCACACGCGCGTATTCTCTTAGGGGGATTCCCGCTAGGTAGAGCTCGTGCAATAGGGTTTTCCGTGAAAGTTTGAGTCGCAATCCATTTTATAAGGATTTTGGCAAAGACGAAACCCTAAAAACTACACAAGCGCATAACTGTTCATAAATTAGTGTTTATTTGGCAAAAATGTAAGACGTTTGCTCAATTATCATTTTAAGAATAGATATTGTATTTGACACTAGCTGAATGTGATCTTAATAAAAAGATATGCAAGAATTTGTAATCGACGTATGATTATTACCAAACTCATTTTGGGTTTTATTAGATGTTTCATGCAAAACCCGCCATTTTCTATTAAAAAACTATAACAGAATGTCTCTAAGGATTGTGCTTAAATAAAATATTTTCACTTATCTTCTTTATACATGTATATGCAATGTAATACCCTTAATAAGTTAAGACTGGTATTAGGTAATAACTTAGGTAACATTCTTGAATCGGGGGCCCGAAATGTTCAAGATAGGCTGCGTTTAGCAGGATAAGGGTTAGACTTGAGAATTGATGCAGACTGCAAGTTAAACCAATTTTGAACCGCACATTTTATGCTGGTAATAGCAATATTGACCATGGTAACAGCCAAGACCAGTTGCGAGACAGAGCAGGATTTACGAGACGTATAGAGGCAATACTGACTAATCAAAATGTCTTACTACTCGGTCAAGCCCTAAGTTGCTGCTACGCAATGAACTTTCATCGGAGAATCGATGCTAATAGGGTAATAGAAGTTGCAAATATGGTTTGGCGGAAAAATATGAAAATTATTTTACCTAGATTTACTAAAAACGTTTCCTTTTCTATGTTTCTTGCCGTATAAGTGACATGGCGTCTTATTAGTTTCAACATTGTTTTCAGTTTGGTTAATTACAGTTCCCCCTTACTTGGTGGTATCGAACAGTTATACACAAATTAACAGATAAATGTGCGTGCTCCGATACTAAAATCTTTCTTTCTCCATCAAACTGTATGCTGTGACCACTCTTTAAAATCGTATCGAAGAGACAATTCTGAAGAGTGGTCACAACATAGGGTTTGATGGAGTAATAAAGATTTTTTCTTGAAAATGTTTTAATTTACGTATCTTATCTGGACCTCTGCATAATAAACAATTGCAAAGTCTTATTCAGAGATTGTAAAATCCTGTAATAAAACTGAATACGGTTCGTATAAAGACAGATTAAAAAGAACAAAGCAAAACAAAAGGCAGAGAGGAACGCTTTCGGGAAGATTACAAAATCAAATGCAAGAGACATCTCCTGGTGAGCATTAAAGTGTCTACCATTAAATTATTTCTAAATTACCATATTTAAACCCATTCCCTGTTCTGTATTTATTCCATATGTCAATACCTACTGAATCTCCGTGGACAAAATAGCTGCAATGATAGATGAAAGGTGGAGCATTGTAGCCATTTTAGAAAGAACGGAAACAAATCTGTCAAACTCCACTAGCAAACAGAGCAGATCCTGATCAGACGATAGGAGACATCTGTCTGATCTGGGTCTACTCTGTTTGCAAATGCGTGAAACCACGTTTATATGAAGGAAAGGGTTAAAGACGTTTCATGACGAACAGTTATTACGTTATGTAAAATTCAGTCATAAAAAGAACATTCCATGTACCATATGAGGCATAACTATTTTTATCGTTTTGGAAAGATGTTTTTTCTCGTTTTCTGAAATTTGAATATCATACGACAGGAAATCATCTTGCGTATTTTGTATCAACGTTTCTCTTTTATATAACTATACACTTCAGATACAGCCAGAATTACAATTATTTACATAACACATCCTCTATTTTCTGTATCTTTTGCACAGTGAATTCAACCGTCCATTGTCATGTTTTAAAAACGAACAGACTGGACCACCATTCTCATTACAATTCGTACACTTACTGAAGACTGGACCACTATTCTCATTACAATTTGTACTCTCACTGAATGTTGCACATTCAACATGGATTGATCCATCACTATAATTACAAGAGACAAATTTATTATGCAAGTTCAAAAATGACTGTAAAGTATTCTACTCCGTTTGCAAACACAGAGCTTTCTGCACGACTTTCACCCTGCATTAAGGTGCCTACTGTCTCCAAGACCGATATTCATACTAAATTGAACATCCGGTTTAGATAGATTTTACAGTACCAGAAAATATGAAGCGCATTTCAAGAGATTGGGGTGTAAAGATATCAAATTATTATACGTGTACTAGAACCTCTCTAAAATGACTTAAAGGCACTTGACTGCGCAATACAGAATGTAAGTGTGCATAATGGATCAGATAATTGTATTAAATAGCTTCCGCCTTCAATAAAAAACCCCAAACTACGTCCCGTTTGAGTAGTTGTTTTAACTTACTCTTCTGATCAAGCATTACTAACATTACCATCGTAACAAACAGTTTTGATCCTGATGAGACACCAAGTTACTCGGCGTCTCATCTGGTTCCAAACTGTTTGCGTGTGTAATCACAGGTGCGACATTGGCGATGGAAGATTTAAAGTGATAGTCCACTTGCAATGCCTTTGAAAAGTGTCTAAATTTTGCATAAATAATCTGTTTGTATGTTGAAAAGAAGTATATCGCAATACAAATCGATTGAAAAACGCTGGGGAAAACGAAATTTTTATGTGTTTGATCATCGAGGGTTTGTGTCGCATGTAAAACTAAATTTGCGGCATATAAACCACCGATATACTGCTGCAAATCTTCAAATACGCAAAGGTTATCCCCTAATTGTTATAAATAGCGACCTTTTAGAACTGAGGGGTAATCATTGCAATGCTGGAAACGAGTTACTTTTATCCTTTGCAAACAGTGAAGGCAATATGAGAATGCTCCTAGTGGGGTCCTCTCATGCGGGTCAGCACTGTGTGTCATGTTACACTGTTCTTTAAACATATCTCAGAATATTTACCGTAAGCCTGACCCGTCTGAATTTTGGAATAGTCCATTTGAAAAGTCAGCGTCGAAAGCAAGAATGCACATGGTTGGCCGATTGATAGTGAATTCAAGGCAACGATTGGCCAAAGTATACTGACATTGCTAGGACAAATATTCAGATATCTGCAGATCTATATGCGAAAACAATTTCTGAGCAGGGATCCGGATTATGCAGAAAAACTTCTTATTCTATTTAGAATTACAAAGCTATCAAATTAATTGCTGAATGGAACTTGATTCTTTCATGTGAAAAATATACAGTAAAACCTCATTATAACGGCAACTAAATTGTGTTAATTAGTTGGTATCTAGGGCAGATAGAGAGAGAGAGAGAGAAAAACAGACAGACAGAGACAGACACACAAACAGAGGTAGACAGAGACCGACAGACAGACAGATACAGAGACAGACAGACAGAGACAGACAGACAGATAGAGACAGACAGAGAAAAACAGAGAGACAGAAAGACAGAAAGAGACATATAGAGAGACAGAGAGAGAGGGGCTCGGATAGAGAGACAGACAGACAGAGACAGACATAGACAAACAGAGAGAGAAGGAGAGAGAGAGAGAGAGAGAGAGAGAGAGAGAGGGAGGGAGAGAGAGAGGGAGGGAGAGAGAGAGGGGGTATAACATAACCCATTAACTTGATCAAGTGAACAGCAGACAAATGTAACAATATTTTCATACGGATAAAAGTGCAATAGAAGATTTAACATAAAAATAAATCATAGAATCAAATCAAATTTTAGTAATTTCAAGTATAATTAATAAAGTAATGAGCTGCATTTCTCGTAAAGGAAGTCTATGTCCCCAAATAATATATCCGTGTTAACCGTTTGCTTGCTAACTGCGACATAGCAGGCGTTTGCAGATATTTTAGATCCAGATCAGACGCCTAGTAACTGGTCGTCTTATCAGGATACAAGTTGATCAGTAGTGTCCCAGAAGCTTGCACGAATCAGATCGACGGTTAACCCTTTCACCGCCGATGTCACATAAATGCACCACGACAAATAGTGCAGTCCCAGAAAAGGCGGACCCTGATTAGGTACTTAACAATTTGTCTCAATCTCTATTTCTGTGTATTACGTTGAAATGTATATGTATTTATCTCATTTCCTTTTTGTTCCGAATGATTTAAAAACAATTGGATTGCAGACGACAATTAGAAATTTTGCCCCGAAAGGATTAAGAAGACATCATTTTTATAGCAGACTAAGGGTAAAGAGAATAATCATTTCAATGAACTATCTGTTCCTGGACATAGTGGCATTTCAAAGAACAATTATGAGCATTCTCGATTTCATTCTAACCATTTGAATGTTGCCAAAAATTATGTCTGCCCAGTACATGTATCTGATTTAGCTCTTTCGAAGCCAAATTTTGTAATCTGCAAACTTTGTCGTCTGCTACAATTTTCCATTTTTTTTATTTCTTCATTTTTGTTTCAAGAAACAGTCACAGTAACACACAGTTTGGATCATGGGTCCATGCTTATATAAAGCTTTTAGTTGAGCCTGAACTCAAATCTGACCAATCAAAAGCTTGAGAACGAAACCCAGACTCAACTAAAAGCTTTATAAGCATGGACCCAGGTTTACTCGGCGACTGTTTGGATAGGTAATCACAGATACGACATTGGTAGGCAGCGAAACAATTAAATTGTCCCTGACTTATGAATCGTCAATCCTTTTAGATGTTATTTGGTGAGTGTCAAAGAGCTTGGATCCTGATGAGACCTCGAGTTAATCGGTGTCTCATCTAGACCCAAACTGTTAGCAAATGCTTGACGATAGGTGCTTAAGATGTGAAGGGTTAATGATCAAATAAATAACGTTTGTTATAAAACAAATTTATTTTTCGTATTACTGTAATTGTGTCTATAAAAATATCAATTACAAAAGACAGTTTATGTATGGAAGAGTTGATTAATTTCTATTAACAAACTAACTCATGAATATTCATGCAAGAAATAATTACATCATGAGAACGAATACGGTGAATTTAGTATAGACCATTACTGAAGCTGCATACTCAGATCTGTATTATTACTTAACCCTTTCCTTCATATAAACACATTTCCACACATTTGAAAACAGAGTAGACAAAGATCAGACGGCTCCTATAAGAGCCGTCTGATCAGGATTTGCTCTGTTTGCTAATGGAATGTGATGTATCTGTTCATTTAGTATCTAAAATGGCTACAATGTTCCACCCTATATAGCTTATTATAACTATTTTGTCCATACACAGTCAATAAATTATTTGGAATAAACAAAGATCGGGGAAAGGGTTGAGCAAATATGTCGGAACCGTCTGATCCTGATCTACCAAGTTTACAAAGGCGCGAAAAAGGGTTTATCTTCACGTAATTGTTTAACTGTAAATCACGATCAAACTGTCACATTTATCCTTGATTATGTTTGTTTCTAAGAGTATTAATGTTGAACTCGGCCAAACTTTTAAATTGAAGAGTAGCATACACGTTCGCTGCTCATGATATGATAAAATATTGTAAAATAATTATAATTATATACAGTAAAATCCCTCTGAACCGGGGCTTTTATGAAGAACAACGTTTGGGCAAGTAGAAGGTTGTAATGCACAGGACTCTTTATGACTGTCGCCCTGTATTAAGCTGCCACCTGTCTTAACCCTTTCCCTCGTATAACGTATTTTCACGCATCTGCAAACAGGGTAGACCCAGGACCGTCTAAAGGAGCCGTCTGGTCAGTGTCTGCTCTGTTTGCTAATGGCATTTAATAGATATGTTTCTTTAGTTTCTAAAATAGCAACAATAATCCACCTTCATATTTCATTGCAACTTTTTTGTCCACGAATATTCAGTAGGTATTGGAATTTGAAAAAAACCAACATAGAACAGGAAATGGGTAAATGTTCTGTATAGAAGAATTTAGACCCTTTTAGGCTGGTGGCTGCTTAACCCTTTGCTTGCTGAATTTTAAAATACATTTCTCCTACTTTACCCATGCCCTGTTGATAATTACATATATCTTCACTGTATACAAGAATTTCTCTGTGCAATGACTGCTGTGGAGTGCACTGGTTGCATAATCAACTTGTAAATAGTGCAGACCAAGATGAGACAGCTCCTGCAGGAGCTGTCTCATTTGGGTTTTCACTATTTACAGGATGGTATATTGACGTGAATAGCAAGCGAAGGGTTAATGCATTAAGCTGCAACCCGTCTTGAAGGCAGCCATTGATACGGATTTGAATGGCTAGTTTAGAGGAGTTTTACTGTATTTAAGCAGTTTTAATAATATTAGATTTTGCAAATAGGGAAAAAAAACTACAACAGGGAAGTTTTATTACAAGTAGCTTTAATGAACAATTGGCGGATATTCTCCTCCTTACGTCCGGTGATAATTTCAGTCAGTGTTTGTAGCTTGAAGTATACATCATCTGCAAAAATTGTCTTTTGGACACTTATTAAACTACACAGCGCATTTGTAAATTAACCCTTTCCTTCATAGATAGGCCTACACTTTTAACGCATTTGCAAATAGAGCATACACACATCGGACAACTTCTGCAAGAGCTGTCTGATCAGGGTACATACTGTTTGCTTAACTCATTCCCTCATATTGACGACTTTTGACGACTCTGTCAAAGTTACTTTGTGAAACCATTGTGGTAAATATTAACACAATGGTTTCAAACTACAAAAATCCAAAAATTTCCTTTTCTCTAATTAATGTTTCCTTCGGTAGATTTATTAAAAATATTGTATCTAATAATTGATGTAAAGCCTATGATGTAATGGGCCAATGAGTAACATAGACCTGATTCCACATATTCTGCCTTTGCCAAACTTTCTCATGTTTATGTGACATTACAAAACCTAATCTAACTAATACAGTGCTCCCTCCCTACAACGGCCCTCTCAACAACGATTCCCTCCTTACAACAACGCATGTCACTGTTTCCGAAACAACAAGGATCCAGAAACAACTTTTTCCATCGTATTTTCTTTATGCCTCCATCAAACCCTATGTTGTGACCACTCTTTAGAATCGTCACAAAGTGACGATTCTAATGAGTGGTCACAACATAGGGTTTGACAGAGGCATAACGGTTTTAGTTCTCGAAATACACCTTATCTGGGGATCTGTAAACAAGCTAATTATGTTTGATTTTCCCTCCCTATAACAACTCCCTCTGAACAACACATACAATCTTCGCATCCCAAAGGGTGTCGTTGTAGAGAGGGGAGCACTGTATTAATGATATCATTGACCTGTGTTGCATTTGCAATCTCGGTGGGTCATCAGGATATCCGACTGCTCGACACTATGAACAATTCCTCGACAGTTGGACGGAACAGGACGTAATCATATTAACACTTGTCTGTTTCACTGTTTTACTGCAAACTAATGCCACCCGCACACTTTGCCTCAATTTCAATTTATGATTTTGCTTTCCTTTTGGTTTCACAACCATAATCATTGCATCAAGTAGTCTGCATCCTGATAAGACGCCGTTTCATCTGGATCCAAATTATTGAAAAAGATTCGCCACTGACAGCGAAAAGCTGAAGCGTAAATCTACTGAAAATGAACATTTACTAGAAAAAAAGGAAAATTTTAGAAATGTGTAGGTTTGAGACCATTGTGATAAATAGAGCATTTGCTCCTATGGAGCAAATGCTCTATTTATACCAATGGTTTCAAAAAGTGACTTTTAGAGATGTTCCAGAAGGCGGTAATATGAGGGAATGGGTTAAACATATATTACAGCTGACGATAATTACGTAACGTGCAAAGGGATAACCTTTCATCTGCTATAAAAATGATGTTTGCTTAATATTTGATCTTGTTTAAATTTTGTTTACTTCATTCAAACTTTTACAATACTATTGACCAAGTGTCAAACACCTTGGATCATGACGAGACGCCGTTACTCGGCGTCTCATCTGGATCGAAGCTATTTGCATACTTATGGCAGTTATGTCGCGCTCAACAGGAAGAAGTTTACGAGTTTTGCTTATAATACTTTGCATGCATGTACATGTATTTCGTATTTTTGTCGAGAATATATTCAAAGGAACTTCAAATTTGTATGTTACAATCTGTCAAACAACATAATGAATATTTTAAAATTATGTAACAAAATACGAAACAGTGCAAATGTAATATGCATGTTGAAGGAAAGGCTAAGGATATGTGTTGAGCTGTACGGTAGAACCAGTATTATGCGACCATTAAATAGAGGTCTATATATGGGCTTGTAAGATAAATAGTGTCTTAATGCAAGTCGAAAATAATGCTGAAAGCTCCTTTTGGAGCTTTCTGTATTTCTTTTGCCTTGCACTTAGCAGCCGCTTGCTTTTTCAGACGCCCATGTTCAATAAATGAATGGTCGCTTACGACATGTTCTACTGCACATGTCTTTATAAAAGGCAGGCTGTTTCACTGGGGAGCCTACTTTTGGTTTCGACTGATGAATGTAACGCCGATGTCTCGCTTTGTACAGTTGAAAATAATTTGATAATATTGATACCAATCGGACTTTGTAATTCATTCACTAGCAAGAAAAACAACAACTACAAAAATCACGAAAACAAAATCAACATATAACAACAACAACAGAAGCAGCAATAACAATAATGGCTAACAGTACAGCGAAACAGACAGATGAAGAATTGCTGTCAATATTTGACGAGATTCATCGCGATGTCCTTATGCCAGTGATTGTATTCTTTGGCTTGGAAGTGGTGTTCGGGATCATCGGTAATAGTTTGGTACTGTATGTGTTTTTCTTCCGTTACAAGTCATGTAACTTCCGATACTTCGTATTAGGTTTGGGAGTGGTAGATTTGGTGAGTTGCTTTACGACAATTCCAGGTGAGATGGTTTCACATTTGTTTTGGTTCGACTATACGGTTCCACGCGTTTGCAAGACAAAGGTCTATTTCAACCAGTTAACTGCTTGTTCTGAAGCCGCTCTCTTAACTTTAATTGCTATAGACAGACACAGAAAGGTTTGTCATCCACTGGGCTGGCAGATAAAACTGAGAGGGGCAAGGTTCGCGTGCATCGGCATATTCATCGTCTCGTGCTTTTTAGCTATTCCTACGCCGATTTTCTGGGGCGTGCGTACTCGAACTGAAACATTCAGAAACAGAACCCTTACTGTCACCGTATGCGAAAAGGACCAAAAGTACCTTCATACCAAATACGCCCTGGGTACCACGGCATCTAACGGATGTTTAGTGTGTCTGTCACTCATCATAATGTTTATATTATACATTATGATTGTTAAACAACTAGTATTTAGACGCCGTGAGCTCAAACGTAGGGAGACAAATGAGAAAAAGGAGACACGTGAGCCATTAATTGAACTGGTCAGCAGTGACGTCAGCAGCACAAGTCACAACACAGGGTCGGATATAACATCAGAGACTGGCAGAAACTTTTATGTCGATAAAGCACCCAAAACTGACAAGAACCCTATTGTCGATAGGCGGTCAAACAAATTGCGCGTTCAAGGGAAGAATGGCAATGACGAGAGGCGGAAACTTAAACGAGTTAGACGCAAAACCATGATAGGATTTTATCTCACGGTTACGTTCATTGTCACCACCATTGTCTTCTGGACGATGATTTCCACTATAGCAACTGGCGTCCTACAAAAGCTTGACAATACTGGCAAGGCTATCTACACATTCTTTCTGCGATTGTACTTTATCAATCACGTGATTAACCCAGTTCTGTACGGGCTGATGGATCCATACTTTCAAGCAGAAATGCGCCGTTTGAAGGAACGTGTTTCTAAAGGATGTAAGCTTGGTTAACATTAACTCTTTATCCGACAAAGGCGCACATTAACGCCTTTGCAAACAGAGTAGACACAGTCGTGACTCGTGTAATAGCCGTAAGATCAAGGTCTGCCCTGCTTGCCTTTGGGATAATACAGACCTGGGTCCATGCTTATAAAGCTTTTAGTTGAGTCTGAGTTTCGTTCTCAAGCTTTTGATTGGTCAGATTTGAGTTCTCAAGCTTTTGATTGGCTCAATCTGACCAATCAAAAGATTGAGAACGATCTCAGACTCAACTAAAAGCTTTATAAGCATGAACCCTGATTCTTCAGTTTCTGGAATGGCCAATCAGTTTGTTTTCAGATGCAATGATACAAAAACCAGCTGATGCATATTAACGAAGTTATGAACTAAAATATTAGTAAATATTCATGAGGGAAAGTGTTAAGGCAAATAGTTTTAACCTTTTCATGCAAGATGCGAGTTCGTAGTACCTGCGCAAACAGTATGGGTTCATATGACGTGCACAGGAGCATGGGTGCCTCGTCACATTCTCGACTGTTTTAAGAGAAAATGTAGAATCCTATTTTCCGGCGCAATGTAAGTAACCACCCCTCTAAACCGGACGTTAGATTTAATATAAATATCGGCGTTGAAGACAGCTGGCAGCTTAATGTTGGGTAAAAATCATGCAGAAAACTCCTCTAGGGGCTTTATGCATGCCTTTCACATGCATTAAACAGCCACCTGCCTAAAAGTATCTAAATTCTTCTCCACTAGAATTTCGGTTATGAGGGGGTTTACTTAATTATTTCAAGCTTTCAAAGAAGCTGTCAACCGAGTGACAAGTTCGTGATTACCTATGCAAACATTAATAATTAAACTGAGATGTCAATATCTGTAAACCTGACGCACTGACACTCCTAATAGTCATCTAGTTACTCAAACGTCTATTCTTGTCCCATGCTGTTTGTCAAATGCAAGTTTGGCGCGATTAGCAGAGCACGGGCAAACTGTGTAAATTACATGAAATGACGTTTTGTGTCAACGGCAAGTCTTGTGCGTGTCAAGGGTCAACCCTTAGCTTGTTGCATGTTTATTGAAGAAATAATGACATAATGAACATTTATTAGCTGAATTGTTAAAAATGATATGTACATATGATAATATGGTATTGCTAGAAGTTTTAGAGTCAAATATAGTCAAATTTCATAAGCAATGTGAGGAAAAGGGTTAACCACGAGCAAGGGCCGCTTGCCACACCGCCTGAAAGAGTAATAGTGACACTGACCATCGTGATAATTACCAAATTCACCATCCTATACTTCAAGACAAGGGGTATGATGCCAACAGCTGTTGTTTTGTAGATAAACCTTATATTGCTGCTATTCATTTGAATTGCTTCGTTACAAACAGGCAGCAAGGTTTTGACGAAGAAGTATGAGCACTGCTTACATCTATTTTCGAATAAAAAGACAACACTACTGAAACTCAACCTTTCAATTGTATGTAAAGGACACCATGGTCCAAGGTTTTAAAACTTCCTAGTCTCAGACTCAAGCAACACGTTTTGTAACCCTGGACCCAGCTGTGCAAACTGATTTAAAGGTTCACGTCAGCGGGCCATTTGCAATAGTCCATCAAAGTTGTTTATTAGCAGAGTCTTACAGTATGAACGCCTAAACATTGCGAGAGGGTTTTGAATGATAAAAAGAAAAGTGCAGACCCTGATCGAAGGTCTCTTTGAGATGCCCTCTGATCTGGGTCTACACTATTTGAGATGCCCTCTGATCTGGGTCTACACTATTTGAGATGCCCTCTGATCTGGGTCTACACTATTTGCAAGTGACAATGCACTTGTTTTCCATATTGAAAGGATCCCAATGTTACAATTATATGTAATGTTGCTTTGTTTGAATCTTCCGGCTCTGCGTGTATGATAGGCAGTTTGGACATGATACTATACTGTATAATGATATTCCCTTGTAAATATGTTATATCTTGTTTATTTTCATATGTTAGTATATTGCTATTTATATAATATTGTTGCCCTCTGCACAGAAATATCTTATTTAGTTTGATCTAATTATATATGTTGTTATTTTCTTACTTGTACTATATATGTTGTTGCTCGCGGTATAGAGCTATCTTGTTTAGTTTGATATGCTATTATCTTGCTAAAAGTGTCGTTATTTTGTTATTTGTTCAATATAATTATGCGGTTGCCCTCGGTACAAAGATTATGTATAATAAACGACGAATTCGGTTTGCTAAATGACGCATATACATGTATTTCAGTGTTGAATAGCCCAACAGTGATGGCCTATTAAGGTCATTACGCTTTATGAAAGGTTTACATTGATAGAGGATTTTGAATGACAAACAGTGATAACCCTGATCAGAGGGCTCCTATAGGAGTGCAATAATACGCGTCACTTAAACTCTTTCGCTGTCAGTGGCGGAACTGTAATTACCTATGCAAACAGTTTGGAACCAGACGGGACGCTGTGTAATTAGGCGTCTTGTCGAGATCCAAAATGTTTGATGTTATTGTTATGTTTTTTAATTAAACAGGAATACATTCTAAAAGAACACCCTCAATATTACAGCAGACGGTAAATGTTTTAGACGACTAAACTTGACACGGAAGGAGTTAAGCAATAGTCCATGGGCAGTAAATTAAACTTTAACACTTTATCACATCCATGACCTTGTTTCAAGGACATCAGGACTACGTTCGTCCTACACATATGTAAAGCGTGGTTTTATATACAGTAAACCCTCTCTATAACGGCCATTAAATTGTGTTAATTAGTTGGTATTTAGGGCATGTGGCTGCTTAAAGCAAGGTGAAAGTAAAACAGCACGCTCCACATTGCTTTAAGCAGTCACATGCCTTTAGCACAAACTATTTGATGTAATTTAGTGGGCGTTAAGGGGAGGTTTTACTATAACTATAAAGTTACTCTAGTCTGCATATCAGCTGTAATAAAAGAATAATCAATCCAACACTTGGTTTTCTTTGAGACCAGCATTTCCGAATCTCGTCTAGGAAGAGGCTATTATGCTTGCACAATGCTTCATGAAAACCGTCTTTCAAGATTCGCCTTGGAGATATTGATCTGAAAGACAAACTCTGGGTAGATCTTATAGATTACATCTGCAGATGTATCGCACTGTGCAGCAAAAACAAAACAAAAACCACTGGCAAAATACGACGTCCGACTAGCACTTTATTAGAGATTATAAGCATTTGCTCCATAGCGACACATTTTAAAGGCTTTGCAAAAAGAGTAGAACAAGATCGTACGTCTCATGTGCTTATGGTATTGTATAGATCTGACAGTTTTCACTAGAATCAACCATGCCCGCGTTCATATGTCATAAATATAAACTAATTAAAATTCATACATACATTATTTCTTACGTGAATATTCATGTAGTATGCAGTTAACCCATTCCCACTTAGGCTATTTTAAGACCATACCTCTTTAAATCAATCTACCGAAAAGGAGCATTAACTAGAGAAAAGGAGAATTTTAGAATTTTGTAGTTTGAAACCATTGTGATATATAAAGCATTTGCTCCTGTAGGAGCAAATGCTCTATTTATCACAATGGTTTCACAAAGTGACTTTTACAGAATCGTCAAAAGTCGTCACTATGAGGGAATGGGTTAACTCGTCAAATAATGTGCCGTAAGAACCAGCTTTTGATACTGGTAAGTAGGCATTCTATATTGAGTACTCCGACACTCAAGCTCTCCTCTCAACGGGATGGCAACGTTGAATATGTCTATGTTGCACAATTTTGATAATAATTAACCCTTTACTCCGTGAATATTTATCTATCAAATAATTACAGCAGGAGTATTGTTTATAATGGCACAAGAACACAAAAAAAGTCATGGAATTTTGACCATGGCAGAAACTGAATAAACAGATCTACATAAATCCATAAGCAAACAGAGCAGACCCTGATCCCACGACTCCAACAGGAGTCGACTAATCTGGGTCTATTCCATTTGCAAATGTATATAAAGGCGTATTTTATGGAGTATAAGGTTAATCTAATCTGACACAGTATATCAAATAGTGAATACTCCGAATGAGCAGTTTGATCTGAGTCTGCACTATTCGCCTAAATTTGCATGTCCGAATACTCAGGAAAATAGGACGGATCGTACGGACCGATAATAGGGCAGTCCCAACTCTCCGAAAATGGGGTAGTCCCAATTGTCTGAAAATATGGGTATTCCTAATGCATCATGACATATAGTCATTTTACCATTCTCTTCAGGATGTACCCGTTTTTCTAATTCTGATTCAACCTTTTTGTAGTAAAATTGTTGTTATTGGGATTATCGTCTATTTCAGGTGTCAGAGTTGTTGTATGTTCTTCATTTTCTTTACAAAATTAGAATCAAAGGGTCAAACAGTTTGGATCCCGGTATTAAGCAGGTTTAGATTAGACTGGTCGTCACTCTCAGCTGGTATCAGGATCCGCTATAGGAGGCGAAAGAGTTAATTAACCCTTCGCTTGCTATTCACGTCAATATACCTACCTGTAAATAGTGAAGACCCAGATGAGACAGCTCCTGCAGGAGCTGACTCATCAGGGTCTGCACTATTTACAAGTTGATTGTGCAACCAGTGCAAACCACAGCAGTGATCGCACAGCGAAATACTTGTACGCAGTGAAGATATACGTAATTATACAACAGGGCATGGGTAAAGAAGGAGAAATGTATTCAAAATTCAGCAAACGAAGTGTTAAATGTACATTCATTCGGTTGTGTGTGCGTCGTTTTATTATATACAGTCGATTTATTTATAAAGCAGAAGCCCCTCTAAACTGGACGTTAAATAAACATCAATACCGGTCTTTCAGAGAGCTTAATGCAGGGTGGCAGTCATGCAGGAAGCTCCTTTAGGAGTTTTCTGCATGACTTTCATCATGCATTAAGCAGTCATTTGCCTGAAAATACCTCAAATGTTATTTATTAAATTCCAGTTTAGCGGGATTTACTGTATTAACAATGTGTAATACCATCTCCGAAGCAAATGGCATATTGCGACGTCTAGCTGATAACTGGTGGAGGAAGACCCGCTGCCGTGGGGTGGGGGTGGGGGCGGGGGCGGGGGCAGAGTTGTATCTGCTGGGAGCAAAGTGCAATTTTTCATGCACACAAGATCAGGGTAGAACTACCGATCAACAACAAACAAGCTGGAATGCTTCATATTGTGTACAATATTGTGAATCAAATGGAATATGAAAATATAATTATTTCAAACACAAGAGGAGATTAACATAATCATAATATACAACATTGCGTCATATAGCTCTTAAACTCAACAATAAATAAAAAATAGATACATAGAAACCTGAGCTAAAACAGCCTTTAATTGACTGACGAACAATCTGTTAAACATGGATTAACATTTGATGAACTTTTGAACAATATATAAAAGGAGAAATTGAAACCTTGATATTTCCAAAGGGCCTTTTTATGATAGTCATTTAAATAATAGATGTGTATTCAATTAGATCAAATTATTTTTGTTTCGTTTAACCATTTCTCTGTTTCAATATTCACACGAGAAATTATGACATCATGAATAATTATCAGCTGAAGTTAAAACTTTTCAATGTCTGTTTTGGTTTGACACAAACTGTAGAATCAGGTCTATATTATGTGAAAAGCAAACAGAGAATATCCTGATCAGAGGGCTCCTGTAGGATCTGGATATACCCTGTTTGCAAATGCGCGAAAATGCGTTTATATGAAGAAAAAGTTTAATATCTACTTTATCTTGCTCCCTGTGCACCTAGGAAACCACAAACCATTTTATTAGTGTCTCATCTGAATCAAACCTGTTTGCAAAGGTTGTCGTGGTTTGCCTATGACGGCGAAACTGTTAACCCTTTACTCCATGAATATTCATGTGAGAGACAATGATATTATGGATATTAATTACAATAATGGTTATACTAGTACATGTATAGACTGAATAATGTTTGGCCATGGCATAAAATGCAGATTAATATCTGTATTACGTCAATACGCAAACAGAGCAGACCCTGATCAGACGGCTCTTATAAGAGCCGTCTGGTCTAGGTCTACTCTGCTTGGAAATGTGTATTAAGGCGTATTTATGGAATAAAGGGTTTACTTAAGTATTTGAGTCAATTCTAACACAGAGATCAGTTTCTAAATATCTGTGAGTTTTATGATAAACATCGCATATCATGACGACAGTCAAACAGAGTTGTTTGAGAATTTGATTAATTTCCAATGTTATCGACATTGTATTGTGTCTTGAGAGGTTGGTGAGAACAGCGAACTCATCATTATATGAAACCATTTTAATCCATTGCCCAATAGGCTATTTTTAGACTGAACCTCTTCGAATAAATCTACTGAAAATGAACACTTACATAAAAACCCGGACAGTTTTAGAATTGTGCAGTTTAAAACCATTGTGATAAATAGAGTATTTGCTCCATAGAAGAAGATTCTCTATGCATAACAATAGTTTCAAAAGTGTATTTTATGGTGGCATCAAGGAGCGTCATGATGAGGACATGGGTTAACTCTATTGCTGCCAATGCCACATATGCAAACAGTTTGGATCCAGATGAGACATCGAGTAACTAGGGGAATCATCAGGATCCAAACTGTTTGTTACTATGCGTTTTGAAACAAAAATGAGAAAAAAACCAACAACATTGTAGCAGACGACAAACTGTGCAGACGACAAAAGTTGGCAGCGAAAGAGAACTCATTTTCTAAGCGCACGTGTTCAAAAACAAGAACATTTGTTCTTATCCTTATGTTGCTTCTGATCTGATGGTCCCAAAGATCTCCAGAATCCTGGTTTACACAGCTTGCATATATCTCTTTCAAAGTTACTAGGGGAAACATTTATTAACACTTTATCCAAAGAATATTAAAGTATGGATTTATGATTGTATGGATATCCATGGACTGGATTTTCATAACAACAGTAAAACATCTCTATAGCGGTCACTAAATTGTGTTAATTAGCTTGTATTTAGGGCAGGTGGCGGCTTAAAGCAAGGTAAAGTAAAACAGGACGCTCCTATAGGAGCGCGCTGTTTTACTTTCACCTTGCTTTATGGTAACTATTAAGCAGCCCCTGCCTTTAATACAAAATGCTTGATGTAATTAAATTTTAGTGGCCGTTATATAGAGGTTTTACTGTACAAAATAACATGTTTGACTGAGATACGTTAATGCCATATTAATATTATTCCATTAGCTAACAGAGCAGACCCTGTTCAGCCAGTTCCTACAGGAGCTGTCTGATCATGCATGTTCTTCTCTGATCGCAAAGGTTATAAAAGTCGCCTAGATGAGGGAAAGCGTCAAATGCATCGGAATTTCTGGTAATCGTCTTTTAATTTGACAGTTTAGCAATAATCTCGCACGGTTTTTGTCCATGTGACGTGGCTCAAACTATGCCTGGTAGTTAGTCCCTAATCTTCTAAAAAATCAAATTATAACTTCTACACGAATGTTAGAAATAGTTCTATTCAAGTCCACGAATCCCCGAAATAGGATCATTTGTCAGAAACGTTTTTATGTAAATAATGGATTGAAATTTGTTTAAACTATCCAAGACGAAAAGGAAACATTTAATCAAATGCACACCAGATACAACAAAAGAAACATCCATCGATTGGAATCTGATATAAGTGAAAGGCATTTAATAAATCGTACAGACAAAATCAAAGGCAATTTGTCCTGTAACAAGATTTCTTTCAACAGAAAATCGTATTTCTGAGTGGCTTTGAACTGTTTTGCTAGACAAATCAAATATGATTCGTTCATTCTTTCTTATTTACTAATAAAACCCTTATAAATAGTTTACCTTGTTTGTAATTATAGAAACATTCTGCAAGATTATATACACGTAACTCCATCAATATGCCTTTCTACGCCTTTGCAAACAGAGCAGACCGATACCAGAGGCTCCTATAGGAGCCGTCGGATCAGAGTCTGTTCTGTTTGCTTATGGTACCATATATTTCCAGTAAAACCCCTCTAATGCGACCACTTTATGAATGGAAATAAATCTATAAAAGCAGGTGGTTGCTTAATTCAGGCCGAACGTTATGCAGAAATCTCCAACAGGAAACATTTACATGTTACGGTGTATATACTTCTCAGCTTATTCGTTTTGCTAGAGCTTGTTCCTCTGTTGATGATTTTAACAATCGTAACCTTATAATCACTGAAAAACTACTAAAACAGGGCTACAGATATGACAAACTTCGTAAAACATTTTCAAAATTTTACCACCGTAATGTTCTACTCATCAGCAAATAACATTGTAATTTACGTACTTTTCTAAAGTTAGGTATTTCACATCCGGAGTTTTACGGTGATGTCATTTACAAACTTCGAAAAATTATTGGACACACATATTTTGATACTTTGTTTGTCAAACGTATATAACAATTCATTAAAAAGGGATATGACCCCTCTATATTGCAGCACACTACATGCTTGGTGGTCGACCCCTTAACAGTTGGTCATTATGCTTCCCTCTTTGCTTGTGCGACGACGGAAAAGGCTTAATACTCTATGAAGATATCCTCTTAAACCCGTATACGGAGGGAGGAAATTAGATATTTGTATTTTGCCAGTTCTGTCGTACCCCAAATGACTTCTCCACAGCTGCTCTGACCACAATAGTCATCGAGTACATGTCTAAGATTTCAAGTTTATTCTTTTTCAAACAAAACAGTTGTGCATGCTTAATATCCACTAGTAATTGTATCTTCTTGCGATTTGTTTTTTTATTAAATGTCGGTGTAGAAGTGTTTCATATAGTTTTCCCGTACTTTTAAATAATGACGTCATTTAAATGATGACATCGCTTGTTTTCCTCTAACGTTTATTTTCAAATCATTTTCATTTTGGCAGACATCGTTATGTATGCTATGGAGTTGTCTGGGGGATTTTATTTACATTTTGACTTTGGTGAAAGTGGGATAAGGACGAGGTTGGGTACCCGTAAACCAGGTTAAGTCCCCAAGTAGCCTTTTTTGGTTGCTGGCCGTTCCAAGGCGGTACTGCAGCTTTCAGCCTACGGTCAATTTTGTTGTTTAGTATGCTTAATGTTTAATGTTTTTCGTCTTGAAATGCGTCCTGTTATGTTTTGTCTTGTGGCTTTACCGTTTCTTGTTTGAAGGTATTTGGTGCGGTGTAATTTCATGTGTGGCTTTCCCTGTTTGACTATTTTTCCATATTTCAACCTGCGTCAAGCTACCACCTGCATTCAAGACCCAGACTTATACATCTTGTTGGTGGTCGCATTAGAGGGGTTTTACTGTATATGATTCTACAGTTTCTGTCATGGCCAAACATTCCTATGTCCATGAGCTACTATACAGGGATACAAAGCACTGCACTCATTTTCTATAACATATCATATTCGCATATGCATACTCATATATTAACACTTGGAGAACAAATGCTTTTATGAACCAGAAGTAATTAGAAATGCAACATATCAGAGTTTTGGCAGGCATATATTTTCAGCACAATTAGGGTTAACATTGAAGACAGTGATACGCGTAATGTAATATTCCATTTATTGTACAGTAAAACCTCTCTATAACGACCACTAAATTATGTTAATTAGTTGGTATTTAGGACAGGTGGCTACTTAAAGCAAGTTGAAAGTAAAACAGAACGATCTTATGGGAGCGTTCTGTTTTACTTTCACCTTGCTTTAAGCAGTCACATGTCTTTAACACAAATTAATTTATGTAATTAAGTGGTCGTTATAGAGAGGTTTTACTGAATTTCCTCTATCCAATCCGTCGTAGGAGAATTTATATCAAGGGTATCAGACTTTCAGATAGTACATAATTATATCAATTGCAAACGGTTACTACATAAACAAGAAGAACAAGAATTCTTCTTTTTTTGACTGTTTCCATCCCGAGTTTTGAGTCGATTTATTTTCATAGTTACCCCAGATATCTGGATCATTGGCAACGTAGTCCTTATCTACAAAGAGAATACCTTCCTTCAGTATCGTGTCATATAGTGCAATGCCTGAACAGAAAGGTCAGTACTACGGCAATCGATGTGGCTCAAATGAACCGTGTCTAGTGCAACTGGAACCATGAACGTACTACACAATTCTGAGGTTTAACATACAGATAAAATAACATTTATGGACATTATTCAGCGAGACAAATAATTAAACGGAATGTCCCTGTGAAACTATAAACACTAAAGGCCCTTTCAGTATTATCATCGTCATCGTAATCGCCATCATTATCATCGACCTCCGTCAGTGAATAATGATGAAATACAGTTAAACCTCTCTATAACGGCCACTAAATTACATCACTTATTTTGTGTTGAAGGCAGGTGACCGCTTAAAGCAAGGTGAAAGTAAAACAGAACGCTCCTATTCGAGCGTTCTGTTTTACTTTCACATGGCTTAAAGCGGTCAACTGCCCTAAATACCAACTAATAAACACACTTTATTGGCCGTTATAGAGAGGTTTTATTGTATTACATCTTGCAACTTTGGATTAGTGTACATGGTGGCTGTTTATGTCAATCCCATCGCAACGTAGTTTATACTAAATATATATTTGGGAAAGAATGTCCCTATTACAGTCATTATTGTTGAAGGTCTACAAATTGCACAAGCAAAGAGGGAAGCGCGGTGGTCGATTGTAGAGGCATCTACCACCAAACATGCAGTTTATTGTAGCATTCTTGTCTCAAGAATTGTCTTAGGCGTTTCTGAACAGATTTTGAAAAAATGGATATTTCCAACTATCTTGCGAAATTTGTAAATCACATCGCCATAAAATTCCGGGTGCGAAATGCCTTGTCGCACAAGCAACTTTAAATTAAATTTGCATTTGCTAATGTGTGAGATTTCGGTAATATAATTTAGAGAATGTTTTACGAAGCTTGTCATACATGTATCCCTGCTAAAGACGTTTTTAGTAATAACATGATTGCGAATATTGAAATCCTCAAGAGAGGAACAAGCACTAGCAAAACGAACAAGTGAAATGATGTAGCACCAGGAACATCTCCATCTGGTTGAGGGTGATTTACTATTTATCCATCTGGTTGAGGGTGATTTACTATTTATCCATCTGGCTTAGATCGATTTACTATTTATCCATCTGGTTGAGGGTAATTTACTATTTATCCATCTAGTTGAGGGTGATTTACTATTTATCCATCTGGTTGAGGGTGATTTACTATTTATCCATCTGGTTGAGGGTAATTTACTATTTATCCATCTGGTTGAGGGTGATTTACTATTTATCCATCTGGTTGAGGGTGATTTACTATTTATCCATCTGGTTGAGGGTAATTTACTATTTATCCATCTAGTTGAGGGTGATTTACTATTTATCCATCTGGTTGAGGGTGATTTAAGAAATAATAAATTCATACCAGTGTTTTATCGTGCAATCGAACACTGGTAGGAGTTGAGATGCGTAGTAATTAAATCACGAGGCCGATATTCCGAGTGATTTAACTATAAGCATCTCAACGACCACCCGTGTTCGATTGCACGATAAAACACTTGTATGAAACATTATGTTTTCGATTCTAACACTTTAATTGAACTATAATTTGCACCGCCACAACGGCACTACGTTTCTTGTCGTACGAATTTTTGAAGCCGTATTCTGTCACGTTAAGCCGTTACAGCGCGTGTGGTGTTTTATGGAGAATTCAAACATATATACGTCCCTTCTTTGGTTTAAACATATTTTATTACTTGAATATACAACATGCATCAATGTACATAGATTCTAAGAAGGATTGGAATGAAAGCTAAGAGCTTATGAAATTCCTCTCCTAGGCATATAATGCTTTACAAAAGCAGTTGTTCATAAGAATTACAAACTTTTCAAGATATAATGAAATGAAATGCTGAAAATCAAGTGTATATTTTGAATCGGGAAAGAATAGATAGATGAAGATGAAACGAAACAGAATGGTATGATTGGAACGAAGAGTGAAAATCCGTGGCGCATACAAACAAACAAATTGTCAACAATGAGTCACATTCCCCAGCTGAGTAGATACAGATCTATATAGGTAAGCTTGATGTTTTAATTCATAACAACAATTGAATTAAGACATGAACCTTTTGGTTTTTACAATGTATCTCTGAACTGCAGTAAATATTTGAATATTCATTTCTAATGAAAGTCTAAGATCTCCGAATAACAGTATTTTTGAGTCTGGTCTACAAAAAGGCCTGATGCTATTAAACAGATCAATCCGAAATGCGTTGTACAGCGGACACGAAAGCAGATAATGTTCAGTACTTTCGACGCTACCGCAAAGACAAAGAGGAGGATCTACTAGATTTTTCTGGAACAACACAAGGTTGAGCGAACTGCAGTTAGTTCGCAAGCGGGTATGTAATACCTGTCCTTTTCGACTTCCACAGTTGTAAAACGAAGGTGGCTTAGACAATTTGCATTGGTTAAGTGAATGTTTGAAGCTTTGTACGGATCTAGAATTTTTAATATCTTCAGACAAAGAGTTCCACATGTTTATTACAGAGGGAAGAAATGACTCAGCATAGAGTTTAGTTCGAGAGAAAGGGATTCGGAGATTATTAGAATTTCGTAAACTGTATTGTGAGAAATCCCTGACTTGTGATGGAATCAACGATGGCAAATATGTTGGAGTAAGCTGATGGACCATTTTGTAAAATAGAACCAACTTGTGTGTTTGTCGTCTAGACTTGAGGGACTCCCACCCAGTTTCAGTGTATAATTCTCGTAATGATATAAGTTTAGTAGTTTCTGTCACAATTCTAGCTGCTTCCTGTTGATTTTTTCAAGTTCTTCAGTTTGGTAGATTGTGCAGTTATCCCATGTGACATCGGCATATTCGAGAACTGGTCTAATAAAGCAAATATACACATTTTCTAGCGATTTCCTGTCAAGAACAAATTTTAATTTGCGCATAATATTTATACGTGGTCATGCTTTCGATTTTATGTATTCTATGTGAGAGTGCCAGCTCCCATTGTTTGAAAGAAGAACGCCTAAATGTCTGTGAGACTCAACTTCAGATATATTACGATTCAACATTGATAGAGAAGGGTGGCGGATGCTGTTGCGTTTTCGTGAGATAAGAAGCGACTCTGTTTTATTAGGGTTGAATGATACCAGCCATGTTTTTGCCCAATCAGTTATTGTTTTAATGTCTTTGTCAAGAAGTTCGGCAGAGATGTTAGCGTGTTCAACTATAAGATAAAGACTTGTATCGTCCGCAAAGAGACGAATATTAGAACGAATATCTGATACAATGTCATTGATGTAAACAAGGAACAAAAGAGGACCCAAAATAGACCCTTGTGGCACTCCGGCCTTGACTTCGGCCCAATTAGATTTTACTCCGGGAATGATCACTCGTTGTTTCCTTCCAGAGAGATATTCAGAAAACCACTCTAGAATATTACCCCTGATACCAGCTCCTTTCAATTTAGCAAGAAGACCCTTGTGCCAAACTCTGTCAAACGCTTTACTGATATCAAAGAACACTGCCCTTACTTCCTTGCCTTCATCCAAAGCTTTACAGAAAGCATTATAAATATATGTCAATTGGTTAACTGTCGAGTCACCAGGTATAAAGCCAGACTGAAAAGACGAGAAGAAGTTGTTTGCAACGAAAAAGTTGTAGACGTGCTTAAAGATTAATCTCTCTAGTACTTTATCAATATTACTCAGCAGTGATATAGGGCGATAGTTGCTAACAACTCCTGGATCACCATTTTTAAAAATTGCACAAACATGAGCTTCTTTCCAAGATGAGGGAAATGTACCAGTGTTTATTGATTTGTTAAAAATATCACACATAGGAGTACTCAGCTCGCTTGCTAATTCTTTCAGTACCTTATTATTTATATCATCAGGTCCAGATGCTTTCCCTAACGGAAGGCATTCTAATACAGATTTAACTTCATCGACAGTAAATGTTAGTGTTAACAAAGTAGAATTATTCGGCACAATATAAGGAATGTCAGCGTTCTCTTCTGATAGAAGCGTTTGATTTGCAAAGAAAGCATTGAGAAGGTTTGCCTTTTCATTGTCATCAGTAACTACTGTATTGTTATTAATCAATGCAGGAATGGACGGTTTATCGTTATCTGTGATAAAAGTTTTCATGGTTTTCCACCAGTCGCGCGAAGACAGGTTTCCAGATGCGAGTTTGCCAGATAATGTATTATAATATTCCTGTTTTGCGTTACGAATAAGAGAAACAACTTCATTGCGTAATTTCTTAAATTTATCCCACTGTCTATTATTAATTGATTTCTTTGCTTTTTTGTATGCCCTTTTCCTCGACCTTATTTTACGTTTAATATGTGACGTTATCCAAGGGGGTTCCCATGGTTTAACAGTAATATTTTTGTAAGGAATAGATTGCATAGAAATTTCAAATTTTTATCTGTGACTTGTTTTGCATATATATCAATATTGTCGTCAATCACATCCGTCCATTGAGCGGTACTTGCATTATGCCTAAGGATATCGAAATTGCATTTATCATATTGCCAAACAGTTCGTTTAAAGGATGTCGGTTTGTTTTTCTTGAAATTATAAATTCCATAGATCGGACAATGGTATCTAGTCTGTTGGTTTAGAAAGGGATCAGAGACACCACTGGAAATGAGATTTTGTTTATTATTAACAAGCATTATATCAATTAGAGATGATGAATGTTCAGTGAAGTGTGTTGGTTCTTCTATTAATTGTGAGAGACCAAATTGCTGAGAAAGAGAATTAATTTTCTCCGCTGTCGGCTTATTCAACATATTTAGATTAAAGTCGCCAACGATTATTAAGTCATTTGCACGAGAGTCTACAGCTAAGTGTATTGAGTCTTCTATTTTGCTTAAACAATGGATTCCGGAATGAGGGGGTCTATAGATTACGCCTATCAAAATTCGTAATTGTTTGAGAGTTATTTCAACCCAAATACATTCTACATCAGGAAGTTCAAATTCAGTTTTTCTTTTGTATGTTATTGTATTTTTATGTAGACACAAATTCCCCCATATCCGTCGTCTCTGTCTTTCCTTTCAGGTTTATAATAAGTGGGGATATTTAGGTCATCAGAAATAACATATTCGTTCAGCCAAGTTTCCGTAAATGACAGAATATCAAAATCCTTAAGTTCCGTGTAAAGATTGTCTATTTTGGGAAGTATACTTTGAACATTGTAGTGCACTAAAGAAAAGTTATGCATCAAGCTGGAAAACGATTTATAAGAGCTTGAAGAAGTTTCTGAGTCAAAACTATTCTGTAAGGGGAAAGTGGGACCGGGGTTAGGATGTATATCACCTGAGCGAATTAGAAGAGCTGCCAACAATACAAGACATCCATGATGTGTTATGAGGCACATTAAAAGGGTGAATATGTTCAGTAGAGATAATGCAAGTATAATGTGTTTGGTGAAGCGTACATTCGAAATGTATTTTTTATCTGGGTTGTAGCATCGATATACAAACTTGATACGATATGCAAGATTTCCGGTCGACACAACATTTAAATACACGTCCCTTCTTTGTTTATGTAGATGTGTGCGCGAGGTGTGTTAGAATTACTATTTATCCATCCGGCTTAGAGTGATTTACTATTTATCCATCTGGTTGAGGGTGATTTACTATTTATCCATCTGACTTAGGGTGATTTACTATTTATCGATCTAGTTGAGGGTGATTTACTTTTTATCCATCTGACTTAGGGTGATTTACTATTTATCCATCTGACTTAGGGTGATTTACTATTTATCCATCTGGTTGAGGGTAATTTACTTGGGTGGCTGTTTGTTCTGTATATGGTGTTTCCTGCAAGACTTATATTTGTACTTTTACTATTTATCCATCTAGTTGACGGTGATTTACTACTTTAAAATCAAAGTCATCCCGCTTCTCATAGATCTTTTTTACTTTTGGAAACATCATTAATAGACAGATCTAAGTCTAGAAAAGGTGCTGAAGTGTCTGATTGGTCTGTTTTATTTAACTTGAGTTATTATGGGTATACAGAAGAAAACACATCAATATCAAATATGCCATCCAGATATCGAGATGTTTCATTAAAGGCAATGACAACATTTGCCTTTTTACAGGTTTCAGACAGGTCTGTGACAAGTGATGTGCATTTTGTAACCATGGGAATACCAATAACGATATATGGCATCTCCATAGCGTACAAAGGTATTGTCCAGAGAAAAAAGAGTGAATCACAAACTTCGGATCAATTCCACATAGTATAGTAGGGCTGGGTTAGTAAGTCTGACGCCCAGAGTTTGAATGCCTGCGGGGCTAAAAGAAAGTATGTTTTATATAGCCGACACAAATAAATATTTATTTCTAGATTTGTCTTAATTTCGGTTTACCTTACACCATTTAAACCTTTACTCCACAGGCTATTTTAGACCCATCCTCGATGGATGAATCTACCGAAAAGGAGCATTAACTAGAGAAAATGAAAATTTTAAAATTTTGAAATCATTGTAATAAATAGAGCATTTGCTCCATAGGAGCAAATGCTCTTTTTATCATAAAGGTTTCAAGATGGGACTATTTCAGAGGCGTAGAAAGGCGTTTTTATGGAGGAAAGAAATATGAAATATGAGGAAGAATCATGAAAGAAATACTGACGTAATGAATATTAATTAAATCAATTGTTATAATAGCATATAGACACAGAGGTTTGGCCATTGCAGAAACTGTAAATTGTTTTTATATTATATCATACACAAACAGAGTAGACCCTGGTCTGACCAGATGGTTCCTGTAGGAGCCGTCTGATCTGGGTATACGCTGTTTGGAAATGATAGAAAGACGTATTTATGGAGTAAAGGGTTTAAAGACGGTCTCTGCTAAATGCAGAATGAAAGTACTGGAGAAAACTCCAGTGTGAGCTTTCTTTATAACTTTTGTCTCTTATTAACCATTTACTCGATATACACGCTTTTCAAAGCATTTGAGAATACACAGACCAGATGTAGCAGTGGCCTATTTGCTTATGAAACAATATAGATCTGGGCGTACAGTTTCTCTCATGGCTGAACATTCATTTGTTCATTGGGCGTTATAAAGAGTACAGTCAATATTAATGAAGTCATGAATTATTGTAAAAGATATTTATCAGGTAAAGGAATAGGATACCATCTGTCTACAGGCCTTATACTTATTCTGAGTAGTGTTTAGGGAGTTTTATTGTTAATACAAATTACAGCAACTCAACAAAATCAAATTCCCTTTGTTTCATGAAAATTCATGTCAGAAATAATGATTAATAAAGTATACACATTGGCTAGAGTTTTATAATGGAATCACGAACAACGGATTTTGACCGGGACAGAAAGTGTAGACATGTACATGTATTTCATAAACAGACAGAACATACGTTCCCTGTTTGCAATGTTGTCAAAAGGCGTATCTTAGGAGTAACGGGTTTACAGTCGAACAAAGGTAATGCCATATTTTTCAGACAGGATTGTCTCACATATAACAAACACACAGAGACACCACTGGAAATAAGCTAATTGATCGTCCTACGTTTTCGAACAATTTTCAGTCATTTGTTTTGTGTGAGAAAAAAATATTCATCATTAGTATGGTGTTTTATATAATTGTTTATAGTAGAAAAATAATCATCCTGCCTTCAAAAATCAGGCATAACTTATACACCTTATACACCGTAGTAGATCGACCGGGTGGGTCTATATATTATATAGTACTATGACCCCCTGTAATTTTACTATAAAATATAGTGACCCCCTTGCCATAATATAATGACACCCCCTTATAATATTGTGACACACTCTTTTTATCGTAGTAGGTCGGTCGAGGAGGTCTATAAATTTTATAGTACTATTTTCCCAGGTCACTTTACTATAAATTATAGCGACTCCCTTGCCAAAATACATACACCAGCGGAGGGGGTCGATATAGTATGAAGTACTATAACCCCAATGCCATTTTACTATAAAATGTAGTGACTCCCTTGCCAAAATACACCCACCACGGGGTTCGACCTATCATATAGTACTATGACCTCCAGGCCATTTTACTATAAGATATAGTGACTCCCTTGATAAAAGACACCCATCAGTGGTGGTGGTGGTGGTGGTGGTGGTGGTGGTGTGCGTGTGTATGGAGGAGGGGGGTTCGATATATATTATAAAGTACAATGACCGGGGGGTCACTGTTTTTTTTTTAAAAATACTGACTGGGGTCAGTATTCTATGGGATCACTTTACTTCATTACACCGGTGCTAGGGACGTGGGTAGTGTTTCACTTTTAATAATTGCTAGTGAACAGACTCAATAAAACTATTCATAGTTTCCTTATTTGTTGAACGCTGTCACTGGCTGGTAACATCTTAAGAGATCATCTGAAATGGGCGTTGTCTATATGACACATATGAAACAATCTCAAGGACAAACCTAATTAGCTTCTTTTGTACTGCATGATACTTTAGCCCCTTGGCGAGACCTGGATACCAGACAGTGCAGTAAAACCTCTCTATATTGACCACTAAATTACATCAAGTATTTTGTGTTAAAGGCAGGTGGATGCTTAAAGCAAGGTGAAAGTAAAACAGAACGCTCCTGTAGGAGCGTTCTGTTTTTACTTTCACCTTGCTTTAAGCAGCCACCTGCACTAAATACCAATTAATTTACACAATTTAGTGGTCGTTATAGAGAGGTTTTACTGTAGATGCATAATTAAAATGACATTGTATAAATTAATGAGATGTCTTTTAGCATATACTATAAGGCATTCCCTATCTAAAACAGATACATGTATCGTGTACTGAAGTCCGTGTCTAAGGCGGTTCGTTTCCATTTCGTAAAACACAGACTTAGTCCAGTATATCAGGCTGCGGACGGATACACGGAGATCGTTGCATTATACAGTACAGTAAAACCTCTCTATAACGACCACTAAATTATGTTAATTAGTTTGTATTTAGGACAGGTGGCTGCTTAAAGCAAGGTGAAAGTAAAACAGAACGCTCTAAGAGCGTTCTGTTATACTTTCATCTTCCTTTAAGCAGCCACATGTCTTTATCATTAACACAAAATACTTGATGTAATTAAGTGTCCATTATAGATAGGTTTTACTGTATTGAACTGAAGTCCGTGTTTTAGTTGGCATATCCGGTCACAAAGTGTCCCCCAATTGCTTTGTTGCATTTAAGCATAACTATCGAACAGGATAGCTCATACGCTCTTATATTTATTTTTTAATCGATTCAAGAAAGATGAAAATTCAACATTCTCATAGCAATTACATTATCACACGAAGCAAAGTGTTTTTACAATAAAACAAACTGAATCAGTGATAGAAGCCAATCTTGTTTACAAAATAAATTCATTACTTTACTACAAGACTGCATCGTTCAATTTTTATCCACGTGCATCGTAAAACATACCGCCGTTCAGTGTCACGATCCGTAATCTATCAAAATACAATATAACTACTCTAATGCACCTAATAACTAAATAACATAGAGTGATTTTAAAAACAGACCAGTGCTTAATACAGAACAACAGACATGCAAAGAGCTCTTACAGGATTTTCTATATAACCTGTTTTTAGCTGCCGTATAAGACCCATACTTATTTTGTAGGTGGCCACAGTTAACCCTTTACTCCATGGATGTCTGACGTGGATTCAACCTGTGTAGTCAGCTGGAGCTTAGCAAAGTAAAACTCTACTCCATAAATACGCCTTTATACGCCCTTGCAATAAGAGAAGACCCAGATCAGACGGTTCCTATAGGAGCTGTCTGATCAGGGTCTGCTCTGTTGGCTCATTATGTCAAATATATTTGATCCTATAGTTTCCGCCGTGACCAAACATTCATGCGTCCTTGTGCTTTTGTAACAGAATATATAATTAATATTCGTGAGTTTATTATTTCTTACATGAATATTCATGGAGGAAAGGGTTGAATGCCTTTGAATGTAAACTATGTCATCAGTCATTAATACTAAATGTGGTCATTACTTGCAATTTACAAATGGCGTGAGTAGAGACATCAAGGCAGTTTTGTTATATATCAGTTCTAAGTAAAACGTATACAAACACCCTACATACTTTTTATGACTTTACAATGCAATGTGTTCTGTGCCTCGTTTAATTAGCTGCACGTAACAATATGACTGAGATATTGTCAACCCCTTCGTTGCAAACATTTGTCGTCTGCAATCTTTGTCGTCTCCTACACATTTCATTTTTTTTTTAATTTTTCTTCAAATTGAATGTTGTTTAAAACAGTTTTTGGAACAAACAGTTTGGCTCCTAGTGAGACGCCGAGTTTCTCGGCGTTTTATCTGGACCCAAACCGTTTGCATGAGTACATTGACAGCTAGAGTTAAAGCAACGTAATACTACAATGCAAACGAACAACTAGGTGAAACATATACGGACAGCCCACATAATACGTTACCTTGCCCTTGTATGGAAGTACAGTAAAACCCCGCTAATGCGACCACTTAATAAACAGTCACTGGCGTCGTTTAAAGCAGGTGGTTGCTTAATGCAGGACGAAAGTTATGCAGAAAGCTCCTATAGGAGCTTTCTGCATAACTTTCGTCCTGCATTAAGCTACCACCTGCCTCTGCCACCCAGAATTATGCCCCTTTTTGGTGGTCGCATTAGAGGGGTTTTACTGTAATTGTCATTGGCAGACGGTGGTAAAGTTCAATACAGTAGAACCCCTCTAATGCGACCACTTAATGAATTAACATGGGAGTCTTTACAAGCAGGTGGTTGCTTAATACAGGACAAAAGTAATACTTTTGTCCTGCATTAAGCTACCACCTGCATCCATATATAAAGAAAGATATATAAAGTGAAAAAGCATTATAGTTTTAATTCTTTCGCTGCCATTGTCGTATCTGATATTACCTAAATAGTTTCGATCCAAATAAGATGCTGAGTTACTCGGTGTCTGATCAGGATACAAACTGTGTGTTACTGTGGTAACGTGTTTTGAAGAAATTTCAACAAACGAAACTTGAAGCAGTCGACAACTTTTGCAGATGACAATATTTGCAGACGACACTATTTGCAGACGACAATATATGGCTGAGGAAGAGTTTACAGCTAATTTCTACTGTCCTAAATGGCTTATTATATTCGATTATAATCTTGAATAATATATTTGATCGATGTTAGTTCGAAAGCAGAGCAGAATATATATTACATAAAACCCCTCTAACTCGGAATTCTAGTAGAGAAAAAATAGATACTTTTGGGCAGCGGTAGCTTAATGCAGTATGAAAGTCATGCCGAAAGCTCTTAGAAAAGCTTTCTGTATGAATTCATCCTGCATTGAAATGCCACTCGTCTCCAAGACCGTATTTATACTAAATTTAACGTCCGGTTTAGAGGGATTTACTGTTTATAAAAACAGATTGCCTGCTATGAATATGGATAAACCTTTCTAGTATCGCCTTTGATATGAGAAATAAAAAATAAAGATAGATACGCTGACGTCTTTGTCAGAAACATACATAATTGGTTTTCGAACAAATGTGTGTTCAATGTATGATAAAAATTATTCGTTCGAACAAATGTTTTTATATATTTTCATCAAGATAACTTGTTTTATTGTAACCGAAATAGTTTACATTTCGAGGGCTCGGTGCAAAACTATTGTAACTCCTTCACTTTGTGAAGGAGTTACAATAGTTTTGCACCAAGCCCTCGATTTACTGTCTTTCTATACGAAATATTTTTTTGGAAAAAACATATTCACTTGACGAAACGCTTCAACTCTTCCGATGCCACTGTCTCACCTGTGACTGTCTATGCAAACAGTTTGGATCGAATTGAGACGCCGAGTAGCTCGAGTAACTCGGCGTCTCATTAGGATCCAAGCTGTGTGTTACTAGATCTACTGTGACTGTTTTTGAAACAAAAATGAAGAAAAAAAAAGATTATTGTAACAGACGACAAAGTTTGCAGACGACAGAAATTGGCAGCGATAAAGTTAAAAAGTTATATTGTAGTTTGAGTAAACTCTTGCACTTTACATATGGCAAATCAATTGCTAATAATGCATCTAGCCTAAAATAGGAACTCAAATGCTTGTGTGTTGTCACGTGACATACGCTCAACCAACCCTATCAGCTCACTTGAAATGTAGTGTGGCACAATCCATGAACATATTCATAAAATGCATCCATTTGACCAGATTGTGACTCCCAAAATAAATTCATCTAAGCTTTTAACTTTTTCAACGCTGATGTTTTAGTGGAATAGTCCATGTTTAGTGGAATAGACGCTGACCAGAGGGCTCCTCTAGGACCCCTCTAAGCTGGGTCTACACTGCTTGCAAATGACAATGAATGAATGTCCCGCATTTAAAGGGTTAATATGGTGTTTCAATACATTTACTTTAGCATTTCCCTCATCAATATTTATGCTATGATATATCACTCCATGAATATATTCACTAACTGAATATTTTGTAATACTACATTAACCCATTTCTCCACCTCTTTAAATGAATCTTCCCAAAAGGGATTTATAACTAGAAAAAGGAAAACTTTAGAATTCTACAGTTTTGAAACCATTGTGACAAATAGAGCATTTGCTCCTATAGGAGCAAATGCTCTATTTATCACAATGGTTTCAAAAAGTGACTTTTACAGAGGCGTAGAAAGGCGTATTTATGGAGGAAAGGGTTAAAAAGGGAAGTATTTAGCCATGGAAAAAACTGTAGAGCGAGGTCTATAAAATCCCATATAGAAACAGAGCAGAGCCTAATCAGACGGTTCCTATAGGAGCCATGTAATAAGAGCCTACTCTATTTTGGCACTGTTTTGCAAAGGTGATAAAGGGCTACTTTAAGGAGTAAAGTAAAAAGTGTACCTTTAAACAGAATAAACTCTGATAAGACGAGATCCATCGAAAGCAAAAACAGCAATGCAAAAAGAGAAAATTGCAGACTCGGTCTTATTGAGTCTGTTCATGAACAGTAATTAATAGTGCAACATTGCTCACGTCCTCTAGCGAATGATTCCAGTATGAAAATATCGGGAATGCGGGTTCTTGAAACTGAGAATGATTTTAGTTTTTGCATTCGATATTCATTGAATTAATTCTGTTACCAGTAGTTACGGATGGTACTTAATTGTTAATTAACCCTTTTCGTGCTGAAAAGATAAAGTCTGTTGAACGTCTGATCTGTTATAAATTTTACTTCAACGTTTAACCATTTACTCCATAATTACGCTTTTTTCGCCTTTACAAACAGAGTAAACCCAGATCAGACGGCTCTTACGGGAGCCGTCTGATCAGGGTCTTCTCTGTTTGCTCATGGAATAAAATAGACTTGATGCTAGTTTATGCCACGACGAAACATTCATGTGTTTTAAAGCTAATTAATATTCATACACTCATTATATTTACATGAATATTCATGGAGTTAATGGTAAAGACTATTGACCGAGGTTTAAGCAGCTTGGATTCTGATACATTGTAACACGCCGGATCCAAACTGGCATGGCGCGATAAGCGAGTATAAGGGGGGATAAAATTTCCTTCTGGGTTTTATTAGGGTTCTATTAGACTTTGTTGCATTTTCAGTGTAATCTAAAAATGAATTTCAATTACAACATAAAACATGCATAAATGTCATATAAACCTGTTTTTCTTGATGAAAACGTCAAAACTAGTTGAATCATTTTTCTTAATTTTCTTGATGAGAATTTCCAAACTATTTTTGCCTCATTTTTCTTGAATTTAATTTTCTTGATGAAAAATTAATGAATTTGTTTTTGCCTTGTGTTACTTCCTCTAGGCATCACGCGTCTGATTAGCAACATTCGTAGAATAGACTGTGTGCATTGTGGAAATAGCCTTTGTATTAAATTTCTGAGATAATTTTCGTGCGTTTACAATGAAACCAATCTAAACCGGACTCCAATTTAGTATAAATATCGGTATTTGAGACTAGTGGCAACTTAATGCAGGACGAAAGTCATACAGACAGCTCATCTAGGGTCTTACTGTACGACTTTCAACCTGTATTAAGCAACCACCTGTTTAAAAGTACCTAAATACTTATCTACTAAAATTCCGATTTAGCGGGGGATTGTATTTTACCTTTTTTCTTATGCACATTCCCAGGGAAAGTTTCTATTCCAAGTATGTCAATAAACCCTTTACTACATGTATATCTACAGCAAAACCTCTCTATAACGGCCACTAAATTGTGTTCATTAGTTGGTATTTTGGGCAGGTGGTTGCTTAAAGCAAGGTGAAAGTAAAACAGAACGCTCCTATAGGAGCGTTCTGTTTTACTTTCACCTTCCTGTCAGCAGCCACCTGCCTTTAACACAAAATATTTTATATTTATAGAGAGGTTTTACTGTATATACATATTACGCATTTGCAAATAAAGTAGACTCATATCAGACAACTCCTATAGGAGCCCTGTGATGAAGGTCTGCTCTGTTTGATTGACATTATACAGACTTGAGTATAGTTTATGTCATGATAAACTGATTTTTTTATAATTACACTAAAACAAAGAATTCGCCATCTGGGATAGATCTGCTTACATAACTGTTCATCAAGTAAATGGATATATTTAAAATGTAACAGAAAGATTTACAGTCGAACCTGTCCTAAGCAACCACACCTTTATTGAACATGGGATTCTTAAAAAACAGGTGGTTGCTTAATGCAGGGCGAATGTTATGGAGAGAGCTCCTATATCATTAAGCTATTACCTTTTCTTGATTGTCGCTTAAGACATGTTCTACTGTACAGTTCAGCAAATTGCACTCAGATATTACTGAACACCCTCTGTTTATCGATATGGTATTGGAGGAAAAGCAAGAGCCACGTGCGGCGCCAACGTTCGTCTGATTTGGTGCTTGTCCACTGAAAACAAAAGGGCCATAACTCAAATCTGGAAATCGAAATTCATAGTTCTTACGTAGGAACATTCTCCTTAATGAGATATATCCACCTATGAAGTTTTATGTAGATACCTCTTATACTTTTTGAGCAATCAGCTACATTAAAGTTTTTGCACGCCGACAAGGGCGCGAACGCCTACACTAACGCCTAAGACAACGCCTACGACCCAGTGATCACAATAGATCGACTTTTTCTTCAAACACAGACGAGCTAATAACAAAATGAGTTCGAAAGTATAATAATGGTATGGAATCATTCAACGGGTTCTCATTACAATTTACAATGTTGCATCACAGTTAGTTTCGTTTGGTTTTTATCGGGTTTTTACGTCGTTTTAACAGTATTCTGTCATATCACGACGTCCAGCTAATTACAGGTGGGGGGAACCTCAGATGTTCTTCTGTACCCGGAACAAATTGCATTGTTTCGATAAAAGATCTTTCTGTACCAAAAGTCCAGTTTAGAGAGGTTTTTCGGTTTGTACGTGCATGTACACAATTTGACAAATGGGCATCACAGATCTAGTTCATTCTATTGCAAACATAGCTGATCCTGATCAAATGGCCAGCTACTGTGCGTCTGTATATAACCTTTTACTCCACTAACAGTCATGACAGAAGTAATGACATCATGAACTACAACTGGAATATTTTTATTATGACGCACGAGTACAGGAATGTTTGGCAGACCTGTAGGATCTTATCTGTTCTACTTCATATGCCAACTGAGCAGGTCCTGACCAGACGACTCCTGCTGATCTGGGTCAGCTCCTTTTGCGAAGGCTCCTAGAAGAGCTTTCTGCATGACGTTCATCCCGCATTTAGCTGCCATCCCCAAGACCGATATTTGTTCTAGATTTAACGTCCGATTTAGAGGGGGTTTACTGTATATATTTGATAATTTCCCACAGATATGTTGTACTGTAGAACATGCTTTAAGTGATCAGTCAATCGAGTCTAGTTATGTATCCTTAAAGCCGACGGTAGCTTCATGCAGTATAAACGTAAAGGAGCATTTTATATTTGGTATGATCTGCATTAAGCAACCACCTGTCTTTTAACACTCTTGTTATAAGTGGTCACTTAAAACAGGTTTATTTGTATACAATATTATATAAAAGCACACACAAATTAATACAAACTTTTCTGATAAGTAGTCAAACATTCTCTGCTTGTCTTTAAAGTCTGTAGAATAGCACAAATCACATATGTTACACAGAACTGTGTCTTATGTGATGCTATTCAATACTGTAGATGTAAAGTGATCTATCTATAATCTGTAGCGGAACCAGTTCTTATAAATATTTCTAGTATACTAACACAGGTCGATAATTTTTGTAGCTGCAAAAAGTGAAATTATTATTTCAGAATATTTGTTTCAAGAGTTTTGGGATATTTGGACTATTGGAGTCAAGAAACTGTATTTGAATATTTACACACACTACTATAAATATTTCAATATCTGATACCACAGTTGTTACAGACAGATTTAACCCTTTCCCTGTTCAACATTCATGTAAGAAATAATGACTAGGAATTATATATCATGAATATTAATTAAATTAATTTTTATGATGGTATACCTACGTAGGATGTTTTGTAGTGGTATAATTTCATAAGCAAACAGAGCAGACCCTAATTAGGCGGCTCCTACAGGAGCTATTTGATATGGGTCTACTCTGTTTGCAAATGCGTGACAAAGCGTATATATGAAGGGAAGTGTTAACCCTTCGCTTGCTATTCACGTCAATATACCTACCTGTAATTAGTGAAGACCCAGATGAGACAGCTCCTGCAGGAGCTGTCTCATCAGGGTCTGCACTATTTACAAGTTGATTGTGCAACCAGTGCACTCCACAGCAGTGATTGCACAGCGAAATACTTGTACACAGTGAATATATATGTAATTATACAACATGACATGGGTAAAGAAGGAGAAATGTATTTTAAAATTCAGCAAGAGAAGGGTTAAAGCATCAAACGCTAAGCAAGTTGCATCTGCAGAAATCATCTTTATTTCTTTGAAAATATGCATTCCAAGTGTCCCACAGTTTTGATCCTGGTGAGGGGCCTAGTTACTCAGTGTCGCATCTGGATCCAAACTGATCACATATGTAATCGCTTATTCGCCGCTAACTTGCAAAGCTTTCAAAGGCATTTGACAATCTAGCAAAGTCTTTATAATACGACAACACATTGCTTCATAATATATAGCATACTGATTTAATTAATATCACTCCAAAACAGTCTATAGTTCATCTTAACCCTTTCCCTGTTCTGTACTTCAGCCAAATTTCGATACCTACTGAATATTCTTTAAGAAAATAGTTACATGTATAAAGAAATATGGAAGGTGGAACATTGTAGACATTTTAGAAAGCAAGGAAACAGATCTATCAAATTCTATTAGCAAACAGAGCAGACCCTGATCAGACGGCTCCTCTAGGAGCCGTCTGATCTGGGTCTACTCTGTTTGCACATGCGTGGAAACACGTTTATATGAGGGAAAGGGTTGAGACACCTTCAAAAATGCCATGGGAGGCTTTACAACTATTTACAAAAAGAGAGATTGCTTTCTATAAAAGAAAATCAAGGTTTTCACTGCCACACAAAACTACACTGGATACACATTACACCATTTTGGTTGGAACCGCATTTATGAATTGAATTTTACAATGAGAATATATCATATACTGAAAAATGAATTCCGTAATTACAATGTTACACCTTCCACATTTCTTTATAACTATTTTCTTAATGAATATTCAATAGATATTGAAATTTGTAATAAACATAGAACAGGCAAAGGGTTAAGAACAAAATAAACAGTAAGCTTCGCACAAATTGAATATGTACAGTAAACCCCCTGTAAAACGGATTTAAAATTTAGTACAAATATCGGTCTTGGAGACAGATGACAGCTTAATGTAGGGTGAAAGTCATGTAGAAAGCTCCTAGGGGAGCTTTCTGCGTGACTTTCACCCTGCATTAAGAAGCCATCTCACTAAATGTATGTAACTTCTTCTATACTGAATATATCCAGCTATGCTCAAAGGATAGTGTTGACAGTAAAACCTCTCTAAACGATCATATACACTCTAAATAAGTCAGTGTCTTAACCCTTTCCCTGTTCCCAATATCTTTTCCAAATTTCAACACCTACTGAATATTCACAAACAAAATAGTAATAATGAAATGTTTAAGGTGAAACATTGTAGTCATTTTAGAAACTAAAGAAACAAGATATATCAAATTCCATTAGCAAACAGAGCAGGCCCTAATCCTATAGGAGCCGTCTGATCTGGGTCAACTCTGTTTGCAAATGCGTGAAAAACGTTTATATGAAGGAAGGGGTTAATGCCAAGTGGTAGTTAAATGCAGGACGAAAGTTAAGTAGTTGCTTTTGAGATGTTCTGCTGTAATATCAACTGATAATTATCATTTGTTGCTATCTTAGTTATACATTATATAAAAGTAATCTCTTTTAGACTTTTTCGTGCAATCAACAACTTCCATTATTTTGCCATACTACCTAAATACTCGAGGAGTGCATCAGTGCAAACGGTGTAGATACAGATGAGACGACGAATGACTCAGTATTTCTGTGTGACACTCTAACTGTGCATTCTGAGTATCAATGGAAGAAATCTAATTCATAAACAATAAGACAAGTTAGCAAATACTTAGAATGCTTTTAACCCATTCCCTCATATTGACGCCTTTTGACGCCTCTGTAAAAATCACTTTTTGAAAACCATTGTGATAAAAAAGAGCATAGGAGCAAATGCTCTATAAATCACAATGGTTTCTTCACTATACAAAGTTAAATATTTCCTTTTCTTTAGTTACTGCTCCTTTTCGGATATTTTATTCAAAGAGGTTGGGTCTAAAAACAGCTTATGAGGGAATGGGTTAAAGTTCGTAACATTAAGTTTATACATTTTGTACTAGTATCCATCATTTCAAATAACAGGATAGTGTGTTTCTACGGGCAGTCCATCACCAATATGTCACATAAACATCACGCGATAGTAACGCAATTATAGATTGATATATACTTTCCATGTTTGGAAAGGTAATATGATAGTGTGAGACAAGGCATCTATATTAACCCTGTCCCTGATGAATATTCATGTAGGAAATAATGACGTCATGAATGTTAATACGATTATTTAATATAATGGCATATGAACACAGGACATTTTGGCTCAGGCAGAAGCTGTAGAATCAGATCTATATTACACCTTAAGCAAACAGAGCAGACCCTGATCAGAAGGCTCCTATAGGAGCCGTCTGATCTGGGTCTACTCTGTTTGCAGATGCGTCACGAAATGCGCTTACATAAGGGCAATGGTTAAAAGGCCAAAGACAAACGTAAAAGGTTATGGGGTACAATAATGTCATCTGAAAGCCATGGGTCAAGGTCAAGGACAAATGAGCTGAATTAGTTACAAGATTATACAAACACACATTGAAACATGAACCCTTATGGACACAAACCTCAGTATTGCAAATATAAAGGTCCACAGTCCGAAACTATCGCACAACCAAGGCAATATATCATATAGAGACTGCATGAATGGAGAAACATATACAATGAACGAAATGTATCCATCTGACCTGGTTTCCAGATTATTGATGATTCTTTTCATGCATGATTGGGTAGCAGAACATCAACGGAGAATGTTGCAAACTGGAGGCCTAGATAATAGATTGACCCTTTCCTCAAAAAATGCATCTTTCTACGCATTTGCAAATAGAGTAGACCCAGATCATACTACTCCTATAGAAGCCGTCTTATATGAGCCGTCTGATCAGGGTCTGCTCTGTTTGCTTATGACATAATATAAATAAGACTCTTTAGTTTCTTCCATGGCCCACATTTCCTGTGTTAATTTGCCATTATACATATGAATTTAAATGATATTCGTGACGTAATTATTTCTTACATGAATATTCATGGAATAACGGGTAAAGGGACTGATGGATCACAAGAGTGAATGCATATTAATGGCCAGGTCATAGATCAAAGGTCAGTATTACATGCTCTTATTATACACAATGTCATCTTAACGACTTTGGTCTGAGCTAAAGGTCACATAAGTTCGGTTACATGTAGCTAATGATTTGATACAAATGCATAATGAACCATGGGTCCTTGGAGGATAGTTTTATTTCCCGGCCTAGCCTTGCATCTTCTATACATTTAAACGTTATTCTTCGGTTTTCTGCTACTGTAATACCCCCATTCCACTGGGCGGCGCTTCCACTGCGCTCATGGCGATCATGGCGTTTCTCAAAAGTCTTCCAAATCGCCGCGGAAGCGCCGTCATGTGCCTAATTTTGGGACTTTGGTGTTTCCAGTACGCTTATAGTACGCTTCAATAACGACCTCGCGGCGCTGTTTACGATCCTGTCGCGATGTTGCTTCGCTTCTACGGCGCTTGAGATCTCTCCAAGACGCTTCTACTACGCTTCCACTACGACATGGGAGTTCAGGCTACCCTTCGTCTACACTTAATACGTTGCTGTTACGACCTTGCTTCGACCTAGGCGCTGGAACTGCGCTTCTGTTGCGCTTTTGGAACGTTTCTATATAAAATGGGTGATTAAACTGATTTCAAAGCAGCTGACCACCATCCTTCGAAGAAAATGGATCAAATTGTTTTGAAGACCCAGATCAAGAAAAACACAGTGTTGGGTCTGATCTAGGTCGTTTTTTGCTAGTCTTTCATGGGGTGACTCAAACATTAACATTTTCCCTGTTCCTTGTAAGAAAGAATAATCTTATGAATATTTATTAGGTGCATTTTTAAAATTTAACCTTTTTAAGAAATGGTTTTGCTTTGACAAAAACTGTAGAATCATATTTATATCATGTTATAAGCAAACAGAGCAGACCCTGATCAGACGGCTCCCATAGAAGCTGTCTGATCTGGGTCTACTCTGTTTGCAAATGTATGAAAAAGCATTTGTATACGAACAAATATCTCGGCGCTTTTGTTGCGATGCGACTGCGATTGCGCTACGTTACTCACGCTGCGGCTACGATACTGCTGCGTTCATGAATTTCTTACTACGCTTTTGCGGCGATTCGAGTCCACGGCGATGCCACTACGATTGTTTTGAGCAAGGTCAAAACAATTGCCGTGAAGTGGCGTTCAAGAAGCTTCTGTTACGCTTCTACTACGACCAGGGCGCTTCTACTGCGCTGTTGCCGCTCCTGCTACGATTCGTGGCGTTTGTACCAAAATTTCGAAGCGTAGCGGAATCGCCGCTCAGCGGAATGGGGGTATAACAGCGCACCACATATAGGCACAGCATGGGTAGGGATACAGATACCAGTTACGAAGAATACTGCATATACGCCTTTAAATATAATGACCATCGAACTTTCCATTTGAACTTGCTTCACTAAATAGTGTAATGTTCACAGCAATGCAGTATGTATCTGGCTGCATTAAATGCATCAAAGATACTTTCTATATGAATTAAAGACTTTGTCTGGCTATGAATATAAAATAAAAAATATATTTAAGCTCCGGAAAGCCTCCCAGAAACTGCAAGTATTTGAAGTGTGCTACGGGTAGAGCAAAGAGTATTTAACCCCTCCCCTGTTTAACCATTTCTCTGTTTAACCCTTTCTCTATTTAACCCTTCCCCTGTTTAACCCTTTCTCTGTTTAACCCTCCCTTCCCATGTTCTATGTTTATTCAAAATGTCAATACCTACTGAATATTCACGGACAAAATAGTTATAATGACATATTGCAAACAGAGCAGACCATGATCAGAGGGCTCCTATAGGAGCCGTCTGATCTGGATCTACTCAGTTTGTAGATGCATGAACACGTGTTTATATGAAAGAAAGGGTTAACCATTTACCTGACGGAAGCGCCTTAGAGGCTTTTGCAAACAGAGTAGAGCCAGATTAACTCTTTTGGCGACAAATTTAAAAGTGTCGTCTGCAATAATACTTTCATATTAAATATAATTCTAAACGAAATAATAAAGGTATATCAGTGAAACATTTGTTTTTAAAAACCTGTATGCTTGGGCTAAAATAATACAGAAAACAGTGAAGTCCCAGGTCAGATGCCGCCTTGAAAAGGCGGCATCTGACCTGGGACTTCACTGTTTTCAATGGTGCCAACAGGCGACATTGGTGCCGAAAGAGTTTATGTAGTACTTTAAGCCCCCTGGACCTGGATCTGTTATGTTGTTAATTGTGTAATACCAGTTCTAATGTTTCTGTCTTTGCCAAAAGTCTCCTATTGTAGTTATAGGATTATAAAACTGCAGTCAATTAATATATGTATGCGTAACTATCCGTAATTATTTATGTGGTAAAGTATTAAGTTATGACCGGGTGCCACCGAGTGTTTTATTCGCCATGCATCACGCCGATAACGCCATCATACTGCATTTAACCTTTCAGGATGTAAGACTTTTCGTCTGTAAAACTTATAATCTGCAAAAAGTCTCAAAGTATCTTTCTACTTATTATTGAAAAGGATGATCTCTGAGTGTAATACAGTCAAGATCCTCGGCAATATAAGTCTTATGCAGCAACTCGGTTATTGAACATAGGAGTCTTTAAAAAGTAGGTGGTTACACTCTTAACCCTTCGCTTGCTATTCACGTCAATATACCTACCTGTAAATAGTGAAGACCCAGATGAGACAGCTCCTGCAGGAGCTGTCTCATCAGGGTCTGCACTATTTACAAGTTAATTGTGCAACAAGTGCACTCCACAGCAGTGATTGCACAGCGATACACTTGTACACAGTGAAGATATATGTAATTATACAACAGGGCATGGATAAAGAAGGAGAAATGTATTTTAAAATTCAGCAAGCGAAGGGTTAATGCAAAAAGCTCCTATAGGACACTTCTGCATTACTTTTGACATGGTTTAAGCTGCCACATGCTTTACAGACCCATAATTAGATCTCTTATTGATCGCCGCTTAAGACAGTCTCTGCTGTCTTTGCTTACAGATACCGTGTATAAAAGTGACTTTTCCAAGATTCCTGTCCACCAGAGCTACAGACAACGGTGCCTACTCAAATACTAAAATCGTCATTTCTCCACCAAACCGTGTGTTGTGACCACTCTTTAGAATCGTCTCGAAGAGAAATAAAGAAGTTATATTTAAAAATATTTTGATTTACCCATCTCATCTGGAGCTCTGCCTGTCCATGATCATCCCTCTTTGATATTGGCACATCTAATGCTTACAATCGTCTATAGGCCGTTGCAAATGTCTGAATTGAATACGAATGTTAACGTTTGAGTCATATGCAGTAAACCATCTCTGAAGCGTTCACTCAAGAGGTAATAAACTCTCCGTTTTTATCCCTTTACTCCATAAATACCATTTTCTACGCATTTGCAAACGGAACAGACCCAGATCAGACGGCTCCTATAGGAGTCATTTGACCGGGTCTGCTCTGTTTGCTTATAAACTAATATAGATATGATTCTAAAGTTTCTGTCATTGCCAAAGTTTCCTGTGTTCATGTGCAATTATAAAAACATAATCTAATTAATATTCATGATGTCCTTATTTCTTGCATGAATATTCATGGAGTAACAGAGGCGTCAAAAGGCGTCAATATGCGGGAATGGGTTAAAAAGTGATTTTACAGAGGCGTCAACTCTTTGAATAGATCTACTGACAAGGAATTGTGTAGTTTTGAAACCATTGTGATAAAAAGAGTATTTGCTTCTACCGGGGGCAACTGCTCTATTTATCACAATGGTTTCACAAAGTGAGTTTTAAAGAGGCGTCAAAGGCAGCATTATGAGGGATTTGGTTATAGTAATAGTTACTAATGTTATTCTTACAGGCCAGCTGCATTCAATGAATCATTGCATTCATACAAGTAACCATGTACACCATAAATACGCCATTGTACGCCTTTGTAGACAGAGTAGACCCATATCAGTCAACTCATATATTGGAACCGTCTGATATGGGTCTACACTGTGTACTTATGGAATACGAAATATCTAATTCTGCAGAGTCTGTCATGGCCAAAATATCCTGGAATTCATCTAGTAAATGTCCATGCTATCATTATTTCTTACAAGAGTATTCATGAAGCAAACGTTTCAAAAGCTTCCGTACTAAAACATCAATAACCTTTTTTCGGCGCTATGTGCAAATTGGCAATGTATGCAACACAAGAGTTTGCAAACAGCGCAGACCCATAGGATGCATAAATTAAAACATATTCCATAATGTGTAAATTAACTTTTCCTGCCAACTTTTGTCGTCTGCAAACTTTGTCGTCTGCTGCAAATGTTTATTTTATTTTTCCTCATTTTTGTTGCAAAGACCATTGTCACAGTAACAAACAGTTTGGATCCTGATGAGACGCCGAGTTACTCGGCGTCTCATCTGGATCCAAACTGTTTGCAAAGGTACGACATTGGCATCGAAAGAGTTAAAACATATTCCATAATGGTTATACATTTCTCCACCAAACCCTATGCTATGATTCGTAAATTAAAACGTTTTCAATAATAGTTCCTTTATTTTTCAACCAAACCTCGCTATGTTGTGACTTCGGAACAGTTCTAAGGAGCGGCCACGACATAGCTTTTAGTGGGTAAATAATAACTTGTTTTGGATGTGAATTCGCACTGTTTCAATCAAAACCAAAATAACATGTGTGCAATGCCATAATAAAACTTCAGCTAATAAATATTCATGGTGTCATTATTTCTTACATGAATATGCAACAGGGAAAGGGTTAATATGAATGAAAAGGAATAGAAGGTGCCATTTACCAACACACGTTATTTAGCCTGTGACTGGTTTCATAGCGATGACAATTCCAATAGTGTTTCTTTAACCGTTTTGTGCCAAGTGTCAATTAACGTAGTGGGCCTATGTGAAAAATTCTGTAAAAATAATTTGCTCAAAGTTAAGGACCCTCTGATCAGATCTACACTGTTTGCTGAACCTATCGATGTTACTGGCTGAATAAATATGTTGTATGCTGTGTACCCTAAGCATGAACAATGGATGTGCTTCAAAATAAGGGCTGGTCGGGATTTCATAACTTCAACTTTGCAAACAGAATTGACCCAGATCAGACAGCTACCATCGTAGGTGTCTGCTCAAGGTCTGCACTGTTTGCTTATGGAATTATATAGATCTAATTCTACACGTTTGTCAGGGCCAATAATTAATTTGTTCATGTGTCACTTTGAAAATTCAGCTAAATTAAATATTCATAAAAGCATTATTGATTTTATGAATATTCATCAAGTGAAGGGTTAATACGAATAGCACCAGCAAACAATGGTGGGGACATACTTACCACATTTTCCCAAATAAAGAGTATATGCAGTTGTCATCTTTAGTCAAGGTCAGACACAATGTATCTATATATGATTAGAATGAGTAGAAGTAAACGTTCTGTAGTTTAACACATTTGGCACCAAATAAATTTCGTCTGTAAACAATGTCGTCTGCTTTAAGTTTCAGAGTGGACTTTTCATCAACGTACGACGTACGTGGTGTGTCAAACAGTTTCGATTCTGATTAAGACGACTGTTTACTGTTTGCAAAGGTTTCGCAGATTTGAGGATTGAAGCAATAAATGTTGCTTTCTGGCGACTTCGGTGTTAAAAGAGTTAACTCTTACGCTGCCAGTGTCGCATCTGTCAGTACCTATGCAAACAGTTTGGATCCAGATGAGACGCCGAGTGAAACAAAATGAAGAAAAAATGTAGCAGACGATAAAAGTTGCCGACAACAAAAGTTGGCAGTGAAAAAATTGTAGATATGTACAAAATGTATGGTAGTGTTTGTTAAGGGCAAATAAATCTGGATCTACTGTGAGAATATTGTCAGGAAATAGACGAAGGGAGTACAGCGTATACACAATCAAATAACACAATTCTTATCAAATATTGACAGGGGCACATACGTCTAGACGACATTGTCTAATTTAGCCAAAAATTGCACATCACTGACCAAATTTATATGGTCATAAACACCATGTCGGAATATGAGAAAGGTCTGACAAGAAATAAAGACAATTACGTAGTAAAAATAGATATGTTTGACAAGTCTATTGCACATACGTCTGGTCATATCAATGTAAGACTTCTTTATTTAGATCTTATGATTCTCCGTAAATACAGTAAAACCCCTCTAAACCTCTAAACAATAATAGTAAAATCAATCTTTCAGACAGGTGACAGCTTAATGCAGGGTTAAAAGTCATACAGAAAACGCCCAAAGGCGCTTTCTGCATGGCGTTCACCCTGCATTAATCAGCCACCTGCCTAAAAAGACCTAAACTGTCTTTAATAAAAGTCCGGTTTAGAGAAGTCCTAGTGTATATATAGCTCCGACAATGCTTTTAACACATTTGCAACCAATGTAGACACAGATCAGGGGTTTCTCTGTTGGTTTATGAAGCAATATTGATCTGAGTCTATAGTTTTTCCAAGGCTCAAACTCCTTATGGTCATATACTGTTATAAAACATAAGCTAGTTTATATTGATGGGTGCCTGTGTTCCTCACATGGATATTCATGAGAGGCGACGTGATATATAACAATTGTTTAGAAATGTGAGTAAGAACGTCCAAACTGTCCAACCTGCCCGAACTGCCGGGTGATATGTTTGGCCAATCAAGGACTGGAGAGCATTAGAGCCAGAGTGGCAAAGGTGTCAAAATGGCATTTTGGTCAATCAGTGTTTGAAGGGCACTTGAGTGGTAGTATCAAAAGTGTCGATTTGATATTTTTGGTTTATCAAGGACTGAATGCCACGGCACTAGAGCTCGAGTGTCAAACGTGTCCAAATGACAGTTTGGCCAATAAAGTAGTGTAGGGCACTAGAGCTAGAGTGTCAAATGACAGTTTGGTTAATAAAGTAGTGTAGGGCACTAGAGCTAGAGTGTCAAATGACAGTTTGGTTAATAAAGTAGTGTAGGGCACTAGAGCTAGAGTGTCAAATGGCATTTTGGTCAATAACGAATTGTAGGGCATATCACGATAGACCATTAGATTCAGTTCAACCAATACTCCACACCTTAACCCTCTATTTCATAAATACGCTTTTCCACACAGAGTAGACCCAAATTAGGGTCTGCTCTGTTTGTTTTTCAAATAATATAGATATGATTCTACATTTTGTGCAATCTCCAAATATTCCTGTGATCATGTGCTATTATAACATTTATTCTAATTAATATTCAAGAATTCATAGTTTCTTACATATATTTTCATGGAGGAAAGGGTTAAGCCAATACACTTAAATTCTAGATAAGATTAACCCACGCGGGACACGAGTATACAGTAAAACCCCTCTATAACGGCCACTAAATTGTGTTAATTAGTTGGTATTTAGGGCAGGTGGTTGCTTAAAGCTCCTATAAAACAAGGTGAAAGTAAAACAGAACGCTCCTATAGGATCGTTTTGTTTTACTTTCATGTTGCTTTAAGCAGCCACCTGCTTTGAACACAAAATACTTGATGTAATTTAGTGGCCGTTATAGAGAGGTTTTACTGTATACCCGCTCATATCGAAAGGACTCTACCGTTATAATGCACCATTCAATTTTTTAAAAGTTCATCCTTCAAATGGTTTAGACTACTAGAGAATTGCGAATGCCAGATTGTAAACAAACTGGGGTTGGGTGGACGTCGGGTAACAATAGGGACACGTGTTCATGAGACACCTAGTATAGTTACATGGAATGTGGTGTTAGTTACAGTTTACCCTTACAGTGCGGAACATGGGCCACAAATATCATTTGCAAACAGTGCATACCCAGATGAGAGGCTCCTAGAGGAGCCCTTCATCAGGGTATGCACCGTTTTTCATGTTACACTTCTCTTTAGAACAATCCCTTAATATTCACCATAAGCTTGACCTGTTTGAATTTTGGAATAGTCCATTTGAAAATTCAGCGTTTTAAGAGTCAACTATACTGGACAGGAAGTTACTGGTGAAAAAACAACTTTAACATAAAAGCCGGGAGAGTGAAATAACCACCTTCTAATGCGACCAAGAAACAGATATAAAGCTGGATCTTATAGACAGGTGGTTGTTTAATGCAGAACGAAAGGGAAAAAGGAGCAAAGGAGCTTTCTACATTACTTTCGATCTGTATTAAACTACCACCTGGTTTGTAAGACGCCCATACCAATTCATTAAGTGGCGACAATCGAGCGGTTCTATTGTAGTTAAAATGTAGAGCAATGGTCACAGAAAGCTTAACCAATTCTCTCCTACTGTAGACTATATTTAGACCCAACCTCTTTGAATAAATCTACCGAAAAGGAGCATTTACTAGAGAAAATGACACTTTTAGAATCGTGCAGTTTTGAAACCATTGTGATAAATAGAGCATTTGCTCTTATGGAGCAAATGCTCTATTTATCACAATGGTTTCAAAATGTGACTTTTACAGAGACGCAAAAATGCGTCACTAGGAGGGAATGTGTTAAACCGAGACATCTCATCAGGGACCCTACTGTTTGATACTCTGGTCGCGTTTTCAAATTATACGTCAGTGTTACGAAACAGTGTCATACTATACCGATGATCATTGTAAAACTGTTGTTTCATGATAGAAGCTTAACCACAGACTAGACAAGTTTCCATAAACATATATAAAATTCCTGGCTAATGCAGCTACATAAACTGTTGTATGCATACTTGCACGTAGCTCTTTTATCTTTAGACTTAACGTTTCCATCCTAATGACACGCTCCCTTGTCTACGCTCGACATGAAAGGGGTAGTTCTAGGACTGATCGGCCCGGTGTCAGGATAATGTGACTGGGTGGGGGTGCCCTTGCCATGTACATGTACCCGCGGTAGGGGCATTCCAGTGAGGCAGCACTATAACTTGTCTCATGCGGGTGCCGTCTGCAAATAACTGAAACACTGTTGGTCGGACGTAAAACCCAACTCACTCACTCACTCCTAATGACACACTGCCAAATTTCAAAATGTAATGTTCAGCACCATATGACCCAATATGACCTAAGTATTTGCTTAACGAAAGAGTCAGTCAGTATTATATTCTGCTGGGTATGTAGTTTGGGTCTGTTTGGCATCAATATAAGCCTTTAGATCTGATATGTCGTTTAAAATTATTTATAGATGACCCGTAGATTGGGATTATACCACTATTGTATTAGGTCAGCTCAGCATTTTGCCCACTGTTTCAAAATATACTATTTAAATTAATTAACACTTGCAATTAAAGTCACCTCGTGGCGCAACAGTTTAGCGTCGGTCTTCGAGTTTAACCAGCTGCACGAGCTTCGCGAGAAATTTGGTGAATACTTAGGTTGGTTGTGCTCGTGCAAAAGAAAACAAATCTAAAGGCGCTTTTGATGTATGATTTCTAATTTCGGAGCTTGGACTGGTCCCCACTATCTGGCAAATAAAACAGATGCTAGACATAGAGATGGAACATGGCACAGAAGAGAAACAATGTCTGACTATGTGGTAGCAAAATGCAGACCGAGGTTTCCAGACATTGAAAACAAAACTCAATATATGGGTCATAAATGGGAGTGATGCCTAAATGCAATTGAAATTGTATTATCTTTATAGAATACTATGTTCTGGTTGTTTAAAATATTGTACTGTAAATTAAACTTGTCACTCATTTTAGTACCCCTATGGAAGGGCCTCAATGAAGCTTCTGGCGAGAAGTATGGGTGCATGACTTTTTGTTGGCTCAACTTGTGTAACACATCCATGTGTAACGAAATGCTACAAAGTTGTGCCAACAAAGAATCTAATAGCAATATGTCATTGTATTAACCCATTCCTCCATAGACTATTTTTAAACCCAGCCTCTCTGAGTAAACCTACCGAAGAGGAGCATTTACCAGGGAAAGGGAAAAGTTTAGAATTGTGTAGCTTTGAAAACATTGTGTATTTATCATAATGGTTTAAAAAAAGTGACTTTTACAGAGGCGTGATAATGCGTCAGTAGGAGGTAATGGGTTAAGACAATCACTGTCAACTAGCACCTGTCATCTGTTCACGAGCCGGAATCCAGTTGTCAGCTTGTTAACATGCCATGTTTTACCCTTTTGACACTATGGGCAATTTGTGACGTCACTTGCAAAAACAATACATAATGCAGGTTGAAAGTCATGCATCTTTAGGGGCTTTCTGCATGGCTGTTGCCTTGCATTAATCTGCCATCTCTCTTCAAAACTGGCATTGATTCTAATATGAACGGTTTAATAGGGGTTTACTATTTTATTAAATTAAATCCGTACTTTTACATTTAACCATTTCCTCCATGAATATTCATTTAAGAAATAATCACGTCATGAATATTAATTAGAATAATTTGTTATAATAACACATTGGCATAGACATTTTGGCCATTGCAGAAACTGTAGAATCATATCTATATCATATCATACGCAAACAAAGGAGACCCTGGTCAGACCGCTCCAATAGAACCGTCTGATCTGGGTTTACTCTGTTTGCAAAAGGTGTAGAACAGCGTGCCTATGGAGTAAAGGTTTCAATACAGTAGAACCTATTTCAAGCGGCCATTAAAAAGAGGTATACTTTTGGGTCTTTAAGGCATGTAGTGGCCTAATGCAGGTCAATAGTAATGCAGAAAGCTCCTTAAGTTGCATATTTTTGCCATGCATTAACCCTTTCCCACATAAATACGCCTTTCTACGTCTCTGTAAAAATCACCTATTGAAACCATTGTTATAAATAGAGCATTTGCTCCTATAGGAACAAATTCTCTATTTATCACAATGGTTTCAAACTACAATATTATAAAATGTTCTTTTTCTCTAGTAAATGCTCCTATTTGGTAGATGTGTTCAAAGAGGATGGGTCTAAAATAGCCTATGTAGATATGGGTAAGGCAACCGTCGCATTTTTAAGACTCCTATGTTCAATAAATGAATGGCCGTTTAGGACAGGACCTACTGTGTGCACACTACTGAAGTTGTCAGTTCTCAAAACACACGGCGTATATATCGATGCGTTTTCCAAAATAAAACTTGGTACAGTTTGTAATGCATCAAAATGCAACATTTTCATAGCATTTTGCACGACACGTATAGCCGCTATTACAGGCGATACTTCACGAAATTTTGATTGACGTATTTCACATACCATTATGACCATTTTCATGCTATCAAAGACTATTCCAGCTGTATATTTCATTGAAATAATTTTTAATAATTTAACCAGTTGGCTTAATTGTTTGAGAAGCTATTGACCGAGTGGCGAACAGCTTAGATCCTGATAACACACCGAGTTACTCGTCGTCTCATCAGGATCCTAACTGTTTGTAAATGTTAGTAAGGTCTCGCGTGGCACGAGAAGAGTTAACCGACAATAAAGTAAACCCCCTCTTAACCGGAAGTTAATTTTAGAACAAATATCGGTCTTGAAGACAGGTGACAGCTTAATGCAGGGTGAAAGTCATGCAGAAAACTCCTATAGGAGCTTTCTGCATGACTTTCACCCTGCATTAAGCAGCCATCTGCTTTAAAGTATCTTATTTCTTCTCTACTAGAATTCCGGTTTAGAGGAGTTTTACTGTATTTTCCACCACAGACACTTTCACGTAAACGTTCCACATCCTGTTGACAAATAAATCAAGTAAGGCTTGCAGCAATCATTAACCAGCACACCTTTTCTCTCTAACACGTTACCCATTTGTATTCACAAAGAAAATGCAAATACTCAATATCTCATGCAATCAGTGTCGATCTAAAAGACAAGTTTCCTCCTTGGCTGTTTGATATTTTGATTGTGTGCTTTAATATACAGTAGAACTTGTCTTAAGCGGCCATTCATTTGTTGAACACAGGAGTCCTAAAAGGCATGCGGTGGCTTAATGAAGGGCAAACATAATGCAGCAAGAATGCAGAATGTAGAAACATAATTCAGAATGCATTACTTGTAACCTATATTAAGCTACACATGCCTTAAAGATCTAAAATTAGACCTCTTTTTAGTGGCCACTAATGACAGGTTATACTGTGAACGGAAGAAACATCTGCCTAATACGTATTATGTATGCAAAGCGGGACCTGACTGGATTTTGTCAACAACCTCAGCCCAGATGAGACACCGAGTAGATCAGCGTCTCATCAGGATCAGTAAGCTGTTAGATATTCAGGTAAAACTTCACCTCCGGCTGAACATGCCCAGTGAGCTATATTAAATATTCTGCTGATATTGTCACTTCTGTGATTACATATGCAAACATCTTGGATCCAGATGAGACGCCGAGTAACTTGGCGTCTCATCAGAATCCAAACTGTTTGTTATTTTTACTAGATCTATGTTTTAAACAAAAATGAAGAAATATAAAAATTGAAAATTATAGCAGACGATAGCGTTTGCAGACGACAACAGTTTGTAGCTAAACTTAAGAACAAAAGTGAGCTATTTTAAGAACAAAACGCATATAGAAATGTCTCAATTTACTAGTTCCCTACCATTTATGTCAAACTTATTTCCCAATATTTAAGAAGGTGTAGCAATGCTTTTGTAGACTCCAATTAAATAGCACGCTCCACCGTAACTATTTCGCTGTCAAATATTGTCGTCTGCAAAATTTGTTGTCAGCTACAAATTTCACCTTTTTTTCAAAACACATTACAATATTAACAAACAGCGTGAACCCTGGTGAGACATGGAGTTAACACAGCATCTCATCTTGATCCAAACTGTTTGAATGGGTCACCATAGATGAGACGCTGGCAGCGAAATAGCTCAGGAGTGGTGTATCGAGTGCGTGTATGTCACTTCATAAGTATTGATGTCTTAATCCATTACCTCAGATGCTATTTTTAGACTCAACCTCTTTGAATACACATACCGAAAAGGAGCATTAACTAGAGTAAAGGAAAACTTTAGAATTGTATAGTTCTGAAACTATTGTGATAAATAGAGCATTTGCTCCCATGGAGCTATTTATCGCAATGGTTTCAAAAAGTGAATATTTAAAGAGGCGTCAAAAGTCGTCAATATGAGGGAATGGGTGATTAAACCTTTACTTTATGAATATTCCTACAGAAGCCGTATGATTTGGGTATACTCTGTTTGGCGTTAAAATGCGAATCTATGAAGTAAATGGTAAGAAACAAATATCTTTATTAAGCAGCTCATGGTTTTGTCATTAGTGATTCATAATGCTACACTGACTAGAATTGCTGAATATAAGCAACGTAAGATGCGTAGACTTTTAGCAAATTGCAAAACACCTTCACAGTAGTGGAACGTCACCATCTGTACTAATGTAAAGGAAGCATTCTATGATTTATAGTGTTTGCATTTGCACATTAAATTACATTACTTTCCTTTATGTACATTACTTTCCTTCATGTACATTACTTTCCTTCATGTACAACTGTCACGGTGATAATACAGTAAAACCCCTCTAACGCGACCACCTAAAAGAGGTATAACTGGGTGGTAGAGGCAGGTGGTAGCTTAATGTAGGACAAAAGTAATGCAGAAAGCTCCTCTATAGGACAAAAGTAATGCAGAAAGCTCCTAGAGGAGCTTTCTGCATTACTTTTGTCCTGCATTAAGCAACCACTTGCTTATAACGACACCCATGTTTATTCATTAAGTGGTCGCACTAGAGGGGTTTTACTGTACACTGTTATATTGAGCAGTACGTGTAACACGTTCCTCCATTGATACGCCTTTCTATGCCTTTACAAACAAATTTGACCCACTAAAGGCTTCTATATATAGGAGCTGTCTGATTAGGGTCTGTTCTGTTTGCCTTAGACATGACATATATCTGATTCTTCATTTTCTGCATTGTTAAAAAAACAACGTTCTCGTGTATCATTATAGTATTTCATCTAATTACTATTCATGTGTGTCATTATTTCATGCATACATATTAAGCAGATATATTCACAGTAACCCAGACTTAAGATCTTCTAACTTTTGCAGACTTGCTGTGTCTTGTTCCTTTAAATTATATATTTTTTCTGAGCGATCGCTCCGAATCTGTGAAATAATTGCTATTGGTAATAAGACAGGCCGAATTTTAAGACATCAAAAGGGACATTCAACATATCAATATAAGTAGAACATGTATTAAGCCGCCATCAAAATAGGTCTAAGTATGGGTATGTATGGCAGGTGATGGTCAAAAGTAACACAGCAAGCTTTTATATGAGCTTTCTGCATTACTTTTGCCCTGCATTATGCAACCAGCTGCTATTTAAGACTCCTACGTATAGCTGCTTAACACATTGTCTTCTACTGACACAGTATTGTGCCAATGTAAAAGTCGTTTTTGAAGCCATTGTGGTAAATAGATCAATAATTGTCAGAATGACTTCAAAACTACATGATTCTAAAAGTTTCTGTAGTAAATGCTCCTTTTTGGTAGATTTATTCACCGAGTTTGGGTAAAAAATAGTCTAGGAGAGAATGAGTTAAGAATAGTTCTACTGTATACTGTTTCAGAGACTGTTATACGTATGTCCAACTGGATTCATCCTTAGCCTCATACATATATATGTAATAAATAATGTATTAATGCATTTGTATTTATTTAACCTATTCCTTCATAGGCTATTTTTAGATCATACCTGTTTGAATAAATCTACAGAAAAGGAGCATTTAAGAGAGGAAATGTTTTTAAGCATTGTGTAGTATAGATACCATTGTGATAAATAGAGCATTTGCTCCTATGGTTCTTTGATTCGCGTTCGATTCTTACGAGATTGTTAGTTACATGATTCACATAACTCTTACCGGGTAAAATTAAGCAATTCAAATCACAACAAAACCCTTCCTCCCTTTCCCTTGTTGAGAACACTGTGTGCTGCCTAGTTTGTATATATTTTCAGATCATGGAGATTGTTTTCCGAGGGTTTCATCAGAGAGGTTTTACATCAGTTTCCGAGAGTTTCATCAGCGAGGTTTATATCTACGGCGCGGCTTTCAAGTCAATATCTACAGTCCATGTGCGGTTGCGAAAAACATTAGTCTGTTTGAAGGACAATTTAACCTGACTTCTGTATCCCAGGGTCAGGTCAATTTACAAATTGTGTGCAGTGAGCAGTGTAAAATTGTGCTTGTTTAATACAAACTATATTACTAGTTGTGATGTTAAAGGCATACTTGTCTGAATGCAAATTTGAATCTTTAAGTTGTTTTGGCACATGGTCTGCTTGCGAAATCAAAATTGAATTTGGACTGTGAATGTACCTCAGTTGGAGGTTTATTGCATTGTAAATTGATTGTGTTACTTGATTGTACCACAGCTGGAGGTTGATTGAATTGTGAATTGATTGCGACTTGATTGTACCTCAGTTGGAGGTTTATTGAATTGTGAATTAATTGTGCGTGACATGAAGGTAAAAGAACATGTAAAATTCTACTGTGATAAGACTTATGAACATTCTGGAATAAATATCTTCTGGTCTATTAAGAACTCTTCAGAAGTCTTAAACAAACTTAAGAACAAAAGGTATCTTGCATCCACTGTAAGCACGTACGATTTTTCTACTCTGAACACAACTCTTCCTCATATTTTAATTCAGGATAAGCTTACTTACTTAATCCAGAAAGTATTTGCCCGAGAAAAAACATCATTCCTGGCATGTAATGCTGAAAAAGCTTTCTTTACTGACGAGCAAATGAAATATTACACTAATTGGACGTGCTCAGAAGCACCACTTGTCACAGATTTGTTTATGTACTGCTATGAGAGAGATTTCATGTTGCGTTTGAATCCTCAATCACAAGAAGATGTTATAAAAGCCTTCAATGAAACTTGTCGATATTTGGATGATATTTTTAACTTAGATAACCCTTTCTTTGATGCTATTGAATAAAGCTAACCCGTCCGACAATTATGCAGCGTTTCTTGATCTAGACCTTAAAATTGATAATGGAATGATTTCTTCTAAACTGTATGATAAAAGAGATGATTTTGATTTTAATATTGTAAATTTTCCTCATCTTGACGGGGATGTTCCCCGTGCTCCATCTTATGGGGTTTATATATCTCAACTTATTCGTTTTGCTAGAGCTTGTTCATCTATTGACGATTTTAACAGTCGAAATCTCATTTTAACTGAAAAACTGCTTAAGCAAGGATATAGATACCATAAACTAAGAAAAACTTTCTCTAAATTTTACTATCGAAATCTCTCGCTTATTGGCAAGTACCAATGTAATCCCAAGGCGCTTCTGCGACTCGGTATTTCACATCCTGAATTTTATGGTGATGTGATTTACAAACTTCGTAAAATTATTGGACATACCCATTTTCTCACTTTGTTCATCAAATATGTTAAAAAATCATTAAAAAGGGATATGATCCTGTAGTACTACAACATACTGCATGTTTGGTTGTCAATGCTTTTACATTTGGCAATCACGCTGGCCTCTTTGCATGTACGACGACAAGAGAGGTTTAGTACTCTATGAAGGCGACCTCTTAAATCCAGAAACGGAAGGAGAACGTCGGATATCTGTACTATTTCGTTTTTGTCGTACCCTTTATTACTTTTCTACAGTTACTCTGTTTGCAGCTCAATCATTGAGTACACTAGCGATAGGTGGATACAGTTTGTTCACTTAAATGTTTTCGTTATACATGCACTTTACCACTGTATTTGCCATCGCGGTTGTTGTAGATTAGTCGGAGAGGGGATACGTTTATTTTCACTGTTTGTCTTTTATGGTGGGGATGGAATAAGTGTGAGGTTGGGCGCCCATAAACCGGTTTAACCCCCCCCCCGTGACTTTTGTCACTGACCGTTCCAAGGCGGTACTTCCATCTTCCCCCTATTGTATGTTGGTTTTGTCTTTGTGCGTCTCTTGATGTTTTTATAGTTATGTACATTTGCTGTTTCCTTGTGTTGCTGTTCGGGCGACTGTTTGTTCTGTATGTGGTGTTTCCTGCATGGCTCATTTATGTACTTTGATTGTACCTCAGTTGGAGGTTTATTGAATTGTGACTTGATTGTGTGACTTAATTGTACCTCAGCTGGAGGTTTGGGGCCTGCCATTACCGAGTCTGTCGGCGGCCCCTGATATTATAATATTCAATAAGTGAAAACCGCAGCCATATATTCGCCACAAATATAAATAAATATAAATTACATTTCGTATTGTTTTGTGTATTGCATCCGCAGTAAGAGGGAATGGGTTAATATCTATAGTGGCATATGAATAGGAATATGGTTAAAAAACTGTAGAATCAGATATATGTATTTCCATGAGCAAATAGAGGGAGAACCTGACCAGACGGCTACTACAGGAGTTGTCTGGATCTGGGTCTAACCTGTTTGCAAATGCCTTAAAACGTACATATGGAGCAAATGACTAAAAGATATCACAATATTAATGTGTCACATTACAGACATCAACTTTACAGACATTTTATTTCAGATAACTTATTATTTGGCATTTATTGTATGTGTACCTTATCGGTTTTGTTTGATGTGCATGCATGTTTTAGAAATACATTTATATGAACAGGAATTTGAGGGTCAGGTACATTGTATGTAATGAAAATCAAAAGGAGGAAATGTCTCGACAGATTGACGCCAGTTGACTACGGTTGTCAGACTCGTGTGTTTTAGTGACTCAAACTCGATTTAAAAAGTTCGTCTTGGATTGAAACTAATACATCCAGATCACACCGCCAGTTCTTATCATACAAAGAACACATCAAGCCGCTCCCTGATAGAAACGCGAAGCGACTCACACTATTGCAACCAGTAGGGACGTAGCTGGCTTAACGTCAGTTTGAAAGGTGAACATATTATTATGGCCAAAACAGAACACAAATTGAAAGTTAAAGGAAAGAGGATAGATATGGATAATAGTTCTGTCTTGTCATGCACAACCTAACCCATTCCCTCATATTGACGCCTTTTGACACCTCTGTAAAAGTCATCTTTTGAAACCATTGTGATAAATACTGCACAGTTCTAAATGCCCTAGGACCCCAATAGCCACGGTGCGTATAGTATACAGTAAATCCCCGCTAATGCGGTCACCTAAAAGAGGTATAATTCTGGTTGATAGATGCAGGTGGTAGCTTAATGCAGGACAAAAGTAATGCAGAAAGCTCCTAGAGGAGCTTTCAGCATTACTTTTGTCCTGCATTAAGCAACCACCTGTTTATAAAGACACCTATGTTTATTCATTAAGTGGTCGTATTAGAGGGGTTCTACTGTATTTCGAAAACTATCAACCCACCGACGATCGCATCAATCAGTAATCTGACCCTCCTCGTATATATATCAACCGTCCTATATATTAATTTGGATGTGAAATACAGATTACCTTTTTACGTGTGTTACATATCAGTGATAATACCTTCGGTGAATAGTTGGTATTATAAGGAATATATTTGGTATTAAACCTAGACCTAGGACACTTACTGTTCGTACAAATGCAAAAGTTATCCGCTTCATCGTACTGAGGCTTACAGAAATAACTCTATATATGATATACAGTAAAAATCCCCCTAAACTGGGCGTTCAAGTTAATATAAATATCGGTCTTGGAGACAGGTGGCAACTTAATGCAGGGTGAAAATCATGCATAAACCTCCTCTAGGAGCTTTCTACATGAAATTCACCCTGCATTAAGCAGCCACCCGTCTAAAAGTATTTAATTCTTCTCAACTAGAATTCCTGTTTAGAGAGGTTTGACTGTACATGTATATGTAATTATTTGAAAAAAAAAGAGTAGATTTCGACTGTGTTTAAACTGGTTATCAATATAATAACGTCTTCCTTGATGTAACAAAAGTATCGGTGGTTCAAAGAACTTTCTTCAATGCGTTTGTCAGTCTATTATCTCTTTTGGCGCCAAATAGTCTTCATCTGCAAACAATATCGTCTGCTTTAGGTTTCAGTGTGGGCGTCCTTCAGTTTCTACAGTATAACGCAAGTGGTGTGTCTAACAGTTTGGATGTTGATAATACGCCGAGTTACTCGGCAAAAAGGACATATTCTGATATTCAGTTGTCCAACACCTGACTACAATTGTGATCGTCCACTGTTGCAAACGGTATGGGTTTAACTCAAACACCGCATTTAAAAACTTAATAGTCATCTCTGTAAATGTCGATAGCACTGGTACCGATTTCACAGATACTCAACTAAGCCTGTTATTTAGAAATCATGTAAATTTCCGAAATTAACATATAAGTAAGGAATAAGACGCTCCCATCCCCACGAGTCTTCCATACCTATGTGTCCAATAGGTGTGGTGTTAACATGACACCACAGGGTGGATGACTTCCTTGATGAAGTGAACTGTCAGGGTGGTTGAGATTCTTAGAAATCCAACGATTTATCTCCACCTCCCTGCGAGCATCTCCCTTCAACATCACTAACATACAAGTGTAGACTTCAACAGCTGGAGAGAGTGATGAAGAAATGTACACGTTCTAAACACAACTCGAGGAACTCATTGGCCATGCTCCAAGGAAATACCTACTTATAGCACAGGGTGACTGGAATGCCAAATCTGTCAAAGATGCCGGGGACAACTATAATGGTGCATGGAGTCCATACTGCAATTAGATTTCCAATGACAGGGGACTCAAACCTCTTTAATTCGCTACCTACGATGACCTGATACCGAGACATTGGCACCGAACAAGTCATCAAGAATATGAACATGGCATAGACCTTTCGATGCTGACACCTCAAGATACTCAAAAACATCCTAACCACACAAGGAGCAAGCATAACACAGAAAAGATCAAGACATAGGTAGAAAATCCACACACACCCTGATAATTCCTGGTGATGACGATACGGACATCGGTACGTTCACAACAGCATTTAACGATACTGGTAGCATGATTCTTGGCAAAAGGCGATATACCAAGAAGCATTGGGTCACATCGGACGAAAGAAGACACGCAATGGAAAGAAGGACCCTGGCGATAGATAGCTGTTGTGACAAAAGTGGAAAATCCTGACAAGAAATGACAGTAAAAGGCTTACCAGTTAATGCAAATAATATCTGACGCCTTGGATGAGCTCGAATGATTTGTCAGTATTGGCGGGAGGCAGAACGATCACACACCTGCGCTTTACAGATGATATATATAAACTGGCAGGAAATTCACAGGAACTCAAGGACTTTGTGCAATGTCTGAACCAACCATCCACGAAGTTTTGGATGGAAATAAGTGATGACAAGACAAGCGTCACGAGAAAAATACCACAAGACCTTGGAGAATATATAGAGATTAATGAACAAAGGCTCAAGACTGTATCAGCCGTCATGTATCTAGAATCTATCACGACAAACAAAGACTCTAAACCTGAGGTTTATAGCTCGAATTGCACAAACAGCAGTTCCTTTGCAAAACTGAACCGCGTTTTAAAGAACGGGAACATGTTACCATACACTAAGATGCGATTTATGCCCTCTCTTCTAGTCTCAATATGGACATGGACGCTTACAGCGGACCCAGAAAGAAGAATCAAATTCAAGGAGGTGAGATGCCACAGAAAGATCCTCAACATCTCTTACAAGGACATTTTCACCAATGAAAAGGTCCACAGTAGGGTTCGAACACTGACATCCCCCCACGAAGATTTTCTCACTATATTAAAGTAAAGGAAATCGGGGCGGTATAGTCATGACTTCCGCTCAGCTGACCTCGCCGAGATAATTCTCTAGGGAATAGTTAATGGAACAAGAGGGCGATAAAGATAAAGGAAAAGATGGGAAGATAACTTTCATGAGGTGACAACTTTGAGCTTTGCAACATCTCAGAGAGCTTTGGAAGATAGGACAAAGTGGAAAGAGATCGTCATGAAGTCAGCTAAGATGCCCCTACGACCGACTAGGTTCTGGAAAAATGAAGTGAAGTGACTTCAAATATCAGTTTATGCCATGGTAAATTGGTATTGTTTATGCAAGTTTTGTCGAAGTCTCATCTGGATCCAAACTGTTTGCGTAGGTAATAACAGATGTGACACTAGCAACGAAAACGTAAATGTTTGGTAACATTTATTCAAAGTCTTCCCATAGGAGCTTTTTTAACTATCGTCAGTCTGCATTAATCAGCTATCTGTCTTCAAAACACTATTGTTTACTAAGTGGTCTCTTAAGGCAGGTACTAATATAAACCTCTGATGTGTGTCGATAAGCTGAGAAAATACCGAATAATTCTCGTCTGCAAACAATATCGCCAGTTGTAAGTGCCACAAAATGGACTTTCAAATAGTTTGGTTCATAATGAGACATCGACACTCATCTAGATGAACACTGGTTGCAAATATAATCCCAGATTCACTCAAACCCTTTTAGTCGCTTTCCGGTGTTTTCGGGGGTGAAAGTCTTAATGTCGAGTACATATTGCGTGTTATGTGATACTTTGCACATACATATTTCAATATCTCTGAAATGAGCCTTCCTGGTGACTTTTACGAGACAGATGCATGCGGTATATTATTAAATACAGCTGAGATCTCAGATGGTGCGTAATGTAAAATGCAGTTTTAGGAACTTAATAAAATTGAATTTGATTGATTTTCTAAAATTGCATCCTACGACAGTTAGTTGGTAGCATAATACAGTGAATTCTCGATAACTTGAAAATTTATTAGATATATTCTGAAAGTGGGATTTGAGAACAGTTTAGTCAGGTTGCCGCTTAACCCTTTCCCCGATGAATATTAATGTAGGAAATAATTGCGTCATGAACAATAATAAGATTATTTTTTATAATGGCATATGAACACAGGACATTTTGACTCCGGCAGAAGCTGTAGAATCAGATCTATATTACGCCATAAGCAAACAGAGCAGACCCTGATCAGACGGCTCCTATAGGAGTCGTTTGAACTGGGTCTACTCTGTTTGCAGATGCGTCAAAATGCGCTTATATATGGGTAAGGGTTTTTACAGGGTGAAAGTCATGCATAAAGATGTTCTATAGAAGCTTTCTGTATGACTTTCATCCTGTATTAAGCTGTCATGTATCATAATAATGATACTCATCTGAGTTGTCGGATTTGCTCGGCCTTATTGTACTTCAGTTAACCCATTCCTTCATATAAACGTGCTTTCACGCATTTGCAAACAGAGAATATCCAGATCAGACGGCTCCTATAGGAGCCGTCTGATCTTGGTCTGCTCTGTTTGCTAACATAATTTGAAATAAATGTTTCTTTACTTTCTAAAATGGCTACAATACTCCACCTTCCATATTTCATTATTATTATTTTGTACATGACTATTCAGTAGGTATTGAGATTTAAAAAAAAACATAGAACAGGGAACGTGTCAATACCGAACTTATGGTAATATAGGTTGAATGGAAATTAATATGCTTTAGCCCTTTCCCCCATGCTAACGCATTTTCATCCCTTTGCAAACAGAACAGATCCAGATCAGACGAGTCCTACAAGAGCCGTCTGATCAGGATCTGCTCGGTTTGCTTATGAAATTATGATAAGATCTGACTCTACACTTTTTTTATAGATACCAAATAGTCCTGTGTACATATGCCTTTATTAAAGCTCAGTTATGGTCGCTTAAGAGAGGTTCTATGTTAATGCAGATAAAATGATAATTGCCAAATCACTACAGATCCTAATCTACTGTGTCATCCATGGATGGCTGACATCGGCTATGTATATAAAAAAATCACTAGATCTATGTTTAGAAATAAAGTCACACCACTATATATAGAAATAAACACACGCCACTAGGTATAGAAATAAAGACACGCCACTATGTATAGAAATAAAGACACATCACTATATATAGAAATGATTATATATCACTTTGTATAGAAATAAAGATACACCACTATATATAGAAATAAAGACATACCACTATGTATAGAAATAAAGATACACCACTATGTATAGAAATAAAGATACGCCGCTGTGTTTAGAATTAAAGACATACCACTATGTATAGAAAAAAAAAGACAAACCACTCTGTATAGAAATAAAGAGACACTACCATGTATAGAAATAAAGACACAATACTATATGCATAGAAATAAAGACACCACGCCATGTATTTTAACCCGTACCCCACTTTAGACATATAAGGTACAATGGTGCAAGTTTTGCCTATCAAGCTTTTGAGAAACTATGTACATGTACCGAGTATCACATTGCTTGGATCCTGATGAGGATTTGTGTCTTATCTGGTTCAACATTCTTTTCAAAAACGTGTAAGGTCGCGCTGACCTGGATAAGGGTTAATCTTATATAGGCTGTCTCATTGGCATACTAGAAACATACAAATCCAATCTTAGAAACTAGACTTTACCAGAAGAAATAGTTTTACCAGTCTTTCTGTAAGTCTGCGCGCGTATTTCAGGTTATTTATGCTATTTTAAATTGCATTAGCATTGCGCGAAAGGAAAGGAAATAAATTCAAACTAATCATTATCTTATCAAGCGCGACCCAACGTGCATTTGTAAGCAGCATGGATCCAAATAAGGCGCGGAGTAACTCGGTATCTGATTATATTCGAAGCTGTTTGGCACTTGGTCAGCAGTTTGAGCAAATCGGAAGTAAGTTAAAATACACCAATTAAGAGCTACAGATGACGATACATACTCAAATACTAAAATCGTCATTTCTCCACCAAACCCTTTGTTGTGACCGCTCTTTAGAATCGTCTCTTCGAGGGTTAATCAAGGTTAAATTCTTGGATTTTATTAACTTTTCTAGAGGCTGTAAATTTCCATATTCACCGCACAAGACCTATGTGTTTTCCGGTGGTAGGCTTTCCTAACCCTTAACCATTACCCCGGTATGAAAATATCATTCGGATCTGGTGCAGTTTTGACTGCTTGAGAGTCGATTAAACTTTGAGAAGAGAAACTATTAACAGAGTGTCAAACAGTTTGGATCCTGGTGAGAGGCCGAGTTTCTCGATGTATCATCTGAGTCCAGTTTGTTTGCTAATACGAATCAGGATTCGGATAACGAGTCAGGGGTTAATTATTCTGAACATGTCAGAGTATATCCCCAGTATAGCCGTGCAGGTTAACAAGGCGTCCATCTAGCTAACGACTTCATAACCATCTCGTTTTGAACCTCTATGCAGTTCAACCCATTCCCTCATATCAACGCCTTTCAATGTCTCTGTAAAAGGCACTTTCTGAAACCATTGTGATAAATAGAGCAGTTTCTCCATAGGAGCAAATGTTCTATTTATCACAATGGTTTCAGTACTAGACAATTCTTCTAGTTAATGCCCCTGATTGGTAGATGTATTTTAAAAGATAAGATCTATAAATAACATATGAGGGATTGGTTAAAGACAGATATTGGAGTGTGATGTTGCAAAGTTACTCAATACATTATATTTACGAACGAATAAGCATGCTAAAATAACTATAACGCATTTGTCTGGGAATGTAAAACTTATCAAAAAGTATCTTCATATTAATATGTCAATCTTTTAATCTTTTTTCTCGGCCATAAATCCAAGGATGGAAGAAATCCCACCGAATTTTCCCATGCCTGAGTTTATGGCCAGCCTGTTCAAACAGCAAGCCATTGAATTGAATATCATTGTTAACCCTTTCCCTCGTATTGACGACTTTTGACGACACTAAGTCACTTTGTTAAACCATTGTGATAAATAGAGCATGTGATCCTATGGGAGCAAATGCTCTATTTATCACAATGGTTTCAAACTTCAAAATTCTAAAATTTTACCTTTCTCTAGTTAATGCTCCTTTTCGGTAGACGTATTCAAAGAGGTTGTATCTAAAAATAGCCTATGAGGGAATGGGTCAAACCGTAAATAGTATAACATAGTTAGCTGTGTTAATGGAAATGTTTAGCATGCTTAGGTATTTCGCGAATGTAATATATTAAATAATGTTGTAAACACAAACTCGGATGATTGCCTTTAAGGCATGATTTTGTACTTGCAGGTAGCATTGTAAAATGAATACTAGTAGCTAAATATGATTTAAATTATGAATGTAATTGCTACAATAATCACTTTGATATGTACAATATGGGAAATTATGAATATGCTTGTTACAACAGTCACTTTGATATGTACAATATAGGAAATTATAAATATGCTTGTTACAACAGTCACTTTGATATGTACAATATAGGAAATTATGAATATAATTGTTACAACAGTCACTTGGATATGTACAATATTGCTGTACAAAACTTGCCCCTAAAATTCCGAACAGCCATATTGTGCATTGGATTCATTTCAAAATGTGCCGAACTCGGGAACCTAACACCATCCATAAAGTATATGTTAAGATGTTGTTTGGTCTATAGTAGAACCTGTCATAAGCGACCAATGATTACTACACATAAGAGTGTTGAAATACAGGAGGCTGCTTAACCCATTCCCTTATATTGACGACTTTTGATGACTCTGTAGAAGTCGCTTTGTGAAATCATTGTGATAAATAGAGCATTTGCTTCTATAGGAGCAAATGCTCTATTTATCACAATGGTTTCAACTACAAAATTCTAAAAAAAATATTTTCTCTAGTTAATGCTCATTTTCGGTAGATTTATTCATAAAGGTTGTATCTAAAAATAGCCTATGAGGTAATGGATTAATGCAGGGCAAAAGTAATGTATATGTCTTCATTTACAACATGTAAGAAGACATATAATACTACAATATGCATAGTTAATCCAAATTTTAGAGCATTTTAGGCAGAACTGGTGGCTGCTTAAACCCTTTATTTCATACAAACGCTTTTTCATGCATTTGCAAACAGAGTAGATGCAGATCAGACGGCCCCTGTAAGGGTCGTCTGATCAGAATCCGCTTATGTTTGCTTATGGATACATGCTAGACCGGACTCTACAGTTTCAACCAAACCAATACCATGTGTACATATTATACCATTATAAAGATTTAGTTGATTGGCGCCCCCGCATTAAGCGGAACGCCTATTTGGGCTTACAACATTTTTAGTTAATGGGAGGAGCAGTCATTTCTGTAAAGTTGAAGTAATGAAAGTTACTTGTTTGAGCAATGTAAATTGTATGTGCTGGTCGATTAATAGTGTAAATAACATATCAGAAGTAATGAAATAAAAATAAGCATTTGTTTGCTATAATTGCATTAAAAGAAATGAATACATTATTGATATTAAAAAGCAGATCCTTTCGAATTTCTGGCGCAATAGACTTGCCTAAAGGTCTACGAAAGTATTACACTTTTTACAGTAAATGCACAGTCCAGTGTGCAGTTTTTGGTTTAATGCGGATTAATTGCAAATTTAGCTATAACGTATATTTGCCTTGTACAGTTTGGTTCAATAACGAATAAACATCCTATACATTACGGTGAATAAATGAATGTTTTAGTTGATTATCGACTTGAAGTTGATCACTAGGTCAGAAAGACCGAGTCTATTGCACCGTAAAACGGTGACGCTAAGGAATTCGTATGCACATATTTAACACATTTTCATAAAATCACACGCATCTAAAGAAACTTTCACCCCAATATTTACAGACTATCTATTTATTAAATTTTAAAGAAACCCAACTATATGTTAGGACTTTCTTTTAGTTTTAAAGTATTGATCAATTAAATCTAAGTACGTTGTTGTATAAATTTCGAAAAATGGAGCACATTGGGAACATAATTGGAGATATCTTAATGTTGTGTAATTAGAACTCTACCTTGCTTAGTGTCACATATGGCATTTCAAACCATTTTTTTCACAGTTAAAGTCCAGTTTTGTTGCAATTAGGTGTGTAACATTAATCTTCTTAGATCTAATAATGACTGATCGGTCAATAATCAGTTAAAATAATTAATTAAAACGTGTGTTTTGTCTATCAAAACTACTATTTCGGTCTTTGATTTATTTCTTAAATTCACAGTATTGAAAGCGCGCTTTGACAAATTCATTATTTAGTTTTTTTAAGTATTATTATTTTATGTAAAAATCTTTCATTAGTCTTCATTTATGTTTACATTGTTTCAATAGCAGACAAGTAAGTATCTTTATTGAAAGGGTTAGTGCAGCACATACGTATCATGGTCACTCATATTCTAAGCATTTTTGTTTCAAAATAGATTTAAATAAAACCAGTATTGTTGTTCTTTATAATGGCGCCCTTTGATGTTTACATCAATGCTTTTCTTGTAAATATTTGTAATGTCAGTATTTTTCACAAAGTACTCACAGAGTGTAAGCAGGGTGAAAGTTACACACAAAACTCTAAGAGGAGTTTTCTGTATGAGGTTTTCCTGCATTAAGATGTCATCTGTCTTGAAGACCGATAAGGATCCAGTAATACCTCTTTATAACGGCCGCTAAATTGTGTAAATTAGTTGATATATTAGGGCATGTGGCTGCTAAAAGCAGAGTGAAAGTAAAACAGAACGCTCCTATAGGAGCGTTCTGGTTTACTTCCACCTTGCTTTAAGCAACCACCTGTCTTTGACATAAAATATTTGATGTAATTTAGTGGCCGTTATAGAGAGGTTTTACTGTAAGTATCTGAGTGTTCGATCTTATTGTGTCTAATGAACTCGACCTTCCACTATGAAGGTCCGTGAACCGGTTTGCATGTCTCCATTTTCATTTTAACTCCCGCTCTGCTGTAATAAACATGTCTGCTCAAATTCAATCTAAAGTTCTCCAATCAATAAATGGGTAAATGTCATCTTCAAGACATTTTTAAAAGAGATATGTGTAAATCGCACTGGTGATTGACGCACATTAATATCTGTTTTGTTGACAATATGCTATGTATTGTTTTCATTTTCTTCAGGCTAGATTTTTAACTCTTCTCATGTTAACCCTTAGCCTGCTATGGAAATGAGGCAGGCTTAAGTTCCGATCTGTTGTAGTTGTCACTAACTTCTGATTCGTTCAATCTTTTGAGATACTATACTCGGCGTCTCATCTGGATCCAAGCTGTTTGCAAATGTCAGTTAGGTCGCGCTTAGCAGGCTAAGGGTTAAGCGCGTCTCGAATGCCATTTGTAAACACCTTGACTCAAGATGAGATGCCGTACCCCGGAGTAGCATCGGGATTCAAGCTGTTTGACATCCAGTCAATAATTTTTCAAAGGTTTGATGGAATCTGAAGTCAGTGATCAGAGATTTAGTAGATATATTTAAGAATGAGACGGTTTTTACAAACAATATCAGCATGCATATCAAGTAACACTGAAAGGCCAACGGCATGTCTGGACGACTTCCTTCACTGACACAAATGAGCTATTTTGGTAATGTTCTTAGCTCTATTCCCACTGTGAAAAAAAATTCTGCTAAAATTTGGATCTGTTGGTAAGTTTGAGTACAGTAGAACCTCTCTATAACGGCCACTAAACTGTGTTAATTATTTGGTATTTCGGGCAGGTGGCCGCTTAAAGCAAGGTGAAAGTAAAACAAAACGCTCCCATAGGAGCGTTCTGTTTTACTTGCACCTTGCTCTAAGCAGCCATCTGTCTTTAACACAAATTACTTGATATTATTTAGTGGCCGTTATAGAGAGGTTTTATTGTACTTCTAATTTGATCAAGCTATTGAGAAACTATTGACAGAGTATCAAGCAATGTGGATACGACGTGGATACTACGTGGATACTATGTGGATACTACGTGGATACTACGTGGATACTAATGACACAACGCGTTACTCGGCATCTCAACTGGATTCAAGCGGTTCGCATATGTGATTCGAGATGCGAATAGGGTTAACTGAGTCATATCAAGGACATAAAATGCTTATAAAGTGCAAGTGCATTCTACATAATTATGTATTGACCCATTTACCGTGAAAATGCGTTTATTGGTATTTGCAAACAGCGTAGACCTAGACTAGAGAGATACTAGAGCGACCTTCTCTTCGGGATCTGCACTGTGTGTCATCAAAACTTCTTTCTCAAATTATACCTTTTCATATTGAATAGGCGCTATCGTTGGACAATCATGAAGCAGTCCACTTTGAAACTTCGGCTCTTTAATAATCATTACCAGGGGTGTAGCTTGCGATACGCACTTACTCGCATGCGTAACATCAATCTTAAAGGTGAAAACATTAGTATGGCCAAAATGGAGCAAAACTCGAGGGCGACGGGGTCTTTAACCCTTTCGCTGCCAAACTCTGTCGTCTGCTAACTTTGTCGTCTGCTACAAATTTTCATTTTTTTTATTTTCTTCATTTTTGTTTCAAAAACATAGTAAAAGTAATAAACAGTTTGGATCCTGATGAGACGCCGAGTTACTAGGCGTCTCATCTGGATCCAAACTGTTTGCATAGGTAATCACATATCCGGCATTGGCAGCGAAAGGGTTAATCCACTACCTCATGCTGACGCATCTGTAAAAATCACCTTTGAAACAACTGTGATAAATAGAGCATTTTGTCTATAGGAGCAAATGCTGTGTTTATCACATTTTTTTAAATAGACACACTCTGTGTACTTTTCCCAAATCACGTTTTAGCGGAATGGTTTTATTGCAGTTCTTAACGTGAGATTAGCTACAATCACCAGGTGTTAATTTCTGTAAATATGGTAATTAGTGCAATTATGTGCGATGTATTGACGTATAGTCTCTTATAATTCTTTAAATAATGGCTATGTACACATTTATATTGCTTGAAGTGTTTGCATTTGTGACTATATATGTATGTACATGGATGAGACTTAAATAAATAAATAAATAAATATAGGAGTAAATGCTGTATTTATCACAATGGTTTAAAAACTACACAATTCTAAACTTTCCCATGGGAGCATGTCCCTGGACCCCTATAACCACGATAGGTATGTAGCCGGGTAGAGATTGTGGTGAAACAGTTGATAGGCTATTCTGTGTGGCTTGGTAGCTCAGTCGGTAGAGTGTTGGCATGGTAAGCCAGAGGCCCTACGTTCGAGTACCAGTCGAGTCACAACTTTTTCACCATGTTACAGGTCCAATGCATTTGGATTCAGCTACGCTCCTGATTATATATAACAGACTTGAACAAAGGCATCCATGCAGTGTAACCGTAATGGCACATGTGTGTATTTTATCCTCGTACTTCTGCCTGTGAAAGAGACTTAACCCTTCGCTTGCTATTCATGTCAATATACCTACCTGTAAATAGTTAAGACCCAGACGAGACAGCTCCTACAGGAGCTGTCTCATCAGGGTATGCACTATTTACAAGCTGATTGTGCAACCAGTGCACTCAACAGTAGTGATTTCACAGCGAAATACTTATGCACAGTGAAGATATATGTAAATATACAACAGGGCATTGGTAAAGAAGGAGAAATGTGTTTTAAAATTCAGCAAGAGAAGGGTTAAAATGGAACGAATATTCTATTACATAGTTTGTTTGATCTTAACCCTTTGTCTGTGAATGCCGAGTGCGCCCTGACCTGCATTCACAAACAGTCTGGATCAACATGAGACGTCTAATAGCTCGGCGTCTCATCAAGATCGAAGCTGTTTGACACCGGACCAATAACTTCTAAAACGTTTTCACGAATCGAAAATAGGAAAAACTGATATCGAAAGTTAAACAAATATAGCAAATCAAGGTTTGAGCAGACATAATTTTTATAGCGTGCTAAGGATTAAGATCTGAAGATTGTTTCATGTTGATTAGAACTCTGTTGATGACATGGTCTGTCATGGGTTTTTTATTCGATACAGTAGAACCCCTCTAAACCGGAATTCTAGGAATGAATAAAGATACTTCTAGGCAGGTGGCTGCTTTATGCAGGGTGAAAGTCATACAGAAAGCTCATAGAGGAGCTTTCTGCATGACTTTCACCCTGCCGTAAGCTGCCACTTGTCTAGAGGACCAATAGTTATACTAAACTGATCGTCCGGTTTAGAGGAATATTACTGTACTCCTCTTCTATTCAGGATAAAAATAAATGACGCATTATTGTTTTTAAAATTACATTGAATCAATATTTCTGCTACTTCTTTTGGAAAGTAGCTTGCCAATATGGCTGCCTCCGTATTGTTTACGATGTGTTTTGCGTAGAAATCCCCGGGGTGTTTCGATTGGCTATTACTATACCGAAATAGAATACCAGCATAGTAAAACCCCTCTAAACCGGACGTTAAATTTCTTATAAATAACGGTCTTGTAGACAGGTGGCAGCTTAATTCAGGGTGAAGGTCAAGAAGAAAAATCCTCTAGGAATTTTCAGCACGGCTTTCATCCTACATTAAGCAGTCACCTGCATGCCTCAAAATATCTTAATTCTTCTATTATAGAATTGCGGTTTAGTGGGCTTTTACTGTCCTGCAAGTTTCTCAAATCCAAGTCCGTTTTTAAATTGGTCTGATTAGACTAAATATTGCGAATATCCTCTCATTACCCACAGAGAGAGCCACCATAACCAGCACTTTTCTAGACAGCTTGACAGTTTGATACCGCCCCACAGCAGGTCAATGTATTGCTTGTTTTGGTTTGCTTAACCCTTTCCCTGTTCTATGTTTATTCGAACTTTCAATACCTCCTGAATATTTATGGACAAACTAGTTAAAATATAAGATGGAACAGTCTAGCAACTTTAGAAAGTAAAGCAATAGATCTATTAAATTCCATTAGCAAACAGAGCAGGCCCTGATCAGACGGCTCCTATAGGAGCCATCTAATCTGGGTTTACTCTGTTTGCAGATGCATGAAAAGGTGTTGATATGAAGGAAAGGGTTAACCCTTAACATACAGGAACGAGTATATAATACCTTTGAAAAAGTGTTAACCCAGATCACAAGGAGGGAAACTTACCGCCTGTTCAAATTCACATTTACAGATATTTTAATATATTCCAAGTCCATTGCTTGCTTGTTAAAACTGTTGGCCGAATGGCCAACGATCCTAATTAGATGCCGAGCTACTCTGATTTTCATCAGGATTCAATCTACCGAGTTACTCGGCATTTCATCTGGATCCAAGCTGTTCGTAATTGCTGGTCAGCTCGCGATAAGCAACACATTTGATATTGTTTTACTATAAAATATAGAACACCATGCATTTTGTGACGGCAATGCACTAGGTTCCAGACATGCCAGGACCATAAACACATCAATGTCTCTCGAGCTGCCTAATAATATATGGGTGATTAAAAAAGTGCATTGCTGTTAGAGGTGAATTGAATGTACCGTGTAGTTTTACCCATCAAACTATTATTTCCAGTCGGGATAGCACATTGCGCTTCACTCTAACAATTACGCCGTGAATATTCATGTAAAAAAGAAATAATTACACCACGAATATTCATGTAAAAAAGAAATAATTACACCATGAATATCAGTTAACTGAAGCTTTTAACTCCTTTGTGCCCAGTTTCCCTTACAGAGGACATAGGCAAACAGTGTAGACCCAGATCAGAGGGCTCCTGAAGGAGCCATCTGATCAGGGTCTGCACTGTTTGCTGAAACCGCCGATGTCACTGGTTTGTTCCAACAAATATTTTGTTAGCTATGCCCCCTCAACATGTATAATGGAGTCTTCCACAATGACATTTGGACGAGTTTTCTTCAAATAATGTGGGTTAATGACATATGAAAACATGATGCTTTGGGCCATGGTAGAAGCTGTGGAATCATATATCTATAGAATTTCATAAGGCAACAGAGAAGAACCTTATCAAACGGTTCCAAACAGGGCCGTCTGGTCTGGATCTACCCTGTTTGTAAAGATTATAAAAGGCGTTTTTATGGAGTTAAGTTAATGACAGTTCCCAGACAAACAGGAAACCTGAAGAACGTTTCAAATTTGTTTCATTTGCGATTATTAAATGACAAAAAAAAACCAAAACCATAGAAAAAACATAGCATGTCCAAGAGTGAAACATGCGAACGAGCGTATTACCGTTTTAATTCAATTTCGTCTAGTGTCCCTTAATATGCAAACAGTTTAGATCCGGACCAGAGGGTTAGCGAATGGTCTTCTTAATAAGGTCTGGACTGTTTGTGTAACAATTTATTTAAGGTCGAACCGGCAAAAGAAAGACACGTTACTCAATAGGTAAACCAGTTTAATTCAAAATACATTTTTGGATGAGTTTACCGAATAATGCAGGTTTTTACCCTTCAGAATTTTGTATACATGTTGATGTAGTAAAATAATAATATCGTAAATGTTAATTACATGAATTATTATAATGACATATTAATACGGTCTTTTTACCATGACAGAAACTGTAGAATAAGATCTATATCATAACATAAGCAAACAGAGCAGATCTTGATCACATGGCTCCTGCAATATATATTCTATTTATAAAGCCGTGAGATGCTGAATTTGCACATAAAATAAACACATTGCAGATTTCTCCTATTTCCAGGTGGTTTGTCCTTTTACTGATAGTATTTAACCCTTTCTCTCATATAAACGTGTTTTCACGCATTTGCAAACATAGTAGACCAAGATCAGACGACTCCTATAGGAGCCGTCTGATCCGGGCCTGCTCTGTTTGCTAATGGAATTTGATAGATGTGTTTATTTTCTTTCTAAAATGGGTACACTATTCCACCTTCCATATTTCTTTATAACTATTTTGACCATGAATATTCAGTAGGTACTGAAATCTGGATTAAACAAGGAACAGGGAAAATGGTTAACTTAATAGGGATTTTACTTTACGGAAACACATATCAACCCACTTTAAAGTTGCATTACCCTGGTTTCGAAATTTAACCCTTTACTGCATGGATATTCATGTAAGAATTAATGACATCAAGAATATTAATTCGATTAATTGTTATGATAGCATTTTTGGCCATGGCAGAAATTATCTATATAATATAATGAGTAAACATAGCAGATCCTAATAGTCATACGGCTCCTATAAGAGTCATAGAAAGGCATATGTATGGAGTAAAGGGTTGATTAAATATATAAAGATACTTTTTGCCTCGATCAAGCATGTTTGTTATTTCAAACATGTAGGTCGACTTTGAATTATTTATTTGAAATACGAAAGCTTCGGGAAATTACATCTTCTTTGTTATTGCCTTATTATACATTTAAACAGTCTCTGTTTTGAAATAAAGCTTTACATAATTCACTGCAATTTGGGATTAATAAAAGTCAAATTATAAAGTCACACCAATAATCCAGCGATCACAGGAGCTGCCATAGGAAGTCATTTATATACCCTCAAGTTATTTGTGAGATTGTTCACGTTAAAGTAACGTATATGAACTCATCATGTATATTGTCATTCAACTCTTTCCCTCCTAGACTATTCTTAGACCCAACCTCTTTGAATTAATCCGCCGAACAGGAGCATTAGGTATAGAAAAGAAGATTTTAGAATTGTGTAGTTTTGAAACCCTTGTGATAAATAGAGAATTTGCTCCATAGGAGCAAATGCTCTATTTACCACAATGGTTTCAAAACAATTAGTTTTACAGAGACACAAAAAGGCGCCAGTAGGAGAGAATATGTTAACTAATAGTACTAGCTGTCCGTCAGTGTAAACGGTGGATTTATGCTCGTATATTCGGAGGGAGTTCACAATATCATGCCAAATATTCGCATTGGCCCCGGTCAAATTCTTAATATTTAAGCAAATGTGGACTTTTTGTGATTATTAAAGGACAGTAGCATCTTTTCTAGTACTTTATCCACCGAAACCTTACAGAAATGCATGTTTTCAAATGATTGAGTCCAGAAGTCATGACCTTTTCCACGTTGCTGAAGAGAAATGAATGGCAAATTCGAAACTAACATTTCTAGCTGTTTGAGAAAGCATTGAAAAAGGCAGTGTGTCAATACTAGAGTAAGTGGCGAAAAAAGTAGAAGGTAACCTGTATATGTTTAGTTTCTCTGTAAGAAGTTGCAAGACGCATACACAGTACGCGGCCAAAAGTGTGCGTTATCGGAATACGCAAGGCCGAAGAGGACATATTTTGCGACCTTTTGTCATGTGTTTTCGGGGTCAACACAGATGTTTGGAGAAGGACTAAAATAGTCTCAAAAGGGAGTTTCTGTGCTTGTGAATGGTGTTTTTTTATTTGTTTGAGACAGATGTCTGTGAAAAAGTATGTATTCTTTTGTAGGTCTTTTAATCAAGAGAAGGAAGGCTATTCGCCCTCCGATCGGAGTGTCGGCCGGACAGCTTAGTCCAGTTTAGCCTGTACTGCCCCCTTCCGTCGAATGCCGTTGACAGTGAGAAGGCACCATGTATTAGTTCATTTTACCATGGAGCTGGACTTTGGTTATCCGTGTTCTGAACGTGTCCAATACGTATGGATAAGTTTAAAGCAGATTCGGCAAAAAATATATGTGGATTCGGCCATTTATGTTTTTACACATACAGTTGAACTTCGATATCTCGAACTCGGATAACTCAAAATTTTGGATAACTCGAACTAAAAGTTCGGTTTTCCAAAACTAACAATACAGAATTGCTGTATATAATGTATCACTACAGATATCTAGGAACACATGTGACAGCTTAATACATGTCTAAAGTAATGCTGAAAGCTCCTACGGGAACTTTCAGCGTTACTTCAGACCTGTTTTAAGCTGTGAACTCGAGAAATTGTTCAGATTAGAAAGTGGATAAGTCGAACTTCTGTTATCTCGAAAACATCCTTTGAAGTTCAAGATATCGCAGTTCAACTCTATATATGTATATTATTTTGCCGTCCAACACACCATTAGGACGCTATTGATTACGTGTCTGGGTGTATGATTATACAATATATAATTATGCATGTCAGTCTAATGATTTTAATGCCAGTAAATATTGAATTAAATGGAGGAAATAATTGCATCATGGATATTAATTACATGACTTTTTGTAATAACGAATGAATCGAGGAACTCTTAACCATGGCAGAAACATCAGACCTATGTAATTACATAAGAAAATAGAGCAGACACTGATCGGATGGCTCATTCAGGATCCGCCTGATTTAGGACTAGGCCTACTCTGTTGCATAGGTGTAAGACGATAGCCCTATGGCGTAAAATGTTAAGAAATTCATTTTCAATATTCAAAACTAACATGCAAGGTAAATATTCATGTTAAATATTCAAGGTACGTAAATATGCATGATATATTCAAGCTATGTAGTCATGGTAAATATTCTAGGTAAATATTCAATGTATATATTAAAAGTAAATATTCAAGGTAAATATTCAAGGTATATTCAAGCTATATATTCAAGGTATATGATTCAATAATAATATTCAATGATACCATTCAAGGTAAATAGTCAAGGTATATATTGAAGGTAAATATTCAAGGTGTGTATTCAATGAAACTAATCAAGGTATATCTTCAAGATAGCCTACATATTCAAGGATAATATTCATTATTATAATGCAAAGTGAAATCCTCGATTTTGATTGGTCAATTAGCCATGTATAAAAGCCGTGTATCCCTCTAAATTCTGATGTATATACGGACCCATGAGCAACAATGGAATTCCCCCCGTCTAGGGCCTCGCTTCATTGCTACAACAAACTAAAAATAGCCGACTAGCTTCACTTCGTCGATTCGATCCAAACAACCGCTCTCAAACGAAATAACAAGAGTTTTGGGCGGACTAAAGTTATCCATTGAGAAACAATTCTGTTATAATTGTTGTATAACTATGTAAATGAACCCGATACGTGGCGAATGTCTTATTCTGCTCTGATGCTGCAAATGTTGTACAAGTGCTTGTGCACGTATCGATTAGCCCCAAACCCCCGCTTTTACAAAGACAATCCACACCAAATTCAATTCAGATTTTATTTATGCTTATATGCACGGTACACGTACCTGTAAATTGCAGTATAGCCGCTCCTTCCAACGTCCATTTGTTTGAATATTACAAAACTGTCATCTTGACGTCATCCAAATGACGTCGAAATTGCGCCAATTAAGTTTAACCGTTCTCATGTTGAAAAATAGTGTCTGCTTAACCGCTGATATGCTGAAAGTTTTAACTAACGTCTGATTCTTTCAATCCTTTGAGAAACTAATGCACTTGGAAGACCCCTTTTATCCACAAATGCAATGAACTGGTTATTATACAGATATTATAAGCGCTTACCTTACAGTATGAGGCCCCTGAGGGGAAGTAAATCGACGCCTACGTTAAAAACGCTAATTAACTGCTACATATATTAAAAATTGCAGTATAATAAAATCGTTATACAGAGCGATTGGCGGGATATCTGACTTTTAATTCCCTGCTGAGGAAAATACATGTAGCCCTCGCCTAACGGCTCGGGGAACATGAATTTCCTCAGCAGGAAACAAAAAGTCAGATACCCCGCCAATGATCTGTATAACTAATGAAATAAAATTCAAGGATACTATTTAAGCAAAATATTCAATATACATATTAAGGGTATACATGTATATTAAAGGTAAATATTCAAATTATATTGTCATAGATACTATTTCAAGGTAAACATTAACAGAAAATTGTAACATGAGAAGCAGTGCAGACTATGATGCGACACCTATTTAAGGTGAATTAGAACAATTGCCATCGAAACGTTTAAACGCATTTATAATTTATCTCCAACGTACCTACATGATTTAGTACAACTCAAACAGTCTTTATATTCTTTTAGGTACGACAACTTACTAGAAACCCCAAGTATAAGAACAACAAGCTACGGTAAGCAGTCCTTCAGGTATGAGGCCACCCAGATCTGGAACAGCCTGCCAAATCAGATCCGACAAATCGATAACTACAAGGAGTTTGTCAGGCTGATCCGGACCTGGAGTGACCCATCCTGTAAGTGTGCTATGTGTTCATGAGTTGTACCTCCCTGTGTCCACAACCAGTCTTTTGCTATGCATGAACTTTTATTTAGTTGCTATTGTGTTGTAACTTGTAAATTACATGTTTGTTGCTTTGCTTTATGTTTCTTGCTTTGCTTTATGTTTAATTGAAGTTTTTATGATTTTTTGATGTGCTTATTCCTAGAATGATGTTAATCCACTGTGAGGAAGTTGCTGATCAGTTCTTCCCAAATCTGATTTGGGTGGATAAATGGTTTTACTTCTACTTTACCTGTCGCACTTTTGTGCCTTCTTTTGACTGTCAGACTCCTAGTTATACTCTTTTTAAGACAGTTTTTAGGCTTATGTCACGATCAGCAACTTTCACACAGGTTTTAGTTTTAAAAACAGGTAATCTGCAGATTGGCACCTGATAAGGGGCCAGAACGCCTGGCCCCTTGACAGGATTTATGAACCCAGAGTAAATCAATTAGCATGCGCAGACAGTCATATATCCAAATTGTGCACCACTTTACTAGATACCTGATCTGGATCTATGCTGTCTGCACATGACCCCATTTTTACTTTTTATTATTGTTCCTATTATGCATGCATTTACATGTATACAGGTATATGTGATATACACTGCATGCTGTATTAGATGTATATAAAAATGCATTTTGTAGAACGTTTACTATTTTAAACTTTATAATGTATTTCTTTACAGGCTGTTAGTTATTTTTATTGTTAAGAAACTTATGTTATTATGTCGGTAAATAGCTTTTAGCTAATGTTTAATATGTTGTGAAAACAACCCGACTATAAATAAAGTTTCTTGTATCTTGTATCTTGTACCTATTCTAGGAGCCAGCCCGGTCATCTGGTCTACAATGTTTGCATATTAATTAGTTAATCATTAATGACATGTGTCCCACACTTAAAGCGTTCAATAAACAGTGAACACAGCCGTTCAGTTTGTAACGAGTCAGGAGTCAATGTATGACAAAATATTCTACGATAACAAAAGAATAGCACATACGGTTAAGCTTTGGTAAAATCAAACCTTAAGGACTGAGAATTGTTTATGCAGATTGCCGTTTTATGCAGGATACAAGTCACACAGAAAGCTCCTAGTGGAGCATTCTGCATTACTTTCACCCTGCATTAAGCTGTCACCTGTCTTAAAGACCTATCATGATACTTATTCGATTGGAGAGGTGTAGCTACATGTAGTATATGTACTAGCGATCATTCAGCTTCTATTAACACCTAGCCCGCCGAATATTTGTATCACTCCACCCTCTTTGAATATCAATTAGGAAATTCTTTACAAAATATACACGATATGTTGAAATGATTTTCCTAGGCAAAAGCATAGAGCATGCAGGCATTGAACATGTGCAGACCCTGGATCTACTCTGTTTGAAAAATGCAACCATCGTTGTGACTGGCGGGCTATGGATTAATTGTCTTCTTTTTCACTGGATATGGACATACAGTAAACCCCCTCTAATGCGACCGCCAAAAAGAGGTAAATATATGGGTGGTAGAGGCAGGTGGTAACCACTTGCTTATAAAGACGCCAGTGTTTATCCATTGAGTGGTCGCATTAAAGGGGTTCTACTGTATTTAGAATCATAGCTTTTCCATGTCTAAGACATTTATGATCACATGATCACATTGCTCTCCAAGAAATGTCGCCCTGTGAAGTGAAAAATGTGATTTTGATTTCATGCCACATGAAAAACCGTCATCGATCATATTCTTCTCAGAATCTGAGAAAAAAATGTGTTTAGTTTTTGTTTTCGAGAAAATTGTCTTATTGTCATCTTGAAAAGATGGGACTCTACGGACATACGTTGTGTTGAATATACTTGACCACCTTTTGCATTTTCCCTCCTTGCAAGGACACCTACATAGGCTCATTCTATATATCATTCGAGGTTTTCCTCTGTATCGTTGGCAGGTTTATTTACTCAATCAATACACATATTAACCATTTCCTCCATAAATACGCCTTTCTTCGCATCTGTAAAAATCACCTATTGAATCCATTGTGATAAATACAGCATTTGCTCCTATAGAAGCAAATGCTCTGTTTATCACAATGGTTACAAACTATAAAATTCTAAAATTGTCCTTTTCTCTAGTTGATGCTCCTTTTCGGTAGATTTATTCAAAGTGGTTGAATCTAAAAAATAGCCTATGAAGGAAAGGGTTAACGCATTAACAAACACAACAGACTCAGATCAAACGGCTCAAAAGTCTGCTCTGGTTGCTTATGATATTATATTGCTCTAATTTTACAGTTTCTACCATGGCCATTCATGTTGTCGTTATTTCTTCCATAAATATTCATGGAATACATTGTTAAACAGAGGATACTATTTAGTTAAAAAACGTAATTATGCCAAATTAAACGACACCAATACAAACCATATTTTGCGTGACTTATGTCATTATAGACAAGGTTCAAGAGAAAGCAAGGCCTTTACTTGCAAAACAAATTGGCAGGACTTGGATAATTGTGACATTCTCATATTTTAATCTGTATGGGTGAGTTAATAACCTTGTGTTATAAATACGGAGGACATCATATCCTTTTGCACACACAAGTATCACTCACTGCATTTTATAAATCTGCAGGATGTTTACATTGCACTAGCGCTTTGTATGTCCTGGAACAATAAATGTGACTGTATGAACGTTGCTAGAAACAGATGCGTTCAGTATTAAAATGTTTAGATATTGTTTAACGTTTAACGTAACAAAAAACAAAATTCTACTAGACATTGGATCTTTTCATTTTTGACTACTTCCGAATCGATCAAGTGTTTTAAAACCTATCTAAATCGTGTTAATTAGTTGGTATTTAGGGCAGATGGCTGTTTAAAGCAAGGTGAAAGTAAAACAGAACGCTACTATAGGAGCGTTCTGTTTTACTTTCACCTTGCTTTAAGCAGCCACCTGCCTTTAACACCAAATAATTGATATAATTAAGTGGCCGTTATACAGAGGTTTTACTGTATTTACTAAGAGCCCCGGTACACGCTGGTGTGAAATTATTGATAACAGTTTGATTGCAGAATTCAACATGCTAATATTAATATACACGTAGGGAGCTTTCTGTCTGACTTTCACCCTGCATTTAGCTGCCACTTGTCTCCAAGGCCGATATTTATACTAAATTAAACGTCCTCTTTAGAGGGGGTTTACTGTATTGCTAACAGGTTATGTATTTACTAGTTTGGACTAAGAGGTGTTGTTGTCTCTGTCTTAATGTATGACATTTAATGCAAATGCATAGACCAACATCATGATATTTACTTCTACAAACTATAGTACAGTAAAACCTCTCTATAACAGCCACTAAATTGTGTTAATTAGTTGGTATTTAGGGCAGGTGGCTGCTTAAAACAAGGTGAAATTAAAACAGAACGCTCCTATAGGAGCGTTCTGTTTTAATTTCACCTTGCTTTAAGCAGCCACCTGCCTTTAACACAAAATACTTGATGTAATTTAGTGGCCGTTATAGAGAGGTTTTACTGTAAATGCCACTATATAAGTCATAAAAGGAAACTGGTATATGAAAGAATGTACACATTTATCACCTATGTGTATAACCTCTGACCTGGGTCTACTCTGTTTACTTATGGCATTTAAGGCTTCTTTCATTTGTATGGAGGAGACAGTACATTAAACATATTCATATCAGTGTCACTTTTAACACACGTGGACATCTTCAATCATCAAAATGGAGCTTTCTTCCATATCCCTATAAAACATCTCCCAAGTGTTGAACATTTGCATCTCTATAACCCTTTCCCTCATACAAACCCTTTTCACGCCTTTGAAACAGAGAAGATCAAGGGTTCCTGTCGGGGCCGTCTGATCAGGGCCGGATCTGTTTGCTTATAAAATTATAATATATTTCACTCTACAGTTTCAACAAATACCAGAGTATCCTGTGTACGTATGCTCGTCATCTGGCTTCCGTCCGTATGCTCGTCATCTGGACTCCGTCTGTATGCTCGTCATCTGGCATCCGTCCGTTTGCTCGTCATCTGACCTCCATGCGTATGCTCGTCATCTGGCCTCCGTCCGTATGCTCGTCATCTGGACTCCGTCCGTATGCTCGTCATCTGGCCTCCGTCCGTTTGCTCGTCATCTGGCCTCCGTGCGTATGCTCGTCACCTGGCCTCCGTCCGTATGTTTGTCACCTGACCTCCGTCCGTTTGCTTGTCACCTGACCTCCTTCCGTATGCTCGTCATCTGGCCTCCGTCCGTATGCTTGTCATCTGGCCTGCGTCCGTATGCTCGTCATCTGGCCTGCGTCCGTATGCTCGTCATCTGGCCTCCGTCCGTATGTTCGTATGCATTATAAAAACAGCTAATTAGTACAACCTCTCTATAACGGCCACTAAATTACATAAAGTATTTTGTGTTAAAGACAGGTGGCTGTTTAAAGCAAGGTAAAAGTAAAACAGAACGCTCCTATAGGAGCGTTCTGTTTTACTTTCTCCCTGCTTTAAGCAACCGCCTGCCCAGAATACCAAATAATTAACACAATTTAGTGGCCGTTATAGAGAGGTTTTACTGTATTTATGACGTCATTATTACTTATACGAATATGCAACAGGGAAACGGATAAGACAACGTGTTGCTAGTCTAACCAGCTGGGCACAGCCTGTCTGCAAAGATCGTACAGGGAAAGATTGAAGAAGAAAACGAAACAGATTATTGTTCAGCAGTGACAGCAACGACATAAAATGCGAGTTCCAGTGTAGCATCGTAACTCTTGATATCTTGAATTTCCTAATTGTGCTAGTCGAAATCAATTATTTCTGTTGTTTAAAATTACACCAGAATGGGTATGACACTTTGATTACGAGGAAAATAATTCAATGACGAAATGAGTTTGAAACGTTATCTTTTCATCTCGAGAGAAAATAGAGACTTCCGTCATATAAACGCCTGCTATACCTTTGCAAACAGATTAGACTCAGACCAGACGGGATATGTAAGAGTCGCAGACGTTCATATAAGATGCGTAAATTTAAACATTTTCAGGAATAACTTCTTTATTTCTCCACCAAACCCTATACTGTGACCACTTTTCCTTAGGACAGTAAACATTCCATACTGGAAAGATAAAACCTCTGAATTTACACTTTCAACGCTGAGCAGAGCGTATTAGCCCATTCATTCATTGCTTAACTATAGAGTCCACTCAGTTTAAAAGACTTAAACTTGTTACATACTTTTGAATGACAAACAGTGCAGACCCTGATCATAACCCTCTGCATATGGCCATGCACTCGTTTCCTGCATTTAAAGGGTAAACCATTAGTCTGCTGAGAAAAGTGATATACATTGTATACTAAAGAGGTCCAGGTATGATTCGTAAATTTAACATTTCTCCTTCTTTACCCATTGCCCTGTTGTATAATTACATATATCTTCACTGTGTACAAGTATATCACTGTGCAATCACTGCTGTGAAGTGCACTGGTTGCACAATCAACTTGTAAATAGTGCAGACCCTGATGAGACAGCTCCTGCAGGAGCTGTCTCATCTGGGTCTTCACTATTTACAGGTAGGTATATTGACGCGATTAGCAAGCGAAGGGTTAAAACATTTTTTAAGAATAACTTCTTTATTCCTCCACCAAACCCTATACTGTGACCACTCTTTAGAATCGTGTCTTTGAGATGATTCTGAAGAGAGGTCACAACATACGCTTTTGGTGGAGAAAAAAAAAAGTATTGTTTTTCCACCAAACACTTTATTGTATACGTAAACGTGGTATAGCACTTTCTTGAAATCATTGATAACACTTTTTATCCAGTCACCAGGCTTCTCTAGTGACATAATAAAGGGGGTGCAAATAAACTTAGGTTTATTAGGTTACTTCCGGTAGTGGAAGGTTTATTAGGTTAGTAGATAGGCGTAATGATTCTATAACCATGGAACTATTTTAGTTTTCTGTAAATATTCATAAACATGTTGATGGAATAGATCTAACAGATCTATTTGGTCACCAGAAGAATTATTCAAATGAGAAAAAAAAAAAAATTGGCTACAGCTGGATTCGAACCCGCGCCTGATCCTACAAAACCTAATCTCTCTAGAGACGTCGCCCTTACCGATTACGCCACTGAGGCCACATACAAAATGACGTTGATTTATCACTTTTATAAATTTAATACACCGCTGGCAAACCCCGTTTTTGATAAAATCAAACCTGGAAGCAAAGATTGACAGATAAATAGTAAATGTTTTCTTTTCACTCTCATGATTATTTGATTGATAAACTCTTACAGGGGCGGTGATAGTCATAAACCTAAATATAGCCTGTTCAGTTCCATCGATTTCTGAGTGACGTTGAATAGAATCTAAAAACAGAAACCGAGACTACGTAACTCGAATTTGACCAAAGAATATAGATCATGTCTGTTTGAAATAACTTATCGACCCTCGATTCAAATCATCTTATTTTTCAAATTCAACCACGTTTCCCTTCTAGTAATACAAGTATCGAAACTATATTCCTCTGCGGTAGCTCATTAGATCTATTTACATCTAAAGGGAAGTGAAAAGGGAGGGATCCGTTGATCGAAAAACTGCATTTTCAATGTAAATTATTTCAAGAGTGTTATGAGTCTATAAAAAAGACATTTAACTATATTGACTGGATAAATCGAATAATAGGTTAGTGCCGTAGATGGGACGCCTTTATCCGACTCGGAGAGAAAACAGTTGAGGCTCGGCAAGCCTCGCCTCAACGTTTTCTCCCCTCGTCGGATAAAACGTCCCATCTACGGCACTAACCTATTATTCTCTATACTCCATGAATATTTATTTTATTAACCCATTTGTGCCCACGATCCCATATATGGCACATAGGCAAACAGTGTAGACTCTGATCAGACGCCGCATGATGCGGCGTCTGATCAGAGTCTACACTGTTTGCTTATAGGAAATTCAATAAAAGATGAGACGCCGAGTACCTGTTTGACAATCAGTAACTTTATTAGCCCTTATCCTGCCAAAACGTGACTGGGATCACTTTTGGAGAAAAAAATTGGATCCAGATTCAAGTTGTTACCTAGACACTCGCTTCTTCTTAACAAATTCCCTCACAGGCTATTTTAGACCCAACCTCTTTACACAAATCTACCGAAAAGAAGCATTAATTATAGAAAGGGAAACATTTAGAAGTGTGTAGTTTTGAAACCATTGTGATAAATAAAGCAATGGTTTCAAAAAGTGAATATTACAGAGGCATCAGAAGGTGTCAATATGGAGGAATGGGCTAAATGCCGTAACGAATCGGAGATAAATAAAACATACAACATAATATCTGAATATGAGCAGACAAAAAATGTATAGCAGTATACTAGTTAAACATACATAATTTGTACTGCAGGTTAAAGGTTCTGCTATAGATGTACATCCGAAATTATTTTCTCAAACCAAGTTACATGTTGAAATGTTACGTTTGTTAAAGAAGAGTAAATAGCATCTGTTATAAATGCAAGAAAATTATCTGCTAAAACCTTCTCATTCTGAAAAGAAATGTCCACCAACTCTCTGATTTGCTGCAATATTCACCTGCCATCAGGTTCGTCAAGCTTTTAAGGAACTACTTGATATACTATCAAACACATTGGATGGTGATGAATGCTTCATCTGGATACAAGCTGTTTGCAAATACCAGTCAAATTGTGATTACCACGGAGAAGGTTATAGTGCCATTTCAATTTGTGTGCTTGAAACTTAATTCGATATCACTCTTCGGTATATTATCCGGCAATATATATCATTACCTGAACGTAAATCTCTTATAAAGTATATATTTACTTGTATTACTGTGGTGTAGTGCAGACTCTGAGAAAATGAGAGGTAATCCAATTTGTACAGAGACGTATATGCAGTTTAACGCATCTCATTCATATCAAACCTCAAGTTTGGAATGGTATTCCAAAGGGAAGTAAATTGAGATACAAACTTCAATTTAAAGAGATTGATGAGCTTTAAGTTGTTCCTTGTCGATTATGCATGTAAGAAAAAATGACATCGTGAATATTGTTTTTGCTGAGTTGGCATATGTATACAGGCTATTTTGGTATTAGTAAAAGCGTTAGAATTTATATATTTCCATAAGCTTATTATCTTATGTCCAGTAAAAAAGTAGGTATTATCAGAAATGTGTGAAAATATATTCACTATGCTATGTTAAAACGCACAGAATGCATATAAAATGTTGCTTCTTATTTTTTTTTATGTATTTGCATTACTATTTATATATCAGATTGTGTTTGAATCAGTATTTATAAGCTCAATCAATGTTAATTATTTCATTACATTGATATATGTACAGTAAATCCTCTCTATAACGGCCACTAAATTACATCAAGTATTTTATGCTAAATGCAGGTGGCTGCTTAAAGCAAGGTGAAAGTAAAACAGGACGCTGCTATAGGAGAGTTCTGTTTTAATTTCACTTTGCTTTAAGCAGTCACCTGCCATAAAAACCAACTAATTAACACAACTTAGTGGCAGTTATAGAGAAGTTTTACTGTATTATCGTTATGCATTTACAAGTTTTTTATTGTATTATTTACTTGGCTAAAAGTATTGTATATGCTGATATTGCCGATCAAATTTGAATTGAAACAGGAAATTCCATTAGCAAACAAAACATACACTGAGCAGACGTCTGATATGGGTTTACTCTGTTTGCGGAGGTATAGGAAACGTTAATATGAATGAAAGTGTTAATGTATTTTTTCTACAAAAGTACGAACCGGCTTTTAATATTTTATTCAAACTATTTTTTTCAACTGCATACATTCTTAAAAACTGCATGTATTCTGTTGCATATCCTTAAGCAGACACACCTGATATATAAGGTCATATTCCATCTTATTTTTTCGTTTTATAGTTCTAGGATAATTGCCTTTGAATGTGCTCCGCCATAGACGCAATTGTTCCGGTGGTCAGTTTTGCTATTGCCTTTAGGTAATGATTGTAAAACAATCTCCAAAGCCAGCCATTTAACCCTTTAGCTGCTACGTATTTGTAATCTGCACAATTTGTCTTCTGCTACCATTTTTGCAATGTTCTGCCTTTTTCTATCATAAACGCGATCGAAGTATCAAACTTTATCAAACAGGGATCGTCGTGAGCAGCCGATCGTCTCTTATGTATTGAATTCGTTTTGTATAAATGATCAGGTTCGTCTTCTACAAGGACAGAGTTAAATAAAATGTGCACTTTAGTTTTGAGACGGAATACACCATTTCTCCCATTTTGCGAAAGACGAATACTAGATTTAATGATCTCCTTGTCTCTAATCAGCAATGCGTACTCTTAGGCGATTCTTGATGTAATATTTTCGCTGTTAAATGTTCGTCTGCAAATGTCGTCTGTTGATTTTCTTCGTTTTTGTTGATGATAGGACCAAACAGTTTTGATCCTGAGGAGACACTGAGTTACTCGGTGTCTCATCCGGGTCCATGCTTATAAAGCTTTTTAGTTGAGTCTGAGTTCGTTCTCAAGCTTTTGATTAGTCAGATTTGAGTTCTCAAGCTTTTGATTGGTCAGATTTGAGCCTTTGGCTCAAATCTGACCAATCAAAAACTTGAGAACGAAATCAGACTCAACTAAAAGTTTTATAAGCATTGACCCTGATCAAAGATACGACATAGGCAGCGAATAAGTTAATCGAACATTCTTGGCAGTTTGATAAAACTACTGCTACACTAAATGTCTAAAAATATTTCTAACAATCATCCCAAAGGAAAGACCTGGGTCCGTATTCATAAAGCTCCTAACGAGAAACTTAAGAAAATTCCTTAGTTTCTTGAATATTCCCGAGTCTTATAAAATCAATACAAGTAAAACTATTTCAGAAAAATAAAGTTGTATATCAAATATATATTTAACTAAACATTCTAGAAGTCATTGAATCAACAATTTTGCTACAGATGTAGACAGAAATGTTTTCCTTAAGCTGTCCTAAGGTTAAGATATAATATATATAAGGTTAGGAGCTTTATGAATATGAGCCCAGAACAGCATGACCGATTCCATTGTACATACTATATGAAACGTTTCCATATTCACTCTCTACTTGGTCTACATTCTGTTATTTTGTCCATCTGTGACTACATATAGTTAACCCTTTACCCTGTGAACATTTTGTTTGAAATATTATACCAGGAAAATATATTAATTGAATTTGACTAATCGCATAATGACCGTTGGACATTTTTATCATAACAGACTATGTATACTCATATCTATATTATTTCATAGGCAAACAAGCTGACCAAGGTAAGACGGTTACTACAGGAGCCGTCTGGTCTGGGTGTATTCTGTTTGCAGGGCGTGAAAGAGCATTTATATGAAGTAACGGGTTAAAACACTGATTTGTTCATACATACAAGATACAAGAAGCTTTATCTAGAGTCGATTATGTAAAACATAATAACATTAGCTTTATAGCTATTTTCTGACCACTGTGGGTGTCAAAACGTTCGCTATGAGTGAACATATGCCAATGAAAGGAAAGTTGGCATTGCTATTTGAATTACCTTCATGACGAATATATAACTAAGATACACTTTGTTTGTCATCCTACTGAAATCTATATCTGAAAAAAAATACCCACTTCAATCCAGATGTTAAATTTAGTGTAAATATTGGCCTTGGAAACAGATGGCAGCTTCATGTACAAGTCGTCCAGAAAGCTTTCTGCATGACTTCCATCCTGCATTAAGCAGTCATATGCTTAAAAGTAAAATTATTCTCTACTAGAATGCCTGTTTAGCGGGGTTTTACTGTATAAAAGGCAATAATTTGGCAATGTATCTTTTCTAGTTATTTTAGCATACTACCATGGTCAGATTGAAATATGTTTAAGAACATTAAAGTATATAAGACACGGTGTATAAACCTGTACCGGTTATTTGAGCTCTGTACCGGTTACTTTTAGCGTCGAAGCGAGAAATGTCAAAATGGCGGACGTGTGCGAATGATAACGGAGGAGTGAATTGCACTTTACAGACCTTCAGACGATGTTTTCAATGTAACACACATGGCATGCTCATTCACGAAAATTCCGAGTGTTTAAATTGCAACGTAGGGAATAGGTTTGGTGAAATAATCGTGTTAAATATTCTCGGATGTTGACGAAGGCTCACCTTCTTTTCGATAGCATTGTCATAAAGATCCTGTGCTTTACATTCTAAATGATAGTTTCGTCGTCTCAAACTGCACATATTATTCCGAAAATATATTTTGTAACTGCAGATAAGATTCTAAATATGAAGGCCTGCTTTATATGCTCAGACAGACGTAAACAATTTACCGAAAAGTGTACGGTCAGCTCAAGACAAAATGTATGGTCAACTGTGCGAGCGAATGAAATTGTCTGTACGGTCAGGTCATAATTTCAAGAGCTTTTCTTTTGCAGTGAAACCACATATAGCTGCTATAACTGCGACCAAGTATTTAAAATATTCGCCGAAGTAGTCAACCACAGTGCCAAGAACCATAAAAACAGAAACTCTTAAGGTCAAAACATAACAAGAGCAAACAGTACACAAAAGACATCTCGATTGTCCCGTCTAAAGTAGAGAAAGAAACCAAAATAGTGATTCCAACAACCAAACATTAACAGTAAAAGTTTCTAGATCAACATCTCCAAGCTCGGTAAAATCCAATAAAAGGATAAAGCTCTACTCACTCCCAAAATATTAGAATTCAAATCTACAGAAGAAAATAACGACAGTGATGATGCTGAAGAAGAGGACGATTTCGATACATCGTTTGCAAACATTTCGTTGCATGATCCACTGGCAAACTACTCGGACTAGGAAAAAGAATGTACATGAGAAGCAAACAGGGACAGCGATACGATTGAAAAAAACTAATCAATTTGTTGCCAATGCTATATTAAATTTACGAGTTGGTTGCAAACGGCAAGATGCCTTTGACAAATATTGCTATTTCTTGACGTTGTCGAGTGGTACTCGCTTGGAGATACAAGAATAATGCGGTATTCAGAAAATATCAAGTTGTACTGAAACTGTTCAAAGGTAACTTTCTCCGGTTCATGTCAGGAATGAAAAATATAGGACAGTGTGTTGAAAACAAGTGTTTTGTCATTTATTGTCATTTATCAATTTTGCAGTACCTAACAGAACTTGTCTTAATTATATCCTATTATTACAATCAAAATGTGTGACACAACTGAAGGAGGAAAACGCTGCCTATAAGGTTGTGGCACAGTTTTCAATATCCTACACAACACAAAACAAACGTGTTGATTTAATGTGTGGCGTAATCAGACTGGATGCTGCAGAGATGGTTGGGATTGACATGCGCGGATCTAAAGACTGGTGTGGTGTCCGATCCTCCTGTAGTGGTTTGACCACCCCACTTTTAAAACTGATTTGAATTTGACATACACACAGGAATAGCGCATGTCTACAAATTAAAAAATGACACAAACCGTATGCAATTTGCGGAAACATTCTTGAATACCTTTATAAATGCTGACCACACTACGGACCGTATGACCCTAACCCTTAGCCTGCTATGGAAATGAAGTCTACTTGAACTCCAATCTGTCACAGTTTTCACTAGCTTCCGTTTCGATGCTATTGACAGAGTGTCAAACAGCTTGGATCCTGATGAGACACCGTGTTACTGGGCGTCTCATCGGGGTCCAAGCTGTTTGCAAATGCCCGTTAGGTCGTGCCAGTTACATCGCACTTAGTAGGCAAAGGGTTGTCTAGCAGTTCAAAATGACATGAAATAGAAATCGATTATGAAACAGGCCTGTTTTTATCCAAATTAAATCAACAACAACAATTAGGTCTCCTTACTTCATAATAACATCATTAACTCATTATCTTCAAGAATATTGAACCGAAATCGGTCAACCCATATAGTCTTAGGTCTCCTTACTTCATAATAACATCATTAGCTCATTATCTTCAAGAATATTGAACCGAAATCGGTCAACCCATATAGACCAAAGAACGTTTATGTACACGGTTGTTGCCGTTTTCGATATGTCGTTCTTTCTTATGCGTGCTGTAAGACAACATTCTTCTGGAACCTGGTTAAACGCATAGTTACTCGGGGTGTCATATGGTTCAAAACTGTTTGCAAATGAAAGCAAATATGCGCCGCTAGGACATAAAGAGTTAAGGAACCTTTTTTCAATTCGGAGCACATAGTGATTAAGTTCTTATTTTGAGCTGACTGTACACACATGTTCGAAGCTGATTTTACAGTGTAAGCCGTGTACTGAAACAGCTGACTGTACAGAACAGCACCTATTTGCCGATTCAAACTGCATAACACTTCAATAATGCTTCAAAAATTCAAACAGCTTCTCATATAAACAAACTAAATTTTCGACAGGTTTTCTATAGATTGTAACATAAGTGAATAAAACGAAGTTAATACTAGTTATAAGTCTTCCATGTGATGTCATATGATTTTGAAATATTTTATAGGTCAAAGTAAAGTCATGATTATGAAAGTTTGTTATTTTTTCATTATTGCCATCGACCTCTTTTTGATGGCCGCTTAACCTTTTCCTCCATAGGCTATTTTTAGACCCAACCTCTTTGAATGAATCTACCCAAAAGGAGCATTTACTAGAGAAAAGTAAAATTTTAGAATTTTGTAGGTTGAAACCATTGTGATAAATAGAGCATTTGCTCCTATAGGAGCAAATGCTCTATTTATCACAATGGTTTCAAGAAGTGGTTATTACAGAGACGTAGAAAGGCGTATTTATGGAGGAAAGGGGTAATACGTGCTCTACTATATACACGTTGTTTGTTTTCATTAAGTGGTTGATTCAGAGAGGTGCTTACTTTGTCTTGTCTGATTCTACAATATTTGTTTCTCGTTAGGATCGACAATTTGTCCACTACCGCTGCAAACAGGTTATACTATTAGAAACTAGTCCCAACCCAATCACCTCCCACATTTACAAATTTCGACTTGTGCCTTATCTTGAGGTTAACCTTCTCCATGATAGAGGCGGTACATGGTAGAAACGCCGTATACCGCCTTTGAAAACGGAGGAGACCCAGCAATGATCCCGTAATGATGTTCTAGTTGTAATGGGTGTGTTCGATTTGTGTACGAAATAATACAGAACTTATTCTACAGTTTCCGACATGGTCAAAACTTCATTTGTTCATATGGCATTATAAAACATTATCTAATTAATATTCATGACGTAATTATTTTTACCTGAATATTCATAAAGTTTATTTATGACCATGTGAGAAAACAGAATGACAAAAACCGAGTTGTGATTATTTGGCCGATAAAAGGCCATGTATTCTGTATTTTTGTAAAAAGAAAATAAAACATTTACCAAATGAAAATAAAACTGATGAAATCCAATAAGGATCAATGTGAGGGTTCAATCGAAACCGCCACATAAACACAACGTAGTTTCTAAAGGTAATACAGAATCTGACTAAATACAAATATACTAAACTACAGTAAAGTAAACTAAAAGTCTCCAAATTGAGGCGGAGTCTGGGGAAGGTGGTGGGAAAATGTTTTTTTCAAATGGTGTTAAGATCGAAAGGTTATGATAAAACAAAGGCTAAATTGCGGACTAAATATACGCCGGCTGAAACAGTGTGCGGCCATGATTCGGATGCGGTCTGTGTTTATCTCGTATAGTCATAAAATGCGCTGATGCTAAAGCATAGCTTCCCTTTATGACCATGTCAGAAAACAGAATGACAAAAACCGAGTTGTGATTATTTGGCCGATAAAAGGCCATGTATTCTGTATTTTTCTAAAAAGAATATGAAACATTTACCAAATGAAAATAAAACTGATGAAATCCAATAAGGATCAATGTGAGAGTTCAATCGAAACCGCCATAAGATAGTGGTTGCTTAGCAAACACTTGCTCCCCACATTGAACAAAGAGGGGAAAATTTGGAAAGTAAGACTGAGAAATGTTAAATACTCGAGACTCCTAGCTTGAGACATATATATGGTTTATGGTTAACTCGCATAAAACATAATTTTAAATAATGTTAAAGTTGCACAACTCCACTTAAGACAGGGCAGACAACTCAGTATCAAAGGAAAGTACAAAAATGAGTCATGCAGGAAACACCACATACAGAACAAACAGTCGCCCGAACAAATTAACATTATAACAGTATCTGACATTGAGCAAAATGTATGACTGGTTAATCATAAAGGAAATAACGAATAAGTTATTGCCCTGGCATCATGAGTTATGACTACAGAAGTTAAAAAAAATCGTATGAAGAGCATCGAAAATGCAATAATAGATATGTCCATAACATGGAATGTCTCAGAACAAAAAAGAAAGTCAATACCAGTGCATATATGTGAAAGGATTTGTAAAGTGGGCTACACGTGAAGTAATTTTGCCCTCAAAATAGCCATGAACACGCAAAACGTGTTTCAGAATGCACTCTTTTAGAAAGGAACCCCACTTTGTTGAGAACAAATACAGCTTTTAAACATCTCATTTACATGTGACTCATACATTATGCTTACACACCGTGTGTATACAACTAAGAAGTCCCTATGTAGAAATTAAAGCAACTACTAGCTTAGCATAAGATTCATAACGCTGAGAAGTAAATACAAGTCTTTTCTATATAACACACATTTAAACAGCCATCCTGTTATAACAACAGTCTGTATGTAAAGAAATATCATTTGGCTCATAACAGTTGTTACATTTATGAATTTGCAAAGATGCTTGGCTTTTACCCTTTGCAGTGACTTTACTTGCTAATAAATTTAACTGATAGGTCACGTAAATAAACAATGGTGTATTCCTTGGTACAATTGCGAATTGTAAATACTTTATAGCATAATCTGATACCTAAAACACGTAGTTTTGTTGAAACGTTCAATATATCCTATCATAAAAAGAAGGTTCATTCATATCTATGTTTAAAAACAAATAGATAATACACAGCCAGAATAATACCGCTTTAAACAGCAAATACAAACCAAGTCCTGTTGCCAAAACAACACATATTTTGCAGCGCATAAATTGCCTTTCATAGCATTACAACAAGCCCAAGCATGTAGTAATACTGAATCAACATATGTGTTGCCCAGCTACCTGACATAGCCTTTAACAGACATTAATACTATTAAAGTCAGAAAGTTTAGTCCTTCCATATACAATGTGTTTTCTGGCACCGATATATACTACAGGCCCAAGCAAGTAGCAAATTGAGTGCACTGGATGCCGAAACAAATTTAGAGTTGCTGTTGTTTTACCAATAAAATGTTATTAATTTATGAATGATAAATATCCTCATATTCAATGAGTAATGCGTCAAATGAATATGTTCATTCATATGTTTTGAAAAAAATATAGATAATAGATTATACACAGCCAGAATAATAACACTTTAAACAGCAAATGCAAACCAAGCTCTGCTGCCAAACAACACATATCTTGCTGCACATAAATTGCCTTCCATAGCATTACAACGAGCCCAAGCACGTAGCAATACCGAATCAACATATGTGTTGTCCAGCTACCTGACATAACCTTTAACATACATTACTATCATGTATAGAAAAAATACATAGTTAGAAAGTTTAGTCCTTCCATATTGTATATACAATGTGTTTTATGGCACCGATATATACTACAGGCCCAAACAAGTAGCAAAATGAGTGCACTGGATCCCGAAACAAATTTAGAGTTGATATTGTGTTACCAATAAAATGTTATTCATTTATGAATGATAAATACCCTCATATTCAGTTAGTAATGCATCAAATGAATATGTCCATTCATATCTATGTTTCAAAAATAAAATAGATTATATATTATACACAGCCAGAATAATAACACTTTAAACAGCAAATGCAAAAGCAAACCCTGCTGCCAAAACAACACATATTTTGCAGCGTATAAATTGCCTTTCATAGCATTACAACAAGCCCAAGCATGTAGTAATACTGAATCAACATATGTGTTGCCAAGCTATCTGGCACAACCTTTACCAGAACGTTTAGTCCTTCCTTATTGTATACAATGTGTTTTCTGGCACCGATATATACTACTGGCCCAATCAAGAGCAATATTAGTGCACTGGATGCCGAAACAAATTTCTGTTGTTTTACCATTAAAATGTTATTCATTTATCAATGATAAATATCTTCATATTCAATGAGTAATGCATCAACTGAATATGCTGAGGTTTACCAACCCATCTAAGTAAGCTATGCTGATCTGTAACAAACAATATAAAATACATAAAACATGCACACATCCTTTAACAACAAGCAACAACAAACTGGGGTGCTTTTACACAGTGAGATGGGGACTACAGTCACAAGCCCAAGCATGAAACTGGCAATTGTTGGTGTGAAGAATGAATTCACAGTTCACTGTTTCGTATGTATTTGCAGAAAACTTTATTCCAGTGCCGGAGCAATCTAATTCTTGCATTACGGAAGTAGCTTTGCCTATCCTAAAGCTATGCGATTCATAACAAGAATTGGCTAAGCCACATAATTTTAAGGAAGATTGAAGTTATTTATCGAACATGTTCCTTGGCGCTGGCCGACCTGATGGTAGCGCAAATAGTGGGCCTTCGTTTGTTTTCCTTAATTGAATATATTCTTGTAACGCCTGAACAGGAGAGATAGATGTGTTACTCATCCTGCTTAGGACCCACAAGAACAGAGCGGAAATCTCTATGAATTCATCGGCCCATTTTTTCTTTGATCTTGAGAAATGGAGTGGGACTGCCTTTCAAGACTGAAATGACAATGGAATTTTGCACCCAGTGATGTTGTTACCTACAACACTTAATAAGTTGTGATCGACACAGTTAGTTCCCAGCGTTGTTTGCGGTGGCTGAACGCATATAGCATGATCTGCTGCCTGCCTCCCTGTAACATCTTGCTGAGTTCCACCACGTTAACCGTCAGCTGGCAGAACTTGACCAGTGCCAAACTTCAAAAGCTCTGAACATGCATATATGCGGCATGATTGCCACAAAACAACACAAAAATAATATAAAGAAGTCTGCGCTAACGCATAAATGCTCGCAGAATATATAAACCAAATTTATCAACTTGGCCAGCGCTAAAGCTGAAAAAGCTCGCAGATATTTATGTTTGAAAGTACAAATTATATTTGAAAGTACATGTAAGCGGCATGACCGCCACAAATAAAATATTAAAATAGAAATAAGCATGCCTGCACTTATATGAATATATAATCCAAATTACACAACTTGACCTGTGCTAAAGCTCAAAAGCTCACAGATCTTTATATTTAAAAATGCATATATGTGTCATGGCATTAGGAAATAAAGCAAAACAATAAAAATAAATAGGTCTGCGCTAAAGCATTATTGCTCGCAGAAATATAATAATAATCCAGATTTCTCAACTGGCCTGCGCTAAAGCTCAAAAGGCTCGCAGAAATATATATTTTGAAAATACATATATGCAGCATGACTGGTACAAATAAAACAAAATAATAGACATAAATAAGTATGGGCTTACATATAATCCAGATTACACAAATTGACATGTGCAAAAGCTCAAAAGCTCACAGCTATTTATATTTAAAAAATACATGTATGTGTCATGGCTTCCACAAATACAACAATAATAAAACTAAATAAGTCTGCGCTAAAGCATTATTGCTCGTAGGATATAATAATAATCCAGATTTCTCAACTGGCCTGCGCTAAAGCTCAAAAGGCTCGCAGAAATATATATTTTGAAAATACATATATGCAGCATGACTGCCACAAATAAAACAAAATAATAAAAATAAATAGGTCTGCGCTAAAGCATTATTGCTCGCAGAATATATAATCCAGATTACACAACTTAACCTGTGCTATAGCTATACATTGTATATATATATATTTTTCCCTCCAATATTGAAGATTATTCACACAGAAACACACATGCAAACACATTAAAACATACTACACACAGATACACGAAAGTATAGAAAGTAAACGATGACAAACAATTGCATACCAATACAAATGCATCAATAAGTAATACTACTACTAATAATGATTATGATGATAATAATAGCATTAATTTGAACAAAGTTGCATAATTTACCATAGTTTGTAAGCACAACACAACCAAGACATTACTTTGCTAAGAACAAGTTACCTTAGAACATATAATGTGAATAAATAAGTCTGCGCTAAAGCATTATTGCTCGCAGAATATAATAATAATCCAAATTTCTCAACTGGCCTGCGCTAAAGCTCAAAAGGCTCGCAGAAATATATATTTTGAAAGTACATATATGCAACGTGACTGCCACAAATAAAACAAAATAATAAAAATAAACAAGTCTGCGCTAAAGCATTATTGCTCGCAAAATATAATAATCCAAATTTCTCAACTTGCCTGCGTTAAAGCTCCAATAGCTCGCAAAAAATTATATTTTCAAAACACATATATGCAGCATGACTGCCACAAATAAAACAAAAATAGTAAAAATAAGTCAGTCTGCGCTAACGCATAAGCGCCCGCAGAATGTATAATCCTTTTTTTTCAACATTTAAGCTCAACACTCGCAGGAATTTATATTTGAAAATACATGTATGCGGCATGACTGTCACAAATAAATTCCCAAATAAATTTCATGAACCAAGATCTTTCGGACTAGTGCGAAATCGGGATATAATATATTTAAAGAGCCAATTCAGAACAGACACACACATAACTCTGACATGTGTTGCAGTGGAACAAATATAACTAGTGCTGATCTAGATAGTGTCACAATTCCGGGGCGTATGTGTCTAGTTACGAAATACCAGAGGTACGGTCCAAGAGCTCGTGCTGGGGAGTGACGTTATATACATACGTCACATTCTATTGTACTCGTTTATATTAAGAGTAACGAACGACAACTATGTGCGGAGATTGCCTACGTCACTCATCGTCAGCATCTAAATCTATATCAATATGCACTTTATAGTTTATAACAATAAAATCTGCTTGCAGATATCAAGAGATGACTTTGTAATGTTGGTTTCACTTTACCAAAAGCTCTGTAGTCTTTACTTTATTAATCATAGAGTGGTCTTCCCGTCTTTCGAAATCAATGTTTAGCATAGTTGAAGGAAAAATAGACTCTAATTATCTGTTTATGACGCATGTTTCATTCATAAGCTACGAAGGTGTTGTTTACAAACAAAGCATCGGTACACATGAAAAATAATGATGTAGTGAGCACTTGTGCATGCACAAAAGCACAAAACATTGAACGTTTCGAAAGCAGGTGGAGATCGACTTCGAGAGTAGGTGCGTCGACATTAGTTATGAATATATAGAGATCTATAAATACTAGGAAAGGGTTAAATTTAATACCCCAAATATCATTGATATTAAGTCATTGAACCATAAATAAAATTCTCCGGAAAGCCGATAAATGTTTCCAGAAACAGAAAACATTGAACCTGGGGGTCTGGTTACAATTTACCAGCAAAATAATACTCATCTGTGATCTAAATATCCGATAGCTTGTGAAGGCCCTGTACAGCAGTAATGATAGCACATCTTATGGATCGGCGTAACCTTTGTTGACCACAAGCGGTTTAGCGTTGAAAATCCGCCAATGTTTCCAAACGTTTACCCCTTCATTAATTTGTTGCTGTCGCGTTTCATAACTTCCTGGCAATAACGTTATCTTATCTCTTACAACCAACTCACAAACCATTACGCTAGTAGAAGTCATTTTGTATTGTGTCTTCAGCAGCACTGCTATCTCTTCCAATGTACTAGCCTAGCAATGATCAGACAATCTGTTTGAAAGTCAGTGTCAGTTTCACCCATTTGCATCACAACTGACGGTTTATAGAGTTGTAGAAACTCGCCAAAAGTATCATCAAAATGTTGCTTAAATGAATGAATGTCACCACGAGACACACCACCTGTGCAGATCTTGAATCCACCACAACCCGCATGGACAACGGCGCATTGTATGAGGTCGAAATACTGAGGGGTCGCGTGGTCCAACGTCAAACGGCGACCAAACGGCAAATTTAACTATGACCGATAAGACGATAACCACAACATAAAGTTCTATGTTCGCCATTTACCACATCGAATCTAAACTTATATTCATAAATATTCATAAAGTTTATTTATTATTATTATTATTATTATACCACATTTATATAGCGCTCTTTTCACACAGGATATGTGCGTTCAAAAGCACATGAATAATTTGCATGTACAAAACTGAGTAGGCTATATATAATGCTTACAGAATATTTAAAACAAATGAATGTTAACCCATTTGCACCCAGTGGATTCTTCCATGTTAATATATTGGATTAGTCCATTTCTTTATCTAAGGGATGCCTGGCTTAAATTTTCAATGTCGTTTTGTTTTGAAATTCCTATCAGCAAATAGTGTAAACTCTGATCAGACGCCGCATTATGCGGTGTCTGATCAAAGTCAAAACTGTTTGCCTACACCCCATATATGGGATCGTGAGAGCAAATGGGTTCAGATAGAGATATCGATAAAAAATATTAGAAATGGGACTAATTCAGAAATAATAGATTACCATTGTTTTCTGTAATAAAACTGACGCATATCTACGAAAGTGTATTAGACCGAATTAACTTCACACCTACAAATGTATTATACGTGCTGACGAAGCAAGTTCAATCTATTTCCGATTCGTTCAAGGTTTTCAGAAACAACTAAACAAGTGTCAAGAAGCTTGGATCCTGGTGGTTCCAAACTGTTTACAAGAACAGTAGAACCCCTATAATGCGACCACTTAATGAATAAACATGGGTGTCTTTATAAGCAGATGGTTGCTTAATGCAGGACAAAAGTAATGCAGAAAACTCCTTTGGGAGCTACTTTTGTCCTGCATTAAGCTTCTACATGCATCTAGCACCCAGAATTATACCTCTTTATGTGGTTGGATTAAAAATTAGCGGGGTTTTACTGTACAAGTCAGCATGCGGTTAGCATTGTTAGAGCTAATGAAGATATAATTGTATTGTGTTATTTATTGGGAGGCTGCAGTCCCGTAGTTTAAGATTGCAGCTTGATTGTTATTAAATGAATTGTAAATTCTTAAATTTTATGCATGCAGAAATGCTGTTCTGTCTCTATCTATTTTAGACTTTTCAACGCAGGACATACATGTAGTGTCATTTGATAACAGAGTAGATCAAGATCAGAGGGCTCCCTTGGGAGCCCTCTGGTCAGGATCTGCACTGTTGCGTTCAAAATCCTTCAGCAAGTTATAGCCTTTCATACTGGAAAGTATTCAAACGCTGATGGACTATTCCATTCGGATAATTCGGGGTTAAAAAGGTTAATATCTGTTAAATTATACTGGTTGTGTGGAGTTTAATAACACTAAATTGCTTTTAGTAGGAGCAAATTATTTAACAACATTTATTTACAATTTGTATCAAATAGAACCACCGCTAAATTGGTTTCTTGTAAACGTGTAATAGACGTATAGTCCTGGCCCTGCACTCACGAAAAATCTCAAGCATTGCCTCAGCTGAGCATGTCATTTCAATATCGTGTCAACACTAGAAAAAAATGCATGTCATGTTTTAACATTAAATACATGTTTATTGTTTACTAAATTAATAGCCTGTTTGGCAATTGTTTTGATAATGCTAAATATAGTTCTGCAATAATGAACATTGATTTGAGTCCTTTCAATGAGTATCTATCAAAGTACAGTTCTGCGAAAGATCTTTGTAGTTATTCGTATTATGTACAAACATTCTTTGACCTGTGTGAATAATTCGGAAAAGGTTACAGCGGTGGGGCTAGTCTTTTCATATTGCATTAAAACAACTTCCTTATCCCGAATGAAACTTCTGGCAATTTTAAATTGAAAATAAGCAAAACTGTTCCTTGTGTCCACACCTTCTATTGCGACGGTTTATTTACATAGTACATGTACGACACATCGTATTTTCCCATAAATTAAGACCAATACCGTGTCTCATGTATGCTAGATATTTATATGCTTTGGCAGAAATGTTATTTTCACGTATCCTATAAACTTAGGCGATCGCCAGCATTATTTCTTGCTTTATGTTATCATTCATAGTGCAATACATATATATATTTATGCTTTTTTGTTTTTTTTGATTTTCTTTAGTGAACTTGTGACTACACTTCTTTTTATAAATGTTATATCTAAATTAATTTTTGTTTCTAAATTCAAGTAAATGTATAAGTCATCCAGGAAACACCACATACAAAAACACACAGTCGCCCGAACAGCACCACGACAAAAAAGAACAGCAACTGTATATGCCCATCAAAACTGTTGTGTACGAACTAATACAGAACTGATTCTACAGTCTCCGACATGGCCAAAACGTCATCTGTTCATATGGCATTATAAAACACACACACACGCACGCACGCACGCACGCACGCACGCACGAGCGCGCATACACAAACACACGAGACGAAAACATCAAACACAAACAAAAGCACAAGCACAAAGGCACAAAGACACCCAAAAAGCATAAAACAAGGGCGACAAAGAGAGTGCCGCCCTAGAACGGTCAGTGGCAAAACCACCACTGGGGTTTAAACAGGTTCACGGACGTCCTAACCTCACACTTATCTCAAAGTTAAACAAAAGGCAAGCAGTAAAAGACACACACAAAACGCAACCAACACCAACAGAAGACAAGCGACACATCCACACAACCACACACACACTCGCGCGCACGCACACACAAACGCACGAGACGAAAGCATCAAACACAAACAAAAGCACAAGCACAGAGGCACAAAGACACCCAACAAGCATAAAGCAAGGGCGACAAAGAGAGTGCCGCCCTGGAACGGTCAGTGGCGAAACCACCACTCGGAGTTTAAACCGGTTCACGGACGTCCTAACCTCACACTTAACGTATCCCCGCCAAACAAAGAAGACGGTAAACACAGGGCAATATGTATAACATAGCATTACAACAACTGTGAAAGTCCGTCACATATGTATTCAATGAATTTGCTCAAGTCAGAGCAACGGCAGGGAAGAAGTTAAACATTAACCATAATTTTCAATTTTATTCAATTTTTGACATGTTTTGGACTTAGTTCTTTTGGCCACAAATCACCAGATTAAAGTTTTTTGGACGGGTTGTTTCAAAACTTAATATTTGTGCTAGGATGCTGAATTTTTGTATGGATGTTCATTTGGGGTCACATATTATTGTTATGAAAGTACAAAAATGAGTCATGCAGGAAACACCACATACAGAACAAACACTCGCCCAAACAGCAACACAAGGAAACAGCAAATGTACATAACTAGAAAAAACAATAAGAGACGCACAAAGACAAAACAAACATACAATAGGAGGAAGATGGAAGTACCGCCTTGGAGCGGTCAGTGACAAAAGTCACTGTGGGGTTAAACCGGTTTATGGGCGCCTAACCTCACTCTTATTCCATCCCCACCCTAAAAGACAAACAGTGTAAATAAACGTATCCCCTCTCCGACTAATCTACAACAACCGCGACGGCAAATACAATGGTAAAGTGCATGTATAACGAAAAAACATTTAATTGAACATACTGTATCCACCTATCGCTAGTGTACTCAATGATTGAGCTGCAAACAGAGTAACTGTAGAAAAGTAATAAAGGATACGACAAAAATGAAATAGTACAGATATCCGACGTTCTCCTTCCATTTCTGGATTTAAGAGGTCGCCTTCATAGAGTACTAAACCTTTCTTGTCGGCGTACATGCAAAGAGGCCAGCGTGATTGCCAACTGTAAAAGGGTTCACAACCAAACATGCAGTATGTTGTAGTACTACAGGATCATATCCCTTTTTAATGAATTGTTTAACACATTTGATGAACAAATTGAGAAAATGGGTATGTCCAATAATTTTACGAAGTTTGTAAATCACATCACCATAACATTCAGGATGTGAAATACCGTGTCGCAGAAGCTCCTTGAGATTACATTGGTACTTGCCAATAAACGAGAGATTTCGATAGTAAAATTTAGAGAAAGTTTTTCTTAGTTTATGGTATCTATATCCTTGCTTAAGCAGTTTTTCAGTTAAAATGAGATTTCGACTGTTAAAATCGTCAATAGATGAACAAGCTCTAGCAAAACGAATAAGTTGAGATATATAAACCCCGTAAGATGGAGCCCGGGGAACATCCCCGTCAAGATGAGGAAAATTTACAATATTAAAATCAAAATCATCTCTTTTGTCATATATTTTAGAAGAAATCATTCCATTATTAATTTTAAGGTCTAGATCAAGAAACGCTGCATAATTGTCGGACGGGTTAGCTTTATTCAATTTGAGTTCTTTAGGATAAATTGTAGGAATCAGAGCATCAAAGAAAGGGTTATCTAAGTTAAAAATATCATCCAAATATCGACAAGTTTCATTGAAGGCTTTTATAACTTCTTCTTGTGATTGAGGATTCAAACGCAACATGAAATCTCTCTCATAGCAGTACAAAAACAAATCTGCGACAAGTGGTGCACAATTCGTACCCATAGGAATACCAATTACCTGACGGTATAAAGCATTCCCATAACGTACAAATATGTTATCCAAAAGAAAGGTAAGTGCTTCGCAAACTTCTGAGCAAGTCCAATTGGTGTAATATTTCATTTGCTCGTCAGTAAAGAAAGCTTTTTCAGCATTACATGCCAAGAATGATGTTTTTCCCGTGCAAATACTTTCTGGATTAAGTTAGTAAGCTTATCCTTAATTAAAATATGAGGAAGAGTTGTGTACAGAGTAGAAAAATCGTACGTGCTTACAGTGGATGCAAGATACCTTTTGTTCTTAAGTTTGTTTAAGACTTCTGAAGAGTTCTTAATAGACCAGAAGAGATTTATTCCAGAATTTTCATAAGTCTTATCACAGTAGAATTTTACATGTTCCTTTACCTTCGTTAAACAAGAAGTCAAAAGTATAGACAATTTAGTAGTTGTACATGAACTAGAATTTGCAATGAAACGCGCTTTATATGGTTTTTTATGTAGTTTTGGTAACCAATACATTGTAGGAAGTTTATGTTGTGTAATTTTAATATCGGTTCCAAATTGTTCACACTTTTTGACATGGTCTGAAATGATGGTCTTTTCGTCAGTGGTAACTGAAATGTATGACTTGGTATTAATAATTTCCTGCTTCAAGACATCGATATAATGTAATCGTCAAATAATAATCACATTATTCGATGCCTTATCAGCAGGAACAAAAACGTATTTTGAATGGAAATCCTGTAAACCCTTTTTAAGATGTCTAAAAGAAGTTCTAGGTTTAGGTGGAAGAAGGTGTTTATTAGAGCTGTAAAAGGAAATGCGTTTATCAATTATATCAAAAATTAGTTTTTTCCAACAAGAAAGAGCATTAGACTCAACATGTTCTCTTCGACACCGTTTAATACTAAAATTTTGTAAAGCCTCCGCAATCTGAACTCGACAAGAGTTAAAATCTATCAAGGATGGTATTCTATATTTGGGACCTTTATTTAAAAGAGTTTTAAAACGTTTATCTTTAATTATCTCAAAATTACCAGTAATCACATGACCAGCCGGAGAATAGCAAAATTTTGAGGTGGCGCAATCTCAATTATCAGGAATATTATCATTAATATTAAGGTCGGCCACAATTTTATTATAGTTGAAAATTGTATTTCTGATGGGTTTGTTATATTTGTAGCAGATGATAGGTGGTTCTGTATTTTTAAAGTATTTAGGAATAGTGTCAATTACATTTTTGTCTCTAAAAATACTTTGGAGGTCAATAAAATCAATACCTTTATTAATAAAAGGAATTTTCAAGAAGAATCTTTGGTGTTCAGATAATTTGTCATTGTGCGGTCTGAGAACATGTAGAGTAAAGCTTTGTATCAAACTAGCCGTTCCTATGAGAGGATCTGATCTAAAAATAATTTTTAAGTTAAACATTAAAATTATTTGTAAATTTTATTCAATTCTTGAACCAGAAATCCCAAGGTTAAAGTTTTTAGGACGGGCTGGTATTTATAAGGTTTAATATTTGTGCTACGATGATGAAATTTGGTGAGAAGGCTCATATTGTCAGGACCTTTCCGACCATGCTAACATTTTGGCCATTCTGACCTTGACCTACTTTCGCAAAAATATTAAATGCCTATATCATTGGAATCAATAGGCCTAGGGCTTCCATACTTGGTATGACCATGCTAACATTTTGCCAGTCTGACCTTGACCGTGACCTTTGACATACTTTTTCAAAAAACTTTAAATGCCTATAACATTTGAACCAATGGGCCTAGGGCTTCCATACTTGGTATGCAACTTTCTTGTCTGAAGACTTTTTCCAACCATATCATTGTTTTTACAATGTTACTTTGACATTGACCTTTGGCCTACTTGTGCAAATATCTTTAAATGCCTATCACATTACAATCAATAGGCATAGGGCTTCCATACTTGGTATGACCATGCCAACTTATTTGCCTTTCTGACCTTGACCGTTGACCTATTTTTTCCAAAAAAACTTTTAAATGCATATACTTCCATACTTGGTATGTATCTTTCTTGTCTTAATTGTTTTTTAAACATACCGATGTTTTTTACCATTTGACCTTTGACCTATTTTTGCAAACATCTTTAATTCTAATGCAACATTTTTGTAACACGCATTCTGATTGGTCCACGTGACAAAATTTGAAGCATATAAACCACCGATATACTGTCGGAAAAATGAATATACTGTCGGAAACCGAATCACTATAAAATTTACTACGAAATATTCATACGCGCATTCATAGTAAAATTGAATGAATGGGTCTGAATGAAAGAAGACACTGGCTGAATGAAATGTCAAATGTTTTCAATTTGCTTGTTTTGTTCAACACACTTTATGGTTGTAGTCAATGTGAGTCTGGCGATTCTACTCAAATATCTATCGCAAAGTCCCACAAGTTGATCCTGAGTCCATTTATTTCACATGTTGATCTAATTCACTGTCCTTGAACAAACGGTTCTCTTCCTCTATTCTGTTTTGAGGTGTATGTGGCACCTGAACCCTGTAAATATAAGATTTAAGGTATATAACCATGTAGCTGTGAGATTTATACCCATGCTGAAACTATTTAAGAAGGACCTGACAACACTTAAACATTACCAACCGATCACAGACAATGATCTGAAAACACTAAAAAACTCAGGTTTCCTCTCTGCCATAAATCACAAATCTTTCCAAAGAAAAGTGGTTTGACATAACCTTGAATTTCGCTCTTCGTCGTATACATTGAAAACCTAAGATCTCTGACAAAAGTACAATTTATGAGTCATGCAGGAAACATGTCCTGTAAATCTCTGAAAACATACCTGATAAAACTGCACCCGTGATCGAACCATTTCATTCAGTAACCCAAACGTTCAGTCGATTATGAAGAATCATATCCAGGCCTGTTGGTGAGCGTGTGCTGAACGAAATGATGAAAACAATTTCTGCTGAGGCTTGTTTCGTCAAAAGTTTTAAAACACAAATCACTGTGCCCGAGAGACCACAATCATGCACTAGTTGTTGGCCTACGCAGGTATCAAAACCAGGGAAATGATGAAAAAGTCCGGTCATCAGAATGAAGCCAGTGTCCGAAGCTATAATGTCGACTCGTCCGACAATCAGAAGCGGCAGTATTCTTCAATATTCTTCAAGGACAGTCCAATAATGAGAATTCGCCCCACCCACTCTAGACCACTCGAGGGCTCTTTGCAAATTCCAAACATGCCTGTAGATTGTCGCTCCTGATAATTTCCATTTGTACGTCCACTTGACCTATCATCATTCTCATCAAATACACCAATCAGCCAAAGTATCCTGAATATGCAACCAGTGTCACATTGCAAACAATTTAAAAATAAATAATTCCGTTGTCCATGTGCAAAATTATTGTGGAATTTGGAGCAATGTCGAGGTCAAATTTGATTCATCTTTCGTAGTTGTGAAAGGGACCTACCATCAGAAATTCAAAGGACCATGACTTAACGTTTTTCATTTGTGAAAATCAAAAGTATCAAGTGAAAACACCAGTTCTTGGTATTAAATATAAGCACAATTGCTAGGTTCCGGGAGAACTATTTTCTATATGCGTAATGCGGAGATATGCGGTGTTTCATGACGTCATGTTATGACGACAGAGAGAAAATATCAAAGGACTTAAAGTATTGTTTGTTTTTTACCATCTGGATCTATGGTTTCATTAGAATAGGGATAACCGTTGCGTATTTGAAGATTTGCAGCAGTATATCGGTGGTTTATATATCGCAAATAATCGTTTTACATGCTCCGCTAACGCGTCGCATGTAAAACTAAATTTGCGACATATAAACCACCGATATACTGCTGCAAATCTTCAAATACGCAACGGTTATCCCCTAAGTGCCTATAACATTTGAACCAATATACCTAGGGCTTCTATATTTGGTACTACCATGCAAACATAGTTGGCCTTTTGACCTTGACCTTTGACCTAATTTTGCAAAAGTCTTTAAATGCATATAACTTTGGAAACAATAGTCTCTGATCAGGGGTATTGAGTTAAAAAGTTATTCCCTTGAATACCATCATAAATACCATCATAAATACCATCATGAGTGACAGTTTTCAGTAGTGATGCTGATTTCAGTTGGTTTTTTACTGTTTTGACACTATAAAATTCTTATGGAAATTGCTTGTTTCGGTAGGCCTATCTAATTGACATTGTTTCAGTAATTTCAATTTTGAGATATTTCACCCATGGATACATTCAAACTTGTCTTAAGCGGCCATTTAAAATATTATGTATAAGCAGTATTTAAGACAGTCGGTAAGTTAATGCAGAGCAAAAGTTAAACATGATGTTCAAATATGGTATTTTTGCTTTGTTATTGTTCTGCATTAAGCAGTTAGCTGTCATTAGAATGTTCCACATGAAACATGTTTGTAGTCAGCAGGTTTTGAATATATTGCTTCAAAACAATAATCATTTAGTCAGTCATGTAATATAGCGATCATTATGTGAACAATTTAATATAGGCGACCACCAGGTGGCTTTGACACCACCTATGGTTGAAGTCCTTTTACACCGGGACTTTTTTCAGTATTGTGCCTTTGACCAGTTCTGAAAATTTCCTGGAAATTCCATGCCTTTTATAAAAAAAATGAATTTGATAACCGTGTTGGAAATAACTTAATTACACTTTTGACTATGAAACTAATTACTGATATATCTAAGAACAAAACAGGACTTGGTTATCCCTTTTCCTGTTGAGTATTCATATAAGAAATAATATCATACTATTTATTAGCTGAATTGTTATAATGGCAGAACTACACATGAGTTTTTGGTTTGGTAGAAACTGTACAACCAGATCTTTTATAATTTCATAAAATAACAGAACGGATCCTGAACAGACGATGGCTCTTATAGAAGTCGTCTGCTTTGGGTCTGTTCTGTTTGTAAAGCGTATATATGAAGATATTGAAATTAAATAAATGAATAAATGAATAATGAATATGACATATTGTTAGTATAGGTTACCGTTGTGCCTTGTAGAAATACAACACAGTACAATACTATCATTCAAACCGTATTGTCAGTACTGACAATACTACATGAATATTTATTTACTATATTACATCAAATATTTTGTGTCAAAGGCAGGTGACTATTTTACTTTAACCTTGCTTTTAGCAGCCACCTACCCTAAATATCAACTAATCAACATAAATTAGTGGCCGTTATAGAGAGGTTTTACTGAGTCATGCTGGAAACACCACATACAGAACAAACCGCCCGAACAGTAACACTAGAAAACACAGCAAATGTACATAACTACCAAAACATAAAGAGACGCACAAAGACAAAACAAACAAACAATTGGGAGAAGATAAAAGTACCGCATTGGAACGGTCAGTGACAAAAGTCACTGGGGGTTTAAACCGGTTTAGGGGCACCCAACCTCACAAATTTTCCATCCTCTCCCTAAAAGACAAACAGTGTAAATAAACGTATCCCCTCTCCAACTTATCTACAACAACCGCGATGGCAAATAATGTGGTAAAGTGCAGGTAAAACGAAAACATTTAAGTAAAACAAACTGTATCCACCTATCGCTACTGTACTCATTGATTGAGCTGCAAACAGAGTAACTGTAGAAATGCAATAAAGGGTATGACAAAAAAACGAAATAGTACAGATATCCGACGTTCTCCTTCCGCTTCCGGATTTAAGAGGTCGCTTTCATAGAGTACTAAACCTTTCTTGTCGGCGTAGATACAAAGGGGCCAGCGTGATTGCCAACTGTAAAAGGGTTGACAACAAGACATGCAGTATCTGAGAAAATGGGTATGTCCAATAATCTTACGAAGTTTGTAAATCACATCACCATATGAGCCATATGAGTACATGTATACTAATAGGTCGGATTTTCATAGCGTCTATACACATTCATCTGATTGATGAAATAAGAAAAACAGTTACCGGGAAAATGATTTATACGTCTGGAACCTCAGCCGAAGCGCATTAAATACAGTCAACAATTGTATTCAGCAAGTAGAAAAAAACCCAATATATGTCCTCTGTTATATTTCAAATACAACACTACTGGCTCGTATTTCACTTGGTTTGATGTAAACTGTGTCTGCGACAACAAACAGCAAGGCCGGAAATTATTTCGATAATTAAAACGTTTCTGCTAGTAGGAGTGCTCATTTATCAAAGCTAGGCTCATAACGCTTATACAGTATAACCCCTCTAAACCGGAATTCTAGAAGAGAAGCATTTAGCTACTTTTAGGCAAGTGGCTGCTTAATGCAGGGAAGAAAGTCAAGCAGAAAGCTCCTAGAGGAGCTTTCTGCATGACTTTTACCCTGCATTAAGCTGTCACCTGTCTCCAAAACCGATATTTATACCAAAAGGTAACGTTCGGTTTAGAGGGGTTTCACTGTACCGCTCTCCGCGCCTGACTCGTATTTGCAAACAGCTTGGAGCCAGATGAGACACCGAATAACTCAGTTTTAATCAAAATCAAAGCTGTTTGACACTCGGCGAATAGCCAAAAGTTGTATCAAATCGGACGTAGTCAGAATTGTACCAGATCAAATGTCGAGCAGACACTATTTTTTCACGACGGGGAATAAGAGATACTGCATTTGAATTTCATTTGATAACAACGGAAGACTGTTGTCTGCGGTCTTGATGCTGATGTTATATTATTGCCATGGCGTTATTTCTCTTACAATGTACGACCTAGATAGCTACAATGTATCGATGATTTAGTATGTCACAGTGTGAGGGGCAAGAAACTGATTCTTTATGGTAAAAAATACGAGAGGAATTTGAATGACGAACGATGCAGACCTGATCAGAGGGTTCCTTTAGAAGCCCCAATCTGGGTCTTTCTACACCGTTTGCAAATAACAGTGCATTCGTTTACCGCATTTGAAGGGTTAAACAAAATATACTGTTCAAAATTTTATTTTATATCTACTTGCTCACCAGAATCCCCTCTTACTAAAGATCGAAAGACTTAGGTCCTAGGTTATAAAATTTCTGAGTCTGAGTTTAAGATCATTCTCAAGTATCTGATTGGTCAGATTCTGAGAATGATCTGAAACGCAAGCAAAACTTTTTATAACCTCAAGGCCAGCCATAGTTATCATAGGTCCTTGTTTAAGACAATCGCTACTACTCGAATAAACTGAAATAGCGCATGTTCGTGTGCGAGGCAATGGAGGCTTCTTTCTCATTCTGTATTGTATATGTTGTCACTATGTTACGTTCTGTATTGTATATGCTATCATATCTATGTCACGTTCTATAGTGTATATGTTGCTATCTATATGTCATGTTCTATAGTGTTGTCAATATGTCACGTTATGTAGTGTATATATAATTTTGTCTCTATGACACGTTCTGTATTGTATACTTTGTTGTCACAATGTCACGTTCAATATTGTATGTGTTGTCTTTATGTCACGTTCTGTATTGTCTACGTTATTGTCCCTTCGTCACGCTCTATATTGTGTATCTTGTCTATGTTCACGTTCTATATGGTATATGTTGTTGTCTCTATGTCATGTTCTGTATTATTTACGTTGTTGTCTCTATATCATGTATTGTGTACATTGTTATCTTTTTATCACGTTTTATAGTTTATAGGTTGTCTTTATGTCACGTTCTGTGCTGTATACGTAAGCTGTCTCTGTGTCATGTTCCATATTATATGCGTTGTTGTTTCTATATCACGTCTCTGTATTGTGTAAGTCGTTGTCTTTTTGTCACGATTAGTATTGTATATGTTGTCTCTATGTCACGTTATGTGCTGTATACGTCGCGTCTCTATACTGTGCTGTATACGTTGTTGTCTATATATCACGTTCTGTATTGTGTACATTTTTGTCTTTTTGTCACGTTTTGTATCTTATATATTGTCTCCATATCACGTTCTGTATTGTGTACATTGTATGTTTTTGTCATGTTTTGGATCTTTTATGTTGCCTCTATATCACGTTCTGTGCTGTATACGTTGTTGTCTCCATATCACGTTCTGTGCTGTATACGTTATTGTCTCTATATCACGTACTATATTGTGTACATTGTTGTCTTTTTGTCACGTTTTGTTTCTTATATGTTGTCTCCATATCACGTTATATGCTGTATATGTTGTTGTCTCTATATCACGTTCAATATTGTGTACATTGATGTCTTTTTGTCACGTTTTGTATCTTATATGTTGTCTCCATATCACGTTATATGCTGTATATGTTATTGTCTCTATATCACGTACTATATTGTGTACATTGTTGTCTTTTTGTCACGTTTTGTTTCTTATATGTTGTCTCCATATCACGTTATATGCTGTATATGTTGTTGTCTCTGTATCACGTTCAATATTGTGTACATTGATGTCTTTTTGTCACGTTTTGTATCTTATATGTTGTCTCCATATCACGTTATATGCTGTATATGTTATTGTCTCTATATCACGTTCAATATTGTGTACATTGTTGTCTTTTTGTCACGTTTTGTATCGTATATGTTGTCTCCATATAACGTTATATGCTGTATATGTTGTTGTCTCTATATCACGTTCAATATTGTGTACATTGTTGTCTTTTTGTCACGTTTTGTATCTTATATGTTGTTTCTATATCACGTTATATGTTGTGTATGTTAGTGTCTCTATAACACGTTCTGTATTGTGTACATTGTTGTCTTTTTGTCACGTTTTGTATCTTATATGTTGTCTCTATATCACGTTATATGCTGTATATGTTGTTGTCTTTATATCACGTTCAGTGCTGTATACGTTGGTGTCTCTATGCCATGTTCTGTATTATCCATGCTATCATTTGCACACACAGAGCTTGGATCAAATATCGAAAGCAGTCTTCATATGTGTCGTATTGCTGTTTGAATGTTTGTTTTATCGTCGCTTCATCAGTACTTCAGCTATATTCGCGACATCATTGTCATCCAGTTCCTCACAGGTCGGGGGAAACCTGCCTGTAATAACAAATACCATTGTATGACTCAATCCAATATCAAAGCCGTCGTATTAAAGCCAGTATTTGTGTCTTCGACGTATTTCATTCATATTCAGATTCAGAAAGCGTTTCTGCATTCTGTTTCACAATTACTTTACTAGTAATTTCGTATCTACTTTATTTTGCCAATTCAACTGTATTCTTTATTATGATGACTTTATTATTTAACACACTTTTAAATCGCAGCTATTTCATGTGTGTTGTTTCAATGTAAAAATAACAAAAGCGGTATGTATTGTACTGTACACGAGTTTTCTTTTGCAGTAATTAAATATGTTTACCAATATGTGTTTACTTACATGTAGTTCATAAACATGATATAATAACCAACCGATAACCCAAATCCCCTTGAAAGAAAAGTTCACTAATATTTGAATCTGGTACAAATTTAACTACTTCCGATTCGATCAAGCTTTTGAGAAAGTGTTAACCCTTTCCTTTATATAAACGTGTGTTCATGGCGAGAGTTTTCCATCTTCCACATTTCATTATAACTATTTTGTCCATGAATATTCAGATGTATTGAAATTTGGAATAAACATAAAACAGGGAAAGGGTTAACCTAATACCAAACAACTTGGAATATGATGAGATGTCCGGTTAGTCGGCGTCTCATCTGGATACAAGTTTGCAAGTGAGACTTCAGTCGTGGAAAGCGGGATGAAGCTTAACCCATTCCCTCATATTGACGACTTTTGACGGCTCTTTAAAAGTCACTTTGTGAAACCATTGTGATAAATAGAGCATTTGCTCCTATAGGAGCAAATGCTCTATTTATCACAATGGTTTCAAATTACAAAATTCTAAAAATTTCCTTTTCTCTAGTTAATGCTCCCTTTCGGTAGATTTATGCAAAGAGAATGTATCTAAAATAGCCTATGATGTAATGGGTTAAACACAGATTTCTTATTTTACAAGCACGGTAATTCTCGATTCAGTTTCAGATGATATTATACATGCAGGAAATTCCTGCATCATGCCATGTATAAATAGTGAGATTTCGTTTTCCTCAACTCTAAATACAGATCATACTTTGAATTATTCTACTCTGTAATTGGGCTACAAAATATCAGACAACAGACAGGAAATGTTTTTGTTCCGTGTGTATCACTTGAAAATGATGCAAATGGCGTTTATTTCTAATTGCAAATGATGTAACACTTCGACCAAGCCACAGGTAAAAACACTGCGTCTAAAACACTTTATGACACTAATCGCTGAACTATTTCCCTGTTCTATGTTATTCCAAATTCCTACTACCTCAAATTTCAAAATACCTACTGAATATTAATGGACAAAATGGTTACAACAAAACATGGAAGGTAGAACATTGTAGTCAATTTAGTAAGGAAGGAAACAGATCTTTTTCCTATAGGAGCCGTCTGATCTGGATCTACTCTGTTGTAGTTGCAAATGCCTTAAAGAGGAAGTCCATACAATGAGCGCATAATTTCAATACTATTATAAAGCTTGGTTTTTGTTATGCTTAATCATTGTAATGAAGATTGTCAATTTGAACTTATATCAAAAAATGTCCCTATGATATAAAAATAAATCGATTTCATCAATACTTATAATTTTTGTTCTACAACAAAGTATTATCGGCCTTTTCCGTTCAAATTTTTCCGCGTTTTGCCGATGAACACCCGATCCCTCCATTGTTTACGTAACAGCTTTTCTCGGAAGTGCTCACGAATAGCGCGGACAAATACGAAACTAAAACCCGACCCGAATAAAACTGAAACATCGGGGAATAAAATCGGGATCGTCGATATAAAACACATGGGTGTTTTTGTCATTTTCATCGTTTATTGGATAGGTTTTCTTGCGATATACTACTTTTCAGAATATAATTAAATGAGTTTTGTACATTTTAGGTATTGTTGAAACGCGTCGAATGTAGGGACTTCCCCTTTAAAACGCATTTATATATATTGAATTTAATTAAATGAAGGAATGGGAAAGGAAAAGGGAAACTCTTTCTCTGTTGAATATAATAACGCTCTGAATATGCAATGGCTGAATTTTTATGACGTCATACATACACAGGAGGTTTTGATATTTGTAGAACCAGGCCCAGAGGTTCTAAAACAATTTGCTTGAGTCTAAGATCATTCTCAAGCATCTGATTGGTCAGATTCTGAGCTTGCTCAGAATCTGACCAATCAGATACTTGAGTATGATCTCAGACTCTTGGCGTACTCTGTTTGCAAATGCGTGAAATGCGGGAAGTGGTTAAGTATCAGTATTAGATTAACATCGGTTATTAAACTAGGGGAATGATTAACAACCTCACGCGGAAACAACGCAATGGAACTAATGGAGAGTGTGTTAGAAAAGGAAATTTGCAATAACGCATTATGTCTCGAACCAAGAGATGTGTTATATATAGTATGCATTTATATGATTTATAATCAGAATAAAACTGAAAATACACTTGTGATTTATAGAATTCTATTATTCAGACATATTGAGGGCCAAACAAAAAACTGTCGTAGCTACAATTACGTGGTAACATTTGCAATACAGTAAAACCTCTCTATAACGGCCACTAAACTGTATTAATTATTTGGTATTTAGGACAGGTAGCCGCTTAAAGCAAGGTGAAAGTAAAACAGAACGCTCCTATAGGAGCGTTCTGTTTTACTTTCACCTTGCTTTAAGCAGCCACCTGCCTTTAGCACAAAATACTTGATGTAATTTAGTCGTTGTTATAGAAAGGGTTTACTGTACATTTGGATCCATATGAGACGCATCAAGCATCACGGCATCAGGATAAACTCTATTTGTCAGTCTGGTAGTGTTTTCAATAGAAATAAAAGAAATATCAAATTAAGTTATTTTAAGAAAACAATTATTTCAGTTGCTCACAAAGGTTAATATAATGTAGTTACTACAGTCTGGCACCCCACCGTCGATATATAACAGGATAAATAAGTGCTAAATTAATTAACACTTCCTACCACTCCTATCTTGTCGCAACTCATTCGAATCGACTAGTCCGATGCGAAATTCAAATGGGATGCAGCAAGATAGAGTTCGGCATAAAGATAAGACATAGTAATATTTCTACAGCCCCGGTAAGTGAAATGCAAAATCCCGACATAGCACAATCTGTACAACAGCTAGATGTCACGATGAATAGCCTTTGGTCGATTTAGTCATGAATGGTTTAATTGTCTAGACAACCACAGACACATAAGTCTTTGAAAGCATGTTATAAATAAGATTTATAGGAAACTACAAGAATAGTTGGATAGAAACATTTTCCATGTAGCCCCGACGAATAGTGTTTATGAAGGCGTTATGTATTATGTCATGGACACTAGTGATAGAATATAGGTTTTAAAACATGAGTGTATGAATGGGTGAGATGGTGTTCACGGCATTGTGTTAAAGAGCATCAATCAACGAGACGATGGTGAATGGCTACAGAGAGATGATCACGGTTAACCCTTTCCCTGTTCTATGTTTATTCCAAATTTCAGTACATACTTAATATTCATGGACAAAATAGTTATAATGAAAAATGAAAGGTGCAATACTGTAGCCATTTTAGAAAGTAAAGAAACATATTTTCCATTAGCAGATCCTGATCAAACGGCTCCTATAGTAGCCGTCTGATCTGGGCCTACTCTGTTGGCAGATGTGTTAAAACACGTTCATATAAAGGAAAGGGTTAACAATTATCCCGCTGCAAATGTCTGCTCAAATTTGAAAATGGTGTAAATTGACTACTTCTGAGTCGGTCAAGCTTTTGACCACGTGCCACTAGACAAGCTTTTAACCACGTGCCACTAGACAAGCTTTTGACCACGTACCACTAGACAAGCCTTTGGGAAAATATTGACTAATAGATAAGAGTGTACTCGACGTTTATTCAGTTAATAAATTTGTTTGCAGATGCGACAGAAGTCGGTGTTAAATAAATGTGCTACAAAGAGACAAATGGGACCAAAATCATCCTCTAGTACTGTGGTGTTTTCTAAAAATAATATGTTTTACTTGCAGAACAAATACACCCTTCCTATACCAACCACAGGTGCCAGGTGCGTGACCATTTTATAAATACTACTGACAAACATTTTCAAATACGTTTGGACATCATACTGTGACAGATTTTTTTAAAAACAGTTTTTCTTTGTATAGTATAGAACTATGTAGAGGTATATAACTAAATGTTCGCTAACGACACATACATGTACATTTTCATGACTGATTACGTCGAAAGCCACACCGAATCTCATAATATTGTCAGTTTTCCACTCTCTTACAGTAGATCTAACATAAAGATTAAATTCAACATAAAAATTAAACTCAAATACAATAAAGTCCAACCCTTTGAATGCGACACGCGTATGTATTTTCGTTTGTTTTCAAAGTTTATTGGGAAATAAATGCCACCGGCTCATGTTCAAAATGAAAACATATATACAATGTGTACAATACAATGTGACATTCAAGTCGTAATATAGATCAACAGATAAGCATTATATATTCAAATATTCCCCATGATAATCATATTACAGACTCATAACCAATATCTGAGTGCCATACTAGCGCGTAACAGGTACCATTTAAAATTGATTGACTTGCTAACCACTTCTTAGAGGAGCCCTCTGATCGTTTTAAACAATACTTGAAATTTCCACTTTGAAATTCCAGCATTCAAACTAACACATTACTAAGCAGGAATACATTTATATGACTACTGTAAGTAGTGACATGAATGAAAAGGTAGTAAAGTCAAGCAGGCAAAGCCACATACAGGACGCAACTACCACCAAAACATCGATAGATAGCATGTCACACACACAACTACACAACCAAACACACGCACATACAAGAGATGAACACAGAACACATTAACAAACACACAATGACTGTAGTTTTGAAGTATGAAGTTGTGTTTATGTCTCGACTTTGATATTGTTTAATCTTTTCCCATAAATATTAATGTAAGAAATTATAGCTATTTCAATATAAATTAGCGTCGTTTCATAATAACTCTACGAAAAAGGAATATTTTGTTTACAATGGCAGAAAATGTAGAATCTGGGTCCATGCTTCTAAAACTTTTAGCTGAGTCTGAGTTCGTTCTCAAGTTTTTGATTGGTCAGATTTGAGCCTTTGGCTCAAATCTGACCAATCAAAAGCTTGAGAACTCAAATCTGACCAATCAAAAGCTTGAGAACAAAACTCAGACTCAACTTAAAGCTTTATAAGCATGGACCCAGACCTATAACAGTTCATGACAAACATCACAGACCCTGATCAGGTGACTCCTGTAGGTGTCCACTGTGTTTGCAAATAAGTCAAAAGTCGTCTGTATGAAGGAAAAGGTAAACATGTCTGAACTGATATTCGGCGGATATTTGCTCCTGAATAAAAATAAGGATAAGACTTTTCTGTTATTGATACCTTTCGATGATAACGAGTAACCAGTGTTTAACCCTTTCGCTGCCAAACTCTGTCGTCTGCTAAGTTTGTCGTCTGCTACAAATTTTCATACTTTTGTTTTTCTTGATTTTTGTTTCAAAAACATAGTAACAGTAACAAACAGTTTGGATCCTGATGAGACGCCGAGTTACTCGGCGTCTCATCTGGATCCAAACTGTTTGCATAGGTTATCACAGATCCGGCATTGGCAGCTAAAGGGTTAAACACCATTATGTACAAAGTAAAACATACGGCAAGATATAAATTATCTACAATATTTTAATATTAGTCTCATTCTTACGTTCCCGAAAGTTAAAAAAGTTGTTGTCTGTTTTGTCGACATAAGCGAACCTCTAACAACATTTGAGAAGCCGAATGATTTACGCACTATTTATATTTTTGTTGTTGTTTTTGTTTTTGTTTAAACATAACAAAAACAAAATAACGCGAATAGCTGCCTCGAAATATGAAGCAGACGATAATCAAATATAGACGAAAATTCGCTTTCTGTGAAATGATTAAACACACCGATATAATGCAGTTTCATTTAAATGTATAAATACTTTAAACAAATGTCAAGTGCATTTAATATGGCCAATAATTCCACGTAAAACTCGCTTTTGTTATATATGATAATTATAGTATTTATTCCAGTTAAACTGACACCAGGACCTCCGTGGCCGAGTGATAATGGTCTTAGACTGACAATCGCGTAGTCCCTTGCCGATGTAGTGCGAATCCCGGTCTGGGCATTTGGAATTTCATTGAGGAAGCCTTCCAGCTGGCTTGTGGTAAGTCTGTGGTACTACTCGGGTGCCATGCGAATACCATTTGTTACATCCTATTTACAAGCAATGTTTAGAATAACAAATAAGTGAATTAGTGAAAGGATAAGAACAAACGGATGTGTTACATAACACCGAAGAACATGATACTAAATGATTACATGAAAATGACGTTGGCTAATTTCAAAGCTCTCCACTGAAATATATTGGATTTGTAAATCCATAGCAAACATATTAATGTTCAGGTCCAGATGCTGACGTTGTAAGAAAATGAAATTAATGTATACATGGGAGATGAGCAGATGTATACATGTATCTAGTATATTATATAAACTGTCGTGCTTATTCCGTATATGTTAGCGTCACGTATTTTATATCTGTTATGACGACGCAGCATGGACGTAAATAGAGCAGGTGGCAAAAGAAAGTCCACATCAGCCTTAGAAGCACAAATACCCCCCCACACACACACACACATACACACAACCTTCAAGTAGCTGTTTCTTACCTGCTTACAACCGAGAACACATCGGCGATATATGGTTATGATCTGTCGCAGCACCGTTAAACTAAATCAAACAATCAACATCATGGAAAACACAGGACAATATGAACAGGAATCCTAGCAGAAAATAATCTAGATACTTTTAGGCAGATGCCTGCTTAATGCAGGGGTCCTAGAGGAGTTTTCTGCATGATTTTCACCCTGCTTTAAGCTGCCACCTGTCGCCAATACCGTTATTTGCACTAAATTGAACGTCATGTTTAGAAGGGTTTTACTGTAGTCAAACTTGCACCAGATCTTGATTTGAGTGGTCATTAGTTTGTCACAGCGGGATAAGAGTTTTAGAGTTTGCCATCAAAGCTCGAAATACACTGAACCCTCTCTACAACGACACCCTTTGGGATACGAAGATTGTATGTGTTGTTCAGAGGGAGTTGTTATAGGGAGGGAAAATCAAACATAATTAGCTTCTTTGCAGATCCCCAGATAAGGTGTATACATAGGGTTTGATGGAGACATAAAGAAAATACGATGGAAAAAGTTGTTGCTGGAGCCTTGTTGTTTCGGAAACAGTGACATGCGTTGTTGTAAGAAGGGAATCGTTATTGAGAGGGCCGTTGTAGGGAGGGAGCACTGTAGAGGTACTGTAGAACATGTCTGAAAGGACCCTAAAAAGAGGCATAATTAAGGATCTATAAGGCAGGTGGTAGCTTAATGCAGGTCAAAAGTAAGGCAGAAAGCTTACTGTATTATTTTAGCCCTGCATTAAGCAACCACCTGCTTTTTAAAACTCATATTCGCAATAAATTAATGGTCACAAAAACAGATTTTACAGTATGCAACAAGTTATAAGTGTATGCTATTATAATCGTCATAAAATCTCTAACATGAAGGATATATTACATTCAGCTGGCTTTCAATAAACCGTTCAAAGGTAAATAGATAAACATCGTGTCTGAAATGTTTTGTTGATAGAGTACACACTTCTTGACAAATGACTAGTTTTCTTTCGTGAGAAAAGCAAAAACGCAAGCCCCGAAGGAGAGTGTACGTCTCCGGTGAAGCAACATGTGATGGGGAATGAATCGTGGACTGAATTGTATGAGACGATTGTCTAGACAAACTCATACATCTTTAAACATACAAATGACAGTTTGACACATAGGCATATTGCAAACTGGTAGGCGGAAATGTTTACATAACCACTTTAATTTATATAAAACTTTTATTTTGAATAGCAAAACATCTTGTGAATAATACGCATACATTGTATGTTTCACATATGGTAAAATAAGGCTTGCAATAGTTAGAATCTTATGAGATAAAAAAGTGATTATAACACAATAATTTATCAAGTCAAAGACATTCACAACTGAATAATAAATCGTGTTTATTGAGAACTGAGAGAATGAATAAGTTCATTTTTCGGGGAGCACAGATATATCACGGACGACAACAAATGTGTTCTCAATGTATTTCGTTCTTTATAATATTATCTGTGCTTCGGAGCTGTCGATTTTCCTGGCGTTAATTCACTAACACATTCTCAGACTGACAGATGAACAGACTTATTCAAATTCACAACTGGCACACTATAAAGTTGTATAATATGAAAAACAGCCAAACAGGGAGAGCCACATACGAAATGACACTGCACCGAACACCATCAAACAGGAAACGGCACAGCAACAAGACAAAACCTAAGGGGGCGAATATCAAGACATAAAACATTAAACATGAATTACAAAGTTGACCATAGGATGAAAGCAAGAGTACCGCCTTGAAACGGTCAGTAGCCAAAAATGGCTGCTTGGGGCTTAAACCTGGGTCCATGCTTATAAAACTTTTAGTTGAGTCTGAGTACGTTCTCAAGCTTTTGATTGGTCAGATTTGAGCCTCTGGCTCAAATCTGACCAATCAAAAGCTTGAGAACTCAAATCTGACCAATCAAAAGCTTGAGAACGACCTCAGGCTCAACTTAAAGCTTTATAAGCATGGACCCTGGTTTGTGGGTACCCCACCTCGCACTTCTCCCACCTTAACTCAATGAAAAAGTCAAAACGTAACATTAAAATTCCCCCTCAAGACAACTACACAACATGAGTAACGATGTCAAGACTAAATCATTTTTAAATAAACTCAAACGGTAAACAAGTAACATCATCATTTAAATGACGTCATAATTTATTAAATAAAAGTAGGGGGAAAGTTCATGAAACATTTCGACACCGATATTTCAAAATAAATCGGAAAACATAAAAATACAAGTGGATACTAAATATATAACTGTTTAATTTGGAAAAGAATAAACATGACATCGTAAACAAGTACTCAATGACCTTTCAGCGTCCAGAGTAATTGTGGAGAAGTCATTTGGTGTACGACAGAACAGGCCAAATACAAATATCCAGCTTCCTCCCTCCCCTCCGTAAACGGGTTTAAGCTGATGTCTTTATAGATCACTTAAGTCTTTTCTGTCATCGCACAAGTAAAGAGGAAAAGCATAATGTCCGACTGTAAAGGGGTCGACCACCAAGCATGTAGTGCGCTGCAATATAGAGGGGTCATAGCACTTTTCTATGAATTGTTTTATACGTTTGACAAAGTATCAAAATATGTGTGTCCAACAAGTTTTCGAAGTTTATAAACGATGTGTTTCTGTTGGTGTTTTCTGTGTTCATCTCGTGTGTGAGTGTGCGTTTGGGTGTGTGGTTGTGTGTGTGTGTCATGCTATCTATCGGTGTTTTGGTGGTGGTTGTGTCTTGTATGTGGCTTTGCCTGCTTGACTTTACTACTTTTCCAAATCACCATAACATTCCGGATGTGAAATATCTAACCTTAAAAAGGTACGTAAATTACAATTGTATTTGCTGATGAGCAGAACATTGCGGTGGTAAAATTTTGAAAATGTCTTACGAAGTTAGTCATATCTGTAGCCCTGTTTTAGTATATTTTAGTGATAATAAGGTTGCGATTGTTAAAATCATCAACACAAGAACAAGCTCTAGCAAAACGAATAAGCTGAGCAATGTAAACCCCACAACATGTAGCACGGGGAACATCCCCATCCAAATTAGGATAGTCAACTATTTTAAAATTAAAGTCATCCTTTTTGTCATAAATTCCAGAAGAAAACGCTCCATTGTCTATAGATACATTTAAATCTGAAAAAAGCTGCAGATATGTCAGAAATATTTGCCTTATTTAGCTTGAGTTTTTTAGGGTAGAATGGGGTTATCATGGAATCAAAGAATGGGTTATCAATACTAAATACATTGTGTATATCGTCTAAATAACGTGATGTATTGCTAAAGGCATTGATGACATCTGCCTGTGGAGCGGTTTTACCATTTGCCCAAAAGAACTTATATTGAATAAAGCTAACCCCTCCGACACTTATTCGGCTTTTCTCGATTTTGACCTTAAAATTGACAATGGAATGTCTTCTTCTTAAATTTATGTCAAACGAGACGAGTTTGATTTTAATATTGTAAATTTCCCCCACCTTGATGGAGATTTTCCCCGTGCCCCTTCTTACGGGGTTTATATATCTCAACTTATTCGTTTCGCTAGAGCTTGGTCTTCTGTTGACGATTTTAACAGTCGAAAACTCATTTAGATGAAAAGCTGCTTAAAGATGTATTATGCGCATTTTTCATATAAATCAATCAACACCAGAAGCTGCACAAGTATACATACACTGAAAATGCTTACAACCCATTTTTCGACAGGGTATATTTGTTCAGCTAAATATTATCGCTATCAGAATACTGCTAAATTCTTTAAAAGGAGCCGTCTTTTTAGAAACGGGTTTTTTCTACGGAAATCAGCGGACATATTCGGCCAAGTTCTGAATGACTCCGATTCTATTTCGGAACAACGTTTGTATATTAATTAGGTTATCATCACATGTACAATGGCTGACACTGGTTGTTGGCATACATATACATCGAATAATTATTTCCGGTATGTAAATTTGAATCTTACGACAGATTCCGGCCAATGGCGTACACTGTTCCGTTGGTTTCCGTAGCAATCCGTTTTTCTAAATTTTCAACACAAACAACCATTTACTAACCATGTTGTTTAGTGTTAAAAAGTGTTAAGGTACATAGATTATGATTCTGAAGCCAGTGTGAAATTGTGCGGAAATCTGCGCATAATACATCTTTAAGCAAGGATATAGATATCATAAATTAAGAAAAACATTCTATAAATTATATCATCGAAGTTTCTCACTTATTGGCAAGTACAAATGTAATCTTAAGGCGCTCCTGCGACACGGTATTTCACATCCTGAATTTCATGGTGATGCGATTTACAAACTTCGTAAAATTATTGGACATACCCATTTTTTCATTTTGTTCACTAAAAACATTAAAATTCATTAAAAATCCTATGGTACTACAACATACTGCATGTCTGGTTGTCAACCATTTCACAGTTGGCAATCACGCTGCCTTCTTTGCATGCACGCCGACAAGAAAGGGTTAGTACCCTATGAAGGCGACCTCTTAAATCCGGAAACGGAAGGAGGACGTCTCTTGTTCGGCGTACCCTTTATTACTTTTCTACAGTTACTCTGCTTGCAGCTTAATCATTGAGTACACTAGCGATAAGTGGATATAGATGTTTCACTAAAATATGTTTTCGTTTACACTTTACCACTTTATTTGCCATCGCGGTTGTATAGATTAGTCGGAGAGGGGATATGTTTCTTCACACTGTTTGTCTTTTAGGGTGGGGATGGAATAAGTGTGAGGTTGGGCGCCTCTAAACCGGTTTAACCCACCAGTGACATTTGTCACTGGCCGTTCTAAGGCGTTACTTCCATCTTCCCCCTATTGCTGTTTGTCGTCGTTTTGCTGTTTAGGCGGTTGTGTGTTTGGTATCCTGCATGACTCATACATGTACTTTTAAGGTTATGCATGAATTCCGCTCAAAACAATACAAAAACAAATCTGTAATTAAAGGAGCACAGTTGATTCCCATGAGAATACCAATGACCTGGCGATATACAGAATTACCTTAGCGAACAAATACAGTGTCTAACAGAAAAGTAATTGCGTCACAAAGATCTAAATATGCCCACGAGGTAAACGTTTGTGCAATGTCATTGGTAAAGAACGCATGTGTAACATTTTTAACGCTGACTTCGTTTTACATGCACTTTACCACTGTACAGTAAAACCACTCTAATGCGACCACCGAAATGGGGCATAATTGGGAGAAGCAGGTGGTAGCTTAATGCAGGACGGAAGTTATACAGAAAGCTCATATAGGAGCTTTCTGCATAACTTTCGTCTTGCATTAAGCAACCACCTGTTATAAAGACAGTTTTGATTATTTTAAGTGGCCGCAATAAAGGGGTTTTACTGTATTTGCCATCACTGTTGTTGTAGATTATTCGCAGAGGGGATACATTTATTTACACTGTTTGTCTTTTAGGGTGGGGATAGAATAAGTGTGAGGTTGGGCGCCCCTAAACCGGTTTACCCCCCCCCCCCCCGTGACATTTGTCACTGACCGTTCCAAGGCGGTACTTCCATCTTCCTCCTATTGTTTGTTTGTTATGTCTTTGTGCGTCTCTTTGTGTTTTTATATACATGTACATTAACTATTTTTCGTCGTTGTGCTGTTTAGGCGGTTGTGTATTTTGTATGCTGTGTTTCCTGCATGCACTTTTAAAATGAATTTTTCAAACATTAAACAGTTCAAGGTTACAGTGAATGTTAGGGAACTGTTTTTAAAGAAATTAACATGAAAATGGATGCAATCTCCAATGAAAGGGTTCCTCTACAAAGGAGATATGTGTCTCATTTCCCGCACTGAAAGGGATCAGAAATCTGCTTATAATTTCTTTGTTTTTATAAATCTCATATTGTTTTCACCTTACATTAAATTTATTTATCACAACATCGTGATTACTTTGTTGAGGTGTGCTAACTGTGCTCAAGATATTCCATTAGACAGTATGTGATTTCGTGATGTATTTAGTAGACATAACTCTGCAACGTCGGCACAATTTAAAAGTATTGGTGATGAATATTCACATTTACTGTAACACTAGAAGATTAAAATTAGAAATACAGTTTTTAACGAAAATATACGACATTCCATAATAGAAAGTAATAACCATGGGAAGACGAATTCACATGTTGACACGAAGTAGTTGCTCACTTTAGGAATATGATCTTGCCTTTTTTAAAATATGCTCTTGTTTTAAATACAGTAAGTCTCTCTAATACGACCACAGAAAATAAATCAAATTTTGGATCATAACACTGGTGGTATATTAATACAGGACAAAAGTCATGCAGGAGGTTCCTATAGTAGTAGTAATAGTAGTACTAGTAGTAGTAGTAGTAGTAGTAGTAGTAGTAGTAGTAGAAAAAGAAGAAGTAGTAGTAGTGGTAGTAGAAGTAGCAGTAGTAGTAGTAGTAAAATAGTAGTAGCAGCAGCAGCAGTAGTCTCTGTAGCACGAACACTGCAGTAAATGAAAGCCTGATTTAACACAGGTGGTATTTTAATAGGAAAAAATGCAGAAAGTTCCTATAGTAGTAGTATTACTGTAGTAGTAGTAGTAGCAAAAGTAGAAGAAGAAAAAGTAGTAGTATCTATATCAGCGAAAGCAGTAGTAATAGTAATTGAAGTGGAAGTAGTATAAACAGTAGTTGAAGTAGCAGCAGCAGTAGTAGTAGTAGCAGAAGATACAGTAGTAGTAGTATAAGTAGTAGCTATAGTTGTAGTAATAATAATAATAGTAGTAGTAGTAATAGTAATAGTAGTAGTAGTAGTAGTAGTAGCAATAGAAGCGCAGCATCAACAGTAGTAGTATTAGTATTAGTACTTGTAGTAGTAGTAGTGGTAGTAATAATAATAGTAGTAAAAGTAGAAGTAGTATTAATAGAAATAGTAGTAGAAATAGTAGTAGTAGTAGTGGTAGTAACAGTAGTAGTAGTATAAGTAGTATGAGTAGTAGTAGTAGTAGTAGTGCATCCGAAATATAATTGTATATAGAAGGTTTTTAGCTATATGAACGCATTGGTTTTATCTATAACATGTTTTAAATCATAAAAATAACTTTTGTCTATATGAGAGAGATAGAATAAAGTGGGCTTCCTTGCACAATTATACATGCGTAAATTATTTACCTAAATTTCATTGCTAAATTACTATTGACACTTGCGCCTGATTCCATTTAGATAAGCAATCCTGCAACAATTATTGCATTCTGAGGTAGACTGAATGGTCGCACTAGTTGATACAAATAGTATAAAAATGGATTTATAAAAACCCTTACTTCGCTGTGAACAGAATATTGTTTGCTGAAATGTTGATCTGGTGCAATTTTGAGTATCGATGAAGCTTTTGAGAAATTATTGACCGAGTATCCAACAGCTTGGATCCGGATGAAACGTCAAATTACTCGGCGTTTCATCTGGAGCTAAGCTGGAAGCAAGTGTGAGTCAAGTCGCGGATAGCGAGAAGGGTTAACAGATCGGAGAAAACGTATTGCTTCACGTGAGCCATGATGGCATCAAGAGATTCATAACTAATTCAAAGTTACTGAAAAACATGAATTATTGCACAAGTTTGCATTATATAAACACTTACACAGACTATATGGCTGTTATTCTCAAATGGGTTAAATAAACTGTTAAAATAATATGAAAAGAACATTCACTAACCATATTTGGAAACATTCTGATGGAAATTGTTAAAATCTGTTTCTTGGTATAAGAAACCAAATATTTAACAACTAAAATAAATCATCATCATCATTATTATTACAATCATTATTATAATTATTAATACTTGAAATCTGGTAGACTTTTAAGACACCCTTCTAAAGCTGCAAAAATAATGCCTGCTCAAATTACGATCTGCTGAGTTTTAATTGACTTTCAAGCTCTCTAGAAACTACTGACCGAGTTTGAAACAGTTTGAATCCTGACGCTATGCCGAGTTACTCAGCGTCTCATCTGGACCAAAACTGTTTGCAAATGCCAGCCAAGTCGCGCCTAGCATAAGAAGGGTTAATCCACGTCAATATACCTTCCTGTGAATAGTCAGGTCTGCACTCTTTACAAGTTGATTGTGCAACCAGTGCACTCAATAGAGACATGTTTATAGACAGTGAAAACATGTCATTTGAAAGAAAACACATTCTTCTAAGTTATGAATTTTTACACTCCAATTGAAAATGCCAGAAGAAAAGAACAATCTAGACCATTATAAAGGTCCGATCATGGGTATGTAGGGCAGGTAGTAGCTTAATACAGGTCAACAGTATTGTAGAAAGTTCCCGTAGGTGTTTTTCTAAGTTCCTTAGACTAAGAAACAACCCTTTCAACGCTACATTCTCGACTGGACTATTCCAAACTTCAAGCTTACTGTGACTTTTCAGGGATTTTAGTAAAGAAAAGTATAATATATTCTAAACGTGGGTGATCCTTCGAAAACAAAAGTAGCAATGCCAAAAGAGAAAATTGCAGACAAGGTTTTATTTAATATGTTCATGAGTAGTAATTAAAAGTGCAACACTGCTCACGATTCCTAGCACCGGCTTAAGCAGTAATCAATTTTCAAAACTTATACCATCGACACTAGTGATCTCGAAGGACCAGAAAATATAACAACACTGAGAAGGAAGTACGGGGCGACTTTTTACGGCCGTCACACAAGCACTTAACACCTGCTGTTGTGAAGTACATATATTCTGAAAGTGGGTGATCATGACAAAACATGACAAAAAGTGCAGACACTGATGAGAGGGTGCATCCTCAAGGAATCGTCTCATCTTAGTCTACACTGTTAGCAACGGACATTAGGATTCGTTTCCCGTACTGAAAGGGTTAAAAAATGTGCTAGTATTTAGACGTTTTAGTGGATGGTTATGTTCGCTGACATTATAACATTTCCAGCTTATGGCATAATGTTTTCCTCATCATAATTCGGTGAATAAATTTGCTTGTTTTGTCTTCAATAATTTTGTGAATGTTTGAAATTCATCATTGTTGTAAAAGATGATTGAGGCAAATTAATCTTTTGTTTTTTATTCATCGCGGAATTTAATACAGAGAATACACAAGTGATGCTTGTTGCAAGGTACATACACTTACATTACGTTCACTTAAAATTTTATATCTTTTCTGCATGTCTTTGAAATGTTTTGCGTACCCTTCAGAATATTAAGAGCAGATCTTACAGTCAGTACAATATACTTGGTTGGGTTAGAAGGTCACTTAAGTTAAGTACAGTAAAACCCCTCTAAATAGGCGGACGTCCAAATTAGTATAAATACCTGTCTTTAACACAGGTGGTAGCTTGATGCAATATGAAAGTACTACTACTACTGCTGCTACTACTACTACTACTACTACTTCTAATACTACTACTACCACTACTACTACTACTACTACTACCAACAACTACTTCTACTACTACTATTACTACTATTGTTACTACTACTATTACTGCTACTACTAACTTTCTGACTGACTTATCGACTGTTTATAAAAGCTATTTCTTTCTTTATTAAATTCCATTTAAAAGGGTTATAATGTAAATGGTTAAATTCAGCTGAATACTGCAATCTATTAGTTTTAGGCGTTAAGTGGTGATACACACTCACCCTTATTGTGATTTCTTGAACTGTATTCAGATTATCTGCTGACATAATAAATAACAATATATGTTAAACCTTTCAACGCGGAATGTTCAGATGGATTAACCCTGACATTCAAACAAGTCAAGCTTATCGTGAAAATTCAGTGATTGCTTTTAGAAAAGTGTAAAAGGAAAAACAGTGCAGACCGTAATCGGTTCCCCTGGGAGCGCTCTCGTATGTGTCTTCACTATTAGCAAATGACATTAATGATTCGTTTCCAGCACTGAAATAGTTAAAGTATCACTCTATTTTAGTAGAGCGGATTTATTAAAAACTGGAATACATGTATACAAATTTAGCTGTTAAACTTGCTTAGCTGAACGACAAAGCCAAACAATATCAATCAAGTGTATATGTCTTTGGCAGTGATTCACGTGCATATACAGTAAAACCCCTCTAAATCGGGTTATATGTAGACAAGTATTTAGATACTTTAAGTAGGTGGCTGCTTAATGCAGGATGAGAAAGCTCCTAGAGGAGTTTTTGTTGTGCATGCTTTTCACACTGTATTAAGCTACTACCTGTCTCCAAGACCGATGTTTATATTTAATTGAAAGTCCAGTTTAGAGTAGTTCTACTGGCTTTGAATTACAAGAGGAATTAAAACATGTTAAAAAATTCTGATTGACTATTGTTTCTCTAAATCACTATATACTATAATTATAATGAATAAAAAGTCGTAAAACTGGTCGCAGCGAAATACCCTTCTTTATGAGCATCTTCACAACAATGTTAAATCCTCCCGTTGATTTACGAAGAGTTAGATCTGTGGGACATGCGTACGGACGTCGGACGGACAAGAGCAAGCCTATATGCATCCTACCTTGTAGAGGTATAGCAGGTGCGGATCCAGGATTTCAGATTAGGGGGCGTAGAATACTTTTTGGAAGGGGGGCGTATATTTTTATGTTTGGTGACATAAATACAGTAAAACCTCTCTATAACGGCCACTAAATTACATCAAGTATTGTGTGTTAAGGACTATAGGAGCGTTCTGTTTTACTTTCACCTTGCTTTAAGCAGCCACCTGCCCTTAATACCAACTAATTAACACAATTTAGTGGCTGTTATAGAGAAGTTTTACTGTAGTGTGTTTGTAATACATGTTGAAAAAGAGCGTAATTGGGCCAGGGAAATACAAAAACTCAGATTAAATCAATGTTTTATTGATTTTAGTAGATCTAGATCTAAACTATTACTAAAAAAGTTTGTTTGGGCAATTTTAGGGGGGGGGGGGCGAACGCCGGCTCCGCCCCTCTAAATCCGCGCCTGTATAAACTGTATCATTATCCTGGATATTATACCGTAGGTTTAAGACTGGAAATCGGCATGTCAAAAACAGCATTATATCCAAATTATGTGTTTCAAAATTCTATACTGATAAATACAAGTTTGATTGATTTCGGAATAATTTAACTTGTGCAACAATGAGTCACGTTAATAACTAGTTCAGTGTATGGCTTTCATTTGGACAACATTTAGATCTGAGTTGGCATTCTATGTTGTATCTAATATTAAATGGCTTCCAAGAAACATGCGTCTGTAATCTGCTACAATTTATATAAGCCTTGAAATTAAAGTACTCAAGGCCAGACACTTTAACGAATATGTGCAGTTTAGTTTCGAGACGGAACTAACAAACATCGCCAGTTTGGGATCGAAGCTGTCATTAAGTTAGACTTATTGTCTCATTAAGCTACCTGTAGCTCTTAGCGAAAATAAGTGTTATAGGAAATTCCTTCGCACTTTGATAAAATCAATGTTCCATCTAATGCATGTTTCTGGCATAAACGGATATAAGAATGTTTTATAAGAATATTTGTACAATCCTGTCCAAGAACATACCTGATGTTTTTATATTTAATAAGTGATGACATTTTACACAGTGTTGGAAAAAATATTTCCTTCGTAATGTATACTTACTCCTTACGGTAATCAGTGTTTTGTCTATTATTCGGCTTCTAATAGTAAATCCAGACTTTAAAATGTTCAAATAATTCACTTTGATTAAACACAGTATTGTAAAAAAATGTCAGGGAAAGTTGCATGTCGTATTTAGAGTGACTATATGACGACGCTTGTGTGACTGGTATTGATAAACATTGTTTTAGCCCATTTCCTTTCGAATATTCATGTAAGAAATAATGACATTATGAATATTTATCAGTTTAATTGTTATAATGGTATATATACACACACGGTGATTTAGTGTTGGTACAAACTGTAGTCATGTTTATAAGGAGTTCATAAGAAGACGGGCATACCCTGATCATACAGGAGCCCTCTGGTATGAGTCTACTATATTTACAAAGGCGTGACAAAAGCGTTTGTATGAAGGAAAAGTTTACTGGAATGTATTGTTTCCTGTTGTCGTGAAAATGGGTAACGAAACAAAACAAACAGGAGTTTTCAAGAAAACATGCGTTTCTGTAAAAATCACATACACTAGACAGAAGGTGTGTGTGTGGGGGGGGGGGGGGGGGAGGGGTACATGTAATATAGTTTTAGGTACAGGAAGATAAAGCGATGTTTTCAGTATAAAAGTATTTTGCCCAGCATATATACCGTTTCAAGTTTGTCTTCATTTACTATCTAGCAAAGTATGTTGTTGTATACAACAATTGCTTATGAACCGTTAGAATGTAAAATGATAGGTATTTTTTAAGTGTGGACCCTTCTTTGATTCAAGAATATCTAGTGTTTTAAACGTTTTGAATATAAACAAGCACTGGATTTTAATATTTCACTCCTGCATCGTTATGCGAACTATTTGAGTCTTTTTCATGAACAATTGTCTCCTTCTCTCCTTCGTCATATTTGTTTTCATAAAAAGAGGATTAAGTTATTACTAGGCAATGAGACTTAAACAAAAGAAGTCATTACTTTGAACCAATTATTATATGATTTAAATTCAGGTGTTTAATGTTGGAAGGTTTTAGTCGGTTCGCTCTACAGCAACCATACAAACTATTTTCTACAAATACAAAACAACATTTGTGTATCAACACTTATTAACTCTTTCACATTCAGCTTTCATTCTTAACATATTTCATCTAACCACTTTCATAATATCATACTGTTTGACTATTAAAATCTACTTATTTATATTATTTATTTCGTTATTTAAATATCGCACAAATATAATTGAACAATTTCAGTGTCATGACTTCAATTATCTAAAAAATATGATACTATTTATTTGTTTATAGTTTAATACCATGACTGAAATTAATCATTCGTAAATGGTTTCCTAAAGAAATTAAGTAATTTATACTACACCAAGACGACCAGTAAAATTAGGACTCAATCAACACAATCACATGTTTTTTTTCTTGTGACGCAATTAAACAACCGTTATCGTCCTAGCATCACTGACTCAAATTCCAGTTTGTTTAGAAACGCAATGTCAGTTCAGCGACCTTCCTACAAAAACTTCCCGAACCAAATCCACGCGCCAAAACCCTAAAAATAAATTGTCAACTCATACAAAACTCAACTCAACAGTAATAAATGGCAGTAATTCCATTAATTACCAAAGTCTCAGCCTACCGGAAGAAAACGGAAGCAATTTTGAAAATGAAACCGGAACCCAAAAATTCGGACCATAACCATTTCAAGCCAAGCCGAATTTGACCTGGTCACACACATTTGTTGAGCATGGTATAAAATAGTGTAAATTTTATCACCAATTTTCTTCAAATGAAACTTCTGTTAAATCGATTGTTGAAGTACCTTAACTCTTTCCTTCACATAAACGCCTTGTCACGCATTTGCAACCACAGTAAATCCATGCCAGATGGCTCCTATAAGAGCCGTGTGATCATGTTCTGCTCTGTTTGCTTTTGGCATGCTATAGATCTAATTCTACAGTTTATGTCAAAGCAAAACAAATTCTTGAGATATTAATATTATAAATTTTCAGCTAATAAATATTCATGATGCCATCATTTCTTACATGAATTTTGAACAGGGAATGGGTTAATACACCATGTATCATTGACGGTGATGCCAAGTTCGCTAATAAAATGCCCGCTTTAACGGGATAACAAAAGGCTATAATGGTATATTTGACGACAGCATGCAACGTTCACCGTGTTATTTAGTGATTGCATATGGTAGGACGTTTTACGTGATAAATCGAATCATCTCAATTTAGTGTTTCTTTTCTACCATTTTCATTCGTGGCCGTTTCATTTCATGTGTATTATATCAAGGCATCCCTTCAGTCGACTATTCTTAAGCAACTGTTAACTAGTTTTCAATAACAATTGATCGAAATCTCCACTATAGCAGGACATATCCATATAATCAGAACTTTCTACATAAAACATTTTTCTCCATATATGCGTCTGTTTACTCCTCTACAAACAACGTAGACCCAGATTAGACGGCTCCTGATCAGGGTCTGCTCTGATGGATTGCGGAATTCTGGAATATTATAGATCTGTTTCTACTGTTTCTGCCTTGGCCAAAAGTGTTTGTTTCATGATATCATTGTTACCTACATGCATATTCATAAAGTAAAGTGTAAATCGTGTGGCGCCGTATAAGACCAGAACCATCTACTTAATTCTAAATGACCATTCTATGGAATTCGGGAGACTTAATAAAAAGCCAAAAGGACAAGCAAATATGAATATAAAAGTAGTAAAGTCAAGCAGGCAAAGCCACATACGAGACGCAACCACCACCAAAACACCGATAGATAGCATGACACGCACACTCACAAAAGCAAGGGTGACAAAGAGAGTACCGCCTTGGCACGGTCAGTAGCAAAACACCACTGGGGTTAAAACCTGTTTACGGACGTCCTAACCTCACACTTCTCTCAAAGTAACCCTAGCTTCACAAATAGTGTAAATAAAGGTATCCCCGCCGGACTTACCCACAACATAGAAGACGGTAAACACATGGCAATATGTAAAACATAGCATAATAACTGTGAAAATCCGTCAAATATGTATTCAATGACTTTGCTGAAGTCAGAGCACCTGCAGGGAAGCCGTTAAGGGCACGACAGGGAAAAAGTAATACATGAGTCTGGTAAGCTCATCCCGTATCTGAGTTTAAGAGTATACCATCATATAGTACTACCCTCGGCCTGTCATCGCGCAAGCAAAGAGGGAAGACTGTAAAAGGATCGATAACCACATATGCAGTGCGTTGCAATATAATGGGATCATAACCTTTCTTCTTAAAAGTTTTGATGCGTTTTATAAACAAATCATGAAAATGGATATGACCCCGAATTTTCCTAAGTTTGTAGATAACATCCCCATAAAATTCTGGTTGAGAAATGCCTTGTTGCAGTAATATCCGTAGATTGCAATTATATTTACTAATGAGAGGTAAAATTCGATAATAAAATTTAGAAACGTTTTCCGAAGTTTGTGATATCTGTAACCTTGCTTAAGAAGTTTATCAGTTATAACTAAATTACGACTGTTAAAATCTTCTGGCAAAGAACAGGCTTTACGAAACATTATCATTTGTATACCAACAGCTTGACGATATATGGTATCCCTATAACGCACGAATATATTATCTAAAAGAAAGGTAAGAGATCTACAAACATCAAGGCAAGTCCACATTGTGTAATGTTCAACTTCTGAATTCGAAAAGATTGAACGTTGAACATTACAAGCAAGGAACATTTTATTTTCTCTGGCAAATGTTTTTTTCTATTAATTTAATCAGTTTATCCTTTATAAGATGGTGAGATAGAGTAGTATAGAGTGTAGAGAAATCAAAAGAGCTCAGTGAAGAAATGTTATACTGTTCATTTTCAAGTTTAGTTAAAACATCATTTGAAATTTTTATGGACCAAAAAACATTAATATCAGAATTTTCATATATTTTATCACATTAATGTTCTTTGATCGTAGTAAAAGTACAAAAATGAGTCATGCAGGAAACACCACATACAGAACAAACAGTCGCCCGAACAGCAACACAAGGAAACAGCAAATGTACATAACTACAAAAACAACAAGAGACGCACAAAGACAAAACAAACATAAAATAGGGGGAAGATGGAAGTACCGCCTTGGAACGGTCAGTGACAAAAGTCACTGGGGGTTAAACCGGTTTCATCCTTAAGACAGGACGTCAAAAGGTTAGATATTTTAGTAGTGGTACAACAACTAGAGTTGGTAATAAAACGCGCCTTATAAGGATATTTATGTAGTTTCGGAATCCAGTACAAAGTAGAAATTTTATGTTGTTTTATGTTAGGACCAGCCTTAAAAGTATTGCACATTTTTACATGTTCCGAGACTATTTATTTTTCAGGTGTTTGAACTGTTATATAATAAATTCTGAAAGGGGGTGATCCCCCGAGAGCAAAAATTGCAACACAAAAAGAGAAAATTGCAGACTCGGGTTTATTGAGTCTGTTCATGAACAGTAATTGAACGTGCAACACTGCTCACGCCCCCTAGCACCGGCTTAAGCGGTATTCAATTTTCAGAACAAGAAGTACTGTAATTCATGATCTCGAAGGATCAGAAGGTATAACAACACTGATAATGAAGTACGGGGCGACGTTTTACGGCCTCCACACAAGCACTTAACACCTGCTGTTGTGAAGATTATAAATTCTGAAATGGGGGTGATCCCCCGAGAGCAAAAATTGCAACACAAAAAGAGAAAATTGCAGTTTTTTTGTGAATCAGTTAGCTCCTTCTTTAAAAATCAACACAATACAATCTTCAAATAATGATTACATTATTTGATGCCTTGTCAGCAGGAGCAAGAACATAATTTGAATGAAAATTAGAAAAAGTGTTTCTTCAAATAGCGAAATGCAACACTAGGTCGAGGTGGTAAAAGCTGGTAATTTGATTTGTAAAAAGCAATACGCGTATCAATAACATAACAAATACATTTCTCCAATCTGAAAGGGCATTCACATCAGCCTGTTCTCGTCGATACCATTTGATGCAGAATTCTTGAATAGCTTCCGCAATATGAGTTCGACAAGCGTCAAAATCAATAAGGGAAGGTAATCTATATTTAGGTCCTTTAGTTAGGAGGGTTCTGAGACGTTTATCAAAATTACCAGTAATGACATGACCAACTGGTTTATAGCAAAAGTTAGAAATGCTACAAAATCTCAAGAAATAGGGGTATTGGCATCAATATTTAAGTCAGAGACAATTTTATTGTAGTTAAAAATAACATTCCTAATAGGTTTATTATATTTATAACAGATGATAGGTGATTCAGAGTTGATAAAATATTTGGGAATAGTATCGATTAAATTCTTATCACGAAATATACTTTGAATATCAAATACCTTTATTTAGGAATGTTTAGACTGAATGACTGTGTTTTAGGCAATTTCAATTTTAATTCTGGAATAAATCTCTTCTGGTCTATTAGGAACTCTTCAGAATGGAAAAGTAGTAAATTCAAGCAGGCAAAGCCACATGCAAGACGCAACCACCACCAAAACACCGATAGACAGCATGACACACACACACACAACCACACACCCAAACGCACACACACACACGAAATGAACACAGAAAACACCAAAAGACACACAAGAAACAGGGACAAACGTTCCACAACATGAACAAACCACAAGCACAAAGACGCAAGGCAAACAAAAGGAAGGGTGACAAAGAGAGTACCGCCTTGGCACGGTCAGCAGCAAAAACACCACTGGGGGTTTAAACCGGTTTACGGACGTCCTAACCTCACACTTCTCTCAAAGTCACCCTAGCTTTACAAATATTGTAAATAAAGGTATCCCCGCTGGACTTACCCACAACATAGACGACGGTGAACACAGGACAACATGTAAAACATAGCATAATAACTGTGACAATCCGTCAAATATGTACTCAATGACTTTGCTGAAGTCAGAGCACCTGCAGGTAAGCCGTTAAGGGCACGACAGGGAAAAAGTAATACATGAGTCTGGTAAGCTCCTCCTGTATCCAAGTTTAAGAGTATACCATCATAGAGTACTACCCTCGGCCTGTCATCGCGCAAGCAAAGAGGGAAGCGTAGCTACCGACTGTAAAAGGGTCGATAACCAAACATGCAGTGTGTTGCAATATAATAGGATCATAACCTTTCTTTTTAAATGTTTTAATGCGTTTAATAAACAAATCATGAAAATGGATATGACCCCGAATTTTCCTAAGTTTGTAGATAACATCCCCATAAAATTCTGGTTGAGAAATGCCTTGTCGCAGTAACGTCCGTAGATTGCAATTATATTTACTAATGAGAGGTAAATTTCGATAATAAAATTTAGAAAAGGTTTTCCGAAGTTTGTGATATGTGTAACCTTGCTTAAGAAGTTTATCAGTTATAACTAAATTACGTCTGTTAAAATCTTCAAGCAAAGAACAGGCTCGGGCAAACCTAATAAGTTGAGAAATATAAACCCCATAAGATGTAGAACGTGGCACATCCCCATCTAGAAAAGGATAATTAACAATTTTAAAACTAAAATCTTCTCTTTTATCGTATACTTTGGACGAAACTTTATCATTTGTAATTGAAAGATTCAAATCTAAAAATGAAGCATTAATGTCAGATTGATTAGCTTTGTTTAAAGACAGTTCTTTTGGGTAGATTGAAGAAACCATAGTATCAAAATAAGGATTATCTAAATTCAAAATATCGTCTAAATACCTTGAAGTTTTATTAAAAGCACTAACAATATCGGTCTGTGTATCAGGTTTTAAGCTAAGCATAAAATCCCTCTCGTAGCAATACAAAAACAAATCTGCAACAAGAGGGGCACAATTTGTACCCATGGGTATACCAACAACTTGACGATATATGGTATCCCCATAACGCACAAATATATTATCTAAAAGAAAGGTAAGAGATCTACAAACATCAAGGCAAGTCCACATTGTGTAATGTTCAACTTCTGAATTCGAAAAGAATGAACGTTGAACATTACAAGCAATGAACATTTTGTTTTCTCTGGCAAAGGTTTTTTCTATTAATTTAATAAGTTTATCCTTTATAAGATGGTGAGGTAGAGTAGTATAGAGTGTAGAGAAATCATAAGAGCTCAGTAAAGAAATGTTATACTGTTCATTTTCAAGTTTTGTTAAAACATCATTTGAATTTTTTATGGACCAAAAAACATTAATACCAGAATTTTCATATATTTTATCACAGTAGCGTTTAACATGTTCTTTGATCGTAGTAAGACAGGACGTCAAAAGTATAGATAATTTAGTAGTGGTACAACAGCTAGAGTTGGCAATAAAACGCGACTTATAAGGGTTTTTATGTAGGTTCGGAATCCAGTACAAAGTAGAAAGTTTATGTTGTTTTATGTTAGGACCAGACTTAAAATTATTGCACATTTTTACATGTTCCGAGACTATATCTTTTTCAGGTGTTTGAACTGTTATATAAGTTTTTGAATCAGTTAGCTCCTTCTTTAAAACATCAACATAATACAATCTTCAAATAATGATTACATTGTTTGATGCCTTGTCAGCAGGAACAAGAACATAATCTGAATGAAAATTAGAAATGTTTTTCTTCAAGTAGCGAAATGTAACTCTAGGTCGAGGTGGTAAAAGATGGTAATTAGATTTGTAAAAAGTTATTCGCGTATCAATAATATCGAAAATACATTTCTTCCAATCCGAAAGGGCATTAACATCAGCATGTTCTCGTCGACACCATTTGATGCAGAATTCTTGAATAGCTTCCGCAATATGAGTTCGACAAGCGTCAAAATCAATAAGGGAAGGTAATCTATATTTAGGTCCTTTAGTTAGGAGGGTCCTGAGACGTTTATCCTTAATGATATCAAAATTACCAGTAATGACATGACCAACTGGTTTATAGCAAAAGCTAGAAATGCTACAATCTCAAGAAATAGGGGTATTAACATCAATATTTAAGTCAGAGACAATTTTATTGTAGTTAAAAATAACATTTCTAATAGGTTTATTATATTTATAACAGATGATAGGTGATTCAGAGTTGATGAAATATTTGGGAATAGCATCGATTACATTCTTATCACGAAATATACTTTGAATATCAATAAAATCGATACCTTTATTTAGGAACTGAAGTTTCAGAAAATGTCTTTTATGTTCAGATTCTTTATCAATACGTGGACGAAGAACATGCTGTGTGTAACTTTGTATAAGTGAGGCAGTATTAATTAACGGATCTGTACGCATATAGATTTTATCAGCCTCTTCGTCTATTGACTTAAGACAGGAAAAGGGTAAAGAAGATAAACAAGATAACATAGAATGTTTACCAGTTTGTTTTAGAATAGTATGTAAATCATGAATAGACATATTACGACGTAATTTACGCTTAATATTACCATTTCTACGTCTGCCATGTGATCTACTTTTACTTTTTCGAATAGTAAATATAGAGAAAATATCGATACTTGGATCTTTAGAAATGTTGCCGCTTTGGAAAATGTTATCATTAAGGCCTAAAGGAAGTCTTAAACAAACTTAAGAACAAAAGGTATCTTGCATCCACTGTAAGCACGTACGATTTTTCTACTCTGTACACAACTCTTCCTCATATTTTAATTAAGGATAAGCTTACTAACTTAATCCAGAAAGTATTGCCCGGGAACAAACATCATTCCTGGCATGTAATGCTGAAAAAGCTTCTTTTCTGACGAGCAAATGAAATATTACACCAATTGGACTTGCTCAGAAGTTTGCGAAGCACTAACCTTTCTTTTGGATAACATATTTGTACGTTATGGGAATGCTATATACCGTCAGGTAATTGGTATTCCTATGGGTACGAATTGTGCACCACTTGTCGCAGATTTGTTTTTGTACTGCTATGAGAGAGATTTCATGTTGCGTTTGAATCCTCAATCACAAGAAGATGTTATAAAAGCCTTCAATGAAACTTGTCGATATTTGGATGATATTTTTAACTTAGATAACTGTTTCTTTGATGCTCTGATTCCGACAATTTATCCTAAAGAACTCAAATTGAATAAAGCTAACCCGTCCGACAATTATGCAGCGTTTCTTGATCTAGACCTTAAAATTAATAATGGAATGATTTCTTCTAAAATATATGACAAAAGAGATGGTTTTGATTTTAATATTGTAAAGTTTCCTCATCTTGACAGGGATGTTCCCCGTGCTCCATCTTACGGGGTTTATATATCTCAACGTATTCGTTTTGCTAGAGCTTGTTCATCTATTGACGATTTTAACAGTCGAAATCTCATTTTAACTGAAAAACTGCTTAAGCAAGGATATAGATACCATAAACTAAGAAAAACTTTCTCTAAATTTTACTATCGAAATCTCTCGCTTATTGGCAAGTACCAATGTAATCTCAAGGTGCTTCTGCGACACGGTATTTCACATCCTGAATTTTATGGTGATGTGATTTACAAACTTCGTAAAATTATTGGACATACCCATTTTCTCACTTTGTTCATCAAATATGTTAAAAAATTCATTAAAACGGGATACTACAACATACTGCATGTTTGGTTGTGAACCCTTTTACAGTTGGCAATCACGCTGGCCTCTTTGCATGTACGCCGACAAGAAAGGTTTAGTACTCTATGAAGGCGACCTCTTAAATCCAGAAATGGAAGGAGAACGTCGGATATCTGTACTATTTCATTTTTGTCGTACCCTTTATTACTTTTCTACAGTTACTCTGTTTGCAGCTCAATCATTGAGTACACTAGCGATAGGTGGATACAGTTTGTTCACTTAAATGTGTTCGTTATACATGCACTTTACCACTGTATTTGCCGTCGCGGTTGTTGTAGATTAGTCGGAGAGGGGATACGTTTATTTACACTGTTTGTTTTTTAGGGTGGGGATAGAATAAGTGTGAGGTTTGGCGCCCATAATAAACCGGTTTAACCCCCAGTGACTTTTGTTAATGACCGTTCCAAGGCGGTACTTCCATCTTCCTCCTATTGTATGTTTGTTTTGTCTTTGTGCGTCTCTTGTTGTTTTTATAGTTATGTACATTTGCTGTTTCCTTGTGTTGCTGTTCGGGCGACTGTTTGTTCTGTATGTGGTGTTTCCTGCATGACTCATTTTTGTACTTTCATAAAATACATTGTATTTTTTTGTGGTGGTGGGGGGGGGGGGGGTCGACCATCTGACCAATATTATACGGATAAGAAACGGACTCGGACTTAGAGTCAAACATTTTATAACCTCGGACCATAGTTATTCCGTTCTTTTGATGAATTTCAAAACATGGCAAGAAATAGTAATGCTTTGCAAACATCACATCAGGTGACTAACAATGCTGACCTGCATTACCAACCCAAACATGAACGACACATAGTCAGGTTAAAACAGTGAAATACTCAAATCTTAGACTAATTCCGAGATGCTGTCTTACCAATTAAGTATATTTCGCAAGCAATTTTATCAAGTTTATATTTGTTCGAGTGCACTCCTACCCTAAACATACTAATCAGGGGGATATTTGACTGACTATAAGGCTTGACGGGTTCAAACTATTTTAACATTCTACAACACTTTTTGTGAGAGAAACCTATACTTTGCTTTGAATAATATGGAAACATTTTCCGGCATACTTGATGCTCAATATGGTCTTAGCCGACAATCAACCGCTTCCCACAGTTGCCCACAATAACATGACTGACCCACGAATGAAACATGAGAGGTTGAACGTCTTAACCTGACATTCGAAACAACGACGACGACTGACATACATATTTTGGATGAAATCAATAAACCGACATCAGTACTACATATAAACATCACATAAACTATCAAATTATATATTGTTTTCACTTAATTTATATTGAATATCGTACCTTATAATGTTTGATCGTCGACATCAATCAATTTGCAATTCTGACTTTATATAAATGCTGAAGCAATGAACCTGGTCTGTAATAAAACAATCAATAAAGCCATGATGCCTGCTTACATTTTATAATTTGAAATTTTTAGAATTCAACCGATATAGCTCACATGAACATGTGGGGTTTGCCTGTGCTGTGGACACCTGTTTATTGTTAATGATAATTTTACTTTAGGTAAATACTAAATGTCCAAAAATGCGTTGCGTACATCCTGATAGTACTTCTAGTCACGTTGTTCGGGGTGCAATGGTTGACATTCATTACTTTTATGTTTCAGAACTATATTATCAAGTAATGTGTTAATATGATACATGTATTTGTGATATTGTAATATCTTGACATTTTTCCACAAAAGCAAGGTCGGTTACTCTTTGTCTACTTCATATGACATAAACGTCTTCCCAGCAATAGTTGGACACATTAACAGTCTTTGGACCAGAATTGACGTTTTAAACTTATATTAACCCTTTGTACGTTATATTAACTTCCGCTCTTCAAACGGCTGTTTGTTATAACGGTCATTTTAAAATACTGTACATGTTGAAGCCATTACCATTACTATAAATACGACAGCTGATCTGAGTCTTCCTTTTTGCAACGTGTGAACTCATTATTATCTAATTACATTATTACAAATATTATTTGCTGAGCTGAGATTCTTTATCCTTTTAAAATCTGAAGAGAGGTGATCCCCCGAAAACACAAATTGCAACACAAAAGGAGAACATTGCAGATTGGTTTTATTGAGTCTGTTCATGAGCAGTAATTGAAAGTGCAACACTGCTCACACCCCCTAGCACCTGCTTTAGCGGTATTCAATTTTCAAAACAAAGGTACTGAAATTCATGATCTCGAAGGATCTCGAAGTTGAATGAATGAACAGCACACCTGAATTTCGTTGCTAATAAAACATTATACATGTTTGACGTTTGTAACAAGAGATCTGGGTAACGTTAAACTTATTTAAATGCCCCATGTGCTTCTCGTAATAAACATGCTCACAAGCATTTTCTGCAACAGATAAATTACTGTAACTGGGTAGAGATTGTTGTGAAACGGTTGATAGGATGTAGGCTGTGTGGCTTGGTAGCTCAGTCGGTAGAGTGTTTGCTTGGTAAGCCAAATGCCCTGGGTTCGAGTCCAAGTCGAATCACAACTTTTTCACCATGTTACATTTGGCGTCCAACGTAAATAACCTGTATTGTGATTCATATGAAATAAAATGCAATAATAAGAAACAAGTGGAGTGTTCTTTGAGTAAGAATTCGATACGACTTCTTGTTTAGAGGGGGTGTGGGTAGCCGAGTAGAGATTGTAGTGAAACGGTTGATAGACTTTAGACTGTGTCGCTGGGTAAAAGTACAAAAATGAGTCATGCAGGAAACACCACATACAGAACAAATAGCCGCCCGAACAGCAACACAAGGAAACAGCAAATGTACATAACTATAAAAACATCAAGAGCCGCACAAAGACAAAACAAACATACAATAGGGGGTGGAAGTACCGCCTTGGAACGGTCAGTGACAAAAGTCACTGGGAGGTTAAACCGGTTTTTGGGCGCCCAACCTCACACTTATTCCATCCCCACCCTAAAAGACAAACAGTGTAAGTATCCCCTTTCCGACTAATATACAACAACCGCGATGGCAAATACAATGGTAAATGCATGTATAACGAAAACATTTAAGTGCACAAACTGTAATCACCTATCGCTAGTGTACTCAATGTACTCAATGATTGAGCTGCAAACAGAGTAACTGTAGAAAAGTAATAAAGGGTACGACAAAAACGAAATAGTACAGCTATCCGACGTTCTCCTTTTCTGGATTTAAGAGGTCAGTCAGTAGAGTGTTGGCATAGTAAGCAAATGCCCCTGGGTTCGAATCCCCGTCGAGTCACAACTTTTGTACCATGTTACATTAAGTGCAGTGATGAGTTACAGTGCTCCCTCCCTACAACGGTCCTCTCAATAACGATTCCCTCCTTACAACAACACATGTCACTGTTTCAGAAACAACAAGGCTCCAGAAACAACTTTTTTCCATCGTATTTTCTTTATGCCTCCATCAAACCCTATGTTGTGACCACTCTTTAGAATCGTCACAAGCTAATTATGTTTGATTTTCCCTACCTATAGCAACTCCCTCTGAACAACACATACAATCTTCGTATCCCAAAGGATGTCGTTGTAGAGTGGGAGCACTGTAGTTATCACTGCGTTGAAATGGTAAAAGTGCTTTGACGTTAGTAAATCTGTAAGTTTTCCACATACATTAACATGTGAAAAGGGTATGCCTTCAGTTGTGAGCTGGTAAGGGTAATTTCTATTCTATTTTAGGCTGACATCCTAAACTGCTTTTCATGCAATCAGAGATTACACCCAGGCATGTAGCGCTTTATCATAACATTTTGTGAAACCTCGAAAGATTTCTGATCTATTCCACAATCTGTATGAAATGATAATTGGAATTACTCTACAATCGCCGCCCAAATAAAGTGACAGTGACAGTTTTGAGTGAAAGAAAACAAACGTCCACTTCGAAATGTTTCAGTGGTTACCAATAAGTCTGCAGTAATCTATTACATGAATATTCCTTGGCAAAACTTTAACTCTTTCGCTGTCACAGTGTGTCGTCTGCAAACCAGAAATTAGGAGTTCTATATAACCGTAAGTAAGAAGATGTGACCCTGTCTTCACTGCCTGCAAATGCACGAAGGTGCGTCTATATTGGGTAAAGGTTTGATAGAGTAACACAAACTGTTATTTTGCAAGCGACTGGAATTAATGCAGCTACCTGATGTTTATGGTTCATACTTGTTTACGTTGCCTACATACTTAGGCAGGTGCCATCATGGCTTCTTGTTCGGTATATTTAGTCATAAAGTAATAAATCATTTCAAAATTTCTGAAATGCATGCACGATGTAGTGATTTATATCAATATTTGCTTTCTGCAGTGCCAGTATGTCTTTGTGCACAAATGTTATTTCTTTAAGGTTTTATTTCCAAATTTAAGTTTGGCGTGGCACGGTTTATTTTAAATTCTGCATGTAAGATAATTGAAATATATCACGGAGCATGTCATTATTTGTTCTTGTTAGAAACCGTCTTGATGGAATAAATTTTCTGAAATGACCATGGTCTGATAACAATTTCCTTATTTTTACAGAGAACAATGATCCTCCTTGATTTAGATCTTTTCCTATCCTTTGAATGCGTTAAACGAATTGCATTGGTATTGAGAATCCTCTTGCATAGTTTACCCTTTCATACTGTATTGACTATTCCACTCTGATGATTCTCCGTTGAAAGAGCCAGCTACAAAATGAGAAACCACATTTTGTCTCACAGTTTGCAATTGTGTTTGGTATTTTGAATAAATGGTGGAAATTGTATGTAGGTGCGCTAATGTTTCGGTATGCTGCATGTCGTTTTGGCCATCTATGACCGTTTTCACGTCGCGTAAAAAATAGACATTTGCCCTGATTTTTATAATTCATTATTCCCTTTCGTGAAGCTAAAGGTGTTCGCCAACACGTTAATATTTTACGACTGCAACTAGTTCAGAGATTTGAATCGATGTAACACCGTTAAAAAACATTAGATTAAATTATTCGAGATTTGATGTGTGTAATGGGATTAGTTTGATGATGTGCATGTTGTAAAAACTGGGATGCTGTTGAAAGGGTTTTGGGAGGGTTTCATGGCATGTTCGAACGTTCTGATATCAAGTGGATTTTGTGTTTACAACCAGCTGCATGGTGTTATGAATATGTGATACGTCTGCATGCGAAACCGCTATGAAGACAGAATGCTGCAATATGTTTTACGACCGATGGACAACAAATTAGTTGCCACGGTTATGTATGAAACATGTACTCCTGTGACTAATTTCCTTCATACAGTCAAACAGGTTTCAGCCAAGTCTTTAAAGACATTATCATCAACTTACAGCTCGATACCTTAGATATTACAAAGCTATTAAGTTGTTGTAACTACTACTAAGCCGTCATTCTTTTATTGAACATAGGTGTCTTAACAAGCAAGTGCTTAGTGCAGGGCAAATGTAATGCAGAAAGCTCATATAGGAGCTTACCAGACTCATGTACTAAATTTTTCCTGTCGTGTCCTTAACGGCATCCTTGCAGGAGCCCTGACTTCAGCAAAGTCTTTGAGTGCATATTTGAAGGATTTTCACAGTTATTATGCTACATTTTACATATTGTTATGTGTTTACCGCCTTCTATGTTGTGGGTAAGTCCGGCGGGGATACCTTTATTTACACTATTTGTAAAGCTAGGGTGGCTTTGAAATAAGTGTTAGGTAAGGGACGTCCGTAAACCGGTTTAAACCCAAGTGGCGAATTTGCTACTGACAGTGCCAAGGCGGTACTCTCTTTGTCACCCTTGCTTTTGTTTGTCTTGTTACTTTGTACTTGGGCTTTTGTTCATGTGTGGAATATTTATCTCTAAAACTTGTGTGTTTGTTGGTGTTTTTTTGTGTTCATCTCGTGCGTGCGTGCGTGCGTGCGCGTGCGTGTGTGCGTGTGTGTGTGTGTCTGTCTGTCTGTCTATCTGTCTGTCTGTCTTTGTGTGCCTGTGTGTGTCTGTGTCTGTGTCTCTGTGTCTGTGTCTGTGGGTGTGGGTGTGTTTGTGTGATGCTATCTTTTGATGTTTTGGTGGTAGTTGCGTCTTGTTTGTGGCTTTGCCTGCTTGACTTTACTATGTTTGCATATAGTTACAGACCCATAAATATACTTTATTTTGATGGTCGCTACTGAAGAAATCTATTTGACAACACAGTGGTAACCTTTGCAAACGGTTAAGATTCAGATGAGTAATTCGGCATTTAATGAAAATTAAAACTGTTTGGCACTCTATTCGTGAATTTGAAAAGAACTGGAGGAAACATTGTTTACAGAATGAACGAAGGGTGATATTTAGCAAATGTTAATAAAGAATGTAGGTAGCCTGGCGCGACACAAGTGTGAAACGTGGATATAATGAATCACCTTTGTCTTGCTAGCTACACTTTTCGTAATCTCTTCCCTTTAATGTCCGAAAATTCAAACAGTATTTGTTTGGTTGTATGGTTTCTGCCAAGAATGCACGCCCCAGAGAGAGGGAAGCGGTTACGGAGAAACCCGGGAAACGCCTGTGCTGTAAATATATTCATAAATGAAACGTTTACAGTTATATGCTGCAGTTTTGAAACCAGGCAACTAGGTCGATTACATTCTTGTCTGAATTATCTTAAAAGTGCAGTTTGAATGTTGAAATTTTGGATGACTTTGTTGTTTAATACACATTTGCAAAAATATCAAATAGCTTATTTCAATACACTTTTATTTTTTCTGGATATGATATTCGCGACTCACAATATAAATCGCTGTACTGTTTAACCCCGATTTAAAAAGTAATTTAAAACAACTTCTCGTTTTTATTTATTCATGTACCATAGAAGAATCAGTCATTCTGTTTCCAGGTAACATTTCTCTCTTTGAATCAAATTCAAGCCACAGGTTCGAGAGAAACAAACACTGTCGAAAAGCTTTTTATTTTGCTTGCCGTGGCAACCAGTTCTTAGAAAGGAATATTAAATCTAGCCTCTATTTCTTTTAAAAGTTACACAAAATCGTTAGAGTCGTCTGATGCTAAACATGACGTTATGTAACATGAAACTCAATACGTTCCACGTTTAAATATCACATTATTCAAATCACCAGAGACACTTCGGTATTCAGGGAGAAACAGTCAGTTTGTTCAAACCGTAATCAAATTTTACCTCAACTATTTTTCTCTGACACATTCCATTTATAATAATAATACGAATGTTGCCGTGACCTACCAGTCTAAATTCAATTTAAGACCGTATTACTCTAATGAAGAACAGTAGAACTTGTCTTAAGCGGCCATCAATAATTAGTCTAATTATGGGTCTGTAAGACAGGTGGATGCTTAATACAGGTCAAAAGTAATGCAAAAAGCTCCAATGGGAGCTTTTTGCATTACCTTTGCCCTGTATTAAGCAACCACCTGCTTTTTTAAGTGTTCTGTGTCCAATTAATATAAGTTCGCTTAACACAGGTTCTACTGTACATATCTAACTCCTTTTTTCAATTTTATGGAAATAAGAAAATTCGATTAAACGTACGTTGTAGTCTAATCAGCAGTTAAACACCGAGCCTTTTCTGTAGTCTAATCAGAAGCTAAATACCGAGCCTCAATAGTTTCAACCAAACCAGTGTATCACTTTAGCACTTGTCTTGTAAGTTGTTTGTCCTTCGAGATACCTAGATTATGCATTGAAACTACATTGTGTAAATTTAACTCCTCTCACGCTAAATGCATCTATATTGGCATTTGCAAACAGCATGGATCTAGATCACATGTTTTTGACAACAGATTGGCAAAATGCGTACCATGGCACATGGGTTTAGAGTTATGGGATGACTTGTTATTGCCACGGTTTTCAAATGTAGTCACCTGTTCTCCAACAATAACATTGAGACTGTGCTATTTACTCTTACATTATTAAACTTTAAATACAGTTGAACTTCAATATCTCGAACTCGGATAACTCGAACTTTGGAATAACTCTAACAAAAAGTGTAGTCCTTCCAAAAGTTACGATACAGAATAGCTCTGAAATGTATCGCTACAGATATCTAGAAACACACATGACAGTTAAATACAGATCTAAAGTAATTTTATCTCGAACTAATTTGTATAGTCCCTTGAAGTTCGAAATATCGAAGTTCAACTGTACTTTGAAATAGTGTGTTGCTTATCCTTGTTTTGCTTAAATCCAGTCCTATAGAAATTTGGCTTAAAGGATACTTGTTTAAGAATGCCTTTGTTGTTATGGATTGTTTTTTATATTACTGGTTGTATGATGTCCTCATCAATATCATTTACCAATCTCCCTTATGTTTTTTTAAAAAAAAGCAATGGAAATTATTCAGTTACTTCACGTCCATATTTGAAGGGTAACAAGATTAAACGTATTAATTCAAGTTTCCTTGGTCGAAAGTAAATATCTAAAACCGCTTCTGCGCAGTAGATCAATTGATGTTCCTGTGGAGAGAATGTTATTAATTTGAAGTTTGCGTCAGTTATACCTTTAGTCAACAACATATCTAAAATGTTTTCAAGATGTAAGATTTTAACTAACTCTATTACATATCTTTGAGGTCGTTTTAAATGAAGTCAACATGTTCAGTAGCGGCTAGACAAAGTCATTTGTCAGGAAGTTCAGTAATAAAAGGGGCCATTTAGACTTCAGTGAAATTCAATTTAAAGTATGCTCACTTCACTTATCTTTCATTTATATCTGTCTCGACATCGTCTTTTCTTGACTGAGACCAGATTACTATGTTTGAGACAATCAATTAGACAGTAAATGACTGAACATACAACTTCTTTAGCAGATACAAGTTCGAAACAACTAAATATATCAGCATTGCTCCAAGCTGTTTCTTATGCGTATGCGTTTTCATCATAACCGTAGACAAGAAATTGATAAAAGGGACCATTTTCAGTTAGAATAAACACGACTTCTGTTTTTGACTACAGCACATATTCTCAAAGGCCAACGAATATGGTGTTATACAAACAAAAAGGAATGCCTAATCTAGTATCTGCTTTTACATAATATATAATATAATACAGGTCACCATATGTTAACATACTTTACATTTTTATTTGTCACCCTGATATAGGTATCAGGAATGTTAACCCTTTCACTGGTGAACATTTATATAGGAAATAATGACGTTATAAATATTAATAAGATTATTTTTTTATAATGGCTTATGAACGCATGACATTTTGACTCAGGAATAAGCTGCAGAATCAGATCTATATTACACCATAAGCAAACAGAGCAGATCCTGATCAGACGGCTCCTATAGGAGCCGTCTGATCTGGGTCTACTCTGTTTGCAGATATGGAAAAGTAGTAAAGTCAAGCAGGCAAAGCCACATGCAAGACGCAACCACCACCAAAACACCGATAGACAGCATGACACACACACACACACACAACCACACACCCAAACGCACACACACACACACACGAAATGAACACAGAAAACACCAAAATACACACAAGAAACAGGGACAAACGTTCCACAACATGAACAAACAACAAGCACAAAGACGCAAGGCAAACAAAAGGAAGGGTGACAAAGAGAGTACCGCCTTGGCACGGTCAGCAGCAAAAACACCACTGGGGGTTTAAACCGGTTTACGGACGTCCTAACCTCACACTTATCTCAAAGTCACCCTAGCTTTACAAATATTGTAAATAAAGGTATCCTCGCTGGACTTACCCACAACATAGACGACGGTGAACACAGGACAACATGTAAAACATAGCATAATAACTGTGACAATCCGTCAAATATGTACTCAATGACTTTGCTGAAGTCAGAGCACCTGCAGGTAAGCCGTTAAGGGCATGACAGGGAAAAAGTAATACATGAGTCTGGTAAGATCCTCCTGTATCCAAGTTTAAGAGTATACCATCATAGAGTACTACCCTCGGCCTGTCATCGCGCAAGCAAAGAGGGAAGCGTAGCTACCGACTGTAAAAGGGTCGATAACCAAACATGCAGTGTGTTGCAATATAATAGGATCATAACCTTTCTTTTTAAATGTTTTAATGCGTTTAATAAACAAATCATGTCAAAATGCGCTTACATAAGGGAAAGGGTTAATAATTTACTCTATGAATACTCATGTAAGAAACCATGATATGTAATGAAGACATGGATATAGATTTATTTTGATTATACACTTTTATAATGATATATGTACCGATGATGTTTGTGGCAGTTGCAGAAAATATATGATCAGCTATGTACGTATGATTTCATAAACAAATAGAACAGACCTGATCAAACGGCTTCTGATCTGCCTTTGTGTTGCATGGGGTTTTTCATAAACAATAGCTTTACACAGAGCGAGAAACAACTCCACCAATAGACTCATAACCAATAAAAGCGCTAGACAAATAGATATTACTACATTATTCCAAATTATCACTTTTGTAGACTATGGGGGTATTATTCCTTACAGTTCAACTGTACATAATATTCGACTGCATGGTAACCCCTAATCTGCACAAAAAGTGTTTGCTTAAATCATGAAGAGTTGTAACATTCATTCAACTTCATTTTAGAGAGTATTGTCTGATATTCAAAGTGCCTTGATTCTGACAGATATTTGCAACGGTCGCGATCAACTGCATAAATGTTAAATATGAACAGTTCATAATCATTTTTTCTCCATATGTTGGTCATACAATGCCTGGCATTTCTACTTAAGTGACATAATTTCTTTAGAATCCAATTAGGTATTTAGTCAACTAAAACATTTTGTTACATATTGATATTCATTAATTGGGTCCAAGCTGTTTGACACTAGGTCAATAGTTTCTTAAAAGCTTAATGGAATCTGAAGGAGGCAAAACATTGCAGCAGATCAGAAAGTAAGCAGCCACTATTTGTTTACAGTGGGGTAATGGTTAAATATTAAGTTACATACTTACGGTTAGGTGAGATGAAAGCGTATTATACTGCAGGTTTTATTGCAAAGATATACATCTTTGAAGTATGGAATAGATCTGCCATTACTAAATTGCTATTGACACTTGTGTCTGAATCGGCTTAGATAAGCAATAATGTACCAATCATTATATTCCATTATTTTCTGAGGTAGACAGAATGATCAAACCATTTGATATAAACTGTATGAGTTTTTGCGCAATATTCACGACTCGGATGCAATTTGCTCTGGAAACGTATTAGTAAGCGTGAGATATAATAGCATCAAGAGATTCCTAACAAATTTGAAATAACTGAACAACTTTAGATAACAATAGAGCTTCTCTACAGCGACAACTTAAAGAATAAGCATGGGTATCTTAACCCATTCCAGCATGGGCTACTTTTAGATCCAACCTCTTTGAATAAATCTACCGAATAGGAGCAATTATTAGACAGAAGGAAAAAATTAGAATTGTGTAGTTTTGAAGCCATTGTGATAAATAAAACATTTGCTCTTATGGAGCAAATGCTCTACTTATCACAATTGTTTCAATAAGTGACTTTTACAGAGGTGTCAAAAGGTGTCAATATGAGGGAATGGGTTAAAAAGCAATCATTGCTTAGTGCAGGACGGTGGCTATGCAGAAAGCCCCCCCCCCCCCCGGGAGTTTTCAGGAAACCTTAAGTCCTGCATTTAGCTACCACCTGTCTTTAAGACCCGTACTTATATCTCTGTTTGGAGGTCGCTTTAGATATAGTATATTCTTTGCATCACATAACAGTACATTATATAAACACAAACTGGATTGATATTATCCCCAACTGAGGCAAATAAAATTTGCATAGAATACAATAATATATACATTATTGGCAGGAATGACACATATATATAAACTCCAGATAGCAAACACAAAACACCCTAAAAGAAAATGGTATATACCTGCCAATACCTTCGTTTGGCGAAATAAACGTGTAATGATATTCTTAAATCAGTGCTCTAACAGGGTCTGTCAGTTTCCATGTATAAACAGAGAGCAAGCTTAACCGTATCGTTGCATATGAAATAGTCAACTAGGTGCTGGTTAACCCTCCTTGATTGTTTTGTTTTGGGGGAGTGTAAAAATGCTTTCTTTTCATTAATAAGCACTGCCTTTAGACATGTGATTGTTCTATATTATAAACATTATAATATAACTTCCATCGTTGATTACTTGTCAAAATGCATTGTTAGGCATGTGTTACTTTCCTTAACTATCAACGGCATAGTGTGATGCTATTCGGCGATGTGACAAAGTAGGTGTACCTTTCGACAGAAATATACAAGAGAATGGATTCACTGGATATGGCTTATATAGGATAAGTATGTCAATCGGTGTGTTGGTGGTGGTTGCGTCTTGCATGTGGCTTTGCCTGCTTGACTTTACTACTTTTCCATTTATATAGGATAAGTATGTTGTCCAATGCTTTTCGTCATTGAATAAAATATTATTGAAATCAAATATACAGAAAACATGTCTTAAGCAGCTATCAAAGAGGTTTATGCATGGGTCCGTAAGGTGGGTAGTATATTAGTGCTGGTCAAAAGTAATGCAGAAAAGAAAGCTCCTATGGGCACTTCCTGCAATACGTTTGACCTGCATTAAACAACCATTAAACAACCATCTGCTTTTTTAAGTTCCTATGTTAAAAACCTGATTGGCTGTTTAAGACAGGTTCTACTGTATAGTTTATCATAAGCGTATAAAAATCTGATTTTATTTTAGTGATTTATCGTGCATCAGATCACTTTTCACCTTTGTGATGCTTGTATTCATATAGTGATCTAAATTACTGCACATCTTAATTTCCAACGGGAGTGTAAGAAACGATTAATCATTGAAATTTCATTCTTAAATAAATTTATTTTATACTTCTTCTTATAATTGCATTAGTCAAGTGAATAGATTCGTATAGAACAAACATAGTCTGAGCATTTCGATTTAATAATTTACAAAGGCGTCTGATAGACTTTGGCCCAGTTGCAACACATCACACAAAATCACATAAAGGCAAGCGTGTTGTTTAGAAGGCAATGCATTTCTATAAAGGGAAATCTATGAAACAAAGTTCGGCTATCAGTTAATGTTCTTCTTGAAAATCGTATTGTTATGTCCTTCCTTGCTACTCATGGATACAAGTAAATAATACTGAGCCTACACCGATTATTCAAGTAGTTCTGAAATAATAGCCGTGTAAAGTGGACCTACTCAGATACATGTGAAAACTGTTGGATGAAACTAGAACTCAAATACGTGGTTATATTAAAACTTATTTCTTACTCTGAATTCTCAAAGACAAGCCACATCCAGGACAAACTAATTCTGCTGTTAAGTTTTAAACCATTAAGCAAGGCAATGACTTATTACTGTCTGATGCCCGAATCACCACAAAGCAGATATCTAATATACTTGGGATATCTGTTGGATCAGTAATTACTATTTTAAAGAAACGACTTGTCGTCAGGTGTATAACTGCTAGATGGATGCCTCATATGTTAAATGATGAGCAAAACAAGACACGTGTTAAGAGTGCCCGTAAGTTACTGACAAATTACCCACAATTTACACCACGGTCGTTTCCCGACTTCTATACAGTTGACGAAACGTCGTGCTTTTAGGAGACCATTAGTTTCTAATAGAATATTACGTGTAAAGAAGATTATGTATGCAATTTTCTTCAATGCAACAGAAGAGACAATACAAATTCCGATACCATGGGGTAAAATTGTTAACTTGTTAACAGGAAACGTTATAGAGACAGTGTTTTGAAAAAATGAAACATTTGTGAAAAAACGTCGAAAACGTTTGGATAACATGGTGTTAAGCTGTTACATGACAATACTCCTGCACATAAAAGTACAAAAATGAGTAATGAAGGAAACACCACATACAGAAGAAACAACCGCCCGAACAGCAGCACAAGGAAACAGCAACTGTACATAACTATAAAAACATCAAGAGACGCACAAAGACAAAACAAACATATACTAAGGGGAAGATGGAAATACCGCTTTAGAACGGTCAGTGACAAACGCCACTGGGGGTTAAACCGGTTTTTGGGCGCCCAACCTCACACTTATTCCATCCCACCCTAAAAGACAAACAGTGTAAATAAACGTATCCCTTCTCCGACTAATCTACAACAACCACGATGCCAAATACAGTGGTAAAGTGCATGTATAACGAAAACATTTAAGTGAACAAACTGTATCGACCTATCGCTAGTGTACTCAATGATTGAGCTGCAACCAGAGTAACTGTAGAAATGTAATAAAGGGTACGACAACAATGAAATAGTACAGATATCCGACGTTCTCCTTCCGTTTCTGGATTTAAGAGGACGCATTCATAGAGTACTAAACCTTTCTTGTCGGCGTACATGCAAAGAGGCCAGCATCATTGCCAACTGTAAAAGGGTTGACAACCAGACATGCAGTATGGTTTAGTACTATAGGATCATATCCCTTTTCAAATAATTTTTTAACATTTTTGATGAACAAAGTGAGAAAATGGGTATGTCCAAAAATTGTACGAAGTTTGTAAATCACATCACCATAAAATTCATGATGTGAAATACCGTGTCGCAGAAGCGCCTTGAAATTACATTGGTACTTGCCAATCAGCGAGCGATTTCGATAGTAAAATTTAGTAAGTCAACAGCTATGACCACATGTCTGCAAAGAAAAGGCGTCGAGGTGCTTCCCCATCCGCCTTACAGTCAAAACCTGGCCCTATGAGACTTCTGGTTGTTTCCAAACATGAAAAAGTTCCTCCAGTGGCTCCGATTACGGACTAGAACAGCCATTGGGTCTGCCATCTATCAGTTTATGAACAGTTTACCCAATTCTGACTTCAGATTTAAGGCGGTACTCTCTTTGTCACCCATGCTTTTGTTTGTCCTGTGTCTTTGTTCTTGTGATTTTGTTCATCTTTGGAATGTTTATCTCTAGTACTTGTGTGTTTGTTGATGTTTTCTGTGTTCATCTCGTGTATGTACGTGTGTTTAGTTGTGTAGTTGTGTTTGTGGCATGCTATCCATCGGCGTTTTGGTGGTGGTTGCGTCTTGCATGGTGCTTTGCCTGCTTGATTTTACTACCTTCTCATTCAACAAAGCATTTCAGGGATGAATTTCACGGTTGTGTACATTAGTGTTAAAGGGGAATACTTTGAGGGAGTAAAGAAAGTTGTTTGCTGATTGGTTTGTTTGTGTTTTACAGGGCAAGGCTCACTATTAATTTAATGGTTCTCGTATTAGTTTTGAACATTGAATACCGCTTAAGCCGGTGCTAGCAGGATGTGAGCTGTGTTGCGCCTTTAATAACCGCCCATGAACAGACAATAAAACCCAGTCTGCAATTTTCTCTTTTTGCATTACTCCTTTTGCTTTCGAAGGATCCCATACTATCTGAATTTACATGGTGCAAATTATAATGTAATTTATCCTACCAACCGTGAAAAATACATTAACAGAACGGAGTGGGTGTAATTCCATGTGTAGGTCCAATTTAGAAGGAACGTGAAGAATATGGAAAAATAGTCAAACAGGGAGAGACACCGCACTAAACACTATCTAACAAGAAACGGTAAAGCCACAAGACAAAACATAACAGGACGCATATCAAGACGAAACACATTAAACATTAAGCATATTAAACAACAAAATTGACCGTAGGCTGAAAGCAGGAGTGCCGCCTTGGAACGGCAAGCAGCCAAAAAAAAGGGCTACTGGGGGACTTAAACCTGGTTTACGGGTACCCAACCTCGTCCTTATCCCACTTTCACCAAAGTCAAAATGTAAATAAAATTCCCCCTCCAGACAACTCCACAACATGCATTGTTACAACCACTTTTGCAATAATAACCAGAATTGCAATAAATTTATTGCGAAACTGGTTGGGATGTAAAATGGGTCCAAATTCGTATTGCAATTACTTGACAACCACTTTTGCAATAAAAACCAGAATTGCAATACATTTTTCTAGATTTAAGAATTAGGTTACCGTTGCATTTCGGGTAGTTGCTAGAAGCCCAAATGGGCTTATCAGTAAATTAGGAAAACAACCATTTATCAGTGTTTTCTCTTTTTAAACACTGGATGGGTTGATAGACTAGTCAATTATATGATTGTTTGTTTCGAAAGTTGTTGAACTTTACTTTTTAAAGCTAATTCGGATAATATGGAAGCCTAATGGGCTTATCTGCCAACCATGAACTTGCCAAAAACTACCTGTTCTGAACTTAATATATAATTGAAATTTGACAGTAATGATACAAATGAAGACCAATTTGCCATAGTCAACTAGATCAGACACCTTTTCAAGAATTACAAAATGTTTATTGCGAAACTGGTTGAGATGTAAAAAGTGTCTAAATTCGTATTGCAAATACTTGACAACCACTTTTGCAATACAACCAGAATTGCAATAAACTTTTCTACATTGGAGAAATGAGTTATTCATGTATCGGCGGCAGTTGTTAACAGACGCGAACATCTCAAATGGACACATCGCAATGCCAACAAAGCCTAAATGGGCTTATCAGCACATTATGAAACCAACCTTATATCGTCTCTTTCTGTTTGAACATTGGGGATTGACAGCGTAGTCCCAACCACTTTTGCAATAAATTTATTGCAAAACTGGTTGGGATGTAAAATGGGTCCAAATTCGTATTGCAATTACTTGACAACCAGTTTTGCAATAAAAACCAGAATTGCAATAAACTTTTCTGGATGAAAGAAATAAGTTACTGTTGCATTTCGGGTAGTTGCTAATAGTTGCAAACATCTTAATAGGACATACCCGGATGCAAACAAAGCCCAAATGGGCATATCAGTAAATTAGGAAAACCACTCATTTATCAGTGTTTTCTCTGTTCGAACGCCGGCTGGATTGATAAATTAGTCGATTATAGGATTATTTGTTTCGAAGGTAGTTGCAAACATCTTTTTAAAGCTAATTCGGATAATATGGAAGCCCAATAGGCTTATCAGTCATCTATGACATTGGCCAAAAACTACCTGTTCTGAACTTACATGTTCGTCAAATTGACAGGAATGATAACAATGAAGACGAGTTTGCCATAGTCTGCTAGATCAGACACCTTTTCAAGAATTACAAAATGTTTATTGCGAAACTGGTTGGGATGTAAAAAGTGACATTTGTATTGCAATTATTTGACAACCAGTTTCGCAATAAAAACCAGAATTGCAATAAACTTTTCTACATTGGAGAAATGAGTTATTCATGTATCGGCGGCAGTTGTAAACAGGTGGGAACATCTCAAATGGACACATCCAAATGCCACCGAAGCCTAAATGGGCTTATCAGCACATTATGAAACCAACCTTATATCGTCTGTTTCTGTTTAACATTTGGGATTGACAGCGTAGTCCCAACCACTTTTGCAATAAATTTATTGCGAAACTGGTTGGGATGTAAAAAGTGACATAATTGGTATTGCAATTGTCCGACAACCAGTTTCGCAATAAAACCCAGAATTGCAATAAACTTTTCTACATTGGAGAAATCAGTTATTCATGCTTTGGCGGCAGTTTTAAACAGGTAGAAACATCTCAAATGGACACATCCAAATTCCAACAAAGCCTAAATGGGCTTATCAGCACATTATGAGACCAACTTTATATCGTCTGTTTCTGTTTGAACATTGGTGATTGACAGCTTAGTCCCAACCACTTTTGCAATAAATTTATTGCGAAACTGGTTGGGATGTAAAATGGGTCCAAATTCGTATTGCAATTACTTGACAACCACTTTTGCAATAAAAACCAGAATTGCAATAAACTTTTCGACATTGGAGAAATGAGTTATTCATGTATCGGCGGCAGTTGTTAACAGACGCGAACATCTCAAATGGACACATCGCAATGCCAACAAAGCCTAAATGGGCTTATCAGCACATTATGAAACCAACCTTATATCGTCTCTTTCTGTATGAACATTGGGGATTGACAGCGTAGTCCCAACCAGTTTTGCAATAAATTTATTGCGAAACTGGTTGGGATGTAAAATGGGTCCAAATTCGTATTGCAATTACTTGACAACCACTTTTGCAATAAAAACCAGAATTGCAATAAACTTTTCTACATTGGAGAAATGAGTTATTCATGTATCGGCGGCAGTTGTTAACAGACGCGAACATCTCAAATGGACACATCGCAATGCCAACAAAGCCTAAATGGGCTTATCAGCACATTATGAAACCAACCTTATATCGTCTCTTTCTGTTTGAACATTGGGGATTGACAGCGTAGTCCCAACCACTTTTGCAATAAATTTATTGCGAAACTGGTTGGGATGTAAAATGGGTCCAAATTCGTATTGCAATTACTTGACAACCACTTTTGCAATCAAAACCAGAATTGCAATAAACTTTTCTACATTGGAGAAATGAGTTATTCATGTATCGGCGGCAGTTGTTAACAGACGCGAACATCTCAAATGGACACATCGCAATGCCAACAAAGCCTAAATGGGCTTATCAGCACATTATGAAACCAACCTTATATCGTCTCTTTCTGTTTGAACATTGGGGATTGACAGCGTAGTCCCAACCACTTTTGCAATAAATTTATTGCAAAACTGGTTGGGATGTAAAATGGGTCCAAATTCGTATTGCAATTACTTGACAACCACTTTTGCAATAAAAACCAGAATTGCAATAAACTTTTCTACATTGGAGAAATGAGTTATTCATGTATCGGCGGCAGTTGTTAACAGACGCGAACATCTCAAATGGACACATCGCAATGCCAACAAAGCCTAAATGGGCTTATCAGCACATTATGAAACCAACCTTATATCGTCTCTTTCTGTATGAACATTGGGGATTGACAGCGTAGTCCCAACCAGTTTTGCAATAAATTTATTGCGAAACTGGTTGGGATGTAAAATGGGTCCAAATTCGTATTGCAATTACTTGACAACCACTTTTGCAATAAAAACCAGAATTGCAATAAACTTTTCTACATTGGAGAAATGAGTTATTCATGTATCGGCGGCAGTTGTTAACAGACGCGAACATCTCAAATGGACACATCGCAATGCCAACAAAGCCTAAATGGGCTTATCAGCACATTATGAAACCAACCTTATATCGTCTCTTTCTGTTTGAACATTGGGGATTGACAGCGTAGTCCCAACCACTTTTGCAATAAATTTATTGCGAAACTGGTTGGGATGTAAAATGGGTCCAAATTCGTATTGCAATTACTTGACAACCACTTTTGCAATCAAAACCAGAATTGCAATAAACTTTTCTACATTGGAGAAATGAGTTATTCATGTATCGGCGGCAGTTGTTAACAGACGCGAACATCTCAAATGGACACATCGCAATGCCAACAAAGCCTAAATGGGCTTATCAGCACATTATGAAACCAACCTTATATCGTCTCTTTCTGTTTGAACATTGGGGATTGACAGCGTAGTCCCAACCACTTTTGCAATAAATTTATTGCAAAACTGGTTGGGATGTAAAATGGGTCCAAATTCGTATTGCAATTACTTGACAACCACTTTTGCAATAAAAACCAGAATTGCAATAAACTTTTTCTTAATCTAGAAAAATTTATTGCAATTCTGGTTTTTATTGCAAAAGTGGTTGTCAAGTAATTGCAATACGAATTTGGACCCATTTTACATCCCAACCAGTTTCGCAATAAATTTATTGCAATTCTGGTTATTATTGCAAAAGTGGTTGTAACAATGCATAACGATGTCTGCCAAAATGAAAATGATTTGAAAATAAACGTTAGAGGTAAACAAGCGACGTCATCATGTAAATGACGTCATAATTTAAAAGTACGGGAAAACTATTTGAAACACTTCTACACCTACATTTAATAAAACAACTTTGCTTGTCTCCCAGTAAATATAACCATCACGTATTTCTTTATATCTAACATGTGTTATAGAAGATGTGAATTCACACGATTACTTAAAGCACAAATGGAACATAACTTATTTTCTTGCATATGTGTGTACAGTAGTAAACTTTCGATTGTTCTGCCCCTTCTTCTAAATATCGATGTTGAGCGAATCAGTTTCGTGATAAAAAGAATCTGACACTCGTTGTCGTTTTAGATAAATGACTCGCTTAATAACCTTTTTCTGGGCTCATTTAAGAAAGAAACGTTTATCTCAAATAACAACTCGTGACAGATCCGATATATATGCTAGCCAGCTATAGTAGTTAAATTTCAAATATTACTGAAAATTATCTCGCATATCTGAAATTTGTTCAAAATATGCATTTTGCGTAAACCTAAAGAGTATAGGGTTTTATGATCCCTAAATATAAGAGGCGTAGACCTGTGTTTCCTACATGACTCATATATGTACTTTTATGTAAAACAAACGGTATAGCATATTTATACTCTACAGTATGTCATTATTTCTCTGTTCCTCTTTATCTGTTTTTAAATAATTGGTCTATCCATCTTCAGTCAATTACAACGATTATGCCAAATTAATTACGATTACACTCGATTATTGAACAATGAATTACTTTTATCAATATTATCATATTTATCCTTAACACAATCCCTCCTAGTGATGCATTTTGGCGTCTCTGTAAAAGTCACATTTTGAAACCATTGTGATAAATAGAACGTTTGCTCCAATGGTTTCAAAACCACACAATTTAAACTTTCTCCTTTTCTATGGTTAATGCGCCTTTTCAGTAGATTTATTCAAAGAGGATAGGTCTAAAATAGTCTAGGATGGAATGAGTTAATATATAATATCTTATCTTGCGTTATTAGTTTTATTTTAGATTATTTCGTTTCTCATTAAATGTTTCCACATACGATTTCACAAACCGATTGTGGTTGAAATAAGCTGTTAGCAAATCAGTTATTTAATAACATTTATAATGCGACTGTCATTCTGAATGAACACCCGGGATAAAAGCCTTTTACATAAATTAGGTATGTAACATTGCAATGTGTAATCGCAAACTGAAAATTAAATTTAATAATCCATTGTGTATATATAGTATCTATAATCATATATATACTAATTATCTCTCTAATGTTCATATCACTATCTTAACGATTATTGACAAGTTAAAACATATGAAAGACAAGCAAATTCGCTGAATTGATATCTCAGTCAAACAAGTACTAGCCTCAGTATGCAACTGACTTATTGACCAGGCCGACAAAAACGTTAAGGCTTCGAGATCCTTCGAGATCATGAATTTCAGTACTTCTTGTTCTGAAAATTGAATACCGCTTAAGCCGGTGCTAGGGGGCGTGAGCAGTGTTGCACTCTCAATTACTGCTCATGAACAGACTCAATAAAACCGAGTCTGCAATTTTCTCTTTTTGTGTTGCAATTTTTGCTTTCGGGGGATCACCTCCCTTCAGAATTTGTAAAACAAAGAGCCCTAAATCCGGTGTTCAAATATCAATACTTGAAAACACTGACACAAAGTTTCATTGAAACACTTTAAACCGTGTGTGACATATGAAAAGAGGAACAACAGTCAAACAGGGAGAGGCACAAACAAAGTAGGGCACGGCACCAATTACTAACAAACAAGAAATAGCGCAATTACAAGACAAATGACGGAACGCACACCAAGACATAAATCATTAAACATTTATCATATATAACTACAAAGTAGACCATAGGGTGAAAGTAGGAGTACAATCTTGGAACGGTTAGTATCCAAAAATGCTACTGGGGGCTTAAACCAGGTTTGTGGCTTATCCCGCTTTCAGACAGACAATAAATTGGACCTTTTTAGCAAACAAAGGACAATAACTCTGGTGTTCCAAGTTCTATAAGGGCGGTACTTGCGGGGCCGCGTTTTCTTACAGTACTAATGATTTACATACAGTTTCGTAGAAAATCGTTTCTGAGATATAATATGATTTCGGACAAACAAAAAAGTTAAGATAATGAAAAACATTGGACCATAACTCTGACGTTCAAAAGTACTTCTGTACTTTTGGACGTGTATGTGTGATATGTGTGTGTATGTGTGTTCTTCTACCGTTATTATTCTGCTTCTACTGTTGTGTGCGAGCGTGCATTTCTGTTGTTTCTGTTGTTGCTGTTGCTGTGTTTTGTCGTGTATCATTTTCAAATTTCCTGCCTAATTCTATTAGGCTAAATGATTATACATTTCTGATAAAGTTCAATTATTTTCTTAAACAGTACATCTATACCATGCTTAAAATATGCATATAAGAAAAAGTAATGTTTTGCTAAAAAGTAGGTAAAGTAAATCATGTTATAATTTTAAAATCATGACAGTCCTTGTATTGCATGCATTATTCATACATTGTATGCTATATTGAATAAAATAATAGACCTGGGTTCAAAGGTCAGTTTGTTGCAGAGCTTGTATGTTTATGAATTCATGTTGATGTGCCTTGGGAAATGCCATTGTTGTGAAGTCTTGATAAATACGCCACACGAATAATAACAGTAGTATCATATTGTGATAGTTATATTTTCCCAATGCCATCATTGTTGTCTCCTCGATACATTTTCGCCTACTTCAAATTTTAGTGTGGACACCTCTCGAATTTCTTCATAAAACAGAGTGTCAACCACTTAAGATTCGGATGAGAAGCCGAGCCATTCGGAATATCATCTGGCTCCAAACTGTTTGCATATGATATGGCATACCTCTCGCCATGGCAGTGAAGGGATAAATACATAACGAATTCTAACTTTGTATCTGCATAATATGACAGTTGGAGATGGTTCTTAATGTTCAGTTGAATTGTTTAATGGTTGTTTTGTCTTCTTCCAATGATAGGACAAGAGTCTAACTCAGACTGTAATTTTGACCTCAGATGATTGTGATGAAACCATTTGCAAGGCGCTTTTGGAAAGTAAATGTGCCATCATCCATGGTAGAAGCTGCATCTTCTGGGTCGTTTATGGCGGTGACATTGGTCGGTAATTGGTGTCACTCTCGATTAGTGCGTGAATAGATAAAAACGGTGATGTGCCGTAGATTCGGTACCAGACTGTCTTATCTTTCCTTTTCAGTTGGTATTTGAATCGCTGACTGTACGATAGTCACCAGGATCAATAACAACGGTATGGCGCTAGGTACGTACGCATATGTGCCTGTCTTCTGTTTGTCAGATTCGCCCTGTCTAGGGTTTTTCACCATGGTAATGACACAGTCCGATGTTCAATCACTGCAGTTGTTGCAGACGAACCTAGCACTTCTTCGTTGGACTCGTTTAAAGAGTCAATTTTCCCAGCCCGGTATGGATCCCATGCAGAAATACGAAGTTGAGGGTCGGCAAAACAAATGTGTTGTAGGTGCGTTCCCGTACAACCTTGGTGCATTTTGAGAAGTACCTTTTCGGAAGAATCCCAGAGTTGGCAGCAGTCTCGCTGACATGTGTCCTCGACTTAAATAGACGCCCAGGTACTTGACATAATCAACTGCTTCAAGGACATGCCCATGAAGTGTAGATCGATGATGATGTCTGTGTCTTGGGTTGGGGTATACATGGATGACATGGCACGTATCTGGGTACAGCTACATGCAACTAACACATGTCTTCCCATTGTTCAAGAGATTTGAGATAATTTTGCAAATTATCCACATGTTTTCCAGACCTGTCTATAGATGAGTCCGTAGTTTGCAAATAGTATAGTATTCTATGTGGTGCACTCAGGCATTTCATTAATAAACGCCATAAACTATAGTGACTCGTTCATTGTTTCCTGGAGAACACTAGAAGTGACTTTAGATTGGCCGATGTTTTGCCGTTTAGCAGAACTCTATGTATTCTAGAGCTGGGGAATTACTTTACCCAGTTCATTATGTGACACCTGAACCAATAAAGGGAACTCTATCAAATGCATTTGCAAAGTTAAGTAAGACGGCATCTACATGGTATTTTACAGATTGCAGTTTATTGGCTATGTTCTGTAATGCAGTTACTAACTGGGATTCACAAGATCGTTTCTTACGTTGCTCATCATAAAAGATGCCATGTGATTTTTATGTCCTATTACATTTATTATATGTTCTATTACATTGCATGTGTTAGATATCAGTTATACATACCTTTACTTTGCAGACTGTTCCTTACCATCTTTCTTATGTACAGGAACAATGTGGATATCTCTCCGGTCACTTGGTAAAGCCCTGATGTGATAAGAGTGCTGGAAGGACTGGTGCAATATATTATAAAGCTACTTTAAGTATGTGCGTTAGTATGAAGTCTAGCTCCGATGCTTTATGGGGTTGAGGTTTTCAAAATTCTTAGCCACGTCTGGTGTTCTGAAGACAAGCTTTTTTGTATAGTTGGATGAGGGCAGGCTTTGTGCTTTATCTGATTTATCATATTTCTTCTCCTTCGTATAGACTGACTAGAATTGTTAATTCAGCTCTCTTGGTTGTGTTAATTGCTACACAATGGTTCGATTTGAAGCAAATCTGATATTTGATTTCATGAACTATATATTCCATCATCCTACTGTGGTTTCGAACATCAACAGTCATCTAATATTAGAAAAGTCAGAGACATTAGTTTTCCTGTAGGTTATACAAATGCTCCATTTCGTATTATCAATATGTTTTCATTTCTTCAAGTGTCTGGATATTTCAACAACAAAAACATAACACCCATCCTTTGTTAAGATATCCCCATACACTTTTCAACAATAATGTTCCTTTGGCTGGGGAAATCCGGCAGAGGTTCCTTTATCTACACTCTTTGTTTATAATATGGAGATGGATTAAGCATTTCTAAAACTGAACTTTTTTAACTGTGTTTAAATAATCCTCAGTTCTTATATCAAAATCACGGGTCAGTTTCGTATGTTTTGTCGTTTTCAATTATATTCGGTTTTGTATTTGTAATTTCGTTGTTTTATTGCAATGGATGTTTTATATTTTTCTAATATCACCTACATAAATGGGGCTTTCCATTATCACATATTTACTTACTAAGTTGTCACTAACACTCTAAGATTTAAGATTTGTTTATGATAACTTCTAAAGTGTATTGGTACATTATTGGTTAATAATTGAAAACAGCTTGGATCCAGATGAGACGCCGAGTAACGTCTCATCAGGATCAAAACTTATTGCATTTTGGTAGACAGACTGATTTTATGTCATTGCAAATTGAAGGACCATTGGTTCAATCATTCAAATACTTTTCTAGTTAATTATTTGTTTTCGGGATTAAGCTAGTTAAGTAACAAGATACATTCATTAAGTGGTGGCTGTTTAAAGACAATTAACGTGTTAACATATTTATCTGGTTGTCATAAAAAATTTCAGGTTCCACTTTCAGATAATTATCTGAGAAATTTCGTGAAAACTAACTACATGTAGTTCAGTATTTATTGAGATAATAAACGTCCATGATGATTAAGTGGTTAAGTGATTTAGATATATGCCACCATTGTTTTATGGTTTTGGGTCAAATTATCTGGATTTATTTACTTCAAAACAGCAGATGTTAAGTGCTTTAGTGGCCTCCCGTACTTCATTCTCAGTGTATATCAAATAATAAAAAAGTGCGATGCTAAGAGGTGCCTATGTTGTAGTAATATTTCTTGTAACTCAACACTCAAATTTACAGTTAATGGCAGATTTTTTTAAAATTAGGATCAATTCAGACATGGATTGCACTACAACCAATATTATATATGTTTTGACAAGAAACGCCCCTGGTTGCGGTATGCAATACATTGGTCAAATAGGACGTGCCTTGAAGACCAGATTCAGGGAACATGCATACCAATGCCGAGCTAATAAGCTTAGGGATTTTTTTTAATACCAACATGTTCGAAGGTCTGGCAATTCATTCAAAGATTATTCGTTCAACCTGTACAACACCTTTCATATGATAAGGATACTGCTAGTAGTTTTAAATCGAAAGCTATGTTCATGACTGAATTAAATTGGATTAAACATTTACAAACCCCATTTCTTTTAGGCTTAAATGACAATATTTATCAGAATGGCAATATTTTAAAAGATCCTGACATAGACTTTTTTCATTTTTTATCTAACAGAAAACGCATCTCGTTCAAATAGAATTCGTAATAATGGTAATACTGACGAAAATCTCGCATAAATATGACTCTTCTTGATCTACATAATTTACTTATAACTTCTGGTAAACATGCCAGGATTTCTAGACATTCTTCCTTATCAGTATTTAAAAGTACAAAAAATGAGTCGTGCAGGAAACACCACATATAGAACAAACAGCCACCCGAACAGCAATACAAGGAAACAGCAAATGTACATAAATATAAAAACATCAAGAGACGCACAAAGACAAAACGAACATACAACAGGGGAGAATATGGAAGTACCGCCTTGGAACGATCAGTGACAAAAGTCACTGGGGGGTTAAACCGGTCTATGGGCGCCCAACCTCACACTTATTCCATCCCCACCCTAAAAAACAAACAGTGTAAATAAACGTATCCCCTCTCTGACTAAGCTACAACAACCGCGATGGCAAATACAGTGGTAAAGTGCATGTATAACGAAAACATTTAAGTGAACAAACTGTATCCACCTATCGCTAGTGTACTCAATGATTGAGCTGCAAACAGAGTAACTGTAGAAAAGTAATAAAGGGTATGACAAAAACGGAATAGTAAAGATGTCTGACGTTCTCCTTGCGTTTCTGGATTTAAGAGGTAGCCTTCATAGAGTACTAATATTCTAATCCTTCGAAAGCAAAAGTAGAAATGCAAAAAAAGAAAATTGCAGACTCGGTTTTATTGAGTCTGTTCATGAGTAGTAATTAAAAGTACAACACTACTCACGCCCCCTATGTAATCTTAAGGCGCCCCTGTGACACGGTATTTCACATCCTGAATTTTATGTTGATGTGATTTACAAACTTCGTAAAAATATTGGACATACCCATTTTTTCACTTTGTTCACTGAATACGTTAAAACGCATTAAAATGCGTATGATCCTATGGTACTACAATATACTGCATGACTGGCTGTCAACCCTTTTACAGTTGGCAATTACGCTGCCCTCTTTGCATGTAGGCCGACATGAAAGGTTTAGTACTCTATGAAGGCTACCTCATACATCCTGAAACTGATGGAGGACCTCGGGTATTTTCTCGTTTTTTGTTGTGCCCTTTATTACGTTTCTACAGTTATTCTGTTTGCTGCTCATTCATTGAGTACACTAGCGATAGGTGGATACTGTTGTTTCACTGAAATATGTTTTCGTTTTAAAGGCACTTTACCACTGTACTTGCCATCGCAGTTGTTGTAGATCAGTCGGAGAAGGGATGCGTTTATTTACACCGTTTGTCTTTTAGGATGGGAACGGAATAAGTGTGAGGTTGGGCACCCTTTACCGATTGAAACCTCCAGTGACATATGTCTTTGACCGTTTCAAGGCAGTACTTCCATCTTCCTCCTATTGTTTGTTTGTTATGTGCGTCTCTTTGTGTCTTTTATATACATGTACTTTTACTGTTTTTCGTCACCGCGCTATTCGGGCGGTTGTGTGTTTTGTATGCGGTGTAGACTCATACATGTACTATTGTTACTATGTCTCCTTCAGTATACGGGGGATACATATTGTGTTTGTGTGTGGCGTATGTCTGTCTGACTGTCCGTCCGTCCGCCTGTCTGTCTGTTCGTCTGTATGCCCGTCCGTCTGTCTGTCTGCCTGTCTTCTGTCTGTCTGTCTGTCCGTCCGTCTGTCCGATTTTACTTTGTCCGCGCATTTTATTACATTGAAAACTTTATCCGCGCAGTTTCTCAAAAGCCCTGACACTGTATAGGATTAATCAAAACAATGCCTGGTTGTGCATATCTTATTTCTGTTCCGGTTTGATGATTTTCTGCAGAGTTATGGGAATTTTACCAGGATGATTTTGCCGCGCGGTTTGTCAAACGCCTTTGATAGGATTTCCCTCAAACTACATATGAATTATCAGTATCATGCCTAGTAGCTGTGCCTATTTTATTCATGTTCCGATTCAATTATTTTCTGCAGAGTTATGGGACTTAAAAGTTTACATGGAAAACTTTGTCAACGTGGTGTGGATGGGGGAGACATGAGTTTTTGTATCAGAAACAATTCTGGTTTATTCTGGTACTTCGGGATCATCAATTTCAGTGCTTTTAGTTTTGAAAAATAAATACCGCTTAAGCCGGGGACGTGAGCGGTATTGCGCTTTTAATTAACTTATCATGAACAAGCTCAATAAAACCGAGTATGCAATTTTCTTTTTGCGTATTGCTGTGTTTGCTTTCGAAGGATCTCATCGTATTAGGATTTATATACTATCACTTCAGTTGGGTTTTCAGTTTTTGAGATTTTACAGACGGAGGAAGCCATGATTTTAGGAACCGAATTACGTATCCGGATAGAAACATCGACTGACTTACCGTAAGCTGACTGGAAGGTAAAGCCTGAAATGGCCGACCGAGGTCGCACCAACATTTCTGAGAAAGTACGTCCATCACTCTGAGCTGTGGATGTTACAAACACATTATTCCTCTCGTGCTAAATGATTTACGTCACTTGCTTCTGTTAAACTTTTCCCTAATGATTTATTTTTGTATGAAGTGATCACTTCATGAATATTGATTAACCTTATTATATAATGTAAGATTCACAAGAGACAGTTTGGCTTAGACGAATTGTAGAATTATATCTATATAATTCCATAAACAGATAGAGTTTAGTCTGATCAGACAACTCCTATAAGGGAATTGCGTTTTAAATATGAGGGAAATGTTTAAATAAACAATTCGGAGAGCCTGTTAGAATATAACAACCTCTAATGAAAATGTTGTTGGTTTGTAGCGAGTCCTGGGAGAAATCAAGATATCACGGACGATTTTACAGAATGTCGATTCAATCTATAAATGAATACGTTGAATAAATTGGGGCCAAATGATGTTTTCATGCTGCAATTCCATAGACTGTACAGTTCAAGTATTTAAACTTTGTCTGGGATTTTGCCAGTAGATTACCGAAAATCTCATTGAAGTTATAGAAGCGATATTTCCGTCGCGAAGAAATGCTAAATAGAAATGATGAATAGACACAAAACTGTCTGAATGTCGTTTTCGAGACAACGTAATTTGTATATGTTTGCTCAGCGTCGTATGTAAACATGGCCTAATACGGGTAACTCCTCTAATGAGAATGCCAAACAAGTTGTCAAACTCTAGAGCATGTTTAAGATTTATTATTATGGACAACAATTAGATGAGGAATGTTGTAAAACATTTTGGTAATTTATCATCGAACTGACTCAGGGAAGTTTCCCTGACATGTGAACATGGAGCAATATTAAAAGTCCACAAAATGAATATTCTGACATAAGATGCTGGACTCCATCTGTTGGAAAAAAACCAGCACTAGCCGACTAAACTATAGTTAATGTATCTAGTATAGTTCATTCCTAGACTGAATGGTTATCACTCATTTTAATGCTAAGTGTCCATTGTATATAGATATTGATACATACAATGCTAAAGAGCATAATATATCCAGTAAAACCTCTCTAAAACGGCAACTAAATTACACCAAGTATTTTGTGTTTAAGGCAGGTGGCTGCTTAAAGCAAGGTGAAAGTAAAACAAAACGCTCCTATAGGAGCGTTCTGTTTTACTTTCGCCTTGCTTTAAGCAGCCACCTGACCTAGATACCAACTAGTTATCACAATTTAGGGGCCGTTATAAAGAGGTTTTACTGTATTAGATTCCCGTCGATGAGAATACCGTCAAAACTCAGCATATTCATTTGAACTACTTGTCCTCACTTTAAGTACGTATAAACCAATTAAGTAAAACCTTCTTATTTTCAAGAATTTATTCTCAACGAACAAATATTGACCGAGTTTGATAAGGAAAGCTTCTGATCTAGTATGTCTATATTTCGAACGACAACAAGCTTACTTGTAATCTTGTATTCCTGTAATTTGATGAGAAATGCCAGTGCCTATATAGATATCAGGGTAATTTGATAGGATATGTCGTTGTCAGTAATAATATTAAGGTCATTTTGATATTTTATGTCGTTGCCAGTATAGATATAATGGTCATTTTGATCAGATATTTTGTTTCGTTGTCAGTAAAGATATTTTGATAATTTTGATGAGATATATCCGTGTCAGTATAGATATCAGGGTCATTTTCATGGTATATGTCGTTGTCAGTAAAGACATCAAGGTCATTTTGATAGTTTATGTCGTTGTAAGTATAGATATCAGGGCCATTTTGTGTTGGTTATTGTACAGTTGCTTTCCTAAAAAAAGAGAATTCATTCTTGATAACACCAATAGACCATAACAGTAACTGATGTCTGGATAGACAGGTGAATGACAAACCATAAAATGTACGAGTAACTTTAGTGGCATTTGGTTTGCTAATGGTAGACAAATGGATTTTTGACTAAGTGCAGTTAATGACGCAAACCATTTAAGTGTCTGGTCTTGATGAAATATGTCTTAAATTGAAAGCCAATACTGACCTACAATCAACAGCAGGGTTTTTGTAACAACACCGTTTATTTACGAATGTTTATAAAACATGTATTGTTATTGATTACAGGTAGCATGTACTTTTCTTAATCAAGCAATAGATGTTTGTAACAACACAAATTGTTTTTCAGTGTGCTGTAAACATATGCATTTAAAACAAATGCTCGGTGATTATATCTAAACCCAATCTCTTTTCGGAGTATGTTTGTATTTATTCAAGATAGATCGAGTTATTTTATTGTTAGAAACACGGTAAGCAAAAAGCTTTTTGTAACAGCATTGTCTTTACTGCCATATGCAGGTACAAAAGTACTGCTTGGAGCTAAAGAGCATAAAAAGCAAATGAGAAAACCCTCGTGGTGACGGTTATTATGCAATTATTGCAAATGAATAACTTGCTCTTTGATATATTGTAGACCAACTAAGATTATAAATGTTATATTAACTTTTGAAATGTTTTACAAATAATTTCTTGAATTTGTTAATATTGCTTAACCCTTTCCTCGATGAATATTCATGTAAGAACTAATGACGTCAATACTCACGAATATCAATTAGATTAAATTGTTATGATATCACATTGACACATGAATTTATAACTATGGCAGAAACTGCAGATTCATATCTATATCATAAGCAATCATAGCCGACCATGATCAGACAGTTCCTATAGTAGCCGTCTGATCAGGATCTACTCTGATTGCAAAGGCGAAGACAGGCGTATTTATTGAGTAAATAACTATGGTTACGTTTTTACTTTTTTAATAAATTGTAAAATTCCAAAACTGATAAATTGAGTAAACATTTCAACCAAATAAGGAATATGAAGTGAGTGTTTGAGGAAGCTATTGTGTTTTGTCGTCATTTTCGCAACGTTCATAGATGTTTGCGATGTCTATGTCAATGGGAAAACGTTACGGGTCTTAACTCTTTCGCTGCCAAATAAGTTCGTCTATTAAATTTGTCGGCTGCTACACTTTTCGTTTGTGTAAGTTTCTTCATTTTTCTTTCAAAAACATTACCACAGTAACAAAGATATTGGGTCATGATGAGACGCCGAGGTATTCGATGTCTCATCTGGATCTGAGTTGTTTGCATAGGTAACCACAGATCTATACGACATTGGCAGCGAAATATTTAAAAGCAGACATTGAGGTTTGGTATCAGAAAATTACTAGTGTAAAACCCCTCTGAACCAGAAATCTAGCAGAGAATAATATTCATGCTTTTAGGCAGGTGGCTGCTTAATGCAGGGTGAAAGTCATGCAGAAAGCTCCTAAACATTATTATTACCACTTTAACATACATGTAATTACCTATATATCAATATTAACGAATGTTGTCAAAACTTCAAGAACACTTGAATTATGGCCGACACAAAACATATCCGATGCTAACCTTTAATTGATTGAAATGATCAACATGCACTCGCTGCCATATGATTAAAATTAACATCGTAACAAACAATACATTATTTTCCCTCGATTTCTGTCTGAATAATGGACAATGTCATGCAAAATAGTTTTATGTTGCTGATAAATTGTCTTGCACGACAGATATAAATTATCAAACAGAAGAGTTTGCTTCTTCGCGTGTTTTAAAATAATTAACATTAAAAAGGCAGTATATTGGCCTTGCATGTACATGTATTCATATTTTGATCAATACTGTTACATGTACTTCTGAAAACATGATTTACATTCATTACCGCTGTTAAACAATCACTCTACCTATGTATAGTTGAATGATGGTACACGTACATGTATTGATAGTACGTGTAGTGCTATTAATAGTGCATATTAGTGTCATTGATAGTACACACAATACTTTTGATAGTACATACAGTGCTATTGATAGTACACGTAGGGATATTGATAGTACACGTAGTGCTATTGATAGTACACGTAGTGTTAATGATAGTGCGCATAGTGCTACTGATAGTGCATGTAGTGATATTGATAGTACACGTAGTGCTATTGATAGTACACGTATTGTTAATGATAGTACGCATAATGCTACTGATAGTATATGCAGTGATATTGATAGTACATTGTGTACACGCTGTGCTATTGATAGTACACGCAGGGTTATTGATAGTACATGTAGTGCTATTGATAGTACGCGTAGTGTTATTGATAGCACACGTAGTGCTAATGATAGTACACGCAATGCTATTGACAGTACACACAGTGTTATTGATAGTACACGCAGTGCTAATGATAGTACACGTACTGCTATTGATAGTACACGTAGTTCTACTGATAGTATGCGTAGTGCTACTGATGGTACATGCACTGTTATTAATAATACACGTAGTTCTATTGATAGTGAGCATAGTGATTTGATAGTACACGCAGTGCTATTTGAATTACCCCTGGTGCTTTTGATAGTACAAATGGTGTCATTGATGGTACACGTAGTGTTATTGATAGAACACACCGTCTGTTCTGTGTTGAAAAAACATAAAAAGGCGTCAAAATGGAGTAAATGGTAAAGATATTCATTTTCACCGAAATAATCCATATTCTTGCATAAAACGTGATGTTGTTGTCCCGATTACCCATGTATCAACAAGGCGATTCTCGTGCTCACGCGCTGGTGTTGATGTCCCGTCTTAATTATATCTTAGCTGGGCCTCATGTCAACAGTAGACGCAAGTACTACAGAGTTTTAACGGTGCCCCGAGTAACAGCGTCAATCGAATGAACCGTCAAAGAAGTAGCATATAGATCTTGATTGTTGTATTTTGAACAATTAAATTAAAACAGGAAAGCAGAAAAAGGTTTCTTGTGTTTGTGTGTGCGCAAGCGGCGCGTGTGTGTGTAGGTGTGTATGTTTTTTTTGCCTTCTGTCGAGTGTTTTGGGGGTGGTTGCGTTTTGTGTATGTCTTTTCCTGCTTGACTTTACTACTTTTTCATTTATACAAGAATAGCGATAATACACCTTTGTTTCGGACACTAACATAGTGTCCCTTGGGACTGTTGTTGTCTTCGCCCTTCGGGATCGGGACAACAACAACCCCTCGGGACAGCGCATATGCTATTGCCCGAAAAACGTGTATTAACACTATATTGCATCCTATCATAGGACTCCAATTATAACCATTTATCTTGGATATGTGTGACTGTAAGCTATTACACATTGCCAGCAGTTTACTTAAATAAATAAATAAAATAAACTGTTGGCATTAATGGTAAGGATAATACTATAATTCTGTAAATATAAAAGTATAAAGCAGTTCAAAGTATTATGGTATTTATAACAAGAATATCAACATCGGTGAAAGATTTAAATGCTCTCACCAACCAAATGTTATTTAAACGTTATCATTTTGTAGTCATTTCTGCACTGCCTACTGTTCCCAATTGTGTCTTACATTTAAGCAGATATATGACACCTTAGTCTAGTTCTAATTGCAAGAAGTACAAAAATGAGTCATACAGGAAACACCACATACAGAACAAACAGTCGCCCGAACAGCAACACAAGGAAACAGCAAATGTACACAACTATAAAAACAACAAGAGACGCACAAAGACAAAACAAACATGCAATAGGGTGAAGATGGAAGTACCGCCTTGGAACGGTCAGTGACAAAAGTCACTGGGGGGTTAAACCGGTTTATGGGCGCCCAACCTCACACTTATTCCATCCCCACCCTAAAAGACAAACAGTGTAAATAAACGTATCCCCTCTCCGACTAATCTACAACAACCGCGACGGCAAATACAGTGGTAAAGTGCATGTATAACGAAAACATTTAAGTGAACAAACTGTATCCACCTATCGCTAGTGTACTCAATGATTGAGCTGCAAACAGAGTAACTGTAGAAAAGTAATAAAGGGTACGACAAAAACGAAATAGTACAGATATCCGACGTTCTCCTTCCATTTCTGGATTTAAGAGGTCGCCTTCATAGAGTACTAAACCTTTCTTGTCGGCGTACATGCAAAGAGGCCAGCGTGATTGCCAACTGTAAAAGGGTTCACAACCAAACATGCAGTATGTTGTAGTACTACAGGATCATATCCCTTTTTAATGAATTTTTTAACATATTTGATGAACAAAGTGAGAAAATGGGTATGTCCAATAATTTTACGAAGTTTGTAAATCACATCACCATAAAATCCAGGATGTGAAATACCGTGTCGCGCGTTTGTTTGCCATATGCGAGTTGAAACTTGCTTGTTTTAATGAAAATCGGCCACAAGCGATTCCCATAATATTTATTCGAGGACATGACAATGTAATGAATGCATGAACACTGTGAGCAATCATTTGAAACACTGTGGGTTTTACTTTCGAAATGAAAACAGAACTTTAACCCATTACCTCATAGGCTATTTTAGATCCAACCTCTTTGAATAAATCTACCGAAAAGGAGCATTAACTAGAGAAAAGGAATTTTTAGAATTTTGCAGTTTGAAACCATTGTGATAAATAGAGCATTTGCTCCTATAGGAGCAAATGCTTAATTTATCATAATAAAAGATGAGGTTTATAGTCTGGAACTACATACAATGTACATATTCTTCCGACTTCACAATTTACCCCCTGATCACTGGGTTATAAGTCGGCCATTAACACTCGGCGCCTAAGGCAGCCATGGCACATTGGCTTATTTCCCTCACAGGTACCCATTTATACACCTGGGTAGAGAGAAGCAAACGTGGGATGCATTTTTTGCTCAGAAAAATTCTGACGTCCTACCACTGGACCACCACTCCCACAATGGTTTCACAAAGTGACTTCTACAAAGTCGTCAAAAGTCATTAATATGAGGGAATGGGTTAAACAACTATTCCGCGCTTTTGTTGCGATTTGAAATGTCCCTAGGAATCAGAAATGAGTTCTGTTTTGGTTTGAATATGTTATGTACAGCAGAATCTGTCCTAAGCGTGCATTCATTTATTGAAAATAAGAGTCTTAAAAAGCAGATGGTTGCTTAATGCATGGCAATGCATGGCAAAAATGATGCATAAAGCTCCTATAGGAGCTTTATGCATTATTGTGAGCTGACCACCTGCCTTACAGATCCATTATTAGACATATTGTTGATGGCCGCTTAAGACATTTTCTACTGTAATTCAAACTTTGAAATGCGTAACTTTGAAATGCAGCTCATTAAGTACACTATGGATAGGTGAGTCCAGTTTGTTTCACTTAAATATATTTTCATTTTACACGCAATTTTCCACTGTATTTGCCATCGCGGTTTGCTGTTCCCTTTTGTCATGGTTCTGTTCTGGCGAATGTTGTTTTATACATGTATGTAGCGTTTCCTGCATGACTTATGCATGTACATTTGAAGTGTTAAAATAGGGTATGTCTAAACTGATACCACAGCTTAAAGAATTCTCCAGAAGCCATGGTACAACTGTATGGTTTAACCCTTTCCGTGTTCTATATTCAGTCTAATTTTCAATACCTACTACATATTCATGGATAAAATAGTTGTAATGTAAATATGGAAGGTGTAACATTGTAGCTTTTTAGAAATTAAAGAAACAGATATATCAAATCCCATTAGCAAACTGGGCAGACCCTGATCAGACGACTCATATAGTAGCTGTCTGATCTTGGTCTACACTGCTCGTTACTATGTGAAAAAGCGTTCATATGAGGGAAATGATTAAGCATTGTGCAATATTTTGATTTTTTAAACTGTTTGTATTATACCAAATACAATGACAAAGTTTCTATAATTCCTCTCGTATGCGGCAATATTCAACCAATTATCTCATAGCCTATTTAGACCTAACCTCTTTGAATAAATAAACCGAAATGTAGCATTTTTTAACGACAGGAAAGTGTTAAAAATTATGTTGTTTGGAAACCATTGTGATGAATGAATCATTTGCCCATACGGAGCAGTTCTCAGTTTATATCAATGGTTTCGAAAAGTCACTTTAACAGAGGCGTCAAAAGGCGTCAATATAAGGGAATGTGGTTATGGGTGATGGTGGTTAACTCAATTCGGTTTATATATGATGATCAATATTTGATACAAGACTACTGTTGCCTCGATTTGATGTATCTGCATTATGTGTGCGTATCTTATGAGGGATGAATAATCTTATAACAGGCGTGATACATTTGAAAGTGAGTAGTTTCTAGTGTTCTATTGTGTATAAGATCGCTAGTCGTTGAGAAGACGCTGACTTGATTGCTCGTTTCAACCCTTTACTCCATGTTTATTTACGTAATAAATAGTGCCGTCATGAATATTAATTAGATTAACGGTTATTATAGCACATGCCAACAGTTTTGGTCATGGCAGAAAGTGAAGACTCAAAACTGTATTGTATCACAAGCAAATAGAGCAGACCCTGATCAGACGGCTGCTATAGGAGCCGTCTGATCTGGGTCTTCTCTGTTTGCAAAGGCGTAGAAAGGCGTATTTATTGGAGTAACGGGTCAACTACTTCGGCGCTATATGACCTCTTTGTATCGCGGTGCTGTTAAAACCAACTCACTCACTCGCTCACTCGTCTTAAATACCGTGTTATCTGAACTAGCCTTACCTTACCTCAGTTACACTTCCAGTGATCAATTGACTGATATTAATGTATTACTCATTTATAAAATTAATGAGAAAGGTCCAGTAACACAGGACAAACTACGGACAATACACATTACATTTAGAACAATAGTATATTAAAGAAGCACGAACAAGAGGTATTATCATCAAAATATAAATGAAACATGATTTAACCCCTTACACCATACGGTGCTCCCTCTCTACAACGACACCCTTTGGGATACGACGATCGTATGTGTTGTTCAGAGGGAGCTGTTATAGGGAGGGAACATCAAACATAATTAGCTTGTTTGCAGACCCCCAGATAAGGTGTATTTCGAGAACTAAAACCGTTATACCTCAATCGAACCCTATGTTTTGACCACTCTTTAGAATCGTCACAAAGTGACGATTCTAAAGAGTGGTCACAACATAGGGTTTGATGGAGACATAAAGAAAATACGATAGAAAAAAGTTGTTTCTTGAACCTTGTTGTTTCGGAAACAGTGGCATGCGTTGTTGTAAGGATGGAATCGTTATTGAGAGGGCCGTTGTAGGGAGGGAGCACTGTACTATAAGTACAGCTTTCTATGGCGGTGTTTATGATATAACACAGAGGCGACCCCATAGCCTCTGCCATGACCAAATGTTTTCATGTGTCTGTGTGCCATAGTAATATCAACCTAATCATCATCCATGAAATCATTATTTCTGAACTGAATGTCCATGGAGCAAAGGGACATACATACATGTATTATACATGTGTAAATGATAAACAATAATTATCGATTTCATATGGAGACATCGCACTGCCATAACCACGAATATCATTAATCATGAATGTAACTAATCACAGTCCATCTGACGAAACGAAACGGAATATGTAGGTACATTGTATATTTATAAAATGTCACTGTACCAGACCAAAGCCCTTGAAGTACGACCGTCTGGAAAAAATGATGGAAAGTAGTGACGCGTACGACACACAACGTCCCAGACACCGAGTATCTCAGTGTCTCATCATCATCCAGACTGTTTGACACTCTATTTACAATAAAACCTCTCTATTACGGCCACTAAATTACATCAAAGTATTTTGTGTTAAAAGCAGGTGACTGCTTAAAGCAAGGTGAAAGTAAAACAGAACGCTCCTGTAGGAGCGTTCTGCTTTACTTTCACCTTGCTTAAAGCAGCCACCTGCCCTAAATTCCAACTAATTAACTCAATTTAGTGGCCTTTATAGAGAGGTTTTACTTTATCTTTTTATAAGGAAATGGAAGAAACAGAAAAATTCCAGGCAGCGAAGGGGCTAATAGCATTATTGGAATAAGGCATAGAACATGTTTTGCATGTTAAAATAGTTTGCTATATCTCAACATGCGATGTCTTTATTTTCAGTTGAAATGCAAACAGGCTGTATTAGATGTTTTGTTTTGCAGTGGTGCTATTAAAACAGCGGAGACCATACCGGACCAGCGTACTGACATGCTCTGATAAAACCCACTACTATGTGAGCAAATGAATGCAAAGAGCGTGAATAGGTGTTTAAATTGAATAAGGGGTTAACCAATGCGCAAATGTCCTACAATCTCAGATCAGTGTATTTATATACACAAATACATTAAGCACATATAAGTGCCGGTAAAGACACTATCACAGAACAAAGGCATTAGGGAAGAAACTAAAAAACATGTACCGGATAACATATATTTCAATCTTAGTAGTGTTTACATGGAACTAGTATGGGCTTTGAACTAGATAATTGAACGTCATAAATGTTTTAGAGTGTTATATCATTTCTCCTTACACGTCCCATAACCTAAAGTAATTTCATCATAATGTAAGTAATTATATTTACTTTCTAAGCGATCAGTTCTGATGCTGTTCGAACCACCATAATTGACTTGAATTACGTGACGGATACCTGCCAGGCAGACAAAGAGAACATTTACTTGCTTTTACAGACAGAAGACTAATATTCCCTTGTTATATAACCCTTTCCCTCATGTAGACGTGTTTTCATGCATTTGCAAACAGGTTAGACCCAAATCAGGGTCTACTTTACGCAACCCATGTTTATTCATTAAGTGGTCACGTTAGAGGGTTTCTACTGTAATAAAATCATCATTTCTCCAACAACCCATACCTTGTGATCACATTTGAGAATAGTCCATTCTTAATATAGAATGAAATTACTGCGGAGAAATAAAATCATAAAAAACTATTCCTTTCCTGAAATAAATTATAAACAAGTCAACAAAACGTTCTTATCACAGCTGTCACTCTGATAACTAGACAGCTGTCTTATCTCTAAACACAGATACACGAACATTATACAAAATGTAAGCGGCCATGATTAAGGTATTTTACGGTATTATTTGTCTATGCTAATAGTCGATTGAACTGCCATTTCGGCATATGTGGATATTTTTCTCTCTATATATACAGGCGCGGACAAGCGTAGACATAAAAGCTATAGCTTTGTTTTCGTCGGATCACGTTTCTTTTTTATTTCTTGCAATGTGTGCGCTCGTACGTTGCAATGATCTATGTTTGGAATCACTGCTGAGTTATGCCCCTACTGTGTGTTTCACCCAGCTCTGTCAATCGATTTCAATCGAGATTTTTTTTTATTCCGCTACACATTGAAATTAAATATATATCATTCGATCGCATCATTTTTTATGAACTCTCACCTTGAATTTCCCACTAATCTATGCTATAACAAGGAAGAAAACAACAAAAATACATTTTCTACATGCTAATTCGATCAGCTGTTTCTTTGCAAATGGCCGCCGAATGACGTTGTGCGCATGTACGTAAATAACCATGGAGCGTACCATTTTCCAACAGGGGCGACAGGTAATAATTAATTGAAAACGTGATCAATGTAAAAGATCTTGGTAATTTTCAATACTTTGTGGTGTATATTATGTCACATTGCAGTCATATTATCTTTTATTCAGTACCTAAGAGAAAATAAAAGCCGAAGGAATACAACTTTACAGTGTTCGTATTTATCATACCAGTTTGAAATGACCAAATGACTGCAATATGACGTCAAAAGGGGAATATTAAAACGCACCTGCGCGGCAATTTTCAAATTTTTCGATTATCGTTCTCTCAGATCTAACACTATTTTTATATCTTATACAATTCAGCAAAAAAAATGAATGCCGCCTTCAAAAGATAAAAATAGAATAACACCTGAAGTAATAAAATGTGTATTTAATTTATCAAAATGTTTTCAACAGGAGCTGAAGCAGGGCCGGAACACCAGTTTATATGCCTATGATTTTGAAGAGTTTCAAATGCTAATTTACACTTGAATTTGCAGACAGTGTATCGCATTTTGCACCAATCAGAAGAAAATGCAAAGAAAAAACTTTCTCTTGGGCTGAGTGTGATTTGTGCGAGTGCTGGACACATACATTTGGAGTGTTCTTTAGGAAAGAAGTTTGATTTGAAATAAATAGAAAGGTCTAAATTTTTTCATGTAAGCTGTGTGAGTCTGTGTTGAAGAGAACGCTGTAGATCTGGAGAGAGAGAGAGAGAGAGAGAGAGAGATGGGAATATTCATCGTAGTTTATTATGTTTTGTTTTGTTTCATATGCTTATTGTTTATATTTACTGCAAACTCTCTCTATATATATTTTTATAAAATGCTCGCTTACAAAGAATGAGAATGAACCATCTGAGTAAAAAAAAATCATATTCACGATCTATTTGAATTAGCAAGCATTTATATTTTCGTTTGTTTTCATTACAACCCTTTTCCCCATAATTATATGGATTGATTACGTTCATTACCATTTATTATATACAGTTATAGTCGTATATGTCCCGAGTTAGGTACAATCAATCTGTATATCGAAACACTTTCGCTATTAATATGTTTGGTGTGCTAGATTCAATTTCGAATTGGAGGGATCTAGATCTACTATCTAGTATCCCTGTATTACGTTTCAAATGGCGTTGATCCTGTGACATATCAAGTTACTCTGTATCGCATCGCGATCCAAACTGTCTGCAAATGTTATCATGGACTGAAATACCAAAACAGATTAATGGACTTACTAGGAAAACATGACGTAAAATTTACCGTCATTATTGGGTGTAAAATTACGTCATACTGAAAGTTTAGTTGAAAAATGCTGAAGGGTTTATCGATTATTCTTCCACATTTTATTTATTATTTATTTCAATAAAACAGAATAAAATTTAGTGCACCGTGTATAGAATGCAATGACAGTGTTTGAAAGTTTTAAGCAACATACCCACTACTAGGCCACTATCCTAAACTTGTTTGAACACTCAGATCTCCCTACATTATTTACACATGGACTATTCCAGAAAAATGACGTCTATCGGCGGCCATTTTAACTGTCAAAATGACTAATGCTACAAGGTGAAAAATGATTTTTTGCTGATTGTCACGTCAGATTAGCAGGGATCAAACTTTTATTCAGGATCTGACTACATAAAAAATGAATACATTGACTGAGGTAAATTTAAAAACAGAAAAATATGGAATAAAAAAAAATCTCGATTGAAATCGATTGACAGAGCTGGGTGAAACACACAGTAGACTAAACTGCTGACAAGACGCACTGAAAACATAAATAAGCCAAATAAAAGGTATCAGACTTTGCAATGATTAAACCATTACATCTTAAAATGTTAGAACATTGAATGATCGGCAGACATAACAATAGTAGGCTGTATATAGTAGCAATATAAACAGCTCGCGTGTGTAAATCTATTTGACAAATTACAAAACATCTATTGCAAATACGCAACAGTTATGTTGAATTATTTCCGTTTGGTCCAAAACTAGTCTAGAACTGTAAGCCAAGGGCTATCAAATAGTCCCTTTCCATCCTGTGTCTATATCGTGGCCTACGCATAACCCTTCTTCCTTAACCCTTTCCCTGTTCAACATTCATGGAAGAAATAATGACATCACGAATGTTTATAGGCTGATTTGTTCTAAAACAGCATATGCACAAAGAACCATTTGACATCAATAGAAGCTGTAGAGTCAGACCTGTTATAATTCATTAGCAAACAGAGCATACTCTGATCAGACGGCTCCTTCTTCTCTGTTTGCAAAAACGTGAACACTATATGAGGGAAAGGGTTAAATTCTTCAGTTTCAATGTCAACAAACGCGTTTTACCACGTCTTCCACTCACAATGAGATAAAAACCTGATTTCTCCAACTGGAAACCATGTTTCACTCAGCAATACATGTACAACGCGGGTTCAAACAAACTGTGTAACCTTTAGTTTAATATGAATACTGCAGTTGTGAACGTTCATTTATCATTAGCCCTTAAAATGCGGTAACAGTGCAGATCTAAGTCCATCCTGGGGGATAATTTTCTTCCGTGATAAATTATTATACATATTTCTGTATAATGTGTTTATATTCAGAAAGAAAGCAGTTTTAATTATCCAGCAAACTTCGGGTTAAAAGGTGGGACTTTTTATTTGTTAAGTACATACACCTTTTAAAACCAGGTTGCCTAACAAACGTAGGTTGTTTTGAAAAATGTGTACGCACTATTGAAAAACCTGTTTACATGTTTAAATCATTTTTATAGGTAACGAAAGAGTGTGTAGTTGAAATGTAGACATTTCGATTTGTGAAAAAAAAATGTTTCCAAAATCTCATTAAGATCTTAGCACTCTGTTTATTGAAAACTGGAATACCCCTTCCCTTCCCTTATGGGGCGCCCGCCGTCTCTTCCATTTTTATGAAAGGACTTTAATTCAAATGATAACGCGGTCGTAATACCTAATGGATGACGTCACATTATGCTAATGAGCCAGATGTTTAATTCAGATGGGGAGGGGATTAGAGGACGAGGACGAGTAATAATTGTATTGCTCTTTGTACACTACTTCCATATATAACATTAAGAAATATTAAACAATATTATTTTCCTCATTGAAAATACGCATTTGTTTTTCACAGGTGACATCGATTATTTAGTTGCGTGTACTGTAGAACATCTCGAAAGCGGCCATTCATTTAATAAACATGGGCATATTAACCCTTTCCCTGTTTAACATTCATGTATGAAATATTTATTAGATGTTTTTATAAAGGCATATGTACATAGGGAAGTTTGGCTCAGGCAGAAACTGTGGAACCATATCTATCTTATATAATAAGCAAATAGAGCAGACCCTGATCAGCTGGCTCCTATATGAGCCATCTGATCTTGTTTTACTCTGTTTGCACTTGTGTGAAAATGCATTTATCTGAAGGAAATGGTGAAAAGGCAGTTCCCAGCTTAATATAGAACGAATGTAAAGTAGAACCTATCTTATGCGACTATAAAAAATTGTTAAATTATGGGTGTGTAAGCAGGTGGTAGTTTAACCCTTTCCCTCATATAAACGTGTTTTACGCACTTGCAAACAGAGTAGACCAGATCAGACGGCTCCTAGAGGAGCCGTCTGATCAGGGTCTACTCTGTTTGCTAGTGGAATTTGAAATATCTGTTTCTTTTCTTTACTAAAATGGCTATAATGTTCGACCTTCCATGTTTCATTTAACTATTATCTCCATGAATATTCAGTAGGTATTGAAATTTGGACTAAATATAAAATAGGGAAAGTGTTAATGCAGGTCAGAAGTAATACAGAAAGCTCCTATATGAGCTTTCTGCATTACTTTGCCCTGCATTAAGCAACCGCCTGCTTTTTATGATTCCAATGTTCAATAAATGGATGATCGCATAAGACAGGCTCTGCTGCACCTCGTACTGTGAAAAGCTACTATATAAGTTTTCTGCATTCTTTTGTGTCCTGCATTTAACTGATACTAGCATGATACTAGCATGTACAAAAGCTCGATTTGTTTTGTTAAAAGATGGTTTAAAACATTAGCAAACACGATGCTCGAAACGCATTTTCCAAGAAATTTAACCAGAATGGCGACTAACAGCGAAATCCGCGTTTATAGCTGATATAAGAGGAAGTAGAAAATTAAAATTCAAATATAGTGGTATCAGTCGAGACACATCGTCCGCTTAGACCAACGGATATGTAACCACTTGCTTGCATTTGTTCCAGTTCTAGTATCTATCTTGTTGTTTGCATCGGACGTATCGGTGCATTTTAAAATAGAACAGAATTTCTATATAAATAACAGTCCATGGCCACGTGATTCACTGACAATCATACACGCTTAATTTTGAATTTTCTTCTTGTTCAGCGGTGTTTTTCTATGTTGTTTTTAACAAAAAGGATGTTATTTATATACAAATCTTCATGTGTAGCCATTTAAAAGCTAATTTAGCGCAGAAAATTATTTCACATAAAATATGATGGAACTTTAACAAAAGGCTGATACATGTATATAGATGTGACACTAAGGTGCCTATAAAAATTGTGTCTGCCTCGATTTCGTTCTGTTGCAAGTTGCGCGTGCTTTCGATTGAGAAACTATTGACCGAGTGTCAAAGCGTTTGGATTCTGATGAGACACCGAGTCTGGAGTCACGCTTGTTTTAGATTCAAGTCAGATTGCGCTAAGCAGACACAGATTTAACCCTTTCGGCGCCAAATTTCTTATTGTCGTCTGCAATCCAATTTTGTTAAATCATTTGGTAAAATAAGGAAATAAGATAAATAAATGTAAACTTCAAAGGAATAAAGCACAGGTATAGACATAGAGTTTGAGACAAATAGTGAAGTCCCTGATCAGACGCCGCCTTGAAAAGGCGGCGTCTGATATGTTTCAAGGCGGCGTCTGATCTGGGACTGCACTATTTGTCGTGGTGCATTTTTGCGACTTCGGCGGTAAAAGGGTTAAGATTATTATTTCTGTATAATTGGGGTAAATTTATTGATTAAATCATGTTGGTATTTAATAGCGAGTTGCAATAAAAACTACTGTTTCTGTCTAGTACCATTTTTAATGGAATTATAGCATAAAAATAAAATGACAGAAACTTCACCAACGCGAACGTTTTAATCCTTATGCGAGATAAACCGAGGGCATATTTAATAGACTGTTTACTCTTTATATAAGCCTTTTAACGCCTTTGCAAGCAGAGTAGGTCCAAATCAGACGTCTCGTATATGTGCCGCCTGATCAGGGTCTGCTCTGGTTGTTTATGGAATTATATAGACCTGATTCTACAGTTTTTAACAGGGTGAAAACGTTTTTCGGTCATATACCATAATATATATTAAAGACATTACCCAGGTCCATTCAATGATTCCCCCCCCCCATTGTTCTCAATAGGCGTGAAAGTAACAGTAAAATCATGATACAAGTGTGCAAAATATGGCAAGCCGTCTCATTCTGTCTAGAGAGGCCCTGACATACAATTAGTCAAGGGGAACACACTCAAAAGACCATTGTTGGTCAGAACCCCATAGAAGTTCAACCCTTAAGAAGCCTACCACTAACAAACAAAGGGCCATATGCAAATAGGTTGGATCCAGATGAGACGTCAAGTAACCCGGCATCTTATCTGGATCCAAGCTATTTGACAGACAACATTTTCACAAATCTTTACAAACTATGAAGCACTTTCACATTTGAAGCAGACAAGCAATTTAGCAGATGAATATTTTATAAAAATAATAAATAATAATAATAATAATTTGTATGTGGAGTGTCATGAATGTAGGTTGAGCACTTTAGAAGACATTCACAGGCCGAACGGACAAAGCGGGGCCTATATGCTCCTTCTTATAGTTTCAGGGAGCATAATAAAAAATAAAAACATATACTGCATTAGTGACAATCTAATCATTTCCAAATCATCAAATGTAAGAGACGGGCCTCACATGGAACGCTCCAGTGGTTCTTGACAGGCAGACTGCTATGGCTCTTACCATGTGCCGCATGCTTTTTCACAGGTTAGCTGTAAAGACCCAAGCCGGCCAAGGGAATGTCTTTAAAGACCCGCTTTGTCCGTTCGGCCTGTGAATGTCTTCTAAAGTGCTCAACCTACATTCATGCACTCCACATACAAATATATCTCATTGAGATCAAGTGCAGGGTTCAGGGGTTAAATTATAACTTTCTGAGAAGTATTTACATATTCTGATAGACCTTGTTGGGAGAAAAGGCAGCTGTGTCCAAGGAAAATAACTCTGTGGGACATCTCTTTTGGAAGTATTGCCCTATGTAATATGTCTTTATATGAACGCCAGCTCTACAAGACAAAAATTGAATTCTCAGCTTTAATTAGGGCGCCTTTGAACATATTATAGCTCTCCTCCACTGCATGTTAAATGGATTCTACTGCAGGCCAAATGTCCAGAGTTTTATCTCTGATATACATAAGCGCTCAGGGTTTTTTTAAATGTATTTAATCCTTATAAAATATTCATCTGCTAAATTGCTTGTCTGCTTCAAATGTGAAAGTGCTTCATAGTTTGTAAGGATTTGTGAAAATGTCTGTCAAATAGCTTGGATCCAGATAAGATGCCGGGTTACTTGACGTCTCATCTGGATCCAACCTGTTTGCATATGGCCCTTTGTTTGTTAGTGGTAGGCTTCTAAGGGTTGAACTTCTATGGGGTTCTGACCAACAATGGTCTTTTGAGTGTGTTCCCCTTGACTAATTGTATGTCAGGGCCTCTCTAGACAGAATGAGACGGCTTGCCATATTTTGCACACTTGTATCATGCTTTTACTGTTACTTTCACGCCTATTGAGAACAATGGGGGGGGGAATCATTGAATGGACCTGGGTAATGTCTTTAAGCTAATTAATATGTATGCATAACTTATTTCTTATATATAAATATTGGTGGAGTAAAGTGTTAAACACACTATACTAGGTAATTGCGAATGTTAAAAAATATTCTAGTTTCAATCAACTAAACTTATCGAAACTTGGCTTCCCTGGCGACCAGATCTAATTCAAAGTCTGTAATTAAAAGTACTAGATTGCAGTTAGCATTGTCAAACCATATTCGTAACGGGTCACATTTTTAACAAATATGTTACGAAAGTGATCACATTCGTAAAATGTATAATGTGTTACAAATGTGAGTGTCCGACATGGGAGTTGACATTAGAATCACATATGTAACAGGTTGAGTTCCTGGCTTACAATGTTCAGTTATTTATTAGTTAATAGTAATAGGATCATCATTGTATATTTACCATTCCTACCATTGCAAGTTATCATCACTACTCACCACAAGACGAATCAATATAGTCCATGTATGACCTGGCGGTTAGCGCAATCGCTTCTCATCATTGAGCTCCGGGTTCGAATCCCGGTCCCGATTCTCAGATTCTTCAGAAGATGTTAAACGTTGTAGTAGATGGAAACGGTTTCATTTTTTCTAACTGTTAATAGCTAATTGCTGAATAATTTTTATTTTATAAAATATTTTCTACCGTTAAAAGATTTTTTCGGCAGGAGTATTGTATTTTCAGAATGTTATTATATTTACTTCTTAGTTCCTTTATTTGCTTTTCATTTAGTAATACACTATGCCAATTGTTTTAGCAACTATAAATCTAATGATATACATTTAGGAAAGAAAACCTTAGTCATTGTTAATATATTTAGAAGGTTCCATTTTTGCGATGAACTATGATGATGATGATGATGATGATGATGATTGGGTAGTCATTGTTTCATTTCGATACTAGTCATGACCTAACTGGAAATAACACATCGTGTGACAAATGTCCTTCAGCTGTACAAATGCACTTTTTGTATTAAAGTTGACGTGAAACAAATGTGATTGTATGTCACATCAAAAATCGGCATCAATCACATTGTTCACAAAATGTGTTACATATGTGCTCGATTTCCGGTTCACCTTTATAACACGTGTTATGAATGTGATTCGTTAAGAATGGGGTCTAACATAGCATTCCACACAAGAACGCGTTAAAGCAATAGTCTCTATTTCCAACGCGTTTTAATCTAATATGCTGAAAATATGTATATCTCAAGAACGCTGGAAAGACAATATTCGACATAAATCGATTTAGTGTGGATACTGTTCGACATAAATCGATGATATTTTGTTATACAGCAAAGAAGTAATAAGTATCGACTAGCACAATGGTATGTAAAGTTCAATAAGAAAGAGTGAACATAACAAATGTTCTATGACGTTATTGAAACTATGTGTTTATTGTAAGGACTATCTCTTTCAAGAGATTGTTCTTGTCACGACTCTGTCTCTTGAGCCACCAAACACAATTCGCCTGCAGTAATGTTCGCCCGCTTCGGTTCTAAATTGATGTTTGTTTGATTTTTATTTCAATTTACAGTAAACACATCTAAAGCAACCATCTGAAGAAGACTAACATTGTGTCCCATATGGTAGGTGGTAGTTTAATGCATTAATCAACCACACATAATGGTTATTCACAGAGTTGTTTTAGATGGATTTTACTGAATTCAGAAAAGTCCCTCTAGCTGAGATTCTAATAGAGAGGAACTTAGATACTTCTAAGCAGGTGGCTGCCTAATGCAGGAGCTTTCTGCCTGACATTCACCCTGCATTAAGCTGCCACCTGTTTCCAAGACCGGTATGTATACTATTTAACTTCAAGTTTAGAAGGGTTTTACTGTATTTAGATGTGTCATTTGAGTGCCTCACTATTAGGATTCCAACACAGTATATCAATAGCGCATTTTTCTACATAAATGTTATTCTATGATGAATCGGCTGTCTTCTGAAGATTGAACATAATGACAGCCGCCTCAATCTTGTCTGCTGTATTTCTTTATGTTTTATAAGTGGAATAAATATTTGTTGATACCAAATAGTAGGCTTTTTTAATGTTTGTGTTTCTTATATGTATAATTATATTTACGAGGGGTATTCGGAAATTTTCAGGACAAGTGCCGTAACATTTTTATTGTTATTTTTTGAATATTTTACACAATGAATTAAACATACAAAGCCTTTTCTACCCTTTACACATTCGCATTCTTTTACACAATCAAAATAAAACGATAGTTATTGGTGCCATTGCAGCGTTAGATAAATGTCAGCAGGATAACTAAAAGAATAGTTGCAGAAAGTCTTTGTTTATGTGATACAATACACATGTCAACTGTTCTCAAATATTCTCCAGGATACATCGCACACTTCTCATGTCTGTGCACCCAATATTTAAAGCAACTGTTTTAGTATTCTGTTGCACTAGTGGGTTGTTTACACCGTTGAATCGTAAACTTCTCAATTCGTTCCATCAAAAGCCAAAAGTCACTAGGCGCTAGGTCTGGAGAGTACGGGAGATGCGGTTTATCTTAATATATAGTCCAGCTAATTAGTGGCGTCTTTGTTAGGATAGATGTATGGACAGCTGTGTCGTCATGGTTAAAATGGTAACTCCCGACAAGCCATGATCTCTACTTCTATACTACTCTTAACAAATCACGCATCACCACCTGCACGCGACTAATCTGGATCTACTCGGTTTGCAAAGGCATAAAAAGGTGTTTTAGGGAATCAAGATAGGTACAGTTAAAACCCTCCAATACGACCACCCGAAAAATATAAATGTGTAAAATAAGTTTAGTGTTGCTTTACTACAGTAAAACCCTTCTAAATTGGAGTTCTAGTACATAATTATTCAGACACCTTTAGGCAGGTGACTGCTTAATGCAGGGTGAAAGTAAGACAGAAAGCTCCTAGAGCTTTCTGAATGAGGTTCATCCTGCATTAAGCTGCCACCTGTCTCCAAAACCGATATTTATACTAAAATTTAACGTCCCGATTATGGGTTTTACTGTACTCAATAAATATACTATATTCACGAAACCCATACTCATGTAAAACAATACTATTTCTTCTTTAACCCTTTACCTCAGATAAACGTGCTTTCAGGCATTTGCAAACATAGTAGACCCAGATCAGACGGCTCCTACGGGAGCCGTCTGATCAGGACCTGATCTGTTTGCTAATACAATTTGATAGATCTGTTTCTTTGCTTTCTAAAATGCCTACAATGTTCCATATTTCCTTATATCATTTTGTCCATGAATATTCAGTAGGTATTGAAATTTGGAATAAATATAGAATAGGGAAAGAATTAAAGTTTGATTTAAAAATGTAAGATTCTGCTATTATCTGCATGGTTTTTATCCATAGTTGGACTCTTTCGTTTCTGTCTTGGTCAAAATTCAAGGGCACGAAAATCTGGCTTGAAACTTATTCATGGCCTACATAGCAATTTGCGAATGTTTGGCCAGATTCTTATTGCCTAGGCGACATTAAAGAGCCAAAATAGATGTGTATGATATTGTAGAAACCATAAATTCTTATGGTAATAGTAGTGTTTTAGCATAATTAGATGTTTAGTGAATATAATTATGACTGAACTTAAAGTATGTATATGAAGCATTTTTGCATAATTAAACGCTTATGTTTGCCTTGAAAGACAGGTGATAGCTTAATGCATGACGAAAGTTATACAGAACGTTCTGGCATCAGTTTTTTGCATTACTTTCGTCTTGCATTAAGCAACAATCTATGATTAACCCATTACTCCATAAATTCGCATTTCTGTGTATGTGTACACAGAGTAGACACGGATCATACGGTCACTGTAGGAACTGTCGGACCAGAGTTCGCTTATGATATAAGGCCAAGACTCCATGTGTCCATGTGCTGTTAAAACTCTTTCGGCGCCAATTTCTAATTGTCGTCTGCAATCCAACTTCGTTAAATCATTCAGTAAAATAAGGAAATGAGATAAATAAATTCAAATTTCAAAGGAATAAAGCACATATGTAAAAATAGAGATTGAGAAAAATAGTGAAGTCCCTGATCAGACGCCGCCTTGAAAAGGCGGCGTCTGATCTAGGACTGCACTATTTGTCGTTGTGCATTTATGCGACTGCGGCGGTGAAAGTGTTAATATAATTAATATTCATGATTTCATTATTTCTTACATGAATATTCATAGATTATAAGATTAAAGACTTCATAAAGTGGTCGCTTTAGAGGAGTTTTAGTGTAGTTTCTATTTCACTTTTACTCGAAGAAGTCCTTACTTGCTGGCCGCCATTAGAGAATCCCCTCTCCAAAATAGGAATTGACTAAGATTTAAGAGATTTATATATCATTGCGAGTCTTTTCTACAGTCCTGGGTGTTTGTAAACTTCCACTATTTTACAGTATTCAGTCGTAAGTCTCTGATTACATTTTCACAAAGATATTCTGATAAATGATCTTTATCACGACTGTTCATTTGTAAATTTACATTTAAAAGGGTTACGGAGCCCCTGTGAAATTATAATGGCTGCTAAAATTCGGACCTGGAGCAAAAATTTTGATATGGAAGATGGAACATTGTAGCAATTTTAGGAAGTAAAGGAACCGACCTATCAAATTCTAATAGCAAACAGAGCAGACCCTGATCAGACGGCTCATCTAGAAGCCGTCTGATATGGATCTACACTTTTTGCAAATGCGTGAAAACACGTATATATGAGGGTTAAGCAGAATTCAAACTAATAACATCAAAACTTATGATTTCGAAGGATCAGAAAATATAACAACACTGAGAATGTAATATTCAGAAAAAGAATGCGTCAGCCTTAACCCATTTAAACGCTGAATTTTCAAATTGACTATTCCATAATTCAAACATGTCAAACTTATGATGAATATTTAGGGATTTTTCTAAATAAAAATGTAAGATGACAAACAGTGCAGACCATGATGAGAGGGTTCCTCGATGAGCCCTCTCATCTGGGTCTACACTGTTTGCAAAGGACATAAGTGACTTAGCACCGGCTTTAGCAAGTTCGACTAATTTCAATCCAATTAACCTTTTATGGAACTATTGAACAATTGTCAAACAAATTGGATATTGATGGGAGGACGAGTTACAAATTGAAGTCAAGTTACCGATTGCGGAATAAGGGTTAAAATTAATTGCATCAAAATTATTAAAGAAAATTGAAATGAAAATGTTGTTGTAACGACGTATTTAAATTACTTTAAAGATTCAATTAATTTCAATTTTGTTATTATATTTAGTTTTCGTTAATTAAACTACTAGATGCAAGCCCGATACTAGGATGGTTTTAGTTTCTGTAGAAGTTATATTTAATATCATGCAAACGCGCGAATTTCGTAATTAACACTTTCCCTGTTCTACATTTAATCCAAAGTTCAATACCTATTAAATATTCATGGAAAAATAGTTACAACAAAATATGGACTTTGGAACACTTTAGCCATTTAAGAAAGTAAAGAAACAAATCTTTCAAGTTCCATCAGCAAACAGAGCAGATCAGGTCTGATCTGGGTCTACCCTGTTTACCAATGCATGAAAACACGTTTACATGAAAGAAAGGGTTAACATTTTCAATGATGAATTATCAGAGCGGAATATTCTATTAGTGTTTAACTATGGAGTCCACTCGGTACAAATGGCTTAACACTTTCACCGTCGATGTCGCATAAATGCAACACGACAAATAGTGTAGTCCCAGATCAGACGCCGCCTTTTCAAGGCGGCGTCTGATCAGGGACTCCACGTTTTGTCTCAGTAGTATGTAGTTCTATATCTGTGCTTTATTCCCATGAAACTTGCATTCATTTATATCATTTTCTTATTGTACCAAATGATTTAACAAAAAATGGATTAGAAATTTGGCTCCGAAAGGGTTAAACTTGCTAGAGGAATTTGAATGACTAACAGTGTAGATACAGATCACACGACACGAATCCTCTAGGACACATCCGAATGATCTGATCCTGGTCTACACTGTTTGCATATGCCAATGCATACATGTCCCGCACTAAAAGGGTTGATCTCGTTACATGAAAAAAGTACTTTACATGTTGAAGGCTGCCAACATACCATTTTATACCGCTATTATAACCCTTTCCCTCATATAAACGTGTTTTCACGCATTTGCAAACAGAGAAGACCTAGAGGAGCCGCCTGATCAGGGTCTGCTCTGTTTGCTAATGGAATTTGATATATCCTTTTCTTTACTTTCTAAAATGGCAACAATGTTCCGCCTTCAATATTTCATTATAGCTATTTTGTCCATGAATAATAAGTAGGTATTGAAAATTGGACTAAACATAGAACAATGAACGAATTAATACAGTAAAGTCCCTCTAATGTCACACCCATGAAAATGTATAACTCTGGGCATGTATTCGCTAAATGCAGACCTAAAGTTATGCAGAAAGTTCTTGCTGAATATCTGCATTTAAAGACATCAATGTTTAGCCATGAAGAGGTGGCTTTAGAGGGGTTACTGTAAATGTAATATCGATTTTCTTGCATGCTCTCTAATTGAATTATGACTGTAACAGTTCAACAAAAGGAAGTGCATCCACCATGATTCAAACATCTGCGGCTGTTCCATTTCAATACACAGATTATTTACCCATAGTTAACCCTTTACTCCATAAATACACATTTCTGCGTCTTTGCAAACAAAGTACATGTAGACATATATTGGAACCGTCTGATCAGCGTCTGCTCTGTTTGCTTTTGATATAACATAGATCTGATTATACAGTTTCTGTCACGATAAATATAATTTTGTTCATAGTGCTATTATCAAAATTCAGTGAATTAATATTCATGACGTCATTATTTCTTGCTTAAATATTCATGGAGTAAAGTGTTAAGTACTAATACCAATCCTTGTCCTGTGAAAAGTTGACGTCTGTTCAAATTTCGATCTACTACAATCTGTTTGCAATGCGAATTAGGTATAGCGGGATAAGGGCAACAAATGAAACCATGTACATGTCGCAGAAAGCAAAGAAAGGCTTAATGATTAAATTAATTTTAAATCTGGAACCGTGGTAAATCACTGACGTCACATATCATGTCTGGTTTTGGACTATGTTTGTCTGTGTCTGTATGTCTGTCTGTATCTCTGTCTCTGTCTCTGTCTCTGTGTGTGTGTGTGTATGTCTCTCTCTCTCTCTCTCTCTCTCTCTCTCATTTTCGTGTTTACCTGTGTTAGTGCCTGCATGCATGCGTGCGTGTGTGTGTCAGTGTACTTGCATGTACATGTACTTGTGATAACCATTTGCTATAAATGTTCAAGACTATCGAAGATGTTCTGATAAATTGTATTACTTTATATCTAAAACGATCGAATAAATATCTGTGCTAATGTGACTTTTTTCCCAATTTCCTGTTGAATATTTGCGTCTAATCGCCTCTGCATGAACAGACTAGTTGTGTCGTACACAGGGGAGACGTATCTTACAAGGAACTGGTTGTAAAATACTCACTACATTACTGGTTTCAGACAATTACATCCTTAATATGCCGTCACACGCAATAACAAAATCAAACCGTCTATCACCTGTGGTTGGGTTTTTTTTCTTCCGATATCTCTCCTCAATGCACTTAGTGATAGCTTTTTTCTGTTTTCTTTTATTATGTTGCACCATTTCATTTCAACACTTGACCCTTTTTCTCAAAAGTATCACCTCACGGTCTACATCCCGTCAATATCTGAAGTCATTGTGATGTAGATATACATACAAAATAAAGATGTACAGTGTTTGTCACCTTCGCGGAGTTATATAGTCTATTATATGAAGTGTAGTACATGTTCGGTAATTAATGTTGTGAAATCCGTTACAAAAGGATGCTGAATGTAAATCATGTGTTTAAGTTATTAGCTAGGATAACTAGATAATTTATATATTATCATTTTTATTATTATTACTATTTTACCTCATTTAAATAGAGCTCTTTTCACACACGATTTGTGCGTTCGAAAGCGCTTCACATAGATAAATTATATGTACAAAACAGGGTATTTTCAATGCATTTAGAATATTTAAAATAAAATATATTTAATACATATATATAGGCAAGAATAATAAAAAGAAAATGGAATTTATCTAGAACATAGGTGAACCAACTTCATCCTTTCCGTAAGTTTATCTGCCTGTGTCATATTATGCTCTGTTGTGGTGTGTCAAAGCATTCAGATCATCAAAACCTTGAATGCAACATTCTATGCACAGTGTCATTACGTCACATAGTTACGACCCATGACTACCAGACTTGGGTACATTTTTGAAGAGAAAATGAGCAAATTATAGCATCATCGATGCGGCCACGTGAATGACATGATCAAATCATTTTCATAACGTGTTACACGCGTTTTAATTGACAAACATTTCATTCAAAACGACGCAAGTACTTTGTCACATTGATACAATTTTCAGTCTTTAAATGTCGTTTTTAAGTGTCGTCTTATTATTTCTATGTTAGCAATACTGTCATCAGTAGAACTGTCGTGTTTCTAGAGGGCGGTTCTTAACAATTGTGATGTGAAATACGGCATAAGGCTGACCCAGTTTTCAGTATTTCTCTGTTCTGCAGTTACAGACGTGTATTGTCTTGTAACTCTGAAATCAGTTTTCATGTAAAGCGATACTGTTTTTAAAATCTTTCTATCTGTTGCAGATATTTCCAGATAAATATAAGTACAGTAGAAGCAGTCTTGAGCGATCCTCAAAAAGAGGTGTAACTATGGACATATAAGGCACGTGGTAGCTTAATGCAGGTCAAAATTAATGCACAAAGCTCACATAGGGCTTTCTGCTATTCTTTTGCCCTGTATTAAGCAACCGTCGGTTTTTAAGACTCATAAATTCAATAAATTAATGGTCGCTTAAGACAGGTTCTACTGTAAGGGTCGGTACTTAACGTTTGCTTTTACATTGCATACTTCTTTTACTTTGCAATCTTATGGTAAACTGTGGCATGAAATATGTTGCGGTTGTCAGTTGCGGTTGTCATACTGATGTTGTAATTTACAGTTGAATGGAAAAAATATATTGTTATTGTCTTATTATCATCCTAACTATCACCCATGTTTCCAAGGGGACCAGTCCGTCAGTCCGTTTGTCTATCAACCCATTTTAAACGACATCTCCTCTGAAACCGCATGGTAGAATTTAACCAAACTTCAGATAAATGATCTTCGTTTTAAGCTCTATCAGAATTGCGGATCCATGAAGAACTCTGGTTGTAATGGCAACAAAAAGAAAACAATCTTTAGAAATCTTCTCCTAATCAAAGGGTCAGGTTTGAATGATACTGGACAGAAATAGTTCTCTAAAAACAAACTTTCTAAAATGATGTTGATTTCTCAAAAACATGACTGCCAGGGGCGGGGATACTTTCAGTCTTTCAACGACTTCGGCGCTTTGATTTAATATGCCACGACCGGGCCATGTTGCAGACTTTCGAATTTATTCTTGTGGTGTTTGCTTATCATATATGATAGGCTCGTCGTGTATCGATACTTAACCCTTTACTCCATGAATATTCATGTACGAAATAACGGCATCATGAATAGTTTTTGTATTAATTGTTATAATTGCACATAGACACTGGGAGATTTAGTCAATGCAGAAACTGTAGAATGATATCTATATTATATCATAAACAAACATAGTGTAGCCATCTGATCTTGGTCTACTCTGTTTGCAAAGGCGTAGAAAGGCGTATTTATGGAGTAAAGGGTTAACCCTGAACACATTAAACACTTTGGGAAACAAAATATAGCATCCATACCGGCTCTTCGAAATGTTGACACTACGCCCTATCACACATTTATACTACGTGTATATCAATGGAACCACACAAGATGATGCATTCCAGTCACACAAGATAGCGACGGGAGAATCCATCATCACCACACATATCAACGGCAGAAATATGGTTTACCACTTAGCCTGCTATTAAAGATATTGATGCTACAATTCCGTGATTTCGATTTATTCAAGCTTGTTGAGAAATTAGTTGGACCCTGATGAGATGAGGTACACATCTGGATTTAAAACATATTGTACACATCTGGATTTAAACAGATTACAGATGCAAGTCAGGTCACACTAAGCAGACAAAAGGTTAAGGTTTCTTATAATTTCTGTATAAATGTGGTATGTTATGTTTTTATTATTATGCGATGTTGTTATCCATTCGTATATTGCAAAATAAAATAAAACACTTTTCTGTCTAATACAAGCGTAATTATCATGCTTACATAAAATTGAAATAGAAACCTCACCAAACTGAAATGAAGTATGTTTAAACAATCTGTTTGATAAACCGACGAAGCAATTATTTGATTAGCCCTTTAACCCTTTCCCTGTTGTATATTCATATAAGAAATAATGATGTCATGAATATTAATAAGTTTTTATTATAATGGTATATGAACACATCATAATTTTTGCCTCAGACAGAAACTGTAGAATCAGATCTATATTACAACATACGCAAACAGAGCAGACCCTCGTCAGGCGGCTACTATAGGAGCCGTCTGATAAAGGTCTACTGTGTTTGTAGATGCGCTTACATAAGGGAAAGGGTTAAGCCATAGGCATGTTTTAAAGCCTTTGCAAACAGAGTGGACCCAGATCAATCGACTTCTGTATTAGCCGTCTGATCAGGTTTATGTAGATCTTATTCCACAGTTTCTACCATGACCAAACATTTCCTATGTTCATATACAAGTAGGCTACCATGATTACAACTCAACAGATAAATATATACGTGTATGATTTCATTATTTGTACATTAATATTCATAAGGCAAGATATGATATTAACCCTTCTCTTGCTGAATTTAAAATACATTTCTCCTTCTTTACCCATGCTCTGTTGTACAATTATATATATCTTCTCTGTGTACAAGTATTTCGCTGTGCAATCACTGCTGTGGATTGCACTGGTTGCACAATCGACTAGTAAATAGTGCAGACCCTGATGAGACAGCTACTGCAGGAGCTGTCTCATCTGGGTCTTCACTATTTACAGGTAGGTATATTGACGTGAATAGCAAGCGAAGGGTTAATATTCATAAGGTAAGATATGATATTAATTATACATAGATGGGAAATATAACCAAATGCAAAGATTAACTATACTAGATCAAATGTCAAAGCGTAGTTCCTTTTAAACCTTTCCTTATTGTATATTCATGTAAGAATTAATGACCTCATAAACTTTAACCCCTTGAGTACGTACATAGGATATTTTGTCATTGGTAGAAACTGTAGAATCAGATCTAATATAACTTCCTAAGCAAACAGAGCAGATCCTAATCAGTTGGCTCCTATTGGAGATGCCTGATCTTGGTCTACTCTGTTTTCAAAGGCACGAAAAAGGCGTTTGTATGAGGGAAATGGCTACATTGACCCATTCCCTCATTGGCTATTTTGACTTTTACAGATGCGTACAGATGCGTAGAAATGCGTATTTATTGAGGAAATGGTTAGTTATGTTGCTACTATTATTGATCATAAGATACCTATAAAGAATAAAATAATTTGAATGCCTCGGAATAGATTTACCCATTGTTAGTATATAAATGTAACATTACAACTTCAGATATATCTATTAAACAGGCGTTTAAATATTTCTTCACAATTCATTGGATTATGTAACTGTGAAATGTCATACGGTAACACCTGCGATCCAAATTAATCTCTGAAAAACTCATTACCATGACTCTTATACCACCAACCGCCACTGTAGTCGCATTTGCAAACAGCTTGGATCTAGACGTCGAGTAACTCGGGGTCTCATCAGGATACATGCTATTTGACATTTGGAGCCATGGTTACATGCGCCATCATAGTTAATTAGTTGTTCCCCAAACGTTTGGTCGTATCGAAAATAGTAAAACTCGCATCATATTCTAAATTGAGCAGATATTTATTTTCATGGAGGAATTTAGGACACTTTTGACAATGTACAATGAGAACAAAATATGATTGGTTCTCCGCTGTGTGGAGGCCAGTTGATGTTACGCACGTGCGTAAGTGCGTACCGCTATCTACGCGCCTGAACGGTAAAGCTAGTTTCAAAGAAAAATTATTAGCCTTTACCATGATGTAAAACATGTCTGTCCGTCTGATAGTATAACAATTAACCTAATTCATACAAATGTCATCATTTTTCTTAATATATAAATAATCATTGAGTTGAATGTTTCTATAACCTTTTAAGCCTTTTATATAGTTATGTATATTCAGTGGTAGTAGTGCGGCCATGAAAGTTGCAACATTCTACATCCCTGTGACAATACTTACTACTCGTACTTTGGCCCATATTTGTGTTTTACTAAAAGTGTTGAATTGATTACAAAATTGAGTCTAAACATTTTCGGAATTAATAAATCACGAGATAATCGAATATCTTCGTTGCATAGATAAGAATGCTTTATGATGCTCGCGGAGAAGTATTTTGGCTCGTAATGCCTATCCCCAATGATATCTCCTCTCGTCCTATGAATTATAAATCATTTCCTTTAACATCAACACCGTGGAATCATTGTAAAACTCGATCCCAGTTTTCACACATGGTCAGTTATTTAAGATTCGTTTCGGCAGATCGGCGTTGTGTAACAATGTGTTGCATTACGAAAACACGTATTTATTTTATCAGACAATTATATTCTATTCGTTTCATTTGTAATAACTAAATGATTAGAGAACCTTTTATCTCCGAATGCATGCAAGGCTTCCCAAAGTGGTTACGGTTTGCGGGAAATTGATGACACATGCTATTAGAAGTGCTTAAGTTAGAAATTAATGATTTATATAATATGTATGGACTGTGCAATGCAACATTATCGTGTATGACAATCTTGAATATTACTGTAAATGCATTATCAAGTTATTTGAAACATTCAAGTTTAACTTGGTGACAATACAAACATGGAATTTACAATCTATAAAAGTCAGCCGACTTACTGAAATGAAGACATACAGTCTTTGAAACTTATCCGTCACAGTAGAAATGTCTACTTTCCTGTTTAACCCTTTGCATACGGGCATCGAGTATGCTGTCATTTGCAAACAGTGTGTACCCAGATTAGAGGGCGCGTCTAGGAGACTGCACTGTTCGCCTTTCCAAATCCTCTCGTAAAATATATCCTTTCACCCCGTATTGACTCTACCAATAAACTAGGGTGGACTGCTCCATTCACAAATAACAGTAAAAACTAAATACAGTAAACTTCTCTATAACGGCCACTAATTAGTTGTTATTTAGGGAAGGTGGTTGCTTAAAGCAAGGTAAAAGTAAAACAGACCGCTCTGATCAAAAGGCCGTGTAAACCCCTTTAACTTATCGAGGGCACCTAAGGAGGAACTGTTAATAAGGGCACACGCGTAATAAAACAACAGGCGGCTATTTAGCCATATTTCCCTCTCGGTAGCCTCAAACTATGTAGGTCACGTGACTAGATAAGTTTTCTAATGAGTGATTTGTTGGAAAATGGTAATAAAATCAGCTTTTTAATTCATCTGGTGGAAGAAAATGGGAGGAACTTAGTGGAAAATGTCACACATAATATAAGCTCTCCATTGGATATAAATGTGATAGAAAACTATAGATAATCATCAGATTACAGAAAACAATGGGGTTTGTCTATTGTTTTTCATATTTGTATCCGAATTACACATGGTCTTCGGCATATCAAAAAGCATGGTCTCAATGAGGGATCTGTGTCAGTTTTTCGATCGTCTAACATCAAAGGAAATATAGCGTGAGACATAATTTTATGGGTCTTAAAACTAAAATATTGCATAACTCCTAAACGGAGGGTTTTATCAAAATTATGTGACACGGTTCCCTAAGCATGCCAAAGATTTACATATTGGCCCATTGTAATGACTTTAGTCCAAAAGATGACTTTGTAATTGTTGTTTAAAATGTTTCAAATCGTTACATTTAAATGGATTTTAAAGATGCATTATGCGCATTTTTCATATTAATCAATCAGCACCAGAAGCTGTACTCGTCTACATACAATGAAAATAATGCTTACAACCCATTTTTCGACAGGATATATTTGTTCTGCTTCATATTATCGCTATCCGAATACTGCTAAATTCTTTAAAAGGAGCCTCCTTTTTAGAAACGGGGCTTTTCTACGGAAATTAGCGGACATATTCGGTCAAGTTCTGAACGACTCCGATTCTATTTCGGAACAACGTTTGAATATTAATTAGGTTGTTATCACATGTACAATGGCTGGCACTGGTTGTTAGCTTACATATACATCGAATGATTATTTCCGGTATGTAAATTTGAATCTTACGACAGATTCCGGTCAATGGCGAACGCTGTTCCGTTGGTTTCCGTAGCAATCCGTTTTTCTAATTTTTCGACACAAACAACCATTTACTAACCGTGTTGTTTAGTGTTAAAAAAGTGTTAAGCTACATAGATTATGATTCTGAAGTCAGTGTGAAACGCAAAATTTGCGGAAATTTGCGCATAATACATCTTTAAATGTCGGTATCGATAGGATTGTCGATGTTTTTTGATAAATATTCAAATAAATTGATATAACTAAGTAACTAGGTTTAGAAAAAGATGTTTTGCTAGTATTAAATACCGTTTTCTGATAGCTAGTGCTAACCATATCTCGCTACCTTAACCCTTTTCCTTATATAAATGCATTTTCACGCATTTGTAAACAGAGTAGATAGGAGCCGTCTGATCAGAGTCTGCTCAGTTTGCTAATGGAATTCGATAGATCTGTTTCTTTACATTCTAAAATTGCAACAATGTTCCACCTTCTATATTTCGTTATAACTATTCTGTCCATGTATATTCAGTAGGTATTGGAATTTTAAGTAAACACAGAACAGGGATAATGTTAATAGAATTTAATCACTACTCTTAATATTTTGGGGTTAAGGACAAACTATAATCTTAATGCCGCTCCTGTCTAATATTACTGGTAGGCAAGTGATTTATTACAAGACAGATGCAGATGATGCCAGATACATTAAATACAATATCTATAAAGTTCCTTGAAATTAACTCTTATGCTGTGGAACATCAATCCATGTCTGCTTAAAACCCTAATATGAGGTAATATTTATTTTCTATTCGTTCAAACGTTTGAGAAACTATTGCCAAAGTGTCAAACGACTGGCATTGTGATGAGACACTTGAGTTACTCAGTGTCTCGTCTAGATCAAAGTCGTTTGCAAATGTAGCCATGTCGCGATAAGCAGAAGGCTTGTGAACCCTTCCCCTCAATTAATATTCATGTAGAAATAATGACGTCATGAATATTGATCAGATTATCTGTCGCGATAGTAGATGGATACAGGAGTTTTTGGCCATGGTATAAACTGTAGAATCATATCGGTGTTATATCATAAGCAAATAGAGTACACCCAGATCAGACGGTTCCTACAGGTGTTATATCATAAGCAAACAGAGTACACCCAGATCAGACGGTTCCTACAGGTGTTATATCATAAGCAAATAGAGTACACCCAGATCAGACGGTTCCTACAGGAGTTATATCATAAGCAAATAGAGTACACCCAGATCAGACGGGTCCTACAGGTGTTATATCATAAGCAAATAGAGTACACCCATATCAGACGGTTCCTACAGGAGTTATATCATAAGCAAATAGAGTACACCCAGATCAGACGGTTCCTACAGGTGTTATATCATAAGCAAATAGAGTACACCCAGATCAGACGGTTCCTACAGGTGTTATATCATAAGCAAATAGAGTACACCCAGATCAGACGGTTCCTACAGGTGTTATATCATAAGCAAATAGAGTACACCCAGATCAGACGGTTCCTACAGGAGTTATATCATAAGCAAATAGAGTACACCCAGATCAGACGGTTCCTACAGGAGTTATATCATAAGCAAATAGAGTACACCCAGATCAGACGGTTCCTACAGGTGTAATATCATAAGCAAATAGAGTACACCCAGATCAGACGGTTCCTACAGGAGCCGCCTGATCTTGGTCTACTCTGTTTGCAAAGGCGTAGAATGGCATATTCATGGAGTAAAAGGTTAAGCATATTATTGTAGTTAATCTTTTAATGCTGATGAATCTCAGAGTATCGTAATATCCAATACATTTGATTGATTATTCGATATCCACATCAAATCATGAATACAAGATTTGTTGAGAATATTTAGAAGTATTTTAAACCAATCTATATTCAACTAAATTACTAAATCAACATTGATCGGTAAAATATCGGCTAAATTTAATGAAATAGATATGATGTCAAATTGACACATTACATGTAGCTGCTAGAACTGAAGTTCCTTACTATACATAGGAATGTATTTATACTCAGAAATGATTTATAGTTCCTTATACATAAATTGCACGCCCTGTACATATAATAATGTTCATATTGTAAAACTACGTTTAATAGTTTTTTAGACAAATGGTAGCTTAATGCATGGTGAATCCGTGCAAAAAGAGCTTTCAGCACGTTTTACTATGAATTAATTACATCAAAAGCTACCTAAAACTTCTCAATTATTATTTTCTAAAAAATCGAATTAATGAGATTGTGTTTGTGTTTAATCATTTATTGACATTTGCAAACAGTATAGACCCAGTTCAAGGGGTCCCTGAGGAAACCATTTGATCAGGGTCTGCATTGTTTATCATAAAGGTCTTTTTCTTCAGTATTCAGTAATACATTTTGAAACAACTTTTTGTTTAACTCTTCTCCTGTTCTATAAATAGTTCAATTTTCAATACCTCAATATTCATGGACAAAATAGTTATAACGAAATATGGAAGGTGGGAAACTGTGGCAGTTTTAGAAAGTACAGAAACAGATATTTGAAATTCCATTAAAAACAGAACAGACCCTGATCAGAAGCCTCCTATATGAGCCGTCTGATCGTGGTCTACTCTATTTGCAAATGTGTAAAACACGTTTATATGAGTGACAGGGTTAATCATTATTCATAAATAGCCTCAGGCAGGTAACTAAATACTTATTGAGATATGGTTATGTGGATTAGTTGTGCTTTACGACGCGGCAGTATTGAACACTAGTAATCTACATGGCACCGGTGAAGGTTGAGTTAATTATGATAAGTATGGCGAATCTCCTCTGAATCGAACGTTCAAAGTAGCACCAATGCCGGTCTGTAAGGCAGGTGATGTCTGAATGCAGAGTAAATGTAACGTAGAAAGCTCCCAAAGAGCTTTCTACATGACATGCATCATGCATTAATCATCCACCAACCCAAACCCATCTAAATACATCTTTATTGAAATTCCGGCTTAGAAGGATTATACTGTATGTTGATGATCGGGCGATTACAGTAAAACACACCTAAACTGGAATTTTAATACATAACAATTCGAGTCTATTTAGGCATATAGCTGCTTAATGCACGGTGAAGGTCATGCAGAAAAAGCTCCTTTGGGAGTTTTCTGCATGACTTTCAACCTGCATTAAGCTGCCACCTCTCTGAAAGACCGACATTTATACTAACTATAATATCCAGTTTAGAGGGCGTTTACTTAGAGGAGTGTGATTCGTTTTATTACAAAGCATTATAAAGGGTCAAAACCTCCTTATACCATTGATACCTAAGCAGTTTTACTTTGACACAAATTCAAATCATGTACAGGAACAAACACCATTCCTTATATTCCTTTGCAGGCAGGGTTTGAGTAGATACACTAATCCGAACCATAGCCTTGACCTGATGACACAACATCGCGTCACAATGTCATGTAGCAAAATTATAGAATCTTTGTTAGACTTCAGTGTAAAATGGTGTCGCCGAGAACATGCAGACAATGATGCCCTTACAAAATGGATAAAACAAATTTCAAATATAATGGATACACGTATCGCGTTTTACAAATCTAACATTCACCTTCTTCCGCCTAACCTAAGACTTCAGTTCGCTTCTTAAAAAATAGTATACAAGAATTTCACTCTAAATACGTGTTTGTCCCCGCTGATAAAGCGTCAAACAATGTAATTATCGTTTGACGACTTTATTATGTGGATGTTTTAGAACAAGAACTAACTAAGACAAAGTCATATATTGTGGTCTCTAAGTCTGAAAACGACATAATATCTGAACATGTTAATAAATGTAAACAGTTCAATGCTGATATATTAATCACACATCATAAACTTCCGACGATGTACTGGATACCTAAACTCCATAAAACGCCTTATAAATCACGCTTCATAGCAAATTCTGTCTCATGCACAACAACTGCACTATCCAAACTAATTACATCGTGTCTAACAGCAGTCAAAGAACATGTCAAGCGTTACTGCGATAAAGCTTATGAGAATTCAGGAATTAACCTTTTTTGGTCTATAAAAAACTCCAATGAGGTTTTAACTAAATTAAAAATCAAGCAACACCAAGCTAACACTATAAGCACTTATGATTTTTCTACACTTTATACCACATTACCACACGATCTAATTAAGATCAAACTTACTAATCTTATAAATAAAACATTTGCCAGAGAAAAAGTATCATTTATTGCCTGTAATTCTAGACATGCGTTCTTTACCAATGACGTTACAAATAAATATACATCGTGGACATGTTTAGATCTTTGTGACGCTATTACGTTTCTGTTAGACAATATATTTGTTCGTTTTGGTAATTCTGTTTATCGCCAGGTCATTGGTATTCCCATGGGAACCAATTGTGCTCCTTTAATTGCAGACTTGTTTTTATTTTGTTATGAACGGGATTTTATGCTTAACCTTAACAGCGATTCACAGGCGGATGTCATCAATGCCTTTAACAATACAGCACGTTATTTAGACGACATTTTTAATATTGATAACCCATACTTTGATTCTATGATAACCTCAATTTACCCTAGGGAGCTCAAGCTTAATAAAGCAAATAGTTCTGACATATCTGCAGCCTTTTTAGATTTAAATTTATCTATAAACAATGGAACAATTTCTTCTGGAATTTATGACAAAAGGGATGACTTTAATTTTAAAATAGTTAACTATCCTCATTTGGATGGGGATGTTCCCCGAGCTACATGTTACGGTGTATACATTTCTCAGCTTATTCGTTTTGCTAGAGCTTGTTCCTCTGTTGATGATTTTAACAATCGTAACCTTATTATCACTGAAAAACTACTAAAACAGGGCTACAGATATGACAAACTTCGTAAAACATTTTCAAAATTTTACCACCGTAATGTTCTACTCATCAGCAAATACAATTGTAATTTACGTACTTTTCTAAAGTATTTCACATCCGGAGTTTTACGGTGATGTCATTTACAAACTTCGAAAAATTATTGGACACACATATTTTGATACTTTGTTTGTCAAACGTATAAAACAATTCATTAAAAAGGGATATGACCCCTCTATATTGCAGCACACTACATGCTTGGTGGTCGACCCCTTTACAGTTGGTCATTATGCTTTCCTCTTTGCTTGTGCGACGACGGAAAAGGCTTAATACTCTATGAAGATTCCCTCTTAAACCCGTTTACGGAGGGAGGAAATTAGATATTTGTATTTTGCCAGTTCTGTCGTACCCCAAATGACTTCTCCACAGCTGCTCTGACCTGAATAGTCATCGAGTACATGTCTACGATGTCACGTTTATTCTTTTTCAAACAAAACAGTTGCGCATGCTTAATATCCACTAGTAATTGTATCTTCTTGCGATTTATCTTTTATTAAATGTCGGTGTAGAAGTGTTTCAAATAGTTTTCCCGTACTTTTAAATTATGACGTCATTTACATGATGACGTCGCTTGTTTACCTCTAACGTTTATTTTCAAATCATTTTCATTTTGGCAGACATCGTTATGCATGTTGTGGAGTTGTCTGGAGGGGGAATTTTATTTACATTTTGACTTTGGTGAAAGTGGGATAAGGACGAGGTTGGGTACCCGTAAACCAGGTTTAAGTCCCCCAGTAGCCCTTTTTTGGGGCTGCTGGCCGTACCAAGGCGGCACTCCTGCTTTCAGCCTACGGTCAATTTTGTTGTTTAATATGCTTAATGTTTAATGTGTTTCGTCTTGATATGCGTCCTGTTATGTTTTGTCTTGTGACTTTACCGTTTCTTGTTAGATGGTGTTTGGTGCGGTGTCATTTCGTGTGTGGCTCTCCCTGTTTGACTATTTTTCCATATTTTTGTAAGTGTAAAACCTCTCTATAACGGCCACTAAATTGCGTTAATTAGCTGGTATTTAGGGCAGGTGGCTGCTTAAAGTAAGCTGAAAGTAAAACAGAACGCTCCTATAGGAGCGTTCTGTTTTACTTTCACCTTGCTTTAAGCAGCCACCTGCTTTTAACACAAAATAATTGATGTAATTCAATGGCCAAATTTCTAATTGTCGTCTGCAATCCAAGTTCGTTAAATCATTCAGTAAAATAATGAAATGAGATACATAAAGGCAAATTTCAAAGGAATAGAGCACATATATAGACAAATAGTGAATTCCCTGATCAGACGCCGCCTTGAAAAGGCGGCGTCTGATCTGGGACTGCACTATTTGTCGTGGTGCATTTATGTGACTGCGGCGGTGAAAGGGTTAACCATGCTGCATTGATCTCAAGTTCTACTGGTCTCAATTCCATTTTCGTTCAAACTAATACGATCTTGTTACATCTTGCAACCATATTCTAGTGCCTAAACGTCCTTGAAAATATAACACGTCTTCTAAAGCAAATAATTAAATTCAGTATATTTTCTTATTTCTATCTTTCAATGTTAATGCTTGTAGGAATAAACGTATATTGAATTTTAAGTTTAGTAGATATAACCAGAAGAAAATCTAGTATACGATTCATCTATAGAGCTACATGGAATTCTGGAAAAAACAGCCGGACCGTGATACAGTAACCCTTAGCCTGTTATAAAACTGATGCCCATTTAAATTGCGATCTGTTAAAGTTTTAACATACTTCCGTTTCACAATGAAGAAAATATTCCAAAATAGGGAATTAATACAAAACATAAATACTTGAACTGCTCTGATCTAATATTTCGACCACTAAGGGCCTTTTTCAAAGATTATCATGTCAAAATACACGTCACATTTTTGTTACATGCATTCAGCCATAAAATCAAAGAGAATAATGTTGATCCAGCGTCATGGTGACATTGAGTTGTTTTTAAAATGTCATGACGTCATCAAAATGACGTCATCAAATGACGTCATGGGTGCAACGACGTCATGCATGCATTAGCGCATTATTCTCTTTGATGTTACAGCAAATGGTCTGTATGTTCTCAGCCTCTATATCCAATCAGTTTCATGGATCTGTCTTTCAGTTCTACATGCATGGAACATCCGTTTCAAATCTACAAGCAGCACTGCTCTTCTATATATTAGGCGATGTATAATTATATCTAACAGCACACGACACTTATGAGTACTCAAATTCCAAACGTTTACATTTGTTTACGTTTATATTTGTATTCTATATTTACTTGCCAAAACAAAGTCAAATATAATAATTTGTTTGGTATTTTCCGTTTTAAATGACGTGAGGGCGACCGATTTCGTCCCAGTCAACCCTATTATAGCGCAGATTATGGTATACATGTATTCGGTTTGTAATACGCGTATACTGCTGTATATGTCAATTAAACGAGATGCTGAATCCGTCAGTTAGCAAATAGACATGGAAATCGACGATCAATCAGCTATATCAATTTCCCTAATTTGTTTGGATTTCCTTTATTTACATACATGTGAACTAGAAAAAGATCCGCGCAATCGCGGGATAAATTATCCAATATTGGGCGGAAGATGTTGATCTTAGCGCGAGATAAATTATTCGATACATGTATTGGATGGAAGCTGATGATCTTCTTTTGAACACTGCATTATACAGTGTACTTCACTCTTAGTGTTGCTATACTTTCTGGCCCTTCGGGATAATTAGTTTCGATGTTATAATCCGACTGATTTAATTTCATAACTCATAACACATCACTAACACTTAGGAATTTTCGACCGTATATCACATGTTCGTACGTCACGTGACACTCCACTGATCCAGCACAACAGCTGATGAAGATCGTGAGATACGGTCGAAAATTCCTAAGTGTAAGTGAATTGTTCTGAGATATGTAATTAAATCAATCGGATAGTGCTTCCAGAACAAGAGATCAACGTTCATAGTTGTATAGATGTTATTAATTATGAACATTGAATACCGCTTTTAAAGCCGGTGCTAGGGTGTGAGTAATTTGAAATAACTGCTCCTGAAAAGACTTAATAAAAATGAGTATACAATTTTCTCTTTTTGCATTCCTGCTTTTACTCTCGAGGGATTTTGTCTAAAATACATGTACATAAAATACATATTTCATTAAGATTCTCTTGCAAACAGGGTAGATCTATACCGAGTAGTCTCATTATGGTCTACCCTGTTTTTCAATAAGATCTACAATGAGAATTCCGACTTTCGTTTGGTCAAAGTCTTCCCTTGTCTGTACAGTTTGTAAAAGGTGCCCTTAACATTTCATATACAGGCCATCATGTCTGGAAATTTATTCAAACAGGATGTACATGTACATATACTTTTTCTTTTAGTAAACATTTGTCGACTTTTGAGAGATACTAATAATCAAATATACGTTCCTAAGAAATAGAGAAGAAACAAAGTGTGACTTATTTGAAACATTTGTATTAAATAATAAAAAAAATCTATTAAAAGTAAAATATTAGCTCTTATGTAAATGATAAAATGAAAATTACCTAGACCCTGAAACTACTTTTAATTCCCTGTTTGACAAAACTTTTTCACACAATAAACTAGTGAAGGATAATGCATTGTTCAAAATGTTTTTAACAATACAACATTAAAGAGGAATTCCTTACAATGAACGCATATTTTCAATAATATCATGTAACTGGGTATTTTTTCTGTTCAATCATTATTATGAAGATTATCAATTTGAACTTATATTCAAAAATGCCCCTGTGATACAAAATAAACCGATTTCATCAATAAGTTTTGTTCTACAGAAAAAGTATTATCGGCCTTTTCCGTTAAAATTTTCCGCGTTTTGCGGATGATCACCCGATTCCTCCATTGTTTACGTAACGGCTTTTCTTTGAAGTGGCGAACAGATACGAAACTAAAACCCAACCCGAATAAGACTGAAATATCGGACAATAAAACCGGGATCGTCGATATCAAAAACATGGATGTTTTGTCATTTTCAACGTTCATTTGATAGGTTTTCTTGCAATATACTTCTTTTGAGCATATAAACAAATGAGTGTTGTATATTTTAGGTATTTTTGAAACGCGTCGAATGTAGGGACTTCTCCTTTAAAGGAAACAAACAAAAGCGAGAGGAAAGTAACCAATTTTATAAAGAACGCTTGTAAGTGATTTTCCAAACTTAAATGGATTTCCCATTTATAGTTTTTTTTGTAGATTTCCTCCAATTTTATAAAGAAAGCTATGTTATTATTGATTTTAAATGCAAAATTACTAATGACATTATATTTACCAAATAGCGTTAGTTATCTTATCTTTTGTACTTTTCTACAGATACCCTGTTTCCAGCTCAATCATTGAGTACAATCGCGATAGGTGGATTCAGCTTGTTTCACTTAAATCTGTTTTCGTTTTACATGCAATTTACCACTGTATTTGCCATCGCGGTTGTTGTAGATTAGTCGAAGGGGTACGTTTATTTACACTCTTTGTCTTTTAGGGTGGGGATGGAATAAATATGAGATTGTGCGTTCATAATCCTGCCCCCCCCCCCCCCTCCCCGGCTCAGTGACACACAATCGAGTCCATGTACAGTTGAACTTCGATAAGTCGAACTTCAAGGGACCGTATAAATTAGTTCAAGATAATAGATGTTCGAGTCATCCGATTTCTAAGCAAACTAAAACTGAAAGCTCCTCATAAGCTAATGTTAGATACAACCTCTTTGAATAAATCTACCGAAAAGGAGCATTAACTAGAGAAAAGGATTTTGTCTAAATCTTGTAGTTTGAAACCATTGTGATAAATAGAGCACTTGCTCCTATAGGAGAGTAAAACAGTTACAAACGTATAAGCACAAAGACACAAAACACACCCAACCTCACCCTTGTCTCAAAGACACCCTAGTTTAACAAACAGTGTTAATAAAGGTACCCCTGCCAGATTCCCCCATAGCACAGAATACGGTCTACACAGGACACTATGCAAATCATAGCATAAAACCAACCTCCATTTGCCTTACATACCCATAATTAGACCTCTTTTTTGCCGAAGATATGTTCTGCTGTTAATGCATTACCCCAGTGTATACGTTAACATCACAAGAAACCTATCGAGTTTCATTTTAATCTATATAGAATATCGAAAGGAGTGTAAAAGGCTGACTAAAGCATGCAAATCAAGCTTGTTTATTCCCTGTAGTTCCCGATAATATACGTGAATCTATTTTCTCTTTAAATGTCATCGGGCCTTCTGATATGGTGTTTAAATTGAATTGTAAAACAGATGATATGCATTTCTCAACCATTTTATAATATACGTCGTAATTTTCTCACGTAGCAATAGCACTTGAGCAGCAATAGCTGTAAATGTAATAATATCAAATGTCACCATAGCTTGAGTGATAATATTTCTTGCTTCCAAAATTTCTGCATGGGTTGGCAGCCGATAGCGTACCTTATATATCCCGTAGCATATTGACATTTATATGCAGTTCATCAAACTCTTGTAACTCTTGTCCTTATAAGACAAAAGGTGCTGCAGGCACCAAATTCCGTTTTGACATTTCAGTGAAAGAAATCTTCTATAACATTTGAAGTTGAAGCCTTTCTAATTCTAAAAGCAGTTAATAACATTTTGTTTTTTGTATTTATATACACCATCGTTTTCAAATCTGTAAATGTCACCTGATCTAGACTTACAATAAACTACCACCGGATTAGGACTAGTAAATTCAACCCCAATCGTTGCCAACCAGAGCGACTGAACACAATAAATACCTGCAATACGTATATATCCGTTATCTAAAACAGTACAACTATTCTCTGCTGCGTCTGTAAGGCTTTGCAATATTGACATTTAAAAGTACAAGTATGAGTCATGCAGGAAACACCACACATAAAACACACAGCCGCCCGAACAGTACCACGACGAAACACAGCGAATGTACATGCATATGTAAATGTATATACATAAAAGACACATCGAGACACACACAGAAATAACAAACAATAGGGTGAGATGAAAGTACCGCCTTGGAACGATCAGTGACAAATGTCACTGGGGGTTTAAACTGGTTTAGGGACGACCAACGTCACACTTATTCCATACCCACCCTAAAAGTAAATAAACGTAAGTAAACCATTGTACAGCTGAGCTAAGTGTTGTTGGTAGAACATGTTATCGATTTCAGTTGTCACAGCTGATTTATCTTGCATTTCAACAACACAGCCGAAGTAACAATCAGTTTGGACACTGATTAGACATCGAGTTACTCGGCGTCTCATCTGAGTCCATACTATTTGCATATATAATCGCTCATCCGCATAAAGCAGGATAAAGTTCAATACCTATTGAATATCCATGAATAAAATGGTTGTAATGAAATATGGAAGACGGAATATTGAAGCAAATTTATATAGAAGTAGACAGATATTTCTTATTCCATTAGAAAACAGATCATACCCTGGCCAGACGGCTCCTATAGGATCTACTCTGTTTGCAGATTCGTGAAAATGCGTTTATATGAAGGAAAGGGTTAATGAGACTAGTTGTACTCGACTGTATTATATTCGACTCACATGGTTAAAATATTTAGAATGGCCACCCCTTCCCTTTTCACGCCTTTGCAAACAGTGTAGACCCAGTGTTTGCTCTGATGGCTTATGAAATTATCATACAACTGACTCTACAGTTTCTACCAACACCTGTGTACAAATGTCATTATAAATGTAGCTAATATATATTCGTGACGTGATTATTTCTGACATACATGTAATTATTCAACAGGGAAAGGTTTAACCTTCATGAATATTACATACGAGAAATTGTTACCAACTATTTGAATATAGAAATAAACTGGTCCCAACATCTAGCAAATACGACATTGGTTTACACTTGGGGAATTTTACTTTACATTTTGACTTGGGTGAAGGGGAGATGAGCGTGAGGTAGGGTAACCACAAACCTGGTTTAAGCTTCCAGTAGCCTGTTTGGTTATTGGCCGCTCCAAGACTCATGCTTTCATCCTTTGGTCTACTTATTTTTAATGTTTTATGTATTTTAGTGCGTTTTCTTGTAATTGTGCCTAACATTTCATGTTTCATGAAAAAGTAGTAAAGTCAAGCAGGAAAAGTCCAACACAAAACGCCACCATCACTAAGAAATCGATATAAAGCAATTTACACACACACAGAGGAGATGGATATATAAAACACAAACAAATGCACACATACAAAGACACCAGACCAACACAAACGCAAGGGCGAACACACACGCACACGCACGAGATGAAAACCACAAACCCGAACATATACATAAGTACAAAAACACCAAACAAACAAAAGCAAGTTTGACAAAGAGGGTGCCAAAATGCACTCGCCTACCGACAACTCCACAACATGAGTAACGACGTCAAGACAAACTAATTTAAAATAAAATATGAAACTAGAAAACAAGTGACGTCAAAACCGACAGTTTCAGAACAGAGAAGGAAATCTTACCTTGAAATATATAAATTACGGTGTACCACTATAAACAAAACAAAATCATTAACCTAGCTGCAGTTTCCCAAATTATATGCAGGCGCTTGCATTTTTATGGAAAAAAACGGTCAAACAAGGAGAGCCACACACGAAAGCACACTGCATCAAACACCATCAAACAAGAAACAGCACAGCCACAAGACAAAACCTAACAGGACGAATATCAAGACATACAATTTTAAACATGAACCATATTAAATACCAAAGTTGACCCTAGGGTGAAAGCAACAGTATCGCATTGGAACGGTTAGTAGCCCAAAACGTATACATCCAATAGGGTTTACGTAGTTTTAATATATCATTAATTGATACTGGATGGGACTTCTATTGAAAGTAGTATAGTTACACTATACTCACACATACAGAAAAGTGTGATATATGTATGCAGCCGGGTAGAGATTGTGGTGAAGCAGTTGATAAGGTTTACTGTGTGTCTTGGTAGCTCAGTCGGTAGAATGTTCGAATGGTAAGCCACAGGCCCAGTCACACTTTTTTCACCATGATACATGTACAGTAAACCCCTCTAAACCGGACGTTAAATTTAGTATAGATATCGGTCTTTGAGACATGTGACAGCTTCATACAGGATGAAAGTCATGCAGAAAGCTCCACTAGGAGCCGGCATATTAATCATGTGTTTGGAACAGAAATGTGTCAACATATAACTATGGTACTAGTATTACAAATGTACTAGCATTGGTGAGTTTCTGACTTCCTACGATAGCTCGTTCCAGGCTCGTTCTGCTAGAGGAGATACTACGATAAATTAGAAATTCTAATGACTATTTTGTATAAGAATGTTCAATAGCATTGGCTTACCCATTCAATATCTGAGTTAAGTTTTCCCCCATAAATACGCCTTTCTACGCCTCTGTAATAGTCACTTCTTGAATACATTGTGGTAAATAGAGCAGTTGTTCCTATAGGAGCAAATACTCTATTTATCAAAATGGTTTCAAATTACAAAACTCTAGTTTTTCCTTTCCTCTAGTTAATGCTCATTTCGGCAGATTTGTTCAAAGATGTTGGATTTAAAATAGTTTATGAGGGAATGGATTAAAGAAACTAAGGTCAGTGTTTGATTCTCTATATTGAAAGGAATGGTACATAACCTCGTCTTTCAATCGAGTGTGTATTTTGGTTGTTGCGTCATGTTATTTCGCTGTCAAGTTGTTTTCTTTAATATAATATATTAAAGAATTTCAAGTACAGCGGTAATGCAAAGAAACACACCCACTTATGTAAGCGTGCTTTATTAGTCATGCCTACAAGTGGATACATACTTTTTGCTGTTTTTCGGTGTGAGAGAGAACCAGACTTCGAAAGATTGAATATAACTAACCATGTGTTGGCATATGCCGATATTGTTTCAATATCGTTGTTTATTAGATTAGAAGACGTTCCAATAACATTGCTCTTATTATTACAATATAGGACCACAAGCCACGTGTCTTCGACATAGCCGTGTATTGTATTGTATATCGCTGACGATGTCGTTAATTTGATCAAAAATAGCTGATGTACCTTTCTGAATGCCAACTATCTTTCCAGATATATGTGGTCCCAGGTAATACAGCATGTGTTCACCTGCCACGTAGGTAGGCTTTGATAAAATCTAATATAAACAGATTAAGTGCCACGTAATACAACAGAACAGAACAGATGTCCTAGGTAATACAACAGAGCGGAACAGATAAGTCGTGTGCATAGTACATCGCCACAGTATACAAACAGAACATCAAAACATTTTGAAAATATAAGTACGCTCGTATATCACATTTTATTGCAAAATTCTTCGATCTGTTTCTTGTATTTATAGGAGATTAATTAACCCTTCGCTTGCTATTCACGTCAATATACCTACGTCGCACAGAGAAATAATTGTACACAGTGAAAATATATGTAATTATACAACAGAGCATGGGTAAAGAAGGAAAAATGTGTTTTAAAATTCAGCTAGCGAAGGGTTAACTTACAAACTAACAAGCAGCACCCGGCCCTTTTGGACCAAAAGGTCACTAAACTTTTGATCATATGCCAAATATCTTTACAGTTTTCTAATATATCAAATTTCTATCTACATGGGATATACAAGCGCTGTAAACAAACATCATATGCAACTATGCAACCAGTGATCATTTAGAATACAAGATACAACCGCCTGTCACGTAGGTAAGCTTTCATCAAGCAGATAAAGTCCAGATAGATTTAGTCCTTGTCACGTAGGTACGCTTATACACAAATAAATATGTCATTGGTCAAGACTCAGTCTATTTTACTCATTGAACAGAAATAAGAAGAGATGTAAATTCGTTTAAAATACGTCTTTACCCATAGAAGAACACTTGTTTCAAACTATATAGTGTGTTATCAGTACAAAACATATTCTTCTCATAATTGGGAACACAAAGCTCCTTCTAAATAGATTTCCCCGAGATCGTGCATTACTTTCGATGATATGAATATAAATTAGCAATTGTGATCATCGACAGGAACCAGCATCTGTGTTGCAAAGACTTGGTGCATTTAGGTTTACACCAAAATCTTTGAGAATTGTGGCAATTACAAATAACAGAGTGTTTATTTCTTGTCAAGCTATTGTTACAACCCTACTGTCGCACGCTTACGAGTCAGTAGAAGAATACGAGCGAACATTATTGATTTCATACATACATGTATGTGTTGTTTAGAGACTTTGGTATTCGATAAGTATATGGCGAAAGAACAAATTAAATATAAAATGTAATTTTTAAACTACCTATGTTATATATCACTGGGTTGCACTGCAGATATGTTGGGGTGCGGCGTATGGCCATGGTCTATACTGATTGCCACTCATGAGAATTTGTAGTTACAGTAAAACCTCTCTATAACGGCCTCTAAATTATATAAAGTGGCCGATATAGAGAGGTTTTACTGTATTTGTTTTCTTCGTAATAACTGATAAACTAACTCATCCTAGACGATACGAATTTGGGTATAAAGTCGCCCCGTACTTCATTCTCAGTGTTGTTATATTTTCTGGTTCTTCGGGATCATTAGTGTTCATGTTATCAGTTTTGAAATTGAATCCTGCTTAAGCCGGTGCTAGGGGGCGTGAGTAGGGTTGCACTTTTAATTACTACTTATGAACAGACTCAATAAAACCGAGTCTGCAATTTTCTCTTTTTGCATTTCTATTTTTGCTTTCGAAAGATCACCAATTTTTCAGAATATATATACTACCCGCAATGCAATAATACCCTATTCTCAGAATATGGCTCATATATTTGTTGAGAACAACTGTTGTTGAACTGAACAATAAAAACATATTCGTAAACATATTATTCCTTTCGTTTATATGTGTGGCAAAATTCATGATCATAAACAGCCTAAACGTCATTTGTCTTTGTATATTGTACTTACCTGACCTTATAACGAATCTGGTATATATACTTCATCCTTGCTTTACACTGTTTCAGTGTCTAAAAAGACGGTTATTATTGGAAAACCATGCGAGTTGCCTTCATTGAAGTCACGTAGAAACAAACACAATGCTACATTTTTTTTATATTAGTGTGGATCGGATGCACGAGTCAGTGTGGCGGGATTATTTTGTATATCCTTCAAGCCGATTACGGGGAGTAGGTGTTAAGAGCGACTTGCTGAGCGCGACCTGACTTCCAGTGCACATCACTTGGGTCCATTTATTCGTCGTCTCTTCCGAATAAATACTATTTGATATTCCATTATTAATATCTCATAGAACGATGTGTAATTGCAAACTATTATAGCAGACACCAGATATTACAGCAAGATAAAAAGTTAACATAAGCCAGAGGCTCTGTATCTCTGATCCTCTCTAGATTTTATTTGTATTTACGGACGGTTAGGGGATACGTTGACAGTTACAAAGCCCACTGTTTATTCTATGTTAAACGTCTTAAATTGTAGTCATTCCCTCTTTTATCTCTCTGATATTTATTGCAAGGTCGGTGTGTAATATTTTCTATCTAGCGTCGTATTTCAGAATAATTAATTTCAAGTCATCTTAATCTTATGCATTAAGAGTCAACCGTTCTGTATTGTTTGTAGTACTCCATTGTAGGTTGGTTCATATGTATGGCGTGACAGGGTCACGTAAAACTATTTCAACCAAATTAAATGTGCAGTAAAACCTCTCTTTACCGGACATTAAATTTAGTATAAATATCGGTCTTGGAGACAGGTGACAGCTTAACGCAGAGTGGAATGCATGCAGAAAGCTCCTGGACTAGAATTCCGGTAAAGAGAGGTTTGACTGTAGTATGAAGTATGACAAGAGGAATCATGAGGTTCTTCATATACTTTAAGAATTATAACATGTAGCCGAATCACCAGTCATGCGTCCTAATTAATATAGTGTTATAAAACCGGCATGATTCAAAACTAAAATCAGTTTGCACTACTTTCGGGCCAATATTTCGCAGCAAAATTAGTATGAAAGTGGCCTTTGTTTGTATTACACAACGTTAATGAACCCAAACTCAATGGCTCTATACGTGTTATGTATAATTTAATAATGATGAAAGCTATACCTTTTATTATGAACAAGTGTTGCTTTTTGGAGTCGGTGGCCATTTTGGAAATCATTTTCAGTACATGATAATCAACATTGTTAAAATTGGTTTTGCAGTTTGAGTGTATATTCAGTCTAACATGTGTTACATTGTAATATGGATGAGTTATTATAAACCAGAATCGGTACCAGACTACATTCATCTGTTCACGCCTTGAGAGTCGATATTGCATATATGATGTATATTTTACTTCGTATAGTGAACAATTTACTGAACAAATAAACCTCCACTAAATTTCCTTAATAATAACTGGATGAAAACAAATCCGGGGTGAGGGTCATTGTTATGGATGAGTTTAAAGAGTTGTCCATGATGCATGGTGTTTCACAGAAAATTGTGGAATTATTTACCAAGTGAACCGAGTTTACAAACATTAATACAGTAAAGCCCATCAACATCGGAATTCTAGAAGAGCATATACTTTTGCCAGATGGCTGCTTAATGCAGAGAGAAAGTCATGCAGATGCTCCAAAAGGAGCTTTCTGCATGACTTTCACCCTGCCTTAAACTGCCACCAGTCCCGATAGTTATACTAAATTGAACGTCCGGTTTAGAGAGGGTTACTGTATGATCGTTTGACGCGGCTCGTATGCGTGAGCAAGTTCAGTATATAATGCTGTTTTTAATCTGAAGTAATGTATGTTGTTGTAACACACTTTAAAATGTAATGAGATACATCAGTATATTATCCTCCCAATTTGACCTGAGACTCGATTAAATTTCGGCGAGTTTATCGGGATTGTTCGTAGTACTCTGTGACAAAAAAAAGCAGACCAAAAGCCGGTACAAATTATGTTCCTCGGGGATTGTACAGTAAACCCCTCTAATGCAACCACTTAATGAATAAACATGGCTGTCTTTATAAGCAGGTGGTTTCTTAATACAAGACAAAAGTTATGCAGAAAGCTCCTACAGGAGCTTTCTGCATAACTTTCATCCTGTATTAAGCTACAACCTGCCTTTGCCACTGTGAATGATGTCCCTTTTTGCTGGTCGCATTAGAGGGGGTTTACTGTATGCTTATAGCGCATTCTTATATCTTCGGAAATTTATTCGAAGATTACCGACGATAATACACGGAATATGCATGAGTCTCATGTCAAATTGGGAGGATAATAACATGATGTTTGTGTATTGTTTTGCCATTTTGGTGCCATATTTTAAAGTGCAACGATCACAGTTACTTTGTAAATGTGCAGCTTGGCATTTTTATAAAAAGTACTCGTAGTATTCAAATTATAAAATTCAATCTTGTTTAAGAAAAGTACAAGTATGAGTCCTGCAGGAAACACCATATACAAAACAAACAGCCTCCCGAAGAGCACCACAACAAGAAACAGTAAATGTACATAACTACCAAAACACAAAACGCACAAAGACAAAACGAACAAACAATAGGGGAAGATGGAAGTACCGGCTTGGAACGTCACGTCAGTAGTGACTTTTATTTACACTGTTTATCCTTTAAACCGGTTTATAACATAACACGTGGCTTCAGCGTGACGTAACACTATCATTTATTTTTTGATAATCATGGGCATATAATCACTAGTGAATAACATTCGAACGACCGAATGACATTCGAACGATTCATACGCGCTGTCAAAACAAACAAACTGGCGGACGGTGGTCGACCTACCTGTCCACGATTGAGTCACGATAGATGGCAAAGGATTGTTGGCACTTGCGCCTTAATTTCGATAAAATAATACAAATTGTAATCGCTGTCAGGAATCATATACAAAATGTATGCCAAAAAAGACCTACCAGCTACTCTGACCCATACAATCAATTCTACATTTAAATTAAAATGCCTCCTCAACTTTGCATTTTCTTCACCGCATGTCCTTTTGTTTATGCAGATTTCTACTCATACAAATATCTCATCAATCAACAACAATAGTCATCTGAATCCAGCACAGCACAAACATATTTCAAATATGCTATACTCACTAACTCAGCTGATCGCGAAAATCTTCCTCCTGTTCCAACACATTTTATGCAGCAGTTCGTACTGAATCTTTTGTCCATTTCAAACATTTTCACTGAACTTGAATCGAGATTTTTTTCTCGGTGGAAATGTCCATGTCCATGTGTATACATACAACACTAATGAAGGGCTTAATATACCAAAACGAAGGCGCATTTCGAATCCCATTGACAGTGAGTGTCGGACGTGTTGGCTACTGTATATATAGGTCTTCATGTAAATGGCGCGCTTTACATAGACACATTGTGTGTACAATGACGTCATAATGTGACGTGTTTGTAACTATGCATGTCAAAACTGTAACTCAAAAATTATTTTGACGTGTTTCTGTATGTTTTTGTATCATAAACTATCACAGTTAAATTGAATACCAGAGAGGTCTGAATTAGATCCTGGTTGATATGACAGTAAGTAAAAAATAAAGTTGGAAAATTTGGACCTACTTTGTCCCAGTTACCTAGCGAACCTAATAACACCTTTCATTCATCATTTCTATATGTAAGGAGAATTTATAACAATCCACGTTACTGCTGAAATATTGGCTGCAAATAACATTTGTGTGTGTTATGTTATAAATAGGATCTTGCATTCGTGTTCATGATTATTGGATTTATTAAATTCGTCTTTTTAAAACGATAAAAAAAACTCGCTTAAGCTCGTTTTTTATCGTTTTAAAAAGACTCATTTAATAAATCCAATAATCAAGAACACTCATGTAAGATCCTCTATTTAAACACACAATGACTTTTGTCACTGACCGTTCCAAGGCGGTACTTCCATCTTCCTCCATTGGATGTGTGTTTGTCTTTATACGCCTGTTTATATTTTTGATAGGTATGCACATTTGCTGTGTTTACTTGTGTTGCTATTCGGGGGGCTGTTTGTCTGTATGTGGTGTTTCCTGCATGGCTCGTATTTGTACAATTAAGTCGCTCCTGCGACAAGATATTTCACATCCTGAATGTTATGGTGATATGATTTACAAATTTCGTAACTCGCCCCGTACTTAATTCTCAGTGTTGTTATATTTTCTGGTCTGTTGTTATATTTTCCGGTGTTAGGGGCGTGAGTAGTGTTGTACTTTCACTACTCATGAACAGACTCAATAAAACCGAGTCTGCAATTTTTATTCATTTAAAAGGATACACTTCTATAGTAATAAAACATACTGCATGTCTGGTTGTCAATCCTTTTACAGTTGGCAATCACGCTGTCCTCTTTTCATGTACGCCGACAGGAAAAGCTTAGTACACTATGTGGTGTTTTGAGATGCTAAGAAGAAAAAAATACGGTAAATGAAAACAGGTCCAATATGAAATAAAGCGATCGGAGATGAGCGTCGGATTGGCGTGATGTTCGACACTACAAGCTATTTAACCCTTATCATGTCAAGCGCAACATGGCTCGCATTTTTCAATCGCTTAGACCCAGATGAAACACCGAGTAATTCAACGTCTTCTCGGTGTCCAAGCTGTTTGACACTCGGCCAACAGTTACTCAAACGCTTGTACGAAACAGATGTAAGTTAATGTAACAGGTCAAAGTTTTTGTCCGACCTACTTTTTTCAGCACGATAAGGGTTAAAGGTCAGGACTGCCGACCTAGTCGGGGAGAATCTCGGTAGTAAATATCGTAATATTAGCGTTGTGTCTGTGATAAGTCCGTGTAATCACCATAAAACATCATTTGACATGACACTAAGTTCTGTCCAAGGTTGAATATCATGGCGAAATAATACCAATACACTAATCATTTCCTGTTGGGACTACTACTGTTCAAGTACAAGCAAAACATCATTTAACTACTACTAACATGATTGCATCTGCTACATCGAATATTTCAGGTAATACTATTTACTTTTATAACTAATGACAATAATATAACAGCTGATTGAGATACTTATGCAGATAGTAAGACTGTTCTTATAGTAAGCGCACATCAGGCGGGGGTATGATGTCTGGTACCAACCCGGTTACTTCAGTAAGTCGACTCTCGTGAAAAATTGAAGTGACATCCTGGTCGTTTAAAATGGGTATTATAAGGTTATTCCTACGGCTTATTGCAATGCACTACGTATTATAACTGCGTCGAACGAATCGTGACTAGGCCGCACGAATTGTGACTAGACCAAACAAATTATGCCTGCACCCTACGGATTTGTACTGGGCATACCATTGTTCCTTTAATCCTTACTCATATGTAACGCTTTCCTCCATAAATACGCCTTTCTATGCTTCTGTAAAAGTCACTTAATGAAACCATTATGATAAATAGAGCATTTGCTTCTATAGGAGCAAATCTTCTCTATTTATCACAATGGTTTCAAACTACAAAATTCTAAAATTTTACTTTTCTCTAGTAAATGCTCCTTTTGGGTAGATATATTCAAAAAGGTTGGGTCTAAAAATAGCCTATTGAGGAAAGGGTTAACAGATGTTTGTTCAAATTTGGATCAGCTGGAAATGTGAATTCTTCCAATTTGGCCAGGTCTTTGAGAAAATATTACCCATTTGTCATTGCACAAGCTTATGCAAACGTATTAAATAAATAAAATGTTAAACAGTTCGGATGCTAATGAGACGCCGGGTTATTCCAAGTGACTAGGTATCGTTCGTGACATGTATCTAAGACCGCGTGGTAGGCTTACATGTGTGACAGGTAGAAACATCACTTCCAAATACATATATGATACTGTTGTTGAGATTTTTCAACCAACACCATATGATAGCTGACTGAATAGATATACTTGATAGGACTATAAACACAATTTTGTTTCAATGTTCAGGCTAGAGTTCACAACTGACTCTCCAATCAAAATGTTGTTGTACAATTTTGTAACAATCACCGAAAACTCAATAAAATCAATCTACAATTTTCCCTTTTCAAACTACTACACAACAGCAGGTGTTAAGTATATGTGCGTCGGCCATAAAAAAGTCGTCCAGTGCTTCATTCGCATTGTTGTTATATTTTATTGTGCTTTGGGGTCATGCATTTCAAAGCTTTTAGTTATGAAAATACCGCTTAAGCAAATGGTAGTGGAGGCGTGAGTAGTGTTGCACTTTATATAACTGCTCATGAAGAGTCTCAATACAGTAGAACCCTTCTAATGCGACCACTTAATGAATAAACACGGGTGTCTTTATAAGCAGGTGGTTGCTTAATGCAGGGCAAAAGTAATGCAGAAAGCTCTTCTAGAGCTTTCTGCATTACTTTTGTCCTGCATTAAGCTACCACCAGTATCTAACACCCAGAATTATACCACTTCTAGGTGGTCGCATTAGCGGGGTTTTACTGTATATCTTCTCTTTTCGTATTGCTACTTTGCTTCTGAATATTAGACACACATTGGCTGATTCAGTCGGTGTTAAAGTGATTATTACGCCGTTTGAATTTTTGCAAACTGTGAATGGAATGTATTGATTAGTGGAAAAACTGTCACTTGTTGGGTTTCTGATAAACTTCTGCTAATGAATGATTTGATTTGTGGGCGTGCTTAACCCATTACATCATAGGCGACTTTATATACAACCTCTTTTAATTAATCTACCGAAAAGGAGCATTAATGAGAGAAAAGGAAAACTTTAGAATTTTGTAGTTTGAAACCATTGTGATAAATATAGCATTTGCTCCTATAGGAGCTCCTATAGGATCAAATGCTCTATTTATCACAATGGTTTTACAAAGTGACTTTCCCAGAGTTGTTTACAATATTAAACACTATCCTATTATCCGTGGCTTGACTCACATTTGCCGACAACTCGGGTATAAATGAGACGACGAGTAACTCGTTGTCAATTCAGGATCAAATCAGAATTCTTAAACGCGTAGTGTTTCAAGTTTTAGTATCGATTTTCCACTCCATACGACATGCGTTTACACACACATCGGTTATTATTTCAGTTATTTCCTATCTGATTCAGTTCAAGACACAAGTAAAAACCACGAGTAGTAACAAATAAAATGGAAACGAGCGATATTTGTCGTAAGCCAAGCATTCTAATATTTTACCGATCTCGGATTTTACCATTAAAGATAATTGAACGGACATAGCTAGTCCTATACACATACTACATACAATAAGAAAAATATATATATATATTCTATTTCTTAAAATTGACAATGTATGTTTTTAAAATTATAAAATACTGTCGGTTATGACAGAGGAGGGAGAGAAAGGTGGGATGCGAAATCAGGCAACTGTTGCCACTACTCATCAAACATCCCTTTTATACTGTACTTCATGTATATGTACAACACGTTCATTCTACAATGTTGTTTCATTATCATATACTTTACTCTAGCTATTATGCTTTCTCTGCCGTGACTGTATATTTCAAAACGTTCTGTTGACACAATAAGTGACTTGCTAGACATATAGCAATATCCTTCGAGATCATGAACAATACGTTCCCGTATTCTATGTAAGGAAGGACATGATAATTAAAATAATCCTAATAAATCATTTCGCATGATTCATGTGCGTTGCAACACACAAATAAGTGTAGCAAAAAAAATTAGACACTAAACATGGGTACATTTAAATGCAAAAATGAAAGACTAAGGATTTAATCAGTCTATAGATTTAACCTCCATAAGTAAAAACTAGACAGAGATCAGTCAAATAATAAAACCTTTTATTTGATAAAGTGTCAAAGGGCTCTAATTGGATATATTTGCCAGGGGTATCTAGACTGTTGTTTCTCTGACAGTATACACCGATTTGGTATATATGAAGGAAAGGATTAAAAATTATTCAGCTGCCTGACACCCCTTCCTTCTGCTATGGACACCTAGATAAGGGAAGATTCTAAGCAGTTCTCTTGAATAGCAGCAATATAAGGTTACAACCGTTTACAGCCTGTAGCTACGCTTCCGTCTTTGCTTGTGCGATGACAGGCCGATGATAATACTCTATGATGGTATACTCTTACATCCAGAAATAGGATGAGCTTACCTGACTCATGTATTGCCTTTTCTCTGTCGTGTCCGCAGTTGCTCTGACTTCAGCAAAGTCACTGAGTACATATTTCACGGACTTTCACAGTTGTTATACTATGTTTTACATTTTGCCCTGCGTTGTGTCTTCTATGTTGTGGGGAAGTCCGGCGGGGATACCTTTATTTACACTGTTTGTTTAACTAGTGTGACTTTGAGATAAGTGTAAGGTTAGGACGTCCGTAAACCGGTTAAACCTCCAGTGGCGGTTTTGCCACTGACCGTTCCAAGGCGGTACTCTTTGTCACCCTTACTTTTATGTTTGTCTAGTGTCTTTGTGTATTTGTACCTGCGCCTTTGTTGATGTTTTAAATTGTCTTCTTGTATGTGTTTGTGTGTGCGTTGTGTGTGCGTGATTGCGTATTAGCGTACGTGTGTGTGTGCATGCGTGCGTGCGTGCGTGCGCTCGTGCGTCCGTGCGTGCGTGCGTGTGTGTGTCTCGCTTGTTTTCTGTCGATGTTTTGGTGGTGGTTGCGTCTTCTGTGGGGACTTTTCTGCTTGACTTGTGAGTAGTGTTGCACTTTTAATCACTACTCATGAACAGACACAATAAAACCGAGTCTGCATTTTTCTCTTTTAGCATTGCTACTTTTGCTTTCGAAGGATCTCCCACTTTCAGAATATATTTACTGCTTTTTCTTATATATGATATATATCTGATTCCACAGTTTATGACATACTAGCTAATATTTCATGTATTAAAGTGCTATGTTAAAACAACATCAAATTAATAGTCATTATGTGATTATTTTATTAATATTCATGGAATAAAGGGTTATGGCTTTGGCATAACTCACTATTTTTCTTTGTGATGAGAATTGGAATACTGTAACGCAAAACAAATGTCGAACATTTTTTATCAATTCTAGTCATGCCCCAGGTCAAACAAAATATTGCGTGTTTTATTCATTTTGATTATTTTAGAATAGAATAGAATAGAAATTGCTGACGCTTTAGTACAATTACAATCATAATTATATTTGTGGACAGTTTTGATACAGGTAACAAACTGGGTAACTTGAGGTTTCGATGATTTCTGATGGGACACTGGAAACTTAATATTGCATCGAAGAAGAAATAATATTTGCAATCAAAACTTGCTTTTCGTGCATAAAGTTATTTTGTTTGCTCTGGTCTCGCGTTTTGGCATGTAATAACGGTATTTACGAGATATTGGGTTTATTCAGTAACATGCTATTGTCCCATGATTACGCCTTTGTCGTTAATTTGAAACGAACGCCTGTTGTTTTTTTAAACAGAATGACAGCATTAGCATAAAGGACTGCAATTGCCTTGTTTACGGGATAATGTTTACAAACATAGTTGATCACGGGTGACGCTGAATAATATGACGCATAATCAAACAATTAGATACTCTTGATATGTTTTGCAAATTCATTGAAGTTATCTCAACTTTGAAACGTGAAGAAAACATTATTTGGTAGCGAAATTACAAGACGCACATGTTGGTTGACTGAATATCCCTTTCGAGCAACTCCTCAACGGAACACAAACTATTGTAATAAATTCCACAGCATGTCATCGTCATTGGTTTCTTCATGTTCTCTGCATTCAGTATTCTTCAATTTAATTATTTAATATTTGTTTTAAAATTGGTCCATTTTTATACAGATTCGTCAACACCATCCGAATATAGTAATTAATTTGCTATTTTGTTTGAATTAGCTAATTATCATTCATCATTGTCATCTGTTTTGTGTGAGACAACGTTCGGTGCTCGTTTATTCTCCCCGTTACACCTTACAGCAAACAGGGTTAGTGGTATGCACCGTGGTGTCTTATGATAACAAATAGCTCGTTCTGTGCATTAGATTTTTTTCACACGTGTGTACTGATTACATAGTAAAACGGAAGTCGGGGTCATCTGTACGGTTCTCTTTTTATTGAAAGCGCCTGGGAACAAGATGATCTCACACAAGTATATGTACTGTCAAAAGGATACTACATGAATAAAAAGTCAGAATTCTTAAATCTTCTCCCAACCATATTATTTATTTCACACATTAGAGTTGTTCCAATCAAATGAATAGTAAGCAGTTTTTCACAATCTTATATGTAACATAATTAAACTAGTGACTAGATAAAATGACTAGATTATTTGTTTTCTTTGATTATTCTATGTATGTTATACCTTAATGAAACACTCATCATTATGCATGAGCACGAAGAATGTGAAACTGGTATCTAAAAGTAACTACATAAGATTAAAATATATTCCTTGCGGTGTTTTCCTATGTTTTGCCAAAGATGATTATATCATCGGATATATTTTTGACTCCCTTTATGCCTTGAAGGAATTTTTCTGATAGTTTCTTGGAATACCTCTGATGCTGAATATATACCGAACTTCAGTCCAGAACATGCCAGCATGATTATTGAAGGTAGTGATGTAACTTTCATCTAGCTCTAGCTGATGGTATCCTGACCTGAGATCAAGCTTACTAAACACTGTGGCCCCATTGGAATTATGAATAAGTTCTTTTGTTGTCGCGAGCAACTCTCCCTCTATATATCTCTGTCTCTCTCTGTCTCTCTCTCTCTCTCTGAGAATAGTTTAATCGGGCTCTCTCATGTCTACGCACAGCCTAATTTCGTCTCGTTCTTTCTTCGGAGGGGTCACGATAGGTGATGCGCAAGGTGTTGGCATTTCTCCAACTTTCTCAATTATATTCTCAGCTAGCAACTTGTGAAGTTCCATTTTCCCTGAGATGAAATGGAGTCCTGTGATGGCAAATGACAACTAGTTTTACGCTTCCATCTTGCCAATGCCTTTGAACAGCCTGGGAAACTTTTCACGTGAGCTACTGTCACCAGATTCAGATATTTCGTAGTTTCATGCCCCAATAATGAACCATGACATCATCCTGGCACGAGATATATTGTATTTTGTTTCAACTGTAAATGTGCATTTCCCCTTTATCTTCAGTGGTTTCTAATCACCATAATATGTCATTAGTTTTTGGTCGGTTTTCTTGCTCATTCTCGGTATGTTCACGAATGCTCCAGTGTCAATTAGTATCTGACATCGCTTTTGATTTATTGTAAATGTACATGTATGAGTCATGCAGGAAAAACCGCAAACAAAACACACAACCGCCCCAAACAGCACAACGATTACAAACAGCAAATGTACATGAATATAAAAGACACAAAGAGACGAACAGCCATAACAAACAAACAATAGGGGGAGATGGAAGTACTGCCTTGGAACGGTCAGTGACAAATGTCACTTGGGAGTTAAAGCGGTTTAGGGGCGCCCAGTCTGACACTTATTCCATCCCCACCCTAAAAGACAAACAGTGTAAATAAACGTACCCCATTTCCGACTAATCTACAACAACCGCGAAAACATATTTAAGTGAAACAACTGTATCCACCTATCGCTAGTGTACTCAATGATTGAGCTGCAAACAGAGTAACTGTAGAAAAGTAATAAAGGGTACGAAAACGACGAGTACAAATATAGGACGTCCTCCTTCCGTTTCCGGATTTAAGAGGTCGCCTTCATAGAGTACTAAACCTTTCTTGTCGGCGTACATGCAAAAAGGCCAGCGTGATTGTCAACTGTAAAAGGGTTGACAACCAGACATACAGTATGCTGTAGTACCATAGGATCATATCCCTTTTTAATGATTTTTTAATGTATTTAGTGAACAAAGTGAGAAAATGGGTATTTCCAATAAGTTTACGAAGTTTGTAAATCACATCACCATAAAATTCAGGATGTGAAATACTGTGCCGCAGGAGCGCCTCCAGATTACATTTGTACTTGCCAATAAGTGAGAGGTTTCGATGATAACAGATATCTATATCCTTGCTTAAGCAGCTTTTCAGTTAAAATGAGATTTCGACTGTTAAAATCGTCCACCGAGTAACAAGCTCTAGCGAATAAGTTATATATATATAAACCCCGTAAGATGGGGCACGGGGAACATCTAGATCAACGTGAGGGAAATTTACAATATTAAAATCAAAATCGTCTCGTTTGTGATAAATATTAGAAGAAATCATACCATTGTCAATTTTAAGGTCAAGATCGAGAAAAGCCGCATAAGTGTCGGAAGTGTTAGCTTTATTCAATTTAAGTTCTTTTGGGTAAACGGTAGGAATCAAAACATCAAAGAAATGGTTATCTAATTGAAAATATCATCCAACTATCGAGAAGTATCATTGAATGTTTTTATGACATCTTCTTGTGATTATGGGTTCACACTCAACATGAAATTTCTCTCATAGCAGTACAAAAACAAATAGGCGACCATTGGTGCATAATTCCTACCCATAGGAACACCAATCACCTGACGGTATATAGCATTCCCATGACGTATGAATATGTTATCCAGAAGAAAGGTTAGTAATTCGCAAACTTGTTAGCAAGACCAATTGGTGTAATATTTCATTTGCTCGTCAGTAAAGAAAGCTTTTCCATGCCAGGAATGATGCAGTTTCTCTGGCAAATATTTTCTTAAGCTAGTAAGTTCAGTTGTTGGCACACTTTTAATTTTTCCCACACATTCAACACTCTAGGTGTGTGTAGGTGTGTGGGGGTGTATGTACGTGTGGGTGGGGGTGAGGGTTGTGTGGGGGTGTTACGTGCGTGCGTGCGTACGTGCGTGCGTGCGTGCGTGCGTGTGTGTGTGTGTGGGGGGGGGGGGTGTGTGTGTTGGGGCGTTGTAGAGTTGGATAAGAAGCACATGTATGTGGTGTTTTTTATTTCAAAATCTTTCAAAGGGTTGGGAAGTCTCGGAAGGGCACGAAACTCTTACGGAAAGACAAACAGACGGAATGACTGGGCGAAGAGCTTTCCCGTTATCCTCTCCCCGTTTTGCGGCGGGGGGTTTACAATCCGTAAATGCAATCCGAAATTGCATATAACGTCAAGCAGATTCGATCAAGATAAGATGGACAGTTAACCAAAGCTGTTTATTATCATTGTCGCGATTAGCAGGCTATGGGAACAAGTGAAACATTGTTTAGGTCAACCTTTAATGTTGAAAATTGACCTGGTGTTGAGAGGGGTGTGTTCAGATGGGGGATGGGATTAAAGGGGGTCTGGACCAATCGCTGGATCCACGCACCCCTCGCTGTGATGTTAAACAAAGTTTTCAACTAACCGTTAACGAAAGATCCGGGAACTGATAACAATTTCACAGATGGCAAATTTTCAAAGTCTGTTTTTATCAAAATCTGGTGTTGAAATTGTGTCCGGGTCGATTCTCAACATTGAAAGTTGACCCCGCCGGATCCGTTTTCAACAGGGTCAAAATGTAGAAAAAAACATAGTAGAGGGGGGGGGGGGGTTGCTACTTTTAGGCAAGTGGCTGTTTAATGCAACGTGAAAGCCACGCAGAAAGCTCCTAGAGGACTTTCACCCTGCATTAAGCTGCCATCTGTCTCCAAGACCGATATTTATACTAAATTGAAATTCCGGTTTAGAGAGGTTTTACTGTATAGCATGTGTCGACAAACGATAATAATCCAAAGTTATACTTTTGTGCTAAATCCTGGTACAGTTAACCCCCGCTAATGCGACCACCTAAAAGAGGTTTAATTCTGGGTGCTAGATGCAGGTGGTAGCTTAATGCAGGACAAAGTAATTCAGAAAGCTCCTGCATTACTTTTGTCCTGCATAAAGCAACCACCTGCTTATACAGACGCTCATGTGTATTCATTCAGTGGCCGCATTAGAGGGGTTCTGCTGTATATGATGTCTCACGCACACAGGGATGCTTAGAACTGCAAACAGAGATGACCCAGACCATAAATTCCCTGTGTGTCATTTAGAGCTAAGAGACAGACAGAAATGGATTTGTGCACAAACGAAACCCCTTTTGATTTCCTTGACCCTGATTCGTGTATCATAGTTTGTTCTTTACCATTCATTTGAATGTTGAATTTTCAAAATGAAACGGTCCATTATTGTGTAACGAGAGACAGTAAAGTCCCTCTAAACCGGACGTTAATTTTAGTACAAACATCGGTCTTGGAGACAGATGACAGCTTAATGCAGGGTGAAAGTCAATGCAGAAAGATCCTCTAGGAGTTTTCTACACGACTTTCACTCTGAATAAAGCAGCCACCTGTCTAAAAGTATCTAAATTCTTCTCTACTAGATATTGATATGTGATGTACAATATATACAGTAAACCCCCTCTGAACGGGGCGTTACATTTACTACAAATATAGATCTTAGAGACACGTGCAGCTAAATGCAGGGCTTTAGAAGCTTTCATATACGTTTACTGTGCATTCAGCATCCACCTGCCTAAAAACATCTTCTCACTACTTGGCATGTGATGTACAATATAAACATTAAAACTTCTCTAAACAGGATGTTATTGTTATGTACAAATATCGGTATTTGTGACAGATGGCAGCTTAATGCAGGGTGAAAGTCATGCAGAAAGCTCATAGGGGACATTTACCCTGCATTAAGCAGCCACCTACCTAGCATCTAAATTCGTCTGTGTTATGCGTGTAATATAAACAATTAAATCCCTTCAAACGCACGTGACGTTTAATGCAGGGTGAAGTTAATGCAGAAAGATCCTCTAGGATTTTTCTGCAAGACTTTCGACTTGCATTAAGCAGCTTCCTATCTAAAAGTATCTACATTCTTCTCTGCTAAGCATGTAGTGTACAATATATACAGTAAACCCCCTCTGAACCGGGCGTTAAATTTAGTACAGTAAAACCCCGCTAATGCGACCACCTAAAAGAGGTATACCGGTAATTCTGGGTGCTAGATGCAGGTGGTAGCTTAATGCAGGACAAAAGTAATGCAGAAAGCTCCTAGAGGAGCTTTCTGTATTACTTTTGTCCTGTATTAAGCAACCACCTGTTTATAGAGACACCAATGTTTATTCATTAAGTGGTCGCATTAGAGGGGTTCTACTGTACATGCATCATTATGTTGGAGCTTTCTTTATGACTTCCACCCTGCATTAAGCAGCCACCTACCTAAATGTATCTCAGTTTTTCTCTACAATATACAATGTACACTATAAACAGTAAAATACCTCTAAAACGGACGTGAAATTTAGCAAAACTATCGGTCTTATCGACAGATTGCAGCTCAATGCAGGGCTTTCTGCATAACTTTTACCCTGCATTAAGCAACCACCTACTCAAAAAGTATCTATGTTTCTCTGCTATGCACATGGTGTACAATGTTTCTCTGCTATGCACATGGTGTTCTAGAGGAGCTTTCTGCCTGATTTTCATCCTGCGTTAAATAACCACTTGTCTAAAAGTTTCAAATTTCTCCGGTTTAGAGGGATTTTACTGCACACATAGCCCATTTAGTATGAAAGGGTATAATTCGAGAGAGTTTTTTGATTGACAGACAGTACGGACTCTGGTCAGAGGGCTCCTCTCGGATCCCTCAGATCTGGGTTTGCACTGTTTTCAAATGCCAGTAGACTCATGTCACACATTCAAAGGTTATGATTCGCAGAATGCGGTGCATTATATAAATTTTATACGGTATTTAGCAAGATTATTTTTATTATTATTGTTTTTCACACATCTTGTTTATTATTCCACGAGTTTATATCGAATCAGTTAATATGGTGATCTGACCGAAGGAAATAATGGTTCATTCCATGTACATTTCTGAATAAACACGTGATGTTATCTTTTGCAAATATGCGGTACAGTGTATATTGTGGAATGAAATATAGAATATGATGTATAGTCTTTTAACCCTTTCGCTGCCAATGCCGGATCTGTGATTACCTATGCTAACAGTTTGGATCCAGATGAGACGCCGAGTAACTCGGCGTCTCATCAGGATCCAAACTGTTTGTTACTGTTACTATGCTTTTGAAACAAAAATGAAGAAATTAAAAAAAAAAATTGTAGCAGACGACAAAGTTAGCAGACGACATACTTTGGCAGCGAAAGGGTTAACCATTTACTCTAATAATACCGATGTAAGAAACATAAACTGTAGAATCGTTTCTATATCATAAACAAACAGCAGACCCTGGTCAGACGGCCCATACAGGAGACAGCTGATCCGGGTCTACTTTGTTCGCAAAGGTGTAGTAGAAATGCGTATTTATGCAGTAACGGCTAAAGATATGGTACACACATGCACGCGCTAGAGAGAGAATAGAAGAAGAGAGAGAGAGAAGGAGAGAGAGAGAGAGAGAGAAAGACAGAGACAGACATGGAGAGAGACAGACATACAGAGACAGACAGACAGACAGACACACAGACAGACACAGACAGGCAGAGACAGAGACAGACAGAGACAGAGACAGACAGGGAGAGAGACAGACAGAGACAGACAGACAGACAGAGACAGACAGAGACAGACAGACAGGGAGAGGGCCACGGATTTTGCTTGTTTGCTTGTATCGGTTTAACATCGCTTTACAGTATTTCAGTCATATTGCGACGTCCAACTATTTACATCTCATGGTAATTTCCACTAATTATGAACATTAATCAATTACTTTACATTGTTCCACAAAACAAGTGAATCGATAATTATGCCAAATAGTATAGAAATTCTATAAGCACGTAGAGCAGACTCTGGCCAGACTGATGCTACATGTATATTAGTCATCGGATCTGGGTCCTATCTGTTTGAAAATGTGTCAAAAAGCCATATCTATGAAGTAAAGGGTTAATGATAGAACTGTATCATTTCATTCATTCATTCGTTTCATTATCATCACAATTATATTACACCTTTAACATGGATAATTACATGGACTTTGATTTGATTATGTTTTTATAATTGTACCATACATCTCATCGAAATATTTTCCCTTTTTCAAGAAAGAAAACTAATCTGACACTCTTTTGATGAATTGGTGTATGTCTGAGAAGCCTTCAATTATTCTGAGCAAATGCCAGTACATTGGTTTCCTGCTTTTAAAGGGTTAAATGAGTATTCTTATATATACATGTATATACAGTAGAATCCCCTCTAATGCACCCACTTAAAGAATACAGGACGAAAGTTAAGCAGAAAGCTCCTATAGGATAGGAGCTTTCTGCATTAACTTTCTTCCTGCATTAAGCTACCATCTGCATATATCACCCAGAATTGTGTCCCTTTTGGTGGTCGCATTAGAGGGGTTTTATTGTATCACTAATTTCAATCAACCTAATTTATTTCTTATTTACCCTTTAATTGATGACCAGCAATGTAACTATGGGTATTTTATCATGGCATAATTATTAATTACAAGTATTCAGGTAGACAAACGTGGGCAAGTGGTGGAAACCCAGAACAAACTGGTCCGGAATACGTTTTATCAATGTCCTCATTATTTGATAGTACAACAACACAGCTTTAAACCGGACGTTCAATTCAGTATAAATATTTGTATTGAAGACATGCGGCAGTTTAATGGAGGGTGCAAATCATACAGAAAGCTCTCCTAGGAGTTTTCTGTGTGACTTTCATCCTGCATTAAGCAACCACCTGCCTAAACGTGTCTTTATTCTTCGCTACTAGATTCCGGTTTAGAGGAGTTTTACTGTATAATGAAAAGCTGAATTGTCCAGCTTTGTACATTGGTGGGGAGGGGAAAGCTGGTGTCAGAATATATAGGCTAACTAGGATATGAATACAGGAATACTGACTATGGCAGAAACTGTAGAATAACCACAATCTGAGCAGACCCTGATCAGACAGCTCATACAGAAGCTCTATTATCGGGATAGACTCAGCGTGTTTGCAGTTGTTTTACAACTCGTGTAAGAGGATGTTTGGGGTGGCACTAGATTATGACTAAAGACAAATTGTTGTTGAACATACAGCAAAACTCTCGATTATTCAAACACTAAAATACATACTATTATCGATCTTTAAGACAAGTGACAGCTTAATGCATGGTGAAAGTCATGCAGAAAGCTACTCTTTGAGCTTTCTGAATGACTTTCACCATGTATTAAGCAGCCACCTGCCTAAAAGGGTCTAAATTCGTCTATACAGAAAATTCGAATAATCGAGATTTTACTGTACTTGCTTTAGTTTAAAGGCTGAAAATAGAGGACAAACATGTTGTGCTGAATCTAGCGTTCTTTATTTTGCTTAATATAGAGGACAAACATGTTGTGCTGAATCTAGCGTTCTTTATTTTGCTTAATACAAATATATTAACAACATCAAATTGAAATAAATTTAAACACACCCGCACACGAAAACGTGCACGCGCGCACACTTATCACCAAACAAAGTACTAACAGAGTTAAGCCTTCACTCCATATATGTACATTTTCACACCTTTACAAAAATTAATAAAATTCAGATCAGACGGATCCTGTAGGAATTGTCCGGATAGAAGCTGCTCCGTTTGCTTATGAAATAAGTACTGTCATGGTAAACATTTCCTCTGTTCATATACCATTATAAAGAGTAATCTAATTAATATGCATGGTGTCATTAGTTGTTTCATTCATGACGTAAAGGGTAAAACCAGGTTACATAGACGGCTGATGAAAACGTGCAAATTTGACCCATGCTAACAAAGACCTTCGATTAGACATACAATGATACAGCACTAAAACACGTATTAAATGTTTCATAAAACATCGAAAATAAATAATGATAACAATTGTATTAATTTAGGATTAACCCTTACAGTACGGGACACGAGTCAATATCCCTTGCAAATAGTGTAGACCCAGACGAGAGGGTTCCTAGAGGAGCTACTAGAGGAGCCCTCTCGTCAGGGTCTGCGATGTTTGTCATCTTACACGTTCATCAGGATCCAAACTGTTTTGACACCCTGGTTGTATTTTGGTAGACAAATTGATTATAGCATGAATTTGGAAAATGTAGGTGAAAAATTAACTTGTAAATAATGCAGACCCTGATGAGACAGCTCCTGCAGACAACGGTTTCTTGAAATATCTAAATATAACTATTAACTTGCTTACGATAATTAATTGTGTTGTCTGACAATTAGCGTCTGCTATTATTCTCAAGATTAACTTTTCTTCTATTCAGCTAACATGCCTTGGACCCTGGTGATCCTTTCTGGATCCAAACACTCTTCGCATTTCTTCGCCAGCGTACAAGGATTGAAACACTCATGCTATGTGTAATAATGTTAGACTGGAGCTAGACTCAAATAGAGCGGTTTTGATCCAAAGTAAAAACTGTTTTGATCCTAATCAAACACCTGATTTATCATGATCAAATTATCTATTCAAATAGTAGCATCGATATACATATTCAAGTAGATGGATTTGCTAAAATCAATGTTTAAAAAACAGAATTTGAAGTACAATTATGATCTGGATACAAACGTTTCAGTGAGCATCTTATTTGAGATCTATTGTATGGGGAGCAATTTTCTGAGATAAGATTTATGCATGGTCCAATTGAACTTTAATCAATGGCTAAATCGAAAATATCACGAGTTGTTGGCTATTCAACTAGTATTTGCACGCTTTCCAGCAAATATTTCACAGGTGTGGATAATGACAAAAGAAAACTACAACGAAATCATTCGTTCACTAGACTTTGTACATGACTTCTGCAAGTGTTTCTGTGTTTGTGATATAGAGGAGACTGGCTAGAGTACACAGGCCAGTGAGTATTATCGTTTGTTACCCGTTTCTTTTCACATTGTTTGACAACTAACTGTGGTCTAGGAGTTTGCTCCATGGTGGAGTTTGCAGTGTTTTAGGTTTTGGTTCTTGTGATTTACGTGGTCCTTTACTCCTTGAATATTTATTAACCATGACTATTCAAGTAATAAATTGACAGCATGAATATTAATTAGATTAATTGTTATAATAGTACATGAAAATTTGGCCATGACAGAAACTGTAGAATATTTTATTTATATCACAAGCAAATAGAACAGACCCTAATCAGACGGTTCCTATAGGAACCGTCTGAATGAGGTCTACTCTTCTTGCCAAGGCGTAAATTAATATTCTTGATGTCATTACTTCTTACATTAATATTCAAGGAATAAAGATTTAAGATTGAGATTTGAATACGCTTTAGATGTTAGATGATTCGTGTTAAACCTTTACGGGCAATATCCTAGAATAGCTCCCCACACCACGGAATGAATCGGAATACCTTTGACATTGCCTCAATTTGTATTTAAGTATACAATCATTCCGAGATATTGCGATAATAGCTGTGGGGACTATTCCAGGATATTGCAATATCCTGGAATAGTCCTCTGTTATTCGATTTACCCATGATTTATGTAACTAGGGTGGAACCTTTACAATTTACATGTGTAGAAATGAGTAAAAAATAAAGACCTAGTCAAAGGTAGATGATACATTGTACAAGAAGTCAAGCTCTAAGAACCGTCTGACCAGTGTCTGTTCCGTTTACTTATGGAATTATATAGATCTCACATGCTAGTTTCTGTCATGACCAAATTGTCCTGCGTTTGTATGCCACTATACATGTACAGAAATTCTTCCGATTCATATCCATAGTACCATTACTTCTTACATGTACTGCGGCTGCATGATTGCACCATATGTTAGCAGTGCTCAATATTGTAGGCCAATGACTCAATGACCAGGGGAGTAAATGTACAGTCGACTGAGCGGTCATTCGGACTGAAAGTAGACTATAACTAGGTACTTTACTTTTTTTACATGTACTTTCTTTCCCAATAATGTGCAGAACATATATATTTTCATATCTCCAACTAACCCGTAACTCATTAAAATCGTCACTTTTTTAGACAACTCTGGGCGTGGTGGAAACACGAGAGAAATGTTTAGTTAACGCATTTTATATATAGACGTTAAATCAGTAATTTATACTGTCCATATATCATTTTAGTCAAACTGTCATTCATTTATTGAACATAGGAGTCTCAAAACTCAGGTTGTTGCTTAATGTAGGACAAACGTATTGCAGAAAGCTCCTATAGGAACTTTCTGTATTACTTTTCACCTGCATTAAGTTACCACATACCTTACAAACCAATAAATATACCTCTTTTTGATGGCGGTTTAAGACAGATTCTACTGTATAGACAACGTTGGTCAAAGTCGTACATGCAGGGAGTCAGCTGGATATAGAGATCAGACATAGTTTGTCAAAGTCGTACATGCAGGGGGTCAGCTGGATATAGGGATAGCATGTTATATATCAGGATTAACCCTTTCCTTCATATAAACGTTTTTCACGCATTTACAAACAGAGTAGACCCAGATCAGACGGCTACTACAGGAGCCATCTGATCGGTATCTGATCTGTTTGCTGATTGAATTTGTACGGTTTATTTACTTTCTAAATTGGCTATAATGTTCAAATATATAGTTTGTTATAGTGTCACCCCTACTAAAAGGGCTGGTCAGTTTGGCTAATGAGACACCTTATTCTCTTTCGCAATACCCCCAAGTCTTCACCTTAATGTTAGGTACCAGACAGACAGACAGGCAATCGTAAGCATTCTTTTATTAGATAGCGGATAATATAAAAACAAACCAATACCGGGGCTCCTAGTCGACCACCTACATACCAGTCTCTTGGTGGATACCTTATCTTTTAGGTCACGGACATTACGGATATTGTGCAGGGGGGGGGGGGGGGGTGCGCGTGTGTGTCATGCTATCGATGTTTTGGTGGTGGTTGCGTCTTGTATGTGGCTTACTACTTGTTCAACTATAGCAATAGTCGTCTTCTTCACTGGACCCTGGAGGACTGTTTATGTGTTGTTAAATGAGCTACTTCTCTCTCTTTCTCTTTGTACTTTCGGCATACTGACTTGAAATGATTCTTTTTTTTACGAACGTTGCATACTTTACCAAATGCAATTGTAAGATAAACAAATGCAGTATGCAGGTTATTTTACACTGTTGCAGTGATATTATCTGGAGCAGGATTTATTCAGGGTCTATTTCTGGGTCCAATAATCTGCCAATATCGATTTGAGGACAGTGATGTTGTAGTTTATAATTTCACTATATATGCTATAAGTAACCACTAGCATAGACCGTTATAGAACGCTAATTGCATTGTGTTCAGTCAAGTTTAAAATTAGCTTCTTTCTTGAACCAAATCGGTGTATATTGCCAGAGAAACAACAGTCTAGATACCCCTGGCAAATATATCCAGTTAGAGCCCTTTGACACTTTATCAATTAAAATGTTTTAATATTTGACTTATCTCTGTCTAGATTTTACTTATAGAGGTCATATCCTAGTAGGGCTTGCCTTGTACATAAATGTAACATAAGTACTGACGCTGATATGTATGTCGGTGTAAATTTTGTAAGGTTATATTACTTGTCAAATGGTTATCAATGAACTTTAACCCTTTCCCTCATATTGACGACTTTTGGCGACTCTGTAAAAGTCACTTTGTGAAACCATTGTGATAAATAGAGCATTTGCTCACAATGGTTTCAAACTACAAAATTCTAAGGTTTCCTTTTGTTTAGTTAATGCTCCTTTTCGGTAGATTTATTCAAAGAGGTTGTATCTAAAAATAGCCTATGAGGTAATGGGTTAAGACTGTCTTGAGCAAATATGCGTGTGACTGGTATTTGGACTGGGTGTTTCTATAACAATCACTTTTAATTAAGTAACATGTCTATGTGCCAACCACCTTTTATTCAAAATCTCAGATCCAGTATATTGTTTGTTCCAACATTCTGAATCCAATCTGACTGTTGTAAGTAACACTTTGGTTGAATCTAAGGGGATGACTTTTTACAAATCACAAGTCGCCATAGCCTTAAAATTTGATGTACAAAGCGTTAGTTTTAAGAATGTATATATAGTCTCTTATAACTCTATTGAAAAGTGCCAGTATGCAAATTATTTTTTTGTATTCTGTACATGTTGTATTATACTGTCGTTTTGTACAATGAGGAGAAATAAATAGATAAATGGTTGGTTATGTAATTATAATAATGTTCGTTGTTATGATTTGTAAAACTCCAATTTAATCATTCACTGGGCATAAGCAGGCTGACATTCGTTTAATAGTTTCCCCAAAGTGTTTTGAACACGGGGGTCTTTAACAGCAAGCGGTTGCTTAATGCAGGGTGAAAATAATTCAGAAAGTTCTAATAGGAGCTTTCTGGATTACTCGCAATCTACATTAAAGCTATCATGGCTTAAAGACCCATATTTAGACCGCGTTTAATGGTCGCTTAACCCTTTCGCTGCCAATGCCGGATCTGTGATTACCTATGCAAACAGTTTGGATCCAGATGAGACGCCGAGTAACTCGGCGTCTCATCAGGATCCAAACTGTTTGTTACTGTTACTATGATATTTAAACAAAAATGAAGAAAATCAAAAGAATGAAAATGTGTAGCAGACGACAAAGTTAGCAGACGACAGAGTTTGGCAGCAAAAGGGTTAACACATGATCTGCTATATTACTGTATTGGATCTGTGTCTGTGATTGGCTGTGTTTTAGATGCTACGTGATGCAAATGTTCTTTGAATATTTGTCCAGAGTGAATAAATGCTGCTGCTGTTTATGATTACATTCTTTCTTGAAAATGCAATTTGTGCAATTCGATGATGCTTACAATTTTTAAATAATATGTTCATTTGTTGGGATTGTTTTATGAAACGTGTGAACAGTTTTGGCCAAAGCGTAATGCATATAGTGCCAATGTAATTTATTTTCAGAAAACTTTCTCCAGAATTAATATATGTTGTTAAGGTGTTTGTTTCTACTATGCTATAACAATCTCTATTGTTCGTTTCTGATATTTTGAGAGAATTAGGACATTTGTTAGTGGCGATTATTTGGATCATCTGTTTTTAACATCTCATTTTAAACATTAATTTCTGTGAACCAATTTCTTATATCTTAAAGTAATGATAACACGTCGTTAACAGAAATGATGTCCGGGTTTTATGTAATTGTCGAAAATATTTTCCTGGAATGCTACTAATAAGAATATTTTCTCCGAAGTAATTGCTTAAGCTCATTGAAATATTTAACTAAATCAATATTTGTTGTAATTAGTGGCAATTGAACAATTTAGCGTTTTAAAACTGTTCATATTGTGTGTGATTCTTCGGTAATGTATTGATTAGTGGAAATGAAATATGTTATACCTGTACCAGATTAACATGCTTAACCTTTCAATCTTGAATTGTCAAAACGGAATAGCTCATCATTGTTTAACTACTGTAAAGTACACTCAGTATGAAAGGCGTACACTTGCTAGATCATTTATAATGACAAACAGTGCTGACAGACTTCTGGGCCCATGCTTACAAAACTTTACAAAAGTTAGTTCTCAAGCTTTTGATTGCTTTGACTCAAATCTCACTAATCAAACGCTTGAGAATTCAAATCTGACCAATCAAAAGCTTGAGAACAAACTCAGACTCAACTAAAAAGCTTTATAAGCATGGACACAGTTCTGTGTATACACTGTTTGCAAATGACAGTGCATCCATGTCTCGTTTTCAAAGGGATAAAATGTTAATGATAATAGTAGATAAATTAATATATTTTCAATTTTATCAATTGGGATCGGTATGTGATTGCGTTTAAAAAATTACAAGAGTAATTTGGAGAAAACTTTACCTCAGCCCTTTACTTCATAAATACGCATTTGCATGATCTGTGTGCAAAGTAAATCCAAATCAGATGATGGCTCCTTTACGAGATGTGTGATCAAAGTCTACTCTTTTTTCTGTTGGACTAATATAATACTAACAGCTTTTGCTACGGCAAAGTGTTCTGTGTTAATATGCCGTTTTAAAATTATTCATCTAATTAATATTCCTAATATGTTCTGAAAGTAAGGTTATTTCTTAGATGATTATTCATGGAGTAAAGGGTTGCAATAAGTGATTTACCCGCAGACAGGAAACGGTATATTTGTGTAGAAATTTTGTCACCTAAATTTGAGTAAACGACCAACATTGCAGTTTTCGTATCTGCATTTTACAGAATATCTTGCAAACATCGTGAATAATTTATGAAACGTGCCTTACTAGTAGTTTACAATAACTTAACAAAGGTTTGCAAATTAATTTCACAGTAAAAACCATCAATTTAATATATTCTGGGTGATCCTCCGAGAACAAAAGTAGCAATGCAAAAAGAGAAAATAGACATGATTTATGACAGTAAAATACAGCTAGTTGACAGCCACTAGTGACACCGTCACTAGCAACACAGCAAATGAGGATAATAATAGGACTATCTGATACGATATCAAGATTATGTGACCAGGTAGGGGATTAATTCCTACAGATTATCGATGCTTTAAACGGAGCACGTAAACCAGGGAATCACTAGAGGGTTATTTGGTAACAGGCCGTTATCTCTTTATGGCAACATGTGGACATTAAACCACCACCAACCTGCCGTGCAATCCAAATTCAGAGAATTGTAGATGATACCATGTAGTATAACATTAGTTATTAGCGTGTTCGATTCAGTCTCCTTTCAGCATAGTGTCCAGTTAACCCATTCCCTCATAGGCTATTTAGGAGCATTATATAGAGAAAAGGAAAATTTTAGAATTTTGTAGCTTTTAACCATTGTGATAAATAGAGCATTTGCTTCTATAGGAGCAAATGCTCTCTTTATCACAATGGTTTCACAAAGTGACTTTTACAGAGTCGTCAAAAGTCGTCAATATGAGGGAAAGGGTTAACTCATTCGGTTAATCTATAGCGATACGTTGTCGGTCATATCACAAGGAAAGTGAAAAATCATTTCTATGGTGGCATTTTTTGACACCACTTAACCACTCAAATATTATGAAAGTTTCCCGTTAATATCTCACATAAATACTTAACTAGTTCGTCTTTACGAAACCGTGCGCGTTATTTTACAGATAATTATCTGAAAGTGACGCCGGGGCTTTCCACGATATCTCCAGATAAATATTTTAACACGAATTTTGCCATGATACTGTTTTAAACTGCCACCAAGTAATGCAATTTTTAACTAGTTATTGATCACAAAACAGATAACGATTAATTAAGTAGAAAAGTTGCATATTACCACATATCTAAATATAGAAGCTTGTATTCTGATGGCATATTTCTGACACCACTTACCACTTAGCTTTTGTAAAAACCTGACAATTATCTTATGGCGCGAAAAAGACTTGTAAGTGCCATACGCTGCCACAACATAATAAAAATAACGCGACCCTTCTTGTTCACTTATCTAAAAATAGATATCCTGCCCTATGGACAACTGCCGCAGTGATCCGAATACAGTTTACTATTTTTAGATAAGTGGTAACATGCGATGTTTCTAGTTAATTAATAATATTTTTTATGATAAACAATTAGTTAAGATAAATTCATTAAGTGTTAGCAGTTTTAAGCAGTATCATGACAAAATGCGTGTTTACCCTTTCCCTGTTCTATGTTTATTACAAAGTTCAATACCTACTGAATATTCATGGGCAGATTTGTTATAATGACGCACGGAGAGTGGAACATTGTAGCCATTTTAGCAAGTATAGAAAAAGATCTATCAAATTTTATTAGCAAACAGAGCAGACCCTGATCAGACGGCTCCTCTAGGAGCCGTCTGATCTGGGTCTACTCTGTTTGCAAACGCGTGAAAGCACGTTTGTATGAGGGAAAGGGTTAAGCTATTTATCTGGTTATCGTGAACAGTTTCCAGGTTCCTCTTTTCAGACAATTATCTGTAAAATAACGCAAATTTGGTCATGAAAACTAACTAGTTAAGTATGTATAAGAGATATTTCATAATGATTAAGTGAACTGTAGCAGAGGTATGTGCAAGGACATGGGAAATCTATTTTATATCAATTATTACATATTGATTCGCCTTATTATTATCATGTGATGGCGGTATATGGCACTAACAAGTCACTGAGACGCAATAATGTATTTATCCCCTTTCCACTTATTAGATAGTTATATGAGATATTAAATGGAAACGCTTCATGAAAGCTAAGTTGTAAGTGTGTCAGAAATATGCCACTATACATTTGTTTGGTTAATTATAAATCGCTATGCAAAGGGTTTTGTTTTGATTCGATCTTTTTCTAACATTTACCTTTATTTCCTTTTCGTTAATAGTCATACTTGCGAATTAGTTCCTTTAACTAACCGCTGTGAAGGACAGATTTGCATTACCAAAATTACATCACTGCCTGACATATGTTGAATATTGCTTCTGGCATCTGTAATGAAATTGTCAGTGTATTCCAAAAATAATCTTACAGCCTATTAAAACAATTTGGAATTAAAGTTGTTATGGTTAGAAAGCATAACATAATGCCATTGAATATAGTATGTGAAGACAAGAAATGGTAAAAGTATGAACAACTAATACGAAAACTGACCAAGAACACAATAAATGATAATTAATTGTCAATATTCTCAGACCTTTCAGAAAAGCCAAAAAGCCGCCAGCACTTATTCCCTTGGCAGGAATATCTTAAGTCGCATACACGCGAATAGAATACAATTAGTTTCACAGAAATACTGCTTGTCCTTTACGTAGTGAGCACTAGAATGGACCAGGGGACGTTAACATCACTATATTACATGGTATCATTACTCCTTAACCATTCTCTTGCTGAATTTTAAAATACATTTCTCTTTCCTTACCCATACCCTGTTGTATAAGTATATATATATATATATATATTCACTGCTGTGTACACATATTTCGCTGTGCAATCACTGCTGTGGAGTGCACTGGTTGCACAATCAACTTGCCGGAGCTGTCTCATCTGGGTCTTCATTATTTACAGGTAGGTATATTGACGTGAATAGCAAGCGAATGGTTAAAAGGGAATATTTCTAGAATCCGCTTGTTCTTCTTGACACTGTAGAGAAACGTATAAAAAATCATGACATGGATAAAGTACACGCTCACCTTAACCCTTACCATACTAACTTGACTTGGTTCGTTAAAAAAAGTTTGGACCCGCATGAGATTCCGAGTAACTGGGCGTATCTCCATACTCATAGGTTATAAAACGTTTTGCTTGAGTCTAAGATAGTTCTCAAGCATCTGATTGGACAGTTTCTGAGCTTGCTCAGAATCTGTCCAATCAGATACTTAAGAATGACCCTAGACTCAGACTCAGAAGCTTTATAACCTTGAATCCAGGATCCAATCTGGTTGATACTCGGTTATCAGTTTCTCAAACGCCTTTCTTCATAGCAAGATAAGTGATAATTAGGAATATTCTCCTTTACTAAAACGAAAATGTATTTCGTTAATATGAACATGTGTCTCCTGGTGTCTGCCTGCATTTCATTTTAACCCACATCATGTGTTAAGCGCGGCATGACTCGCATTTTCAAACAGCGTGGATCCAGATGAGACACCGAATAACTTATGTTCCAAACTGTATGACACATTCAGTCAAAATTTCGCAGACGCTTGTATGAATCAGAAATACAGTAGAACATCTCTACAACGACCACTAAATTACATCAAGTATTTTGTGTTAAAGGCAGGTGGATACTTAAAGCAAATTGAAAGTAAAACAGAACGCTCCTATAGGAGCGTTCTGTTTTACTTTAATCTTGCTTTAAGGAACCACCAACCCTGAATACCAGCTAATTAACACAATTTAGTGTTCGTTATAGAGAGGTTTTACTGTAAGCAAAGCCTTGAACAGATCAGAAGTTTTGGTTAACATGACGTGTTGCACGAAACCCTACAATATCTTATTAGAGTCGTGTTCGCTAAACATATAAGAACAGTGTTAAATCGTATTTGTTCATTCCAAGACAGTGTATTTTGATGTCGATTAAAATCCCATCATGCATTTTGTTTTGTGCTTTGACACATCAAAAACATGAACCGAATACTTGTCGTGCTGTTTGTTTGTTTATTGCATTTTCTCACTTTGCATGCTGCATCTTCATAGTTGAATGGTTTAACACTGTTTAACCGTTTCACCGCTAATGTCGCATGAATGCACCACGAAAACTAGTGCAGTCCCAGATCAGACGCCGCCTTCTCAAAGCGGCGTCTGATCAGGGACTTCACTTTTTGTCTCATTCTTTATTTCTATATATGTGCTATCCTGAATTTTGCATTTATTTATCTCATTTCCATATTTAACTGAATGATTTAACAAACGTCTCTCTTCTATGATTCCTCTGATCTGGATCTATGCTGTTTTCAAATTACAGTTTCCCAATTTTAAGAGTTAATGTACGCACGGTTTCTGCAAATCGGTTACTTTTGTGGCTTGATTAATGTGTTAATATTTTCAAATATACATAACATTTATGTTACAAATCCCTTCTGAATATCAGTTTAACCCTTTACTTGCTGAATTTTAAAACACATTTCTCCTTCTTTACCGATGCCCTGTTGTAAAATTACATATATCTTCACTGTGTACACGTATTTCGCTGTGAAATCACTGCTCTGGAGTGCACTGGTTGCATGATTAATTAGTAAATAGTGCAGACCCAGATGAGACATCTTCTGCAGGAGGTGTCTTATCTGGGTCTTCACTATTTACAGGTAGGTATATTGATGTGAATAGGAAGCGAAGGGTTGAAATACTACAAATGCCCAGATGACGTTTAACTAAAGATCGCACGTTCTAACATTCGACGATTGCAAGTCCAGTTGCGAGCGTCGGATGGTAGCACTTGCGAAAATTTCGGTCGTACAAACCTCTCTATAACGACCACTAAATTGTGTTAATTAATTGGTTTTAAGGGCATGCGGTTGCTTGCAGCAAGGTGAAAGTAAAACAGAACGCTTCTATAGGAGCGGTCTGCTTTACTTTTACCTTGCTTTAAGCAGCCACCTGCCTTCAACACAAAATAATTGATATAATTTAGTGGCCGTTATAGAGTGGTTCTACTATACTATATATGGGAAGACCGACCCCTGTTCCAATGGTAAATTCAGCAGAGTGGCTAACGTATTATTTTATGCTTTTTTCCGACTAACTATTAGTAACCCTTTACTCCATGAATATTCATGTAAGAAATAATGACATCATGAATATTAATTAGATTAATTGTTGTAATAACACATTGACACTAGAATTTGTTGGCTATGGCAGAATCTTTAGAATCATGTCTTTATTATGTCATAAGAATACAGAGTATAATAGCCTAAGCAGATGATTAATACAGGACCGTCTGAGGTTGGTTTACTCTGCAAAGACTTAGGAAAAGGCGTATCATTGGAAAAAAAGCTGTAAACCACTGTATGTGTATTTTACTAATCTTTGTACTGCTACAATAAATGTGTATGCAAAGACTTTTGAAAGGACGTATTTATGGAAAAAGGCGTTAAATCATTGTATGTGTAATTGAGGAGGACATTTCACTGACCTTTATCCTGCTAAAATAAATATAGATGTCAGCTAAAACAGGCCGTCTAATAGTAGATCATACGACTAAACCAAGTTCTAATTAAGAAATAACAAATTCGTAGCTGTGCATTATCGCGCATTAGATCACAGTTAGGAATTGGATGTGGAGTCATTAGATCACGGCGCCTTTAAGCAGGACAGCAACTGAGACTAGAACATAAACCGGACGTTGACTTTATACAGTAGAACCTGTCCTAAGCGACCATTCATTTATTGAACGTATTAGTCTTAAAAACATGCAATTGCTTAATGCAGGTCAGAAGTAATGCAGAAAGCTCCTATATAAAAGTACAAATATGAGTCATGCAGGAAACACCAATACAAAACAAATAAAACAAACCTTTTGCATTATCTCTGACCGGCATTAGGCTACCGCCTGCATTACAGTCCCATAATGTGACATCTTTTTGATGGCCGCTTAAGAAAGGGTCTGTATATATTGGTCTTGGGGACAGGTGCCAGTCACCGTCTTCGAGACTCCTAGAGGACCTTTTTGCATGACTTCTGCCTTGCAATATGCAACTACCTTCCTAGAAGTATCTAAATTCTTTTCTACTAGAAGAATTCCGGTTCAGAAGGTTTTTTTTACTATATTCACGACAACATTCATAATCAAATCTAATGTTGATTCAAATCAGAAGAAACGTTAATCAACATCGAAACCTTTTTAGAAACCTGTCGCATTTATCAATTGTAGGTGCGAGTGTTCTGGTTTCCTTCTAAACCAATGAAAGTCAAGCGTCGCTCGACATAACTCGATTTGCGAAGTATTATCATAATTTCCCTCGGGACCACATGATTCTGCTACCAAATGTCTATATTCACACAAATTGGGCAAATCGTAATAGATAGTTATGCTGTACATTTTGTCAGCTCTCAGCCGCAAGGATTGACATTTGTCAAGACCAATTTTCATAGGAGATGCCATGTAATTGAGTCTTTGGTACGATATAGTGATGAAGTGGTTTTTATGTAATGTACATGTATATGTATGCAGACGCGATTCGTAAGAAAATACAACGGAAAATAATTGACAATCGTATTGAATTTACAAATGCTGAACCCAAACGACATGTAAAGATTTAACAATTTCGACTCAAAGCAGATAAAAGTACATATGTTTTTACGACCAAGCAGCTGGATTAAGGTGTACAGTCAAGATATAATTTGACAGTTGGTCAGTAGTATGGCTTGCTTTTACCCCTTTCCCTGTTCTATATTTATTCGAAAGTTTAATACTTACTGAATATTCATTGACAAAATAGTCATAATGAAATTTGGAAGGTCGAACATTGTAGCCATTTTAAAAACTCAAGAAACAGATCTATCAACGTCCATTAGTAAATAGAGCTGCTCCTGATTAGACGGCTCCTACAGGAGCTGTCTTATCTGGCTCTACCCTGTTTGCAAATACGTGAAAATGCGTTCATATGAAGGAAAGGGTTAAATCAGAGTGTTGCTGTAACCAATCTAAAACTAATAGTTGTCCTAGTTTAAAATATATGATTGCCTCTTCAAGTGTTCCTATGAGAAACTATTGACCCAGTGGCACACAGACTGGATCTTGACGAGACGCTAAATATACTTATTCGCAGTCTTATCTGGATCCAAGCTATTTGTAAAATGTTGGTCATGTCGTGTTTGTCAGAATGATGTTAAACATTTGTATCGTTTTTATTTAAAATTTCGATTGCTGAATCTATCTGGTTCAAATCTAAAAAAAAAAAACACCGAGAAACTGTGTCGGTAATAAGAGTAGGACATCGCCCCCTGTTTTCTCTGTATCCTGTCCCCTCTCTCTGGGGCGTCCGATTAGCCCAAATTTGGCAGAAACGGCCGTTAATCAATACAAACAAATAAATAAACTCGCTCAAAGGCGACTGGAATACATAGATTACTACAATGCCCCCTCTCTACAACGAACCCTTTGGGATACGAAGATTGTATGTGTTGTTCAAAGGGAGTTGTTATAGGGAGGGAAAATCAAACACAATTAGCTTGTTTGAAGATCCCCAGATAAGGTGTATTTCGAGAACTAAAACCGTTATGCCCCTATCAAACCCGATGTTGTGACCACTCTTTAGAATCGTCACAAAGTGACGATTCTAAAGAGTGGTCAAAACATAGGGTTTTGATGGAGGCATAAAGAAAATATGATGGAAAAAGTTGTTTCTGGATCCTTGTTGTTTCGGAAACGGTGATATGCGTTGTTGTAAGGAGGGAATCGTTATTGAGAGGGCCGTTGTAGGGAGGGAGCACTGTAGTACATTTTGATAATTCCATTTATTGCTCTTTTGGCATAGCATTTTTTCTAAAATCAAATTAGGCTCGTTGAAGTGAGATGTGTACATCATACGGTTTAATTAAAAATAATACACTATAGTTCGATTTCGAGCGATGAACCGTGACTGCACTTTTCTATTTATACAAATTGCAACCATTCTAACCTATGGGTAAGTCAGGATTGAAACATTAAATTGATATTAAAAATAAGAACAGGGAACATGTATGCCAACGTGTGCGAGACAGTAGAGAAGTGTCTGAATGAAAACGTGGCTTGTGACGCGTTTTACCTCTATAGGTGAACTCGTCCTAAAGGCCACAGCTCATGGGTCTAAATCGAACTATAGGCATTTCATGATGATGATTTGTCTTCCAATCAACCAATGTCTTATTTATTTATCTATAGACATTTTAAACATACAGTGGAACCTATCTTAAGCGACCGTCAAAAAAGAGGCATAATTATAGGCCTATACGGCAGGTGGCAACTTAATGCAGGACGAAAATAAGGCAGAACGCTACTAAAGAAGGTTTCTGAATAATTTTTGCCCTGCTTTAAGTAACCACCTGCTTTTTAAAACTCATATGTTCAATAGTTGAATGGTCATTTAAAATGGTTCTTCTGTATTTTAACATTTGTTAAGGTATTTCCTTAAATTGCAATAATCAATGTAAAAGCGTCAGGTGCCAAACATTCTTATACCATTCCATTACCACACTTAGTTTTTTTTAAAAAAAACTATTCCAAAATTCAAGACGGTACTATTGCTTATACCTTTAATATGTTGAAAGTTAAAATGGCTTTTCGAATGATTGCAGAATTGTGCTAAGAAATTAACCATTCTCTTGCAGAATTTTAAAATGCATTTCTTCTTCTTTTACCCATGCCCTGTTGTATAATTACATATACACATGTATACGTATTTCGCTGTGGAGTGCACTGGTTGACAATCAACTTGTAAATAGTGCAGACCCTAATGAGACAGCTCTTGCAGGAGCTGTCTCATCTGGTTCTTCACAATTTACAGGTAGACATATTGACGTGAATAGCAAGCGAAGGATTAATACAAACTGAACAAGACGACGACGTCTTTTAATGAAAGTATATTCATTAAACTTTCATAGTTCATACCTTACTCTTATCCTTCTAACCGTGACCGTTTGCAAGCAGCTTGGACCAAGATGAGACACCGAGAAAGGAACTGCAGAGCTCGATTGAGTCGCGGACGTACCCAAAATATCACCACACCTAAATCTGAGCAGACGTGTTATTTCCAGCGGGACTTAATGGCGAACTCTTTTCATAAAGACCCTTATAAAAACAAAATCCTTATCAATTGCTTGAATATATTGCTATATACTAAATTATAACAAAATGTTTTAATATTTATCTCGACTTAATATATATAAGGTGACTGTTACGATATGTGACTTGTCGACCCAATGTCAGTTTATAATGCGAATGTGTGTGGTATCATTGCACGTATTTACGGCATTCTATCACACTGTGTGGTAGCACTTTGAACTACTGTTGATAGGACGTTAAACACACACACACACACACACACACGCACGCACGCACGCACGCACGCACGCACGCACGCACGCAATCACGCGCACGCACGCGCACGCGCACGCGCACGCGCACGCACGCACGCACGCACACACACACACACACACACACATACGACTACACATACATCATAATTCCATTTTAGCTAAACTTTCACCCCATGGCTTATTCTACCTTTGAAGATGGTGAATCAAGCTTAATTTGTAACGAAGTTTCTATTGAAGACAAAATATCATTATCTAAAAGGCATTTTATTTTATTACAAATCTAAGTTGTTCCGTACACTTCTTTTATTAAATTATATTAATGGTAAGCAACTTTGAAACAATGATTGATGACTTCGATTATGCTCAAAGGCACCGCATTAAATCAACAACAATGTCGTTATAGTTCATATACAGTAAAACATCTCTATAACGGCCACTAAATTGTGTTAATTAGTGGGTATTTAGGGCAGGTGGCTGCTTAAAGCAACCACCTGCATTTAACACAAACTACTCGGTGAAGTTTAGTGTCCGTTATAGAGAGCTTTTACTGTATGATGTCCTTTCAAGGAAGCGTATGAAATGTTACCAATCAACTTTAGTTATTCCTAACAAATTACTTTTTAATTGAACCGTAACTCCCTAATTCCCATGTGCAACATTAGTACAAGCATTCCATATCAAAATGTCCTCCGGGCGCAGACATCATTTCTCAACATCAATCAGGTGATTGAGATGACTGAAAACAGTTCTTATCCGTATGAGATGCAAAGTAACTCGACATCTCACCAGGACACAGATTGTTTGACAGACTGGGCATATTTCTAAAACTACGTTAAATACAAACCCACTTTGAAACCTGAAAAGAAAATACATGTAGAACCCCTCTATTGCGACCACTTAGTGAATTAACATGGGTGTCTTTATAAGCAGGTGGTTGATTAATGCAGGACAAAAGTAATGCAGAAAGCTCCTAGGAGCTTTCTGCATTACTTTTGTCCTGCATTAAGCTACCACCTGCATCTAGCTACCAGAATTATACCTCTTTTAGGTGGTCGCATTAGCGGGGGTGTTACTGTATATCTCAGAAGATGAGCGATGAATGAATGGGTTATCCATTTCCCCCCGTTAATCTGGACTGAACTGGCCTTTGCAAACGACTCACGGCGTCTTAACAGGAACCAATGTGCTTGGCAATAGTTTCTAAAACGATTGATGGATTCGAAGTAAACACTTGCCAGCCTTTCTAATTTTCATGTATTCACCTATAGTTAGTAAGTACTACAACATGCGGATGTATAAAATACTGTGTTAGTATTCTCCAGTTGAACATGTAGTATAAGAGTGCTTAGTACTCCCTTGTTGTGCATTGGCTTTTTTGGTTTATGATAATTTCTGCTCAAACACGTTGTGCTTATGTGTAAAACCCGTCTGCATTTCTTATTTAAGTGAATATTAAGATTCTATATGTAGTGTAGACCATCTTTATATGTGCAGAGGGAGTTATAATGCAACAACAACCAGTCTCTGGAATAGTATTCAATACTTAACGCTTTCACTACCGATGTCGCTTCTTTGATTACACATTCAAACAGTTTGGATACAGATGAGATGGTGAGTAACTCGGCGTCTTAGCAGAACCCAAACTGGTTGTTACTGTAGTAATGATTTTTTAACAAAAGGAGAGAAAATCTAACAAACATAACTTATAACATACGGAGGATGTTGCAGACAACAAACTTTGGTAGCGAATGAGTTGACCTTTAACATGATGAGCAAATGATTGAAATCATTTTCGTATTCTTTATTCTTTAAATATTTCTAAATTTGCTACAAATATACAACCAGACTGTAGAATAGTGTGGACCCTGAGGAGAGGTCCTGTTAGTCAGTGTTTTATTCACATCCTGACTGTTCGCAGTGGTAATCACAGATTCGCCCGTAGTATTCCAGATAGTTCCAGGAGTGTATCCATAATGTGCAGATGCCGAAAGGTGTGTTTATAACGCACGGCATTTTCAAATGAATTATATGTAGGATCAGTGTAAAATGGTATCACATGGTAAATTGTGTTATTTGTGTCTAGGGTCATATTCGTTCTCACGATTATTGCAAATCCATTACCTTACGTTTACGAGGCAAATTACATCCGTCTCTGACAAGTCTAACGGGGCTTAATATATTCTTAAAGCAATGCAACGAAACATTTATATATCGTTAACCATTTCCCTCATATAAACGCTCTATCACGCCTTTGCAAACAGAGTTGACCAAGGTCAGACGGTTCCCATGCTCTGTTTGCTTATGAAATTATAAAAGACTTGGCGCTACATTTGTCCTGCTAAAACCAAAATCTCATATGTACATATGTCATTATATAAATTCAGCCAATAAGTATTCATGTGTCATTCTTTCAACACGGAAAGGGCGAAACAAAACAGTAAATGTATATAACGAATACGAGGCTTTCTGTCAATTTAGAATAAACCGTATGTAATTTTAAACAAGATTGCCCCTAGTTAATTCGAAAGAGTGTTCTTAATCTCTCGTACAATGCTGATCTAAAGTGACAACCCGTATCATATAATTGTTGTAGATTAAGTTGGAAACGGAAATAAGATGTAATGATTAAATGAAATCCTGTAAAATGTGTTACAAATGTACATGGATAGAATAGGATTTGATCCGTAGAACAAACAAGTAGTGTGGACATACGAGGGGATATCAAAAAGTTTTGAGCTTCATATAGAAACAGCTGGATTTTTGGAAGTTTACTGCTTTATTTTTTGACATACTCCCCTTTCAACTCCACACACTAGTTCAACCTAATTTTCCGCTCAATGATACTTGAACGGTAGAGGTCATTATCTTGGTCCCCTAATCACTCCTCCACAGCAGCCATCACCTCATCGTCATCATCAAATCTCCGGCTCGAAGTATTGTTTTTCAGCCTAGGAAAGAGGGGGGAGTCACTGGGGCTAGGTCTGGTGAGTAGGGTGGGTGAGGAAGAAGTTCATAGTCACACTCGCGCACGGCTTCCATCGCAACTCGGCTGCTGTGAACTGGGCCGTTGTTCTGGTGGTGCAGGATCCCTCGATGGATTTCCCTATGCGTTTTTTCCTGATGGATTGGCGCACCTGCTTCAGTAAGTCGGCATAATAATACCCATTTGGCTAGGTCCGATGGATAGCTCGGTGTTTTCAGGGCGGGTACTGGTGGTCGGCAATCCTGACCGGGGGTCATCGTCTAAACTCTCTCTCTCTCTGCCACGTTGGAATTCCTTCACCCAGGGTTTGATAGTTACAGAAGAAGGAGAAGACTTTCCATAAACAGCCATCATTCGCTCTTCAACCTGTTTTGTTTACTGACCCTCCAGGACTAAAAACTTGATCACCGCCCTGTACTAGGTTTTGTCCATTTTTGGCCAACTTACTAGGGGTATGCCTCTTTACCGAAGTGCTGAGACTTAATGATTTCAATAATCAAGATAATCCCTTATCTACTCAATAGTTAACACATTGATGCACATCAGGCGTGAAAACATTATTCGATCTGAATGAAAAAAATGCCCGAGGGTCAAAACATTTTAATATCTCCTCGTAGATCAGAGCGCTCCTAGAGAAGCAGTCAGAATTAACATTGTCGTTATGAATTCTCATGCAGTGGCTGTTTAACACTTCCTCTATTCCATGTTTATTTCAAATTTCAATACCTACTAAATATTCATGGACTAAACAGTTATAATAAAATATGAAAGGTGGAACATTTTAGAAACTAAAGAAACATATCTATCAATATTTATAAGCATACAAAGTAGACCCTGATCAGACCGCTCCTATAGGATCTGTTTGATCTAGGTCTACTCTGTTTGCAAATGAGTGAAGACGCGTTTACGTATATGAGGGAAAGGGTAATGAAATATATCAAATGTTAGGTACAACAGCTGGTAATCATAATGCTATGATATGTTAACCAAAGAGAAATATTCCGATAACAAGAAGGATATTTGCAATGCGTGACTTTGCCACGTTAATTGAGTGATTGACTGAAATTCCTATTAACCCTTTCGGCGCCAAATTACTAATTGTCGTCTGCAATCTAAGTTTGTTAAATCATTCAGTAAAATAAGGAAATGAGATAAATAAATGCAAATTTCAAAGGAATAAAGCACATATATAGAACTCTAGAGATTGAGACAAATAGTGAAGTCCCTGATCAGACGCCGCCTTGAAAAGGCGGCGTCTGATCTGGGACTGCACTATTTGTCGTGGTGGATTTACTCGACTGTGGCGGTGAAAGGGTTAAATCAAGCGAGTAAATGAGTGAATGAGGAAGTAGAGTTGCATCATTACCACATTACGAAGGTCATAAAGCACCGATGTGTGATGAGTTGATGATATATCGGGGCACTGATAATTTAAGTAAGAAAATGTCGGCTAATCACAAACGGTACAGTATATTGCATGCAATTTCTTGCTTTCCATTTCCATTTTAAAGAATAAGTTCTTTATTTCTCCAGCATTGAGATATACATGCTGATCGTTTTCTTATACAGTGCTCCCTCCCTACAACGACCCTCTCAATAACGATTCCCTCCTTACAACAACGCATGTCACTGTTTCCGAAACAACAAGGTTCCAGAAACAATTTTTTTCCATCGTATTTTCTTTATGCCTCCATCAAAACCTATGTTGTGACCACTCTTTAGAATCGTCACTCTGTGACGATTCTAAAGAGTGGTCACAACATAGGGTTTGATTGAGGCATAACGGTTTTAGTTCTCGAAATACACCTTATCGGGGGATCTGCAAACAAGCTAATTATGTTTGATTTTCCCTCCCTATAACAACTCCCTCTGAACAACGCATACAATCTTCGTATCCCAAAGGGTGTCGTTGTAGAGAGGGAGCACTGTATGTATTTATATGAAATGTTACATTTTGTTTCCTTTCCTATACAGTCTGTAACCGTGCTTGTCTGTCGATGTTTTGTTTGTTTTGTTTTTTTTGCTGCATGTGTACGCTTTAGACCTTTTTGCTTTTAGTTGCTTTTTGCTATGTATTATATCTTGCTGTCGATCTTATGCTTTTATGATAGATATGATTATCAAAACCTACTAAATATGCTTTTTAGATATTTCGGAGATTTTACAAATAGTTGAGCTCTTATGAACATATGGCTAGTTTTCTTCTTAACCAGCATCTTTGTAAGATAAGCATATTTACCATAGGTTTCTATGTGCCATGGTTTGTTCTGTATGTAGCCGTTTTCTGCCTGCTTGTATGTTGTGATAAATTTGTTTATGCATAACATACTATTGAGTGATCTAGATTGATAACATGCCCGACTGGAGCACTCGGTGGCCAAATTGATTTCTATTATATAAATTATACATTAATCAATATATCAATTATTTTCATATAAACATTTTATACTTTTAGAGTTTTATGAATAGTTTTAAGTATTTTTTAGAAATAATTACTAAAAGCTAATAATGTATGTTCTATTTTTCATATTTTATATGTGCCTAACTAAATTTAATGTAGCTTAAACAATTATTCCTATGAACAATGTGCTAATCACACGCTTTTTAAAACTATAAAACTGGTACCAAATGGAAGATAAGACATTGTGCTTTTATTTCCAACTTGTTTTTTTAATTACCTTTTTTTGCATACAATGTACTCATGAATATTAATGACAAAATTAAAAATAGTAAAAGAAAGTATAGAAATAACGTAGATCTATTACTATTTGTAATGTTCTCATTAATATTCATGAGTATACAAATAAGGAAATTTAAAAAATAGAGTTGGAAATAAAAGCACAATGTCTTATCTTCCATTTGGTACCAATATTATAGTTTAAGGACAAAAACTGGCTCTGATATGGGCGAAATTGTAGGTATGGGTCATCATTACGAAAACTGGAGGGTTGTCAGGGAAATGGTTAAAAAACATAGCCTAAAAGAATTTAAACTTTAGTACATTCGCGATTCTGATTCAGGAGACTTTTCTGAACAGTTTGGTACCCGTAACAAAATTATGGGATGCACGGTAGACCCCATTGGCCCCCTTAGTATAATGACATATTTTTGCCTGAGGAACAATAACGTTGCCAATGACAATTAAGCTTCATAACCAACGAAATTGGTGTACATGTTAACAGGAAGTGTCAGATCTGTAATTATAATTTTTGTTATTAGATTTCAAAATGAATTGACAAATAAACTATCAGTACTAACTTGATAAACTGTGGAACGGTTTTCTCTTTGAAATATAATTATTTTATACTATTCACATTTCGTTGATGAGGCTATTCTCATTTACCCCCTTTTACCTCATAGTCCTTAGACCGACCTTTTTACACCTTTGCAAACTATCGGAGCCCTCTGACCAGGGTTCATGCTTATAAAACTTTTAGTTGAGTCTGAGAACGTTTCAAGCTTTTGATTGGTCAGATTTGAGCCTTTGGCTCAAATCTGACCAATCAAAAGCTTGAGAACTCAAATCTGACCAATCAAAAGCTTGAGAACGAAACTCAGACTCAACTAAAAGCTTTATAAGCATGGACCCAGGTTTGCTTGGTTTGCTTACAGAATATTTCAGATCTGATCCTATACTTTGTTGCATGACTCTTTATTTTTTGCTTTATCTAATATTGTAAAATGGTTCATTTATCTATGTTTAAAACAGGTTGAGTCTGTTATGGCTATGCATTGAATAAATGGTAAAATGTTCACCTGATAGTGACGTCTAATTGCACATTTGCAAACAGTGTACATGTAGACCCAGATCAGACATCTCTTGATGACTGTGCCTGTTTGCTTATGCCAAAATACACATCTGCTTCTACAGTGTCTTCAGTGGCAAAACTTCTTGTAACCATGCCATTATTACTTCCATACAAATGATATACATGCGTTAATTATTTCTGACATGCATATCCATCAAGTTTGTTATCATCCTCAATATTCGACGTATCGTGTAGATGCTAGTGAAACGAGACGTTCTGTGGCTGAACTACCCCATATTATGTTACGACAGTAACGATTTTCGAAACTTTATCCTGACGTGGTCGGATGAGCGATTATCTATGCAAACAGTTTGGATCCAGATGAGATCCCGAGTAACTATTTAACATGTTTAATCCAAATCGTTGCATTCTAGCAGACACCCCAAGTATAGCTTTAATTTGATATTTTAGTGGATGAAACATCATGTAAAAGTAATTTAATTGCTTACCAAAGTTTATTTGTCTCTTCTACGGACCACGTAAGTGGCATGCGCAAATAGGATGAATCTAGGTCAGACGATGTTTGACACTCGTCCACAGAGCTGCAGATAAAGGTGCGTACCCAAATACTAAAATCGTCATTTCTCCTCCAAATCTTATACTGTGACCACTCTTTAAAATCGTCTCGAAGAGACTATTCTAAAGAGTGGTGACAGTATATGGTAAAGACGATTCTAAAGAGTGGTCACAGTATAAGGTTTGGTGGAGAAACAAAGAAGTTATTCTTGAAAATGTTTTGATTTACACATCTCATCTTGAGCTCTGCTCGGCCAGTAGTATCTCAGACTAAGTATTACTACTCAAATAGACACCATAATTAGAAGAATTCTACCCGGTATATTTGCATACTCAGCGATAAGATCACGTGTTAATCCTGATAGGATGTCACATCACATGACATCTGATCTTGATCAAAACCGTTTGCAAAATACTACCGAAATTTATCCACTGAGTGTAGTTAAACTGTTTTGCACTACTCCGCCCACTCCACCGTACCTCTTGCTGTTCTAGCAGATGTCCTTATGAATTAACCATTTACCTGATTGATACGCTTTTTAACGCCTTTGCAAAGAGAGTAGCACAGATCATACGGTTCCTTTAGGTGACAGGTTGTAGGTTAATGCAGGTCAAAATGCAGAACGCTCCTATAGTAATATCAGTATTCTGCACTACAATTGCCCTGCATTAAGCAACCACCAGCTTTTTAAGGCGCATATATTCAATAAATGAATGGCCACTTATGATAGGAATTACCGTAGTGGTAATTAGAAGGTTATTGGCGTCATCCACTGTCACCTTTCTAACCCTTAACCAGATGAATATTCATGTGAGAAATAATAACTGTATAGTAATAATTAGCTGAATGTATTAAAAGCAACATTAACAAGTCATTGTCAGAATCAGAAACAGAGCCGACCCTGATCAAACGAATCCTAAATGAGCTGTCTGATCTGGGTCTACTCTGTATGCAACAACGTAAAGAAACGTTTTTATTAGGGAAAGGGATAACCCAATGATAAGGAGCCAGATAAATGCATATATGCATGTGTATTTAATACTGCTACCGGAAAAATATTATGATCTAAATTAAATAACATAACGATCTTTCCACCAATACTTAAATGACGAATATTCTCAATGTTACACTTTTATTGTCCGTTTACTTCATATAAAATGCAATTAACCATTCTCTTGCTGAATTTTAAAATACATTTCTCCTTCTTTACCCATGTCCTGTTGTATAATTATATATATCTTCACTGTGTACAAGTATTTCGCTGTGCAAACACTGCTGTGGGGTGCACTGGTTGCACAATCAACTTGTAAATAGTGCAGACCCTGATGAGACAGCTCCTACAGGAGCTGTCTCATCTGGGTCTTCACTGTTTACAGGTAGGTGTATTGACGTGAATAGCAAGCGAATGGTTAAATGTGTACACCGTCAGCACTTTCTATCAGAACACGCTTCAATATTTACTAACTGAAGTTATATACCATTGTGAAATACTTAAATAAGTATTTCCTAAAGACGCGACCCTAGTTTACCGAGACTCCAATAATATATCATCGACTGAAAAGGCGTCTACTCCAGTGTAGAAATTGACAATTCATCTGGTCTCGCACATTAAATTGAACCCACAAAGTTTTATTAACAAATTGTATTACCGTTCGTTATCAAAACGCATTATCGTTTGCACACTCTAAAATGATTGCCTTTAAATATGTTCCATCGATAAAGCATTTTGACAAGTTAGGTAACTATCCTGCAGCTTGAAATCACTTAATTATTAGTTACGAGGGCTCAAAACTGTCGAACCGACAATGTATAGAGCAGATTACGGGTACGAGTTAACCATTTCCTCCATGAAAATCCATGTAAGAAGTAATGACGTCATGAATATTAATTAGACTAATTTATTCAATAGCACATGGGCACATATTTTCCGTTGCAGAAACTGCAGAATCATATCAATCTTATATCATAAGCAAACAGAGCAGACCCTGATGAGACACATGCACTGGGTCTGCTCTATTTACAAAGGCGTAGATAGGCGTATATATGAAGTAAATGGTTAATCCGTTACCTCGTTGATATACATGGTAAGAAATAAAGACATCATGAATATTTATGAGCTTATTTTTTTAATCGTTTAAGAACACAGTCATGATGGTTTTCGTTTCCCAGAAACTGTAGAATTATATCTATATCATTTTACTACCAAACAGAGCAGACCCTAATCAGACGGCTCCTACAGGAGTCGTCTGATCTGGGTCTCTTCTGTTTGCAAAGGCATGTTAAAAGCGTTCATGTAAAGGGGAGGCTTAATACAACAAGGTCGGCACGAGAGAAAGCCATCTTTTTGCCATGGGCTGTAGTACTTAACTGTATATGTATAACAGCTATCCTTTGTATTTGCTGAATTAATGATTGGTATATCTATTGAGAGCTCCATCTGCCCATGCAAGCGCCGAGTTGTTTGACGTAACTGTGTTTATTATAGATTATTGCTCCCCACTTACGCATTTATTTGACAGTTGTTATTGCTATATGATGTATTAAAAGCAGAATGTTTACAAAGGCGAGGTGAGATGCGTAAATTAAAGAATAGTTCAACTCTCTTCCTATTGAAAGTTCATGTAGGAAATGACATTATGAATATTTAATAGCTAGTTTTGGTATATTGGTAGAAAATGTAGAGTCAGAACTGTTATACGTATGTTCATAAGCAAACAGAACAGGCTCTTACGGATACAGTCTGATCTGAATATACTTTGTTTGCAAAATTGTTTGTAAGAGAAAAAAAACCGTTAAACATAACCCCTTTATCTATCCACCAAATCACATGGTGTGATCACAACATAGATGATTTCAGCACTGGTATCTATTGCTCTGTCATTATATCTTAACTTTTAAAACGCAAAACCAGGGGGGGGGGGGGGGAGGGGGGAATTAAATGGTGTCAGGATTGAATGTTCGTGTTCATTCAGCCAAGGTAAGATAAGAAGGAGACTGTACCCAAGAGGTGGCGAACATGTGAACTTCGATAGTACTTTCTGAAGCTGATGTTTGAATATAGTATGAGAAACCTCTCTTATTTTCGTTTGACTGTGTTTCATGAATACACATGTACCTAGACTTTGTGATGTAAAAACGAAAGGGGAGCATTTATGAAGTACATTGTTAAACATGGTCTATATTAAGCGGTCTTGCTTATTTAGTGTCCGTTCTATTGTGGTTTCACTGAAGTTAAATACAACCGATACTTTCCTTTCCTCTATTTACACTGACAATTGCGCTAAACTCTTTCGCTGCCGACACTTGTCGTCTGCAAACTTTTTGTGTAAAAACAGTCACAGTAACAAACAGTTCGGATCCTGATGAGACGCCGTATAACTCGGCATCTCATCTGGATCAAAACTGTTTGCATAAGTAATCACAGATGCGACATTGGCAGCGATAGAATTAACATGGTATGTCATTTAACAACATTGTTTAACCAGTTCAATATGTTGGTTAAAAAGGAAACGTGTTTTATATTTTGAGCAAATGTTAATACAACGGTCATATTAGAGCCTTGTAAAGGTGTGATTGTTAACGTCACATTTTGTGAACCTCTATCAAATATGCGTAAGATTCATATTCGACGGTAACGACTGAGTGTCACGTACAAACGTTTCGTAAGCGTCACATAAAAAGTAAAGTACCTAGTCTACTTGCAGTCCGAATGACCGCTCAGTCGACTGTACATTTACTCCCCTGGTCATTGAGTCACTGGCCTTCAATATTCAGCACTGCTAATATATGGCGCATTCATGCAGCCGCAGTACCGACGAGTGACCCTCACAGGTACCCATTTTAACCCCTGGGTGGAGAGGATGTGCGGATGGGAGACACGGAAAAGCGTCTCTGAAATTTCCGGGAGGGACCGGGATTTGAACCCCGGACATCCGGACTGATAGTCAAGCGTATTACCACTAGACCACCGCACACCACACGTACATCTTGTACCCATGTGTCCAATTCAACGTGTGTTTGCATAGAACAGAATCATGAAAATCTGAATATCTTTTTCGTGTATTGGCATTCATTAAAGAGACAACTTAAGCACTCACAATCGCAAAAAATATGTAAAACATCGGGTATAGGATTTAATAGCAATATATACAAATAAAACGCTATCATTTAAATGAAAAAAAAACACGTCACAATTGTCTTATACATGGCAGGCAGCAACATAGTTGATGCATTATTAACCTATATGTTTGCAATTGAATTGTCTGCGTTATTTAAGTCGAATTAATAACAAATTCGGCAAACATGCTGGATCGAAATCTCGAACACGGCGTGGACTGATTCAGGCTCCACATATGAAACAGTTGTGAAGTCAAACTAGAATAGACACACACAAGACACAACCAACGCCAAAACACCAACAGAAAGCAAGCAACGCGTACGCACAACCACACACGCGTGCGCATACACACACACACGCGATATGAAAACATCAAACACGAACAAACGCACAAGCACAAAGACACCCAACAAACATAGGAACAAGGGTGACAAAGAGAGCGCAAAACCACCACAAGGAAGTCAAGGTTCATGATGTTCGAACATGTACCAGACACAAAGCTTCCGGCGGCTTCTTAGTTGCATTTACACACAGGTCGACAGGTGGCTCTTGATATGTTGGCAGGCTTTTCGTTGATTGATGCTGTGGTCGTGCGCCTGATGGAAGAAATGAAAACAAATATTATAAAATCATGTTTTGAGAACTTAATCTGAGAACAGGATTTGTTTTGTTATCGCTAATTTGCGTGCCTTATAATACGTTTGATTGGTTTTTCCGAAATGTGTCCTTGGCCTATAGCTGTACATGTCCTTGTCCATAGTTTGAAATGGTTTGTAATACCATGGGCATAATCAATCACTATCAGCCTGATTCATAGACATTTAGCATGATTCTAAATTTCAAGAAACGCATGTTTTATTCCTAAAAGCGCCTACATTAGCATATGCTTACATTATGCTAATAGGTCTATTTGATTTATATCCATATTGTCATTATAACAATGATAATACGTCTATTTGATTTATATCCATATTGTAATTATAACAATGATAATAGGTCTATTTGATTTATATCCATTTTGTCATTATAACAATGCTAATAGTTCTATTTGATTTATATCCATATTTCATCCTAACAAATTCAGCGGGAATTTATGGAATACTTATCACTATTGTCATATCACTGTAATCAAAACAACTATTACCACCCTCCTCCTCCTCCTCCTCCTCCTCCTCCTCATCATCATCATCATCATCATCATCATCATTATCATCATCAGTACTATTAACTTTGTTTTCCATACCGCTCGTTAAACTGATAAAACCCAGATATACAGTACAACCTCTCTGTACCGACCACTAAATTGTGTTAATTACAGTACAACCTCTCTATAACGGCCACTAAATTGTATTAATTACAGTACAACCTTTCTATAACGGCCAATAAATTGTGTTAATTACAGTACAACCTCTCTATAACGGCCACTAAATTGTGTTAATTAAGGTACAACCTCTCTATAACGGCCAATAAATTGTATTAATTACAGTACAACCTCTCTATAACGGTCACTAAATTGTATTAATTACAGTACAACCTCTCTATAACGGCCACCAAATTGTGTGAATTACAGTACAACCTCTCTATAACGGCCAATAAATTGTATAAATTAGTTTGTATTTTGGGCAGGCGGTTGCTTAAAGCAAGGTGAAATTAAAACAGAACGCTCCTATAGGAGCATTCTGTTTTACTTTTACCTTGCTTTAAGCATCAACCTGCCTTTAACACAAAATACTTGATGTAATTTAGTGGTCGTTATATAGAGGTTTTACTGAACCATTTTGATTTGTAAACCTCAAAAACTTACAATAAAAACATAAATGTAAACATCAAAGGGTGCTTTTAAAAGACAACATAGACATGTGTAGTTCATGTTATGTATACATATGCAATTATAAAACTTCAGCAAATAATTATTCATGATGTCATTATTTCTCTTATGAATGCTCAAGAAGGAATTGATTATTATATTAAAACAATATGTGGATGAAATCATTGATTTTATGTTTGTTCTCCTGCTCAAATAATACTACTATTAATTGAGAGAAACAATATTGGATTGATTCATTCGATATAGAAGTGTAAGAGACAGAACTACAGATAAAGACACGTACCCAAATACTAAAATCGTCATTTCTCCACAAAACCATATATTGTTACCACTCTTTAGAATTGTCTCTTCGAGACGCCTCTAAAGAGTGGTCACTGTATAGGGTTTCGTGGAGGAAATAAATGAGCTTTTCTTGAAAATGTTTGAATGTACCTATCTTATCTGGAGCTCTGGGTCCATGCTTATAAAGCGTTTTAGTTAAGTCGGAGTTTGGTCTCAAGCTTTTGATTGGTCAGATTTGACTTCTCAAGCTTTTGATTGGTCAGATTTGAGCCTTTTGCTCAAATCTGACAATCAAAAACTTGAGTGTTCTGGATCGCTTTTGTTCCGTTTCGCTATATTTTTTGTTACTTCTGTATTTGAAAGTTCGCAGTTAATGTGATTCTTAAGTTCTTCAATAATTCCAAAAAATATTCACAGATACTCGCCAAACCACAGTGTAAGTAATCTGCTATTCGAATTATAAGCTTTCAATCTTCAACTAGAATAAGTGTGATTTCGCTGACAAGTCGTCTATATTAGAAAATCTTGCATTTTATTCTGAGCACGTGGGCCAGACCTACTTTCGATTTGTCATGGTCAGATGTAAATCGTATATGAAAGGAAAAAGGTGTTTCCCAAGATATTTCATTGTTGAACATGTGTTTACCCTTTCTCTGCTGTTGTATTTTTGCCTTTTTAAAACTTAGAAAGGTTCGGCCTTTTTTCTCCTTGAGATTCAGTTCGTATGTTGATGCAGCAGAGCAAACGAGGTTGTCCCTGGGCAGAAGCTCTATCAGAACTCTGTTCCCCAGTTGTTTTCACTGTTTGCAATCCTGCACCTTTGCATCTTATTAAAATACATTTGTAATCGGCCTTCTGTAATGGCTCTGAAAGGGTTGAAGTCATGTTCATTTTTTGAATGTATGGTGTAACATTCAGGACATCAATTATACCTGTATAATGAGTGAAGGACACTTCTAAAGACATCTAGTCAATAATTACAAGACTTGAGGAGATTGTTACATTTTCTTTATTTTTATTTGTTATGATGTGATTTATGTTGTATCATATTTCCATGTGCCAAAAGCAATTTTCTAGTCATGTTTCAAAGACGCGTTAGTCAGTGTATTGTGCACTCAGCATTTATCTTAGTTTAATCGTACTTTGTTATACGGTCTAAATTTCAAGTATGATGTGGCATTTGTGCCATGTTTTTATTAAAGTTTGAAGTTATTTATCCAATAGACTTGGAAGTTAAGTGTGTTTCATATATGTGTATACAAAGTCTGTACACGTATGTGGGAACAGTTTCTTTCCAATTCTAGTTGGCTACTCAAATCATTTAACACATAACTTAAAGTTTTATTTTATTTTCTTTCTCAGCTTTTTACCACACACATACAATGCAACACAACAATATTCAACGCTTGTAATACATGAACTTGTCGGCTCCATTTTTGAAGTTATATCTTGGAAGATTAAATGTAGAAACACAGAACATCTTGCCTTGAACTTCGAGCCCCATTACACCATGTGATAAGAGGTTAGCTGGCTGTAAGACCTGAAGGCAGCACATTGAGAACGAACTCAGACTCAACTAAAGGTTTTATTAGCATGGACCCTGGTAAGAGAATATCTGACTGACACGACTATCATTCCTTTGCAGCAAAATACTCCAGAGAATGTATTAATGACACGATCAGCCTATCATCGACGCCAACAATCTGCACTTTAATACTGTAACCAAGATTTATTTAATTACATGACTATGTATTATCTAGCGCACTCAGATTTCCCAAGCCATGTGTGCATTGCAGCTGATTTGACCTTATGGATTAGTATGCCTATATACAATAGAACCTGTTGTAAGCGACCATTCATTTATTGAACATGGGAGACTTAAGCAGGTTGTTGTTTAATGCAGGGCAAACGTAATGCAGAAAGCTCTTACAGCTTTCTACATTACTTTTGACCTGCATTAAGCTGCCACTTACCTTACAGACCCATATTTGGACCTCTTTTTATGGCAGCTAAAGACAGGTTCTACTGTATGCAATCTTTATTTATGTGATATAATAAAAAGAAATCGTAAATCACATTTCTGATATCAATTACAATTTTGAAATATATTGAACTTAATAGAATGATGCCTATACGACTAGCATATATTTGCTGCTTTAATTGAGCAAGTCATAAAAGTCTTCATATGTATGAGGGGTAATCAAAATGTTCGATAAAAAGTTCTCTCATTTCTATATTTTTCATGCGGTGTTTATGAAATTTCTACCTTGTATTGATTGATGTCATACAAATGTCATTATCAATTATTATTAATTTAACATATCAAATAAAACAATCAAATGTCACTGTAATAACTTCACTATGCGGCCCAATACGTTCTGACGTCGACGCCAACACAATATCTTATGGCGACTCGGACGAAGGTAGTTGTTACTCATTTTCGAAGTACTCGCAATTGATCATAATGCACACTCTATAACGCATAACCCTTACAATGCTGAATTTACAAATCGACTATTCCAAGATGCAAACAGTTCAAGCGTATGGTTAATGTTCAGGGACTTTTCTGAAGAAAAATGTAACATGACAAATAGTGCAGACCCTGATGAGAGGGCTCCTCTAGGAGCCCTCTCATCTGGGTCTACACTGTTTGCAATGGATGTTAGTGACTCATGTCTCGCACAGTGAGGGTTAATTCGTGAATGTTAGTAATTGCTGTCCGCACGGCGCTGGTATGCTTGTATTTGTCGTCAAAATGAATGTCCTAAAGAAAACCCTTGACCTCAGGGAAGAGCAAGAAATCACATGGCGACGGGTCAGGGCTGTAAGGAGGGTGGTCCATATGTTCAAACCTCAACTGATGAAGGGGTGACCGTGTAGCCGCTGTCCGACGGGAAGGGACATTGCAATGGTGAAAATTCATAGACGGCAGGCGTTTGATCCCTCTTCTTCCGCATAACACCAGAAAGTGTCGCTTTAAAACATAAACTGATGATTTTTGTAATTTAAGTTATGTAATAAAATATTTTAACATGATTATAAAACATTTCTAACCCTATGAGCTTTACAGACTAGGGTGGTTATTGCCTAGGTTCAACCTTCTTATTAAAGTACATATACTACATTTAAGGAAAAATTAAAAACACAATACTTTATTATTTGTTTAAATCCGACGCTTTCTATATTTTACAACCTTACTTATCATAGACATGATACAACATAGACATGTGTAGTTCATGTTATGTATACATATGCAATTATAAAACTTCAGCAAATAATTATTCATGATGTCATTATTTCTCTTATGAATGCTCAAGAAGGAATTGATTATTATATTAAAACAATATGTGGATGAAATCATTGATTTTATGTTTGTTCTCCTGCTCAAATAATACTACTATTAATTGAGAGAAACAATATTGGATTGATTCATTCGATATAGAAGTGTAAGAGACAGAACTACAGATAAAGACACGTACCCAAATACTAAAATCGTCATTTCTCCACAAAACCATATATTGTTACCACTCTTTAGAATAGTCTCTTCGAGACGCCTCTAAAGAGTGGTCACTGTATAGGGTTTCGTGGAGGAAATAAATGAGCTTTTCTTGAAAATGTTTGAATGTACCTATCTTATCTGGAGCTCTGGGTCCATGCTTATAAAGCGTTTTAGTTAAGTCGGAGTTTGGTCTCAAGCTTTTGATTGGTCAGATTTGACTTCTCAAGCTTTTGATTGGTCAGATTTGAGCCTTTTGCTCAAATCTGACAATCAAAAACTTGAGTGTTCTGGATCGCTTTTGTTCCGTTTCGCTATATTTTTTGTTACTTCTGTATTTGAAAGTTCGCAGTTAATGTGATTCTTAAGTTCTTCAATAATTCCAAAAAATATTCACAGATACTCGCCAAACCACAGTGTAAGTAATCTGCTATTCGAATTATAAGCTTTCAATCTTCAACTAGAATAAGTGTGATTTCGCTGACAAGTCGTCTATATTAGAAAATCTTGCATTTTATTCTGAGCACGTGGGCCAGACCTACTTTCGATTTGTCATGGTCAGATGTAAATCGTATATGAAAGGAAAAAGGTGTTTCCCAAGATATTTCATTGTTGAACATGTGTTTACCCTTTCTCTGCTGTTGTATTTTTGCCTTTTTAAAACTTAGAAAGGTTCGGCCTTTTTTCTCCTTGAGATTCAGTTCGTATGTTGATGCAGCAGAGCAAACGAGGTTGTCCCTGGGCAGAAGCTCTATCAGAACTCTGTTCCCCAGTTGTTTTCACTGTTTGCAATCCTGCACCTTTGCATCTTATTAAAATACATTTGTAATCGGCCTTCTGTAATGGCTCTGAAAGGGTTGAAGTCATGTTCATTTTTTGAATGTATGGTGTAACATTCAGGACATCAATTATACCTGTATAATGAGTGAAGGACACTTCTAAAGACATCTAGTCAATAATTACAAGACTTGAGGAGATTGTTACATTTTCTTTATTTTTATTTGTTATGATGTGATTTATGTTGTATCATATTTCCATGTGCCAAAAGCAATTTTCTAGTCATGTTTCAAAGACGCGTTAGTCAGTGTATTGTGCACTCAGCATTTATCTTAGTTTAATCGTACTTTGTTATACGGTCTAAATTTCAAGTATGATGTGGCATTTGTGCCATGTTTTTATTAAAGTTTGAAGTTATTTATCCAATAGACTTGGAAGTTAAGTGTGTTTCATATATGTGTATACAAAGTCTGTACACGTATGTGGGAACAGTTTCTTTCCAATTCTAGTTGGCTACTCAAATCATTTAACACATAACTTAAAGTTTTATTTTATTTTCTTTCTCAGCTTTTTACCACACACATACAATGCAACACAACAATATTCAACGCTTGTAATACATGAACTTGTCGGCTCCATTTTTGAAGTTATATCTTGGAAGATTAAATGTAGAAACACAGAACATCTTGCCTTGAACTTCGAGCCCCATTACACCATGTGATAAGAGGTTAGCTGGCTGTAAGACCTGAAGGCAGCACATTGAGAACGAACTCAGACTCAACTAAAGGTTTTATTAGCATGGACCCTGGTAAGAGAATATCTGACTGACACGACTATCATTCCTTTGCAGCAAAATACTCCAGAGAATGTATTAATGACACGATCAGCCTATCATCGACGCCAACAATCTGCACTTTAATACTGTAACCAAGATTTATTTAATTACATGACTATGTATTATCTAGCGCACTCAGATTTCCCAAGCCATGTGTGCATTGCAGCTGATTTGACCTTATGGATTAGTATGCCTATATACAATAGAACCTGTTGTAAGCGACCATTCATTTATTGAACATGGGAGACTTAAGCAGGTTGTTGTTTAATGCAGGGCAAACGTAATGCAGAAAGCTCTTACAGCTTTCTACATTACTTTTGACCTGCATTAAGCTGCCACTTACCTTACAGACCCATATTTGGACCTCTTTTTATGGCAGCTAAAGACAGGTTCTACTGTATGCAATCTTTATTTATGTGATATAATAAAAAGAAATCGTAAATCACATTTCTGATATCAATTACAATTTTGAAATATATTGAACTTAATAGAATGATGCCTATACGACTAGCATATATTTGCTGCTTTAATTGAGCAAGTCATAAAAGTCTTCATATGTATGAGGGGTAATCAAAATGTTCGATAAAAAGTTCTCTCATTTCTATATTTTTCATGCGGTGTTTATGAAATTTCTACCTTGTATTGATTGATGTCATACAAATGTCATTATCAATTATTATTAATTTAACATATCAAATAAAACAATCAAATGTCACTGTAATAACTTCACTATGCGGCCCAATACGTTCTGACGTCGACGCCAACACAATATCTTATGGCGACTCGGACGAAGGTAGTTGTTACTCATTTTCGAAGTACTCGCAATTGATCATAATGCACACTCTATAACGCATAACCCTTACAATGCTGAATTTACAAATCGACTATTCCAAGATGCAAACAGTTCAAGCGTATGGTTAATGTTCAGGGACTTTTCTGAAGAAAAATGTAACATGACAAATAGTGCAGACCCTGATGAGAGGGCTCCTCTAGGAGCCCTCTCATCTGGGTCTACACTGTTTGCAATGGATGTTAGTGACTCATGTCTCGCACAGTGAGGGTTAATTCGTGAATGTTAGTAATTGCTGTCCGCACGGCGCTGGTATGCTTGTATTTGTCGTCAAAATGAATGTCCTAAAGAAAACCCTTGACCTCAGGGAAGAGCAAGAAATCACATGGCGACGGGTCAGGGCTGTAAGGAGGGTGGTCCATATGTTCAAACCTCAACTGATGAAGGGGTGACCGTGTAGCCGCTGTCCGACGGGAAGGGACATTGCAATGGTGAAAATTCATAGACGGCAGGCGTTTGATCCCTCTTCTTCCGCATAACACCAGAAAGTGTCGCTTTAAAACATAAACTGATGATTTTTGTAATTTAAGTTATGTAATAAAATATTTTAACATGATTATAAAACATTTCTAACCCTATGAGCTTTACAGACTAGGGTGGTTATTGCCTAGGTTCAACCTTCTTATTAAAGTACATATACTACATTTAAGGAAAAATTAAAAACACAATACTTTATTATTTGTTTAAATCCGACGCTTTCTATATTTTACAACCTTACTTATCTATGTTGCTGAAACTTGTTTGTACCCTGATCGCATAGAATAGAGATTAACAGAGGGGAAGGGGGAGCAGAGATGAAAGTGGGCACGTTCTGACGGTACGTAAGAGTTACTTTTGGCTATCCTGAACAAAGTAAATGTCACTAGAAAACTCGGCCCCTTTATATCGGTCCTTGCCAGAAGTTGTATGATTTTCTTATGTTTCTTGCACAGTAAGCTATTAGGCCAATAGATTAATACTCTATTAAAACAAGTATAGCTTTACAGTCTGGACATTAGAGTGGAATATGTGTATTGTATTTTACGAAAACAATACTATATAAAAGTCATTCCTGCTATACATTACTAAAATAAAATATGAATTAAAACATATATAATACACCTTTACATGTACGTTTCATCCACCTATGTGTAGTACGATGCGTCGACTGTCTGTCCATTGAGTACGGCATGCGCTCAGACCATACCTCTGACTTCGAAGAAGATAATGACCATTAATGGTTTGGTGGACTCTGTCTCCTTGAATTGAGCCGAGAGGTTTTTATATACTAGTAGTACATTCCTGCTTGATCGCTGGTGTATAGAAACTTAACGTCAATAATCACTCTATCCATGAAACTTGGTCTGTCGCATTGAAATCGTCTAAATATCCGTTGGCAATCAAATCAAATTCACTTTATTTCTCTCAGTTCACAATACATGAATACATGAGGATATATAAATATTAATACAACAAGAGGCTCTATCTAATTGAGAAGAGCAGGACAGTAATAAATCAATACAGAAAAAGAGGAAACGTATAATTTCCGAGTTTATCATGGAAAAGTCACGTCAAATATAAATAAGCGAGTCTTCTTTTGTGAATGACAAACAGTTTGGATTCTGATCCGACATCCCATTACGCGAAGTTTGATCTGGATCTTAACTGTTTGCGAACGCCAATGCCGCCGTACCTGGCATAAATGAGGCTAATCAGTCCGTTATTATTGTTCATTAGGAGAACAGTTACAGCATATACTACAAAATCTCATACAAAAGCTTAACACAAAGCTCTTTATAGGTGAGGTAAAGTTATGAACATATGCTAAAGAGCCATATGTTATATAATTAACCCTTCCACTTTCAAAACCAGACCAATTATGACAAACAGTTTGCATTCTGCTCGGACACCGCGTAAAGCGGTGTCTGATCTGGATCATAACTGTTTGCGAACGTCAGTTCTGACGAACTTTGAAGTGGAGGGTTAATTAGTTGGCTGTCACTGTTTCTCGGAGGAATCTATCTATCTATCTATCTCTGTATTCTACCTCTTTTCGCCGCTCCCTATCGAAACGAAACATAAGGAGCAGCTGAGGTAATAATGTCGGTGTGTCGCTGTCTTTGCAAATGACTATCAATGGACCGTAATCGCATTCATTGAATTTCAATGACCGGTCACGTAAAAAGCGTGCGCCGTTACGTAGCCAGTTCAGTGCCATTCACCTGTCTGAAGATATAGGCATGCCGCTTCTATTTCCCATTACATGATATAGCTACTAAGGTAAGTATATTTATGCATGAAAATAACATTATGATCAATATCTACAAATAGGTAAAAACAGATATAATAAATAAAAGACAGATATATTGTACATTATATTGTGGAGTGAAAAGATAATATTGAGATTATCTCAACCATTATTGGCAAGTGTCCAGTTCAAGTCTGAGAAGCATAGTGCAAAAGGTGTAGACCCCGATCTAAGGGCTCTTTTATGGGCCTTCCGATATGGGTACACAGCACCAAACTAGAGTTCCGGGGAGTCGGTAATCACAATTTCTTTTTCGAAGATACATGTATATTGCAAATAGTGTACACCTGGTCAGGGGATTCATTTAAATGACCTCTGGTCTAGATTTACACCGTTTGCATAGGCGTATCAGTAAGATTCGGGTTGAATAGGTTTTAAACATATGGGATCACTTAAGGTTCAACGTACATATGCTAACTATATAACCTAAGACGTGCCGCGTATATATATATGGCGTCTCAGATTACAGTGTGCAGTTTGGGCTCACATGTACAGACATAATCAGATTCCTTTTTTCTTCAGATACATATCACATATACAGTAGTAGGAGTGGTAAATACTGTTCATGTAGTATTTTCATTTATACAGTTGAGTAATGTCATATAGGTAAGTCTCTCTCTCTCTCTCTCTCTCTCTCTCTCTCTCTCTCTCTATCTATCTATCTATCTATCTCTCATGCAGTTTTCGATAATCATTGATGTAACTTTATTATGACTTTTATGAATTCACACAATTTACTAAATTCAGCTTTATTTGTTGTATTCATGAGGCTTTTGAATTTTAAAATGTTCGGATTTGACCAATATCGTGTTTTAAGGTACTTTCTTCGCATGGGAGTTAGTTCTCTACATGTAAGTAGGTAATGGAATTCGTCCCCTGTATCTTGTTTGCATAAAGTGCATAGTCTCTCTGCCCTGTCCAGTGAGTTCCATCTTCCAGTTTCAATTGGTAATTTGTGGTTCCTTGTTCTGAATCTAATTACATAAGTTAAATTTTTATTCCGAGTATCTGCTAGATAGTTTTCAAATTCAAATGTGTGTTTAAAAATCCTATAAGTTGAACAACTACTGGATGTGTCAATTATATTATACCATTCGTTTAGAAACAAATCTTTTAACTTTTGTTTAACTGCTGCAATTAGCCATTTTCTATTTGGGAATAGATTAGTTTCCCATATACCACTGAAGCCACAATTTATGAGAATAGTTCTTATGTTATTAAACCAGCCAAACTTTTTTTTCAATTGATCTTCTGTCAAATCCAATGATTGTTTCTTTAATGACAGGTACACCTTGTGGGATAGTTTGTTAGTGGTGTTAGGATCCACGACTTTTGACCAGAAAGCGATTGCTCGTGTACCGATGTCTATTGCGATTGGAAAGACTCCTGTTTCACCGTAGACAATACAGGTAGGTGTTGATTTTTTCATTTGTAAAATATGTTTAAGAAATTTTAGCTGGACTCTTTCTATTATATCGTTGTTGCCAAAGCCCCATATCTCACAACCATATAGAAGAATAGGCTTGACCGTTTTATTAAATATATCAATTTGTAGATCAATTGGTAATAATAATTGTTTTGCCTTTTTAATCAGGCTGTATAATGCCCTCGTACCTTGTCCGGCTATGTGTCTTTTTGTTTGATAAAACGAACCACTGCGGTTAAAAAAGATCCCTAAATATTTGTATTCACTCACAGTCTCTAGGTATTCTCCATCATATACAAATCGATGTTGCACTTGTCTACCTTTAGAGAATATCAATATTTTTGTTTTACTTATATTTACTTTTAGCCGCCATGTATCACAGTATAATTTGTACACGTTAAGTGCGTTTTGTAGATCGCTGGCACTTTCACATATTATTACTGTGTCATCTGCGTATAATAATACAAACATTTTCAGATATGTTAATACTGTGTTCTGGTCGTATTCTATATGTACACCGTTTAAGTCATTGTTGTTGGAGAAGAAATCATGCAGGTCATTTAAGTAAAGCGAAAAGAGGATGGGTGACAGGTTCTCTCCCTGTCGAACACCAATATTACTGGGGAAAAAGTCAGAACATTTGCCGTCTACTTTGACACAAGATTTAATATTACTATACATATTCTTTATCAATTGTAGGCACTTGCCATTGATTTTATATTCCAATAATTTAGACCATAGTCCTACTCTCCAAACCGTATCAAATGCCTGTTTTAGGTCAATAAATGCGCAGAATAGCTTTTTCTTTTTGTTTCTTAGTAACTGGATTAATGCATGTAATATAAACATGTTGTCTACAGTAGAGAATCCTTGCCTAAAACCGGCTTGGTAATCATTTATCACGCCATTGTCGTCTGCGAACTTTTGAAGCCTATGGTTAATAATTGCAGTAAATAGTTTTCCTAGGCAACTCAATAAGGTTATGGGTCTGTAGTTTTCTGCTTTATTCTTTTCTCCTTTGTTTTTGTAGATTGGATTTATGATACCAATTGTCCATGTTTCAGGAATAATTCCAGAGTTAAGGATCAAATTGAAAAGTTTCAGGTAAATTGGAGTCATTGCATGCAGTGTTACTTTAATGTGTTCATTTAAGACTGAGTCAAAACCAGATGCCTTATTATTTTTCAGTGATTTAATTGCCCTTTTTATTTCTTCTACTGTAATTTCTGAATTGATTGCATCATTTTGATTGTCATTTAAATTGCTTTGAGTCTGAGTGTTAACTTCGTTTATATCATCAGCCTCATTATAATTAATGTTTTTGAAATGGTCATGAAGGTCACATATGCTTGCTGTTATGTCATTTTGTTTTGGATTAGCCAGAGCTTTCCAATATTTGCGTGGGTTTGCTTTACCAAGTCTTCTAAGTCTAGTTACATTTTTTCTCTTGAATTCTAGGTTGTACTTATTTAATATGTGTTTATACTGTTTTCCTTCAGTTTTTAAGTTGTCTCTATTCTGTGCAGTTTTTCGTAATTTATATTGGTATTTAGCCGTATGAAATCTTTTTCTTGCAGCTCTACATTGTTTGCCGAACCAATTTGGGATTGTGGGATCAGATTGTGCCGCCCTAGTGTATTGTGTTTGGCTGAACACGTGAGTAGTATTGTTCTGAAATAGTTCCGATATTTCACCAACAACATCGTCAATATCATGCTTTAGTATCTCCCTTTTGCTTTCTAGGCTAGATAGCGTTTGTAAAATGTCATTTAATTTGTCGCAATTTTCAAACATGCTCGCATATTCATTTGCTTTTGACCCTTCCCACATTTTGGCAGGTTTAACATTGTCTTGTCGGGTTGTCTTTACAATATAGTCAAATTGTAGTTTTAAAACAACAGGACTGTGGACATCTGAAAGTAATGGTGAAAAATCGTTAACATGCAACGAAATTATATCACGAAATAAATGTGCACTACATATAAAATAATCAATAGTGCTGACATCGTTCGAAGTTGGTTGGCCATCTAGATCGCCGTTCGTTCGTCCGTTTAAAATAAACAGGTTATTAGCTTGCAAAAAGTCTATCAATTTATAACCATAACTATTTACCGACTTATCACAGCTTTTCCTTTCGGTCTGAACCTGAGAATCTTGAAAAAAATTCATTTCAGTAATATATTCATCATATAACTCATAATTTTGACCTTGCTCCGTAATATCTATGTCTACTGGTATATAGTCTCTCATTTGTTTAGTTCGTGAATTAAGATCACCAAACAAACATACTGTATGGTACCTGTTACAAAACGAGTCTAGTTCTACCTGAATGGCTGAAAAAGGATCAACATTAGCGTAAATGGATGATTCGGGTGGTATGTAAGTAACACCACATAAAATATCGCCTTTGTTAATTAACCGTTTCGATATCACAAACCAGTAAACAAGCTCGCATTCCGTCTCTATCACAGTCACAAATTGGCTTATTGAGTGTTTTACCGCTATAGCTAAGCCGCTATAGCTAGGCACGATTCCGTCCGTATACGCTTCGGATAATCTGTTAACATCTTGGGAATCCAACGTGCACAAACGCGTCGCACTTTGAGTTGTTCGTGAATAATATCAAAACCCCGTCTCATAACTACAGTTATTTCTTGCTTCAGTTTCTCCGATCGTGATCCTTCTATCTTTGTTCAGTAGCTCCTTGATGACCTCGACGTCAGATGACGTTATCGTTACTGGACCGCCACTGCGCGCGAATCAGTAAGGTTTTCTACAACTTCTTCAAAGCGTTTGAAACACTTGGACCAGCATCTCCATATGCATTTACCTTATATTCTATGGATTTCAGTCTTGAAAATCCATTTTTGACACAACTTTTGATGCAAATTGTTCTTCAGCACTGCACTTGTGTACCAGAAATTCTGCTTGTTTATGTAATGGGTTCAAAATGTATAAATGATGTCATCGGCGTCATTGAAAATATATTAGCGCCATTTGTAGCGTTTACCTTGTTAACGTATTGCTTGAAACTGGTGAACCAGACGATTTTATTTATAAACCCCTGTACGAAATAATTTGGATATTTGGGCCGACTGTGTCATGATGAGTTTGCTATGGAGACCGAAATTAATTAACCAACGTAGTTATTCATTTGAAAATATATACATTTAAAAGAAAAGTAGCTGTTCCAAAACATATTTATGATTCATCTTATTTCTATGTACAATAAAGAAATTGGATAACTTTTCCGTAAACTTTTCATCACCCCTCATAAAGACTGTAGATCTACTTCATTCTATATATAATAAGATTATAAACAATACTTTGCATGTTTTAAACATTTAGTTTTATTGGTATAGTTCATAGACAAGTGTTCAATTGTTTCATGAGAATATATCCAGGTTTGGTCAGTGAATGTATTTTATGATGATAATTCAATAATATTGATTTAAGAACTATATTGCACAAGTCGTGCGTTATAGAAACAACTTATTTCATCTGTTAAGCCATTACACTGTGTTGTAACATGCATAACTGTCAAACCCGGAATAAATTGAAGAAAACCAGGACACCGGATTTTGAAACCACTTATGCCAAAGAAAATCGTACGGCGACTGTACGGTCATCGTATGGTCACCGCAAGGCTGCCGCTCGGTGTACGTGAGATACCCGTGAAATCGTAAGTACATCGCACGGTCATCCTGCGGCAATCTCATGGCGACCGCACGATGGCCGTACTGCTATTTTGAGATTTCTGATGGGTGCATATTTATTTGACATTTCCCGAATTAATAGTTTGTCTATCTACAGAAGATGGAACAACCCCGCTGGTCTTCGAAGCGATTACATCGCTTTGTCGTCACAGCATAATGCCTGAAAATACTGGTCAACAAGGTTTACCATCCTTGGCTTGATTATCTTTATCTTATAGTCTTTATATTGAGCAATCATAACGGTGACAATAATAGTTAGTCATCTTATAACAAATATGCACTACGCAAATCGAATGACGTCAATAGACTATGCTTTATACACTATAAATCAATAATATTAATGCGATATTCTTCAACAGACGTGTAAAACAACACGTAATAGCTAAAATAAATTGTAAACTATTTCTAGAAAACTAAATTCAATAGACCAGACAAAAGCAGTGCAAATATAAAAATGACGAAATAATGACACCGCCGCTATTTTACGTGTTCATAATTTGTATCTGATATTACCCATTTTGTTTAACCCTTTCCATGTTCTGTGTTTAGTCAAAATTGCAATACCGACCGCATATTCATGGACAAAACATTTACAATTTACAATGCCGGCTTTCCCTGTATCCTCTCCCCTCTCTCTCTGGGCGTCCAATTAGCCCATAGTGAGCAGAAACGGACGTTAATCAACACAAACAAACACATTTACAATGAAAAATGGGAGGTGGAATATTGTAGCCATAATAGAAAATAAAGATGCAGACCTTTCAAATTCCATTAGCAAACAGAGCAGACCCTGATCAGACGGCGGCTCATATAGGAACCGTCTGATCTGGGTCTATTTTGTTTGCAAATGCGTAAAACACGTGTATATGAAGGTCTAGGGTTCAACCTTTATTCCCTTATTCTCATCCAAGTCTCATTTACAAACAGCATGGATCCAGATATTCCATCAGAATCCAAGCTGATTGACACAAGTTCAATAGTTTCTCAATATATTGTGTCAAGATACTTGGTCAATAGTTTCTCAATAGCTTGTGTCAAGATACTTGGTTAATAGTTTCTCAATAGCTTGTGTCAAGATACTTGGTTAATAGTTTCTCAATAGCTTGATTGAATCGGAAGTAGTGGGATCGGAATTGTACCAGAGCAAACTTTAATCGGATTTTGTTTTCACATCGCGGTAAGAGACGAGTGTTCTGTGAAATCACATTTCACTATCTTTAGCGGTTATCAAAACGATGTCTAATTATTGGTCTGTAAGGCAGGTGGTAGCTTAATGCAGGTCACAAATAATTCAGAAAGCTCATTTGGGAGCTTTCTGCATTACTTTTGTCCTGTATTAAGCAACCACTGCATTTGACACTTCTATATTCAGTAAATGAATGGCTGTTTCGGACAGGTTCTCCTATATCATGCAATACATCTAAGGGTTTTGAAACTTTTAATAAGGTTCAAGTGCAATGTTATCAACCCTTATCGTGCTGAAAAATATATGTCTGCCAAAACTCTAATCTGTTGCATTTTTACTTACCTCTGATTTGTACAAACGTTTGAGAATCTGTTGACCGAGAGTCAAACAGTTTGGATCCCGATGAGACGCCGAGTTACTCAAATCCGAGTCAGGGTTAACCCTTGTTCCGCTCTGACAAAAACCAATGACTGCTCAAAATTGGATATGCTCTATTATAACCACCTTCGGTTAGGCTATCGAGAAAATATTGATGAAGTGGCGTGTCGAGGAACTTTAGAACAAGTGAAAAACAAGTGCAAAACGGCCTTGATCCTGATCCTAAATCATCCGGATTCCAGCAGCTGTTTGTAAATGAAACTAAGGTCGCAGTTAACCCTTTCCCCAATATAAACGTGTTTTTCACGCAAGTGCCAACACGGTAGACCCCTGATCAGACGGCTCCTATAGGAGCCATCTGATCAGGGTAGGCTCTGTTTACTTATTAAACAACAATAGGCAGGGCTCTACTGTTTCTCCCAATACCAAAACAATTCCTGTCTACAAATATCATTCTAAAATTTCAGCTAATATATGTTCATGGTGTCATTATCTTACATGAATACTGAACACGGAAAGTGTTAATAGGATAAAGGTTATGAGTGTCATTTCCTGGACGAAAGGACGTCGTAATAATTGTTGCCGTTTTTTCGTCCAACGTAAATACATCGAAGGACTTAAATGTCCAATCCAAATACAAAACTTCTAAAATAACGCGATATAAGATTAGGAACTAAAGTGCAACAATATACACCTAACATAAATATAAGTGTTAAATATGGTTAACTTTTTATTAAGCAAACGCTTGGATTCCGCATTCAACTCTGTCACCGGCTAAGATTCGTTTCTTGTTGAGGTTGAGTCTGTTGCTATTTATCATGGCCCTGTCACACTAATTATATAGCGTATGAGATGAACGTATGCATTGCGTATGAAAAACTGGTCATACGCACAACTTTGAGCTTATGAACCCGAATGTTCCAACACTATCTTCGATGAAGGTATTAGCAGCGCATGCATAGCGTATGCGTACCGTATACCTGGCGTATATGCAGCGCAGGCGAAACGTATACGAGCGTGTGTCAACTTATGTCACCGTCAGTGTAGCGTATATCAGCGTATAAGAAGCGTATGCGAGCATATGAGTAACGTATTCCTACCGCATGTGAGCGCATGAGTACCGTTTGGATAGCCACAGATTGGTTAAATACGTTAGCCATTTGTCACACATACGTTACAACTACGTTACTGATACGCTATCCATATGATAGTTTTACTGCCATGGCCACCTTCATGCCACCGTATGTGAAACGACGTATTTGACCTATAACTAACGTATCTTTACCGACACTTTGACGTGTTCAACGTGTGCCTAGCGTATGACGAGCGTATATCTAACGTATATTTCATACGCTCGTATACGCTGAACCTTTTTGAACACGTTAAAAAATTATTTTCGACCTCTAGGTATGAGAACGTACACCGACGTATGGCAGCGTACCTGAAACGTATACGACGTATGCCTAACATACTCCTAGCGTATATCTGCGTATGCGAGCATATGAGCATTTTTTCTCATACGCTCGCATACGTTAGTGTCATACGCTCTAGTGTGACACACCTTTTAGCAATTTGCATTTAAATATCAATTTCACGAATTTTCGAGAAACAATTTAAATGTCGTGTTACGCCTACGACACAAACGGACCGCCAACTATTAATAAATAATTCCCACGAATATAACGGCTTGTATACTGTGGCATACACGAATGCTGTGATCCTGAGGTGCAATAGGTTGATTGCTATCATCTGCTAGTAGTCCGTAGACTGTGAAAGACGGTAAAGTTGTGAGTCGGAGTGTAAGAGATTGCTTTAATATGCTGGTTGCCCGTAGACTATGACACACTTATTGTTGTGAGCCGGAATGATATCTGACATTGATGCTGGTGCCCGTATATAAACTAGATCATGTTATGATCCCTTGATAAACACTCTCCTACAGGACACCGCCAGTTATAACCTACATATAGTGTGCGTCTTGACTTGAATAACCTCAAAAATATATTGCCGCTAACGGTGTTATAAATCAACGGCATATGAATGCCAGACATCTAGCATCAACGATTTATTTAAAGTAGCACTTGCCTTAAGCTATTATCAAAAAGATGTCTAATTATGGGTATGTAAAAGAGGTGGTGGCTTAATACATGTCAAAATTAATCCAGAAAGTTCATATAGTAGCTTTCTGTATTACTTTTTGTCCTACATTAAGCATTCACACGTGTTTTAAGACTCCAATGTTCAATAAATGAATGGCCGCTTAAGACATATTCTACTGCATCCATAACATGATTTTTTTTGTTCATATTGTACATAGTATAACGTGCGTAATTTATTTACATCTGTATACTTATACATGTATTACGTCTAAATATAACCCCCTATATTATGAATATTAACGCAATCCCTCCTAGACTATTTTTAAACCCATCCTCTTTGAATTAATCTACCGAAAAGGAGCATTAACTATAGAAAAGGAGCATTTTAGAATTGCGTAGTTTTGAAACCATTGTGATAAATAGAGCATTTGCTCCTATGGAGCAAATGCTCTATTTATCACAATGGTTTCAAAGAATGAGTTTTACAGAGGCGCAAAAAGGCGTCAGTAGGAGAGAATGGGTTAATGTAAGAAATAATAGCATATCATTATCAAATAAGTTTGTTTTAACCGAATATGTTTGACATTAAGCATCCACACGTGTTGTAAGAATCCAATATTCAATCAATGTAAGGACGCTTAAGACATGCTTTACTGTGTAACAATACAGGGACTGCCTAATTTGGGCCTACTCTGTTTGCGAACGTAAAAAGCGAAAAAACAAAATAAAGGTTTTATGTATATGAATTACATTTGCAAGATCTAAATGCATCAATGAATGGTTATATAACATATCTTTTTTGTCACAACAAAAATTATCTTGTCCTGCTTGTCTACAATTCTGTATGTGAATATTAACGACTGCAAATAGTATGAATTCTTGTGGTAACACAGTTTATTTGTTATAAAAATTACTTTAAAATTTCCTGCACCCTAATGACAAAATGAAAGTATTTCTGTGCCAAACGTCCGGTAACAATTAAGCAAAAGATGATAAAATTTTTATACTTGTCCGTCAGCATCTGGTAGGTGCCTGATACAACCCTTTTTCGTAATGGCACAGTAACTAAACGAACATTTGAATTTAAAATTGAATAAATGCGATTGTCAATTCTATATGAGCAAATGCTCTACATGTATTTATCACAATGGCTTCAAACTACAAAATTCTAAAAGATTTTCCTTTTCTCTAGTTAATGCTCCTGTTCGATAGATTTATTCAAATAGCTTGTATCTAAAAATATCATATGAGGTAATGGGTTAAACATATTTTGCTACTTGAATTTGAATTTGGGACAAACAAAAAAGTGTTTCGTCTTCAGTTTTAAACATTTCCAAGTTTCTATAAACGGATATATTTTATCCTTCTGAAGTTAATTCATCCATACCAATGAAAAATCAATTTGTTCGAAGCACTCTCAGTAGGTTAATTTAGTTCCGCGTTGCCAATTGCGGTAATATGGCTTAATTTAAGGTGAATACCTTAAGTTTTCCACAAGGTCAACATCTACAGTAGTAGTTCTTACAAATTGATCCAAAAGACTAAGTTAAAGTATATTAGTAAAAATAAATTGGAAAGAACACATTCATTATTGCCTTGGTAATAACTGTGAATAAAGGTCTAGTATATGGCTTAATTTACTTTGAATACCTTAATTTTCCAAAAAGGCCAACAATTTCAGATAGTATATTGCTTTTTACAAATTGACCCAATATATTTAGTTAAGTATTTTCGCCTTTAGTTATAACTGTGGATAAGTCCTAATTTACAGCATTTGATACTACTCGGAAAATCGATTGTATAACATTATAGTGTGCAGTAAGTAAAATAGATTAGAAGTCAGGCAGGAAATCTGAAGATGGCACGTGACCACAAATAAAATGCGCGCTCATAAACGACCTCCATAGACTGTTCCTTGCCTGTTTCACCACACCAACATCATTTAGGGCACTACGACACTAAAAAGGTTATGCAGTAACAAAATATGTAGAAAGTAAAGAAACGCTACAAAACTGATTCGATGCAAGAGAAAGGTACCAATACACACATCATACACATATACCATACACAAACCATACACATACACTATAAACGAATAATATACATACACCATAAACACACTATACACATACACCGTACATACATCATACACCAAACACGTATATCATACACACATCATACACATATATCATAAACGTATCATATACATACACCATAAACACACCATACACATACACCGTACATACATCATACACCATACACGTATATCATACACACATCATACACATATATCATAAACGTATAATACACATATACACAATGTACCATAAACAATCATACACATATACCATGAACACATCATACACATATATCATACACAAACCATACACATATACCGTACACACATCATACACATATAGCAAAAACACACCATTAACATATATCATACACACATCATACACATATGTTATGTACACATCATACACATATAACATGCACACACCATACACACATACCATGTAAACAACATACGCATATACAATGCACACACCATTCACATACACCATGCAAACATCATACACATATACCATACACACATCATACACATATACCATACACACACCATACACATATACCATACACACACCATACACATACATGTATACCATACGCACATCATACACATATACCATACAAATACATATAAAACTGCTCCTTGTCACAAATGACAGTTCTCAGAAGGTCATAAATTCCAGTTTACCGGCGATAATTGAAATCGTTTGATCTTTGGGAAATTCGGTCAAGACTTAAAACGCACACGCAATATATTCATTGTATTTCTAAAACAAATAGTTTGTCTATTCTATCTTGAGATGTTCTCTTATCCCTTTGCCTCTTGAATATTCATGTAAGAAATATTTATATTTATTAGCTGCCTTCTTAAAATGCACATGAACACATTGTGTCTGGGCATTGGCAGAAACAGTAGAATCAGTTCTATATCATTCCAATTAACAAACAGAACAGAACCTGGTCAGACAACTACTACAAGGTTCGGTTGATCTGGTCTGTTATGTGTCAGAAGTTATTCGTATGATAGAAAAGGTTATCATACATAGTATTACGCTGCAATTTATGGTTAAGCAATCTAATATGTGGTTATGAGCATTTTAGTTCAACTAAGTTGGGATGGAATAAATGTGAGGTTGGGCGCCCCTAAACCGGTGCACCAAGCCCTCGATATATTCAAGTTCCGACTTCAGAGCAGACATTTCTGTTTCTTTTCAAAGACACACACAAAGCGTCAAACTGTTCGGGTTCTGGTGAGATAACTAATTACTCGGTAACCATCATATAGACTGTTTGCAAAGATATTCACGGATGCAATCGACACATATCAAAGGTTATCTCTTTCTAGTCACACATAATGTAGGTGGTGAAATCTCAGTACCTAACCCTTTCCCTCATATAGACGAATGTTGGTACTTTTACAAACAGAGTAGACACAGACATATTCTATAGGAACTGTCTGAGCAGGGTCTCCTGGAATATACATATACAATTCTACAGTTTCTGTCATCGCCAAAACATGCTGTATTCATATACGAAAGTTCAGCTAATGAATATTCCTGCTGTGATTTTTTACAAACAATCCTACGGGAAAGGGTTAATGACACCGCAGAGGTATTAAACGGGTTATTTACGATGTATGATTAAAAGAAACATTTTCGTCGAAATACGACCAGTCTTCCGGAGTTCTTCAAATAGTATTATTTCGTTCATCTATATCGCTAATAATAGGTGTTACTGTTTCGACCATGTAAACTTTTCTTCGCATATTTCCATTGACTTCAAACAATATATGTCATTACTCAATTGGTTTAATTTGTGTAACTCTCTTGAAGAAGCCATAGATAGGCGGTGTGTTTTTAATTCTAAAATCCTTTGACTTCAAACAGTAATTGTCTCATTCAGAACAACAAATAACCGTGTGTACTCGGATACTGAAATCGCCATTTCATTACCAAACCCCACTCTTTAGAATTATCTCGAAGAGTGGTCACAACATAGGGGTTGGTGGTGAAATAAAGGATTTATTCTTGAAAATGTTTTAATTTACACATCTTATCTGGACCTCTGGTCTTATTACTCAATTGGTAATAAATAAGCGACATTGTGTTTCAAATACTAAATTCAAACATAGTTGTCACAATATATGGTTTAGTAATGAAATAAAAGGGTTATTCTTGAAAATCTAATTTATCTTTTTTCCTGTGTAGAGAGCTGTTCATACTAATCATTTATCAGTGTTTGTCCTACTTTTCCATCCTATCAACGGGCTGCATTCTAGGTATTTTTCAGACTCTAATTCTCATAAATTTTATAACATCGACTCTAACTTTCTAAGACAACCATACCAGTGCGCATGTGCAACAAAGCTCCGCCCAGTACTAGAATAGTGAATAAGTTGCTATTGTTCGTGTGACGTTATCGACACGCGAATGGGTGTACACACGTGTTCACGCGTGTAAAACGCGGAGAGGAAGATTATGTAAAACGAACTGAGAGGCAGAATTATAATAATTAGACTGTCGTGGGCTAAAGTGGACAACCAAATAATAAATTGTCCTACCTGTTGGAGCAAGATTCTGCCCATAATGTATTTTTAATATGATGTGTTTTATATATGGGACAAGTTTTCATTATTCGGTAGCAAACAGTGATGATTTAAATCTATAAATATATATGTGCAAACCGAGAAGACCCTGGTTAGACAGCACAGGAGCTGTCTGATCTGGGTCTTCTCCGCTTGCAAAGTCGTCAAAAGGCGTCACTATACGGTAAGGGGTTAGTTAATATATGAACTACAGAATATAAGATTTTCTTTAATACCTAAATATCCATTGCAAAGACATATTGCTGTCGGCCATTATTATTCCGACAATATGTATGTAGATAATTGTTTTACACAGAGATGGGAAATATATGACTACGTGACACAACCAAAGAGTAACTGAAAGGTGCGAAACCAATGTCACATTATAGGATTATCCGACCATAAACAATTGGAAATATAAAGTTTCAGTTTCAGTTTTATTAGCAACTCGGCAAACACATTGCCTTTGGCCATTTACAAAACAAGTTAGTCAAATATGGCCAAGACATACAAAAATGATATTATACAAATGTATATATAAACTAAACATTCGCATACAGTGTATACTATAATAACATTCCTATCGACTAGGAAACAGCATCCAGAGCGTCCAAGGACGCATATATAAACAATATATTATATATAATATACATTATATAAACAAGGACGACGTTTGTTTGATTGGTTGGCGGGGTTTCTGGGCATTTTGCATGTTAAGGGATGTTCCTTTAGGTGGGCCATAATCACATGACTATATACAACACTAGACCGGTTAGAACTTATAAACTGCTTATAAACCGCTTCGCTCGCGTTATGGCCGTCTTATTTCCGAAGACTGCAGTTTATAAGCTCTAACCTATACGTACACGATCACTACTTTGGAATATGAGAACAATATCATACATTCACCTCAATAACTGAAGGAAGAGTATTTCATTAATAATTGGCAACACCCTTAAAGACGGCACAAGGCATTCATCCACCATTCAGGCTTACGTCCAAGCATGTTTGTAAACCATAAAATTTGTAGCAGGTGAGACAGTCGTAAAGAACATTATTATGTCTCCCCCCATATTTATATGGGGGAGACATATTGTTTTCGTGAGAGTTGTCTGTCTGTCTGTCCGTCTGTCCGTCTGTCTGTCTGTCTGTCTGTCTGTCCGTCACACTTTTTGTCCGGACGATAACTTCAATATGTCTGATGCCAGTTGATTGAAACTTCATATATGGAAAGAGCATAATGAGAGGAAGTGTCATGCACAAGGTCCATAACTCTGGCTTTACTAATATAGGAGTTATTGCCCCTTGTAAAAAATCACACTTTTTTGTCCGGACTATAACTCCTATATGGCTCATGCCATTGGATTGAAACTTCATATATGGAAAGATCATGACGAGAGGAAGTGTCATGCACAAGATCCATAACTCTGGCTTCACTTATATTGGAGTTATTGCCCTTTGTAAAAAATATCACAATTTTTTGTCCGGACAATAACTTCAATATGCCTGATGCCAGTTGATTGAAACTTCATATATGGAAAGATAATGACGAGAGAAAGTGTCATGCACAAGGTCCATAACTCTGGCTTCACTAATATTGGAGTTATTGTCCTTTGTTAAAAAATGACAATGTTTTGTCCGAATGATTTCTCCTATATGACACATGCTATTGGAGTGAAACTTCATACATGGAAATATTCATGATAATAGAAAGTGTCATGCATAAGATCCTTAACTCGAGCTTCAATTAATTTAGAGTTATTGCCCCTTGTACATTTGTTTAATTCTTTCTTGTCCGGACGATAACTCCTACATGGCTCTTGCCATCGTATTGAAACTTCATACATGGAAAGAGCATGATGAGAGAAAGTGTCATGAACAAGGGCCATAATTCTGGCTTCAATACTTTTGGAGTTATTGCCCTTTGTAACATTTTTTGGCCGATCAATAACTCCTGTTCGACTGATGCTATTGGAATGACATTTTATTTTTGGAAAGAGCATGACGAAAGTAAGTGTTATGCACAAGGGCCATAAATCTGGTATCAGTATTTTTGGAGTAATTAGCTGTTATCATTTTCTTCTTGAAAAATGTAGTGTGGAAAGCGCATAATGAGGGGAAGTATCATTCATCAAGACCATAACATTTTTAGTGATTTCCCTTTACATATTGTTTTTATTAGAGGGGAGACATCCGTTTTTGTGACAAAAATCTCTAGTTAACATTACGTTTTAACAAATCGTCTAGCACTAGTTGATGAAGCGTTCATCCCAGTAGTATATGGGTATTTAATACTAGACATTTCGAAAATTCAATCAATTATAGCCGATGGTTTAAAAGACACACGACTCTCATTGCGACAGAGCTTTACGTGTCTGTAGGTCTTCATGCAGACTTCATCGATAATGCTGATTGCATCAATATTCTCCTAGGTGTCTGATATATTGCTTGTATTTTAAAGACATCTGTTAACTCTTTCGCTGCCAAATTTTGTCGTCTGCAAACGTTTTCGTCTGCTTCAATTTTTATTTGTTTTTCTTTTCTTCATCGTCATTTCAAAGTCAGATACAGTAACAAACATTTTAGATGGTGGGTCGTTCTATGATGAATAGTCAGAATCCAAAGTGTTAACCCTTTCCCTGTTCTATATTTAATCCGAATTTCAATACGTACTGAATATTCGTGGAAAAGGAATTATAATAAAATATGGAAGGTGGAACATTGCAGCCATTTTAGAAGGTAGAGAAACAGATCTATCAAATTCCACTAGCAAACAGAGCAGATCCTGATCAGACGGCTCCTCTAGGAGCCGTCTGATCTGAGTCTTCTCTGTTTGCAAATGCGTGAAAACACGTTTATATGAGGGAAAGGGTTAAACAAGCTCTGGTTCTGCTAATATACCTTTCAGAGTACAGGGCATCCCGACATATTGCAATACAAATACAATCGGGTTAGCCATATTGAATATTTAGGTATATCTCTTCTTGCGACTTTTTAGTGAATCCTCCATCCAGTCGCGGCTTTGTGTCCATGAAAATGATATTCGTAAGGCTTTTGGCAGTACGCTTTATTCGTGTTTAAATTATATACAAACAAATCGTAGGAAAATTCATCTTCTGAGTGGGCTAGTTTGTGCGTGTCTGGTACTGCATATATAGTTCACGAGAGAGTATATTGAAGGTCTCCAATAGCCACTTCTAGACAACAGTATGATGGTAGACGATGCACTGTTACTGCTGCCATAACGTATCAAATGTCCCTCGCATGTATAAGCCACTGTGATAATGGTGTCTCGTCTATAAAACTTGAAAGATAATAGTAATAGAATAATCAAAACTTTTTTTAAAAAAAATGAAATAAGACGACAAACCGAAATACAGTCTTAAGCGGCCAAAAATATGTCTAATTATGTGTTTGTAAGGCAGGTGGTAACTTAATGCTAGTCAAAAGTATTGCAGATAACTCCTATAGGAGCTTTCTGCATTACTTTTGCCCTGCAGTAAGCAAGCGCTTGATTTTTATCCCTTCGCTTGCTATTCACGTCAATATACCTACCTGTAAATAGTGAAGACCCAGATGAGACAGCTCCTGCAGGAACTGTCTCATCAGGGTCTGCACTATTTATAAGTTGATTGTGCAACCAGTGCACTCCAGTGAATGGACATCGAAATAGTTGTACACAGTGAATATATGTAATTATACAACAGGGCATGGGTGAAGAAGGAGAAATGTATTTTAAAATTCAGCAAGCGAAGGGTTAAGACTCTTGTGTTTAAAAAATGAATGGCCGGCTAAGACAGGGTCTACTATATAGTCTTATTTAACTGTAAACAACAGAAAATTACATTTATGCTGTTTGGTTATCCACATAAAAGTGCAAATGGTGCATCATTCATTCGAGGTGATCAGTTTCGTTGCTTTAAGTTAAGAAAATTGAATGCCGATTGGGTCGGTGCTAGTGGCGTGAGTAGCGTCATGGTTTTGGTGACGGCTCATAAACATTCTCAGTAAAACCGAGTCTGCAATTTTCTCATTTCGCACTGCTGCGTTTGCTTTCGAAATACCTCCTATTTGACCACCGTACAAGTTTTCTATCGTGTAGACAAGACTTTGATTATCAATATTGCAGCAGTCACCTTTAGTGTAAAACCAATCTGTGTAGGAGTACTTTTATTACCCACATGAATAGTGCATCGATTTGATCAGCGTACAAGTTTGCAAACTAGACAACACTTTGACGAACGACATAGCTGTAGTCATCCTCTGTGTAGGAGTACTTTCATTGGTGTACCAACCGTCGTTTGACAGTTATTACAAAGTAAACAGTTAAATTACGACATGTTAGTGTGGGATGCAGCGCGCTTTCACGTGACAATTTAGTGATAAACTGTAAACATACTTTGAACTGTGCACTGTTGGTATTTGTTATAACGTCAAAGTCGGCGCCGCTCAGCTCTGCTTGATATTCAGACGTCTAGTATTCAACCGCCAACTCATTTTAACCCATCGCTTGCTATTCACGTCAATATACATACCTGTAAATAGTGAAGACCCAGATGAGACAGCTCATGCAGGAGCTGTCTCATCAGGGTCTGCACTATTTACAAGTTGATTGTGCAACCAGTGCACTCCACAGCAGTGACTGCACAGCAAAATACTTGTACACAGTGAAGATATATGTAATTATACAACAGGGCATGGGTAAAGAAGGAGAAATGTATTTTAAAAATCAGCAAGAGAAGGGTTAAAGCAGCTTAGAAAGCAGAAATCATTTATAATAATAGAACGAAGGAACTGAAAAGTGCTGCAACCTTTATCGGGTTAATATTCTAATATTCAATTTGTTTAAAATATCAGAGCTGTAGATAAGAAGCGTATTTAGAAAATGTAATTGACATATTTCGATATTTCTCTTAAGTTTGTGCGTATTCAATATGGAACTGTATTTACTAGGGGAAAATAAACGCCCTTTATAGAAGCATGTCTAACATTTTTGTCATACAGTTTCGGTAGTTCCATTGCAATATTATGCAAATACAGTAAAAAAATCAAATAAGTAAAATTATTATTAGACAGGTGGTAGCATAATGGAGAAATATAGTCTGAAAGTGGAGAAAGTCATAAAGAAAGCTCATGTGGAACCTTTCCGTCTTACATTTTCAATTTATCTTTACTTAAAAGTGGTATTGGCAAGCTTTATTGTACCAACTGGATAATGGTTTGCTGTTTTATTATCAAGAATAACGTCCATAAAGGTATTGATAAACAGAGTTCCTCTAACGTATATAGCACTTTTATTTCTAATTCTGATTATGTCATGCCACACAATACTCTCTAGATAAAACATTGAATGATGAAATGTGGCAAATTATGGTATCTAATTATAGTGTTTATGCTTTCTCTCAACATTTGCTGAACTAGTTATTTTGTCTTGAAAACAGGACAACTGTGAAAGAAACAAATACAAATGTATTGGCTTTTATGACTGCCTTTGAATACAGCTAACAGGTTAGCTGTACGCAGAGGACGCCTACGAACAGAGCTAATTATTGACTGTAGTCGTATTTTGCCATGAAGATTTGCTATATTCGGAGCATGGCATGTTTCCCACAAAGCATTTCCGAATATATTTTGCCTAGGCTATGTAATCCTAGATTATAGAACCAGTTATTATTCCCTGCGAAACTGCATTTCCATCCTTAGAGTTTAATTATGCGCTTACTTAGACCGTGTTACTAGGCTTAAACCGTTGACATCATCGAAGTCTCTAGTAAAACTGGAAGAACGTTGTATGAACAATTTATTTTCTGATACGAAAACTAAAATATCTTATAATGCTGGAAGGTTTGCTTTGACTGAGCACGGGTTCCATCTTAAGCCTTATGTGAAAGACAAAACGCTAAATACAATGTAGTTAATTATTTCTCAAAAAAACTAGAAGATTGTCCTAGAGGTGTTAGAGTCTTAGATGAACTTAACATTGCCAATAATATTGGTCTGAGACGACCAGTGATTTTACAACACAGGCTCGAACAAGAAAACCCCGGAATGTTTTACACTGGGTTACATTGTTCTATATATAGGCAACAATTTGTCATAATCAATACACATTGTTAAGACATAATGCAGTTGCAACGAACAAAGTGAACTTGAGACTTGAATAAGAAGCAAACAATTAATTGATACATGACTGCCCCAACATTCTAGCTTTTCCTAAATTTTCTTGATGGAACCGAGCCGTCAAAAGGCTCCCTAAATATCACGTTTTGACGCCGCGTCAGATATTCTGCTACACTGTTAACAAAGCCTCTAAGAATTATGTTCGTATTGCAGGGCTCGGATGAATAGTTTGCGTTCAATGAGTCGGCTAATTCTCAACTAATCGACGATCAATGGGAAAGAGTATGGTAACCTACCGGTCTCTTAACCGATTACATCATAGACTATTTGAGAACCAACCGCTTTGAATAAATCTACCGAAAAGGAGCATTAACTAGAGAAAAGTACACTTTTAGAATTTCGTAGTTTGAAACCATTGTGATAAATAGAGCATTTGCTCATATAGGAACAAATGCTCTATTTATCACAATGGTTTCAACAGGTGACTTTTGCAGAGGCGTCAAAAGGCGTCAATATGAGGGAATGAGTTAACCGCGGGAGAGATGCATTTTTCAATGGCCGTTCCTTCGATTCATGCGATAGCATACACGGCAGATTGCATTTTACTTTTAAACACTTACACCGCTGTAAAAACCTGTCTGTTCAAAGATATGTTCCAATTTGACTATGTCCGACTAGATGAAGCTTTTGAGAAGTTGTTGACTGACTGTCAACCACCTTGGACCCAAATGAATCACCGATCGCCAACTGTCATAATGATTTAGGGTATATATTGATTAAAGAATCAATGAAATCTAACGGCCAAGTAACTTGAATTTTGTTGTAAGTTTAATGGCAAGCTTTATGCAAGATATACAGAACCCAAGCTGCACCATTCTGGAAGTCGCCATTGAATAAGCATCTTAAGATCCCATTCCTCCATCCAAGCCAATTAGTTTCGATGTTATTAGTAATGAAAATTGAATACCGCTTAAGCCGGTGCTAGGGGGCTTGGGTAGTGTTGCACTTTTAATAACTGCTTATAAACAGACTCAATAAAACCGAGACTACAATTTTCTCTTATTGCATTTCTGCTTTTACTTTTAAAGGATCTCCCACTTTCAGAGTATAACTACATTAATAAGTTCACATCGTCTTACTGGCATGTTGCTAAATGATGTAAGCGAATCCATAGAAGAGAATAAAATGCTCAGTTGTGTGTTTATACCTATACCTAGACAGTTATATAATACCCAACTATAGCAGAATGTTACACTGATTTCTACTGCAGTTTAGTTTTCGGAGCTGCTAGTGTTTTGAGTCAGGCCGTTGTATTGAGTGACTTTCAGTGTCTGATTCTTTCTGATTTTTTTTATACTTTGTCTTTTTCAGTTTGCTGGAAGAACTTGATAATCTACTCATCAGATAAGTACATGTATATTATTTTGTGTTTCAAAATGATGGTGACTTTACATACCAAAATGGCTTGTTTAACAAATCCAAATAGGATCATTACCGATTCCCATTTTATACATTACTACAAACTTGACATGGATATTATGGAATCGAATGATCTTAGTGTCTATTTCAACAGACGCAAGCATTTATGCAAATAGCTTAGCTCTTATTCCATTAAACACGACCCATGAAGCATTCGTAAAGAGCTTGGACCCAGATTAAACGTCAAGTAGCTGAAGTCAAATTTGAACAAAAATTCTGAAAACCAAACTTGAGTATACATTATTTTTCACAGCTGGGCAAGTGTGAAGGACCTCAGGCTATATTTCTGAAGTTTCACAGGAACGCACGTATAGGTTCAAATAATGTTCTAGTGGATTATATAATTACTAACTGCTTTCTAAGAAATATCCTCAATTGCCTTTGGCGTATTCTGAAATACTTCACAAATATTCGCCAAGCCAAATTTAACATTTAAATATTTAACATCTATTAGGTACAAATTAAACGAACGTAATTATATGTTTTTATTCCAGTAGTTCATAAAATATCAGCACGGGTTCACCAGTGTAACAACTAACTAACAAAGATCCGTTTTTGATAAGATTATTGATATTTGGCAACGAGCTAGGGAAGCTGCAGTACTACATTTAATAAGTTCCAAAACAGTTGATATTGTGAGCGCGGGAGACGAGTAAACGGGCATTTGTAAAACAGTGTACACCAGATCAGAGGGTTCCAAGAGGTCTGCACAGTTTGTCATTCAACATCCTCTTTTAGTTTACCTTTTCATTCTGTATGGACTCTACCAATAAACAATGATGTACTCTTCCAATCTGAGTATTCAACAGTGAAAGGGTTAATTCTCTCGAAAAGACTTGAAATACTAAAGCAGAAATCAAGAATCCTGGCCTATCATTATAAATATCTAAAACCATATGTATAATCACCTGTCATTGCACCAAAACACAATATTACACTACTAACAGGTAGTAAAGCGTGTCGGTTGAGGAATAATAGCACCAAACTGCACTTTGAGCTCAAGCTATCATTACTTAGACTTGAGCTTAACTATACACATTGGAGGCTATTTTATTTCCAGCGTAAGTACTTGCTATGTTTTCTATTACAGATTGAAGCCAAGTAAATACATTTGAAAATTGTCTCGAGAATTACGTTTTAAATGTTGTTAGTAAATTCTTAGGCTGCTCTAGCCAACACTTACACTAATTGATTTAACTATTGTGTGCTAATACACAAACCGATTACCATTTTTACTAAGAATATTGAAGAAATTTAATGAAAAAGTAGTAAACATTCTGAAGAGAGGTGATCCCCCGAAAGCAAAAATTGCAATACAAAAGGAGAAAATTGCAGACTCGGTTTTATTGAGTCTTGTTCATGAGCAGTAAAGTCAAGCAGGAAAGGCCATACCAACAAGACGCAACCACTACCAAAACATCGATAGAAAGCAAGTAATACACAACCACACAGACAGACGCACAGACAGACGCACATGAGATAAACCTTTAAAAATGAACAAACGCACAAGTACAACGACACAAAGACACCAGACAAACATAAAAGTAAGGGTGACAAAGAGAATACCGCCTTGTAACCTCACACTTATCTCAAAGTCACCCTAGCTAACCAAAACAGTGTAAATAAAGGTATCCCCGCCGACTTCCCCACAACACATAAGACAGGCAAAATGTAAAACATAACATAACAACAACTGCGAAAGTTTGTCAAAGATGTGCATGTTAAATAAACCATAATTAAACACGTACTGGGAATTATAAAACAGCTACCAGAATAAGAAGAATGTCTGTGACATCCAATACGCCGTTTTCATGACAAATATTAATCCTTGGCTTGCTATTCACGTCAATATACCTACCTGTAAATAGTGAAGACCCAGACGAGACAGGAGCTGTCTCATCAGGGTCTGCACTATTTACAAGTTGATTGTGCAACCAGTGCACTCCACAGCAGTGATTGCACAGTGAAATACGTGTACACAGTGAAAATATATGTAATTATACAACAGGGCAAGTGTAAATAATGAGAAATGTATTTTCAAATTCAGGAAGAGAAGGGCTATTAGAGGACGTTGGATATAATATGCTACAAGATACCGCTATTGTGTTAACCCTTAACCAGCCGAATAAATTATATCATTTTTCTGCTTTTCATCATTTGTTCCTCTTACCTCCTTTTTCATACTTTCGATTCGTTAAAACGTTGGAGGCTCTATTGACCGAATGTCAGACAGCATGGATTCTGATGAGCTGTCGAGTTACTCGGCGTCTCATCTGGACCCATGCTGTTTGAAAATCACTGTGAGGTCGCGTTCAGAAAGCAGTAGTAATACTACATGGATACTTCAAATAAATCACACAGGTGATAGATTGCTCTGAACTATACTCATTATACAACACATTTAACAATAAATGTGAAAATGGAAATGAGGTTCTTCTCACCAGTGTCATGTGTATGTAGAGGAAGGGCATGCTATATCACAGGATCAACGCGTATTATGCATTTGTATGTATTAACCCTTTACTTCATGAATTTTTATGTAATAAATATTTACACTATGAATATTAATTATAATATTTTAATGGATCGTGGACACATGCAGAGATGAAAATTGAGCATGGCAGAATTCTGAATTATTTCATATGCAAACTCATCACCGCATGCCTTCTCCTACATGACCCGTCTGGTGAGCATTTACTCCGTTTGCAAAGGCGCATCTACGAGGCAAAGCGTTAACCCTTTCGCTGCCAAACTCTGTCGTCTGCTAACTTTGTCTTCTGCTACAAATTTTCGTTTTTTTGATTTTCTTCATTTTTATTTCAAAAGCATAGTAACTGTTTGCATAGGTAATCACATATCCGGCATTGGCAGCGAAATGGTTAACTTATCTTAGCAAAGTGACAATGACTGTCACTGACTATCAACATAACAATGGCCATGTCTTCTGGCACTGTTGTCATATTAACTGTCGCTGACTATCAACATAACAATGGCCACGTCTTCTGGCACTGTTGTCATATTAGCTGTCGCTGACTATCAATATCACAAGTAACATGTCTTCTGGCACTCATGTCATATTAAGGCAACAAGAAATGGAAATCATTCCTTCTTCATGTTGAAAGAGCTAACTTTGGCCTTTAGTATTTAGCCTGCTGTGGGCTGATGATTGATTACCAATAGAAACAGTTAGGATCCAGATGAGATGCCGAGTACTCAGCGTATCCAAACTGTTTGATGATCTGAACATGATGTTGAAAAGAAAACCGTGACAACCGAAACCTATTACATTTTCTGCCGACAAAGATTTGCTCCGTATGCTTAATCCATAAATGGGACATGAACAAACAATTTAGACACCAAAAGCAGATCATAGGGCTCCTGGGGGAGATTTTTTATCAGTATCAGCACAATCTTCTAATACAAATCAGTACCAGATGTGTTCAACAACATATACTCCTTCACGTGTAAACTGGACATGCTCCAGAATACTGTTTGGAGCGGTTTGCCTTAAGTAATACTGAAGTAAATATATTTATAATAAAATCATGTAAAATATTGGTATTGATCAAATGCATGTTGGATTTTTTGGATTTGGTTATTGAATCCTGATTTCTTAACCTTTAGCCTGCTATGGGCAGATGAGTGAATACCTATGCAAACAGCTTGGATCCATATGAGACGCCGAGTAACTCGGTGTCTCATCAGAAACCAAACTGTTTGACACCCTGATTGCATTTTGGTAGAAAACATTATTATAGTTTGAAATGTAGTAGGTGAAAAATTCTGTGACAATAATTTGCTCAGCAGGCTAAAGGTTAAACAGTAACTTTAGGCACGCATATCATGAATTGCCGTCTGATGAAAACATATCGCCAGTATATTACAAATCGAATATTTTGTAAATGTATAATTACGCTGTTTGTCATTTTAAAGTAAAGATTAAACATAAATGACAATTAATAATGCATAAGCTGTTTGGAAAAAAGCAAATCTGCTTGACTAGTATAATGCAAACAAATCTCAAATGACAAATTGCCTCAGATTTTAGTTTGAGATTATATGGAAAGTGGATTAAAATTGTTATAAATCAACACATTCCTAGCTATAAAATAGAACAAAGTAGCCATCGTCCCAATATATGTGGCTTGATTCGCATTTGGATCTAATTTGGAGTAACTCGGCGTCTCATCAGTATGCAAGCTGATTGATACTCAGACAATAGTGACTCAAAGTCGAAAAGTACTCAACATTACACCAGCTTAAATTTCAGCAGACATTACTTTTTACAACGTAAGGGATAATGTATATGTTCACAAGAATGGTATGTCTACTAGTGTCACATAAGCTGTTTCTAACAACATCGTCTTGACTGGCTTAATTCAAACTAAATCAAATGACAAAAACGTGAGAGATTGTTTATACATTAACACAATACTCCCTACAGACGCATTTGTGCGCCTCTATAAAATTTACAGTTTGAAACCATTGTGATAAATAGAGCATTTGCTCCGATGGTTTCAAAGCTACATAATTCAAAAACTCTCCTTTGTATAGTTATGCTCCTTTTGGGTAGATTTATTCAAAGAGGTTGAGTCTAAAATAACCTAAGAGATTGTGTTAAGTGCACAGCTGATGTGTTTCACTCCACAAACACTGTCGTCTGCTACCAGTGTCAGGGTGGACTTTTTCAAATTCTTTAAACAAATATGTGAAATGCCATAAAACTTGGATCCTGGTTAGACCCCGGGCTACTGGTCATCTCATTTGGATCCAAACTGTTTGCAGAGGTAATTACGGGTTCATCCACCATTGTAACAAACCCCGTAATTGCAATAAACTATGTGAGTAGCTTTCCCGCGATTTCAGCGGTGAACAATCTACTTCACTGGACATAAATATTGCTCTATTTACCACAATGGTTTCAAAACTACACAATTCTAACATTATCCTTTTCTCTAGTTAATGTTCCTTTTCGGTAGATTTATTCAAACAGGTTGGGTCTAAAATAGCCTATGTGGGAATGGGTTAAACAGTAAGAGTTAAATCTGAATTTTCTTTTCACGTTGAGGTAAAACATCCTGTGATGTTTGGTTTGAGGTGTAATCTTTCATTTCACAATTTTCATATACGGTGTAGCGTGTTTTACTGCAATCCGAATTGTTTTATGTTTCACCTATTGTTATAACACTAAGTATAGCATGACCATAACGTTTAATACTTTGCATGCTACGTAATTTTCGTCCGTAACAAGTATCGCCTGCTTCAATTCTTCAAATAATTTTCTCTCATTTCTCCCTAAAGATGTGGTCAAAGTGTGTAAAAACAGTTGAGACGCCGCATTATGTGGCGTCTCATGTAAATCCAAACTGATTGTATAATTTTTCACGGCTTCGCCGCCATTAGTTTGCAAATATTTAATATAAACAGCAAACTAATTTCGGAAACAGACGAAAGGTCGCTTGTCTACCTGCTAGTGCGTAATTTAGTGCACGTGCTATTCAACCAGATCCGACGATTATTCTATAAACTACAGCGAAACCGTATACATGTGGGAATAGGCGAGCAAAAAATGGTTTCTTTACGAATAAAATTCGCGGGTTTTCAACAGCATAAACATCATTTGCAATATCCCCTTATATGGAAACTGAAATGGTTCCAGGGTCCAAGGTAAAGAGTCTCGAGTCCGAGTCTGAGATTATTCTCAAGTATCTGATTGCTTGCTCAGAATCTGACCAGTCAGATGCTTGAGAATGATTTCAGACTCAAGTAAAAGGTTTTATAACATCGGGGCCAGATTTCCATTTTGACGAGTTTAATATTGTTATAAAAACGATACAAAAATACACACTGCTGAAAACAAATCAGCTTTATCTCGTTTAACGATCACGTAATGTGTCTGAAACCACTGTCATATTTTCCATAGAAACCAAAAGTTTATGGAAATTACAGGGTAATACAATCAGTTAATAAACATCTAATGTAGCTGAAAATGTATCATTGTCAACTATTGGATCCCGGTGAAAAGCCACCCATTCACTAGTATAAAAACAATATTATGATAGTAACTAGAATTATCACTGATTGTGATTAATAACTCTTCCCCCCACCCCCACCCCTACCCCCACCCCCATCCCCCCCAAAAAAAAACAAAAAAAACACGTGACTGTCACAAGAAAAAGCTTTTAACACAAACTTGACAAAGAGGAATAACAGAATAAATGTAGTATGTCATCAGTTCTGTTAATGGAAAATAACTCAAACTAAGGTTTTTATATACGTCAGATTATTATTTATTGGACATCTTGCCTCACAAATATAAAACTATTCAAATTGTGACGGGTTTACTGTACTACAGCAAAATTTATGTTATGTAGTACTGTGACAGGAGAAAAAGTTGCAAGATTTATACCTCCCTTACAGAAAATTGAGGTATGGGTTTAGAATCTTAACATCTGCTGGAGAAACAGAGATGTAGAAACTCCATTATTCACGTAACTCAAATAGTCCTCCCTTACAATCATACAAGAGGTGGCCATAGTCCCATTTCTTGTTCCAAAACTTGAAAGATGCAGAACCAGATTAACCTATGGATTTCTTCTCTGAGTGTAATTCATTAGTCAATGTAGGTCATTATAGGATAGCTATTATATAATCAGTGACATTTGAAGAAACTGCCCTAGCCTACAAACAACATTCATCTATGTTTATTCTTTTGTAACAGAAAAAAATGAAGGGACCTAACTCTGTAAGAAAACTGTAAAAACTATTATTTAATGCGCATCTCCTCTTCATAATAAAGTACCATGTCAAGTTTCGTAGAATTCCAGTCAACAGTCGCTGAGAAACCGTGCGGAATAAACGTCAGCAGACATACAAACACAAAACTTTTAAACAAAGGTGCGTGACTTTCTAAGAAAATCATTCAGTTAGAAAACTATAAATTGGATGCGCAGGTCAGTATCGTATCATGAAAAAGTAGTAAAGTCAAGAAGGCAAAAACACATACAAATGGAAAAGTAGTAAAGTCAAGCAGGCAAAGCCACATGCAAGACGCAACCACCACCAAAACACCGATAGACAGCATGACACACACACACACAACCACACACCCAAACGCACACACACACACACGAAATGAACACAGAAAACACCAAAAGAGACAGACGCAACCACCATCAAAACATCGGTAGACAGCATGTCATACTGACAACTACACACCCAAACACAAGTACATACACGATAATTGACAAAGAAAACATTAACAAACGCACAACTACTGGAGATAAACATTCAACATATGAACAAAAGCACAAGTACAAAGGCACAAGACAAACAAAAGTAAGGTTGATAAAGATAGTACCGGCTTGGAACGGTCAGTGGCAACATTACCACTGGGGTTCATGTCAAATTTCTGACGATTCCAGTCAGCAGTCGCTGAGAAACCGTGCAGAATAAAAGTCAACATACAGATCAACACAAACAAACAAAGGGTCATAACATTGTAAGAATACCAATCAGCTGGAAAATTACTAAACTTACGTGTGCGCATGTCCTCTTTACGATAAAGCATCATGTCAATGAAACAGTAGTAAAGTCAAGAAGGCAAAGCCACATACAAGACGCAACCACCACCAAAACATCGATAGATAACATGTAACACACGTAACTACACACCCAAACACACGCACGTACACGAGGTTAACACAGAAAACCTTAACAAATACACAGAACTGTCACGGAAATTTGAAAATATAGGCAAATGTCAGAGACTTGACGGGGAATTTTGAAAACATGAGAATGAAGGTCATATATTTTAAAACTTTCATAAATAATTACAGAAATTATGACAGAAAGACCAAATTTCATGATGTAATGTGTCAGGGAAATTTGAAATTATGTCAGGGAAATGTCAAGGAATTATCAGAGAATTTTGTTTCCTGTGGTTTGTGGCAACCCTGTAAACATTCCAAACATGAATAAAAGTTTCATTTGATTCCAGGCAGCGGTTACTGAGAAACCGCGCGGAAAGTAAAAACAAACAAACGAACCGGCAGACCGACCGACCGATCGACCGGCCACCAAGCTGTCTTCTGTATGCCCCCAACTTTGTTTACATCATACATAATCCTTTTAAAATATTTCCAAACAGAGTAGATCCAGATCAAACGGTTCCTGTAAGAACCGTCTGACCAGGGTCTGGTCTGTTTACTTATGACTAGATATAAATATGGTTCTATTTTGTTTCTACCAATTATCAACTGTTACTTTTACCAATATAAGAAACAATCTAGTCAATATGCATGATGTCCTAATTTCTTACATGAATATTCCTGGAGTAAATTGATAATAACGATTGTTTCCGTTAAAAGATACTAGTCTCCCTATACTGTCAAAAAAGGCACCCTGTAAAACACTTTTATTTGGCCCGACATCCATGACATAAATATTGCTTATAAACAATGTCATAAAAGGTCTAAAACAAAACCAAGAATGTCGAAATATTGTAGTGTTCAAATCCGGTCAATATTCTCTGCCTTAAACAACAATGTATTTTGTCCTTTGTTCAAATATGTGTACATTAGGTATTTCATTCTCATGGCGTAAAACCATTTATCCTTTCTTTAAGCAGAATGTTGACTTATCTGCACACACTTGTAAAAAGATATTGTAACATGGTGAAATAGTTGTGACTCTACTGGGACTCGAACCCAGGGCCTCTGGCTTACCATGCCAACACTCTACCGACTGAGCTACCGAGCCGCACAATAAAGTCTATCAACTGATTCACCACAATAACTACCCGGCTACACACACACCCTTTACACAAGAATGCGTCCTGAAGTCTTACCCAAAGAACACACCACACGTTTCTTATTATAATAAATTATCTTCATATAATCTTCATGTAAATCACCCTGTGGGCTACTTACGCTTGGTGCCAAATGGAACATGGTGAAAAAGTTGTGACTCGAATGGGACTCGAACCCAGGGCCTCTGGCTTACCAAGCTAACACTCTACCGACTGAACTACCAAGCCACACAGTAAAGCCAATCAACTGATTCACCACGATCTCTACGCGGCTACAAATTGAAGGCAGATAATATGAATTGTTCGTTCATGTGATTATACCTTGCTTTTATTATACGTGTAATTGTAGAGACCACTGGTCAACCATAGTACTTTGTTACTACTTGCATTAGATCTCGACTAAATTTGATAGCATAGCACTGAACAACAACAAAAACGATGGATGTTTAACAACACAAAAGTGGTGAATTTATTAGTATTGTCTTTTCCATTCAATACTTCCTTTGTCTATCTTTTTTCTATATGTCATAGTGACCGTCGTAATAATGTCAGTAAGTAGTATTATAAGGTATTCAGTCGAATTTCACATACAGTTGAATTTCGATATCTCCACCTCGGAAAATTCGGAATATCTTGAACTTAAAGCTCGATCCTACTAAAATTTACAATACAACAGTGTTCTAAAATGTTTCACCACGCATTCTATAAACACAACCAAGCTGTAAACTTGAGAAATTGTCAAGATTAAAAATCTGGGTACATGCTTATAAAACTTTTCGTTGAGTCTGAGTACGTTCTCAAGCTTTTGATTGGTCAGATTTGAGCCTCTGGCTCAAATCTGACCAATCAAAAGCTTGAGAACTCAAATCTGACCAATCAAAAGCTTGAGAACGAAACTCAGACTCAACTAAAAGCTTTATAAGCATGGACCCAGATGACTTGAATCCCTGTTATCTCGAAGTAATTTGTATAGTCCTTTCAAGTTATAGATATCGAAGTTGAACTGTATTTAAGAACAACATAACACATAGCTAAACAATGTTAGGTCAATGTTATCAGACATGGACGTTCTGACACATGCAATAGGGGTAGAATTCGTTACAATAAGCATCTATTGTACAATCATTGATCTAACGCATTTTTAACTGTGAGCTGTAGTCAATCATGTCTAAATGTCACTTATCCAATAACATTGGATTGTCCGTACTTCTTATGACCAGTCGGTCGATTAAAGTTGGATTCCTCTCAATTGTTGTTAGTTATTAGTAATCAAACTATGCCAATGACGGAGCGGAATTAGTGTAGAGCGAACATACCAGAAACCTAATGGTCAAAGTCACAATGAGATCTTAGATGGGTGGGAGACATATTCAGTCAAAGGATTTAAAGCTATAAGTATTATACAAATAACTAGTTTGTTTTTTCTTTTCTTTTCATACGCCCAACTAATAGCGATGGTCGTATATTGGCATGGCCATGTCCGTCCGTCGGTCTGTTCATCTGTTCGTCCGTCCGTCCGTCAACATTTTGTTTGTCCGCCGTTTTCTTGGAAAACTATTTAACGGATATTAGTGAAACGTCACACAAATCTTTAATGCATCAAGATCTGAAGCTGAGTCGAGTCTGATGTTAATTTGATTTGTCGTTACGGAGTTATGGCCCTTGCATTTACAAAAATAATGCAAATATATGAAAATATGAGGATGACTGTGACGTTTTCATTTTAAATGATATTTACTTCAATTTTTTTATATGATATGATTTTAATACGGTTTTGTTCATATAGTGTGGGTTTTTTATATGTCATTTTATTTTAAAGCTACGGCCATTGAACAGCGTTCGTTGCTTTGTTTGCCGGTCAACTTTTGGTTTGTTTGTTGTTTTCTGGGAAATCTATTAAAAGGATGTTAATTCTTCACACAAATGTAACAATCTGAAGCTGAATTGATTTTGAGGTTCATTCAATTTGTCGTTACAGAGTTATGGCCCTTGAACTTTACGAAAATCTGCAAATATGAGGATGGCCATAACGTTTTTATTTGATAAGATACTCACTTTAACTTTTTAAATATAATATCACCTTAATATGGAGATCAAGATCTGAAGCACAAATTAGAAAATGTCAACACTAATAAGGCATGATGATGAATCAGATAGAATTTTTGCAAGTGGGCGTATCATGTTCCGTATGCGGTACTCGTGTTTATATTGCTCTGAATTGTTGAAAAATGTTACATTTTGGCATGATTTGTTAATCTAATTTAAAGGTTATTCCAAACATAAGATAAATACTCATTTAACAATTTGCAAACTAACGCTATTTCCTAAATACATACGTGATTCTGTGCAGTAGTCAACATCACGACAAAATATCTACACACTTATATCAGATAGAAGTTTATTATTATCTGTATACAAATAACAAGTGTCAGTTTTCCTTAGATATTTTAGTCCTTCAACCTTACACAACATTTCTTTAGTTTCGTTTTCGACTGAACTTTGCTCGCTATATCAAACTTAGATAAACTACGTGGTATAAGCACATAAACACAGATAATTTGTTCTTATTTGGAAGTTTTGCAGGGAAACTTGAAACTACATACGATATGTTTGGTGTATTTACACAGTCTTATTTGAACATCAGTATCCATGCTTATTACAACTTTTAGTTGAGTCTGAGTTCGTTATCAAGTTTTTGATTGGTCAGATTTGAGCCATTGGCACAAATCTGACCAATCAAAAGCTTGAGAACTCAAATCTGACCAATCAAAAGCTTGAGAACTGCAAACGATTTAACATTTAACCTTTACATGTCCTCGCCCTTGCAAACAGAGTAGACCGAAATCAGACTGTTATTGTTTGAGCCATCAGACCAGCGTCTGCTCTCTTTACTTATTGAACAACATAGATCTGATTCTGCAGTTTTGTGTCATGACTACATAACATGTGCTCATACACCATAATAAAATCATCTAATAAAATATCCATGATGTCATTATTTCTATATTCATCAGGTTATGGGTTAATGTTAATGCTGTTACTTTAGTAAAATACATAAATCACGGCATGCGTTACCTTTCGTTCATATGCATTTTGTTTGTATAACCTTTTACTTATTGTATTTATAGAGATAAATCAGCATTGTAACTACCGTGTGTTTAATTAGTGTCCGTCCGGGGCACGAACTCTAAGCAGTAAGGGAGTGGCTGTATGTTAACAACTATATAGCCACGCGTTCACGGGGTGAGTACAAACTCTAAGCAGTTAGCGGATGACTGTATGTCAGCATCTATGAAACCACTCTGTCACGTAGTCCCCTACTTCAATAGTTTTAGTGGCAGCTTCGTGAAACAGCTACAAGCACCATTGTTTTATCCCGAGGTATACTTTTATCACGCATACAGTAGAACCTGCTTTAACCCATTACCTCATAGGCTATTTTTAGACCCAGCTTTTTTTAATAAAACTACTGAAAATGAGCATTTACTAGAGAAAAGGAGCATTTTGGAATATTGTAGTTCTGAAACAATTGTGATAAATAGAGCATTTGCTCCATTTATCACAATGGTTTCAAAAAGTGACTTTTTTAGAGGCGTCAAAAGGCATCAATATGGTGGAATGGGTTAAGCATAACATTAATTTATTGAATATAGTAGTCTTAATAAGCAGGTGATTGCTTAACACATGGCAACAGTAATACAGAAAGCTCCAATAGGAGACCGTTTTAGAAAGAAACTATTTTCAACGGGTTATGGGTAGTTAAATTGTGAATGGTTAGATAACGGTATTCTGTTAAGCATGTAGACCACATCTAAACTATATCGATATTCGCAACATCAGCGTAATATTTTATCCACAAAATGGACGGACCATAGGATTAGAGTAGTATCATTACATGACATTTATTTTAACAATTTAGAAGCTACACTTAACCCTTATTCCACTGTGAAAACAATCATTCTTACATATTCATGTAAAAGATAATGACTTCATGGATATTTACTAAGTGATTTTTTATAATGGTATGTGTCAGTATTTCTTTGGTAGAAACTGTGGTGTCATATCTATTATAATTTCATAATCAAACCAAGCAGATCCTAATCAGATGACTCCTGCTGGAGCCGTCTGATCTTGGTATACTCTGTTTGCAAAAGCGCGAAAATGCGCTTGTAGTAAGGAAATGGTTACATTTGAATCTGGTGCTTTCTGGCTACATCATATTCCACGTGCTTTTAACCCATTGCCTCATAGGCTATTTTTAGATCCAACCTCTTTGGATAAATCTACCGAAACTGAGCCTTTACTAGCAGAAAGTAACCTTTTAGAAATGTGTAGTTTCAAAACCATTGTGATAAATAGAGCAATTGCTCCATAGGAGCAAATGCTCTATTTATCACAATGGTTTCATAAAGTGACTTTTACAGAGTCGACAAAAGGCGCCAATATGAGGGAATGGGTTAATTAATAAAGTGCCACCCGAGTGTCAAACAGATTGGATCATGATGAAACGCCGTGTTATTCGACGTCTCATCTGAATCCAAGCTGTTTGCAAAAGCGGGTCAAGTCGCGGATAGCTGGATAAGTTTAAACTGATGACCATAAAATTAACATATAACGTGGATTCACTTGCGTGCCTTCATAAAGGTGTCAATGTTACTCCAGTAATAGGGTTGATGGTTTAGACTTACCAAGTTTTACAGCGGAATGCATTTGATCAGGATCTCCCTTTGGCCTTCGAATTAGTTGTTCTTGCTAAAGTTGATAACGCATTGGCAAAAGAGTAGTTCACTCGCCATGGACAATCCTACCCGCGTGAGAAGGTAGGAGGAAATATATCGGGGCGAGAGACGTGATATATCAACAAACATGGTGGCTTTTGTTTAGTGAAAATGCATGTTACGGTCAGAATCTATAACATAATTAAATCCTATCATACATATCAAACGTTTTACAATATCAATAGCGCAGTAGGTTTTTCTATATATTGTACCATTGTAAACAATATGAATAACTAATAGTACACACCTATTTCATGACCATGTATTTTTCTTGGACATATTTCATGTCAGAATGTTTCCCAATGTGTTTAGTGTCAATGAATTAATGTCTTATTGTGCATCAGCTGAACCTGCTAATGCACAGATAAGTTGTTTCCTATATCGAGTCATACAGTTACTTCCAATATAATAAATACAGTAAACCCTATCTTAAGCGACCATCAAAATGATATCTTAAATGGGTCAAGAAGACAGCTGGTAGCTTAATGTAGGTCGAAGATAACGCAAAATGCTCGTATCATTTTTCTGTATTACCTTTGACCTGCATTAAGCCATCACCTGCTTCTTAAGGGCCCTGCGTGCAATAAATGATTGTCCTGTATAGCATAACTCACCAACTTGCCATATAATACCATCTGCAGCTATTCTGATAATTACCATGTTTTGCTTTCTATAAGAGACGCTGCTTCCGTGAAACATTATCAATTATATTTATTTCAGGCTTTTATGTACTTCACAACAGCAGGTGTTAAGTGTTTGTGTGGCGGCCGTAAAAAGTCGCCCCGTACTTCATTCTCAGTGTTGTGATATTTTCTGGTCCTTCGGAATCATTTGTTTTGATGTTATTAGTTTGAAATTTTCTCCTTGTTGCTTTTGCTTTCGGATGATCTACTTTCAGAATTTATTATTTCATACCATCTTTGTTTATTATTTCATGTTTTATGTATGGTATATGAGTATGTGTGTATGAGCACTCTTAGTTTGCTGTGAATCTTTTGTTGTATTTTTGTAGCTTAGCTTTCCTTTATGTTCTACATTACTTTTTAGTCAATGATATTGGTGTGGAATAGGCTGGGAACAGTATATTAACCCATTCCCTCATAGGTTATTTTTAGATCCAACCACTTTGAATAAATCTACCGGAGCATTAACCCATTCCCTCATATTGACGACTTTTGACGACTCTGTAAAAGTCACTTTGTGAAACCATTGTGATAAATAGAGCATTTGCTCCTATAGGAGCAAATGCTCTATTTATCACAATGATTTCAAACTACAAAATTCTAGAAATGTTCCTTTTCTCTAACTAATGCTCCTTTTCAGTAGATTAATTCAAAGAGGACGTATCTAAAAATAGCCTATGAGGATATGGGTTAACTAGAGAAAATGAACATTATAGAATATATAGGAGCAAATGCTTTATTTATCACAATGGTTTCAAAAGGTGATTTTACAGAGGCGTAGAAAGGCGTATTTATGGAGGAAAGGGGATAAGGTCGTGTGCGAGCGCGCAATGTATGTGCTTCTGGTGTTGCTGTGTACTGTTATGTGTCAATTTCAAATTTCCTGCCTGACTTCTATTCTATGTTTATCGTATTCAGATAAAATACTAAATATAATAAATACTGGCTCCTACAATGCACTTCTATATAATCACATTATAGACGTCATTCTCTTGAAAGGCAGACGCCAATAAAACATAAATATGTGTAATAAAATGGTACTATTAAGATCAGGAATGATATAGGTAATTTACAGGCCAGTCTCTCTAATTTAATAAGACCGTTCAAAAGCAGATTTTAGAAGCAGGTGGTAGCTTAATGCAGGACTAAACTAATAAAGAAAGCTCTATATGAGCTTTCTTTATCACGTTTACCCTGCATTAAGCTACAACGTGTGTTTACAGTCTGCTATGGTAATAAATCAGGTGGTCGCAAGAGCGAAATTACACTGTACAGTCAAACCCCTCTAATGCGACCACTCGAAAAATAATCAAAGCTGTCTTTATAAGCAGGTGGTTGCTTACTGCAGGACAAAACTTATGCAAAAAGCTCCTTTAAGTTTCTGCATAACTCTCGTCCTGCATTAAGATACCACCTGTCGCTGTCACCCCGAATTATGCCCCATTTTGGTGGTCGCATTAGAGGATTTTTACTGTAGTTGGAATTATCAAAACATATTACATAGACAAGTTGTAGATATGCATAAGGTCAGAAGGGTTGAGTTTCATGTAAGAAATGATGTTGGCATATTCTTCTACAAAATACAGCTTTCCGTTATACACAATTGTGTGCGTTGTTAGGATATCATCAAGGAAATAAGAATAAACCAAACAACATTAGACGAGCTCATTGCGATTGATATTGTTTTTATGCCACATCATTATTCTTATTATTTTTATTACTTTAATCACAAATAGTGCAGTGAAACTGTACTGTTGCAGTTAAGACCTTACTGAGTCACTGATACATGTAGAAGTCTTTTAAGTATGGCGGTGATACCTTTATTTACACTGCTTGTTAAACTAGGGTGACCGAGATAAGTTTGAGGTTAGGACGTGTGTTTGTGAGTGTGCGTGCGTGCGTGCGTGTGTGTGTGTGCGTGCGTGCGTGTGTGTGCGTGCGTGCGTATGTGCGTGTTACTTGCTTTCTATCGGTGTTTTGGTGGTGGATGCGTTTTTTGTGTGTCTTTACCTGCTTGACTTTACTACTTTTTCATTTACCAGGTGTACTTTTGAAGATATTTTCTCTAACGTAGCATCCACACACGAACTGTTGCTCCTCCCTGTCCAAAAGGTTTTATATCAAATAACATTAATTGAAAACTGTCAGTATGTTTTATTGAATTACAATAAAAACTTACCATTATGAATTAGATTCAAGACGTAGCACAGTTCTGCATTACAGATAAATTAGTATGATGTGATACGAGAGAAATGTCCCCTGCTTGACCTTCTGCACTATTGTCGTCTTCAAATATTGTCGCCTGCAAATATTGCCGGCTACTTCATATATAAAAAAAACACATTTACCTTCCATTTCTTACAAAATCAGTGTCCGAATGACAAACAGTAACTCGTCGTTTGATCTGGATCCAAACCGTTTGCAAAGGTTATCATATAACCACCAGTAGAGTGTAGAAAGGTTAACGCTTTCCTTCATATAAACGTGTTTTTCACGCATTTGCAAACAGAGTCGAACCTGATCAGACGGCTCCTATAGGAGCCGTCTGATCAGGGTCTGCTTTGTTTGCTAGTGGAATTTGAAAGATCTATTTCTTTAGTTTCTAAAATGGCTACACTGTTCCATCTTGCGTATTTCAACATAACCATTTTTTATTATAAATATTCAGCAGGTATTGATATTTGGACAGGGAAAGGGTTAAATGTGATAGTGTCCGGAACTGATTACGAATGCTGGTCATGCCTTTAAGGATGGCATGAGAGAAGGTTATACTCTCGCTTCGATATCCCATAATTCACTGTTTATGCAAATTCTTAATCTTCGTTGGTATCCGCTGGATTTATAGCGTCTGAGGCCTTACTTTAAGACTACCATTATCCATTTTGCTTCAGGTTTTGCAATTCGTTATGCCTTTGGTAACTTGATGTTTTTGATTTTAGCGGTATTCTAATGTGTATTTAATAATTCTTAAACCTTTCAACCCTGGATATATAAGAACTGTTATTTGCAAACGGTATAGCCGGTTCTGTACAGCTTGTCATTCAAAATCATATAAGCATGTTTAACCCTTCCATACCGAATGTACTGAATTGACTTTATAATTAAACACTGGTGGGTCATTCCATTTTGAAAAGTTGAAGTTGAAAGGGTTAACCCTTCGCTTGCTATTCACGTCAATATACCTACCTGTAAATAGTGAAGACCCAGATGAGACAGCTCCTGCAGGAGCTGTCTCATCAGGGTCTGCACTATTTACAAGTTGATTGTGCAACCAGTGCACTCCGCAGTAGTGATTGCACAGCGAAGTATTTGTACACAGTGAAGATATATGTAATTATACAACAGGGCATGGGTAAAGAAGGAGAAATGTATTTTATAATTCAGCAAGCGAAGGGTTAAGCCATAGAGAGTTAACCCAGCTATTGTCATTGAAACGATCTTGCCAAACGCGACTTTATCAGTAATGTCACATTTACAAACAGCTTGGTTCCAGACGAGTAAGACGCCATGGTCCAAGTTGTTTGTCACTTAAATTATCATTTACTGAATGCATTAGCACTTAACCCCATGTAAATGTTTTCATGCATTTGCAAACAGAGTAGACACAGATCAGACGGTGTCTGCATGAGCCGTTTGATCAGAGTCTGCTATGTATATGTTAGAAAATAGCAAATAATTATCCTTGAAAAACAAATGCATTATAAAAAATATTTTAATGAATATTCATGAAATGACCAATTCGCACGTAAATGTTCGTAAGGGAAAAGGGTGAATAAACCGGAGGTAAGTGGAAAACTGGAGCAAACGATTTTATCGCAGGATAAAGGTTACTATAGTTATTAATGCCTGATGAGGGCACACTTTAAGAAGGTGTCACTTTTAAAGAATTATATGATGTACAAAAGACGTAATTGTTTTCTATATAACCCTAAAAGAACTTTCAGCACAGCCTATAAAATTAACATAAAGAAAGCAAACGTATTCCATCCAAGGACGAAAGAAGTTCATTAACATTCAACATTTTATCACAGGAATAACGTTTTATTATGAATATGCAAGAGTGAAGACATCTACGCACTGTAGGAAACAATGGTGGTTTCATTGTTTTACTATCCAACTTCTTTTAAAATACATTGATGAGACATCGCATGTGTGGTCAGCCGGACTGTCTTGTCTAACTCAACTAATTGTAGCTTACGCCTCAACACATCACTGAATAGATACATCTCTTTATTAAAACGTACTCTCGAGGGTTGTTTACGTGCTGTGGAAATAGAAAATTGTTATATGACTGTATACGAATATCAGAGCACAGGTCACAGATTTCATACACGGCTTCATCTTTACCGCACGAACCATTTCATAAACATTTTTCTTTATTATCGAACGCTCATTATACAATTCATTTAATTGGCCAATTTTCATTTGGTCAACTGATTTCATCATGCAATATCATATACAGGAAGCAATGTATTTACATGACCTTAACACAAATTCAAAGAGGTGTTACGAAAGACATGCGTGTATCTTATAGCCACAGCTAGCGTGGGTATTATGTTGTCACAACACACTGTTAAATACAAACACGTTTATTACAAATACAAAACTACGGTCATATGTTCATTTCCAAACGCATATGAAGATAAAACAATCAAACATCGGGTCAGCAACGATAAGGTACTGTACTGTAACCCCATAATTTCTGATTTACAATACTCATCTGGCGTAGACACCGAACCCACTGCGCCATTGTTCCTAGTTGAGCTCACTGTCGCATCGCCATATGAAGATACGTACTCTCCATCAACTTGAGATTCGTCCACATGAGAAAAATTTGTAATCGTCTCGAAGCAGCGGCATTAAGTGCACCACGTTAGGACTAGTTCTCAAGGAAATTCGCACGTCGGGCATACTGACTCAACCAACAATCCCTAAAGTTCCAGTCAAATAATCTGTTGCATCAACATATAAGCCGCACAAGGGTCTATACCATGCAAAAAGTGAATGCACTATATACATTATATAATATTTGCTAGATATACATGAATTGCTTAATGTCGGTAGAGATTAGACAAATTAGTGTTTACTTGCTTTATCATACATGATATCGTTTCACATTGGCAAGTACAGTAAAATCTCTCCAAACCGGAATTTTAGTGGAGAATAATTAAGATCATTTCAGGCAGATGACTGCTTAATGCATATTGAAAGTCATACAGAGAGCCATACAGAGAGCTCACAGAGAGCTTATACCAAATTTAACGTCCGGTTTAGAGAGGTTTAACTGTATAGTAGATTTTGTTGTATTCCATCCATTCGTTTATAAATCTACATGTACATGTCTACGTCTGTGTGTGGTTTCGATTCGTAGTAAAGGTCAGTTGGTAGTGTCCTAAACATTTGTCATGAGCGGTTTCGTGCCTTTTGAAGCACTGTCAAGAGTTAATGAACGACTAAATTCAATTTCAGATAGTTCATATGACAATGTGCCTTTAGCGTAAAATCCGCACATTCGTAATAACCGATCTGCTGAGCAACAATTACAGCGGCAGCTGCACGTGCTTTTGCTAAGTTTGTAGAATAACAGTAAAAACACAGTTTTCACAGAGTAAAAATAGTAACACCAAAACATTAGATTAGAGCTCACGTGTATACCATCCACACTGGAAAGCACTGTTGCAAAGTAAAAAAGAGTCAACCCACATGTTGCTATAGCAACTGTACAAATTAGATTTGTATGGTGTAAATCCTGCTCTGACACAGGCTTACCGGAATATGCGAGGTGACGAGTGTTTTTCATATAAATCAGACAGAGTACAGTTAATGTTATAACGTATGGTAAAATGAACGAAACTGCCACGTAGACGCCAGCCCAGATCGCCGAGTGAACGTTCGGTGATGTCATATCTGCTGTACATATGCCCAACTCTGGAACGAAAGGAAAGCAACTGTTAAGAGGATTAACTCAAATAGTTAAATAGTGGACTTCTGTAAACGGCTATAAGAAATCAACGCTTACAGTTTACTTCTCAATATTAACGATTGGACGCATAAAATCTTGAGATTTTATTCACTCCTGCATAAAGTTACCAATCTGTAAATAAATAAACTTAAATTCGAAACTTTAACGCTAATAAATATGTCTTATATTTGAGATAAGTCAAAATGGGTTCAACTTGATTTTTTCAGAATTTGGAATGATGCGCGAGTACATGGTGAACTACATTGATGGAATATAACAGGATACTACATGAATATGTGTTAAATATAGAATTAATTGGACATGACGTGAAATGAACTGCTGTAAGGCAACAATAACTACAGTAAAACCGCGGTTATTCTAAATTTAAGTACATATGAATTTAGACCCCTTTTAGGCAGGTGGCTGCTTAATGCAGGGTAAAGGTCATGCAAGGGCTTTCTGTATGACTTTCACCCTACATTAACCCTTTCGGTGCCAGCATTGTCGTCTGCTGGGCATAGTTTTGTTTATTTTTAGTGTAAGTGTGTGCACTTCTTCCATTTTCTTTATAAAACAGTAAACAGAGTGTCAAACAGTTTGGATCCTGATGAGACGCCGAGTTACTCGGCGTCTCATCTGGATCCAAACTGTTTGCATGTGATATCATAAACCCGTCATTGTGGCATGGAAGGGGTTAAGTTGTCACCTGTCTTAAAGATCGATAATGATACGTATGCCTGTGAACGAATACTCGAGATTTTACTGTATTTTGTTAAAACATCACGAATAGTGCTTTATCAATGACACTGCTTGATCGTATACTTTTATAAAGCATATGTGAAATATAACACGCAAATGACGTAAGCAAGTCCAATATAAATAGGAAGCAAAGCATTGCAGACCATACGGTATTCTTAGCGTGAGCTCTTGTTTTGGTCGGATGACATCAGCCTTTGCTATCCTCGATAAGCTTCACATCCTTCAAAAAGAAGTGAACCCCCTGCTGTGTAATTAGCAATGTAATGCGTCATACCATATGGATCACTCGCACTTGCTTGCGTTATATCTATGGGCGTAATTACACCGAGACTGGAAAATACTTTCATTCATATTATTGTCACGTGATTTCGTTACGTCATATATATGTGGATATTCGTGCGGTCTTCGTAAACAATGTAAGATGTTGTGGATTGTTTTGCAGATACTAAACATCGTGCATGTTTCATGTCAGAAAGAGTATTATTTGATTGTTTCCGGATGCTATGTTATTAAACGCAGTCAGTATCCATCGAATATATGTGACTAAATTGTACTATTATGTCAGGTCCGACCCGAGAAATCGGTTATGTACCAATTTGTACCCAATTAGTGCTGAAGCCTTTTAGGACACGACAGAAAAAATGTAATACATGATTCTGATAAGCTCATCCCGTTTCGGGGTTTAAGAGTGTACCCCCATAGAGCACTACCCTCGGACTGTCATCGCGCAAGCAAAGAGGCAAACGTGGCTACCGACTGTAAATAACAGCACGTTGCAATATAATGGGGTCATAGCCAAAACAATGAAATTGGATATGACCTCGAGTTGTCCTAAGTTTGTAGAGTACATCACCATAGAATTTTGTGTTAGAAATACCTTGTCGCAGTTATATCCGTACATTGTAATTATATTTACTTATGAGAGATAAATTTTGATAATTAAAATTTGAAAAAGCTTTCCGAATTGTATGATATCTGTACCCTTTCTCTAAGAAGTTTATCAGTTACACCTAACACACAACACACACACGAGATGAAAATGTTAAACATCAACAAACGAAAAAGACACCAGACAAAAAAGGGTGACAAAGAGAATACCACTTTGTAACGGTCAGTGGCAAAGTCACCACTGGGGTTTAAACCGGTTTACGACGAGCATCCTAACCTCATGGTTATCTCAAAGTCACCCTACTTGAGGATATATAAACCCACTAGGATATAGCATGGGCACATCTCCATTCTCCATTGTCACATTTATATCATATTCATGAACATTGATATTTGAGATATAAACGTTTTAACTAGTTTTTAACGTTTGAATAGGTTGTTGAATAGTATAGATAACAAATTGATAACAAATAGTTATCTTGACACTTTGCTGAATTTCGTTGTCAGAAACGTTAACATTACAGTCATAGGGAACTTGGTCCGTATTAATAAAGATAATACGACCACCGAAAGTATCGTACGTTCTAACATATGTACAACAATCGTCGTAAGTAAGATTTAACTATTATTTCGGTCGTATAAAGTTACCCTTAATTACAGCACACCAGCATATGCGATGCGTTTGGTTATTCGAGTAGTAACGATTGTTGTAAAATTAGGAATTATGATTATTTTGACTGTACGATCTTTAAAACTTAACTACATTCAGCACACTCAGAAAGGACAATTATTGGGTCCAACAAAGCAATGAGGTATGTTGTTATTAACCCATTCCCTCATATTGACTTTTGACCACTCTGTAAAAGTCACTTTGAGAAATCATTGTGAAAAATAGAGCATTTGCTCCTATAGGAGCAAATGCTCTATTTCTCACAAGGGTTTCAAACTACAAAATTCTAAAATTTTCCTTTTCTCTAATTAATGCTCCTTTTCGGTAGATTTATTTAAATGTAGGGTCTAAAAATAGCCTATGTGGTAAAGGGTTAACCATTCTCCCTTTTAACGCGACTTTGCACAATTTGCTAACAGCTTGAATCCATATAAAACAACGAGTAAATTGGCATCTTATCATGTCTGTTTGACACCCGTTCAACAGTCCTCAAAAACTTGATCGAATCGAAAGCAGTGAAAACTGAACCAGTTCCAAATATGAGCAGGCAGGTATTTGTTCTCAGGGGGCAAGGTTTAACCCATTCCCTAATAGGCTGTTTTTAGATCCAACCTCTTTAGATTTATCTACCCAAAAGGAGTATTTACTAGAGAAAGGGAAAATATTAGTATTTGTGTAGTATTGAAACCATTGTGATTGAACCATTAAAAGTATTGACACCATTGTGAAACCATTGCTCATATGGAGCAAATGCTCTATTTATCACAATGGTTTCAAGAGGTGGCTATTATAGAGACACAATGGTTTCAAGGGGTGACTATTATAGAGACACAATGGTTTCAAGGGGTGACTATTATAGAGACAATGGTTTCAAGGGTTGACTATTATAGAGACACAATGGTTTCAAGGGGTGACTATTATAGAGACACAATGGTTTCAAGGGGTGACTATAATAGAGACAATGGTTTCAAGGGGTGATATTATAGAGACACAATGGTTTCAAGGGGTGACTATTAGAGAGACACAATGGTTTCAAGAGGTGACTATTATACAGACACAATGGTTTCAAGGGGTGACTATTATAGAGATACAATGGTTTCAAGGGGTGACTATTATAGAGACACAATGGTTTCAAGGGGTGACTATTATAGAGACACAATGGTTTCAAGAGGTGACTATTATAGAGACACAATGGTTTCAAGAGGTGACTATTATAGAGACACAATGGTTTCAAGAGGTGGCTATTATATGCGTAGAAAGGCGCATTCATGGCGGAAAGGTTTAAAGACTTTGATATCAGGATAGCATGCATTTGTATGTTTATAAAATTCAATAGATACCAGTTAAATACCAATTCGGTGTCATGGAGACGCGTATGTGGTATCATACGTAAGCAGTATAGATCCAGACGAGACGCCAAGTACCTTGGTGTCAGGGTCCAAACTGCCTGATACTATGTCTATTGTGTTATAAGGAAACTGAGTAAGCACCTACTCTAAAAGTACAAATATGAGTTATGCAGAAAACACCACATACAAAACACACAGACGCACCCGAGCACTACCACAACAAGAAAACACAGCAAAAACAAAAAGAGACGCACAAAGACAAAACAAACAACAGGGGGAAAACAGAGAAAATGTGTCAAGAAGCCCACAATGCTGCCATAGAAAGGATAAAAAATTCAAAACATAGCAACAATTTTCTGGTCATCCGGGATCATAAGTTTTGATGTTGTTAGTTTTGAAAATAGAATACTGCTTGCCGGTGCTAGGGGTGTGAGTAGTGTTGTACTTTTAACTACTACTCATGAACAGACTCAATAAATCCGAGTCTGCATTTTTCTCTTTTCCCATTGCTACTTTTGCTTTCAATGGAACTCCTTCTTTCAGAATATAAGTACATGTATGAGTCATGCAGGAAACACCGCATACAAAACAAACAACCGCCCGAACAGCACCACGATGAAAAACAGTAACTGTGCGTGCATGTAGAATCAGACCAAACATATTAGGAAAAAATTATGATGGTCTAGAATCCTGCTAGGAATAAAATCTTTTGCAATGGATATGTTCCATCTCCATGCCGTATTCTATATGTGTATAAAACGCATCATATTTATTTGACAGAAGCAAACTTCCATTAGGATCAGTTTCGTCTAAATGAATTATCCGTAAAATAGAGAGGATGGAAGTCGGTAAAATTCAATTTATATTTAATACTTCTAAATCTACAGTGTAGTAAAGATAAGCAACTCACATAATCAGTTTAACCCTTTCCCCTTATGTAAGCGCATTTTGACGCATCTGCAAACAGAGTAGATCCAGATCAGGGTCTGCTCTGTTTACTCATGGTGTAATATAGATCCCTCCTGAGCCAAAATGTCATGTGTTCATAAGCCATTATAAAAATAATCATATTAATATTATGACGTCATTATTTCCTATATGAATATTCATCAGGGAAAGGGTTATAGCCCACTAGTTCCCAGTGTCCCTTAAAAGGACAATCGTTGTAGACCCTGAACCAATCAATGTCAACGGCGTACACCAGCAAATGTTTGTTTGCTGTGTCCCCTTCCACGTGAATAATGAATGGGCTCCAACGTAAATCCTGAACGGGGTTTTCTTAAATAATATGGGAATAAATGGTTTGATTTATTTCAAGTTGTGTCGGTGTGTGCGAAGTCTAATCAAGAGTGTTCGTGTGAATACTTGCGTCACCTGTCGGTAGAGGTTTGACGAAATGAGTCAAACGAAATAACTGACGGACGAACAGTCGACGGAGTCTTGATCCCGAAATATCACCCTACTAAAACAAAAACACAAATATCTATCCCTAGTACCATTTTATAAGCTTCTTACACATCAAAATAAACTTAGTGTTGCATACAAAAACACTAAAGTAGGCGAACGAGCAGTAATAGGTTTACCTCTATTGTTCTCATAATGCTTTGCCTAGAGACTCTGATCTTTATGCTTTCTTACATTGCCAATTTGGTAAAGTGTTTTTGAGAAACTAATGACCGCATATCGAACAGTTTGGTTCCTGATGAGACACCGATTTACTCAGTGTGGCATCTGGACTGTTTGTAAATATCAGAATACTTCACTAAACGAGATAAGGGGTAACCGCCTGTGATAATTTGTTAAATATAAGAATAGACACCATTAAATGGGATAATGTTCCTGTCAAATGTGATTTGCTATTACCGCAGCAGACTGACAAAATGTTGGAATAAAACATAAATGCATAGTAATTTTGTATGTGATATGAGGCCTGGCTATTTACAGACACTAGTCATTACTGTTTCTCAGGTTTTCGTCTTATCATAGTCTCTCTACAAACCAGCCGTTTACAAAAGGTACAGTAACGTCTCGTTATTGTGCCCTCATACTATATTAACATTGGCGTCTGTAAAAGCAGGTGGTACCTTAACCCAATCCTCCGTATGCTATTTTAAGATCCAACGTCTTTGAATAAATCTACCGAAAATGAGCATTAACTAGAGAAAAGGAAACTTTTAGAATTTTGTTGTTTTGAAACCATTGTGAAAAATAGAGCTCTTGCTCCTAAGAAAAATGGTTTCAAAAAGTGACTATAATAGTGGCCTATTTATGGAGGAAAGGGTTAATGCAGGGCAAAAGTAATGCCAAAAGCCCCTATAGGAACCTTCTGCATATCGTTTGTCCTGCATTTAGCTACCGTCGTTATTAAATTCCACATTTAGACTTCTATCGTGTGGTCCTATTCGCGAAATTGAATACCACTTAACCCATTCCCTCATATTAACGCCTTTTGACACCTCTGCAAACGTTACCTATTGAAACCATTGTGATAAATAGAGCATTTGTTCCTATAGGAGCAAATGCTCTATTGATCACAATTGTTTCAAACAACAAAATTCTAAAAGTTTCCTTTTCTCTAGTTGATGCTCCTTTTCGGGTAGATTTATTCAAAGAGGTTGGATCTAAAATAACCTATGGGGGAATGGGTGGTAGGACAAGTGTTGCACTTTTCATAACTGCTTATGAACAGACTCAATAAAACCAAACCTTCAATTTTCTGTTTTTGCATTGCTGCTTTTGCTGTCTAAGGATCTCCTACTTATGTATTATTGCCTAACACTGTAATATAACGCGTAATTCGTTATTCATCACTATTTTATAATGTTCTTCTGACAACCCTGTTCAATATGACCACAGTTAATGGAGGAGTGGAAATAGTTGTAACTATTCATCCCTTGGACGAAATGTTGCAAGCGCGAAACAGATGCTCACCAATTCTCATGCGCGACTCGTGTGCACAGAAATGTGCGGGACATTCATAGCTTTTTCAGGTAACGATTGCCTCTCAAATGATTATTTTTTACCAGAAACGCATGATGTCACCATTTGCTTTCTTAGATTACCTAATTGAACAGAATTAGCAAATTTATATAGAGGATTGGGTAACAAAACAGTGGTTTCATATGTGTTTAAGGAACGCATCGGGCAACTGCCTGACACCTCGGGAGAATAGATTTGCCTGTTCCACAAGCACACATGAAATAAATGTATACTTCTCATATTAGGCATAAATCTTGTGCGGATAACTCAGTTTTCATTATTCTATGGATGATCTTCATAAATGCGTGGGTAATTGCTTTGATACGAAGTGGCATAAAACTCTTGTGCAGATAACTCCTCATTCATCATTTTTTAGATTTGTTTTATAACTAATGCATATGTGATTAATGTTTTAGGTTTAATGTTTTAGCTGAACATGCTGGAATACACATTCGCCCGAACAAAAGAATAGCAAATCTACATACCTATCAAAAGACAAAAAGAGACGCACAAAAACATTTATACAAACATATAATGGGGGAAGCTGGAAGTATCGCATTGGAACGGTCAGTCACACTGGGGATTTAAACCGGTTAACAGACACCAAACCTCTCATTTATTCCACCCCCATCTTAAAAGACAAACAGTGTAAATAACATAAACCCCTCTCCGATTATTCTTCAACAACCGCGATGGCAAATACAGTTGCTAAGTGCATGTAAAACGAAAACATATTTAAGTGAAACAAACTGGATCCACATATCGCTAGTGTACTCAGTGGCTGAGCTGCAAACACAGTCACTGCAGAAAAGCAATAAAGAGTACGACAAAAACGAGAGCCGACGTCCTCCTTCCGTTTCCGGATTTTAGACGGAGTTTTCATAGAGTACTAAGCATTTCCTGTCGGCGTACATTAAATGAGGGCAGCGTGATTGCCAACTGTAAAAGGGTTGACACCCAGAAATGCATCATGTTATAGTACTGTTGAATCATATCCCCTTTTAATGAATGTTTTACCATATTTGATTAACAAAGTGAGAAAAGGAGTATGTCCAATAACTTTACTAAATTTGTAGCACCTTAAGATTAAACTGTAAGTGTGAGGTTCGGCGCCCCATAACCGGTTTAAACCCCCATTGACATTTGTCACTGACGGTTCCAAGGCGGTACTTCCACCACCCCCTATTTGTTGTTTGTTATGTCTTTGTGCATCTCTTTGTGTCTTTTATATACATGTACATTTACTATTTTTCGTCGTGGTGCTGTTTGGGCGGCTGTGTGTTTTGTATGCGGTGTTTCCTACATTTACTTTTATACTTGTCAATAGGTGAAATTAAGAGAATGTTTTCTAATAAAAAAGTAGTTAAGTCAGAGCAACTGCAGGGAAACCATTAACCCTTCGCTTGCTGAATTTTAAAATACATTTCTCCTTCTTTACCCATGCCCTGTTGTATAATCTATATATCTTCACTGTGTACAAGTATATCGCTGTGCAATCACTGCTGTGGAGTGCATTTGTTGCATAATCAACTTATAAATAGTGCAGACCCTGATGAGACAGCTCCTGAGTCCGGTAAGCTCCTGGCTAACGACTGTAAAAGGGTCAATAACCAAATATGCAGTGCGTTGCGATATATTTGGGTCATAAGCTTTCTTCGTTTTAATGCGTTTGATGAACAAATCATGAAAATGGATATGACTCCGAATTTTCGTACATTTGTAGATTACGTTACAATAGAATTTCTGGGTTTGAAATACCTTGTTGCAGTAACGTCCTGAAATTGCAATTATATTTACTAATGATAGGTAAATGTCGATAATAAAGTTTTGAAATTCTTTTCCAAGTGTTATGACATCTGTCACATTGCTTAAAGACTTTTGTCAATTATAACAGCTAAATTACGAACAGTCTCGGGCAAACCGAATCAGTTGAGAAATATTAAACCCCATAAGATGTAGAGCGGGGTATATCTCCGTCTAGAAAAGGATAATTAACAAAGTTGAATTTAAAATATTCCCTTTGATCGTATACTTTGAAAGAAGCTTTATCATTTGTGATGGGAAAATGCAAATCTTAAAAGGAAGCCATTATGGAAGAACGATTCACTTTGTTTAAATGAAAAAGTAGTAAGGGCAAGCAGGCTAATCCACATACAAAATTCAACCACAACCAGAACATCGATAGATAGTATGTCACACACACAACTACACATCCAAACACACGCACATACACGATATGAACACAGAAAACCTTAACAAACACACAAGTTCAAGAGACAAACATTCCAAACATGAACAAAAGCACAAATACAAACAAAAGTAAGGGTGACAAAGAGAGTACCGCCTTGGAACGGTCAGTTGTAAATTCACCACTGTTGTTTAAACCGTTTACGGATGTAAAGTCAGTTCAGGTTTTAAGCTTAGCATAATATCCCTCTCATAGCAATACAAAAAAAAGTCTGCAACAACCCCACATCCCCATATTATACAAATATGTTATCTAAAAGAAAAGAAAAGTTCGATATCTACAAGCATCAAGGCAAGTCCACATTGTGTAATGATCAACTTTCGAATTCGAAAAGAATGAAGTCTAAATATATTATCCCTTTTCTCCACGAATATTCATGTAAGAAATAATTACACTAATATCAATTAAATGATTTTTGTTTAATGATTAATGAAAACAGGACGTTTTGATCATGACAGAAACTGTAGAATCTGATCTATATAAATTCATAAGCAAAGAGAGCAAATTCTACAGGAGCTGTCTGATTAGGGTCTACTCTGTTTTGCAAATGTGCCAAAAGGCGTTTCTAGGCTGTAAAGCTTTAATCTATAGCTTCAACATGCTTTAAACAGCGACGTATTAGGCCCCAACCTTACCTTGTAAAGGATAATAGTGCTGGATGTACTCTGTATAGACATCTGGAGATATGTTCGCCGTCAGTTCGGTTTCGCTTAAGTTTAACGAAAGTGCTACATCGTCAATGAAGGAGATATTGGTCAAATTGTGCACAATATGTTTATCTCGGTAGTGCTGCATGAACTGGTCAAGCGAGCCTCTGTCAAGAACTCGGATGAAAAACAGTATTCCATGTGGCAGCCATGTTGCGCGGCTTACAATGGCATTGTACCGAGCGCCAAGGTAATGCCCAATTACAGCCAGTATGTCATTGCGGGGATCCTCGTACGACGCCCGCCGGATGTGACTGAAGAGTTGATGTAATGTCTCTAACTTTATGTGACTGTGGTCCGGTCCATTTGCGAATGGTAGTGAGATGTTAGAGGACACGAGAACCTGTAGGTAACCTGAAAATATAAATGCATAAGACGTCTTGAGGGTTCTATTCCTGATGCTATTTTGTGGTTTTATTGTTCAATTGAAGTCTTTCAAAACGACAGTGTTCGAAAGATGTGTTGTGACCGTAAAACAAGTCAACTAATTTAATGTCATTTCAACAAAATTAAAAGTGTTCCAGAAAGGCTTTATTAAGCCTTATACTATAAAACATCAAGCAACGAATATCAAAATTGAATAATTATATGCCTACTGGCACATGTTATCTCATTGGATAGCATTTCTTATTACTACTCATGAACAGACTCAATAACACCGAGTCTGCAATTTTCGTTTTTCGCATTGCTACTTTCGGAGGATCTCCAACTTTCAGACTTCATTTACTTCACAACAGCAGGTGTTAAGTGTTTGTGTGGCGGGCGTAAAAAGTCGCCCCGTACTTCATTCTCAGTGTTGTTATATTGTCTGGTCCTTCGGAATCATTAGTTTTGATGTTATTAGTTTTGAAAATTGAATACTGTTTAAGCCGGTGCTAGGGGGCGTGAGTAGTGTTGCACATTTAATTACTACTCATGAACAGACTCAATAAAATCGAGTCTGCAGTTTTCTTTTTTCGCATTGCTACTTTTGCTTTCGAAGGATCTCCCACATTCAGACTATATAAACCATGTGTTATCACACTCGGTTGCTCAAGTGTCATACTCATTGTAGTATTAAATAGATGGAAATAAGTCTAATGGTTTAAAACAATGCTAGAAAAGCTTCTTCCAGAAAACACTTTAATAGGCACCGTGGAAACATCAGTTTTTATACTCTTCACAAAAATGGTTACTGACAGTGTCTTAGACATTGACCTGATAGAGATAAAACCAAATTAGATTTAAACTAGCAATTTTAAATTAGTTTATGTATAATGTGTATTGCATTATATTTGCAAGATCTTTGTATCTTTTGATATTGGTGTATGATTGCTGTTTTTGTCGTGGTGCTGTTCGGGCGGCTGTGTGTTTTGTATGACTCATTCGTGTACTTTAACTGTTTCTAAATACATTTGCGTGACATACCCTCCTATGTAAATTAATGATAAAATACGTCCAAGAGTTATTCGCGATAACTAATGCTATCTTGAAATACAAAAACGCTATCGTGTGACCTTTCCCGTAAACAGATACTTTTTGACAATGACGTGTCACTGCATTGTCTTAACAGAATCAACTTGTATTAATACAATATAGCAAATGTTAATACAATTTCCATTCATCTCAGTCTGTTTGTGTACATGATTAACAGTATTTTATTTTCGAATGCAACTATTATTTGACCAGCATTTTATTTTTTTTAATTGAATAGATGCACTCTCAATTATCAAACAGAGAACTGTTTCTTTTTGTTTTTGTTTTCTTTAAAGCACGTCTATTAACTCATTCCCACCTAGTGGCGCATGTTGACACCATAGTATAAGTCATTTTTTGAAACCTTTGCGAAAATGCTTTATTAATCACAATGATTTCAAAACTTCACAATTCTAAATATTTCATTTCCCCTAGTAAATGCCCCTTGTCGGTAGATTTATACAAAGATGGGGGGGGGTCTAAAATAGTATAGGAGCGAATTGGTTAATAGTTATATCACACGATACTGCTTGTACCCAAGTTATAATATATGATATAACGCGTTCGTCTTGTTGTACTGCATACACTTAATATACCTTTCAAATAAGCAACTCAGGTATAAATAGGAACAAGATGTGTTTGTGAAACACTATGCCCCCGATATGACCTTTGATCCTAAATGACATGTCTTCCTCAAAATGTGAAGCTGTATGAGATACACATGCATGCCAAATATCAAGTCTCTATCTCGACTTGTTAAAAAGTTATGGCGAATGTTATAGTCGGTGATTTGACCTATATATTTAACTTTTGACCTTAAAGGATAACCTTGATCTTAACACGTCACCCCTCAAAATGTGCGGCTTTATAAAATACATATGCGTGCCAAATATCAAATTTCTATATGTACTGGCGCATAAGTTATGACCAATGTTAAAGTTGGTGACAAACAAACAACAGGCAGGGCAAAAACAAAATCAATCCCCCGCCCCAATTTGATCGCCGAATGCTTCTCGTGTGTTTTTTGTATCATGTAATGAAAATAATATACATTAGTGTACTTTACCACTGGTGTTCACCAACATTTATTGACTAAAGTAAATATGACACACTCTGCATATCATGTACCATATTATTATAGTCAACTCGTTCGGTACGAATCAATATCAAATAATCACTTATGTGATATCTTCTATTTAAGATATTGAAACAAACTACATTCAGAATTAAAGTCGATGGTTGAGCGCATAACTTGTAACAAGATTTAATTGTGACGGGTTCCGTGACAGGATGTCCCCAAAACAAAAGATATAATAGTTAAAGATGAGCAAGACCATAAAATGTCTACATTTCAACCAATCACAGGCCACCACTTTTGACAATATAAACCTACAATTAAGTTCGGGTACCTAAATAACCCTACCAACTAATATTCAGCAAGATCTAAGTTGTGACCACTCCAAAGCTTGGCTACCAACGCGTTTAAAATACCTTCTGAAATCGAGGTACTGAAATGCCAATACATGCCAATCATAAGCAAAATCGAAAAACATTTAACTTTCGCCCAATTAGAACCCGCCATACGGTTCCCAATGTTACCAATATTTTCGAAACACCTACCGATTAATTCGGGTGAACGAAATATTCCGACATACCAGTTTTCAGTAAAATAAAAAACAGTATCTAAATTTCGTCAAACAATATCTAAATTAGGCCACCAATCGGCTACGGCATTATGTTTTTCAAAGCACAAACTGGAATGCACTACTGCACGTAACCACCAATGCCATGTGAAGTTTCATTAGGATCGGACCTTTATTCACAGAGAAATGTGTCAGACAATTTCACACTGAAGAAGTAAAAGAAGAAGAAAGACGAAGAAGAAAAAGAGAAGAAGAAGAAACAGAGTAAACACAACATGTCCCCACCACTTCGTCTGGATGATATTATTACAAACTATGGAGCAATAGAGTGATGACATTTGCTAACTAACAGCCTTGCTCCAGATGAGACATCCACTTATTCGGTGTCTTATCAGGATTCAAACTGTTTGACACTCATATCGTGAATTTGGAATGAAAGGGAAAACATTGTTTTCAACACTAAAGAAGAGGACAATTATACAAATGGTTATGTGTGTTAACCTTAAGTCTGATGAGCAAAATATTTTACTAAATTCTGCACCTACTACATTTGCAAAACTTTATCCATAACAAAGTGTCTACCAAAATGCAATTAGGGTGCGAAAACGTTTGGATCCTGATGAGACGCAGAGTTACTATATAAAATATGCTCAAGGCATATTCAGAACGTAACGGTGACTCTTACAGATCTACCAGTCAATTCAATGAAAGTGTATTCATCTATACCAAATAACATTTAACCAACACTTTGATTACTATCATGAAGAGTTGAATTTCAATATCTCGAATTTCAATGGACCATACAAATTGTCTCGAAATTACAGAAGTCATCCGAGTTCTAATCTAAATAATTTCTCAAGCTCACGGATTAATTCGGGTCTAAAGAAATACTGAAAGTTCACGTGGTAGCTTTCAGTATTACTTTCCACTTACATGTAGCTGTCACATTCGTTTCTAGATATGCGTAGTAATACATTTTAGAACAATTCTGTATTGTAAAATTTTGAAGGATCGAACTTTTAATTCGAGTTATTCTGATGTTCGTGTTATCCGAGTTCGAAATATCGAAGTTTAACTGTACGCTCACAATTAACGACTTTTTTGCTATCTACTCATTGATTCTGATCGGTTCATTTATTGTTCATAGTTAACTATATGCGTTTTACCATTTAAACATTTACTGCATGCGAATGTGCAGAGACCGATTCTATAAGGCATTTACAAACACTCTATTTTACTACAGTTTTTTTGTTTTAATAATATTCAGAAAGTCATGCACAACTTTTAATTGTTCTGCAGAATAAGGGTTTAACTCATTTCCTTCAAGATTATTTTAAAGACAACCTTTTTGAATTAATCTACCGAATGAGCATTAATATAGAATAGAAGAATTTTAAAATTGTGTAGTTTTGAAACCATTGTGATAAATAGAGCATTTGTTCCTATAGAGAAAATGCTCTATCTATCACACTCGTTTCTTACAAATGGGTTTTACAGCGGCAAAAAGGGTGTCAGTAGGAGGGAATGTGTTAAGGTTAAGGGACGGTGCTGAACAATGTATCATCAAACCAGTAACAAGACAATAATTTCTAAGTCACGTTTCTACCAAGTCGTTATTCCTTAATTCTTATTTACATAATTACAGTTAGGCTATAGAGCTAGTACAATTTTACCTTTGCTATTAGTATGTGCGCAATTACATCGAACAGGTCATCAAGTGATGTTGATACGTGTCTTACCAGGGTCCATGCTTATAAAGCTTTTAGTTGAGTCTGAGTTTCGTTCTCAAGCTTTTGATTGGTCAGATTTGAGTTCTCAAGCTTTTGAATGGTCAAATTTGAGCCACAGGCTCAAATCTGACCATTCAAAAACTTGAGAACGAACTCAGACTCAGCTAAAAGTATTATAAGCAGGGACCCTGTTTACCCTTTACTCCTTAACCCATTCCCTGAGAGGCTAGTTTTAGACACAACCGCTTTGAACGAATCTACCCAAAAGGAGCATTAACTAGAGAAAAGGAAAAAATAGACTTTTTTGTTTGAAACCATTGTGATAAAAAGAGCATTTGCTCATATAGGAGTAAATGCTCTATTTATCACAATGGTTTCATTATGTGATTTTACAGAGGCGTAGACAGGCGTATTTATGGAGGAAGGGGTTAATTCCTTTTCAATTACAGTAGAACATAAATATCAGTTTATGTCATGGCCAAACGGCCATGAATTCGTGTGTTATTATCAAATATTATCTAATTAATGTTCATGATGTCATTATTTAGTCCAAGACTATACATGGAGTAAAGGCTGAAACACTTTACTTTATCTGACATTTGTTTTTGCCTAAATAACAATTTCCTTTTTTACGACGTTGTAAGATTTTTAAAAATACACCACTTGGATTCCTGTAGCATATATAAATTATTTCAATCGCAATAAAGCAATGCAATTAATAAATCACAACAGCCGTTATAATATCAAAATTGTTAACTGGCATTCGTGTAACCTTTAGCTTACTATGAGCGGATGAGTGAGAACCTAACTAGGTGTCTCATTAGGATCCAAAACTGTCTAATACTCTGCCCATGTTGTTGACAAGAAATGCAAGATAAATCAACTATTACAACTGATGACGGTGATATTTTCTACCAACAAAAGTGTGCTCAGTACTAAAGGTTAAACCAGAAACAGCTAATAGTCAATGCAAACCGTCTAGATATTGTAATAACCATATTTTTCTCAGAGGCAAAACAATCCGTGGCTCACTCCTGTCTCATTGATTGCCTTTTGCACTGATAACAGACTGTATAAACACGTCTGCGGCCATGTGCGATAGCTGCAATATCCGTTAATTATTAATACGGGATTGTGTTTTCGACAAAACGAGATTTCGACTATACGGGACTTCGACAATACGGGACTGTTTTTGACGGAAATGGATTTTAGGCTGAGTGTGTATGTGCCATAATTATAAACTGATGATAATGAGTGTTAATGCAGACGGAAATATACACACTGAAACAGTAGAATGAAAATTATCAGAATAAAACATTTGATGAATGTTTAAATACAAACATACATTTATCAAAACTATTGGTATGATTACTTACTCAATTACGACCAAACTTTTTATTTTTTTCTAGTGGTGTAATGATATAATGCTAACTGGGAAATTAATATGATTACCTTTGAATTATTTATATTATGTTCTGTGCCATTAAGTCGTTTTCATATCCTTATAAATTGGACATACATAACCAACTGGTCATGCAAGTTGCAAATTATACATTTTCCACATTCGATTTGCACTATCACTGTCTGTTTTCCGACAACTATTGTTCATTTGTTCAGATCTTTGCACTCATCCTGAATTGCATTTTATCCAAACTTTGCATGTTATTCTTGTACGTCAAAGCAGTCAATAACACGCTGATTAAAGTTTAAGGGAAAGTATAACCAAATGGTTACAAATTCATATGTCTTAATAAGAGATATTTTCAGTGATTAGATGCCACACAAAAACATACATCCATCCTAATAAAACACGCACATGCACGCGCACACACACATATATTTTTCACACACACGTCAACTGTAATGATATAGACCTGTATCTACTTAATTGGACAGTGTAAGTTATTATTGACACGAAATGGGTTGCATCCGCCTCAGATTTTTACTTTTTGCTCCAATCATATCATTCTGCAATCATATCATTTTGTTCTTTTCATCTTCATTTCTCATTTCCTTCCCGATGTAGCAGATATTTCAGTAATTTATTAAATTTGAAAACATTTGTAGATTCCACGTGTCACCATTGTTTATGATTCGTTGTAATGACCAACTGCTTTTGGGAAGTATTACATGCCAATTAGAGGAATTAAATAAGCTCCAATCCTTCTTAGAAACTATGATCATTTGTACATGTTGTAAATTGCAGAAATAAAATTTGTTTAATCCAAAAGGGAACAATAGGAGCTTTTTAAAGGACCACGGGAAATATGGATAATTTAGGTAGTAGGCATATAGCGACAAATGGTACATTTATGTACAATTGCATCAACTAACTAATACACAGGATTCATAAGTGTGTATTTAGTTTAGGCTACACATGGGTGCCAACTAAATTTACGACTGCATATTACTCTGACATATGCTCCCTTAGTTGAAGCTTGTATAATTGACTATTATATCCGATATAGCAAGATACTCAAAAAACGGGTGTACAATTCAGATTTCTGATATTAATTATATTAAATAAAGTATTTGCTTTTAATGACTTGAAATCAGTACGGAAGAATAAGCCGTTGGTATATATTCGGTTAAATAAACACCGGGATTTGGAGCGCAACGTCATGAGTGTTGCCGAACACAGGGAGTCGCTTGGCCAACGTCTATACGAGTACGTAGTCCATGTTTTGACGTAAGGGAGCGTCAGACATACATTTACTTCTCCAATGTTTTGACCCTTTCAGTACGAGACACGAGTCGCGAATGTGCTTTGCAAACAGTGTAGACCCAATTGGGAGGCCTCCTACCGGAAACTTCTAATTAATGCACTGTTTGTTATATTGCACTTTCGTAAATATTAACAGTAGGCTTGACCATTTTGAAAATTCAGCGTTGAAAGCATTAAAACACTTGGTGAGTGGTGAATGTTACTTCTGTCTTGACTACATCCTTATCGAAAAGAAGTCTGTTCTCGCAGAGAAACTCTCGTTATCCGCTATTGCTGCTTTAAAGTTGTGTTATGTATCCAAGCGAGTTCGCACGTGACATTATTCGTACCCGATCAAGACATACTTTAGGCTGCGAAAACTATACGTCTTTGAGTCATTATCAAAATTTGCCAAGGACCATGTGACATATTTAAACCAATCAAAATAACAAATACATTTGATTTAATAATAATACATTTTAGAAAGGAGACGACACACGAAAGTCCACAGAAATCACAAAAGCACAGATAAATTAAGTGCGCGCGCTCATTTACATACGCAAATAACATTCACAGAACTGGCAACAAACCACTTACCTCGTAAATAAGAATATTCTCCAAAGCCATAGAAAGGTCCAGTACCCGCCATCATCATCATGATGTAAATACCAATCACTGTGATCTGGATGTTTCGGCAGGAAAACGTGGATGATACTTCCGACGGCATAATCAACACGAAGTACCTGCAATGGAATAAAAGCCTACATGAAAAGGTCTGAGTCAAGATGTACAGTGTTCCCTCTCTACAACGATACCCTTTGGGATACGAATATTGTATGTGTTGTTCAGAGGGAGTTGTTATAGGGAGGGAAAATCAAACATAGTTAGCTTATTTGCAGATCCGCAGATAAAGTGTATTTCGAGAACTAAAGCCGTTATGCCTCCATCAAACCCTATGTTGTAACCACTCTTTAGAATCGTCACTTTGTGACGATTCTAAAGAGTGGTCACAACATAGGGTTTGATGGAGGCATAAAGAAAATACGATGGAAAAAGTTTGTTTCTGGAGCCTTGTTGTTTCGGAAACAGTGACAAGCGTTGTTGTAAGGAAGGAATCGTTATTGAGAGGGCCGTTGTAGGGAGGGAGCACTGTAATACGTTTAACCCTGCCTGATGAATATCCATGTAAGAAATGATGACTTCGTGAACATTAACCCTTTCGCTGCCAGACTCTGTCGTCTGCTAACTTTGTCGTCTTCTACAAATTTTCATTTTTTGATTTTCTTCATTTTTGTTTCAAAAACATAATAACAGCAACAAACAGTCTCGATCCTGATGAGACGCCGATTTACTCGGCGTCTCATCTGGATCCGAACTGTTTGCATAGGTAATCACAGATCCGGCATTGGCAGCGAAAGGGTTAATTAGCTTTTTTGATAATGGCAGCATGAACAAGGAGACATTTGACCATGGCAGAATTTGTCATCAGTATTTTTATTATTACTTTATAGCAAATAGAGCAGACCCTGGACCAACGGCTTCTACTGTGGCTGTTTGATCTGGGTATACTTTGTCTGGATTGGCGTAAAAATGAGTGCGTCTATTTCCAGTAAATGATTAAAGTATATCACTTTCTCTGCTTACAGTTGTATCGGTTCTACCGCCATTTATTGATTTCTACTTTTAGGGATTCTGTGTCTACTTTCAACTGTATTTAAATAAATGTCAAAGATAACGAATTATCTGACATTTTCCAGTGACAGAGATGGATAGAAAACACGCATATACTGTGCTTATCTAAATACGACAGAAAATGCTCAGTAAGTTGTGCTGGTACCCGTTTCTTTTTACCAGCAAAGTTTAAAATCGTTTTCCAAAATTTATGTTTACATTCAATGCATATATTCAGTCATAGTGTGCATGCACAGACGAAATGTGACAACAAATCCAATCCGTCTTAGCAGAAAACGACATAGTGTGCATGCACAGACGAAATGTGACAACAAATCCAATCCGTCTTAGCAGAAAACGACATAGTGTGCATGCACAGACGAAATGTGACAACAAATCCAATCCGTCTTAGCAGAAAACGACATAGTGTGCATGCACAGACGAAATGTGACAACAAATCCATTCCGTCTTAGCAGAAAACGACATAGTGTGCATGCACAGACGAAATGTGACAACAAATCCAATCCGTCTTAGCAGAAAACGACATTGAACCACTCGTTCCTTCATATAGACGTATTTTAACGCATTTGCAAACAGAGTAGACCCAGATCAGAGTCTGCTCTGTTTGCTAATGAACTTTGATAGATATGTTTCTTTACTTTCTAAAATGGCAACAATGTTCCACTTTTCACATTTCATTATTCATTATTAATATTATTTATTACTATTATATATTATTTACTTGTCATGGATATTTGGAATAAATATAGAACAGGGAAAGGTTTAACTCTTTCGATGACAAGTTTCTAATTGCGTATGTAACTCAATATTTTGGTAAGAAGTATTTTTGGATAAATGAATGCGAAATTCAAACTGATTCATATGCCTAGAAGTTGAGACAATAGGACGGTGTGTTGGCGTCTAATCTGGGACTACGTTTTGGCGGCATATGCGGTGAAAGAGCTAATTGTCTGTCAGTGTGGTAATATCACAATATTCATCCCATCATAAGTTAGTTTAAACTATCTAAAATTGTTTCATTGCTTCATAAATCGTTTTGCTTGTTTATCTGCGTGAGTGGGCAATTTCCCACAAGATTAGTGCACACTTAGTGCACACAAGTAAATTGGCTGAGGACAAACATTATTGCATCTAAAAGGTATTGAGCTTTAATGTGCTATTTTACTTTCATCAGCAATGGCAACATCATTTTGCTAAATAAAGATTTATTCTTTCTAATACAGTACAGTCTTACTAATGCGACCACGTGACTTACTTAATAAGAGTCTGTAAAAGGCATGTGGTTGTTTAATGCAAGACAGAAGTAATACAGAAAACTCCTATAGGTGTTTATAGCTTTTTATCGTGTCTATGGTATTATGTTGCCATAATAGTAATAATTGGGCAATAGACTGACATAGCAAAACTGTTTACAATAAAAATGAAAACGTGTTGCATGCATGCCCAGGAAAAGGTCACCATGCATGTCTTACTTTGTTGATGTTCACCAAGTAAATATAGTGATCGCCCTGCGACCTTGTCATTCATAACGGAATTCCAAAACGACTTAAGCATAAATAGTCATCATAACATCACGATTTGTCCTCTTCAAGAACTGTACACATACATTGAAGATCAAAATCACAGAGTGCACTTTTGGGCATGTTCTTTATGCAACGTGTGCTAATGGCACTGTGTGTATTGACTCATGCCTTCTGAGCAAATAACAGGCTTTTAGTCTCCCTACTAGTTTTATGTTCACCTCATCAGAACAACTCATGTTTTAGGGACACCGTGTTGAATCATAATTGTCACACACGAATCCGTCACACAAATGAAACAAATGATACAAATTTCTCACACATGTGTGATAATTACGTACGAATATGTACGTTGGTACCAACAGGTGACTGAAAATTGGGCTCGGGAATTTAACAATACCTACTTGTGATATATTCGTAGGTATTTGTCACAAATGCACATTTTTTCACACGTGTGACGAATTCGTATGTGAATATTATGGTCCAGAAAAGCCCAATCTGTCTGAAAACTCCAAAAGTACACTTAATTTGAATTGCAACTGTATAGAGAGGTTAAGTGTGAATGATCGAATATAAAGCAATACACTGTATAGTTCAATAACATATTTAGTTATATGGGTATAGAATTATTATTCTTGTCATTTTCAATTTTGAATTTAATTAAATTGTTGGTGAGCACAAACACTTGTTCAATAATGAAAAAGAGTGGATGAATGAGTTTACGAGATATGAAGATGCTTGTACGAATATCACATGTAATAATACACTGATATATGATGGAAAACAACCTTTAAGGTGTTCAATGGAATAAGGGTCGGGACATGCTAATTGCTAAATGTCAATTGCTAATTTGCCAGTTGCCAAATTCCGGTTGCTAATTACTTTTTGCCGGTTGCTAAATTCCAATTGCTAATGTGTCAGTTGCTAAATGCTAATTGCTAAATTCCAGGTGCTAATTGCAATTTTCGCCATTAATTCTACTTTCTTTCCCTTGAAGAGTGCTTCAGATTTTACGATGCGTTTAGTAGGCCAAGAAGCGCCACCGCAATGCATTTCCATGCTTCATTATCAGCTGCCAAATGCTAATTGCCTTTTTGCCAGTTGCTAAATGCCAATTGCTAATTGCCAAGTACCACCACCGCATTGCATTTTCGGGATCCAAGCATTAGACAGGTCGGCAGTAAAACAGGTGAAAATAGATATTGGCATGTCCTGATCCGCATTCCATAGTGTTCCATTTAGCTTTTACCAGATGGACTAATTATGAACGGAGAAACCAGGCATCACAATGCTTGGTAAACTTTTGCGGTGCTTGGGGCGTGAGTAGTGTTGCACTTTTAATTACTACTCATGAACAGACATGAATAAAACCGAGTCTGCAATTTTCTCTTTTCGCATTGTTACTTTCACTTTTGAAGGATCATCCACTTTCAGGATATATTTAACCTGATGAATAATTATAACTGGCTTGTCCTTTCCTGAATATGCATTACACACATACGAATAAACATTTATTAATGAAGAAAGTATGTTATGACAATGTGTGCAACCCTGGTCAGGGACCTCTCTGGTGAACCATTTGATCTGGGTCTACATTGTTTGCATAGGTCTTATACACTGCAAAACCTCTCTATAGCGGTCACTAAATTACATCAAGTATTTTGTGTTAAAGGCATGTGGTTGCTTAAAGCAAGATGAAAGTAAAACAGAACGCTCCTATAGGAGCGTCTTTCATCTTGCTTTAGGCAACCACCTGCCCTAAATACCAACTAATTAACGCAATTTAATGGCCGTTATAGAGAGGTTTTACTGTACACTGATTCTTGCACTGTAAAGGTTAAGCAATAAAGGAAGGGCTACAGGGTAATGAATTGGAATGTACATATGTATATTAAACGCATGTAATAAACAACACAAGCCTGTCTGGTATAACACAGAAATGGCTGGTATATATCATTTTCATGGTCCGTTATTTTTTTAACATCATTCATTTTTCATTTGCATTACAATAAGAACAAAATACTCAATGTTTGTGTCTATACGAAATGCTTCGCCTATCTGCGACACCTGAATATTGGATATTTCCCACGAGACGATATGATACAACCATACAACGCCTTTATTCACATTAATGGACTGCAGAGGTTGGGGAGATTTAGCACCTAGCACGTTGAATAAAATGTTTTGTCCACTGTATGTTCACAATTAAGATGCGTAAATTTAAGCATTTTCAAGGATATTTCCTTTAGTTCTCCACCAAACCTATACTGTGACCGCTCTTTAGATCGTCTTGAAAACGAAACTAAAACCAAATCCGAATAAAACTGAAACAACGGCGAATAACAGTATCAAACGCATGACATGGATATTTCGACATTTCCAGCGTTTATTCGATAGGTTTTCTTGTGATATATTTGTTTTAGGAATATAATCAACCGTTCTGTAAATTTTAAGCGCGTCGAATATAGGGGTTTCCCCTTTAACCCATTCCCTCATTGGCTATTTTAGACCCAACCTCTTTGAATAAAGCTACTGGAAAGTAGCATTTAGTTAGTAAAAAGAAAAAAATAGAATTGCGTAATATTGAAACTACTGTGATAAATATAGCATTTGCTCATATGGATCATTGCTCAATTTATCACAATGTTTTCATACAGTGACTATGACAGAGACGTCAAAAGGCGACAGAATGAGGGAATGGGTTTAAGATATTTTAATTTAAATATAAAAAGATGCAGATATGACCACTTCGCGTCGATGACTCTTATGATTGCAGAGCATTTGTCTGTTGCATTGTGTTTTCATGTTATACAGTAAAGTCTCGTTAATACGACCACTCAAAAGAAGCATAATTCTGGATTTTTAAAACAGATGATAGCTTAAAGCAGAAGAAATGTTATACAGAAAACTCCCATACGAATCACCTTTGACCAGCATTAAGCAACATACTTCTGTGTTAATAAATTATAAGATCGCAGTAAAGATATTCCACTGTATCCAGAACCAGTGCATAGTTGCGAGTAAAGGTTGTTGCCTTTTGTTTTATATCCCATTAAAAACATGTTAAACCCGAGTAATATTGTTAGATAAGGTGTGTACTCACAGATTAAAAACGTACGTTCTCCTCTATACCCTATGTTGTGACCACTCTTTAGAATTGTGTCGAAGAGACCATTCTAAAGAGCGGTCACAACATAGGGATAGGTGAGGAACTAAAGAAGTTTTCTTGAAAATGTTTTAATTTAGGCATCTAAGCTGGACATCTGGTTTATGTTATATTAAAATGTATACCATGAAGTACTTTAATGGTTATGTTGTTTTAAACTTACTGCATTTGCACCAGAGTTTTATTATATTTTTAATTTTGTGATCTATAATTCACTGATATCTCCAGGAAAAGCAAACATATATCATGGTTTGACTTCAATATTTAAATCAATATTATGATTTATATGTTTTCACCCATTATGTGCATTTTCACTGTGTTATACTACAATCTCCGTTCTTGATGTCTTTTAAAATTGGCCTTTGATGTTTACAGCTATGCTTTCTTGTCATTTGTATGTAATTTAAGAGTTTGAGAGTTAGATAGATGTCACCTTTAACTAGATACCAAGTATTTAAAGGTTGTATATAAAACCAAATAATTCAATAGAAGAAAGCAAAACAATAAACAATCCACGACTTGAAGGACACATAATTATGTATGTAGTGTACTTAACGTTTCTTAATCTACATAACGTTAAGTCAGTCGATGCATGATATATATGGATCACCATTAAACATTCTTCTCTGAGTGATACTCAGAGACACGATATATTTGAATATTCTATTCCATTTACGATGGTCGCTATCTTACCCTCTCACAAAGAGTACATAAATCTGACTCTCCCAAATTGATGGCATTTGTGCAATAAAAGTTTGAAATTTCAATATAATGTTTTTCGACACGGACATCATTTACAAATATCAAACAAATTTCGTGTCAAGGGAAAATCTGATGTTAACAGTAAAATTCGTTAATGAGGGCGTAGACAGCAATTTGCGATTTGTTTCTTGACAGAGCTACATAACATGGCTTCAAGTTAACTGTTACACGATATTTACGATAAGTATAGCAGATCTATTACCTAAAAGTGCTATTCGCGTCGATATGTTTTTGAATCGGCTCTTAGGTGTCAAAGAGTTCGGATCCTGTTTAGACGAAAACAATTTCAAGGATTAACCATGTACAGTAAACCCTCTCTATAACGGCCATTAATTACATCAAATAGTTTGTGATAAAGGCAGGTGGCTGCTCAAAGCAAGGTGAAAGTAAAACAGAACGCTCCTATAGGAGCGTTCTGTTTTACTTTTACCTTGCTTTAAGCAGTCACCTGCCCTAAATACCAACTAATTAAGACAATTTAGTGGCCGTTATAGAGAGGTTTTACTGTAGTTATCTACCGTATTATTTATGAAGTAAAGGGATAAGTACAAGTAGACGCAACATCATAACGTATATAACATGAATTATTGTTAATGGAACGTTGTCCGACGTCTCACCAGGATCAAACTGTTTGACACAGTAATATTCCCTTTTGAAGAGATATGTCGAATAGTGTAGCCATTTTAGAGCGTAAAGAAACATATCTATCAAATTCCATTAGCAAACAGAGCAGACCCTGATCAGACGGTTCCTATAGGAGCCGTCTGATCTGTGTATTCTCTGCTTGCAAATGCGTGAAAAGGCGTTTATATTAGGGAAAGGGTTCATGTGGAGTTGCAACTTATAATACATACAATATTCAATAAGTATATTTGAAATAGTCTGTCTCAGTTAGTTTCAAATAGTCAAATAGTCAGTGCGAGAAAAACGCCAACTGGCATTTTGCAACAAGTGTAAATATAAATCAAAGGGATCCATTACGCAGTCAGTCTAGACATAAATCACAAGGAATCCATTTTGCAGCCAATCTAGACCTAAATCACAGGGATTCATTTTGCAGTCAGTCTAGACATAAAACAAAAGGATCCATTTTGCAGCCAGTCTAGACATAAAACAAAAGGATCCATTTTGCAGCCAGTCTAGACATAAAGCAAAGGGGTCCATTTTGCAGCAAGACTAGACATAAAACAAAGGGGTCCATTTTGCAGCCAGTCTAGACATAAAACAAAGGGATCCATTTTGTAGTCATTCTAGACATAAAACAAAAGGATCCATTTTGCAGCCATTCTAGAATAAAACAAAGGGATCCATTTTGCAGCCAGTCTAGACATAAAACAAAAGGATCCATTTTGCAGCCATTCTAGACATCAAATACAGGGATCCATTTTGCAGCCAGTCTAGACATAAAGCAAAGGGATCCATTTTGCAGCCAGTCTAGACATAAACAAAGGGGTCCATTTTGCAGCCAGTCTAGACATAAAACGAAGGGATCCATTTTGCAACCAGTGTAGATATAAATCAGAGGTATCCTACAGAAGTGTTTGTCATTCAGTAACCATGTTATCTGGGGTCAATTCAAACGTTCGTTCAGCATTCAAAGTTGACGTAGGGCTATCGGATGAGGTTGTAGCTACTAAATACGAGTAAAGGTGTCCATACGATGTGTTTCGTTTATAATTCAATAGTTGGGGTGTGGTTTCGAGCATTTGCAAACAGTGCAGACACAAACTTTCAATGCAACACCTAATATTGATATGTACAGTAAAACCCTTCTTAACCTGAATTCTAGTAACGAAGAATTTTGATAATTTTAGGCAGGCGGCCGCTTAATGCAGGGTGGAAATCGTACAGAAAGGTCCTGGAGGAGATTTCTACATGACTTTCATCATGCATTCAGCTGCCATTTGTTTTTAAGACCGATATTTATACTAAATTAGACGTCCGGTTTAGAGGGGTTTTACTGTATTTCGCAACATTTGCGTGCAAACCTCTGTAGATACTGACAAACGACTAATAATACAGACCCTCTCTGATATTTCTGAGAGGTTACCATTGCAAGGACTGGGTGTATATTTTTATCCAACTGCCTGTTACCTACCTTTCCATCGAGGCAAGCGCAATAACCCAGCTGGCACAGGCGGACAGAACGGTGTTGACAAACCCGAACATTTCGCAGGTACCAAAGCCAAGCGGCCAGCCACCTGTAACAAAAGGTAAAGGTAGAATTAACCCATTCTCTCCTACTGACGCCTTGTGACGCCTCTGTAAAGCTCGTTCTTTGAAACCATTGTTGTTTCAAAACTACTTTCCTATAGTAAATGCTCCTTTTCGGTAGATTAATTCAAAGTTAATAATGTAACATACATGCTATATAATTGCACGAATATATTAACATTTAGTTTGTTGAAAACATACATCATCTGTGAATATGTATGACTATGTATATTAAGAGCTAATGAGAAAGTTTGTTAAATGCATGTGAAGTAGTAAGAGAGAGTCCTTGCTGAATCTGCTATTTCAAACATGCACTTATCTAGCAAAGTCAAATAACATGTCTGCAATTTAATACGAATATTGGTATACATAAGTTTTGATTAAAGAGGTCAATACTGCACATTACGTTTAAACTGACCGTTCAAGCATATTTACATGCATTATATGATTATATGATTAATATTGTCATAATTACGCCTTTGATACATGAACAACTGTATATATGACATGATATACTTGCATTTATGTTTGTGCTGGACGTTGCTAAAAGGTAGTAGGTAATATGATTTAAAGTTTTACAACATGCGATTGCTATCATGTGTAACTCAAGTCACAATATGATGGCATGCACGTTGTTAAAATACACTTATCTTTAGAAGCCCTATTAATGTACCTTAGGTTCAAGCAACCTTCTCCGGAAAATAAATATTAGCAAACAGAGCAAACAATTAGCAAACAGAGCAGACCCTGATCAGACGGCTCCTATAGGAGCCGTCTGATCTGGGTCTACTCTGTTTGCAAATGCGTCGAAACGCGTTTATATGAAGGAAATAATTGTGATAATCTACGATTACGTTTGTCAATAAGTTGGATGCAGATAAGACACATTACATCAGGATCCAAAATGTTTGCCGCTCTGATTTTATTTTTGTAGAGGAATTGAATTAAAATGAAATTAAAGTCGGGTAAATATTTGCGCAAACATTTTTTTTTCTTCTGGCTAAAGAATAAAAACTAATGACTGAGCCGACAATACTACTACAGCGTTATATTTTATCATGCAACGTCACGAAATACAGTCACTTCCTACTAGCATAATATTTTCCACGTCGACGCTGTATTTTGTGAGGTATAGTGCATGTGTACTGACCCCACTGGGATGCAAGTTTGGTTCAGCCAAAAGGAGGAAAACAGAAGGACGAAAAAGGCATAATTAAACATAAACATCAAATTTAACACATTTGCTCACCTTTGTCTCAACTATTTGTCCAGATAAAATGATTAAATCAAGTTTGTTTATGTTGTAAAAGTCGATGACGTCACTGCACGCCCACATGACGTCACATATATCGCACTTTCATGTATTTTCATTCAGGGGACGAAAAAGCTTTAGCAATCTTTCTTTTTCTTCATTTTCTCCATTTTTCTGGGTGTTGCATGATAAAATAATTACTATGCTAGTAGTTTGGAAGTTAAGCTGTATTTTGGCTCGTCAGAAAAGTTCCCAACTCGCCAAAATACAGCTGAACTTCCAAACTACTAGCATAGTAATTCTTATATATTCGATTACCGGTCGCGCCAATTTGAATTCAATATCAGGTGGTGAGTTAATCTAAGTCTAATGAGAATCGGAACTCCTCGATAAACTTATTGGTGTCTAGTTTTCAGTTCAAGGTAAGTCACCATTTAACCCTTTATCTACCAGTAACCATGTGACCCTTTATCACGTTACCCTTAAAAAGTGCCATAGAAAGTGAAACAGACTATATCTGTCGGCTGCCTCGGACCTGGTTTACAGCGTAGTACAGCCAATTCAAACTGCTCATTTGCATAAAAACTGCACTAGTGCATTTCCGCGATTGATGGTACTGGGTTTCGGCACTCACACACGGCAAATTATGTGATAAAATGATTTTCGAAAAATAAAATGGAAAAATATAAAAAAAAAAAAAAATTAGTAGCAGACAACACATTTTGCAGACTAATTCTCAGCGAAATAATTAACCCGTATCTCCATATAAACTAGGCGTTTTCGCGCATTTACAAACAGAGGAGACCCAGATCAGTCGGCGCCTATAGGAATATTAAGTAGGTATTGACATTTGAAATAAACATGGAACAGGGAAAGAGTTCATATGTTCCTACATGGCATCATACACATAAATTAACTTTAAGTCATTTGATTACAGTGAAATATGAATATATGAATGTATTGCATTGACAAACGCCATACAATCAATATTATGAAATAAGCAAACTGGGCAGACCCTGATTAGACGGCTCCTCCAGGAGCAGTCTGGTCAGGATCTACTCTGCTTGTAAAAACGTCAAAATGCTCTCATGAAGTTCTCATATGTAGCAAGCTCTACGGAAGGTTTCTTCAAAATACTCGCCAGTCATTAAACCACCACTTGCCTTAACCTTCTGCACGCTGAGTGGGTCTCGTCTGCAAATATTGTTGTCTATTTTAACTCTTTCGCTGCCAAATGTGTCGTCTGCAAACTTTGAAGTCTGCTAAAATTTCATTTGTTTTATTTTTCTTCATGTTTGTTTCAAAAATAGTCACAGTAACAAACATTTTGGATCCTGATGAGACACCGAGTTACATAGATGCGACATTGGCACAAATGTAATCCCAGATGCGACATTGGCAGTGAAATAGTTCTAAAGGGATATCTTTATCAAAAACAAACAAGACAGTATCAATCAGCCAATCATGTTTTGATTCTGAAGAGATACCGAGTTACTTACAGATTATGCGCATTCGCAAAGTGATTTTGAAATTACTCAATTGAAAATGAGGTGGGTATGATTTGTAGTAGGGATCTGCATTGTGACGAAAACATTTCTTGGCCAGCATTTATGATGATTCATAAAGTTATTATCTTTAAGTAAATCTCATATAAAAGTCAAAATTTAAATCTCATAAAAATCAAATATGATCAAATCACTTTCATGTCGATGTCAGTTTTATTCCCTGTGGCTGAAAACACAAATTCCTAATTACTTTGCACTGTTTTGAAGTCTGTCTTCTAAGATGAAAAATATTGTACAGTAAAACCCCTCTAAACCGGACGTTCAATTTGTTAAAAAAATACCGTTCTTGGAGAAAGGTGACAGATTAATGCAGGGTGAAAGTCATGCAGAAAGCTCCTCTAGGAGCTTTCTGCATGACTTTCACACTGCATTAAGCAGCCACCTGCCTAAAAGTATCAATAATATGCATTAGAATTCCGGTTTAGAGGGATCTCGCTGTATTTACCGACAGTAAGTATGATATCTGATTGAATTAAGTTTCTTTTAACCCTTATCCCGCTACCGTCGACTTGATTCACATTTGCAAATGGTTCCAGATGTGACGCCGAGTTACTCGACATCTCACCAAGTTCCTAGCTATTTGACACGCTGCCAATAATTTCTCAAAAGCTTGATCGAATCGGAGGTATTCAAATTATCATCAGATCCAAATTTGAGCCGATGCATTTTTTTAAAGCGGGTTAAGTTTAAGATTCACTGACCTACATCATTGTCTATGGTTTCCTTAAAACAGGACACTTCCAAAATGATCTGAAAACAATAATTGACAATGCGTTACCATCGAACATTCACACTTCTCTGTATGAATATATTTAAGGCTTTGCAGAATGATCTCTAGAATAAATCTAATCGAGAGATAATCGTCATCGGGATGAGTGGTCTATTTTTAGATTATTTTCCTAGGTTGGAAATGACCTCGTCAAACTATACTATACTTGCCATAGATATTATGATACGACAATAACATTAGTGATCACCATTCATCCATAATGTGGTATTCGAACTACCTTCTACATTTGCATGTACAGTAAAACTACCCTATTAGCAGATATCCCCAGAACAAGATCTTGGGATTTAACCCTTTCGGCGCCAAATTTCTAATTGTCGTCTGCAATCCAATATTTGTTATATTATTCGGTACACTCAGGAAAATAGATAAATAAATTCAATTTTAAATGGAATAAAGCACATTTAGAAATAGAGATTGAGACAAAAAGTGAAGTCCCTGATCAGACGCCGCCCTTGAAAAGGCAGAGTCTGATCTGGGACTGCACTATTTGTCGTGGTGCATTTATGCGACTGCGGCGGTGAAAGGGTTAATGTGGTTTTCTTCAGTCAAGATGCTAAATGTTTTATCGAATTATGACGCAACGCTATCCATTCCTAAACCCGTGTCTCATTTGCAAACAGCTTGGAACCAGCAAAGACGCCAAGTAAATTGGCATATCATCAACATCCCAGTTGTGTGACAATTGGTCAACACTTTCTCAACAGCTTGTGTCGTTATACTTCATAATAGTTTTTCCAAACGATTTCTGCATTACATTTGCCCTGTATTAAGCAACCATCTGCTTTTTAAGACTCATATGTTCAATAAATGATTGGTCGCTTAACCCTTTCCCTCATATAAACGTGTTTTCACGCATTTGCAAACAGAGTAGACCCAGATCAGACGGCTCCTAGAGGAGCCGACTGATCAGGGTCTGCTCTGTTTGCTTATATAATTTGATAGATCAGTTTCTTTGCTTTCTAAAATGTCTAAAATGTTCCGCCTTCCATATTTCCTTATAACTATTTTGCTAATGAATATTCAGTAGGTATTAAAATTTGGCCAATATACAGAACAGGGAAAGGGTTAAGACAGGTTCTACTGTAGTCAAACATTCACTAGATCCAAATAGCAAACATTTATCTTACAGCGAGTTTAAGTGTTAGCACCGTGGCTAACATTGAACACACATCAGTCCAATTTGTTAACCAAGTGGCATTTGTTGCGTAAAATTAAAGGAAATGAATTCATTAGAATGGTGTGAGCAGTATTGGTGTGTATTTGCATGTTATACAATAAAATGGTATGTATTCTCTGTAGCTGAATGGGCATTTCAATTTCGTGCTAGGATCTCTACAAATTCATACCGGACCATGTGAAAATGATGTACAGTAAAACACCTCCAATTATAGTATTGAAGAATTTAGATACGTTTAGGCAAGTGGCTGCTTAATGCAGGGTGAAAGTAATGCAGAAGAACTTTCTGCATGAGATTCACCCTGTATTAAGCTGCCACCTATCTTCAAGACCGACCTTTATACAAGATTTAACGTCCAGTTTAGTGGGGTTTACTTATTGACACAGTGGTACAACGAGAAATGAAAATCATCTTTAGTTCAATCGGAATATGTCGGCCCTGGGAGTCCAATGATGAATACTGCCTAATGATGTAGAGAACGTTTTCCGATATGTTTCCAACATTGTTTGGTGTTTTAGATTATATTCATTTAAAAGTCATTGAAATCGAATAAAGAATGTTTGATTATCCATCAGCCAAATCATTGCTTTGCAGATCTGAAAGCGTTCAAGAAAGCATGGATAGTTTGTTTCATGACTACTAGGATCATTAAACCATAAATATTAATGGAAGAAATAATGATAGAATGGATATTAATTAGATTTAATTATTATAATAGCAATTGACACAGAAATGTTTGGCCATATCAAAAGTTTTAGAACCATATCTATATTATATCATAAGAAAACAGAGCAGACCCTGATCAAACAGGGTCAATGTTACAAATGCGTTGAAAGGCGTATCTACGGAGTAAAGGGATAAGAAAGTATATAAACCAGTAATACTTGTAGACTGATGTGTAACTATTCAACTGATGTGTAACCATTTCAACTGATGTTTAGTCATTTTAACGTTGTGTAACAATTTCAACTGATGTGTAACCATTTTAACTGATGTGTAACCATTGTAACTGATGTGTAACCATTTTAACGTTGTGTAACCATTTTAACTGATGTGTAACAATTTCAACTGATGTGTAACCATTTTTAAGTTTTGTAACCATTTCAACTGATGCTTAACCAGTTTAACGTTTGAGTTTTCAGAGAAGAATAGCCCACCATTGTTTAACTATAAACTATATACATATACCCCAATCAATATGAAAGGCTTAAACTCTCTAGATGGTTTTGAATGGCAAACAGTACAGACCTGATCAGAATGCTCCTTTAGAAGTCATCTGATCTGAGTCTACAATGTTTGCAAATACCTGTGCATGCATGTCCCGCATTCAAATGGTTGATAGCCTTCATAACACAGTTGTAAATGTTTTATTGGATAGGCCTGACTTTACAGCTATCCGTCTCATTATTGGTCTGTAGATATAGTTGCAACTCTGGGAGTTCTTTCTGGACTCCGGGGTTATAAAACGTCTGAGTCTGAGTTCATTCTCAAGTATCTGAGCTTGAAAACAGACTCGTTGCAAATACAGCAAAACAGCAAATACGTTGAGATAACCTCGGGACCAGGGTTCGTGAAACTTCACAGTCATGTCATTATTAATGTCAATAGTAGTATTTGAAAAAAGTATAATAACGATAACAATTTTGAAGTTAATGCAGTAACAGAGACCAACCATCATTCATATTCTAACATCATATTCATTTGTAAACAAATGTAATATGCAACAGTCACTCATACTGTAGCAATACTGCAGTAATATTGTATCGATACTGTAGTAATAATACTGCAATAGTATAGCAATGCTGCTGGAATATTGTGTCAATACTGTTGAAATACTGTTGCAATACTGTAGCAATACTACAGGAATACTGCAGCAAAACTTCAGCAAAACTGCATCAATAGTGCAGGAATACCGTCTCAGTATTATAGCAATACAGCAGCAATATTGTAGCAATACTGCTGCAAAACTGTAACAATACTACAGCAATACTGCAGCAAAACTTTAGCAATACTGCAGCAATAGTGTTGAAATACTGCCGCAGTATTATAGCAATACAGCAGCAATATTGTAGCAATACTGCAGCAAAACTGTAACAATACTACAGCAATACTGCAGCAAAACTTTAGCAATACTGCAGCAATAGTGTTGAAATACTGCCGCAGTATTATAGCAATACAGCAGCAATATTGTAGCAATACTGCAGCAAAACTGTAACAATACTACAGCAATACTGCAGCAAAACTTTAGCAATACAGCAGCAATAGTGTTGAAATACTGCAGCATTACTTTAGCAAAACTGTAGAAATACTGCAGCAATGCTCTAGCCATATGCTATGATTTAGCAGTATTATAGCAATACTGTAGCAGTATTGTAGCAACAATGTAGCACTTTCATATAGACTGATCAAACATGGTCAAGAAGTTGAGCAGTCAAGACACAGTTGTATGTGTGAATATAGTAAAACCCCTCCTATAGGAGCTTTCTGCATAACTTTCGTCCTGCATTAAGCAACCACCTGCTTATGAAGACAGCCATGTTTGTTCATTAAGTGGTCGCATTAGAGGGGCTTTACTGTATGTGCGCATGCTTCATCTGTGATTCTGATGTTGCTGTGGACTTTCGTGTGGCATCTACTGCCAGACTTCTGTTTTATTTTACTTATGAATGAAAAAGTAGTGAAGTCAAGCAGGAAAAGCCACATACAAAACGTCACCATCACTTATGTCTGACGTAGTAAAGAACATACCCATTAGTCCATACCCGTCATTATTCCGAGGTTATGAAATACATGTGTATTTTGCTTGAAGCTGACTTCATTCTGAATATCTAATTGGTCATAGAGAAGCTTAGAATATGCATGAGTTTTAAAGACTTATCACACATTTTTGCGAGGTCATTGCGCTGTGCACTATATATATATATATACATGTATATATCTATATCAGCTATTGATTTCAGCTGTATTTAACAAGATTAAACATGTATAAATATTGCTGACGTCCGACCCGACGAAAAGGTATGCTCCAGTCATATCCAGAAAGAAAGTAAATTATATTTCATAATGCACTTACCGGATAGTGGAATACAGTAAAACCCCTCTTGTATAGAAATTGGTCTTGGAGACAAGTGGCTGCTTAATGCAGGATGAAAGTCATGCAGAACGCTCCTCTAGGAGGTTTCTGTATGACGTATGACTTTCAACCTGCATTAAGCAGTCACCTGCCTAAAAGTATCTATTTTTTCTCTACTAGAATCGGTTTAGAGGGGTTGTACTGTAATACGTTATCAGTCATATTGTTTGTTATCCAATCAAGATGAAGCTGTTAATCAAGTTGTCCTTGTTTTCATATAATTTGTATTAATTCTTATCTCAAATATACTTCTTGTTATTCGAACAAAGCATACAAGATATTTTCATCACAACAAATGACAGAATACGACGTCCTTTGTCTTTTAATAATAATATCAAAATAATCACATTAACTTGAAAACTTCATTATATTCACAATACGCTCTTTCTATAACCAGTCCCTTTATTAGAGTTAACCCTTATAAAGCTAAATTTTCAAATGGAATATTCCAAAATTTAAACAGGTCAATCTTACGGTGAAAATTTAGGGATTTTTCTAAAGAAAAATGTAGCATGACAAACAGTGCAGATCCTGATGAGAGGGCTCCTCTAGTTACCCTCTCATCTGGATCTACACTGTTTGCAGAGGACATTAGTGACTCGAGTCCCACACTGTAGTGGTTAATCCCATTGACACCATATCGAGTCAGATTTCATCTATGCATTTATGTGGAAGCGCAAATAAGCCTTTATATAATTACACCATTCCTATAACCAAATTAATTATTGAGACTGATTTGGTAATTTGCTCTATACGCCCACAAAACATTACAATAAATCCACTGGAAAACTTCTGCTTAACCGTTTACTTTTGCGAACAGAGTAGACTCAAATCAGGCGGACCGCTGTTGGAACCGTCTGATCAGGGTCTGCTCCGTTTGGTTATGGAATAATTTAAGAATGATTCTACAGTTTCTGCATAGCCAACCTTTCCTTTGTTAGCATGCCATCAGAACAAATTCGCCTAATTAATATTCATGATGTCATTATTTCTTACATGAATATTCATGGAATAAAGCGTTAAGAGAAGTCTAACTGTCGGGTTTTTTCCCAGATGTTTGAGCAGATAACTGGTACATAGTGTTAGACCTACATGTAAAACCTCTCTATAACGGCCACTAAATTACACAGATTATTTTGTGTTAAAGACAGGCGGCTGCTTAAAGCAATGTGAAAGTAAAACAGAACGCTCCTATAGGAACATTAACTAGAGAAAAAGGAAAATTGTAGTTTTTTAGTTTTGAAACCATTATGATAAATAGAGCATTTGCTCCTAAGTAGCAAATGCTCTATTTATCGCAATGGTTTCAAAAAGTGACTTTTACAGAGGCGTAGAAATGCATATTTATGGAGGAAACGGTTACTTTGTATATAATTAAATTGACTGATTCCTAATGATAAATACGCATAAAGATATAACAAGAATCTCTGAAAGTGTTAGAGGTGTAAATTCAAAACCCTTCACACAGTAACATCCAATAACTTACTTTAATAGCTCATGAGTTCAAAACTCAACCTATATGTTAATGCACATCGTTTATAAATGCATACACCAATATTTAAAACTTTAACCCTTTACTCCATAAATACGCCTTAATACGCCTTTTCAAACAGAGGAGACCCAGATCAGGGTCTGCTCTGTTTGTTTGTGATATAATATAGATAGGATTCTACAGTTTCTGTCATGGCCAAACATTTCGTGTTCATGTGCATTTATCATATTACATTTAATTAATATTCATGTTGTCATAATTTCTTACACGAATGTTCATGGTTAAATACAATGGCAAACGAAACATTGAACATAATTGTCAGTTTTGCTTTACAATATCTTGTTGTCATACGCATGTTTAGAATTGATTACGAAAAGTTGGTGCGTGTTAAGGTAAATGTCTTCATATAATTATTGAGTGCACATACAGTAAAACCTATCTTAAGCGACCATCAAAACGAGGTCTTAATCCTTTCCTTTCTCCTATTTTTATTCCAAAAAAATATAACAACCAACTGAATATTCATGAACAAAATAGTTATAATGAAATATTAAAGGTGGAACATTGTAGCAATCTTAGAAACAACAGAAACAAATCTATGAAATTCCATTAGCAAACAGAGCAGACCCTGATCAGACGGATCCTATAGAAGCCGTCTGATCTGGGTCTACTCTGTTTGCAGATGCGTGAATCACGTTTACATGAAGAAAAGGGTTAATATGGATCTTTAGCACAGGTGGAAGCTTAATACAGGTCAACAGTAATGTTTTTCTGCATTATATTTTATCTGCATTAAGCAACCATCTGCTTTTAACGACCTCTGTGTCCAATAAATATAAGGTCACTTAAGCCAGGTTCTGCAGTAACGCTGGGAAAAGTGGTGGATTTCTAGCAGAAACAAAACTTGGATGGTCTCTTTTTACCATACAAAGTTCCTCCAAATTGGATTAGAGTCAGCAAATAATTGATACCAAAGTGTAATCACGTTTCAAAATACTTTTATTGCACTTTATGTGTGTAATTCTCTTCTCTAGCCGAAATGATATACAGTAGAATCTGTCTTAAACCTTTACCTGATAGAAGCGGCTTTTAGCGTGTTTGATTTATTCCTCCGCTGAAGAAAATAGTTCAAATTCATACAGTCATGAACATATTGCATAATAAATATTTTCTATATCCTAGTAGGTGGTAGCTTAAAGCAGGCTGAAAGTAAAGCAGAATGCGCCTTAAGGCGCATTCTGCTTTACTTTCAACCTGCTTTAAGTAGTCATATGTCTCCAAACTAGAAACAGGGTATTGGGTAAAGGGTTAAGCGGTCATCAAAAATAGGTTTAATTATGGATCTATACGACAGGTAGTAGCCGATGCAGGTAAAAAGTAATGCATAAAGCTTCTACAAGACCTTTCTGCATTACGTTTGCCATGCATTTAGTAACCAGTTGCTTTTTAAGAGTCCTATGGGCAATAAATGAATGACCGCTTAGGAGAGGTTCCATTGTGTGTTTGTATAGCAAATAACAGAATTTCATTCAATGAATTCCTCGTCTTATAGGATACATGTGATTGGCATTACTGAGGAGAGTGAAGAAATAAATGCGCTAGTACGCACACATGCGGACAAAAGAGAACACAAAACTCTTGACATACTAAATGTCTATATCCATTTGACTATACATATCCAGATTCAATACAATTACGCTCAGCAAATAAATTAATGAACTTATGCTTTTATCTATCATTCGCTGAGATAAATTTCGATACATATAACTCTGAAGTTTTCTATATATAGCTTGCAAAATATGGATGCTATACATAAGTTAAAACACATTACCCACTAGCGACGCATTTTTGCGCCTCTGTGAAATTCACATTTTGAAACCATTGTGATAAATATAGCATGTGCTCCTATATGGAGCAAATGCTCTGTTTATCACAATGGTTTCAAGACAACACAATTCTAAAACTCCCCTTTTCTATAGTTAATGCTCCATTTCGGTAGATTTATTCAAAGAGGTTGGGTCTAAAAATAGCCTAGGAGAGAATGAGTTAAACCTTTACCTGCTAGAGCCGCCTTTTCATGCTTTAAGAAGACCCAAATAAGACGGCTCCTACACTGATCTGGGTCTACTCTGTTTGCATAACCGCGAAAAGAGGACTCTACAGTATTTGCTTATGGGATAGCCTATATCGAGGGTTTGGTGCAAAACTATTCTACTCCTTCACTTTGTGAATAGTTTTGCACCAAGCCCTCGATATCTGGTTCTGCAGTTTCTGCAAAAGCCAAACATGCAGGAGTGCATGTGCCATCATAGACATTCAGATAAATAATATTCATGAACTAATGGATATCTATTTTGTATTAATATTCATGATGCTAATGGTTAATAAAAGAACAGTGACAGAAATCCATCCATCCCACAACCTAATCTGTAACATTTCATTGCCAGGTGTATCATATATTGATGTTCCACAGTATCCGGCTACATATTCTTTTAACAGTTTGTAATAAATTGCACACATTTTAGTTAACCCTTTACTCCATGAATATTCATATAATAAATAATGACATAATGCATATTGAATATATTATGTTTTTAGATTGGCACATGAACGCAGGAAATTTGGGCAATGGCAGAAGCTGCAGAATCATATCTTTATTATTCCATAAGCAAACAGAGCAGACCCAGATTAGACGGCCCCTATAGTTTGCAAAGGCATAGAAAGTCGTATTTTTTCTATATACAAGTACTTCAGATTGAAGTACACCGTGTTACATGTTTCCATTGAGCTGTGGTTATTTGTTCTCATTTAACATCCGAGCCATATCAGTAAAAGCCATTGTCACATTGGAAGTTGTGAAGCGAATAACTTACCAATTCAATGTTTATACCTCAATTATGATTGTTGATATGACAGAATTAGCAACACTATATAAATAATAAAACAGTCACCAAACACTATTAAAACCCCAAGGTGTTATTTATCTTGAATGGGTTATTGTATTAGAAACAGTCTAAGTGATAAATCTATTGCAATGGCTCGGAAATGCGATAATGACAGCGAAATCCCTAACCAACCAGGCTGGCGGCAGAAACTACGAAATAACATGTTTACGAATTCTCTCTATAGAATACCGTTGCTGAAATCAAGTGCTAGTGTCTCACATAGTCATTGACTTGAATTTGATGTGAAGCCCTAAAGTATCTGAAAGTAAATGCATAACTTGACAATGGAATGGATATAAAACTGACGCTTACATGAATACAGTAAAACCCCGCTAATGCGACCACCTAAAAGAGGTGTAATTCTTGGTGCTATATGCAGGTGGAAGCTTAATGCAGGGCAAAAGTAATGCAGAAAGCTCCTAGAGGATCTTTCTGCATTACTTTTGTCCTACATTAAGCTATCACCTGCCTCTAAGACCCAGAATTATACCCCATTTTGGTGGTCGTATTAGCGGGGTTTTACTGTATATTCAAATATAAAAAATGAGACTGCAACCATATCATAAGCATCGTAATCTAACCATTGACTCCATGGTTATGCATGCCGAAAACAATGATATCATGGGTATTAATAAACTGACTCTTTGTAATTGAACTATCACCAAGGGCATTTTTATCATAAAATGGAATCAGATCTTTATCGTTTCAGAAGCAAACAGACCAGACCTTGATCAGGCGGCTTCTATTGTAAACAGCAGAACCTGTTTTAATCGGCCATCACAATGTGGTCTAATTATGGGTTTATAAGGCAGGTAGTAGTTCATTGCATGTCAAAGATGATGCAGAAAACTCCTAATTATAGGAGTTTTTGCATTACCTTTGCCCTGCATTAAGTAACCATCTGCTTTTTTAAGACTCCTATGGTCAATAGAAAATGACAGGTTCTACTGTACAGAAAAAAACTCCAATGCGACCACTCAAAGCGGGTATAATTTGGTCCTAGAGGCAGATTGTAGCTTTGGAAATGCAAAATTGTCGTCATACATTAAGCAACCACGCGCGGTTTTGCGAATAGTATATTCGTATCATAAGTATTATTGTCACCAACATTGTCATGATTACCACTAGCACAACAATGATCACGAATGGTCATTACTTCAACATCTATTAGTACGAATGATGATAGATATTATAGACAAAAATATGGAAAACAACCAAATTCAGTTGAACGTTACCAAAGGGTTGTAGTGGTCCGGCAAGAATTGAACCATTCCCCTCGTATGGAAAACTTTTGGCATGCTTGTAAACAAAGTAGACCTAGATCAAACAGTTCTGATCAGTGTCTATTTCGTTTGCTTATTTGTAACAATGTATATATGATTCTACAATTTCTAGTAAATTATTCTCTTGTTCATTATTACTTACGTTACAAATGTTCACCTATTCAATACATTCATTAATTATTACTTACATTAATGTTCAAGAGATAAAGAAATAACTTGGGCAAAGCAATCTTCGAGTTTAGATACAAGTCGAATCAAATCTTATACATCGTCAGCGCTTTTTATCGGCAAATGCGTTTAGCTATCAGCATTTCACTTTAATTGCGCTATAGTATTGAATCGTAGGAGAGAACTTAGTCAACGAGTGTGATTATCAATGCTTCGCACGTAATCTACAGGTTTGTTTCAGCTCGTTTATTTCCAGACTAATACCAATTTCCATTATTTATTTGGCCGCTTAAATCCCCTACGCTTCCGTGTGGAATTTCGCAGGATAAACTCTTATACTATTAATCACGACCCGAATTAACGATTTGGATTTAGAAGAAACGACATATGACCTGATGCTAAAATTAGCATCTAGCTGCTTGTTTTTCACCCAATTCTTAAGAACCTCTGCGAACAGTCCTGGCGGTGATACTTTGGACAACATGTTTATAGTTAATCTCGGTATTCTATTTACGAAGTCAAATACCGTCTTGCAGTACGAGATATTACGGTTGGGTCATACCAATGTTCGTTCAATATTGCCGTAGGAGATATTTCGGTTGCGTCAGACCAATGTTCGTTCAATATTGCAGTAGGAGATATTTCGGTTGAGTCAGACCAATGTCCGTTCAATATTGCAGAACGAGTTATACCGGTTAGGTCAGACCAATGTGCGTTCAATATTGCAGTACGAGATATTCCGGTTAGGTCAGACCAATGTCCGTTCAATATTGCAGTACGAGATATTACGGTTGCCTAAGGCCAATGTATGTTCAATATTTCAGTACGAGATATTTCGGTTAGGTCAGACCAATGTCCGGTCAATATTGCAGTACGAAATATTACGGTTGCCTAAAACCAATGTATGTTCAATATTGCAGAAACTTTAGAATTGTGTAGTTCTGAAACCATTGTGATAAATAGAGCATTTCCTCATATGGAGCAAATGCTCTATTCATCACAATGATTTCTAAAAGTGACTTTTACATAGGCGTCAAAAGGCATCAATATGAGGGAATGGGTTAATCGTGTTATTGACCTCGGTTATTGTGTAACCCTTTATTTCATGAATATTTAGTACGAAGCAATGTCTGTACGAATGTCAATGTTATAAAGACAATATGAACGACAGAATATTTAATCATGACCGAAACTGTAGAATCATATCAATATTATTACATCAACGTTATGTAATCTTATATGAATGCTTCAGTCATATGCATTTATTAAACCAGTTCAGAAAGATCAACCAACCTCTGAAATAGCGTTATTGGCTTTATAAAGCAAACATTAGATCTTGTATATTTCAAATGTTTGCATAATTTACAAAAATGTGTCTTAAGACAAAGCATTGTCAATTATGATACAAAATATATCGGTTCCATTTTAATTCCAACATACACTAAACCACCGATGGTTCAAACACTACAAGTATCATTACAAGCTGAATGCAGGATAGAAGACGTGCAGAAGAAAGAACCTTCGGGAGCTTTCTGCATGACTTTCATACTGCATTAACCCATTCCTTCATATTAAGGTCACGTTGTGAAACCATTGTGATAAAAAGAGCATTTGCTCCTATAGGAGCAAATGCTCTATTTATCACAATGGTTTCAAATTACAAATTTCTAAAATTGTCCTTTTCACTAGTTAATGCTCCTTTTCGGTAGATTTATTCAAAGAGGTTGTATCTAAAACAGCCTAGGAGGTAATGGGTTAAGAAGCCTCCTGCCCAAACGTTCTCAGGGTTTCGTTATTAAAACGTTGACCTATCGAGTTTGTATTGTATTACTATTCAACATAGAACTGCTACAGCATGTAATGCATCTGACTGAATTACATAGAACGAAAGACAACATTCACATCCATAACCTGTTAACTACATTTATGGACACAATAAGGTAGAAGGTCAAAGTATTTGTGAACTACCAATTGAGGAAGAAAACGCATCGACAAAAAGGCACTTTCGTATTGCATGCATTGAACAAAAATAGAAATGATATATTGAGAGCGAAGTACATGTACTTCAACAGCAACACATTTAAGAAATAATATATGTTTTTCCTTTTCTGAAGGACCTATGCTTAGTTATCCCCCGCCAAAAGCGGATATATATTGTTTTGTCGTTTCCCGTGCGTCCGTGTGTCCCGGAGAGATATCTCATAAACGGAGTTTCATTCAAATTCTGTGTAAATATTTAATACCGTAAAATATAATGTGTGTATGCCAGTATCACTCGCATTGACCTTCTAACACATGAGGTATGGCCACTTGTTTGCCAAAAATGCAACGTTCTTGCTTGTCCGGAACAATTTCTCAGATATTGTATGGAGTGTTTCAATGAAACTTTGTGTAAATATTAAGTAGCGTAAGGTTATGCGGCTGAGCTATCTTGACCCAGGAACACAAGAATTATGGCTATTTGTTTGCGAAAAAATGTAACCGTTTACGTCTGTCTGGAGCCATTCCTCAGAAACTAATCGATTTTGTCTGTGATAAAATTTTGAAAAGGTTAAATATCATTAGGACATGTGGCTCTGCAAGTAACATTTACATTGACCTTAGAACACTAGAGAAATGACCTTTTTGCGAAAAATGTAACAGTTTTGTCTGTCCGGAGCTATATCTCAGAAACTATGTAGAATGTTTCTTATGAAACTGTGTGTAAATGTTAAGTAACATAACGACATGTGGCTCTGCAAGTATAATTTATTTTGATTTTGGATCACTAGAGTTATATCACTTTGTTGTATTAAAATATAATATTTCTCTGTCCGGAGCCATATCTCGAAAACTATTTGGAATTCTTTATGAAACTCTTTTTAAAATGTTTAATAGCATAAAGCCATGTGGCTCTGTAAATATCACTTATATTGTCTATGGAACACTAGAGTTATGGCCCTTTGCTTGCAAAACATGTAACATTTTTGCGTGTCCGGGGCAATTTCTCAGACATTACATGGAGTTTTTCAATGAAACTTTGTGTAAATATTGAATAGTATAAAGGCATGCAACTCTGCAAGTATCATTTGTCTTGACCCAGAAACACAAGAAGTATGGTATTTTTTTTAAAAACAAATTGTACACGTTTTATCTGTCCGGAGTCATATCTCAGAAACTATTTACACTTTTTCTATAAACCAGCGAATTTGCTTGTTGAGTTAGATATTGATATATATACTACTATGTATTACATAGTTTAACCAACATTTCTTCTATACGCATGTTTGTTTACCCAAGTGATACGTAAAAGTGAGTTTCAAGTTTATCATTATAATTATGGTCACTGAGATTATCTATCCCGTCAATCATTTAGTGCAATGTCTGGGATGTAGTGGATTTTCTTGTTTTGTTACGAATTTCTCTTCCGATCGTTATTCTATATATCTTCCAATCAGTTGTAGAATTCGTCAAGAGATTTACAGAAAATCATTTTAGGATCTGAGATATGTCACAAAAAGTTCATCACGCTGAGCAAACTTTCGTCGGGAAAACCGTTTATCAGTATTATCAACATGATCTGAGATAACAGAATTTGAAAGATAAAACATTTCAGAATACTTCTAAGTACTTCTTTACTCTATACATTCTCATGTAAGATATAATGTCAACATGAACACGGGAATGCTTGCCCATGGCACAACTGTAATATTTTATCAGCAAACAGAGAACTGCTTTAAAATGCCTATGTAAATAGCAAGTATTAAAAAATGTTAACACAACACTGTCCAGAGTCCTTCAGAAGGACTCGGGCAAATAGTGTTGACCAAGGTCATAGAGATCTCTCTGATCAGGGCATGTACCTTGGGCTGAACCAATCAATGCTTCAAATACTGTTTTGGCTTCCTTCCATATGAAAAAAAGAATGGATTCCCAGGTAAGATCTGGATGGGTTCCCTTAACCCTTCGCTTGCTATTCACGTCAATATACTTACCTGTAAATAGTGAAGACCCAGATGAGACAGCTCATGCAGGAGCTGTCTCATCAGGGTCTGCACTATTTACAAATTGATTGTGCAACCAGTGTACTCCACAGCAGTGATTGCACAGCGAAATACGTGTACACAGTGAAAATATATGTAATTATACAACAGGGCATGGGTGAAGAAGGAGAAATGTATTTTAAAATTCGGCAAGCGAATGGTTAACCCTTTCCATCATATGAACGTGCTTTCACGCATTTGCAAATGGAGTAGACATAGATCAGACGGCTCCTATAGGAGGCGTCTCGTCTGGGTATGCTCTGTTTTCTAATCAAATTTGAAATATATGTTGCCTTACTTTCTAAAATGACTACAATTGTCCGCTTTTCATATTTCATTATAACTATTTTGTCCATGAATAGTCAAAGGCAAAGGGACATCAGTAACTCGCATTTTAGGAACTCAAATTTCTAGGAAACATGGCAACATCGTACCAAGTCCAAAATTACCAATGCATGCAATTAGCCGATTGATTCTGATGCAATAAAAGAACACGACCAGACGAAGTGAGTCTAATTAGCTATGCTACAAAAGTGCTTATTAGCTTTATTCAACATTATTTTCGCATTACAAGTATTATTGTCTGGACGTTTTATTTTAATTATTTTCCTTTTCCTTAACCCATTCCCTCATATTGACGACTTTTGAAGACTCTGTTAAAGTCATTTTGTGAAACCATTGTGATAAATAGAGCATTTGCTCTTATAGGAGCAAATGCTCTATTTATCACAATGTTTCAAACTACAAAATTCTGAAGAATATATTTTTCTCTCGTTAATGCTCCTTTTTCGGTAGATTTATTCAAAGAGGTTGTATATAAAAAAGTCTATGAAGTAATGGGTTAAAGACACGTGATTAAACTAGGGAAAATGTGTTCATGGTGATAAGATGCCGAGTTACTTCATTGAGAAGAAAATCAGCAAATTAAATATGATGGCTGTTATTTCATATAGACAGAGCCCACAAAATATCAAAAACAATTAGAATATACAATAGAAAACGGTGCAAAATAGTTTAATGATATGGCATACCCTGCATAGTTTGTTTCTGACTAGCAAAGTATTCAATATTAGCGTACGTCGGACACTCTGTGCTTGATAATGCAATATAACCTGTCTTAAGCGGTCATCCATTCATTTAACAGAGGATACTTAAAATGCAGATGGCTGCTTAGCGCAAGGCAATAGTAATACAGAAAGCTCCTATGTGAGTGTCCTTCATTAATTTTGCCCTGCAACAGCTACCACCTGTCTTACAGACCCATAAATACAGTAAAACCTCGATTATCCAAACACTAAAATACGTATTATTATCGATCTTTAAGACAGGTGGCAGCTTAAAGCATGGTGAAAGTCATGCAGAAAGCTCCTCTAGGAGCTTTCTGCATGACTTTCATCATGCATTAAGCATCCACCTGCCTAAAAGGGTCTAAATTCGTTTATAACGAAAATTCGAATAATCGAGGTTTTACTGTAAACATAGTTTAGCTAGCTGCTGAAGACAGGTTCTTCTGTGTTCAACATTCTACTAAACAAGTTATGTGTTGCTCGTTTGTTTATCCCATTCTGTCCTACTGACGCCTGTTCTGTATAACTAATTTTTGAAACAGTATTCGGTAGATTAATTCAAAGAGGTTGTGTCTAAAATAGTCTAGGAGGGAATGAGTTAATTTCATCACATGAGACGTCTTGTAGAAGTTTAGCATTTTTCAGGACTAAAGCAGTTTGGAATGGAAATGAAGCGTATACGAAGCATGATTTTGAATATTTTATCACAAATTGTAGAACAGAGAACGTAGAGGGTTTCTGTTGAATGGGGTTTGTTGTATATTTGAAGCATCTGCATATCTATTTAACTCATGTCCTGATAGGCTATTTCTAGACCAAACCTCTGAATAAATCTACCGAAAAGGAGCATTTACTAGAGAAAATGCAAAGAACTGTGTAGTAAAAAAACCATTGTGATAAATAGAGCATTTGCTCCTATTGAATAAATGCTCTGTTAAAAACAATGATTTCAAGAAGTGACTATTACATAGGCGTGTAAAGGCGTATTTATGGAGGAAAGGGTTAAAACAAATTGGAGAACAAGCACGCGGCTAAGAAATGCATATATTTCTTTTTGTTCCATAGACTCTTAACACCCTTGCAAACAGGGTGTATCCCTAGATCAGACGGCCTCTGAAGCTTATAGAATGATATAGAGCAGGTTCTACAGTTTGTGCCATGGTCGCAAATTGCTGTGTTCACATGCCAATATAAACAGTAAGCTATTTGATATTCAATATGACATTAATTCTTATATGAATATGTGTGGAGTAAAGGGTTAATCCTTTCATTCATATAAATGTTTTTTTCACACACCCTGCAAACAGGGTAGACCCGGGTCAGACAGCTCCTGCAGGGAAACGATTAAAGTAAACAATTGGAGAAGAGGCATGCGGGTAGCATATGTACACGTGCAATATGCACATAGTTAAGCACTTTGGTGCGATATTAGTAGAAATTGTAATATTGTTGTCAGAGAATTCGACGGATCTTCTCTCTAAAATCCAGATGTATATTCTATCTTGTTATTTGTAAACGCATAACAAATCTATTAATCACTAGAGTGATAAATCCCCCATGCCAACTGTACGGATTGTGAATTGATTAAATTTGAAACACACATGAGGCGAACTGTATTGCAATCGCGTTGCACAATGTGATAATAATACACAAAATTGGGCCTGAAAGACATAATACGAAACAATGTACATCGGCACAAACCGTGACAAATTATTGTTTTAACCCTTTACTCAATGATTATTCATGATAGAAATAATGACATCATGAATATTAATTAGCTTAATTTTATAATGGCACATGGGCACAGGAATATTCGGCTATAGTAAAAACTTTATAATAATACGTGTATCTATATCATTCCGTAAGCAAACAGAAAGACCTTAATTGGACTGCTCCTATAACAGCTGTCTGATCTGGGTCTACTCTGTTTACAAAAGCGTAGAAATACATATGTATGGAGTAAAGGGTTAAATACAATAACTTTGCATTTTAATGACACCAATAAATGAACGGATTTTCTTTACATTTTAAACAAATTAATAATAGGCTTTATCCTTTACCTGATAGAAACAAGTTTTAACACAATTGCAATACAGTAAAACCTCTCTATAACGGCCACTAAATTACATCAAGTATTTTCTATTTTTCCTATAGGGGCGTTCTGTTTAACTTTCACCTTGCTTTAACCCTTTTCCTGTTCTATGTTTATTCCAAATTTCAATACCTACTAAATATTCATTAACAAAATAGTTATAAAGAAATATGGAAGGTGGAACATTGTAGACATTTTAGAAAGCAAAGAAACAGATCTATCAAATTCAATTAGCAAACAGAGCAGACCCTGATCAGACGTCTCCTCTAGGAGCCGTCTGATCTGGGTCTACTCTGTTTTCAAATTTTGTGAAAACACGTTTATATGAGGGAAAATGTTAAGCGGCCACCTGCCCTAAATACCAAATAATTAACACAATTTGGTGGTCGTTATAGAGAGATTTTACTGTATTGCAAATAGAGTACTCCTTGATCAGACGGATCCTGTAGGAGCCTTTGACCAGGGTCTGCTCTGTTCGCTTATGATATTATTAAGATTTTATTCTACAGTTTATGTCATGGTCAAATATCCCCTTGTCCATAAGGGCGTTATAAAAAGGTCAGCTAATTACTTTGCATGCAGTCAGTGTTTCTTAATACAAATATCCATAATCAGGAACGTAGCTGATTCCAAATGTAATGTACGCACCGTGGCTATAGGGGAAATCAGAATGGTGTAGTTTTGAAACCACTGCTCCTATAGGAGCAAATGTTCTATTTATCACAATGATTTCATAAGGTGATTTTACAGAGGCATCAAAAGGCGTCAATATTGAATATGGTGGAATGGGTAAAAGCTTATATGACACTACAGAACGTCTATCAAAGTGTATCCCCTCCCAACTTTCAATTTGTGTTCCGTTTTGACCATAATAATGTGTTCACTTTTCAGATCGATGCCACGTACGTGCGTAAGTTCGTATTGCTAGCTACGCCTCTGATAATGGACAGGGATAAAAGATGAGCATGCCAGCATGTCTCATCACCACTTCCGATATGTATCATTGTTTTCCGTGTGTTCACAATAAAGCAGCCAGCTTAACGACGCTGTCATCAATGTAGTGAATCAATGTAGTGACGTAATTAATTGGTCTACTGTGAATTTGTTCGCATGTCTCTTTAACCCTTTCGCTGCTAATGCCGGATCTGTGATTACCTATGCAAACAGTTTGGATCCAGATGAGACGCCGAGTAACTCGGCGTCTCATCAGGATCCAAACTGTTTCTTACTGTTACTATGTTTTTAAAACAAAAATGAAGATAATCAAAAGAATGAAAATTTGTAGCAGACATCAAAGTTAGCAGACGACAGAGTTTGGCAGCGAAAGGGTTAAATCAGGTGAATGACATAGTCAATGGCTTTCAATTTGTATCAAAACACATATATCGGATTACGTAATAGCGTAATTTACAGAATCTGCCATGCAAAGTTCTATTCAGAGAAGCTGTTTGATATATTGACATTTTTTCAGGAATTTTAAAATGTTGGCTAAAACACGGAGTGAATCATTATGCCATGGTTTTGATAGGTCTTGCACAGAGGCTTTTGATTAATATTTAGCCTGCTATGGGCGAATGAGTGAATACCTATGCAAACAGTTTGGATCCAGATGAGACGCCGAGTAACTCGGCGTCTCATCAGGATCTAAACTGTTTGACACCCTGATTGTATTTTAGCAGACAAATTAATTATAGCTTGAATTTTGAAAATGAAAATACAACAGGTGAAAATTTCTGTAAAAATAATTTGCTTAGCAGGCTAAAGGTTAATCCTTAGCCAGTTTAGCGAGACCTAACTGGCATTTGGCAAACTGCTTAGATCCAGATGAGACGAAAAGTAAATCGGCGTCTCATCAGAATCCATGCTACTTTACACTTTGTCAACAGTTTCTCAAAAGCTGAAACAAATTGCAATATATCGTAGATTAGACAGACATCATTTTGATAGCAAGCAAAAGACTAAATCTGTCGGAAACGAGTTTCCAAATTTACTGACTGCCAGATGAGACCTGTGCTAAATTAATTGCAATTTGGCCATCTCATCCAGTATGAACTCCGTGTGGTTTTTCGGTGGAGTTTCGTGAATTGCACTATAATTCTTCTTTAACGGTTTCTACAAACTTTGACAAAGATACAAATCATTACACAATACTGTACAGGAGCTCTGATTTGACAAATGGGTAGAACCAGATCAGTTGCCACATTTAAAATACGGTGCATGATCAGATACTACACTGTTCGTCACACAGGTCAGATTAACCCATTACCTCATAGGCTATTTTTAAATCCAACCTCTTTGAATACATCTCCCGAAAAGGAGCACGAATTAGAGAAAAGGAAACTTTTAGAATTTTGTAATTTGAAACCATTGTGATAAATAGAGCATTAAATTTGCTCCAATAGGAGCAAATGCTCTATTTATCACAATGGTTTCAAGAAGTGACTATTACAGAGGCGTAGAAAGGCGTACTTATGGAGGAAATGGTTACAGAATATACCCGTATCAGTGACAAACAGTGCATAACCTGATCAACTGTCACACCATAAAAGTTGATCTGGTGCTACACTGTTCGCATAGCATAACGGATGATTTCCCTATACTGGGGCTCAAATTAGCTATGACGTGTGGCATGGTAGCCTAGAGTCAGAATAGTGATTCAAACATTATTATTTGATTTAAGTTTCCAACACTGCCAGACATATTGTTAATTGATCGAATAAAATACCTTAGATATTATTGGATGTCAATAAATATATCCCCAGATCAGTAGCCACGGCAGTTTTGCGCCGGCTAATATAATGTATCGTAGATGCACCTTCTATCGAACCTCACCTGTTTATCGAACCTTTCATTTGTTGGTGTTTTTACGCATGTACAAGTGCATACTACGTCATAAAATCATGAGTACCGTTGCTTTGTCTGTAAACAACGCCTCGTAGCTTTAAAAACGAAATATACGTTATAAACAGGTCAATACAATTTATTTTTCCTTCAACTATGCTAAACTTGAGAAACCTCTTAATACGTTATAGAATATCAACATAAATTGTAGATAGGCAATATCGAAGGAATTTTAACCCTTTACCTAATGAATATTTATACAATAATTCATGAATATTAATTAGTATATTTTTAGCCTGGCATATGAACATAGCTTTTTGTCCATGACAGAAATTATAGAATCAGATTTATATCATTTACAAGCAAACATAAGGCGGGGATGGAATAAGTGTGAGGTTGGGCGCCCCTAAACCGAATTAAACCCCCAGTGACATTTGTCACTGACCGTTCCAAGGCGGTACTTCCATCTTCCCCCCTATTGTTTGTTTGTTCTGTCTTTATGCATCTCTTTGTGTCTTGTATATGCACTGTTTTCCGTCGTGGTGCTGTTCGGGCGGTTGTGTGTTTTGTATGCGGTGTTTCCTGCATGATTCATACATGTACTTATATCATATCATATTCATACATGTCCCATCTGATCTAGGTCTAATCTCTTTGCAAATACGTTAAAATGCATCCCATGGGGGAAAGGGTTAAATGTTCACTCACTACAAACGAATGACTAATTTTATTTTTTTTACCACTTTTGCAAAGTGCTCAGATCCAATTCGAGGGATTAGAGTACACCTATTGTAATTACATTCGGTAATATCTATAAGCATTTTTTTCTTTTATGCTGAAAACAATATTGCAGAGTATAAAGCAGTTTGGATCCAGATTACCCCGGCACCTCATCTGGATCCAAACTGTTTGCAAAGTTCATCACAGTTTCTCCCCATTTACAGTAGAATCTGTCTGTACCCATTACCTCATAGGCTATTTTTAGATACAACCTATTTGATTAAATCTACCGAAAAGGAGCATTAACTAGAGAAAGGGAAATTTATTGGATTTTGTAGTTTGAAACCATTGTGATAAATAGAGAACTTGCTCCTTTACGAGCAAATGCTCTATTTATCACAATTGTTTCACAAAGTGACTTTTACAGAGTCGATAAAAGTCGTCAATATGAGGGAATGGGTTAAGCGACCTTATTGATTGCACGCTGGAATCTTAAAAACAGTGTTTCCTTAATGCGGGACAAAAGTAATGCAGAAAGGAGCTTTCTGCATTACTTCTTACCTGCATTCAGCTATCGCCTGTTTTTTACAGACCCTTAATAAGAGCTCTTTTTAAGACAGGCTCTACTGTATTGCAACTACAATAGTTTTGCGTTCAGCCCTCGACATAAGATTGTTTTTGTAACACTTTGAAAACAATACTTTAAAGCAAGCACGTTTTGAAGTCTTAAGACGACGACAATGTTAGAAGGAAGCTGTGTAGGGGCACATTTGTCTCGGAGCACATTTGTCTCACGAGGTGTGACCGATGTGCTCGTAAAAATTCATATTTGCGATGAATTAGAAATGAGACAGATGTGTTCGACACACTAAAGGAAGGACACTCGAAGCACATTTGTCTCACATTCTATCATATCCTACTAAAATTCTACTTAACCCTTTCCCTCATGTACATTATAATCCTGCTTAGTATATTGTAATTGTCCGAAAAGGCGGATATAGAAATTAGCTACCTGTCTGTCCGTCTGTCTGTCCACATTTACAACCTGAAATTATCTGTGATAACAGGCCTACTTAGAGATATGTTATAAATCACTTAATCGAATAGAGTCTTCACTTGAAGTTTACACGATTAAGAAACGGCTGTCAGTCGCTAACTCTCCTTCATAATCGGTTTAATATCATGCTAGTTTTATAGAATATTTTTCTTACCAATTCTTCATTTATTTATTCTTTAAATTTTGTAATCAATTTGAAAAAAGTACGTCGTCGATAGGAATGAGGGGGTACTTGAAAGTTCATGTTCTTTCAGAACAAAGGATGGAAACGCTATATTTTACGTTTGTATGCTAAATAAATAATAATGCTCTTTCCAGTTACTCCACAAAAAAATGTCCATATGTCTGAGGTTAAGATACTTATCTTTAATAGGATTACCAATGACAAAAACAATAGGATTACCAATGACAAAAACAATAACTGCGCTTCATGACCTCCCTATCGGCCTTTCAGAATCACGAAAGGCTTGTAACATTTTTTTTGGCGGGAAGGAAACTGTTTCCATCAGAAATATATAAAACTCAAAGTACTAAAAGTACTGAATGTGAGCGTTTTTGTTAAACCATGGCTTTGGGAAAAACACGGACTTCAGCCAGCTTTATCGGCTTCGGATTTTTCTTGGGGCAGTTCTTTTGGCCGCTCATGATTCTGAAGTTGAAGTCCGTGTGTTTGTCGAACCTATGACACTTGGAAAAACATGGACTTCAACCAGCTTTTCCGCATGCGAATGTTTTCTCGGGGCTGCCAAATGTTTGGCCGCATATATTTCTGAAGTCCGTGCTTTTGTCGGACCCATGACATTGGGAAAGCATGGACTTTATCAAGATTTTCCATCTGCGGAATTTTTCTCGGGGCTGTCGAATTTTTGGCCGCATATATTTCTGGAGTTGAAATCCGTGTCTTTGACGAACCTATTGCATTGGAAAAACACGGACTTCATCAAGATTTTCTGCCTGCGGATCTTTTCTCAGGGCTGCCGAAGATTTGGTCGCATATATTTCTGAGGTCCGTGCTTTTGTCGGACCCATGACATTTGGAAAACACAGACTTCATCCAGATTTTCCGGCGGCCGAATTTTTCTCGGAGCTGCCGAGTTTGGCCGCATTCTTTTCTGAAATCCGTGTTTTTGTAAGTGTATGATTTTGAGAAAAGCACGGACTACATCCAGCTTTCTGTCTGCGGATTCTTTCTCGGGGCTGTCGAATGTTTGGCCGCATATATTTCTTAAGGCCGTGCTTTTGTCGGACCTATGGTTTTGGGGATCCACGGATTTTAACCAGCTTTTCCGTCTGCGATTTTTTTCTCGGGGTTGCCGAGTTCTCGGACGCATATATGTCTGGTGTTGAAGTTCGTGGGAGTGGGTAAAACACAGACGTCATCTAGCTATTCCGCGAGTGGATTTTTTCTCGGGGCTGCCGAATTTTCGACCACGTATTTTTCTGAGTCCGTGTTTTGCAAGTCAATGACTTTAGCCAGATTTTCTGGCTGTGGATTTTTTCCCAGGGTTTTGCCGAATTTTGGCCGCATATTTTTCTGAAGTCTGTGTTTGTGTAAGCCTATGTCTTTGAGGGAAAAAACGGACTTTATCCAGCTTTTCTGGCTGCGGATTCTTTCTCGGGGCTGCCAATTTTTTGGCCGCATATATTTCTGAAGCTGAAGTCCGTGTTTTTGACGGCATTTCCGGCTGCGGATTTTTTCCCAGGGTTTTGCCGTATTTTGGCCGCATATTTTTCTGAAGTCTGTGTTTTTGTTAGCCTATGTCTTTGGGGAAAACACGGATTTTATCCAGATTTTCAACCTGCGCATTTTTTCTCGGGGCTGCCGAATTTTCGGCCGAATAATTTTCTGCAGTCCGTGCTTTGGACACACCTATGGATTTGGGAAAACACGGACTTAATCCAGTTTTCCGGCTGCAGATTTTTTTCTCGGGGCTGCCGAATTTTCGGCCGCATATTTTTCTGAAGTCGGACCTATGGCATTGGGGAAAACACTGACTTCATCCAGATTTTCAACCTGAAGATTTTTTTTGGCCGCATATTTTGTCACATCTATGGTTTTGGGAAATACACGGACTTCATTCAGATTTTCAACCTGCGGATTTTTTCTCGGAGCTGCCGAATCTTTGGCCGCATATTTTTTCTGAAATCCGTGCTTTTGTCGGACCTATGGCATTGGGAAACACGGACTTCATCCAGTTTGAACCTGTGTATTTTTTCTCGGGGCTGCCGAATTTTTGCCCCATATTTTTCTGAAGTCCGTACTTTTGTCGGACCTATGGTTTTTGGAAAAACACGGACTTCACCCAGCTTTCCGGCCGCGGATTTTTCTCGGGGATACCAAATTTTTGGCCGCATATTTTTCTGAAGCTGAAGTCCGTGTTTTTGACGGACCTATGGCATTAGGAAAACACGGACTTCATCAAGATTTTCAATCTGCGCATTTATTCTCGGGGCTGCCGAATTTTTGACCGGATATTTTTCTGCAGTCCGTGCTTTTGTCATACCTTTGGTTTTGGGGAAAACACGGACTTCACCCAGCTTTCCGGCTGTGGATTCTTTCTCGGGACTGCCGAATTGTTGACCGCATATTTCTCAGAAGTCCGTGCTTTTGTCGGACCTATGGTTATTGGAAAAACATGGACTTCACCCAGCATTCCGGCTGCGAATTTTTTCTCGGGGCTGCCGAATTGTTTGGCCACATATTTTCTGAAGTCCGTGCTTTTGTCCGACCTATGGCATTTGGGAAAACACGGACTTCATCCAGATTTTCAACCTGCGTATTTTTATTGGGGCTGCCGAATTTTCGGCCGCATATATATCTGACGTCAGTGCTTTTCTCGGACCTATGACACTTGACTTGATCCATTTTTTTCTATTTTAGCGTTTGCCTTCTATTAATGTAACACTGTAGAACCTGATCAAATGTCAATATTTTCACAGTGGCAGCTGATCTAGGTCCGCACATTAATAAAATCAGTCTAATTAATATTCATGACTATTTCTAACATAAATATTCATGGAGTAAATAGTTAAATTGATATGTATGATGTATTTCATCTTAAACTATTCCCTCATGCTCTTTTTCAGATCTAACCTCTTTAAAAAATCTTCCGAAAAGGTGCATTTAATAGAGAAAGGAAACGTTTAGAATTGTGTAGCTTTTAAACCATTCAACAGGAGCTCTATCTGTAACAATGCTTTCAAAATGTGACCTTTACAGAGGCATCATTATGAGGGAATGGGTTAATCTAAACAGATTAATTGTGTCATTTGATCTTGGTCTGCATTTTGATCGGGGTCTGGCTATGTTTGTCTATGAATACTTAGAGTAATTCTAGTGTATCGCTAGCTGTGCCTGTGGGTTTTCTTAACTATTTCCTCCATGCCTTCTTCACGCATTTGCAAACAGAGAAGGAGCTCCTATAGGAGCCGTCTGCTCCGTTTGCTAATGAAATTTGAAAGATATGCGTCTTTCTTTCTAAAATTGTTACAGTGTTCCACCTTCCCGATTTCGTTGTAACTAGTTTTTCGTGAATATTCAGTAGGCATTGGAATTTGGAATAAACATAGAAAAAGGAAAGGATATCATGTTCATTGATAAACGGTTTTCATTCAGTTGCAAACAGTATGGACTCAGAGATCAGTCAGTTCATTGAAGCATAGCATTAAATCGGGGCCTACATGATTGTTTATGCCTCATAAGTAATAGTTCGTTGTTCATCAAATAAACAATGAAGACTGAATTTGGTCTACACTGATTGCAAATACCGGATACTTTCAGTCTCGTAACCGTCATTCTTCAATTAACCCTTTACCAAATATAGATGTTTTTCGACACATTTGCAAACAGAGTAGAACCAGACCAGACAGTTCCTGTAGGAGCTGTCTGGTCAGGGTCTGCTCTGTTTGCTTATGGAATAATATTGTTATGATTCTACAGTTTCTGCCGTGATAAATAATTCGAACATACCTTTTATCTCCGAGATAGAACAAAGGGTTAAGATTTCCTTATCTGTAACACGTGTAAGATCACTTTAGAACATATATGACGTCATACGTCATATATATATGACGTCAAACCATAGAAACCGATGTTTATATGTCATTTAAACGGCGAAAATGCACATTTTGGATATGTGAGAAAAAGAATCTGATGCTCGTTGTCTTTTAAGATCACATGTTCCTAAACTCACAAAGAAAATGTTATTAAGCTCGCAAACGCTCGCTTAATGACATTTTCTAAGGCTCGTTTAGGAACATGTGATCTTAAAAGACAACTCGCGACCTATGATCCTCTACATGTATTTCCCTTGTTCAGAGATCAGTTAAAATAATGATGTCACATGTTCTTACCTGAATATGCATGTATTCATGGAGTAATTAACCCTTTATACACTTTTCTACGTCGTCAAAACAGAGTAGATCCAGATCAGACGGCTCCATTTGGATCCGTATGATCAGGGTCTACTCTGGTTGCTTGTGACAGAATATAGATCTAATTCGTGTCTTAGATATTCGTGTATTCGTGTGCTCCTTAAAAATACAGCTAACTAATACGCAATATGTCTTTATTTCTTATATGAATATTCATAGAGTATACAAGCTGGTATACAATATAAATTGTACTCCGTATACTTTATAGTAGCACGTTATCCTGGACTGTAGATGAAGGCTATAGGTTATGTTATTTTAACCCTTGTCTTCATAAGGCCTTTCTATGCCTTTGAAAACAGGGTAGACTCACATCAAATGGCTCTTTATAATATAAATCTACAGATATCAGCATGGCCAAAAATGCCATGTGTTAATGTGCTTTATAAAAAAATATCTAATAAATATTCATGATGTCATTATTTCTTGCATGAATATTCATGGAGTAAAGAGTTAATCTGTGGCCTGAATGTAAAACATTGTTTACTCTCTCCAGATTATGTGCAGTTTTATAACAGTCACAATACTGATCATAAAACAAACATTTCAATAGGATTCAAAATCTGGGGATATATTGTTTTGGCCCGTCTGTTTATCTGTCAATAATTGTTTGACTTAAGCAGAGAGATCCTTCATACCAGACAATTCAGGCCGACAGATAACTGTGCGCACTCAGATACCAAAAACACCATTCTCCACCAAAAGCTGCGAGAATCTTAGAGACGATTATAAAGATTGGTCAAAACATAGGGTTCGGTGGAGAACCAATGGAGTTATTCTTGAAAATTATTTAATTTACCCGTCTTATCTGAACCTCTTAGACATGTCAGTTTGTATCATGAAGTCTTAGTCTTTGAGTGAAGTCAAAAGGTGTTTCTATCAAGTAAAGGATTTAGACCAATAATTCTTTTTGGGCGATTGCTTGAGATGGGTTTCATTGTAATTAAAGCAGATCTTCCTTAACCATTTACTCCATAAATACAGTACGTCTTTCTATGCCTTTGCAAACAGAGTAGACCCAGATCAGACGGCTCCTTTAGGAGCCGTCTGATCAGGATCTGCTCTGTTTGCTTATGATAAATATAATAAAAATAAAATCAAAGGCCTGAACAGCCATAATTGCTTTCGAGTTTGATAAGGATGTTAAGTGTAAAGGAAGAAGTTGCTGTACATGTTAATCACCATTTTTGATGTCTTGGAATTGTTTAATGTAATACTAGAAATATGACAGACTGTAGCAACAGTCAAACCATAAGCAAAGTGGTTATTAGTAACACTCAGACAGTCCTTGATCTCAACAAGTCAGAAATGCAATGCTGAGTGACAGTGTCCATCTTTCAATTCATATCAAAGCAATATCAAATGCTGTTGTGTATTTCAAAGCACTACCCTCCTTATTAATTACGAATCCTAGAATTTTAACTACTGTTTAGACAATGTAGTATGACATTTTAGTTAAATTTTGTTCGGGCTTATATACATGTATGCAAACACACACACACATTAATCCAAAATCTTGGTTGATTCATAATGATATCAAATGTACAGTTAATTCCTAATAATCCATATGATGTTTTATCCTATCAAAACTCCACCATGAATTCCACTGATCATAAACTTATATGAATCCCAACTTTTATATTCCAATTTATTCTTGAAATTTAGACTGACAGCATTTTGTTATTAACACTCAAGATTACAGATAAATCATTTTCAAATGAATTCTATAATTGTTCTATCATTACTGGGTCTATTCAAAATAGCCAAACGGAGACTAACCCCTGTAAATATACATGATCAGAGTAAACACTGTTTTGCACCTTTTTAAAATATAACTTCATTTCCATCAGATCAGGATATTGATGGTCAAGAATGATATCATCTCTGGCTATTTCATATCAAATTTGTTGTCAAATGTTCTTTGCTATGACATCTCCCAGGGTTTTTTCTTTGATTTTAGGGAAAGGGCATGGCCTTACCCGAGGGGAAAAATAAGCGTGAAATGAATGCTGATGGGGAAAAGGTCAGAAAATATCAACATAACATTTAACATGTTCATATTTTCTCTATCAAGTGACAGTACAATTCAATTAAAAGCATTTCATGCAGTTCTGATAATTTAATGGTGTTTTTCTTGTGTGTTTTGTCTGCAACTGCATAACTCTTGGCTATTACTAAAATTGTAAACACGTCATTAATGAGTTTTCATAAAAACCCATTATAAATCAGAAATCACAGTAAATCTCAACTATTCCATTAACAAAGACAAATATGATCGGACTTTTGGTAGATAAAGATATCATCGGCATTTTTTGTAAATGAAGAATCCTACATGTATGTCTCGCATTTTTGCGATGACAATGGCATGAATGGAAAGTTCCATCTCGGTTTGTGGAGAAACTAATTAAATCCATTGTAGAGAGTAATACGCATACTAGCCTGTTAACACTGCAAGAGAAGTTGGCATTTCTATCGTGTTTCATCAGTAAAATTACGCTAATAGAAAGAAATTGTTGTGGTACTGCTGGTATGAAAGCGAAAGTACAGACACTGCGATTCATAAACGCTATACGGATTACTCGGATCTCTAGGTTAGACGGATGTATAGAAATGCGGTTAGCGTTTTATCACGTACACGGTGTCGATATAAAAAAATCCCTCTCCCTCCCTATCGGCGGAGAGGTAATTGATCAATGAAAAACACAACAGGTTTTCTAGTTGGGAAGTCTTTGCTATCGGCGGAGAAGAAATTTATAATTTACAGACAAGCTATTGCTGCTGTAGAAACGCCAATGTGTTGCGAAAACAATGTTTAACTAAACACCAGGAATGAGGTTCTTATACGCGTATATGATAAATGCTGATTTTCAAGCTTGCGCAACTCATATCCGCGGATATGAACTTCATATCTGGTCGGATCCGGTGTTTAGTCATACCGATATTCTTTCGCGTTTTTTTGGGAGTATATTCAATAATTCAAGCTTTTAAAAGGTTGATCTTGTGTAGACTAGAAGTTATCTGACAAAGCGAAGTGTTATTAAATGCATGAAAAGTAAATAAATTTACAACAAAACTAGTTTAGAATTGAAGAGAACTATTTTCTCTTGCGCATGTTCACAAGAAATAGTGAACTCTTTGCCGTAAAAACGACCGATTGCTATATTGCATTCTTCGAAAGCAATAAAAAACTGATCCTACAGTTTTTGCCATTACCAAATGTTCTTGTGTCCATGTGCTATTTAACAATTAACGAATATTCATTATGTTATTAATTCTTATATGAATATTCATGGTTTAAAAGGTTATCTGAGTTTCAATTGTGAAAGCAGGATGATAGTTAACTGGGGTAGTTCTGGCTTACAATCATTTGCCTGGTATCGGCCACCTCAGGCGTATAAGAGTGCGAGGCACGATATTCCATATAACACTAACAGGAGTCCGTATGTTTCGGTGTACACCGTAAGGTTCAGCCAATCAAATTTCTTGAAGTAGAGATATTGGAATTTAATAGTTCTACTGCAGTTTTTAGGTTTAAGAATTTATATAGAAAAGCATTACCCACCCTACTGATAATTACACTTGACATGAGTTAAAACGACGATCCTCGATTCTAAGATTTTTTTCTACCGTGAAAACACATGTGACAAATGTGCTTGTATTTCATAAAAAAATTACGTGAGACAATTATGCTTTCTTGTCCCTTAAAAAACTTGATCGGAGCACATCTGTCACACAAATGTGTTTTTGGTGAGACATTTGAGGTCGCATTTGTCTTACGTGAGACAAATGCGACCGCATCGGTCTTACGGAAGACAAAAGTGCTCCGAGACAAATGTGCTCCTACAAAGCTGCCCTATAGGCATATATACTTCTGTAACATTGTCGGAAACTCGGGGTAAATGTTCTCAAGCTGAACTCTTACTTTAGTGCCAGTTTAAAGTCAAAGGAGTTAACAGGCAATAATATGTAAATACTTATCGGGAAATTGAGGGAACTGAACTAACGGCAGTTGTAACCAAAGTGATTTGATAAAACAATACCCCCTCCACCCCCTTGAAAACAGTCACCTCGACATTATTCTTATGAATACAGTAAACCCTGTCTTAAGCGACCTTATATTTTTACTGGACACGGGAATCTTATAAAGCAGCTGGTTGTTTAATGCAGGGCAAAAGTAATACAGAAAGCTCATATAGGAGTTTTCTGTATTACTTTTGACCTGCTTTAACCCATTCCCTCATATTGACGACTTTTGACGACTCTGTAAAAGTCACTTTGTGAAACCATTGTAATAAATAGAGCATTTGCTCCTATAAGAGCAAATGCTCTATTTATCACAAGGGTATCAAACTGCAATATTCTATAATTTTCCTTTTCTCTAGTTAATGCTCCTTTTCGGTAGATTTATCCAAAGAGGTTGTATCTAAAAATAGCCTATGAGGTAATGGGTTAAGCTACCACCTGCCTTACAGTGTGCCAAACAGCTTAGATCCTGGTGAAACGCCAAGTTACTCGGTGTCTCATCTTGATCCAAGCTGTTTGAAAATGAGACTAAGATCGTGGATAGCAGAATAAAGGACAATAGTTAATATTTAGCTTGTTGAGTTAAATTTTGTTTTTAGAAATGTCATCGATTTCAGTTGTCACTGTTCATATATCTTACATTTCTTTTCAACAGCATGGTCAGAGTATCAAACAGCTTGGATCCTGATGAGACGCCGAGTTACTCGGCGTCTCATCTGGATCCAATTTGTTTGCAAAGGTAATAACTCATCGGACCGCAGCAGGCTACAGGTTAATCAGTTAATAACAAGAGCAATTGCTGTATCAGCAACAGCAGTCTTCAGTGTCAACAAATCTTCCATCAGGCTTTTATCTAATATCGAGTTTGGAGATAAATTAAAAGATTTCTTCATTAACCATTTCAATGCTGATTTTTTCAAAATGGAATAGTCCATCACTGTTTAAAAGTAGATTCCATTCAATATGAAAGGGTAAATGAATGACAATCAATGCAGACCCTGATCAGAGGGCTCTTCTAAGAGCCACCCTATCTGGATCTACATTTTTTTAAAATGACAGCCAATTCGTTTCCCGCATTCAAAGGGTTAAGACTGTGTAGGCTTGAAATTGCTTCAGTTATCAAAATCAACTGCGACGTTTCTTGTCCTAATTGGATACAATTACCATGCTTCTAAAACAACGCAACAAGTCATTCTAACCACGTAATGAGAAAATATGTATTCTTGTCTAGCGTATGGTAGACACTTAAGTCGATATAAACAGTCGTATAGCGTACAGTGAGATGCTCTAAAGCGACCACATTGCGCCTTTAAAAGCAGAAGGTTGTTTTATACAGGACGAACGTAATACAGAAAGCTAGTACAAAAGCTTTCTGAATAATATTGACCCTGTATTAACCCTTTGCACGCTGAGTAATTATTCGTCTGCAACAATTGTCGTCTGCTTCAATTCTTAAAATAACTTTTCTCTAATTTCTTTGCAAATAAATGACCAAGATGACAAACAGTTTGGATCCTGATGAGATGCCGCATTATGCGGCGTCTCATCTGGATCCAAACTATTTGCATAGGTAATCACAGTTTCGCCGATAGCGTGCAAAGAGTTAAGTTAAACACTTGCTTTGATATCACGAATAACAACTCTTCTGTGAGTACGGGTCAAATGTTCACAGACAAGTCATTCGTGGAGTTGCTATGGAGAACACACTTAGAAGAAGGAATTATTATGGTTTAATAAGGGACAGTCCTGAAAAAATGAGAAAATAGGACACTAAATTGGCATGCTACGGATCGCGATCTCGATGAACTGGTACGGATTGGCACAATGTGACTTTGGTTTGGTTTGGTTTTTATCGGGTTTTACGAATGTGACTTTGACTGACAGGATTAATTAGTATGGGGTATCACAGGTAAAGTCTATAACGACTTGCTACTGGTCGCTATGGGTCAGAACATCGATACAACTAGGTCAAATACTTCTTATTGATCTATAAAACATCGTTTTCACCCTTTCTAAAACGGCAACATCTGCACGACTCCATAAAACAACGTTGTAACCATTGGACGGTCTAGCCTAATCCTGATTCCGAATAATCCGTGTATGACTTGTATCTGACATGTACTGCCTTTACCAACACGTGTAATGTCACTCTTCTCCCTTGCAATCAGATGTTTATTGGTCTGATACCAATCTGTACTGGTGTTTTAAATGGAATTAAAGCCACATTTAATTCGTAACTCCATTAAACACCCTTTAACGGTTTTGCAAATAGAGCAGATCCAGATCAGACGCTAAAGCTAGAATAGGAGCCGTCTGATCTGGGTCTGCTCTGTTTGCTTATGCAGTAATATAGATCTGATTCTATAGCTTCGCTATGGCCAAAGATTCCTATGTTCGTGTGCCATTATAAAATACCATATAATCAATATTCATGGTGTTATTATTTCTTACACGAATATTCATGGAGTAAATAATTGACCCATTACGCCATAGGTTATTTTTATACATAACCTCTTTGAATAAATCTACCGAAAAGGAGCATTAACTAGAGAAAAGGAACATTTTAGAATTATATATTTTGAAACCATTATGATAAATAGAGCATTTGCTCCTATAGGAGCAAATGCTCTATTTATCACAATGGTTTCACAAAGTGACTTTCAGTACTTCTTGTTCTGAAAATTGAATACCGCTTAAGCCGGTGCTAGGGGACGTGAGCAGTGTTGCACATTCAATTACTGCTCATGAACAGACTCAATAAAACCGAGTCTGCAATTTTCTCTTTTTGTGTTGCAATTTTTGCTTTCGGGGGATCACCACCCTTCAGAATTTATAATCTTCACAACAGCAGGTGTTAAGTGCTTGTGTGGCGGCCGTAAAACGTCGCCCCGTACTTCATTCTCAGTGTTGTTATACCTTCTGATCCTTCGAGATCATAAATTTCATTACTTCTTGTACTGAAAACTGAATACCGCTTAAGCAGGTGCTAGGGGGCTTGAGCAGTGTTGCACATTCAATTACTGCTCATGAACAGACTCAATAAAACCGAGTCTGCAATTTTCTCTTTTTGTGTTGCAATTTTTGCTTTCGGGGGATCACAACCCTTCAGAATTTGTACAGAGTCGTCAAAAGTCGTCAATATGAGGGAATGGGTTAATGCAGCACTATCGTCCTTGAGTATGTGATCATAGCATGAGGCACATTATAGTGCAGCGTGTTTCCTTTTTATTCCGTAACAGCGGTAATGTCTCACAAACCATTGACACATATTGTGGAACACGTTTTCTAATTACATACGAATGTAGGAAACAGCTTAAACCTAATTTCGTCAAACGATATACCTAGCACCACTGCGAAATTCTCTCTTAGAATGATTGATGAGAGTGTCGTCAATTCAATCCTTTACATTTTAGTGTAAGATGAAGATGGCTACCGATAACATGTTATCGTTTTGCGAATACAATAAAACCCAGACTGCCAAATATATAAAAACGATATTAACATTAACATAACAAAATCTAATTACTTTTTTCTTTGAACAAATATGAACTGCTGTCTGTAGGTTTTCTACATACTTAGATGTTAACCCTTCGCTTGCTATTCACGTCAATATACCTACCTGTAAATAGTGAAGACCCAGATGAGACAGCTCCTGCAGAAAAGATTCTGTTTTATAAAGGTTTGGTCTGTATAGTGTTCAAAATGTATTTTCAAGATCTGCGTGCTTTGACATGTCATCATTGACATTAGCCTTTTCCTGGTATAAACTCATTTTCACGCATTTGAAAAAGAAAAAAACCTCCTAGAGGAGCCGTCTGATCAGGATCTGCTTTGCTTGCTTATGAAATAATATAGATCTGACTACAGTTTCTACTAATACAAAACATTCATGTATACAGATGCCAATATAAGAATTCAGCTAATAAATATGCATGATGTCATTATTTCAATACAGAATTCTGAACAGGGAAAGGGTTAAAAAAGTATTACAATAAATTACTGTGAATGTTGAACACGCATGCAATAGTTAGCGATCCTGCATTCCATTGTTTGTTTTGCCATGTTCACAATGCTTCCTACGATCTGCTTACTGTTACCTTGAGTATTAATATTTGACCTTGAATGTCATTAAGAATGGCATAAACACGCAATGTTTGACAGTTCCGTGTGGTACATTTTGTTTCGTGTCGTTTTCGTCATATCTATATTATATTATAAGCAAATAGAGAAGACCCTGATCTGGGTCCACCCTATTTGCAAAGGTGTAGAAAGGCTTATTCGTTGAGTACATGGTCAAGGGTTAAAACGACTTGCATTGTTATCATAAAGCTCCGTTAGTTCATTTCCTTCACTGATTTCACCGACGGTTCGTACTTTGTCCAATTACATGAGTACTCAGTTTAAACATGGCCTACATTGCGTGATAAAGCAAGTGACATAAGTGCTAAAACTCACCTATATCATTAGACGCAATATCTACAAATCTGTACAAATAGGGTCATCATTCAATTCACATCATTAAGGGCATGAACTTTATTCACTTTACTCCCGTTATTCGTGACGTGACTCGCCTTTGAACATTGATTGGAGTCGGATGAGACACCGATTAACTTGGAATCTCGTGAGTATCCCAGCTGTTTAATACTCGGTCAATAGTTTTCAGACGCTTGACTGAATCAGACATAGTCAAAATTGTACCAGATCTAAATTTAATCAGACATTTACTCACAGGTGAATACGATTTAAATACTCTTTTCTATAGAAAGGATACGAATTTTGGTATAAATATTTACGAGAGAAATGGTGAAACTCATTTACAGCCATAGTGTTGATAAAGAGCAAAACAGTGTGCCCAGTGTGGTTTGTTATCTGGATCACGACTGTTCGAATTATTTGAAAATTGGTCTTCGACATCCAGCACTCATAATTTTATATTAAACGTATTTTTTGCATCACGAACAGACGGCTCAAGTAGGAGTTGTCTGATCAGGGTCTGCTCTCCTTGTTTAAGAAATAATATAGATCTGATTCCACGGTTTGTGCCATGGTTAAACATTTCCTTGTATATAATGCTTTTGTAGACATTCAGTCATGCATACAGTCATTATTGCTCATGTAAATATTTATTAAGTAAAGGTTAGGCACTACATCAAATAATCAAATATTTAACAATCCATCAGCAAACAGAGTAGACCCAGATCAGACGGCTCCCATGGGACTGTGTATGCGAATGCGTGAAAATGCCTTTTTATGAAGGAAAGAGTTAAGCATCATACATAGTAAGGCGAGTCCTTTTTATGTAAAACAAAATAAAAGAATAAAAACCGTGCTCAATTTCGATATATTAGCCACATCTGATGTGTATGGAAATGCATTAACTATATTTTATAACATTTAAATAGAACTGAATTGAATAGTGCATTTGTTCAGTAACATTGCTGAAACCTCTCCATCTTCCTTACCCCGTAATCCTCACCCTGACTTGCATTTGCAAACAACTGGGGTCAAAGTGAGACGATGAGGAGCAATTTGACGTCTCATTAGGACTCAAGCTGTTTGATACTAGGACAATAGATTCTCAACTGCTTGTTCGAATCGGAAGTAGTCTAACGTTGAGCAGGATTTATGTTCCCACAGACGGTTAACCCTTTACTTCATGAACAGTCATGTAAGAAATAATGATATCATACTGTTAATTAGATTAATTGTTATAATAGCACATGGACACAGAAATGTGCAGCCAATGAAGAAACTGTAGAATCATATCTATATTATATCATACGCAAACAGATCAAACCCTGATCAGATGGCTCCTAAAGGAGCCGTCTGATATGGATCTACTCTGCAAAGCCGTAGAAAGGCGTATTCATGGAGTAATTGGTCAAGGGTCAAAATGACTTGCATTGTTGTCATAAAGCTCCGTTAGTTCATTTCTTTCAGTGATTTCACCGACGGAAGGTTTTTCATGTTAGCATTATAATTGATAGTATCCTAGTTTAATTGACGTTTCGTACTTTGTCCAATTACATGAGTACTCAGTTTGAACATGACCTACATTGCGTGATAGAGCAAGTGACATAAGTGCCAAAACACTTCTATATCATTAGACGCAATATCTACAAATCTGTACAAATCAGGTCATCATTCAATTGAGAGCATTAAGGGCATGAACTTTATTCACTTTACTCCCGTTATTCGTGACGTGACTCGCCTTTGAACATTGATTGGAGTCAGATGAGACACCGATTAATTCGGAATATCGTGAGTATCAAAGCTGTTTAACACTTTCCCTCATATAAACGTGTTTTCACGCATTTGCAAACAGGGTAGACCCAGATCAGATGGCTCCTAGAAGAGCCATCTGATCAGGGTCTGCTCTGTTTGCTAAAAGAATTTGATAGATTTGATTATTTGCTTTCTAAAATTCTACAATTTTCCACCTTCCATATTTCTTTATAACTATTTTGTTGATGAATATTCAGTAAGTATTGAAAGTTGGCCTAAATACAGAACAGGGAAATCAATAGTTTTCAGACGCTTGACTGAATCAGACATAGTCAAAATTGTACCAGATCCAAATCTGATCAGACATTTATTCACAGGTGAGTACGATTTATATACTCTTTTCTATGGAAAGGATACGATTTTTGGCATAAATATTCACGAGAGAAACGGCGAAACTCATTTACAGCAACTTTTATACAGTAAAACCTCTCAAAGCGACCACCTAAAAAGAGGTATAATTCAGGGTGGTAGAGACAGGTGGTAGCTTAATGCAGGACAAAGGTTACTTTTGTTCTGCATTAAGCAACCACCTGCTTATAATGACACATGTTTATCTATTCAGTGGTCGCATTAGAGGAGTTCTACTGTATTTGCAATCCCCATATAGTAACTTAGATTTACACATCCTATAATGTTACCATATTTTTATATATGTACATTTATGTATATTTGGCTTTAACTGGAATATTTGCAGAGCATGAGACGATAATACAAAGTACAATAAACGACACCATACTATATAAATGCTTGGAAACCAGTTTCCGATGTTTTATTTCTTACTGAAATACCAGCAACTTCCTCTCCATCTAAGCTATAATTGCAAGGTGGCAGTTATTCATTACCGGTCTTGACATAAACATCGGGCTGATTACAGTTTGTTAGCAGAATTATGGTGCGTTGCCTTTTGGATTGACGCCTCTGGGCTTCGTTTAAGTGAGCTTTAGGAAGTTATTTTAGCTGTTCATACTAGATTTCTAAGTAATCATACGTCATGTTAATTGGTTATCGTAGTGGCAAGTTTGTAATTTTCTGGAAAAGTCAGATCAATACAGAAACGCGCCGAAGTGGACTGTAAGCTGTAAATAGGAACGGTGTCAAGTGGATATAAGAATTGTATAAATATTTTTACATTGTTAAGGAGGTCGTCGATCGATAAGAAACTGGTAAGAAATGAAGTCTAAAGGGACATTGAGTATGTCAGACGAATATGAAGATGTAGAAAATAAAGACAGGTATAAAGAGGTTAACTAGAAATAGTAATGACATGATTAGGAAAGTGTACTTTTCATTTAACCCTTTCGGCGCCAAATTTGTAATTGTCGTCTGCAATCCAAATTTTGTTAAATCATTCGGTACAATAAGTAAACGAGATAAATAAATGTAAATTTCAAAGGAATAAAGCACATATATAGAAATGGAGATTGAGACAAATAGTGGAGTCCCTGATCAGACGCCGCCTTGAAAAGGCGGCGTCTGATATGGGACTGCACTATCTGTCGTGGTGCATGTATGCGACTGCGGTGGTGGAAGGGTTAACTAGAAGTAGTAATGACATGTTTAGGAAAGTGTACTTTTCATTCCAATTATTTTACTCTTGGAAAATGACAATAATTATAACAGAAAGAAGCTAACGTTACACGCTATAAAAGTGTATTGACAGACATATATTAAGCATAAGATTTAATGAAATCTAACACTTATTCTACAGATGTGAATAGTAATAGCTATCCTCATTCGAAGTACGGAAAAAAGAAATGGTTTGATACGACATGTAATCGGGCCAGAAAAGATTTTAATACCTATAAACGTTTATATAAACTTAGGAAATCACAAACGAATAGAGAACATATGTTAGATGCTGGAAGAAAGTATAAGAGAGCGATACGAAAGGCTGTTTCTAATTTTAAAGATTCATTTAAGCACACAATTCGTAATATGAGATCTAAATCACCTAAGCAATATTGGAAAATTCCATCAATAGTTTGAATCTTAAGTCAAAACAAAATGGACTTGACATTGACATGTTTTATGAATATTTTAAGAATCTTAACCCAGAGGTGGACAATGATTGTGATATACCAGACTCAAATTATCCCCATACAGGCATAAATAATGATGAATTAGATATCGAAATTACACAAGATGAAATTCTTAAAGATATCAAGAAGTTGAAGACAGGCAAATGCAGTGGTCTTGATAATATCACCAACGAATATATCAAGAGCACTTCTGGGCTACTAATGCCCACATATGTTAAACTATAAAGTCCTTACTTGCGGAATATTTCGGAGTCGTGGTTAGTCGGCATTATAACCCCTATTTATAAGAACAAAGGCGATAAGCACTCGCCAGAAGATTATAGACCTATCACAGTTCTCAGTTGTTTAGTTAAAGTATTTGCCGCCATTTTACACGAAAGACTGACTAATTTCCTCGAAGAAAATCATCTTTTAAACAAAATTCAATCGGGATTTAGAAGATGCCACTCTACAGTTTATAATATTTTCGTATTAGACATGTTGTCCGAATACTGTAAAAATAGAAAATCTGGACTTTTTTGTGCCTTTGTCGATTTCCGGAAAGCATTTGACTCGGTTTGGAGATCAGGGCTATGGTCCAAGTTCGTAATATATATAATATAGATGGCAAACTGTTTACAGTTATCAAAAACATGTATAGCGGCATTAAGTCGTGTGTTAAGCTAAAATATAGCACTTCAATTTTTTTCAGCTGTGGTTTTGGCCTCAGACTAGGCGAAAACTTGTCGCCTGTATTATTTTCTCTTTTTCTCAATGATATGGAGCATTATATCTTAAGTAAGGGCGCTAGAGGTATAGATATTGAGGACGCTTAAGTTGTTTTACTCTATGCTGATGATACCGTCATATTTGCCAAAACAGAAGTTGATTTTTTGAAAACGCTAGAAACATTTATTGACTATTGCAATACCTGGAAACTATCTGTGAATATTGAAACAAGAGGGCCATGAGGCTCTGAAGCGCTCACCTGAGATACCCCATGGGCGGGGCCATCATTTATACAACCTTAGTAGAGAACCACAAGGCAAAGCAGTATGCCATTAATTAAAGGTCTAAGCCTTATGGCTTCAGAGAAAAATAATATATTGTTCCCATGAAAAACTGATAAGCCAGGGCCAAGTTTCGCCTAGAGGTCATGGTCGTAAGTTGAACAATCTTGGCAGAGGACCACAAGCCAAAGCAACATGCCAAATATCAAAGGTCTAGGCCTTACAGTTTCAGAGAAGAAGATTTTTAAAGATTTTCCTATGAAAAACTGATAAGCCCTTGGGCGGGGCCATTTTTGGCCCGGGGGTCATAATTTGAACAATCTTTGTAGAGGACCATTAGATCATGCTACATGCCAAATATCAAAGGTCTAGGTCTTACAGTTTCAGAGAAGAAGAATGTTAAAGATTTTCCTATGAAAAACTGATAAGCCCTTGGGCAGGGCCATTTTTGACCCGGGGTCATAATTTGAACAATCTTTGTAGAGGACCATATGATCATGCTACATGCCACATATCAAAGGTCTAGGCCTTACAGTTTCAGAGAAGATTTTTCAAGAGTTTCCTTTGAAAAACTGATAAGCCCTTGGGCGGGGCCATTTTTGGCCCGGGTGTCATAATTTGAAGAATCTTTGTAGAGGACCATTAGATCATGCTACATGCCAAATATCAAAAGTCTAGGCCTTACAGTTTCAGCGAAGAAGAATGTTAAAGATTTTCCTATGAAAAACTGATAAGCACTTTGGCAGGGCCATTTTTGGCCCGGGGGTCATAATTTGAACAATTTTTGTAGAGGACCATTAGATCATGCTACATGCCAAATATCAAAGGTCTAGGCCTTACAGTTTCAGAGAAGAAGATTTTTAAAGATTTTCCTATGAAAAACTGATAAGCCCTTGGGCGGGGCCATTTTTGGCCCGGGGGTCATAATGTGAACAACGTTTCGTTCCCCCTAGCCACTGATGCTTCTGACAAAATTTGGTTAAATTCGGGTCAGCAGTTTCAGAGGAGATGTCGTTTGAAAATGTGGACGGACGACGGACGCCGGACGGACGCCGGACGCCGGATACCGGACGCCGGACGACGGACAAATAGCGGTCACAATAGCTCATCCTGAGCCTTTGGCTCAGGTGAGCTAAAAACCAAAGTCCTTGTCTTTGGCGATAGGCCAAGGCGATTTAGAAACATATCTGTTAATAATTTCACATTTGATGTTGTGGACACTTTTAGATATCTAGGTGTTGTTCTCTCTAAAAATAGACAATTTGCTAAAGCAAAGAAACATGCTGCCGATCAAGCCAGAAAAGCAATGTCTACTCTTTATAAGAAAATAAGAAACCTCTGTCTTCCTATAGATTGTCAACTGAAATTATTTGACAGTACAATTGTACCAGTTTTATTGTATGCTTGTGAAGTCTGGGGGTTCGGAGACATAGGTATTATCGAAAAAGTGCAAACAGATTTTCTAAAACACATACTTCGGGTAAGGAAAGGCACTCCACATGTCATGCTTTATGGTGACTTAGGGCGTTTTCCATTATCTTTAACAATTAAGAAAAGAATTATTGGCTATTGGTCCAAACTCATCAGTAATCACCAAAGTCTGTCCTCTACGATATACAAAAGTGTAGTTAATGATTCAACCATTAACAATCATGCCTTCCCTTGGCTCATGTATGTCAAAAATACCGTAGACGAATGCGGATTAAGCTTTATCTGGAACAATCAGTCATATACCCAGAGCATCTTTGTTACACCTTGTTGAGAGTTGTTTAAAAGATCAATACCTTCAAAAATGGAGATCGGATGTAAACGAATCTACAAAATGTTTCAATTACAGGATCTTTAAAACTGAACATAGACTTGATTTTTTACCTCGAATTATCCGAATTACCGCTACGGTCGATTATAAATTTCAGACTTTGTAATACCGGTATCTACCGATTGAAACAGGGCGATGGCAAGTGATAGAACGTAACAATCGCAAATGTATTTTATGTAATTCAAATGATATCGAAGATGAATTCCATTACCTCTTTCGATGCCCACACTTTACTAGAACTAGAACAATTCATCTACCTCATATTAATGTTAGAAATGCTAATGCTATCAACTTCAAAAATAATATAATGTGTGAGAATGACATACGCAAATTATTAAAACTTAGCAAATTCTTGTCCTTCATACTTAATGCATTTAAGAATCCACCTGGCTAAATACACATAACTAAATGTTATTATGACTTTATTTCTGTATAATTGTTTCTTCCTGTTTTCACAGCCTGGATGTTTTGTAACTTTATATTATGTTTATTGTATACCTTATGTCACATAAGTTAGTATGTGCTGAGTGTAACTAAATAAATGAAATGAAAAAAAAATTATATTGGTCTCTCCAAATTCCCCATACATCCCCTGTATATGTGTTCCCATACATCCCCTGTATATGTGTTCCCATACATCCCCTGTATATGTGTTCCCATACATCCCCTGTATATGTGTTCCCATCAGTATCAGTCAACTTCAGGTCCCTAGGTTATAAAGATTCTGGGTATGAGCCCGAGTCTGGGTACATTCTCAAGTAGCTGACTGGTCAGTCTTTGAACTTGCTCGACAATAAAAGGTCAATAAAATTGTTGATAATGGAACTCAGATTAAAGCAAAATATTTTATAAACACGGATCAGATCTTGCAGAAGAAACATTCTTCAATTTCTTACTCATTCGTATACATTATATTGATACAAAAGTGTAGTTTAATCATGTATGTTTTGATTGCTGATAAGCATGATGTTTTGATGACAGATGAATACAATTTGCATTGTATTACATGGCATTGTATTGTATGTGCTTAGCTTACACTTGAACTTATACTTATAGTGGACATTATGTGTAATTCATACGACATAGTCACCGTGTTTGATGATATTCAAATAATAGCTATTCTTCCAAAGATTCATTTTTAACCCTTTCCCTATTTAACATTTATTCAGGATTTCTTCACCCAATAAATAGTCATGGAAAGACAATGAACATGGAAAAGCCGAAAGGGAATTTTTAACTATTGTGGAAACTGCATAATCAGATTTATTAATCTCCATAAGCAAACAGAGCAGACCCAGATCAGACGGCTTCTAGAGGAGCCGTCTGATCTGGGTCTACTCTGTTTGCAAAGGCGTTACAAGGCATTTATATGAACAAAAGGGTTAACAAATAACTGCCGACAGTATACTTGCGTCTCTAAATAGTTTACACATACACACTTGGTATGGAAAAGCAGGCTTTTCAAGGGATATCAAGTCAGAATATGAGTTCGTTCTTCTGCATCTGATTGGTCAGCTTTTTGATGAAATTCAGAATCTGACCAATCAGACACCTAAGAACACACTCAGACTCAAACACAGAAGTTTTATAATACCGGAACATTGGATTACGTTTTATCTGAATTCATGAAAAGTTTGCTGAAACCCGCACTTGCTGCAGTTTTAATTTACAGAAAATATTGGCCGAGTGTCAAACAGCTTGGATCGTTTTTAAACTGCCAAATCGCACTTAGCATAAGAAGGGTTAAGTAAAGAGGAATCGCAAATCGGAGTAGAAAATGTAACAAAGAGTAGAACCTTTCTTAAGCGGTCATTCATTTATTGAACATACATGTATGAGTCTGAAAAATCAAGTGGGTCCTACTTATGACCTGCATTTAATTATCACCGGTCTTAGATACCAATAATTATACACTGTACCTCTTTTTGATGGCTGCTTAATACAGTCTGTACTATATTTTGTCCCCCAAGCTGAATTAAAGACAGTGGACCTTTTTTATGAGACAAACTGAAAACGTCCAGATTGAATACAATATCAATGTTTTTTTTCATTTAACCCTTTCACCGCCGATGTCGCATAAATGTACCACGACAAATAGTGCAGTCCAAGATCAGACGCCGCCTTTTCAAGGTGGCGTCTGGTCAGGGACTTCACTATTTGTCTCAAATTCTATTGCTTTATTCCTTTGAAGTTTGCATTTATTTATCTTATTGCCTTATTTTACCGAATGGTTTAACAAAAAATGGTTTGCAGACGACAATTAGAAATTTGTGCGCCGAAAGGGTTAACAGAATAAAAAGTAATAATGTTACTACGGAACTGGCGATTTTCTTTACGAATATGATAGAAATAATAAAGTCATGAATATTCATTAGATACATGTTTATAATGTCATGTGCACACATGTCATTTTGGTCACGAGTGAAACGGTGGAATAATCAGGTCTATATTATTCCATAAGCAAATAGATCAGACCCTGACCAGACGACTCCTACAGGAACCTTCTGATCTGCGTCTACGATATTGCTTATCCATGAGCTTAACCCTTTACTCCATAAATTTGCCTTTCTACGCCTTTACAAACAGAGTAAACCCAGATCAAACTTTGACCAGGAATTATATTATTGTTTTAACAGCGGGGTATTCGTATAGTAAAGTATAAACATATTTTATTTCCTTTATCATTTCATGAAAAATGGTCGCCCCACAAGTTCAACCAACATTAGTTACGGCCCTCCCCCTTACAACGTTCTACAGTAAGTGTGTCACATGAAAACAAAACACATGAAACATAAATTATGCATCAACTATTATCAACCCTCTACCTGATATCATCATCTTTTAATAAACAAGCTGTCTGGACAGGGTCTACTCTGCTTTAGAGATACAAGAAGTCTTCTCTATCAGGTAAAGGGTTAAGGTGAATATACTTCTCATGTTGCAAGTATGAAATCTGCACTCAAACTGACTCAATATTTTGCATATACTAGTACATGTATATAAATGTATTCAAGGTTTTAAATTAATCGAGTCAGTCTAAGTACACATTCCCAAGCACTTGCAAATTGTAAATATGTGGACCGAACTAAGAGAAAGGTTGCCCAATTGCAAGATAACATTACTTATTACAATAACTCATACCGTACACTGTAGACCCATATTTACTGCAGATTAGTAGTACATGTATTGACCAAAAAGGCATACTAAAACTTATTCAATATTGTTGACTCCAATTTTAAAAATGTAACCACCCTGGGTCTACAGAGTAATTCCATCACAATTAGGTCACCCTCCCCCACCATGGTGCACATATAAAATAAAACCCGTAATTACCTACCCCCTCCCCCTTTTAGAAACATACTCCCCCTCTCATGGAAAAAAAACAAACAAAAAACAATAAACAAGTAAACAACATCAATGAAACACAGTGAATGCTTGTGGCGGATGCAAACAGTAGGTGGGTAATTTAAACGGGTAGAGATTTTCCTTCAATAGAATTGACCTGCTCTGTACTAATACATATACACTTAGGATCATGCTTTAGATGTATTAACAAAACGCTTTGTTTCACAAATATACATGTGAACTGCATCAAAAATTTGGACCAAAAAGTATTTTTTTTCAACATTAAGTGGATGCAAAGATATTGTTTCAATGATTAACTTAACTCTTTGTTGGTTATAAAATGAGCAATCAGAAAAAATAATGTTGAGCATCCACTACTAATTCATCATTACTACATATGCAATATGGGGTTTCTTTCAGATAGTTATTACATAAATCACTGTTAAGCTTACTGCATTTGTTTCGAAGTCTAGCATGAAAACATGCAGGTTGTCTTTTTCCATGAACAAAAGTGTGAGGGTACCTTGTTATCTTTATTGGTATTTAATTAAAATTGTTTAAAAGATGATGATGATGGAATACATGATTTTTTTCATTACTTCTGTTCTGCAAAAAGGACACAGTAAAATTATTAGGATTTCTTAACAAATAATCGGTTCGTTCATGAACCACAGGTGGTAAGAGATCAGTAATATATGAAGGAATCATATCTTTATTCACTTTATACATAAAATAATACGTTTGTAAGTTTATTTTGAAGACTTTCCCACCCATATTCATTATATCTAGTTTCTAGTGAAACTGATCTAGTAAGCCCAGTGACTATTCTGGCGGCATCATGCTGTAATCGTTCAATAGATACTGACTCTTGTTTTGAAAATTCTCCCCAGACAATTGATGAATATTCAAGTAAATGACGCATACGAAATATAAATTTGATTTAAAGCTTTTCTACCCAAACAGATTTTCAGTTTTCTCATAATATTGGTTAATATAAGCACTGTGACTTATTAACCACTTACTCCATAAATATGCATTTATACGCCTTTGCAAACAGAGTAGATCCAGATCAGACGGCTCCTATGGGAGCCGTCTGATCAGGGTCTGCTCTGTTTGCTTATGCCATAATATACCCGTACATATTATTCTACAGTTTCTGCCAGTGCCACAACTTCCTGTGTTGATATGCCATTATAACAAATTTATTTAATTGATGATATTCATTACCTCATTATTTCTTACATGAATATCCATGTAGGAAAGAGCTTAACAATGCTTATATATGATGTAAAGTGTTCATATTTGTTCATATTTGTTTTTGTGAGTATATACTGACGCACGAATAGATCTTGTAAATTGACATGATTTCGTATGTGCTATATTGAGTATCATATGTTCACCAAACACTCTGATAACATGCATCAATACTTCTCTCGGTTTCTTTTAGACTGCCCAATAGTTATATTATATCATTTATCTTTTAACCCTTTACTCCATACATACACATTTATACGCCTTTGCAAACATAGTAGACCCAGATCAGGATGAAATTATATAGATCTGATTCTACAGTTTCTGCCATGGCTAAAACTTCGCGTGTCCGTGCGCTAGTATAACAAATTAATCTTATCAATGTTCATGCCATCATTATAACGTGCACGAATATTCATGGAGGAAAGGGTTAAGTTTATATATGATCTACAGTCATCTCGTCCAATACAGAATTTAGAACCATCCCATTTATAACATCGAGGGCTGGGGCATCGCCAACAAAGAATATACTGGTATAAACCACTGACAGCAATTGGTTCAGCAACCATACTTGATCCCGATCAGAGGTTCCACCAGGAGCCGTCTGAGCTGGGTCAAGACCGGTTCCCTTTGTCCCAACTATAGAATCGTGGGAGTTAACTAGTTAATTTATGAACAGGAGTCTAGGTTAAAACCCCTTTTGTCAGAGTTTGAGATCGGTCTGAAGCAAGCTCAAAATCTAACCAATCGGATACTTGAGAATGAACTTAGAAGTTTTATAACCTCGAACCCAGGTCTCAGAAATACGATATGGCATCTGTAAACAGCTGGGACCAAGACGAGACCGTGTGACTTAGCGTCTCAGATTACTGTTTGGATTTTTCATATGAGGAAGCCTTAACCCATTCCTTCATATTGACGCCTTTTGACACCTCTGTTAAAGTCACTTTGTGAAACCATTGTGATAAATAGAGCATTTGCTCCTATGAAGCAAATGCTCTATTTATCACGATGGTTTCAAAACTACACAATTCCAACATTTTCCGTTTCGCTAGTAAATGCTCCTTGCCGGTAGATTTATTGAAAAAGGTTGGATCTAAAAATAACCTATGAGGTAATGGGTTAAAGTTGACTGGCGAGAGGTCAGTGGTTCTGTCAGGGTGTTCTTCTGTGCCCGGAACAGTTCATTTTGTTCCACGTACGGAAACACTGTGGGATCTTCTTCCACATATTATTAGATGGATGTCGCGATATGACTTAAAGAAAACTTTTATAGCGACGTAAAACTGCAATAAAAACAGTTTCTCAAACGGTAGTAAGAAAATGTGTAACAAAATAGAATAGAGTTGACACCATTGTACAGCTAGTTACCTAATAGGCTATGTTTAGATCTAACCTCTTTGTATGAATCTACCGAAAAAGGCGCATTTACCAGAGAAAAAGGAAACTTTTAGAATTGTATGACATTAAAACCAATGTGATAAATAAAGCATTTGCTCCTACGACGTCTCATCAGGATCCAAACTGTTTGACAAATTGTTTGGTAGACAAATTGATTATAGCTTGAATTTTGAAAATGTAATTGGTGAAAAATTCTGTTAAAATAATTTGCCCAGCAGGCTAAACGTACACTTGGTTTAACCATAATCTTCTCAAAACAAATTTGTAAAAAGGGGGAATATACTAACCAAAGTAGAATTTAGTGATTAAAATAATAAAACATCTTACATGTTGACTATTTAAGCTCAATTTAAATTCTCACTCCAAAACAATGGTTTTACTAATATAGTACGATACCTTACAGTAAATATTAATTTTCGGTCGTATTTTTATTTAAGTGGACACTTACCTGAAGCTGACGATATAAATAAGCTGATAAGATTGAATACATCACTAATGGAGGCAGCAATTAACAACACCTTTATCAGCTTCCTTGAACTTGTTTCTGCAGCTTCGTCTAGTTTAAGTTTACACAAGGTGTGAACAGTAGCACACAAAATCCCTATCATCGTCATCAGCACGATGTTCGAATGTATAATTTCACTGGCCACCATGGTGTATGTATTTTACTCAGCAGTTAACTAATTTTCGATGTGAAAAAAATAATGTCTGCTCAGATTTGAAACTTGTACAGTTTAGGACTACCTCCGATTCTAACAAACTTTTCAGAAACTATTCACGGAAAGTCAAAGAGCTTCAATCTCGACGAGATGCCGAGTTACTCGGCGTGTCGTCAGGATCCAAGCTGTTTGCAAATGCGAGTCAGACTGCAGATAGCCGAGAAAAGGTTAACAGATCAGAACTGGTGTTCATTTAACACATTACCCCCTAGTGACGTATTTTCGCGCCTCTATAAAATTCACATTGTGAAACCATTGTGATAAATAGAGCATTTGCTCCTATAAGAGCAAATGCTCTATTTATCACAATGGTTTCAAACTACAAAATTCTATTTTTTTTCCTTTTCTCTAGTTAATGCTCCTTTTCGGTAGATTAATTAATAAAGGTTGAGTCTAAAATAGCGTAGGAGATAATGAGCTAACTATGTACAAGTCAATGCATCGTTCACGGTATTCCTTTGAATGGCGATAAGATGGAATGTCACGACTGATTTTATATAACAAGACGGCTCAACAGTTAACCAATCAATAACAAGACACACTTGTTTCGTCAGTAGTGGCAGCTAAGTATCGGAGTGGTACAAGTAGCTTAGAATATGTTGACGTTGAGTCCGATAGTAAAGGATGGACTTCGTAGCTTAATCCTAATGCCTAAATGCATACAAATTGACGAAAGTGATTCAAAATGAAAGAAATTAAAAATATATTCGTAATTCGAAGGTAATAATATATGTGGGGTTTTTTTATTTCTATTCAAAAGTTATAGTAGTGAGGAGAAGAAATATTAAATTGGTATTATTATGATGCTGGCGTAGAAACTCATTTTGTATTGTTCTACTGAATCCATGTACATTACATAGATAAATCCAAACATGCTCATTTATCCCTTTTCCTGTTCTGTATTCAGGCCAAATTTCAATACCTACTGAATATTCATTAACAAAATAGGTATAACGAAATATAGAAGGTGGAACATTGTAGACCTTTTAGAAAGTAAAGAAACATATCTATGAAATTCTATTAGCAAACAGAGCAGACCCTGATCGGAGGGCTCCTATAGGAGCCGTCTGATCTGGGTCTACTCTGTTTGCAAATGCATGAAAACACGTATATATGAGGGAAAGGGTTTATATAAGCAAACCATAATGAAATATACAGTAAACCTCTCTAAGCCGAACACTAAAATAAGTTTGGGGGTTTCTGTATGACATTCGCCTGCATTAACCCTTTCGCTACCAAACTCTGTCGTCTGCTAACTTTGTCGTCTGCTACAAATTTTCATTTTTTGATTTTCTTCATTTTTTTTTCAAAAACATAGTGACAGTAACAAACAGCTTGGATCCTAATGAGAAGCGGAGTTACTCGGCGTCTCATCTGGATCCAAACTGTTTGCATAGGTAATCACAGACCCGGCATTGGCAGCGAAAGGGTTAAAACCAACCTGTACAACAGAATTTTGAAATAACTAAAAAGATCGGATTCACTATTATAGACCTCCTCTATTGCGACCACTTAATGAATAAACTTGGGTGTCTTTATAAGCAGGTGGTTGCTTAATGCAGGACGAAAGTAATGCAGAAAGCTCCTGTATTAAGCTACCACCTGCTACCACCTGCATTTAACACCCAGAATTATACCTCTTTTAGGTGGTCGCATTAGTGGGGTTTTACTGTACATTATGTAAATCTTGTATTACCTGATTCCCCTGTCTAGTACCGAAACATCAGTAAATTGTTAAATTATTTCTAAAGAGTAGCTCGGATGTAGCGTCTGTTAGCAATGTATTTAGTCATCTGAATCGCCCTAGAAACTCGCCTTCTGATCAGGGTCCAAAGTGTTGAAACACTCTTTCCAATTTTCAGTCATGAACGACACGTATGAGGTTTACAACAAGTTTAGGGAACAGCCCATAATTGTTCATTAGCGAAAGGGTTAAGGGGCTGGCGTTTCAAAAAAACGAATTCAAATTTATGAAACGATATAGCTTCAAAATGCACATAATTATTTATACATTATTTGAAAAACAAATGTTCAATTTCTTGACTTTTGCGGTGACAGACCATATTTATGTATCGCCGTTATCGCCGACTCTTGAGTGACAATGTCTGCTTTTTGTTGAAACATCTACCGGTCAATGTTTCCCCATTCAGAAAAGGATGGCTACATTCAATCAAACTGTGTTCAGCCGGAGATAGTCGAATTGTTACGAATGGATATTTCCCATGAAATATTCATACAATAGTCTACATTAGGTAGGCGAAATTATCGTGTTGGTTGATATTTACGATATGAACTCTAGACGGATATAAATGGCTTCACAATATAAATTCTAAGGAAGTTTATTACTTGAAACATTACGACAGAATCTCCACAGATTTATACCAAACGTCTAAAGTAGTAAGAGGAGCATTTATATATTATTTAAAGACTGATATAGACACGATTGATCTAATGCAGTGAAGTATTGCTAATACGACCGCACACAAGAAGTATACTTCTGGATTTTTAAAACAGGTGTAAGCTTATTGCAAGACAACAGTTATGCAGCAAGCTTCTACATTACAGTACTTTTCTCCTACATTAAGCAGCCGCGTGCTTTTACAGTCTCCTATGCTCACCCCTTACTCCATAAATACGCATGCATTTTTACGTCATTGCAAACAGAGTAGACCCAGATCAGACGGCTCCTATAGGATACTATAATATAGATATAATTCTACAGATTCTGTCATAGTCAAACATTCCTATGGCCATGCTCTATCGTAGCAGTTAGTCTAATTAATATGCATGGTGTCATTATCTCTTACATAACTATGCATGGGGTAAGGATTAATAAATCATGTGATCGCTTTAGCGAGACTGCTATACCTATGTCACGTGACTGATGGTCAACTGCGTGAAAACTCTAAACAGATACCGGGAGTAACTTTTGCTTAACCATAAGAAAATATAATAATAATATTGTAGTCTATTCCGTCAGATTTCAATGTTTCAAAAACAACGTTTTTGACAAATCCCGAATGCCTTCCGCTGTCGGTGTCGCACCTTTGATTACCTATGCAAACAGATTGTATCCAGATGAGAGGTCGAGTAAGTTGGTGTCTCATCAGGATACGAACTGTTTGTTATTATAACTGTTGGTGTCCCACCAGGATACGAACTGTTTGTTATTATAACTGTTGGTGTCCCACCAGGATACGAACTATTTGTTATTATAACTGTCGGTGTTTCACCAGGATACGAACTGTTTGTTATTGTAACTGTCGGTGTCTCATCAGAATACGAACTGTTTGTTATTGTAACTGTCGGTGGCTCATCAGGATACGAACTATGTGTTATTGTAACTGTCGGTGTCTCACCAGGATACTTCTACTTCTACTTTGATACTCCCTACTATCAATAAATGACAATAACAGGGAGGTCGGGGACAGTGTTAAAAACAGCTATGGGGTTATGACATGATACATTCAGTTAAAAGATCATTGATAAAAGTAGGTTAACAATGTGATTTTAAAAGACTAACTATGTGATTAGGGGTTATGAGATCTAATGTTAGCAGTGAAGCTCGAAAGGTCATTAATATAGCATAGGAAAAGGCAGGGTCCGAGGACAGAGCCTTGAGGGACACCTGATAGTACAGAGACAGGGTCAGAGTTGGAACCCTCTACTACTACCTTTTGGCTTCTGTTACTTAGAAAGCTTCTGACCCATGAGACTATTTGGGGATTTATACCAAGTTGTGAGAGTTTGTAAATAAGCAGGATACGAACTATTTGTTATTGTAACTGTCGGTGTCTCACCAGGATACGAACTGTTTGTTATTGTAACTGTCGGTGTCTCACCAGGATACAAACTGTTTGTTATTGTAACTGTCGGTGTCTCACCAGGATACGAACTGTTTGTTATTGTAACTGTTGGTGCCCCATCAGGATACGAACCTTTTGTCATTGTAACTGTCGGTGTCTCATCAGAATAAGAACTGTTTGTTATTGTAACTGTCGGTGTCTCACCAGGATACGAACTGGATATTGTAACTGTCGATGTCTCATCAGAATACGAACTGTTTGTTATTGCAACTGTCGATGTCTCATCAGAATACGAACTGTTTGTTATTGTGACTATGTTTTTGAAACAAAAATGAAGGGAAATGAAAAATTGTAGCAGACAACAAATTTGCAAAGACAACATTTGGCAGTAAAAGATGCTAATCCATTACAAGATTTGTTGGTCGAGAAAATAGAAAAAAAATATCCTTAGTATGGGTGTCAGTAGTCTTCAGGGAACGACGTAGTCTTTAACAAATTCTCTCTTGATTATTTAAATAAGATCTCTCATGACTTCATGAATATTCATTGAATTTGTATACTGGTCAATGAAAAACTGGATTTGTTTGTCAGTTCATAAACTGTAGGTGTATCTCTTTATTATTCCATAAGCAGACATACAGACTAGACTCCTACAGGAACCGTCTGATCTGTTTCTACTCTGTTAGCAAAGGTGTCAAGTCGTCTATATGAGGGAAGAGGTTAAGTGTTGAAACGGTTGGTAAACATAATTACCGACTCAAACTTGCCTGAATAGGCAAAACAGCACTGTATATGTATGTTGGTCAGTTGGCAGACAGGCAAGATGTTGCCGGAAGGGCATCTGATAATTAAACAAGAAACTTAACACGTGTTACATCTTTATATACCCAAGGCTGTCTTTCACATCTGATTTTACGTGTATATACTACAATATGATATACAGTTGAACTTCGATATCTCCAACATCAAGGGACCATAAAAATTACTTCGAGACAACAGAGGTTCGAGTCGTCCAATGTATAATCTGACAAAAGCTCAGGTTCACAGCTTAATGCAGGTCTACAGTAATGTTGAAAGCTCCTGTAGGAGCTTTCAGCATTACTGTAGACCTGCATTAAGCTGTCACACGTGTTTCTAGATATGTGTAGTGACACATTTTAGAACAATTCTGTATTGTAAATTTTGGAAGAACCGAATTTTTAGTTCAAGTTATCCCGAAGTTCGAGTTATCCGAGTTCGAGATATCGAAGTTCAACTGTAACATGTTACACGCAAAACTTCTCATGGCGGAAATTGTTGTATTATAGAATATAGATGCTGTTTAAGGGCTGTAGATAACATGCGTACTGATATATCTAAATCTCGTATTTCTAAGTGTGAAAGTAGTAAAGTCAAGAAGGAAAAGCCACGCACAAGACGCAACCATAACTAAAACACCGATAGAAAATAAGCGAGACACAGATAACCGCACGCACGCACGCACGCACGCACACACACACACACACACATAAACACACACATACATAAACACACATGAATACACACTCGCACGCGCGCAAAGGCACACGACACACATAAAAGTAATGGGTGACAAAGAGAGTACCGCCTTCTAAGGGTCAGTGGCAAAACTACCACTGGGAGGTTAAACCGGTTGAAAGAAGTCCTTACCTCACGCTTGTCTCAAGGTCATCCTAGTTGAACGAAAGGTATCCCCGCCAGACATCCTCATAACATAGAAGACGGTCAATACAGGACACTATGTTAAACATATCTGGGTGAGTAATACTTTGTTGCAGTAAAGCCCTTAGATTGCAATTATACTTACTACTGAGAGGTAAATTTCGTTAGTAGAAATTTGAAAAAGTTTTCCAAATTGTATGATATCTGTAACTTTGCTTAAGAAGTTTATCCGTTATAACTAGATTACGACTATTAACATCTTATAGCAAAAAAAAGTCTCGGGCAATCCGAAGAAATTGAGAAATATAAACCCCATAAGATGTAGAATAGGGCACATCTCCATCTAGAAAAGGATAATTAACAATTTAAAAATAAAATCTTCCCTTTTATCGTATATGTTAGATGAAACTTTATAATTTGTAATGGAAATATTCTAATCTAAAACGTCACAATGTCAGAACGATTCGCTTTGTTTAAAGTCAGTTCTTTCGGGTAAATTGAAGAAACCATAGTGTCAAAATAAGGATTATCCAAATTCAAAATATCGAATAAATGTCTAGAAGTTTTATTAACAGCATTAACAACATATAGGCATAGAATAAAATCTGCAATAAGATGGGCACAATTTGTACCCATGGGTGTACCAACAGCTTGACGATATATGGTATCCCCATTGCATATATGTTATCTAAAAGAAAAGTTAGAGATCTACAAACATCAAGACAAGTCCACATTGCGTAATGTTCAACTTCTGAATTCGAAAAGAATGAACGTTGAACATTACAAGCAAGGAACATTTTATTTTCTCTGAAAAAATAAATAATTTAAGTCCTAGCTTGCTGCTACTTATCAACCTTTCTCTTGTTGAATTTTAAAATACGGTTCCCCTTCTTTACCCATGCCCTATTGTATAATTACATATATCTTCACTGTGTACAAGTATTTCGCTGTACAACCACTGCTGTGGAGTGCACTTGTTGCACAATCAACTTTTAAATAGTGCAGACCCTGATGAGACAGCTCCTGCAGGAGCTGTCTCATCTGGGTCTTCACTATTTACAGGTAGGTATATTGACGTAAATAGCAAACGAAGGATTAAAATCGTCTCTCCGAGACAAGTCTAATGAGTAGCAGCAAGATAGTTTTTAGCGGAGAAATATCAGTAAAATGCTTTAGAATTCCTAAATCCGCCTCTTATCTACAGCCATGTGTTTGAGAAGGACCCAAAACACCCACTACGCATCATTTTTATCATACCGCGTAAGTAGTAAGTATTTCTTATATCAGCAAAGTACATCTGGTGAATATTTATTGGACAGAAGAGGTATATCCACAGGGACCTAACTAAGTGTATACAGAGCTGTCGAAACCTGGACTGTATACTAACCACACGCTAGGAAGCTAAACCACTTCCACTTGGTATGCCTGCGGAAGATATTGGAATCAAATGGCAAGACAAAGTCCCTGACACTGAGATCCTAGAAAGTACTTGCATGAGTAGCATACTCACCTTGTTGCGATAGGGCAACCACGCTGGATAGGACACATTCAGAAAACGTCATATTCTCGCATTCTATGGGGAGCTGCAGTCAGGGGAACGCAATCTTAGTGGGCAAAGAAAGCGCTACAAATTTCCCCTAAATACCTCATTAAAGCTTTCTGGCACAAACCAAGACAGTTGGACGTTTGTTGCAGAGGATAGGCGCAAGTGACGTTGCAACATTCGGAATGGTGCAAAAAAACATGAAAAGGACCTAACTGCAAAGGTAATCCAAACGAGATCTGCTCGAAAGCCGAGAACGTCCTCTATTGAAGTACCATATGAACTTAGATATCCAATATGCAATTGTATGTTTCGGGCAAAGATTGGTCTGATAAGCCACCTACGAACACACAGAGATTACCACCCACTTCACTGATGAGACAATATATGATCAACTACGACGGACGAATGACAAATCTAGTGACGCCGTTTTAGTAAAATTGAACTCGCTCATTAATTTCGAATTATGCGGCAATATTAAGTAACATTAACTATTTCGCTGCCAATATCGCATCTTTGAAAACCCGAGCAAAAGAGAAACCCGGCGTCTCATCTGGATCTAAACTGTTTATTACTTGAAGAAAATGCAAGAATCGAAGGTTGCAGCAGACGCTAAATTTTGCAGACGACAATTTTGGAAGCGAAATTGCAAACGATGTTTATCGAGGAGGTAACCTTTATAACAACATCAGAATGTCATAAACGTTTTATGTCTAATTGTATAATCAGGTGTAAATATTTCTTACACAAGCAAATTTATTGAGAGGCTCAATAATGTACTGCCAGACTCACAAACACTCATTTTTGCAGAAATATTGAAACTCCTAAACAATCTTTATTGACGATGCAGCCTTTATACTTGCTGAATTTATTCAGCGTTTGCTTTTAGACACTTACGGATGCAAATTATACGCCACGGAGCATGATACATCAATCCAACATGTTTTGAAGTCTTGGTCATTAATATTTAATACCAAAACATTCCCTGAATGAGAAACGTTCACCTGACCTTCAGAAAATATCAAAGTCTAATAATTAAAGCATACAAGTCATGCAGGAAATTTGAAAATGACACGTCACACCAGAAGCAAACGTGAAATGCGCGCTAGCACGCGACCTTCATAGACTGTTCTTTGCCTGTTTTAGACCAAAAACATTAAGGGCACTGTGACACTTAAAAGATCACATAGTGCCAAAGGGTGTAGAACATAAAAGAACTCCACAAACATAGATTCATGGCAAACCACGCACGCTCATACACACACAACACACATATGCCATGTTCATACACATAGAACAGTTCCTAAGAGCTGATAACATTGTTGAGCCGTAAAACCAAAACTAAAATTCATCAAAACCAAATGCAAGATGTGACGCCATACCTTACGCAAGAGTATGACAAGACATAACAAGGCCTCACTGAAAAGCATATACCGGTTGGACTGACTGTAGGACACTGCAACCCTCAATAGGATTGTTAGGAGTTGAAGGGCACGCAATGCGACGCTGAAAAGATCATGTTGCGCCAAGGATGTTGAGCATAAAGAAAATTCACAAACACCGAATCTCAGCAACTGAAGAGCACATCACTTATACACATTCAAATGTACAGAAGTATGAAGAATGCACGGTATGAACACAAAACTAGGATGAAAAGAGAAGTACCGCCATGGCACGGTCAATTGTAATTTACCACTTGGGTTTAAAGAATGGTTAGGGGACGCGTCCAACCTCACACTTATCCCATTTTAATCCAATCAAGTGAATGTAAATGGTTAATTAAATATAACCTACGCCCAGCTGCTCCACAACAAAAGGGACGGATAACATAGCAGTGTATATGTGTGTTAAACAAGAAGTATATGTAGAAGAGGGTTCGCGAAATACACGAACTGGAACCAAGACAAAACATCTTAGCATGTGCCTTCCAGGAACCATTAAATGTATCTCCTTTTGAGAGCATTCTGCATGACTTTTACCCCGCATTTAGCAGCTTACTTTAAGCCGGTGCTAGAGGGCATGAATAGTGTTGCACTTTTAATTACTACTCACGAACAGACTCGATAAAACAGAGTATGCAGATTTCTCTTTTAGCATTGCTACTTTTGCTTTCGATGGATCTCCCTCTTTCAGAATATATTTTCTAAAATGGTCTAACGATTTCATACAGAAAGTCTGGTGTTAGTTGTATTACCTATTCAGTATTCGAAGTGTCGTAAAACAAGACTCGTTCAGTTGTTCATGAACATGAGTTGGCCAAATAAACAAAGGATGTGGATAAGAAAGAAGAAATATTACATAAAAGGTCGTTGTAAATGAAACATTTGCTACAAGGCATCGGAATGCAGTCGAAGTAAAATAATTGTTCAGCTTAATGATGAATCTGGCATTGGAAATACATTTATTTCAACATGCTTAATAATACGAGGGAAATTTAATCTTAAATTTAAAACTAAAAACTGCGAGTGTCTTCCGTTTTATTTCAAGCATTAATTGGTTATGTGCACGAGCACAATCCATTTCGGTTATATCTAATTGCTGATCAACCTGTCGGCTGTCGTAATTTTCCTAATTGTCTGGAGTGAGATATAGCAGAACCCTTCTAAGCCGTACGTTAAAATTTAAACTTCAGTATAAATATCGGTCTTGGAGACAGGTGGCAGCTTAACCCATTACCTCATCGGCTATTTTTAGATACAACCTCTTTGAATAAATCTACCGAAATGGAGCATTAACTAGAGAACAGGAAAATTTCAGAATTGATTAGCTTGAAACCATTGTGATAAGCTCTATTTATCACAATGGTTTCACAAATTGACATTTACAGAGTCGTCAAAATCGTCAATATCATGTAATGGGTTAATACAGGGTGAAAGCCATGAATGACTTTACCCTGCATTAAGCAGTCACCTGCCTAAAAGTATTTAAATCCCTCTTTACTGTTATTCCGGTTTAGAGGGGTTTTACAGTATAGTAAATGAACATTTGTTAGTGAAAAACCTCAAACATGCTTTAAACATCATTTTATACATTATACTTTAGCCCTTTACTCCATGAATTTTCATGTCAGAAATAATGAGATGTGGACATCAATTACATGAATGTTTAAAGTGACATACGAACACAGGCACTTTTTGCCATGTCGAAAACTGTAAAATCAAATCTGTACAAGTACAAGTATTGCTGTAAAAAACAGCAAAGGGGAAGCTCCGCGCAAAAAGAAAAAAGAAATGTGCAAATGAAATGGTAATAGAAATCTTCTGGAGGTTTGTGTTTGCGACAAAGAGATTGAATTGCAATAGTGAATGGAAAACCCAGTAGTTTTTATCGTATACTCTACTTATTCATACATATGTTATACTGCGATATTTGTAAGAAAAATTGGGGAACAAACCTTGTTGGACACACTTCTCTAAAATGTGGGGAATACACAGTTGGAGAAGAGATGACCAATGTTTATTAGAAAAAAAGTGATTTATAAATGATAACCAGATTTGTACAAGCAAACGAGTTAGAAACTGTTTTTTCATAGGTTAGGTAAGTTTTAAACACATTGTCAACAACAAAATGCAAGTTAGTTAGTTTATGCATTTCCATCATACATAGATATCAATAACATATATACAGATAACAATGTAAACATGTAGATCTAATATGAATCTATGTAAACATGTAGATCTAATATGAATCTTGCATGTGTGCAGAATTACTGTTCAGTATCACATCGTGACATAATGTACAAAATGGTACACAATAAATACTTACAATGACCATACATTTACATCGAACCAACAGCAACTATAATCTATTCCTGTATCATTTAATTATTTTCCTGTCGAATGCGGATTCACTGGTTTTGCTAACTACTTTCTATCTATCCTATTTTTCTTTTCTTTTCTTCTGCCAACGCAGCACACCCGAAACATAATGGTCTATTTAGACAGAGTTTCGTACCATCAGATGTAGAAAGTGGTTATTAGTCATTGACATCGGCAAGTCAGAAATGCAATGCTGGGTGACAGTGTCCATCTTTCAATTCATATCAAAGCAATAAATGCTGTTTGAAGCACTAAATGTTATCAATTACTAACTCTAAACAGCAATATTCAAACAACAAACATGTTGTTGATTTAATTATTACTATACTATATATTCAGTTTAACCCCTTCACCCATATAAACTAACCTTAAAAATAAAAATAAACAAAAGTGTTCAGAGGAACACATGTGTCACCTGCTGGGAGAAGTGTTTGTAAAAAAGGTGTGACGGACAAAAATTCTCTCGGCCAGACAGACAGACGGACAGACAGACAGACATACGACGGAAAAGTGATCCCTAAGTGACACTCTGCCTCTCGGCAGGTGACACAAAACCCTAAAGTATATTTGAATAATTGCTGACCCGTTTATCCAGGTTAACACCTTTACTCTTATAATGACTTTTCATATCTTACCCACATCAGACAAATCACGAATGACCCATCTGTCCAGGGTCTGCTCTGATTGCTTATGAAATAATAAAGAAATTTAATTCTTCAGTTTCTGCCGTGGGAAAAATCATCAGATTTCATTTATTTGGTTAGGGGACGGGGTCTATCAAAATATTGGCACATTTTTAAAAAAAAATCTGTAGACGGAGAATCAAGGCATTTTATTCTTGTCTAGACAAAACGTCAGTCTTTTCAAATACAAAGTAGTGAGTAAATCAACTCGTTATTCATACATATCTTGAGTTACATGTATCTGAATTTCCTGAACGTCCACATGGAAATATGATAGTTTAGCCGACCTTCCCGTTCGTCGACCTTATTTAACCCTTTCAATGCCAATGTCGCAAAAATGTACCACAACCAATAGTGCAGTCCCAGATCAGACGCCGCCTTTTCAAGGTGGCGCCTGATCAGGGACTTCACTATTTGTTTCAATCTCTTTTTCTACACCTGTGCTTTATTCCTTTGAAATTTGCATTTATTTACCTCATTTCCTTATTGTACCGAATGATTTAAAAAATTGGATTGCAGACGACAATTAGAAATTTGGCGCCGAAAGGGTTAAATATAACAATTAAACACGTCATAAGTGGTCATTTATTTATTGAACATATGCGTCATAAAACCAGATGGTTGCATAATGCAGATCTGTTTCTATACTTTCTAAGATGGATACAATTTTCTCCATAATATTCAGTAGGTATTGAAATTTGTAATAAACATATAACAGGGAAAGGGGGTCAGGGCCCAGATCAAAATCACGTTATATTTCATAAAATTTAATGTGCAATTCGTGAATTTAAATTTGTATTCAACATAACGTTATATTAGATAAAAACAAAATTTGTTACTTGTTTAAATATTTTTTCAACAGTATTATCAGTGTTTTATCAATATTTTAGCTATTACTTTTTAATGCACTGTGTAGACCCTGATCCAAATTCCGTTATTGTTTTTGTCTGGCCGTTTTTACTATAATGGGGACTATAATGGGACCAGTCAAAGTAGAAGGGATAGCGGTATAATCAAATTTTGGGCATCTTTGATCATACATTTACATCGAATCAACAGCAAATATAATCTATTCCTGTATCATTTAATTATTTTCCTGTTGAGTGCGGCTTCACTGGTTTTGCTTACAACTTTCTATCTATCCTATTTTCCTTTTCGGATTGACCATGGACCGATTTAACTTGTGGCCAGTTTGACCCGTTTCCGTTCGATTGTTATTGGAGTGAAAAGCAGCACATTGCTTCTCTGGACTACTTTCGTATGGCATTGTAACTTATTGGTCTATATAAAGTCCTAAAGGGGCCGTCACACCATGACGTTCTGGTCAACGTTCTCTGAACGATTCAATCGTTCAATTTTTGAGCGTTCTAGAATGAGGATGACACATCTGGCGTGTGATAAGCGTGTACCTAACGCATGACTAGCGTGTGTCTTACGCACGAGAAGCGTGTAACAGCGACCAAGTAAGATACCCCTGAAAACCATTAGCGTTTGCTGACGTGCCACTGGCGCACAACTACGATTTGTGAACGTTAGACGAGCGTTTTGAGCGTGTGGATAACGGCAGAATAGCGTTTTGACGTTCGTTTGACTTTAGTCACACGCTGTGTGCGCTAGGGGATCGTTCAGCGGTCGTTGACAGATCGCCATTGAGTCGTTCAATGCATAGCAAACGATTAGTAACAACCAAGTAACGCTAGAGTAACGACGGTCTTACGATATCCGAACGCGTGCAACGCTCATCGAACGTTAATAAAACGTTCCATTAACGTTCTTAAACGTTCTTCAGCGTTTAAAAGTAAATGTTGAAGAACGCTGGTCTCAGTAAGATCTTTTGTGCATGTTCAATTTTTTTCCCCGACCAGCGTTCTCGGCCGATTCCCGCCGATCACCGACGTTCACTAACGGTCTCAAGCGTTCACACAACGCTCTTTTTGCGCTATCCCAGCGACCATGGGCGACTACCAACATTTCCTAAAACGCCAGAGAACGCTGACCAGAATGTCATGGTGTGACGGGCCCATAACATGTCGTTCGTTATGGGCCCGTCACACCATGACGTTCTGGTCAGCGTTCTCTGGCGTTTGAAAAAACGTTGGTAGTCGCCCATGGTCGCTGGGATAGCGCCAGAAGAGCGTTGTGTGAACGCTTGTGAACGCTAGTGAACGTCGGTGATCGCCGGGAATCGGCGGAGAACGCTGGCCCGGAAAATATTTTTTTAACATGCACAAAAATTCTCACTGAGACCAGCGTTCTTCAACGTTTAACTTTAAACGCTGAAGAACGCTTAAGAACGTTAATGGAACGTTTTACTAACGTTCAATGAGCGTTGCACGCGTTCGGATATCTTTAGTCAGTCAATACACTAGCGTTACTTGGTTGTTACTAATCGTTTGCTTTGCAGTGAACGACTCAATGGCGACCTGTCAACGACCGCTGAACGGTCCCCTAGCGCACGTAGCGTGTGGCTAAAGTAAAACGAACGTCAACACGCTATTCTGTCGTTATTCACACGTTAGTCATACGCTCAACACGCTCGTCTAACGTTCACAAATTGTTTGTTGTCGCTAGTGGCACGTCAGCAAACGCTAATGATGTTCAGGGGCATCTTACTTAGTCGCTGTTACACGCTTCTCGCGCGTAAGACACACGCTAGTCATGAGTTAGGTACACGTTTATTACACGCCAGATGTGTCATCCTCACTTTAGAGCGTTCAAAAATTGAACGATTGAAACGTTCAGAGAACGTTGACCAGAACGTTATGGTGACGGCCCCTTTAAACAAATGAACACAAAAAAAATCTTCCTAATCAGCAAAACTTAGCAATCAACGCTAGCACCTGAGATAGTATTAGGGGCAGTTAACTCTGTGAACATATTGACGTGAACACGGAAAGGAGTGCCCTGTAAAACTCGTGTCCGACAAAGTCGTGGCATATTCGGAGTGTAAATATTGCTAATTATAATTATTAGCATTGCATACATCTTGAATACACTTTTAAAAGATAATTAAAATAGAAACTGTATTAAATCATGAAAAGTATACATGTTAAGCTCAGTACGAATACTGTAAGCATTGATCGAAAGGGTTAAAATATCAAATCCGGGTCCATGAACCAAAAAAACCCGTAAAGACAAATTGCTCCGCGCCTACAATTATTCTATTAGAAAACAGAACAGACTCTGATCAGAGGAGCTCCTACCGGAGCTGTCTGATCTGTGTCTGATCTGTTTGCAACGCATTAATTGCGTATTTATTGAGTAAAACGTTAATCTGTTGTATAAATGTTGCTTAAAGTATGATATTTTGCAATTGATTACTTTCGATTCGTTCGAGCCTCTACCAAGGAATTTAGTCAATCAGCATTTGTCTTGATATGTAGCTAGGTTACTCGGGTGTCTTATCTGATGCAATATACTGAAAATTGGTAATCCTTCGAAACAAAAAGAGGAATGCCACAAAAGAAAATTGCAGACTCTGTTTTATTGAGTCTGTTCATGAGCAGTAATTAAGAATGCAACACTACTCACTCCCCTGGCATCGGCTTAAGCAGTATTCAATTTTCAAAACTTATACCATCAAAACTACTGATCCCGAAGGACCAGAAAATATCACGCAACACTGAGAATGGAGTACGGGGCGACTTTTTTATGGCGGTCACACAAGCACTTAACACCTGCTGTTGTGAAGTACATATATTCTGAAAGTGGGTGATCCTTAGAAAACAAAAGTAGCAATGCCAAAAGAGAAAATTACAGAGTCGCACTTAGCAAGATAAATGTTATGATAATGGTTCCAAATATGTTATTTACCCAAATGTATTTCTGCAATTTAGTAGTTGCCGGAAGTGATTTCTTTAACCCTTTCCTTCTTAGGCTATTTTCAGACACAACCCTTTTCAATAAATCTACTGAAAGGAAACTTTAATATAGAAATGGAGAATTTTAGACGTTTTGAGTCAAAAGACTTCAATATAATGGAATATGTAATCCTTTCTGTGAGATCTCTTGCCTGACATTCATTATATGTACATTCTATTATATTACATTCTGGTCATTTTCAGAAAAGGTTGTCCTTGTCTGTTTCAAGGTAAATGTTTCTGTCCATATATATTTAAAACATCTTAACAGAACGTAAAATAATTTAGCAGATGAAACCGAAGTTGTAATTCAAGACGCGAATGCTGCATCTAATGTGTCACTGTCATGTTTTTTCGTCTGCGAATATTGTCGTCTGCGTCAATTCTTGTTTCTTATTTTGTTTTCGTCTTTGTTTAAAAACATAATCAGAGTAATTCGACATTTCGTCTGAATCCAAGCTATTTCCATATGTAATCACAGATTCGCCATTGGCAGAGACATCGTTAAACATATTTTTTACACAGCAGAACCCCTCTAACGCGACCACTTAATGAATAAAGATGGGTGTTTATAAGCAGGTGGTTGCTTAATGCAGGACAAAAGTAATGCAGAAAGCTCCTCTATGAGCTTTCTGTATTACGTTTGTCCTGCATTAAGCTACCACCTGCATCTAATACCCAGAACTATACCTCTATTAGGTGATCGCATTAGCGGGGTTTACTGTATAGTACATGCATGGCCTTACAAACAGTTGCATAACACGGTGTCTCATCAAGATCCGAACTATTTCACAAAAACACTCATATTTTGAAACGAAATTGAAAGAATGTCCATTATTACACTTAAAGCATACCACAGTGTGTGCAGACGAAGTTTATTTCATAGTTTAATAAGCAACCCTTGTGGTATACAGTAGAGCCTGTCTTAAACGGGCATTAAAAAAGAGGTCTAATTATAGGTCTGTAGGACAAGTGGTAGCTTAATGCACGACAAAAGTAATGCAGAATAGGAGCTTTCTGCATTGCTTTTGTCCAGCATTAAGCAACCACCTGCTTTTTGTGACTCATATGTTCAATAAATGAATGACCACTTGAGACAGGTTGTACTATATACACAATGTTGGCGGTAACACTGGCCAATATCTGGTCATTTAATTAACCCGTTCACCGCCAATATCGCAGAAATGCACCACGACAAATAGTGCAGTCCCAGATCAGACGCCGCCTTTTCAAGGCGGTGTCTGATCAGGAACTTCACTTTTGGCTTATACTCTACTTCTACATCTCTGCTTTATTCCTTTTAAATTTGCATTTATTTATCTCATTTCCTTATCTTACCGAATGATTTAACAAAATTGGTTTGCAGACAACAATTAAAAATTTGGCGCCGAAAGGGTTAATGTAAAGTATCTAACCGAACTAGTGTTGATATGGATTCCGTTTATTATCGTGACTGTGTACTAGTGAGATATTGAATTAGTCCATATCTCACCTAGATCTGTACATTTTGATCATATTCGTTCAGAGCGTACTGAGGTTAAACCATTCCCCCCATCAATACGCATTTAACGCATATGCAAACAGAGTTAGACAGCGATAAGACTGGTCCAGTATATCCTGGCATGTCCCTCCGGCTTTAAAAGACTTTTTCTTAAAGGTCATTCTAGTATCAGATTCGTCCCCTACAGACTCTTCTAACATTGTTCAATATTCTAGAATTAGTTAACCTTTATTCCGATATCCGCGACTTGTTTCTCATTTACTAACAACTTAACCCTTTCACCGCCGCAGTCGCATAAATGCACCACGACAAAATGTGCAGCCCCAGATCAGGGACTTCACCATTTGTTCCAATCTCTATTTCCTTATGTGCTTTATTCCTTTGAAATTTGCATTTATCTATCTCATTTCCTTATTTTACTGAATGATTTAACATTATGACTGTCTACAGATCAGTCAAGTTCGCTTGTATTATATATATCTATTGTTTACCTTTTCATAATGTAGGTGATCTAAGCAATCTTTTAAATGGTAAACAAAAAAGATCAAATAAGTCAGGGGTCGGTTGGAAGCTATTTACATTGAAGCGTTTTGGACACGCATAGATGTCTACTGTTGATATTAGGAAATGGTTTTAGATTTTTATCATTCGATGCAACCTTTGTTCTGCTAAGTATTTTTTCTCGCCGACAGAAAATACCGTTTCGATCCATTCCAAGTTTAGCTACTGTTTATCCCCACACTTATGTTCTTAAAATACGATATGATTGTTGATTTGTTTGAATCTTCGCTAGTCTCATGTGGATCTAAATACAACACCCAGTGGTTTGTAGCATACAAAAAGGCTTTACAGGGTGTTACAGACATATGCATTATTCATATTGCTACATTATCTTCTCGTATCATCAATCACTTCACAGCAAACACGAATAAATAAGAGGTGATGTATTCATACTGAAGGTCATTCATGGAGTTAATGGTTAATTAATGCTCATGTTCGTGGAGGCGGCTATGAATATTCATTGAGTTAATGGCTAATTAATGCTCATGTTGGTGGAGGCGGCTATGAATATTCATTGAGTTAATGGCTAATTAATGCTCATGTTCGTGGAGGCGGCTATGAATATTCATTGAGTTAATGGCTAATTAATGCTCATGTTGGTGGAGGCGGTTATGAATATTCATGACTTTAATGGTTAATGCTGGTAGAGGTCGCTATGGATATGCATGGGGTTAATGGTTAATTAATGCTCATGTTGGTGGAGGTCGCTATGAATATTCATTGGATTATTGGTTAATTAATGCTCAAGTTGGTGGAGGCGGCTATGAATATTCATGAATTTAATGGTTAATGTTGACGGAGGTCGCATGAATATTCATGGGGTTAATGGTTAATCAATGTTCATGTTGATGGAGGCGGCTATAAATATTGATTGAGTAAAGGATCGAATAAACATTGTTATTCCAGAAGAAAATGAATTAGAAAAACAATTGCATATAATTGTTTATCATTTTAAATATTATGTAGATCTATATGGATACTCTCAAAGCTGGGAAGCTAATCAATATTGTGAACAAATAAGCTTTGGTACGTCAAAAGTTTGCTCTTTCGCTGCCATTGTCACATCTGTGATTACCTATATTCGACGTCTTATCAGGATCCAAACTGTTTGTCATTCAAACAATTACTTCCTAAATGCATTAAGGAACTGTTGTGTGGGTGTAAGGGAATAATACAGCCTATCAGAGGTTACCCCTTTCACCGCCAATGACGCAAAATGCACCACGACAAATAGTGCAGTCCCAGATCAGACGCCGCCTTTTCAAGGCTCTGAAACTCTATTTCAATATGTGTGATTTATTCCTTTGAAATTTGCATTTATTTGTCTCATTTCCTTAATTTACCATATGGTTCAACAAAATTGGATTGCAGACGACAATTAGAAATTTGGCACCGAAAAGCAGACAATATTTTTGTTGCGGGGTAAGATTTGATATGTGATTATATTAGCATACAATATGAATCCGGATGAGACGACTAGTACAGCAGTTTGACACGCGTTGTATGTTGAAACAAACAGACACATTTATTCTTAAATACAAAACACGGCGAGACGTTTTGAAGGTGATAATTTATTTAGCATACTAAAGATTAGTAGCTTAAGTGTTCATCAGATGAGATTTACTTATTGTGACTAGTGTCATGTTATGTTATTGCTTTACTTCCAGACTCTTAACATTGTTTTTGTTTTATCTTGTCCCCGGCTTTGTTTTTGTTGTTGATGTTGTTGTTTTACGAGTACGTAATATTAAGGAAAGAGTTAATATTAATCTCATCGTGTTAGAGGCTGGGAAGCATTTCTTATCCTAAATACCGGGTTGGTGATATTCAACAGAAAATCAATAACAATAAGTAGTATTATCCAGCTGTTAGCTTGCTATTAGCTAGAACATATGGTCATAAATACTAAAAGTAATGTGTGCAAACGACAGCCACCTTGAAGCTGAACTGCTGTATTTACTCTAAGTATTTAGACACCCAGTATTTCCACTCCATTGGTTTTAACCCGTCGCTTGCTGAATTTTAAAATACATTTCTCCGTGTTTGCACATTCCCAGTTGTATACTTACATATATCTTCACTGTGTATAAGTATTTCGCTGTGCAATCACTGCTGTGGAGTGCATTGGATGCACAATCACTTTGTAAATAGTGCAGACCCTGATGAGACAGCCCCTGCAGGATCTGTCTCATCTGGGTCTGCACTATTTACAGGTGCGTATAGTGACGTGAATAGCAAGCGAAGGGTTAAAGCTGAAAAATGAATTTGGACAGTGTTTTTTTTTATTATTACTTTTACCCTTTACTTATTGAATATTAATGTAAGAAATTATGACATCGTGGATATTCTTTTTCATTATAACACGTGGATACAAGATCTTTTTGATCATGGAGGAAACTGAAGACGCATTGGTCTAAAGTTATAAAACATCTGGATCCATGCTTATAAAGCTTTTAGTTGAGTCTGATTTTCGTTCTCAGGCTTTTGATTGGTCAGATTTGAGTTATCAAGCTTTTGATTGGTCAGATTTGAGCCAAAGGCTCAAATCTGACCAATCAAATGCTTGAGAACGTTCTCAGACTCAACTAAAAGCTTTATAAGCATGGACCCTGAGCCTGAGTCTGAGATCATTCTCAAGAGTCTGATTGGTCAGATGCTTGAGAATGATCTCAGACTCAAGCAAAAAGAGCAGACTCTAATCCGACAGACGCCTTTTGACACATTTGCAATTAGAGTAGACTCCGTTTAGAAGCACGTGTAGAAGCAGCCGTCTGATATGTCTACTATGTTTGACATGCGTAGAAATGAGTATTTATGAAGTCAATGGTTGAAGTAAAATGACATAAATTATTAACACATTGTGTATACCAAGTTCAACGTGTTCCTTTCGCTCTGGGTCAGCACTATTTGCCTACATATGTTTGTCCGAATACGTAGTAACAGTACGATATTTTAAATCGGGCATTGTTTCTTCCAGGGTTTCCAAATAAGCCAGGAATACCGAATTATAAAACCACATGAATCATTTGATAGATTAGACAATATTTGTTGCTAATGTAAATGGCACCGTCCAAGAGGACGGTGTCTATTAACCCTTTCCTTCGAAATTTATAAACGCCTTTTCACGCATTTTCAAACAGAGTAGAACCAGATCAGACGCCTCATATAGGAATCGTCTGATCCGAGTCTGCTCTGTTTGCCAATGGATGTTGATGTATCTGTTTTATTACTTTATAAAATGGATATCATATTCCACCTTCCATATTTAATTATAATGATTTTGTCAATTAATATTCAGTAGGTTTTGAAATTTGAAATAAACATAGAACTTGAAATAAACATAGAACAGGGAAAGAGTTAAGGGATCATGAGCTGTAGAAGTTCATGATAGGGACTTGTATTGAATATATTAAGTATTTCGTTTTAACCCTTCGCTTGCTGTTCACGTTAATATACCTACCTGTAAATAGTGAAGACCCAGATGAGACAGCTCCTGCAGGAGCTGTCTCATCTGGGTCTGCACTATTCACAAGTTGATTGTGCAACGATTGCACTCCGCAGCAGTGATTGCATAGCGATATACTTGTACACAGTGAAGATATATGTAATTATACAACAGGGCATGGGTAAAGAAGGAGAAATGTATTTTAAAATTCTGCCAGAGAAGGGTTAAAGTGATCAAATGGTTAGAAAGGCACAAACAGTTTGTATGAAATATTTAGCCATTATATAAATAAATGTAATAAATTGTATGCCTTATTTCATGGACAAAGATGTCTCTTATTTTAAAATATAATCATATATTACCACATACTAATGACTAAAGAATAGATGCAGTTGGGTGTCATTATATGGAATTTTACAATATTTACATTCGGAATGGAGCATCATTATATAAATCAGGTGACATCAAATGACAGGACTATCGAAACCAGACTGTGTTGACTTGGTTTGGAAGTGTTCTGTCATCGATGACTGGCGGGGAACAAAAACCCCGTTTTACGAAATATCGTCCGGCAGAGATTATCATACGTTGTATCATACGACATTCACAACTTCAAGTTTCGATTATGATGTGTTAGGCCTTTCAATAACCTGAAACCAGGGTTCATGCTTCTAAAGTTTTTTGGTTGAGTCTGTGTTTGTTCTCAAGCTTTTGACTGGTCAGCTTTGGGCTCAAATCTGACCAATCAAAATTTGCGAACGAACTCAGACTCAACTAAAAAACTTTAGAAGCATGGATATACTAAACTATACGTGAGTAAATAAAACCCTTCTAAAAAGGATTCAAATGAAACGACAGCGATAGTCTTAAACTACTGCGTTTTTTTAAACCATCAACATTTTCCATAATTTGTTGATGTACGAGTATATACATTCAGTACGCTAACAAACCATTTCTATAGTGGCAATAAACAAGATTTATTGCTCATTAATTTGAGTTTATGGAAGTTTTTCTGTGGGAAACATTGCAGGCACTAGTGTATATTTATAGTTCATTTGGCTCATGTATGAGAGAGAGAGAGAGAGAGAGAGACAGAGACAGAGACAGAGACAGAGACAGACATACATACATACATACAAACGGACTGGCTGACAGTAGAGAGAGGAGAGACAGGCAGAAAAGGAAAGATATGAATCTATGTTGTTTATTTATGTTCTAAGGGTACAAGTCAGATAGAGCACACACTGTCAGGGGGTGCACGTAAGATAAGTACATTAAAACATTCAACGACCACTAAATTACATCAAGTATTTTGTGTTAAAGGCAGGTGGCTGCTTAAAGCAAGATGAAAGTAAAACAGAACGCTCCTATAGCAGCCACCTGTCCTAAATACCAAATAATTAACACACTTTAGTGGCCGTTATAGAGAGGTTTTACTGTAGCTCCTTTATTTTTCCACCAAACCATATGCTGTTACCACTCTTCAGAATATTCGCTTCGAGATTATTTGCTACCAGTGTCACCTAACTAATAAAGCAGAAACAATTTTGTTATGTAAAGACCCTCCTTAGAGTGGGTGGTCCGGCGGGCGGTTGAATTAACAATAAATAATGTATTTTTCCAATATTCATCATATTTGCTCGAATTATCTATTGGCATATCTCATTCAGCAAGATTATCCAATCTTCACAATACTGTGGATATATTTGGCCTAATAATAAGTCATGTTCGACATCATGGTGATAATATATGTCTTAGGCCAGATACTCCCATTTCGGTAGAACATAACTTTCCAGGCTATGAGCTGGAAGAATGTGGTCACATATTTCTTATAATTTAGAAGCATATGATACTGGAAAATGAGGTACTAGAGAGCTTGGTCAGACGCGAAATAAGAATATTTCTCGTTTCAAACTTACTGACAAATCTTTGTAAATCAGACAGTAGGATGTTAGACCAGTGTTATACGTACAAAATTACCTTGTTAACAAATACAGTAAACCCCCGCAAATGCGACCACCTAAAAGAGGTATAATTATGGGTGCTAGATGCAGGTGGTAGCTTAATGTAGGACAAAAGTGATGCAAAAAGCTCCTAGAGGAGCTTTCTGCATTACTTTTGTCCTGCATTAAGCAATCACCTGCTTTTAAAGTCAGCTATGGTTATTCTTTAAGTGGTCGCATTAGAGGGGTTCTACTGTATTACCGTGAAGTACTTTTTAAGAAACTCAATATCAATGAATGTACAAAATGAAGAAAAAACAATAACCTTACCGATGCGATTTCACGCGTATATTCGGTAAAACCGCTCTAAACAGAATGTTCATTTCAGTGTCATTATCGGTCTTGGAGACAGGTGCCAGCTTAATGCAGAGTGAACCTCAAACAGAAAGCTCCTCTAGGTTTAGAGGGGTTGTACTGTATACTGTAAATATATATATAACCCATTCCCTCATATTGACAACTTTTGACGACTCTGTAAGTCAATTTGTGAAGCCATTGTGATACTATATCATGGTTAATCCATTCCCTCATATTGACGACTTTTGACGACCATGTAAGTCACTTTGTGAAACCATTGTGATAATATATCATGGTTAATATATTCCCTCATATTGACGACTTTTGACGATCATGTAAGTCACTTGGTGAAACCATTGTGATGTGATACTATATATCGTGGTTAACCAATTCTCTCATATTGACGACTTTTGACGACTCTGTAAGTCACTTTGTGAAACCATTGTGATAAATAGAGCATTTGCTCCTATAGGAGCAAATGCTCTATTTACCACAATTGTTTCAGAATTTAAAAATCTATAAGTTTCCTTTTCTCTAGATAATGCTCATTTTCGGTAGATTTCTTCAAAGAGGTTGTATCTAAAAATAGCCTATGGGGTAATGGGTTAACCATACACCAAAACTTGAATGAGACCTAGTTACAAACATCTACATTTGTGACATATTTCTGAAAATACATGCCAGCAAAAATGTCTTTACTATTATATAAAAAAATAAATATCGAGGTTTGCTAAAAATGGTAGAAGCGTACATCTTTGTTTGTACTGCAAGAGAAGATAAGCAATAAAGGTTTTTTCCCTTAACGAGCATTGGTGAGAATAACGATATAGTCAATAAAATTAGAGAGAAGTTGTGCTCTTACAGCTAGTTAACATTCTTACCTGGCCTGTAAGGCTAACTACTTTATTAACCCAATCCCTTATAGGCCATTTTTAGATCCAATCTCTTTGAAGAAATCTACCGAAAAGGAGCATTAACTAGAGAAAAGGATTTTTTAGAATTTTGTAGTTTTTAAACCATTGTGATAAATAGAGCATTTGCTCCTAAGGAGCAAATGCTCTATTCATCACAATGATTTCAAGAAGTGACTATTATAGAGACGTAGAAAGATGTAATTATAAAGGAAAGGATTAATACTGTTATGGCATCAACGTTTATATCTTTACATAATAAAAAGAAATATAAATACAAGAATTGAACTCTTTCCATGCAAAGAGTATGTTACCCGGCATTTGCAAACAGCTATGGTCTACATGAGGCACTGAGAAACTTGGTGTATCAACGAATCAATAGTTTCTCAAAAGTTTGAACGAAAAGTAAGTGAAATGTTCAGCAAATTAGAATTTGGGCAGATTTTTTTTCAGCAGGACAAAAGTTAACGGCGATCTCCTGTGGTTCATCTGAGTACAGTAGAACCCCTCTAATCCGACCACTTAATGAATAAACATGAGTGTCTTTATAAACAGTTTGTTGCTTAAAGCAGGAAAAATGTAATGCAGAAAGCTCCTCTAGGAGCTTTCTGCATTACACTTGTCCTGCATTAAGCTATCACCTGCATCTAGCACCCAGAATTATACCTCTTTTAGGTGGTCGCATTAGCGGTGTTTTACTCTATGCCCTGCAGCGGGTGGCGTGCAACGTTCAACGTTCTCTTTCATTGCACGCGACCCGTTGTAATTCATATCCCGATAAACAGCATCAGAACGACTTTTATTCTCTAACTCTTTCCCAGTTCAATATTCATGTAAAACATAATTACATGCAAACTTTTCAATGCTTTTTTAATTTCTGCTTTCAAAACAAAACTGTAGAATCAGATCTATATAATGTCAACAAACAGCAAACAGATCAGACCCTGGTCAGACGTCTGATCTGGGTCTACTCTGTTTGCAAATGCATGAAGATACATCTATTTGAGGGAAAGGGTTTGTTGATCTTGTAGTTGCAAAGCACTTGTCTGATTTATTGTTCATAAGTTTTATCAAATAAGAGTCTGAATTTGATTTGGCTTTTACATCTGATGTTCCATTCTCTTTGATTTATGTTACATTGGGAGCATTTTTGTAGTTAGTCTATAAACGGAGCGAACAAGCTTTTCGCTGTTTGAACTACTTTGCGTGAGCAAACCTAATGCAATGAAATACAGTAACCCCCTCTAAACATTGAGTATAAAATTCGGTCTTGGAGACAGGTGGCTGCTTAATGCAGGGTGAAAATCATGCAGAAAATTCCTGTAGGAGCTTTCTGCATTTCTCTCACCCTGCATTAAGCAGTCACCAGCCTAAAAGTAACTAAATTATTATCAACTAGAATTTCGGCTTAGAGGGATTTTACTGTACCTAATTGTGATACAATAAAAGTAAGTTATCAAAATTGGAAACATTCTGATTGAATGTGAAAATAATGTCAAGGACGTTGGTAGATTTCCGATCAAGGAATCTTTATTCAAAGGTATTTTGAAGTCTGAGAAGTTTGTTATATACAGATATTTACTAACCCCAACGATTACAGCCATGCCAAGTTATTTAGTAAATGATCAACAAAGAAACGTTACTGTAAATTTATCTTTATTTAGAATATGTTTTTTGACATTATGATTTTCAAAGCCGTTCAAATAACAGACGACGGCATACAACGGACGGCTAAACACACAGATGACGACATACAACGGACGACTAAACACATACACACACGCACGCGCGCGCACGCACACACCAAACGATGACGTACAACAGACGACTAAACATACACACACACACACACACACACACACACACACACACACACACACACACACACACACACACACACACTTAGAAAAGAAATCTGCCGAAATGCTTTGGTTAAAAGTCACGGAGAAAAATATACCCCGGGAAATAAAGGTCGAAAGCTTTTAAGTAGAAATATGATAATATATTTCAACAGCTAGCAAGAAGCATTTACACTGTTCCCCCATGAAATATTTATATAAATGCTAAACAAACTGGAATATTAACTAATACACTGAAAATACTCCTCTCTCAATACTACAGTTTTATTGCCTGGCTGTGTTATCTTCTACCATTTCGATCTTTTTACAGTCTGAAGGTCATGTTATGAGTACACTCGATCTTCTTGCCTATACAGTTAAGTCGTCTCTCTAATACATCCACTAAAAGTATAATTCTGGGGGTTTAAAACAGGTGCTAGTTTAATTCAGGACATAAGTTATACAGAAAGTTCATATACGAGTTTTCTGTACTACAGTAAAACCCGCTAATGCGACCACCTAAAAGAGGTATAATTCTGGGTGCTAGATGCAGGTGGTAGCTTAATGCAGGACAAAACTAATGCAGAAAGCTCCTAGATGAGCTTTCTGTATTACATCTATCCTGTATTAAGCAACTACCTGCTTATAAAGACACTCATGTTTATTCATTCAGTGGTCGCATTAGAGGTGTTCTACTGTACTTTTTCCTGCATTAAGCAATCAACTGCTTTGACAGTCTACTTGCTTATCCTTTTTCCTGTTCTATGTTTATTCCGAATTTCAATACCTACTTAATATTCATGAACAAAATAGTTATAATGAAATATGGAAAGTTGAACACTGTAGCCAGTTAAGAAAGTCAAGAAAGATATCTTTCAAATTAATTTAGCAAACAGAGCAGTTCCTGATCAGACGGCTCCTATAGGAACCGTCTGATCTGTGTCTACTCTGTTTGCAAATGCGTGAAAAGGCGTTTATATTAGGTAAATGATTGATAAATTATGCGGTCGCATTAGCGAGTCTCTGCTGTATAAGGTCTAAATGGTTTTACTTCTGTTCATACTTGGACGAACAACAATACTATCCTAATGAGGGCATTGTTAAGGCCTCAGCCATCAATGCCAATCTACGACAATGCGAAGAAATTGGTCTGGATTTTGGCATATAATTTAGGTTATAATGTTCAATGAATTGTCGCATCTTATTTTCACTGTTCCCATGGCAACATTAAGTGACGTACACATAAATTCAAATAATTGGCGAAAAGGAAACTTCATTAGAAAAATCTGCTGACAAAGATCGCTTTTTTGATGCAGAAAGATGGCCATGAAGAAAGTTTCGATGGTATTAACACTTTCCTTCATTCATTTAAACGCCTTATTACGCATTTGGAAACAGAGCAGACCCAAATCAGACGACTCATGGAGAAACAATCTGATCAGGATTTCCTCTGTTTGTTAATGGAATTTGATAGATATTTTTATTTAGCTTCTAAAGTGTTCCACTTTTCATATTTCATTATAACTATTTTGTCCATGTATATTCAGTGGTCATCAAAATGTGGACTAAATTTAGAACAGGGAAATGATTAACCCTTTCCTCCATAAATACGCCTTTTTACGCCTCTGTAAAGGTCACTTTATGAAACCATTGCGATAAATATTTGTTACATTGGTTTCAAAATTACACAATTTCTAACATTTTCCTTTTCTCTAGTAAATGTTCCTTTTCGGTAGATTTATTCATAGGTTGGGTCTAAAAATACCATGTGAGGGAAAGGATTAAAGAAAGTACAGATTGTAATGGCAGTACTGGCATGAAGTACGCTAATCGTTTCCCCTGACATTAAATAGAGCTAATACAGGCGCAATGACTCTTCAAACATATAACTTCAGATTCAAATTGAAATAGTCAATAAAATACGACTGAAATCTCAATTTATTTTATCTACATTGCCGTGATTACGTCTTAACACAAGGCAGAGGAACCCTCTCATCAGGGTTTGCACAGTTTATGATCATATCTATATTAATCCCTAGCAAACAGACCAGAGCCTTATTAGATGGCTCGCACAGAAGCAGGCTAACCTCGGTCTGTCCTATTTCCAGACGCGTATAAACATAAGGATTGCTTACAAGAGCTTAGATGCATCATGGATACCACAGGCCTCTGATCAGGGTGTAAACATTGTTTGTCAAATTAACAAAATAATCTGCAGCGACTATTAACCCATCCCCCTCATATTGACGCCTTTTGACGCCTCTGCAATAGTCACCTGTTGAAACCATTGTGATAAATAGAGCATTTGCTCCTATGTGAGGAAATGCTCTATTTATCACAATGGTTTCAACTACAACATTCTAAAAATTTCCTTTTCTCTAATTAATGCTCCTTTTTCGGTAGATTTGTTCAAAGAGGTGGGATCTAAAAATAGCCCATTAGGTAATGGGTTAAGTGCGCGTGTCGACCCTGTCAGAGACCAAGTTTCTTACATAGCTGCTGGTCTGGGTCTGCACATTTTGCAGTGGTCCGAATCATCATTTTGTGTGAATTTGTTGTGCCACTCTTTTTCTAGAGTTCATTATGATAGTTAAGCGTAAAACTAAAATTGATGGAACGAAACGAATTGACCTTTGCAAATCTGCGTCTCATTTGTATCCAAACTGTTTGACACTCTGCACTAGACGTCGGTAAAAATGGAACAAAGCATTGTTTTCGGAATAAAGAAAACAGACAATTTGTAAATACTTATAGATACATGTACATGTATTACAGAATACTTTAATAGTTCTGCGCTCAGTTCTCGATTTGGTCTCCCAATACACATTTGCCATAGACTATACTTTCACATGTCCAGATTCCTGGCAAACGGATTCTACATACTTCTTCAGTAAATTTATTTTTGTTTAGAAGCAATAAGCATGTAAGTAACAGAAATTAATTTTGTTTGTAAAATATACATGTACCAAAGATCCTTGTAACGTTTTACGCATTGTATGCGTCAAATGCAAAAACAAATAAATTAGCGTCACGCCGAGACAAATGGCGCAGTGTGAATGTAGTGAGTCGGAGTGAGAAAGAATGATTATATTCCAATTTAAGTCGACACATGTCTAGACTTTAAAGGGGAAGTCCCTACATTCGACGCGTTTCAGAAATGCCTCAAATATACAACATGCATTTGTTTATATGCTGAAAAGTAGTATATCGCAAGAAAACTATCCAATAAACGTTGATAATGACAAATCATCCATGTTATGTTTTTTATATCGATGATCCTAATTCTATTCGCCAATGTTTCACTTTTATTCGGGTTGAGTTTAATTTCGTATCTGTTCGCGCTTTTCGAACCTTTCTGACCACGTCCGGGAAAAATTGTTAGGTAAACGATGGAGGGATCGGGTGGTCATCGGCAAAACGTGGAAAATTTGAACGGAAAAAAGGCCGATAATACTTTGTTGTAGAGCAAACATTATAAGTATTGATGAAATCGGTTTATTTTGTACCACAGGATCATTTTTCGATATAAGTTCAAATTGACAATCTTCATAATAATGATTGAGCATAACAAGTACCAAGTTTTATGACATTATTGAAAACATGCATTCATTGTAGGGACTTCCTCTTTAAAGGTTCGCGACTATTCAGAAATCCGATTTAATAAAGGTTCCGTGCAAATCAATATCCAATATCGCTGCCTATATTAAATTTTATCAAAAATATTTGAGAACTGTTTTAACCCTTTCTTTCATATAAACGTGTTTTCACGCATTTGCAGCAGAGTAGATCTGGGTCAGACGGCTCCTATAGGAATCGTCTGATCAGGGTCTCCTCTGTTTGCTAATGTAAATTGATAGATCCGATTCTTTAGTTTCTAAAATGGCTAGAACGTTCCACTTTCCATGTTTCATTATTACTTTACTGTCCATGAATAAACCAAACATAGCTAATATAAAAATCAAAGCGCTGAAATTGTTGAAAGACTGTCGGAAAAGTAGCCCACCGCAGGCAGTCGTGTTTTTTTAGATATCAACACCGTTTTTATACGCCCATCTAATAAAGGTGGTCGTATATTGTCGTGGCCCTGTCCGTCCGTCCGTTCGTTCGTTCGTTCGTCCGTCAACATTTTGTTTGTCTGCTGTTTTCTGGGAAAACTATTTAACAGATATTAATGAAACTTCACACAAATCTTAAATGCATCAAGATCTGAAGCTGAGTTGATTCTGAGGTTCATTTGATTTTTCATTTCAGAGTTATGACCCTTGTCCTTAAAAAATATGCAAATAGTTTGTCCGCTGTTTTCTGGGAAAACTATTGGACAGATATTAATGAAACTTCATACAATTGTTTAATGCATCATGATCTGAAGCTGAGTCGATTCTGAGATTCATTTGATTTGTCATTTCGGGGTCATGGCCCTTTTACTTAAAAAATAATGCAAATACATGCAAATAGTTTGTCCGCTGTTTTCTGGGAAAACTATTTGACAGATATTAATGAAACTTCAAACAAATGTTTAATGCATCAAGATCTGAATCTGAGTCGATTCCGAGAGTATCATTTGATTTGTCGTTTAAGAGTTATGGCCCTTTTACTTAAAAAATAATGCAAATACATGCAAATAGTTTGTCCGCTGTTTTCTGGGAAAACTATTTGACAGATATTAATGAAACTTCACACAAATGTTTAATGCATCAAGGTCTGAAACTGAGTTGATTCTGAGGTTCATTTGATTTTTCATTTCAGAGTTATGGCCCTTGTCCTTAAATAATATGCAAATAGTTTGTCCGCTGTTTTCTGGGAAAACTATTGGACAGATATTAATGAAGCTTCACACAAATGTTTAATGCATCAAGATCTGAAACTGAATTGATTCTTAGGATCATTTGATTTTTAGTTTCGGGGTTATGGCCCTTGTCCTTAAAAAATAATGCAAATAGTTTGTCCGCTGTTTTCTTGTAAAGCTATTTGAGAGATATTAATGAAACTTCACAAAAATGTTTAATGCATCTGATGCCGAGTCGATTTTGAGGTTTATTTGATTTTTCGTTTCGGAGTTATTGTGTTTAATGCATCAAGACCTGAAGCTAAGTCGAGTCTGAGGATCATTTGATTAAATGTTTCGGAGTTATGGCCCTTGCACTTAAAAAAATAATGCAAATCTATGCAAATATGAGAATGGCCATAACTTTTTCATTTGAAATGATATTTAATTCAGTTTTTTTATATGGTTAAACTTTAATGTGAATTTTCACATATATTGCGGGGGTTTTGATATGTCATTTTATTCTAAAGTTATGGTCCTTGAATTTCGTGTGTCCGTTTCTTTGTTAGTTAACACAAATGTTTTACATAAATACTTGAACTGCTCTGATCTAATATTTCGACCACTAAGGGCCTTTTTCAAAGATTGTCATGTCAAAATACACGTCACATTTTTGTTACATGCATTCAGCCATAAAATCAAAGAGCAGTTCAAGTATTTATATATTATATTAATTCCCTTTTCGGAATATTTTCTTCATTACAAATGTTTTAAGCAACAAAATTTGAAGCTGAGTTTATTTTGAGGTTCATTCAGTTTGTCTTTACAGAGTTATGGCCGTTGCACTTTACAAAAATCTGCAAATATGAGGATTAGCTGTAACTTTTTTTATTGAATAAGATATTCACTTCAGTTTTTTTAAAAAATAGTATCCTTAATATGGAAATCAAGATCTGAAGCACAGATTAGAAAATGTCAACACTTATAAGGCATGTTGAATCAGAGAAAGTTTGCAAGTGGGCGTATTATGTACCGTATGCGGTACTCTTGTTGAAATGTTGGCACAGTTTTTTCAGAGGACTAATTCTGTTAAGTATCATTTAAATCTGACCCCTTGGTTTGGAGAATATTTTTTAAGATTTATTTGTGTTGCCATGGCAACCAGAGTTCTTCATGTATCCGGATTATTTTAGCAATTCTGATAGAGCTTCATACCAAGATCATTTATCTGAAGTGTGGTTACATTCTACCATGCGGTTTCAGAGGATATTTTGCTGTATTGAAAATATGCTATTAGACATATGGATCCGCCTTTGGTGCATTGATACACAAAAATGTTAAATCGGACGTGGTACTGGTACGATAGTTGAATCCGATTTGAGGTACTTAAGACTGGCTTCCGCCAGTCTGAAAACTGAAAGAAAATCTCTTAATGATTTGAAAGGCTATGACGATGTTTGCATATCGAATATTGGGTGACCTTCAGAAACGACAACCTTGGATACTTTCAAGAGAATAACAGCTGTTAGCTCTCGCCGCCAAAGGCTTTTACAAACAATTTAGATCCAGATGAGACGCCGAGCTACTCGGTATGACATTCGTATCATGTAATGGAAAAAAATTGAAGACATTTACGGTTTGAAATTTGAAGCAGACGATAATCTTAGCAGACGAAATTTATTAGGCGGTGAAAGGGTTAAACGTTATAATGGCAAGGACTTACTTTATTGCTACGTGTCTTGCTGTTTGGACGTAATACAGTAATCTTTGGCAAATGTACAATCCCATTTTATTGCACTCTGGTAGAACCAATGGTTTTCTAATCAATCCAACGCTGTATTGCCAGAATGGAACAGTCCAATGAATCCATACAATAAAAACAAATAAAAATTATGAAGGGAATTTGAATGACAAACAGTACAGATCCTGATCAGAGGGGGTTCTCTAGGAGACATAATATTTGGGTTCACACTGTTTGTAAATGACAGTGCACTTGTGTCCCGCATTTTAAAGATAACCTCTAATAAATGTATGTATGTCACGCCAATATATCGCAGCACGGTATGATGTTTGGCATATTTATGCGTGTGAACTGAAACGCAGTTCTTGATAGCAAAAGCTTAACTCTTTCGCTGCCGATTTCGAATCTGTGATTAACTATGCAAACAGTTTAGATCCAGATGAGACGCCGAAAAACTCGGCGCCTCATCAAAAAAACAAACTTATTGGTGCTAATTATACATAGTGAAAAGGAAAAACATTTCAGTCGAATGAGAATGAAGCCAACAACGCAATAAAAGCCATTGAATGACAAAGTGATAGATCCCACAGTCACTGTACTGTTACATCTTATTTTCTAACTGCGTTTTAGAAGAATAAAGGGAAAATAAAAACAAAAACATATTGAGCAGATGACAAATTTTGCTGATGATAATATTTGATTGCGAAAGAGTTGACACGAGCCACAAATATCGGTGGTCATTGAACTAGTTTTCAGTAAGTTTCTATATTATACTTCAACAATTTTCATTGGCTAAAATGTTATTCAAATTAAAGTTTTCTTGCTTCTAACGATGAGCTGTCACGCCACATTCAATATTGTGCTCAGTTGAAATAGGAGTAAATCGGCTGACATCATACTATCAACAATCACTGATTATAGATAGTGAAAACGACGAACATTTCAGTCGAATGAGAATGAAGCCAACCACGCAACAACAGCCGTTGTTGAAAGGCAGAGTGATAGATGCAACAGTCACTGCACTGTTACATCTCACTATCTAAATGTGCTTGTTCCAATGTGTTTTAACCCTTCGCTTGCTGAATTTTAAAATACATTTCCTCTTCTTTACCCATCTCTGTTGTATAATTACATATATCTTCACTGTGTACAAGTATTTTGCTGTGCAATCACTGCTCTGAAGTGCACATGTTTCACAATCAACGTGTAAATAGTGCAGACCCTGATGAGACAGCTCATACAGGAGCTGTCTCATCTGGGTCTTCACTATTTACAGGTAGGTATATTGACGTGAATAGCAAGCGAAGGGTTAATTTATGGATCAACTTCATCTTCACCGAATAGGTGAATTACTTATTGTTTGCCGATGGAACAATTGGAAAATAGTCCAAATAAATGTTGAAGACCCTGCTCAGAAAGTCTGTACAAATTCCCCCTGGTTTTGGCCTACACTTTCTACATATATCCCTATAAAGGGCTACTAGGCAGAAATCAGTTACCATTGCATGACCTGTCCCCGTTACATATATTTTCAAAACGTAATTTTGTTGTGTTCCATGTCTCATTATCAAATGCCCCATACACCACAGTGTATACTGGCCGTTGATCTCGTAATATTCTCTTAAACACTTTATTTTAGTATGTGAACGTCTTATACATCATCTCCGCATTGCCAAATAGATGCGTTGCATTTCCAAAATGAATATAAGATTGCCTTGCGAAACCAAACCGGCTGACACTAACAGTTCAAGTAGAAATATAACAAATCAAATGATATCTATTGACAATATATCATAATGCTTCAGAACTAGTCTTTAAAAGACATATCTAATCATATTTCATGAGAAAGAACCAACAGCCGTCGGTTTTGTACTGATATACATTCCAGGATTGTTGTTATGAGGGATTTCAACTACGGGGACTATTGTGAATCTGTGAGAATTAGCTATACTTGCAATAATGCATCAACTTTGTCACACAGCGTAGAGACAAACAGGGTGAAAATACATGTCCGTTTACGATCTCTACTTCAGTAAGTGATCATATAACAGTAACTTTCAATAAACAGTGCATCAATGAGATAAAAAAACACATCAGCATTTATTTATATATAGTTAACCCTTTCCCTCATATAAACGTGTTTTCACGCATTTGCAAACAGAGTAGACCCAGATAAGACGGCTCCTAGAGGAGCCGTCTGATCAGGGTCTGCTCTGTTTGCTAATAGATTTTGATAGATCTGTTTCTTTAGATTCTAAAATGGCTTTAATATTCCACCTTCCATATTTCATTACAACTATTTTGTTCATGAATATTCACAAGGTATTCAAATTTGAATCAAACATAGAATAGGGAAAGGGTTAAACCTCTCTAAACCCGAAGTTTAGTAAATACTAATTTAGATTGTTTAAGCAGGTGGCTGGTTTATGCAGGATGGTATCTCATGCAGAAAACTCCTGTGAGAGGTCTCTGTATGACTTTAACCCTGAATTAACCCTTCGCTTGCTATTCGCGTCAATATACCTACCTGTAAATAGTGAAGACCCAGGTGAGACAGCTCCTGCTGGAGCTGTCTCATCAGGGTCTGCACTATTTACAAATTGATTGTGCAACCAGTGCACTCCACAGCAGTGATTGCACAGCGAAATACTTGTACAAAGTGAATATATATGTAATTACATTATACAACGGGGCATGGGTAAAGAAGGAGATATGTATTTCAAAATTCAGCAAGAGAAGGGGGTTAAGCTTTCACATGACTTTTATACCATTATTAATACTAATAATTTGAAAGGTCGGTTCAGATGGGTTTTTAACTGTATAACTGAGATGACTACGTTTAAATGAACATTGCATTATCCAGAGTTGGTAAGTTTTCAAAATTCGGAGATAAATATTTGAATGAAATTTTTATTATATTGAAGATGAAACTAGAAAATTGTGTCTGTAAGACACAGTGATGACCCCATGTAGGTGCTTGCCTAGCTGTCCTAAGTCTGAGCGGCGTGTGTGTTTGGGGGTGTTCCAAATAGTACTTAATGTTGGATAAAATATAACTAAGCGAAGGTTGTTCAATATTTTCTAAAATGTCACGATGGCAAATTTGCAGAATACAGTAAAACTCCTCTAAACCGGAATAATAGAGAAGAATTTAAATACTTTAGGCAGGTGACTGCTTAATGCAGGGTGAAAATCATGCAGAAAGCTCCTTCAGGAGATTTCTGCATGACTTTCGCCCTGCATTACGCTGCCACCTGTCTCCAAGACCGATATTTATACTAAATTGAATGTCCGGTTTGGAGAGATTTTACTGTACATGGAAAGTATCTCCACGTATGGGCTTTTAGGAAAAACATATTATAAACAGTCCTCATGGAAGTCTGATCGCCAGTCTATTCTCAAGAGACCGTTTAAGCTACCATAGAACCCTTCACGAAAGCTCGGTGTATGTTTTAATGCTTTCGCTTCCACTGTCGCATCTGTGATTACATATGCAAACAGTTTGGATCCAGATGAGACGCCGAATAATTCGGCGTCTCATCTGTATCCAAACTGTGTGTTGATGTTGCAATGGTTTTTTAAACAAAAAATGAAATTGTAGCAGGCGACAAAGTTTGCAGACGACAATATTTGGCAGCGAAATAGTTCACCCTTTGCCTAATGAATAGTCATGATATCATGAAAATCAATGAACTGAATGTTTAAAAAGGCAGGTCAACAAATGAGTTCTGTGTCTGGAAGAAGCTGAATAATCATACTACATATATCATTCCATAAGCAAGCAGAGTAGACCTTCATCGGGCGGGTCCTTCAGGGGCCGTCTGGTCTGTGTCTACTCTGGAAAAGCCGTTTCACTGAGGTTAGGGGTTAAGCATCGATCCAAAAGGCAGTGTAGATGATCTTTCAATTAATTTCTATTTAACGCGATTAAGATAACATCGACAGCTAATTAAATACGGGAAATATTCTATTACTTCCCATAGATAATATCGTTTAATGTACAGTAGCATCCGTTTTAAGAGACCATACATATACTGGTTTAACATTGGAGTCTTAAAAACAGATTGTTTCTTAACCCTTTCCCTGTATAATATTTATGTTAGAAATTATGACATCATGAATATTTATTGGCTGAACTTCTATAGTATAAACTTTTCAAGGAATTATTTTGCTTGACCAAAAACTGTAGAATCAGATCTATTTGCTGTGCAAATTATCTTTACAAAATTTTTCACCTACTACATTTTCAAAATGCAAACTATAATCAATCTGTCTACCAAAATGCAATCAGGATGTCAAACAGTTTTATCCTGATGAGACGAGTTACCCGGCGTCTCATCTGGATCCAAACTATTTGCGTAGGTATTCACTCATCCGCCCATAGCAGGCTAAAGGTTAAGATTGACAACGCCACTAGCAAATGTGTACTTGCCTTTGAAAACAGTTAGCATATCAAAATGAGACACTTTGTAACTCGGATGTTATGTTTGACGACAATTGAACTTGTACTTTAACTATTTATTGAATAAATATTCATGTATGAAATAATGGCAGTATGAATATGAATTAGATGAATCATAAATAGGGAAATGTTATATCTATAGCATCATTAACATAGAAATGTTTACCATCGTAGAAACTGTAAAACCACCTCTGTATATGATGATAGCATCCTAAACAGGGAAATGTCTACCAGTGTAGAAACTGTAAAACCACCTCTGTATATGATAATAGCATCCTAAACAGGGAAATGTCTACCAGTGTAATAACTATAAAACCACCTCTGTATATGATAATAGCATCCTAAACAGGGAAATGTCTACCAATGTAGAAACTGTAAAACCACCTCTGTATATGATAATTGCATTACAAACAGGGAAATGTTTACCAGTGTAATAACTGTAAAACCACCTGTGTATATGATAATAGCATCCTAAACAGGGAAATGTCTACCAATGTAGAAACTGTAAACCACCTCTGTATATGATAATTGCATTACAAACAGGGAAATGTTTACCAGTGTAATAACTGTAAAACCACCTGTGTATATGATAATAGCATCCTAAACAGGGAAATGTCTACCAGAGTAATAACTGTAAAACCACCCCTGTATTATACCATAAACAAACGGGGCAGATCTGTTCAGAAAGCTCATACGGGAGCCACCCGATCAGGGTCTACTCTGTTTACAAAGGCTCAAATATTGTTCACTATGTATAAAGCAGGTCAAATATAGATTGGGTCACGTTTTTCAACATGTTTAACACGTTCCCTCAAAGGCTATTTTTAGACCCAGGCTCTTTGAATAAAACTACCAAAAAGGACCATTTACATGAGAAAATGACATTTTTAGAATTGTGTAGTTTTGAAACCATTGTGATTCACTTTATGAAACCTATGCGATAAATAGAACATTTGCTCCATTGGAGCAAATGCTCTATTTATTGCATAGGTTTCATAAAGTGACTTCTTCAGATGCGTCAAAAGGCGTCAATACGAAGGAATGGGTTAAGGTTAAGTGCATTTAAATTCATTTAGGACAGTCATTAGAACAGAGACTCCAATCAAAATATCATGTTTCTAACCCATTAGCATTTAGCTCCCTGAGTATAAACTCCCTACTGCAGAAATGCACTCTAAAGTAGTTATCTTTATTTCCTAATTCTTTTTCAAAATAAAACTATCAAAGTGTCAATCAAACAGTTTGGATCCTGATGAGATGCCGAGTTGCTAAGCGCTTTATCATAGCATCATTCTTGGCACCAGTTTCTATCTCTAGAAGTAGCAAATTAAAACTTAGATAAAATGTCCATTACCATTTTAAAGCAGAAACTATTTAACTGCCAATGGCGAACATGTCGTTACCTATGCAAACAGTTTGGATCCAGATGAGACACCACCAAATAACTCAGTGTCTAATCAGGATCCAAACTGTTTGATGTAGTGATTCTGTTTTTTTTAATTGAAATGGAAGAAAAATAAGAAATTAAATTTGAAGCAGGCAACACTGTTTGTAGACAGAATTGTTTGGGAGCGAAAGAGTTATATCACGAGAGGTATCTTCTGCTATCTGTATTACATTTTCCATTAAACATTGAAAAATCTAAAACATTTAGCAGATTATTATTCAACTAAAATCAAACGTTTTTGCAATCTATTTCAACGTCCTCTATTGACGATAAAAGTCGCTTGAAAACTGGTTCGTAAAAATAGGAAATGATGTGAAAGCATTTCAGGAAGATGACACATTGTGTTTGGTTAGTGAACCTTTGAATATCCGATCGTTTTCACTATTTACCTAATAGAAACTCCTTTTCACACACAGCTTTGTAAACAGAGAAGACAAAGATCAAACGGCTGCCATGGCAGCCTTCTGATCAGGGTCTACACTGTTTGCTTATGAAATGACATAGATCAGTTTCTTTTATGGGCGAATATTTATTGACCATTATAACGTTCCGTCTCAATAGGCTATTTTTAGATCCAGCCTCTTTGAATAAATCTACCGAAAAGTAGCATTTACTAGAGAAATGGAAAAAATAAAATTTTCTATTTATCACTGGTTTTCAACAGGCGTCAATATGAGGGAATGGGTTAATGCATATTCATGAATATGCATAAGGTAAAGGGTAAAACAATTCTGACTACTCGTGCACAAGGGAGTTTTCATCCTCAGAGCATTATTATGTTCCACAGAAGAAATTCAAAATCAGAATCAGCGGATATAAAGAAGACGCGTGTAAAGACTACTGGATTGAATATTTTGTCTTGGAGTCAATGCTTTTATTATCTCCTTCGGGGAACATCCATCAATTTAAACGATTTTATTTTGTAATATGAAATGACTTTCCCTGCATTTTCGTGCATGCTATGCCCAAATGAGAGGCGAAGTAAACAGAAATCTGGCGAAAATCATTATCATCCATGTGTAACACTTTCCATCATATAAATAACTTTTTCCAACTTGGCAAACAGAGTAGTCCATGACCAGATGGCCCCTGTAGAAGCCGTCTGATCAGGGTCTACTCCATTTGCCTGTGAAATGATATAGCTTTGATTCTACAGTTTCTGCAATGATAAAATAATTTCACGATCATAATATCCTTATAAAAAATGTGCTAAAACAATTAATGATGTCAATATTTTCTTACAAAATATTCATGAGATAATGGATTGGATCATTTTGTATTTCAATTATTTCACGGCGTCTGGTTCATTTTATGTGGACCTCGGGACTTGATGTGACGCTGTGTTACTCGGTATGGCATCTGGAAGACCAAACTGTTTGAAATATATCAATCAAGACTTGCTTAACCCATTCCCTCATATGCTCTTTTTAGATACAACCTCTTTGAATAAATCTACCGTAAAGGAGCTTTAACTAGAGAAAAGAAAAATGTTGGAATGCTGTAGTTTGAAACCATTGTGATAAATAGAGCATTTGCTCCTATAGGAGCAAATGCTCTATTTATCACAATGGTTTCACAAAGTGAATTTTACGGAGTCGTCAGAAGTTGTCAATACGAGGGAATGGGTAAACCCTTTCCCTGTTCGATGTTTATTTAAAAGTTTAATACCTGTTGAATATGCATAGACAAATTAGTCATAATGAAATAAGGAAAGTGGAAGATTGTAGACATTATAAAAAGTAAAGAAACAGCTCTATCCAATTTCATTAGCAAACAGAGCAGACCCTAATCAGACGGCTCCTAGAGGAGCCGTCTGATTAGGGTCTACTCTGTTTGCAGATGAATGAAAACATATTTAAATGAGGGAAAGGGTAAACATGTGAAGAGTGCATGCTCATAAAGGAATGTGAATTAAAGGGTTTACCATTTTGCTGTTTAATATTCATGTAAGAAATAATGATATCATGAATATTCATTAGCTTTTACAATAGTACATGAACATGGGATTTGTTTTTATTGGCATACACTGTAGAAGTACATCTTTATGAATCTATAGGCACTCAGAGCAGATCCTGATCAGGCGGCTCCTACAGGAGCCGTCTGATCTGGGTCTACTCAGTTTGCAAATGCGTGAAAAGGGCTAAGGAGAGTATTAGCAAGAACACGTTTCGATACGACGAACCTTGACCAGTTTTGAAAGAACCGTCTTCTTAATCATTCTATTGCTGAATTTTAAATAACATTTCTTCTTCTTTACCCATGCTCTGTTGTATAATTACATATATCTTCACTGTGTACAAGTATTTCGCTGTGCAATCACTGCTGTGGAGTGCACTGGTTGCACAATCAACTTGTAAATAGTGCAGACCCTGATGAGACAGCTCCTGCAGGAGCTGTCTCATATGGGTCTTCACTATTTACAGGTAGGTATATTGACGTGAAGAGCAAGCGAATGGTTAAAATATTGAGGTTGGTTTTCTTTCATCTCTATTGAAACACTATACCAGAGCTTCGAACAATTTAGATCCAGGTGAGTTGAGTTCATTCCATTAAGTGTAGTTAGGATGGCTTTGTGTTACATCCTCAATATACGACAAGCAACAGAGTTACTGTGTCAATTACCATGACAACGAGGGGACAAGAGGTCATTGACCTGTGATTTACTATTCCATGTTGTTAAATTGAATTGCAAATCGACAAAACGACAAAACTATGGGAAAATGGCTTCATTTGTCAGAGGGAATGGAATTTTCTGAAATGTATGCAGTAATTCCGACGTATGACGATTCGATTAGTAATCTAAATGCCATAAAATGTTGAATTAATTTTATTTTACACTGTTAACTGTAGCCAATAAAGGACATCACGCAGGACGTGTGCATATAAATCGACTTGTCAGGTCATATTGTTTCTCCCGTTCGAACACCAGGGTCATATGGCAGGTTTTATGCATAAATTCTAATTCATCCTTGACAGTTGAAGATATTAGATATTCATTTTCGCCAATCAATACTTGTTTGATATTCTCATGTTAAAGTCAATATTAGATGCATCGAATGGTGGGTGTTTTATTTTTGTTTTGCAATGCTTCTTTATAAGTACATTGTATGTGATATTAAAATACATATGTGATACATCAAATGTGTGTGTGTGCGCGCGCGTACATACATGTGTGTGCATGTATGTGGCGTGTTCTGTTGTGTGCGCGCGCGCGTGCATACGTGTGCGCGTGAGTGCGTGTGTTTATGGGGTTTATGGGGTTCTTTTTTAATTCTTCTTTATGAATTACATGTATTTACCCTTTATTCCATAAATACGCCTTATAATGCCCTTGCTAACAGAGTAGACGAAGATCAAGCGACTCCTGTCTTGTAGGACCCATCTGTTCAGTGTCTGCTCTGTTTATTTATGAAATTATATACATGTAGATTGGGTGCTACGGTTTCTGTCCCGGCCAAAACTTTCTGTGGCCATTTGCAATTATAGAACATTAAGTTAGAAATTTCAAGAAAAAATTAAAACACCGGCAATATCTCCTTTCCTGTATAGTCATATGCAAGATTCCCCCCGTGATTGAATTTATGACCGAGACAAAGATTAAATAGTCAAACATTGATATGTATATATTTTATAAACCTTTAAATAATATAACAATATTTTCTTGTAGTTTAATAAATGTTTTCGCACACTTAAGTGTTTCATGAAAGTAATTTATTACACACATGTACTCTTGCAACTCTGATTTTGCCTTCAACCCCTAAACTGATGTGTAAAGTGTTCTTTCTTAAACACTGTATGTTTTCCATTTCGTTTTCAAGTCATATCAGAGGATTGAGAACAGGATTGGATACTGGTCCCTAACACTTAGAATGTGGAAAACGAGTGTATTGGCATTTGCAAAACAGTGCAGACCTAGATCAGAGGGCTTCAAGAGGGACCTTCTGATCAGGGTATCCACTATAGTCATCGAAAGGCGTCTACAGTAGTCAATTGATTCATTGTATACTGAACGTGCTGTATTGTTAAATTTTAACCCATTCCCTCCTACTGACGCGGTTTGACGCCTCTGTAACATTCATTTTTTTAAATCATTGTGATAAATTGAGCATTTGCTCCAGTACTCTATTTATCATAATGGTTTTAAAACTACACAATTCTAAAGTTTTCCTTATTGCTTGTGAAATCTCCTTTTCGGCAGTTTTATTCAAATAGGTTGGGTCTAAAATAGTCTAGGGGGAATGAGATAAGCATAGATAGGCAAATGTCATACCGCTTGAAACTCAAACATTTTGCATGAAAATATTACATAGCTCATATCGAGGAATTAACTTGTTACTTGATAGAGGCGCCTATTGACACCGATATGCATACACAGCAGACCCAGATCCGACGGCTTCTACGGAGGCCGTCAGATCTGGGTCTACTCTGTTTGCTTATATTACACAGGTTCTCTACTGTGTCATGGCAATACATTTCCTTACTTTACACAATTTAATACAATAATTAAATTAATCAATATTCAAAGTGATGGAATTTTATAAGAATATTCATTAGGTAAAATTTTAAAGAAAGAGCACAACTGATCATCAAGGGATATTTTTATCAATTCAATAAAATCGTAATCATTTGGATTCAATGTTTTTCCACTATTTCGCATGGTCGATCATGTGCCGCCAGTAAGTACTTTATACGGTGTGTTATTTTCTTGCGTATGACTCTAAACATTTCAGATTTTCCATTTAACCATTAACCTGTCATGCGTTTATTCCAAATTTCAATACCTACTGAATATTCATGGCCACTATTATAGTTATAATGAAATATGGTAGGCGGACCATAGTAGCCATATTAGAAAGTAAAGAAAAATATATTTAAAATATCATTCACAGGCAGAGCAGACCCTGACCAGACCGCTCCTTTAAAAGCCGGGTCTAACTCTATTTGCAAATGCATGAAAATGCGTTTTTAAACATGAAGGAAGGTTTAATCACTTAAATGCGGGGATCGAGTGTTATGACATTTGCAAACAGTGTAGATCCATATCAGGGGTCTCCTGGAGGAATCCTCTGACCAGCGTTTTATGTCATGCAAAAGCCAACCAGCAAAATCGTATCCTTTCATAGCAAATGGACTTTATTAACGATCGACGTTTCTATTTCGAAAATTCAACATTTAAAGGGTGAAATCCCATATAATTAATCCCTTATTTAATTTCAAATCCATTATGGCGCTTTGGAAAATTGTTTGCAGGAAATCAAATGATTCAATCATGACAATACAGTAAAACCCCTCTAAACTGGAATTCTAGTACAGAAGAATATTGATACTTTTATACAGGTGACTGCTTAATGCAGGGTGAAAGTCATGCAGAAAGCTCCTCTAGGAGCTTTCTGCATGACCTTCATCCTTCATTAAGCAGCGACTTGTCTCCAAGACCGATATTTATACTATATTGAAAGTCCGGATTAGAGTGGTTTTACTGTATTTTACAGTTCAACATTTACGATGAATTCGTGATAAAGTGTCAAACAGTTTTGATCCAAATGAGCCGCTGAGTTCCTACGCCGCTCACCAGTTTACAAACTGTGTGACATTCGGATTGTATGTTTGTAGAAAAAGATAGTTTTACTTATTGTTTTAGAAAAAGACTATATTACATGTACTTATGGTCTTAACCCATTACTATATAAGTACGCCTTTGCAAACAGAGTAGACCCAGATCAGACGGTTCCTGTAGGAGCCATACGATCAGGGTCTGCTTTGTTTGCTTATGAAATTACATAGATCCGATAGGAGTCGTCTGATCTGGGTCTACTCTGTTTGCAGATTCGTCAAAATGCGCTTACATATACAAGGGATAGGGTTAACATGTAGTTTGTAAATTCTTCTCAGTAGAAAGTTCCGTCTACTTCAACTAAAAAAATAATCCTGTCCCCCTTTTCTTTACAAGATGAAAAGACTTCACAATTATCAAATAGTTTGGATCCAGACACCGTGAAACTCGGTGTTGAAAGTTAAGATTTAGCCTTATGCTACTACAGTGCTCCCTCCCTACAACGGCCCTCTCAATAACGAGTCCCTCCTTACAACAACGCATGTCACTGTTTCCGAAACAACAAGTCTCCAGAAACAACTTTTTTCCATCGTATTTTCTTTATGCCTCTATCAAACCCTATGTTGTGACCACTCTTTAGAATCGTCACTTTGTGAAGATTCTAAAGAGTGGTCACAACATAGGGTTTCATTGAGGCAAAACGGTTTTAGTTCTCGAAAATCACCTGATCTGGGGATCTGCAAACAAGCTAATTTTGTTTGATTTTCCCTCCCTATAATAACTTCCTCTGAACAACACATATAATATTCGTATCCCAAGGGGTGTCGTTGTAGAGAGGGAGCACTGTAAGTACAACGTTACTGGCTTGTGCAAACAGTTTGGACCCTGGTGAGATGCCGAATAACTCGGTGTCTCATCAGGTTGCAATCTGTTTGACACTCAATCAACACCTTCTCAAAAGCTTGAATGGATCACAGGTGCCCGTCGCATGCAACTCCATCACAAATACATTATTTTGTTTTCGCGAACACCCCTGCTCTATATAATATTATATAGAGCTGGGGTTGGATCAGAAAACTATCTTTTGGTATGTTTTAGATACTTATGACATGTTATTAAAAAAGTAATTAATTTGTGATGGAGTTGTTGTTGTTGCAACTGTGGAATGGGTTACAAATAAGGAGAAAATGCACCAGATCAGGGTTTTAAGTAGATCGTTATTTTAATAGTAAGATAAACGTTAAAATTTAAATCTTTACTTTATCAAATAGAACAACAGATAAAGGTCTATAGCCACCAAGCCATATACTGTGACCACTCTTTAGAATCGTCTCGAAAAGAGAGAAGTACAGTAGAACCCCTCTAATGCGACCACTTAATGAATAAACATGGGTGTCTTTATAAGCAGGTGGTTGCTTAATGCAGGATAAAAGTAATGTAGAAAGCTCCTCTGGGAGCTTTCTGCATTACTTTTGTCCTGCATTAAGCTACCACCGGCATCTAGCACCCATAATTATACATCTTTTAGGTGGTCGCATAAGCGGGGTTTTACTGTAGTCGCAGTATAGAAATAGAGAAGAAGACGCAGTATAGGGTTTGGTGGAGAAGTAAAGGAGCCATTCTTGAAAATATCTAAATTTACGCATCTTATCTGGACCTCTGCTTATACGAAAGAAATCGTGTTAAAGAGTTTAAACCAGTTCCAATAATTACATTTGTATTAGACACTTTGCTCAGTATCCAGTAGGGTCATAACTGTTGGACAGTTTAGTTGCGTTTATAGAAAGATTTGACACCGAGATAAACGTGCCTACTCAAGTACCAAAAATCCTCATTTCTCCACCAAACCGTAAAGAGTGGTCAAAACATAGGCTTTGGCGGAGAAATAAAGAAGGTATTTTTGAAAATGTTTTAATTTCATATCGTCTGTACTTCTGTGGACGACAACTGGGGTGGATGACAAGTGTACGAAGGTTAGCATGTTGAAGATTCAATGAAGCCTTATAGTGTAGTCATGCCATCAAACTACAACAGAACCCTTCTAAACTGGACATTAATTTAGTATAAATATCGGTCTTGGAGACAGGTGGCATCAGCTTAATGCAGGGTGAAAGTCATGCAGAAAGCTCCTAGAGGAGCTTTCTGCATGACTTTCACCCTGCAATGAGCAGCCACCTGCATAAAAGTATCTAAATTCTTCTTTACTAGAATTCCAGTTTAGAGTAGTTTTACTGTATTCCATGATTCGACCACGATTATTAAATCGGGATAAAATGAATTAAACGTTTTCCAGGAAACTTCTACTTTATCAGAATTTGTTTTTCAGAGTCGAATAACAAAAAAAATGAAATTCCAAATTTTAAGTCCGCCTTACACAATCGGCTTAACCCTTGTCTTGCGATCTGAGTCGAATTTGCAAACAACTTGAATTGTGTTGCGACCCAGACGCCGAGTAGCTCGGCGTCTCATCGGCATCCAGCGCAGTTTGACTAATGGTTGACAGTTTATCAAACGTTTGTGTCGTGACACTTGGTCAATACTTTCTTAAAAGTTTGATTGAATCGAAAGTAGTCAAAATTATATTACAGTAAAACCTCTCTATAACGGCCACTAAATACTGGTACAGTAAAACCTCTCTATAATGGCTACTAAATTACATCAAGTATTGTGTCAAAGGCAGGTGGCTACTTAAAGCAAAGTGAAAGTAAAACAGAACGCTCTTATAGGAGTGTTCTGTTTTACTTTCATCTTGCTTTAAGCAACCACCTGCCCTACATACCAACTAATTAACACACTTTAGTGGCCGTTATAGAGAGGTTTTACTGTATATCCAAACTTGAGCCGACATTGTTTTACAGCATGTCAAGAGTTTAAGATAGTTTTATTTCTTCCGAAATAGCCAATGACGACCTTGAGATCTTAACCCTTTAATTCATATAAACGCCCTTTTCATGGATTTGCAAACAGAGAAGACTCATATCAGACGGCTCAGGATCAGACGAATCAGTGTCTCTTCTGTTTGCTATTGGTATAGTACTTATATGATTCTACAGTTTCTGCTTGAGACAAAATATATACTCTGTACATAATTATGTGTTCATTAAAGTTCAGCTAATAGATATGCATGATTTTATTATTCCATACATGATTATTAAACAAGGGAAATAGTTCCAGATTGGACGCTTAATGATTCGGCATACAAGGATCAAAACTGCTTAGAATTTTCAATAACATTTCATCTGTTAATCTTTCACCTCATAATAACATTAGCAAACAGAGCAGACCCTGATTAGATGGTCCCGATAGAAGCCGTCTGATCTGGGTATATTCTTATGATGGTTGAAGATTGTGCGACAACTTAAGACCACTAATTGATAATTAACGAGTGTTGTCGACCAATTCAGTCACAGTCAGATGTTTGTGCATGAGAACTATTTCGCGAACGGATATTTAGTCTAAGGGAGAGAATTCGTACTGTACTAAAAGAAAAAAATAATAGTTACTTCCCTTAGACCATAACATGAGTAATACTACATATGTTGTAATAATAATATTATTATTATTAATATTTATAATTTAATAATGATGATGGAAATATCTGCAGTAGAACCTGTCTTAAGAGACCATTCATTCAATTAACACAGGACTCATGAGAAGCCAGGGATTGTTCAATGTATGACAAAATCAATGCAGCAAACTACCACCTGCTTTTAAAACCCAGAATTACACAACGTATGGTCGCTAAAGACAGATTTGCCGTAATTAGAGAAAGAGCTCTGAGTATTAAATTAAGAGTCCATAAGTCGATAGGGAAGTGTAGATACGTGAATAAGATTCATCAGAAGGCGAGAGAGAATGAGGGAAATGAGTGACCATATATACCGTGTGAACTCCGAGGCTGGAGAAAGGGGTCGGGTATTACAATCACCGATGTATTCCAGAACTTCTTATCATAAGACATTCTCATTTGGATTCCAACTTATACTTCAAGTAAGAAAACCAATAAAACATTATAGAATATAAATTCCAATCCATCCATAGAATATTTCGTTTGCTTGATGCTGTAAATTTGGTTCAAGTCCGATTATGTTTTTCTGTGAATTAAGTTCAGCGCTCCGTTCACTGTCAAATTCCCATCATGTTTGTTTTTTTTTGCTAAAAAGACACAGAACAAGCAGAAAAATCTAAATTTAGCGCGAATATTTATTCCGTAGACTGAAATTTATATAGAAAGTCCATTCTATTCTATCAATTAGAATTAGGCTCATGCTGATTGACACAAGATGCAGTAACCTCTCCATTAACTAATTACCTGCTGTATCATCAGGGACCATTGCTGTTTGACACTCGGCCAATAGCCATTTTAAAGATTGAACGATTCGAAAGGTATCAAACTTGAGCAAATTTTAGCTGACACTTTTTCACACCGGCATAAGAATGAGACTTGATGTATACTCAACATCTGGTAGTGTGTAACTTTTTTTTTATTATAGCTAGAATAATACATATATACTTCTTTTTTCGTGGTCACATTAGAGGGGTCGTAGACTCAAGCACTGGAACCCTGATCAAACAAGTGATCGATTAATTGCATGGTTTTGTTTCATTAATATCTAAATTTATTTGAAGACTTTGATAATATCCTGTTATATGACCACAGTGTCTTCATAACTGAGATGACCAGTGCAACATGCACGACATTGCCCCAGTGTGGGATTGGTACAATAATAGAACAAGAAGGAGAAGAACAGTGAATTAGCACTTAACCCTTCTCTTGCTGAATTTTAAAATACATTTCTCCTTCTTTACCCATGCCCTGTTGTATAATTAGTTAATTACATATATCTTCACTGTGTACACATATTTCGCTGTGCAGTCACTGCTGTGGGGTGCACTGGTTGAACAATCAACTTGTAAATAGTGCAGACCCTGATGAGACAGCTCCTGCAGGAGCTCTCTCATCTGGGTCTTCATTATTTACAGGTAGGTATATTGACGTGAATAGCAAGCGAAGAGTTAAAGTATGAGTATGAAAGGAAACCGAAGTTGGTTAAACTGGAAAAGAAACTCCTACAGGGAGCGACACACACAAAAGGGCACGGCACCAAAACATCGTCAAACATGAAGCAACACAATTACAAGACAAAACGTGACGAAACACTAAAAAGACATAACACATAAATGATTTACCATAAAAAAAAAACAGAGTAGATCATGGGGTAAATCAGGATTACCGTCTTGGAACGCTCAATAGCCAAAAAAGCTACTGTGGGCTTCAACCAGGTTTGTGGGTACCAACCACACGCTTATCCCACCTTAACCCAAGTCAAAATGTAAAGTAAAAATCCCCTCCAGACAACTCCTCAACATGAGTAACGATGTCAAGACCAAATAATATTCAATAAAACTGTTGTAATTGGTGCAATGAAAGAAAACGTTCTAGACAGTTTCCATATTTACATAGCAAGTACCGTTTGGGTAGTCTCTCAAGTGGTTGTTACACAAACCAAAATATAGATCATGGCATCCATCTAGAATCCTGACATGCAATACAGATAAATACAGTAAACGCTCTATAAGGCGACCACCTACAATGGGCATACTTCTGGGTTATAAAGTGAGGTAGTACATGTAGTTTGATGAGGTTGAAAGTTATGCAGAAAGCTCCTACAAGAAGAACTTTCTGCATTATTTTCGACCTGCATGAAGCAACCACACTCTTTTAGCGACGCAATTTTTTGTTCATTAACCCATTCCCTCCTCGATTATTTTTAGATCCAACCTCTGAATAATTCTATCGAAAAGGAGCATTTACTAGAAAAAAGGAAATGTTTAGAACTGTTAAGTTTTAAAACCATTGTGATAAACAGAGCATTTGTTCCAATAGAGCAGATTCTCTATTTATTACAATGGTTTCAAAACATGTTTTACAGAGGTGTCAAAATGCGTCAATATGATGGAATGGGTTCAGTGGTTGTTATAGAGAACTACCATTGTAACAGAACCTAATATAGCTTCATGTTGCTTTCTTTGTCTGCAGAGTCTACATTTTGACTTGGGTGAAGGTGGGATAAGTTTGCAGTTGGGTACCCACACTCCTGGTTTAAGCCCCAGTAGCATTGTTTGGCTACTGACCGTTCTGAGGCGGTACTCTTACTTTCACCCTATGGTCAGCTTTGTTATTTTATATGCTTCATGTTTTATGTTTTATAAATGCTTTAAAAACAACGTGGATTAAAAAGTTAATGTAAAAAAATGGCGGCTGGTCTGAAATAATTAATTCCAAGATAGATTTGAACAAATTACTAAATTCTGGAAAACACTATTGTGAAAATCTTTCTCAAACATGCAGTAATAAATTCTGGTCAGATACCTTTAAAGCCTTTTCAGAGCTGATTAGCCGTCATGAAATTGAGAAAAACGCAATCAAAGAATATCCGTTATTTTATAATCAACATATCTTAATTGCAAATAAGAGCGTTTTTCTAAAAACATGGGTTAAAGCAGGAGTAAGCAGTATTGGAGATATTTTAGATACCCAAAATACTTTTATGACCTTAAAAGAATTTAATGAAAAAATATGGTTTACAAACCAATCATTTAGTATATCGCGGTATGATGCTAGCAGTAGGACATGCATTAAAAAGCTTAAATATAAACAAAAACGATATAAGAAATATACAAAAACCTTTTATTCCTCCTTATCTTAGAATTCAGTATAAAAACTGGATCGAAATTAATGTATAAATGCCTGAACAAAAAGTCTGACCAACGCTCATGTAAGGACACTTGGTGTAGAAAAATACCTTCATGCACTAATTTTACTGGTAGCGATTGGGAGCAGATTTTTAGTTTACCATTTAATATTACAAATGATACTTTTATGCAGTGGTTTCAGGTGAGAATCTTACACAGCATTTTAGGAACAAATTACTACTTATACACAATAAATTATACATATAAATAGAATGCGCATTCTGTAACATGGAACCAGAAACAATAGAACATTTGTTTTGGTATTGTCCAGTCAGCCAATCTATCATAAGTAATATTCTGACATTCCCAAATAGTCCTTTTGTTCCTCTAGATATTAAAACAATGCTGTTTGGCTATATAGCAACCTGTGACATTGCAAAAAAATGTATACTTACCTTCATTAAAATGTATATTTTTCAGTGCAAACACAAACACTTCAGACCTACTTCAGATGGTCTTAGACGTTATATTGCATTTAAATACGATATTGTAAAGCAGGTTGCCTTAGCAGAAAACAGAGAAGATGAATTCAATAACAATTGGGAAAAAATAATCAAATTGATTATATAGTTAATCAAATTGATTTTAAAATGTTAACTATATAAAAGTTAACATGTCATATCATTGATATATATACCATGTAATTCAACAATTTCCTTTTTCATTTAATCAGTAAATAGGAATACAGATCAGTAGACATAAGCATTATGTCAATATGGCCACGTATTTTCCTTTTTTTTTGTTTAATCTCATGTTTAAAGGTTCTGCAATGTAAAATATGATCTAACTCCCTACTCCATGAATATTCATGTCAGAAATAATCTATATGAATGCTAATTACATTAGATTTTATAATAGAGAGTGAACAAAGAAAGTTTGGTAATAACTGAAAGTGTACAAACATGTCTAAATTTCATCATAAGCAAAAGGAGCAGACCCTGATCAAGAAACTCACATAGAAACCGTCTGATCATGGTCTACCCTGATTTTTGCGAAGACGCAATTTTACTTATTTATGGAGGATAGAGATACAATAGTATGATATAGAAATAGAAAGAGCACTATGCTTGATAATTGTACGATGTGGAGAGGGATGGATCCCCGACTCTTACATACCAATGACGGGTATAATAAACGAGGTCCCGTCATTATAGCAGGACCTGAAAAAAAAAGTTTTATGTTTTATGTATTGATGTGCGTTGCGTCACGTTTTGTCTTGTGGTTGTGCTTTGTCTTGTTTGGCGGTGTTTGGTGCAGTGCCCTTTTGTGGGCGACTCTCCCATTTGACTGTTTTTTCAACTTTTACTATTTGTTTTATATTTAAATAAACACAAACGAAACTATCAAAACTGAATCGAGATTTTTTATATGTTTTGTTATACCACAGAAAGGCAAAGTATACAAGTCTAGACAGAAGAACCTACATGAAGCAACCACATAATAGATTTAGAAACTGATGACATTAACCTACCGTATGTCTTATTTTTTATAAGATAGAGACGCTATTTTGTGCACTTGCAAACAGAGTAGACCCAGATCAGACGGATACTGTATGAGCCGTCTGATCTGGGTCTACTATGTTTGCTTGATAAATAAGACAGATCTGTGTCCAGAGTTTCTGCCATTGCCAAACATTCCCTTGTTTGAATGTCATTATAACAATTCTACTAATTAATATTCGTACTGTCATTATAACAGTTCTTCTAATTAATATTCGTACTGTCATTGTTTCTTACATGAATATTCATCATACTAGATTTTTACAGATTAAACCTTTATTCCTAGAATATGCATGTAAGAAATAATGACACCATGAATATTAATTACATGTATATACATTTTCATAATGGCACATGAACATAGGAATACAGTATAACCTCTCTTAACCGGAATTCTAGTAGATAATAATTTACAGTATAACCTCTCTTAACCGGAATTCTAGTAGATAATAATTTAGATACTTTTAGGCAGGTGGCTGCTGAATGCAGGGTGAAAGTCATGCAGAAAGCTCCTCTATGAGCTTTCTGCATGACTTTCACCCTGCATTAAGTTGCCACCTGTCTCCAAGACCGATATTCATACTAAATTTAACTGCCGGTTAAGAGAGGTTTTACTGTAGTTGACGATAGCAGAAACTGTAGAATGATATCTATATTATCTCAAATGCAAACAGAGCAGACCCTGATCAGATGGCTCCTACAGGAGCCGTCTGATCGGGGTCTACTCTGTTTGCAAAGGCGTAGAAAGGCGTATTTAAATGGAGTAAATGGTTAAATGTTTGTTATAGTAGTGACAGTGAGTTATACTGTTATAGAGACTAGCATGACATCTAATTGACATGGCGGTCTGATAACAAATAACATACATCAGTGCAGGTGGACAGTACTAACAAACGTCAATTTATAAAAAAAAATATATATATAACAAGTACACCAGGGTCCATGCTTATAAAACGTTTTAGTTGAGTCTGAGTTCGTTCTCAAGATTTTGATTGGTCAGATTTGAGTTCTCAAGCTTTTGATTGGTCAGATTTGAGCCAAAGGCTCAACTCTGACCAATCAAAAACTTGAGAACGAACTCAGACTTAACTAAAAGCTTTATAAGCATAGACCCAGGTATTTTTCTCGATAAAATTTTGAAATCATTGTGACCATTATCGATATTTTCCATTTGAATGTCAAGGCGGGGCGAGGTTGAAAGGGCGACAAAGGGTACTGACAGATCGTTGTTATGAGTCAGCTTTGCGGAGGAATCAATGTCAGACACTATGGAAGGGAGTCGCCGCCAAAGAGATTTTTTAACAGACAGACCTTGTAAACTTGGCATTATGAAACTATACAACATGCAACATGTCTGTTCAAAATTCTTTTTGGCGGCGATTCCCTTCCGTAAGGCACGTCTGAATCTCGTAGAGTGCTTGAAAACTCGACAAAAGATTGATTCAGACTGTCAGAACAAATGTCTAACGCAATATATCCTCTTCATTTTTATTTTATTTTTCGAATATGAAATGGAAATGTCAAAACATAGAATTTTGAAATTGTCTAAACTTTTGATTAATATATTTCCAGTGTGCACCGGACAGGGAAAAGACAGTAAGTCTAGACAGATAAGTTACATCGGATACTTGATTGCACATTCGGTAAGTTAACCATTTCCTATATATTTGTAGACGTGTTTTCACGCATTTGCAAACGGAGTAGACCCAGATCAGACGGTTCCTATAGGAGCCGTCTGATCTGGGTCTGCTCTGTTTGATAATTGGAATATGATATATCTGTTTCTTTACTTTCTAAAATGGCTACAATGTCCCACCTTCCATATTACGTAATAATTATTTTGTCCATGAATATTCAGTAGGTATTGAAATTTTAATTAAACATAGAACAAAGAAAGGTTTAAAATATATCTTGATTAACCCATTCCCCCATATTGACGCCTGTTGACGCCTTTTGAAACCATTGTGATAAATAAAGCAAGCATTTGCTCCTATATATAGGAGCAAATGCTCTTTTTATCACAATGGTTTCAAACTACAAGATCCTATTTTTTTCCTTTTCGGTATGTTTATGTTTTTGGGTCTAAAATAGCCTATGAGGTAATAGGCTAAACTGTTACCTGATGTATATCCTTATAATAAATGATGTCTATGATTATTAATTAGACTCATTTTCGTAGAATCAGAGCTGTATATCAGTTCATAAGCTAACAGACCGGATCCAGATCAGATGTCACCTACAGGATCCGTGTGTCTGATATGGGTCAACTCTGTTTGTCTTTGTAAGGCGTTAAAATGAGACTCTATCTATGAAACGATTAACCATTTCCCCTATGAAAATGCATTTAAGAATATATATATACAGTAAAACCTCTCTAAACCGGACGTTAAATTTTGTGTAAATATCGGTCTTCGAGACAGACAGGTGACAGCTTAATGCAGAGTGAACGTCATGCAGAAAGCTCATTAACCCTTTCGCTTGCTATTCACGTCAATATACGTACCTGTAAATAGTGAAGACCCAGATGAGACAGCTCCTGCAGGAGCTGTCTCATCAGGGTCTGCACTATTTACAAGTTGATTGTGCAACCAGTGCTCTCCACAGCAATGATTGCATAGCGATATACTTGTACACAGTGAAGATATATGTAATTATACAATAGGACAGGGGTAAAGAAGGAGAAATGTATTTAAAAATTCAGCAAGCGAAGGGTTAACAGTCAAAAATAGAGAAACAATCAGCGGGAAGTTTACGATCTATCAATCCGTTAGATATCCTACAGCAATGATTAAACAGCCATGATTAACATACATTTGTATTTTCAAACTTAAGAAAGAGCCATGTAATTTACTAAAACCACAGGGGTCTGGACCGCTTCAGGGGGTCTATATGTACTATATAATAACAAGGGTTCCAACTAGCAGAACGGATATCCGTGTACCACGAGTACAAATATGACTGTAACTCTTACAATTTAAATGACAATTTCGTAATTCTTTCGGCTATTGAAAGCCAATATATTTTTCCATCAAATAAATATAATCTTAAAACGGTAACTTATGAACAAGTATCAATCCAACAATCACTGGGGGGAAACGTATCCCGGATATTGCTAATAAATGAGCTTTATTTTGACACAACGGAGAGAACAGGATGGCAACGAGGGTAAGTAAATGCGTATTTTCTCTTAATTAGTTCTTTTTCGGCAATTCATAGGTGGTGCTTTAGATTCACCATACTCATATTATACACGCTATATACATGCTTTGGAATCAAACAATGCAAACGATGGGAAAATCACAAAATGAACGCCGTGCTCGCGAAAGAATGCATAACCATCTCCCAGATTTTTTATGTTACTGAAAGATGGAATCAAAATATAAAATTCTGAATTGAGCGATCGCTTTGAATATCATTCAACTATGTATGCTGAAAATTTCAGTCATATTGGTTCAAGTTTGCCCAAAATATGGCCACAAACGAATAGTCGGTTAGTCACTGTTAGGGTACTGGGGATTGGTAGCTCAAAGATTTTAGTGTACTGGGTATTGCATGATAGTGTACTGGGTATTGCATTTCATTTGTTCTCTTTTTTCCGTTTTATTGAACGTTGTTAGATATTTCAGATATATTTCTGTCGTGATAAATGCTGTTTCTAGTCAATCGCACATTCTAGATAGATCTATATGCATCTGTATTGAAATACTCGATGATCACTGACTTATTAAAAGCCATTATCTATAAGTACCTGTTAATAATAGTTTTTGTGTAGCAGTGCCGTAAAATCCAACTCATCCATCCATCAATCATAATAGTCTTTTTACTTATTTCTTAATAGATCTGTTGTTTACTCTTCAATTAATTGATATGACATTGCATGTAGATCTATGTGTAGCTCTAGTTAACATGCTCAGTACCATATTGAGTACAGTAAAATTGAAATAGTAGTGCATAGTCAGCTCCCCTGTTGAAATTGTCGCCATTTACAGTAACAAAGAAGAAACTCATTGATAACGATCACGGCATCGTCTGGTTAGTCTCATACACATATGTAGATCTATGCAGGATAAACAAATTGTACAAATTAAGTATGAAAATTAGGAGTTGAACACCACACTCAACTTCATAAAAATATAGTTTCATGAATGTTGTATTTGAACTTTTACACAGTTAAAATAAGTGCAAAACAAAAAAAAAGAATTTGAGGATCTGGAAACGTGCCCGATGTATTATAAACTCATACATAGGCACACAAAATCGTTAAGACAATTTGTAAGAAAATGTCTCTTTCAAAAGTCACAGTCCCGTAAATTATAGGAATGTGTCCTGTAAATTAGACTGACAAATAATATGATATACATTGCTTTATAAACAGCAGCATTCATCAAAACGAGCATTTAGGAGTATACAAGTAGACCGAAAATTTCAAATTCAACTCTGTATGTCGTGTTCAACTCTGTAATTTTACTGTCTGAGTTAAAACATCCCTTTTGACTGAACTATGCACTGACCGCTGACAAATGTATGTAATGAAAATAGTTTGATTCAGTCGAACAATCAATTGTTAACTGTTTGCAAGAGTTACATGTACTAATAAAATTAACAAAACTGATTACTACTTGTGTTCACATAACCCAGAACCAACCATTTGCTGGGGAAAAGTGTGTCATTGGATTGTCCCGTAAATTATAAAATTATGTTTAAGGACTATTGGTAAAGGACGTGAAGTTGAAAACTTTTTCAGGGACAGTGAACATTCTTCTCCCTTTTCCTGTAGGTACCAGGATGCCTGTCTTGCGCATTACATTTTCTTTTTCAATCAATTTCATCTGCTTTTGATGGCCTTAAGTTTGTTATATTTTATAGTACAGTCAAACATTGATAAGTCTATTAACACGATTTCCTACATACTCGTAATTCAAAGTTTCCATTAGAACTAAAACTACACTTAATTGTTCACCTCTTTATTGGCGAGTCTATATTATCTTTTTCAAACAGCTCAAAGTGCGAATAAATTCTCATTTTGAGTCATTTGAAACAGATATATGTTCCTCCCAGCTGTCATTGAATCTATATCTTTCATATTGATGATACATCGCTATATATTTTCAATGACAGCTATACATTTATCAAAGGTTGTCTGTACTTTCTTATTTAAATTATTGCTGCTCTAAATTATCACACTGTCACCAATGTTTTGCTAACTCATGGGCCGAAACTTAAGGTGCACATGCTCAAATAATGCACGTTTCAACAGTCCGCTTCAATTAGTGTTTGAGAAATGAGTCGCACAACACCTCGAGACGGATAAACACTATCACAACATATGAATAGACAGACATACTGATAGACAGACGAAAGTAGGGATGGACGAACAAAACAATTCAGCCATTTAATGGGATTCAAACATGTTGATGTGAATAAAACTATTACTATAATTTACGGGACAAAAGAGATTATATTTTACGGGACACTTTGGGGACTGTATGTGTGGCTTTGTAAATGCCTATTTGAAAGGAGACATGCTTGACTATATTTTGTATGTAGATCGGGCAATAGGAATAAATGCAATGAAGTGAATGTTTGCTCTTTTTGTAGAAGAAATACCAAGTAAACATGTTCGTGAGTTAACAAAAATAAAAGTAAATATATGAGTGAAAAAAAATCTGAAAAATTCTACAAATAATTGCCATTAATATATTGCCAATCTTGTTTTTATTGAACCATTTATTATTTCTAAATAGATTTGTATTATACTGGCATAATTTAAACTTACTTTACGTTTGAAAAATTGTGTAGAAATACTTTGATATTGGCATCCTCATCTACGGGACAATTTAATCTAAGCTACGAGTCCGAACTTTCATGTGGAATATTTAAACAATGCGAAAAGTTACGTTATTCAAACGTCGATAATTCTGTATTCAAATCATAATTATGAAATAATATATATACAAATTCAAGTAGGCAATCCTGTAAGCTATTTCTGCAAAAATGTCAAATAACTCACCGCTTTCTTAGGGAATTGTGTAGACGAATTATGTAGCAAAATGACATCCTCCATGAATTATTTACATGTGACTGTGGTTTAAGTATTGAATTAGACGTAATTGAGTGGCATGACACTCGGGAATGATGGAAGGGGCAACTGCAGAAAGATATTTTTCTCGTAAATTAGGCCTCGTAGATTAGGATTTTTTTCTTTTCCGCTGTATTTGATTGGCCAGCAAAATTTTATATGCTTTCTCAAAGTACTTTTCATGAAATTTTGATAAACAATAGGTTATTTAGTACACAAAATTGGCAAAACAAACATAAAAAAGTGTTTCATGGGGAAACGAATATGCTTATTTGTGATGACTCGTAGATTAGAAAGCTAAATTCCCGAAGTGTAATTTAGAAACTTGGCCTCTGATTTTTTTTTCCATAGATGAATTTGGTAAAAATCTTTTTCCATACACATGATATACATTATTAAAGGATGAATGAATAAGGCATTGCAGAATTATCGTGCAGTATGTGATATTCTATTTACCGTTATAGTTTAGCCTCGTAGATTAGATCTGGTTTGGCGACATTGCATTAGCATGTCAGTGTATTTTAATGTTTGGTTGCTTTAGCGCCGTTTTGTCTTCGTGAAAAACATCCATTAATAATGAATAAATGCAGGGGTTTAAATCGGGAATGATTACATTCTACACTATATTAGGGGTACAATGAAAACTAAAAATGTCCATGGCGACATGCAAATTCCCCACCCCTTGCAGATTTAAAGGCCTGGAAAGCCATTCAGAACAACATTTTATACCGTAAAAATGTTTATGAAATAATCCTAATATAATGAAAAATTGAGAAAAACAATGACACGACGTTAATTGCTTTTAATTGGCGAAATATCAGTTGACTTATATCGGCGACATTGATTGTCCATTTTTTTGAGAATGGGTCCCCACCAAATAGGCTGTCCTATATCATTGAATGATTCATATAAACTGCATCAACTACAGTACAAGGTAAAGAAATGTCAACTTTTATACCCAACACAGGAACCAGTCTGTGTTGTCCTCAAAGATAAGTTCATGCATAACTGAAAAATGGAAACACTGGGGTGGCATGTGTTATGTAAGAAAAATATCTTGCACTCCAGTTACTTGACACTTCTGACAGAGGCACTGACTAAACAGGGACATGTCACTTAGGTTCACACAAGTTCTTCACAAACCCTTTCTAGAATAACAGACATGCATTGTATCTATTCTCTGACAACCATGTATATCTACATGATAAACACAAACTGATGAAAATCCTATGAAAACAGTGCTACTTTATTTTGAGGCAAAATATTTGACACTAATTCTCAGTGGACTTGTAACTTTTGACTACACCATGGAGCATTTGCGGCTAATTGGTGTTCTCATACCAGTTACTTCTACCCAGTTACTGATTTGTATCTGAAAAGGTGTATAAAGGGTATCTGATCTGGGGTCTTCCTCCACCAGTAATTAGCTGGACGTCGCAATATGAATGAAAACTGTTAAAGAGACGTAATATCTGAAACAAATAAACAAACAATTTTAATGCATTTTTTCATATAAAATAGTTTGAAAATCATTTTCTTTCTCAATATGACACTGTTCATAAAGAATATGTATTGCTAGAATGTTACAACTAACGTTTTCAGGCTATCCGATCCCTGCTGAATTACATCGATGGATAGGGCATATTTTAACAACACTTAAAGACCTATTATAGGGGTTCATAACTGCCCCTTTACCGCAAGCCAGTTAGCACAGTAGGGTTCTAATTGATAGATGCTAACCCCATATCATGCAGCAATATATGTACATATTTTAATTCAAAAGGTCTCAGAGACAAATGTATTTTAAATCTAACAGCCTGGATCTAGATCAAACGCGGCATTATGCAGCATCTGATTTAGATCCAAAACTGTTTGCAAATAACAGTCAAGACACGACCAGCAGGATATGGGTTAGTTGCAATTTATCCTTATCCTGCTGGTGGCCACTTGACTGTTACATGTATTTGCAAACAGTTTGGATCCAGATCAGAGGTAGCATAGCATACAGCATCTGATGTATGTACAAATCGTATTTAGATCTAAATATTGTTTTGCAGACGGCAATTTCAAAGCAGACGAAAGTACTGGAGGATATGGGTTAATATGATGTAATAACTATCAAGCATGTTGGAACCCAACCACAATAAACAATCCAATTAACACCCCATCAAGTCAAAACTAGACCTTTAAACACTACTTTATGATGAAAAAAGAAGAAAATTGCCTGAATCAACTTTTCAGAGGTCTTTTCAAATTATTATGCTGGTGAATAAGCAAAAAAAACTAAAGTGTAATGCACAATCCCCAGTACACCAAATTTAGACAATATGCAATACCCAGTACACCGTTTATCAATCCCCAGTACCCTAATAGTGACTAACCGACTATTCGTTTGTGGCCATATTTTGGGCAAACTTGAACCAATATGACTGAAATTTTCAGTATACGTAGTTGAATGATATTCAAAGCGATCGCTCAATTCAGAATTTTATATTTTGATTCCATCTTTCAGTAACATAAAAAAATCTGGGAGAGGGTTATGCATTCTTTCGCGAGCACGGCGTTCATTTTGTGATTTTCCCCAACGTTTGCATTTTCCAAATCATGTATATAGCGTGTATAATATGAGTATGGTGAATCTAAAGCACCACCTATCAATTGCCGAAAAAGAGCTAATTAAGAGAAAAAAACGCATTTACTTACCCTCGTTGCCATCCTGTTCTCTCCGTTGCGTCAAAATACAGCTCATTTATTAGCAATATCCGGGATACGTTTCCCCCCAGTGACAATGATTTTCTCAAAATTTCACGTGATTTTAGGACCATTGACAAACGTTCGTTCACTCCGGTTTCACTATATCACAGCAATAACCTGGCAATCTGCAGTTCAAAAAATGGCGTGAGTCAATAAAACGAATCAATTCTAACACCCACCTCCAATTATTTAGTCCACAGCATCAAAAGAATTATGTAAAACTGGCGAGTTTGGTCAGTTTGCTTCAAATCGTCGAGGAAGGAGCCATTGTACGTGACGTCACGGATTTTCCAACTTTTCCTTCGCTCATCCAATGAAATGGCTCCATTCAAATTTGTTGCAATATGGCAGCATCCGAAATAGAAACATAACGACAGACGGAAAGGCCGCTGTTGCTAGTTGCTTATTTATTAAGAGGACACAGCACATGGAGATTGGTGATATAATTGGGTTGTTTTATTGGACCACGCCATCTTTTGAACTGAAAATCGCCAGGTTATGGCTGTGATATAGTGAAACCGGGGTGAACGAACGTTTGTCAATGACCCAGAAAACACGTGAAATTTTGAGAAAATCGTTGCTGGATTGATAATTGCGCGTAAGGTACCATTATAAGATTATATTTATTTGATAGCAAAATATATTTGCTTTCAATAGCCGAAAGAATTACAAAATCATCATTGAAATTGCAAGAGTTACATTCATTTTTGTACTTGTGGTACACGGATGTCCGTTCTGCTAGTTGGAACCAATGTTATTATATAGTACATATAGACCCCAATGAAGCAGTCCAGACCCCTGTGACTAAAAGTGTATGCCTAAATTGAATTAAGAATGAAAAATTAACTGTGAAGGACAAGCATGTCTATTTATTATTAATATTTATTAATATTATACCACATTTATATAGCGCTCTTTTCACACTGGATATGTGCGTTCAAAAGCGCTTCACATGGATGAAAATACTAACCGGAACGATCCGCATGATTATCTCTCCAGACAATGAAAGATGTACAATATATATGAAATCGCTAGCCGGAAGGAACTACGTGATTTTCTATCCGGTCAGTGAAAGATATGCAAAAGATATACAATAGATATGAAATCACTATCCGCAAGGAATAGCATAATCTGTATTTACAAACTTGATACAGACAAGTTGACTGAAACCATGCTCATCAATATCACAAAATAGAATACTCTGTATTAACAAAACTTGATACAGACAAGTTGACTGAAACCCATGCTCATCAATATCACAAATTTGTATAATCCATATTATCAAACTTGATACAGACAAGTTGACTGAAAGCCATGCTCATCAATATCATAAATTAGAATAAATGGACTGACTGAAAACCATTCCATTTATATGACTATTGGGTCAACGGTTAGCTTGATAGGTTGGCTGAAAGCCATTCCTATCCTGAACTCAGTTGGCACTGTACATGACTACTGGGTCAACTGTCAGCTTAATAGGTTGGCTCAAAGCCATTCCTATCCTTAGCTTAGTTGCCACTGTACATGACTATTGGGTAACCTGTTAGCTTAATAGGTTGGCTTAAAGCCATTCCCATTCTAAACAAAACTGTCCTAGTAACAAATGTTGAAAAATGCGTTTTCAGACACCTTTTGAAACATGCCAGTGACCTTGCGTCTCTAATGCCTGAAGGTAGAGCATTCCAAAGTTTCGGAGCTGCATGCATGAAACTTCTCTCACCGTTTTTTACCTTACGACATTATGGCACAACCAACGACAATGATCTACTTGCTGACCTTAACTCTCTGCGCGGCCTGTATACGTCAAGCATGTCGACAATGCACTTGGGAGATTCGTTGCGCATGGCTTTATACGTAATAGTCAGAATTTTGAATTCAATCCGATGTTGAACCGGAAGCCAGTGAAGTTCCTTCAGAACCGGCCTGATATGATTATATCGAGGAGTATTTAACCCTTTCCTCCATAAATACACCAAAAGTCACTTTTGAAACTATTGTGATAAATAGAGCAATTGCTCCACAGGAGCAAATGCTTTATTTATCACAATGGTTACAGAACTAAACAATTCTAAGATTTTCCTTTTCTGTAGTAAATGCTTCTTTTAGCTAGATGCATTCAAAGAGAATGGATCTAAAATAGCATATGGAGGAAAGGGTTAACTATTTTCCCCAGATAGACCTTTGGCACCTTTGCAAAGAGAGAAGAACCAGATCAGACAACTCCTGTAAGAGCTGTCTGAACAAGGTCTGCTCTATTTGTTTATGAAATAATATAGATCTGATTCTTAAGTATCTGTCATAGCCCAAACTTTCCTAGTTAATGTGTAGTCCATGAACAGTCATGCAACGGACACAGTAAACCTCTCTACACCGGTATTCTAGTATAGAGAAGATACTTTTAGAAAGGGGATTGCTTAAGGCAGGCCACTGTTCGTTAAGTGTTTCCCCATTTTTAATTTTTGGAAAATTTTGGAAATGATTGTGAACTCTAATTTAAAGATGAAAACGCTGTTTATCTTTTTACTATACATGTACTACAATTTATTAACAAAATTCTACTTCAAATGTTGAAACTATGCTGTCAATATTGTTCAAATGCTTAGCATGTGATATGCATATACATGTATGTGTTGTTCTTTTATTAACTGATTAATTGTTACTTGCTGTGATTGTCGGAAAATAACTATAACGTAATGTTATTATGCTTTATATAACCGACTCTAAATAAAGCTTCTTGCATCTTGTATTTTAAGACTATATTTGAGAAACAAACCGAGCCTATTTCGTTAACCCTGAAGAAGTAAGGCGTACTGACATCATGAGTATTAATTAGATTAATTGTTATAATAGTGCGTGGACACAAGATGTTTTGGCAATGACAGAAATTGTACGATCATATCTATATTATAAATTAAGCAGACAGAGCAGACCCTGATCAGACGGCTCCTATATGAGCCGTCTGATCTGGATCTACTCTGTTTTCAAAGGCGTAGAAAGGCGTATTTATGGAGTAAAGGGTTAAAGTGCATATCAAGGTACGACATTAATGGGTTTATTAACCCTTTCCCTCATATAAACGTGTTTTCACGCATTTGCAAATAGAGTAGACCCAGATCAGACAGCTCCTAAAGGAGCCGTCTGATCAGGGTCTGCTCTGTTTGCTAATAGAATTTGATAGATCAGTTTCTTTGCTTTCTAAAATGTTCCGCCTTCCATATTTCATTATAACCATTTAGCTAATGAATATTCAGTAGATATTAAAATTTGGCCAATATACAGAACAGGGAAAGGGTTAAACTGTTGTCTAACCCTCTACCTGATGAATATCCATGTAAGAAACATTACATCAATGATGTTTACTAAATGGTTTATACGGTGATATATGTACCCGAGCAGTTTCGGTCATGGCAGAAACGAATCAGACATGTGGTATCCAATAAACAAACAGAACAGACCCTGAACAGACAGTTCTGTGTCTACAATGTTTGCAAAGACATCAAAGGGCGTTTATGTCGTATAAAATGTTCAGTGCTTTACATATATAGTCATCGAACTCATTACTGATCAGGGTCTTCTCTATTTGAAAAAGCGTTCATATCTGGTAACTAAATGGCATTTGCCAAATGAAACATTTACGGACGTGTTCTTTTCGTGTACAGATGTACAGAAAATGGGTATATTATTGTTTTGATAAGATTACAAAACATATTGTAGAATGAAGCCCGCCGATCTGTCTAATCCTTGGATCCGCCAAACACTCTTCATAGAAAAGAAACTAGAATTAATGACAAAATGGCAATAAGCAACTGTCATTAAGCAATTGGCATTTGGCAAATTAGCATTTGGCATTTAGAAACTGGCAAATTAGCAATTGGCATGGCCCGATCCTCATTCCATACAGTACCGATAAGGATCCTAAGATCTTATTTCATTAAAGTGTCTGAAAAATGTCATTTAAAAAGGAAACAAAACATATTGTGGGATGAAGCCCGCCGATCCGGATCCCTAAAATGCAATGCGGTGGCGGTACTTGACCTACTAAACGTATCATCAAATTTGCCGAGTACCAGCAAGCACTCGTCAGAGAAAAGAAACTAGAATAAATGGCATTACGCAACTGGCAAAAAGCAATTAGCTTTTAGCAAATTAGCAATTGGCATTTTGCAACTAGCAAAAAAGCAATTAGCATTTGGCGACTGGAAAATTAGCAATTAGCATGTCCCGACCCGCATTCCGTACCGGTTCAAAGCCAAAACACGTCTCAACAGCACTCTTTGCGTGTATACTGAATCGTTCGTGTCGTGTTAGGATCTGAATATAAAGCTCGTTTCCTTTCCACAAACTTGGTTTTTGGTCATTATTTCTCTTTGGCGAAAATAGGATTTCTTCTAGGAATATAACTTGGACAAACGTCAGTATAAAGAGGTTTAGTTTATACAGTAAAGCCTCTCTAATATGATCATATGATTTATTAACAAGGGAGTCTGCAAAAGCAAGTGGTTGTTTAAAGCTGGGCAATAGGAGCTTTCTGTATAACTTTTGTCCTGCATTAAGCTATCACACGTTTTAAAAATCCAGAATCATACTTAGTTTCAGTGGTCATATTAGCGGGACTTGACTGTAGTTGGTATTTCACAGAAGTGCATCCCAAGTGACATATACACTCCAGATGCCCATAGCTTATGAGTCTCATCACGAGCACAACCCCCAGAGAAGTGGTTTTGTCTAAATATGTATCACGAAACAATCGGGGATGTTTCTGTAAGAAGCTTATTGCCGATGCGACATTAGGAAAATAATTGTTAACCCTTTCGGCGCCAAATTTCTAATTGTCGTTTGCAATCCAATTTTGTTAAATCATTCGGTAAAATAAGGAAATAAGATAAATAAATGCAAACTTCAAAGAAATAAAGCACAGGTATAGAAATAGAGTTTGAGACAAATAGTGAAGTCCCTGATCAGACGCCGTCTTGAAAAGGCGGCGTCTGATCTGGGACTGCACTATTTGTCGTGGTGCATTTTTGCGACTTCGGTGGTAAAAGGGTTAAAACAAAAAAGTGTATACTTTGAGCACATGTCTCCTTCATGAGCCCTCCAATCTGGGTTTACATTGACTGTCGATACTCCCTTTAGGAACACTGGGCAAGAATGGATTGAAGGTTAAAACCATTTGAATAACTTGACATGCTAAAAGTACAAATAGCCCTCTGCTTGTACTCCATGAATATTTATGTAAAGTTACAGTGACAGCATGAATATTAGTTAGAGTAAATGCTATTATAGAACATGGACACATGATAAAAAGTCAGCTGTTATTCAATAATTATTTCTTACATGACTATTTATTTGGTGAAGGGTAACGTTAACCATTTCCTTCATATTTATAAACATGTTTTCACGCATTTGCAAAAAGAGAAGACCCAGATCAGACGGCTCCTATAGGAGCCGTCTGATCAGGGTCTGCTCTGTTTGCTAATGGAATTCTAAAGATAAGCTTCTTTATTTTCTAAAATGGCTACAATGTTCCACCTTCCATGTAAACTTTCGTTGTAACTAATTTTTCCATAAATATTCAGTAGGTATTGAAATTTGAAATAAACATATAACAGGGAAAGGGGTTAATACATGACATGTATTCCAAGTATTATAGTTTCTTATACAATCTGCTGCAAGTACATGCAAGATCGCGTTTTGTGGAATCAGGATTTTAGAAGTTCTCGCTCAAGGGAGATATTTGGTTATCTCTTTGTAACCCCCGATAATATGAATAAGCTCGTAAATATAACTGACATAAAATGGTAATCTTACTATAGACATTCGAACACATTACAGTTTTAAGTCATTTTTTCTAGTGCTCATTCGCTAATGTCCAGATCGTTTAAAAATTAAACGATTTCATTTTATTGTTGAAAAATCTATGAAGCGAGACAAGAACAATGGGAGGCTACTTGTACCAGACGAAATGCAGCGAAAAAAGTTCGTCGATAGAACAAAAGCATGGAAGGTAAGATTTTTAAACGTTTGAGTGATAAATAACAAAAGCAAGGAAGATAATATGCTCCTATATCAATGTTAGAATCGACGTTCCCTCCAAACCGTTCAGTGTGTAAAACACCCTGATGAAATGACGAGTTGCGGTTCTTGGTTCGATAACAACTGTTTTGCTTATGATCCAGGGGATTTTCCTATTAATTCTGCGGCTTACGGGGATCACATTTAGTTGACACTTTGGTTGTATTTGTGAAGAAGTGGATAGTGTTTCCTCTTTGAAATTGATAGTTACTGTTGAAATATTTGATAACATATGTCTTCACTTTTGGCGATAAAAGGTCGGTGAAGAATGTTTAAAACTACTTCTTGTTTCACATTCCTATGTTTATGTCCCCGTTGACGATAGTCAGGGGGCATTATGTTTTGCACCTGTCCGTCTGTCTGTTCGTCCGTCCGTTCGTCCGTCCGTCCGTCACGCTTTTACGTGCAGTTGGTACGTGCAGTTGGTTGTCACAGTTTTTTATTGTCTTATATCTGACTAACCACTATAGCTATTGGCATGGAATTGCATATACACATAAACCACCATCCATACTTTCATTGCGCACCAAGCCCATGCTGCCCGCAAGCCCAAGGTCAATGTCAAATGACTTAGAAACTTACGTGCAGCTAGGCAAGCACCTCCACGGGGGCATCGCTGTGTCTAACAGACACAATTTTCTAGTTGTTTCTTGAAACACAACAATATTGTTTCAGGATATGTTTGTTAGTTGAACCCTTTACCTAATAGAAACGACTTTACATACAAAGTAGACCCAGATCATACATCTGATTCATGCAGATGCCGTCAGGGTTTGCCCTGTTTGCTTATGGGATATCATTTATATGATTATACAGTTTATGCCATATCCAAACTCTTTCTTTTTCATATTGCCTTAATAAAATGTCAGCAAATAAATATTTATAATCTCATTATATCGTTCATGAGTATTCATGGGGTAAAGGTTTAAAACTGGTATTTTACCATCCAAGGTAACTAGGCGTCCTGACTAGAGGAATATGTAAAATAATTATCTTTGTGTTCCCAGATTTTCTAACATGTCCCGTGTAAATAACTTAAGTCTTGAGTGTAACTCATGCCAAGTCACATGCTCAGACATCGGGTCAACCATTCCTAGAACTACTATAATTTATTAATCGCTAAGTGAGAGAGCAGTACCTCCTTTTAAGTATTTAGGTTGAGCCGATCGAACCATATACCTCCGGCCTGAGAAAGGGGGCGCTTTCGGCTAGCAAACTATTACACATTATCATTAGTTAACCCTTTCTGCCAGGAATATTCATTAAGAATTAGTGAATGTATGAATATTATGTACGTGAATCTTTGTAATGACATCAAGAACAATTGATTTTTGCAAATTTGTATAGCTTCTTAAGCAAACGGAGCAAACCCTGATCCACGGCTCCTACAAGAGCCGTCAGATCTGGGTCTACTTTGTTTGTTAAGGCTTTAAAATCCATATCTATGGGGTAAAGGGTAAAAGATGCCTAAAAGACACCTGTATTAGACTGAAAAGACTATTAAAATGTAAGCACCAATTTTTTGGTCAAAGGGAGAGTATGCGTACAGCTCTAAATGAAAGACATTGTAAGAGTTACCTCCCTTAGACCATAAAACGAATGTTTTAAACGATATTATTTTGGTGGATTATAGCTGTATAATGTAATTGCTTTATAGTGCTAGAGGTGATTCACCTACTAAAAAGTAAATGTGAAAATTATCTTACATCTTTATAGCATAAGGGAGTGTATTCGTACTGTACTCAATTAAACCTTTGGTAATAGTTGCTTCCCTTAGACAATAAAACTGGTAAATACTGAAAATGTGAACAGATTAAAACTGTATAATTGAACTGTATGGTATCACTGCATTTGTAGTGATAGAGGTAATTTATAATATTACATATCTACAATGTTTGCCTTGTCCTGATAAGGGACACTGAGCACAAATGGTTTGGGATTTATACATTTCGTAAAATTATTGGACATACATGTACTCATTTTCTCACTTTGTTCATAAAATATGTTTAACAATTTATTACAAAGGGATATGATACTCTAGTACTACAACATACTGCATGTCTGGTTGTCAACCCTTTTACAATTGGCACTCACGCTGTCCCCTTTTCATGTACGCCGACAAGAAAGGTTTAGTTAAGAAATGAATGACGTGCTTCCGGTGTTCATGAGGTTATGCAACGCATAGCTTTACGAGCAAAGTTAGTGAAGCCCGAAGGGCTTCACGTGAATCTTTGCTCGTAAAGCTATGCGTTGCATAACCCATGAACACCGGGAGCACGTCATTTATTTCTTATATTTATATTCCATTGTATTTCTTATATTTAAGAAATGAATGACGTGCTTCCGGTGTTCATGAGGTTATGCAACTTTCTTTTTAGAATAAGGTTATATAAGGACGTTGCAGGGCGAATGTAAATATTACTCTATGAAGACGTCCTCTTAGACCCTGAAACAGAAGGAGGACGCCAGATCTTTGTACTATCTCGTTTTTGTCGTACACTTTATTACATTTCTACAGTTACTCTGTTTGCAGCTCAATCATTTGGTACACTAGTGATAGGTGGATAAGTTTGTTTCACTGAAATATGTTTTCGTTTTACATTCAATTTACCACTGTATTTGCCATCGCTGTTGTTGACTTGTAGATTAGTCGGAAATACAATTGTTTATTTACACTGCTGGTCTTTTAGGTTGGGGATGGAATAAGTGAGGTTGGATTAAACCCCCAGTGACTATTATCAATGGCCGTTACAAGGCGGTACTTCCAGCTTCCCCCTATTTTGTCTTTGTGTGTTTGATAGGTATGTACATTTTGTGTGTTTTCTGGTTGTTGTTCTATTCAGGCGGCTGTTTGTTTTGTATGTGGTATTTCCTGCATGGCTCATATTTATACTTTTAACTTTTAATTTACCCCTTCAGATGCACCTCAAGCTTTTGATTGGTCAGATTTGAGTTCTCAAGCTTTTGATTGGTCAGATTTGAGCCAGAGGCTCAAATCTGACCAATCAAAAACTTGAGAACGAACTCAGCATGGACCCAGAACTTCGCAAACAGTGTATGCAAGCCAGCATATCAAAAACGTATTTGATTATTGGATGTTACATTCTGAGTCCATAACTCTGGCTTCACTAATATTGGAGTTATTGCTCCTTTTACTTTTTTGCAAACTTTCTTGTCAAGATGATAACTCTTATATGGCCCGTGCCATTGGATTGAATTTGAATACATGGAAAGAGCGTGGTGAAGGGAAGTGTCATGCACAAGGTCCATAACTCTGGTTCCACTAATATTGGAGTTATTGCCCATGTACATTTGTTCATACTTTTGTCTAGACGATAACTCTTATATGGCTCATGCCATTGGATTGAAACTTCATACATGGAAAGAGCATCATGCTGCATGATGAGAGGAAGTGTCATGCACAATGTCCATAACTCTAACTTCAATAATATTGGTGTCATTGCCCCTTGTACATTTGTTTCACACTTGCTTGTCCGGACAATAACTCCTATATGGCTCATGTCATTAGATTGAAACTTCATACATAGAAATAGCATGATGATAGAAAGTGTCATGTACAAGGGACATAATTCTAGTTTCAATATTTTTTGAGTTGTTGCCCTTTGATATTTTTGTCCGATAAAAACTCCTGTTCTGCTGATGCCATTGGACTGACATTTCATACATGACAAGAGCATGATGAAAGGAATTGTCATGCACAGGGACCACAACTCTGGTATCAATATTTTTGGAGTTATCAACAGTTATCTTTTTAAAAAAAAAAAAAAAAAAAAAAAAAACGTGGCGTGGAAAGCGCATAATGAGAGGAGAGAATGAGTGAGTTGAGTTTAACGTCCGACCAACAGTATTTCAGTTATTTGCAGACGGCACCCGCATGAGACAAGTTATAATGAGAGGAAGTATAATTCACCAAGTCCAATACTATGGCAGCAACATTTTGAGAAATTTCACTTACATATTGGCTGAATAATGGCTTAGGCACAAAGGATGTTTTGGCATTAATAGAAACTACTTAGACACTTAACATTTTATAGCAAATAGAGCAGACCCTGATCATATGGTCTCTACAGCTTACAAAGGCGTTAAAAAGCTTAAGTTTGATGTCTCTAGGTCAATAAGGATACAAAGAATATGTTGATATGTACGACAAAAATACTAAAACCCTGGGATGCAACCTCTCGCCCAAACAAACAGTTGTATGAAATTCTAGGGTCAAAGGTTATAAAATTTCTGAGTCGGGGTCTAAGTTCAGTCTCAAGTATCTGATTCGACAGATTTTCAGCAAGCTCAAAATCTGACCAATCAGATACTTGAGAACTAACTGAGACTCAAGCAAAAGGTTTTATAACATTGTTGCTAGAGCAGTTAGTACAGGAGCAATGCATACCATACAAACAGAAAATCAAGAATAAATATAGACAATAAATCTACAGGTCCCATCTCTGTACACTCTAAGGTAGGGGCATAAAACCTTAGAGAAAGCTACAGGTCCCACCACCATACACTCTTAGGTAGGGGCATAAAACCTTAGAGAAATCTACAGGTGCCACCACCGTACACTCTAAAATAGGGGCATAAAACCGGAGAGAAATCTACAGGTCCTACCACCATACACTCTATGGTAGGGGCATAAAACCTGAGAGAAATCTACAGGTCCCGACACCTTACACTGTAAGGTGGGGGCATAAAACCTGAGAGAAATCTACAGGTCCCACGACTGTACACTCTAAGGTAGAGGTATAAAATCTGAGAGAAATCTACAGGTCCCCACCACCAAACACTCTAAGGTAGGGGCATTACATCTGAGAGAAATCTACAGGTCCCACTACCGTACACTCCAAGGCGTACACTCTATGGAAGGGGCATAAAACCTGAGAGAAATCTACAGGTCCCACCACCGTTCACTCTAAGGTAGGGGCATAAAACCTGAGATAAATCTACTGGTCCCACCACTGTACACTTTAAGGTAGGAGCATAGAACCTGAGAGAAATCTACAGGTCTCACCTCGGTACACTCTAAGGTAGGGGCATAAAACCTGAGATAACTCTACGGGTCTCGACCACCATACACTGTAAGGTAGGGGTATAAATCCTAAGAAATAGAGGATAAGAATAAATCTACAGGTCCCACTACCGTACAACCTAAGGCAGGGGCATAAAATCAAACAAATAGATAAAATAATGTGTTCTTAATATTTTTATTGATTTGCATTCACTGCGCAGAGAGTCTCCTATTCTAGAACATTATCTGTACATTATTTCTGTACACAAGGACGACAACTGTCACCCGATTTATAGCATAACAAGGGACTGATATGCAAAGTAACTGTGGCAAAAACATAGTGATTAAACCCTTTGCTCCATGAATACTCATGAAAGAAATAATGATGTTATGTATATTAACCCATAACCTCATAGGCTATTTTTAGATACAATCTCTTTGAATAAATCTACCGAAAAGGAGCATTAACTAGAGAAAAGAAAAAAATTAGAAATTTGTAGTTTGAAACCATTGTGATAAATAGAGCTTTGCTACTATAGGAGCAAATGCTCTATTTATCACAATGGTTTCACAAAAAGACTTTTACAGAGTCATCAATATGAAGGAATGGGTTAATTAGAATGATTTGTAATAAATGGCATATGAACACAGACCATTTTGGCTAAGCCAGAAACTATAGAGTCAGATCCAGATGTCCAGATAAAATGCGTAAATTTAAATATTTTCAAAAATAGCTCAATTATTTCTCCCTATACTGCGACCACTCTTTAGAATTGTCTCTTAGAGACGATTCTAAAGAGTGGTCACAGTATAGGGTTTGGTTGAGAAATGAAGATTTCTAGTATTTGGGTATGCATCTAAATCTGTAGCTCTGAGATCTATATAATTCCAAAAGCAAACAGAGCAGACCTTGATCAGACTGCTAATACAAGAGCCGGCTCATCTGGTTCTGTTCTGTTTGCAAATGCGTTAAAAAGCATATAATGGAATAAAGGTTTAACTTATAAACAACTTGACTGTCATCAACCATGGCTTAACATAATTTTTGCATCATAATATTTTTGCTTATCAATTTCAATAGCTAAAATTGTAGTCAATGCTAATATATTTTTTCATTTCTTTCGTTTTGTTCAGAGACAAATTCAGAGTCTCAAAAAGTTATGATCACAGATCATTTGGATAAAACACTGTTGGCAAAGATTATCATGATCACGAATTAAATTACAATTAAATCACAAAGTAAGTTACAATTAAATCACGAATTAAATCACAAAGAATTAAACACATGAAAAACAAACATTATTTCTACTCAAAATTATGCAGCTTAAACAATTTTCCTTGCTTCAAACTCATTTACCTTTAATATTCTGCACATGTCTAGTACACTCATAAACAAGAGTGTATTTTAACCCTTTGAATGTGAGAAACCAGTGTACTTGCATTTGAAAACAGTGTAGACACTGATCAGAGGGCTCCTAGAGGAAACCCTTTAATATTGAATGTACTCTGCTGTTAAAAGGTGATAGGCCATTCCATATTGAGCAATGAAAGGGTTTAATAATGCAGTAACCCTTGTCCTGCTATGTGCCACCTAACCCTTTCCCTGTTCCATATTTATTCCAAATTTCAACACCTACAGAATATTCATGGATGAACCATTAAATGTTTTATAAATTTTATAATGAAATATGTAAGATGGAACATTGTAGCCATTGTAGATGGTAAAGAAACAGATATTTCAAATTCAACTAGCAAATAGGGCAGACCCTGATCAGATGGCCCCTATAGGAGCCATCCGATCTGGGTCTACTCTGATTGCAAATGCGTGAAAAGGTGTTTTAATGAAGGAAAGGGTTACCTTGCAATTTGCAAACCGCCTGGATCCAGACATGACACCGAGTCACTCAGCACCTCATCAGGGTCCAATGTGCTGGACACTTGATCAGTTGAAAGTAAAATTTGCAACAGATCATAGTTTAACCTTTTCCTTCATTTTAATGCCTTTTCATGCCTCTGCAAACAGAATAGACCCAGATCAGATGGCTCCAATAGGATCCGTCTGACCAGGGTATTCTCTGTTTGATATTCATGATGTTATTATTTCTTACATGAAAATTGAACAGGTAAATGGTTAAGCACATTGATTGAACATTTCTAAAATACAATACACAAACTACACATCAGTTATACAGCAAGATAACGGTTAACTGAACATTTCTCTTATACAATACACAAACTACACAGAAATTGTACAGCCAGATAACAGTTAACTGAACATTTCTATAATACAATACACAACTACACATCAGTTGTACAACAAGATAACAGTTAACTGAATTCTCTTATACAATACACAAACTATACATCAGTTGTACAGCAAGATAACGGTTAACTGAACATTTCTCTTATACATCAGTTGTACTGCAAGATAACGATTAACTGAACATTTCTCTTATACAATACACAAACTACACAGATATTGTATTTTAAATACAGACCTAACAGTAAGATACATGAAACATAGATTACATTAGGATGTTATATTCTGAATATAAACATTCAATCTTATTTCATAAAAATTCAATTAAAATTAAATACAAGTATTGCATAAATGTATGTACAGTGAAGCTCACTTATGCGAACTCAGATATAACAAAAGAACGGATAATACAAAAATTTGCTCCTTCTTTGTTTCTCATCATGTCTGCCTACTTAATACAAAATTGGATATAATGAAAAATCAAATATTAAAGACAAAGCTATTTCCTTGTCCCAAGAACAAAACCTTTATTAAAAATAGTTTGGTCAATACAAACTCAACTGAATGTCGCAGTTTGACCAAGTTTTCACACCTACTGCGATAAAGAACGTACAGCAATCACATTTACTGACTAATGCCTGGGTATCAACCAACATATTGAATGTAATTGACCATATCGTACCACATGTACGTATGTATGTCCAAATCTTTGTTAATGGTCCAGTTGTCTGTCGAGAACGAGCCATTGAATCATTCCCACAAACAAATGAATAAAGCGCTTAAAATATACGTTGTGGGCACCGTGCGGAGCTTAAAAAAGCTGCGGAGTCCGAAAGCAAAAGGGGAGAATCTGATTCAAGAATGGTATCCCACTTTATTTGACAATTTCAATAACATGATTGAAACCAGTTACAATTGTAATTGATTAGTAACCGTGCCTCTGACTGGATAATTTTTCCTATCGTATATTTTGCTTTAGGCCAAGAGAAAAGTTGTGATGTAATATGATGTAACTTCATACTTTGCATTGAAGCAGCTGCAGATAACTATTCTAAGATATTTTTCAAACAATCAGCACTGAAATAGGCAAAATCTAACAGTGGGATATAGTGGGAAGTGCAGAAATAGTGGGACCAAAACACCCTCTAGTTCCAGCAAGATCACTGCCACCTGGCTGAACACTGATGGTCATCTGACATGATACATAAACACATATCATAGATAGATAAAAAATAATTGAAGGTACACAAAGTGTGCACTAACATGCATATAAGACATTCTCTTCACTAGATTAACTATGGAGTCAGCTTAGCTTTGCACTGAACCGTTGAAAAGGGGAAGCAAATGGTCAACTCATTTCACCAATATTGTTTTACAGGTAGTTGATAAATAACTGATGTAAATTTGCTTTTCCTTTACATTTCATAAGAGACATGCTATGAAATTACCAAACACATGACAAAGCCAACTGCATGCATGTAGACTGGTCAGCAGCTACATTATAATGTGGCATCTGATCAGGATCAGAATATGCTACACTTTATGCATAACGAAGTTCACTATATCCAAACATTTATAAAGAAATTTTGTCTTATCGATATAACAAAGTTTGGATATAGCCAAATAAATATCAAGGTGCCAAGAATTTCGTTATAAGTGAGCTTCACTGTAATTACTTTTGTACAAAAAAGAGGCACGACCGTCCTTAAAGCACATCCCCCAAACCCCATTCAAATACACATTTCAACTGGAGTCTCGCTAACACAACTGCATAATTCATTAACCTATTCCCTCATATTGACGACTTTTGACGACTCTGTAAAAGTCACTTTGTGAAACCATTGTGATAAATAGAGCATTTGCTCCTATAGGAGCAAATGCTCTATTTATCACAATGATTTCAAGCTAAAAAATTCTAAAATTTTCCTTTTCTCTAGTTAATGCTCCTTTTCGGTAGATTTATTCAAAGAGATTGGATCTAAAAACAGCTTTATATGAGGTAATAGGTTTACAAAGGAGTCTGTAAAAGCAGATGGTTGCTGATTGAAGGGCAACAGTAATGCAGAAAACTCCTACTTCTGACCTGTATCCAAGGAAAGGTCCAAGTCATCAAATGTATGTACAGGTAGCTCCAACATCTAATAAGGTGTATGAATGACTGAATGTAGATTATTTTACAATGATATTTTGTAACAATATTTGAGGTTACTGTTGCTAGTGATAGCTGTTTTCTTAAGAATAGCATTAACCCTTTAACCCATTCCCACTTAATAGGCTATTTTAAGACCTAACCTCTTTGAAAAAAATCTACCAAAAAGGAGCATTTACTAGAGAAAAGGAATTTTTTTTTAGAATTGTGCAGTTTTGAAACCATTCTGATAAATAGAGCATTTGCTCATATGGTTTCAAAAAGTGACTTTTACAGACTTCAAAAACCGTCAATATAAGGGAATGGGTTAAATACTGAAAAAGTGGAACAGCCCATCATTGTTTGTTGGTAGCTTCCATACAGTACGAAAGGGTAAAATTTGTGAAAAGATTTTGAATGACAAACAGTGCAGACCCTGATCAGAGGGTTCCTCAAGGAGTCCTCTGATCAGGGTATACACTATTTGCAAATGACAGTCCACTTGTTTCCTGCACTCAAAGGGTTGACCCTTTACCTCATGATTATTCACAGTGGAAATAAAGAATATATGAATATTAATTAGCTGATTTTTTATAACGGCTTTATGTATAGGTGACCTTCTAGCCAAGGCAAAAAATGCAGAATAAGATCTATATCATTTTATAAGTAAACAGAATGTGATAAATAGAGCATTTGCTCTCCAAGAAGCATGCAGCTTTCAAAAACTTGCTACTCCTGGAATTGGGCCAATTTTAACCCCAGTGGCATGATTTATATAACATTTGTAGAGAACCTGAACAAGATGATATGTGCCAAATATAAAAGCTGTGAACCTTTCAGTTTCAGAGGAGAAGATTTTCAAAGCTTTCACTATATGTTTCTACTGAAAACTGGAACATCCCAGGGCGGGGCCTATTTTGACCCCAGGGGAATACTTTATATAACTTTTGTAGAGGACCTATAGGTGATGCTATGTGCCAAAGATTCAAGCTGAGAACCCTGTAGATTCAGAGGAGAAGAGTTTTAAAGGTTCAAATTGTTGACGACGAATGACGACGGACATCAGGCGATCACCAAAGCTAAAAATATTGCTGAACATTTCTTTTCCCAGAAACTGACACATGTTTCAATGTGCTTCATGACAGAATTTTCCATGAATATTCTTGATTTGATTTATTGTAATATCATGGCTTAACAGTGTTTCGTAGGAGTCACTATTCACATCAGCAGCTTTAGAGCTAAATCGTCCCTGCCGATGCTCCACAGGCCTTTGGCCATGAATCTCACTGTCGCTGCTCGCCCCTTCTTCTGCATCCACCGCTGCATCCCCTGGTACATCACCTGAGATGAAACGAAACAATGATGCAACTCTGTGCAATAAACAACAAATCAGAGTAGAATCATATACCACCTGCTTCTGGGTCTAAATATTAACTCTTAACTCATTACCTCATAGGCTATTTTTAGATACAACCTCTGAATAAATCTACCGAAAAGGACCATTAACTAGAGAAAAGGAAAATTACCAAATTTTGTAGTTTGAAGCAATTGTGATAAATAGAGCATTTGCTCCTATAGGAGCAAATGCTCTATTTATCACAATGGTTTTACAAAGTGACTTTTACAGAGTCGTCAAAATTTGTCAATATGAGGGAAAGGGTTAATTCCATGACTTTTCATGAAAGAAATAATGATATCATGAATACATATGCATTAGATTATTTTTAATACAGGCACATGAACACAGAAATTTGACCATGACAGAAAGTAAAGAATCAGATTTATATAATTCAATAAACAAACAGAGCAGACGGATACTACAGGAGCTTTGATCTGGGTTTACACTGTTTGCAAAAGCATGTAAAGGCGTAATTATCTCTTTCCTTCATGAACATTCATGTATGAACAAATGACATCATGAATATTAATCAAATTACTTTGTTATAATAGCATATGGAGGTGCGAAGTTTTGGTCAAAGCAGAAACTGTAGAATCAGATATATATAATTTTATAAGCAAACAGAGCAGGCCCTGATCAGACGGCTCCTATAAGAGCCATCTGATCTAGCCTAGGTCTTCTCTGTTTACAAAAGTGTAAAAAGGGGTATTAATGGAGTAAGGGTTAACCCTTTCCTCCATAAATACGCCTTTCTACGCCTCTGTAATAACCACTTCTTGTAACCATCCTGACGATTTCAGTATTTGAATATGCATCATTAGCTGTTGCTCTGTGTTTGTCTTAATACTTAACCCTACACCTCTGTAAATACGCCTTTCTACACCTCTGTAAAAGTCACTTTATGAAACCATTGTGATAAATAGAGCATTTGCTCCTATAGGAGCAAATGCTCTATTTATCACAATGGTTTCAAACTACAAAATTTTAAAATTTTACTTTTCTCTAGTTAATGCTGCTTTTGGGTAGATTCATTCAAAGAGGTTGGGTCCAAAAATAGCCTATGGAGGAAAGGGTTAAGAAACAAAAGCCTGTTAAAACTTAAACCTGTTACAAATTTTACTTACATCTAATTCAATCAACATTTTAACCCTTTCCCTATTTTTAAATCCTACATCTATAAATAAATCTACTGAAAATGAGCATTTACTAGAGAAAAGAAACAAATTAAATTTGTATTCTTTTGAAACCATTGTGCTAAATAGAACATTATCTGAATTTCAACCAACCAGAGCCCACCATTTGGTTGCTATGGTGATTTACGAAAAATCAAAAGTGGAATGCACATCTGCATGTAACCAGCAATGTTCATGTGAAGTTTCGGGATTGGACTATTACTTACTGAGAAATATGTCAGACAAGTTCACAGCGGAAGAAGTGGAATCAGAAGATAGAAGAATAACAAGAGGGCCAGAATGGCCCTGACATCGCTCACCAGGCAGTCAGAGGAGAAGATGTTCAAAGTTTTCACTATATGTTTCTAGAGAAAACTAGCCACCCCTGGGGCGGGCCAATTTTGATCCAAGGGGCATAATTTATACAACTTTTGTAAAGGACCTGAACATGATGCTATGTGCCAAATATGAAAGCTGAGAACCTTCCAGTTTCTGAGGAAAATATTTTCAAATTTGACACTATGTTTCTATTGCGAACTGGCTACCACTGGGGCGGGGCCAATTTTGACCCCGGGGGCATAATTTATATAACTCTTGTAGAGGACCTGAACATGATGTTATGTGTCAAATATGAAAGCTGAGAACCTTCCAGTTTCTGAGGAGAAGATTTTCAAAGTTGTCACTATATGTTTCTATTGAGACATGGCTATCCCTGGGGCGGGGCCAATTTTGACCCCTGGGGCATAATTTATATAACTTTTGTAGAGGACCTGAATATGATGCTATGTGCCAAATATGAAAGCTAAGAACCCTGTAGATTTTGAGGAGAAGATTTTCAAAGTTTTCACTATATGTTTATATTGAAAACTGGCCACCCCTGGGGCGGGGTCAATTTTGACCCCAGGGGCATAATGTATATAACTTTTGTAGAGGACCTGAACATGATGCTATGTGCCAAATATGAAAGCTGAGAACCTTCCAGTTTCAGAGGAGAAGATTTTCAAAGTTTCACTATATGTTTCTATTGAAAACTGACCACCCCTGGGGCGGGGCCAATTTTGACCCCAGGGCCATAATTTATATAACTTTTGTAGAGGACCTGAACATGATGCTATGTGCCAAATATGAAAGCTGAGAACCCTGTAGATTCAGAAGAAAAGATTTTCAAAGTTGTCACTATATGTTTCTATTCAAATCTGGCTACCCCTGGGGCGGGGCCAATTTTGACCCCAGGGGCATAATTTATATAACTTTTGTAGAGGACCTGAACATGATGCTTTGTGCCAAATATGAAAGATGAGAACCCTGTAGATTCAGAGGAGAAGATTTTTAAAGTTGTCACTATATGTTTCTAATGAAATCTGGCTACCCCTGGGGCGGGGCCAATTTTGACCCCAAGGCCATAATTTATATAACTTTTGTAGAGGACCTGAACATGATGCTATGTGCTAAATATGAAAGCTGAGAACCCTGTAGATTCAGAGGAGAAGATTTTCAAAGTTGTCACTATATGTTTCTATTCAAAACTGGCTACCCCTGGGGCGGGGCCAATTTTGACCCCAGGGGCATAATTTATATAACTTTTGTAGAGGACCTGAACATGATGCTATGTGCTAAATATGAAAGCTGAGAACCCTGTAGATTCAGAGGAGAAGATTTTCAAAGTTTTACTATATATTTCAATAGAAAACAAGGCACCCCTGGGGCGGGGCCAATTTTGACCCCAGGGGCATAATTTATATAACTTTTGTAGAGGACCCAAAGATGATGCTATGTACCAAAGATGAAAGCTGAGAACCCTGTAGATTCAGAGGAGAAGATTTTTAAAGGTTCAAATTGTTGACGCTCGACGACGGACGACGCACGACGACGGACATCAAGTGATCACAAAAGCTCACCCTGAGCACAAAAGTGCTCTGGTGAGCTAATAAGGAGAAATGAAGCATTCACAATATACCCCCCCCCCCCCCCACCACCACCGATCTCGTTAGGGGACATAATTAACATTCATAATGAACAGAATTTTGGATGAGTATTGATCAAATAAAAGATTACCTCATATAATCCATTAATGTAGAAGTCATGATGAATCTGATCTATCTCAGCCTCAGACAAGTCAAGCTCTCGACACAGTCTCTTCCAGTCTTTACCAATTTCTACTGCCACAATGTCAACCTGATTACTGTTCATCAATTGTTCAGGAAACTCTGTGAGAAAAAAAATTCTTTCAATAGCTGTAGCTGGAAGGCATATATAGATACAGTTAAACCTCTCTATAACGACCACTAAATTGTTTTAATTTAGTTGGTATTTGGGGCAGGTGGTTGCTTAAAGCAAGGTGAAAGTAAAACAGAACGCTCCTATAGGAGCATTCTGTTTTACTTTCACATTGCTTTAATCAGCCACCTGTCTTTAAAAGAAAATACTTAATGTAATTTAGTGGTCGTTATTAAGAGGTTTAACTGTACATAGATTTTATTTTTCTCTACCAAACTCTATCATGTTGGTACTCAATAACCCTTTATCTGATAGAGAAACCTTTTGGCACTTGTGTAAACAGAGTAGACCCATATCAGACCACTCTTCTAGGCCAGATGTTTGCCTGAGCCTGATATCATTTTCAAGAATCTGGCAGCAAGCTCAAAATCCATGAGAATGAAACCCAAATCAGATTCATAAGTTTTATAACCTTGACCCCAGGAATATCTGCCATGCTAAAATTTCCCCATATTCATGACACCATTATAAAGATCAGCTAATTAATATTCATACATTATTTCTGATGTGAATGTTCATGGGAAAAGGGTTAAAAATTCCACCCCAAAGAGATTCTAATAGTATTGACAAGATCAATAAAGTTAGACAAATCAGTATGCCTCATATCTACAGCCTTCTCAGTATGCCTCATATCTACAGCCTTGGCTCCTTATTCCTACCTCACCATATACAATTACTTCTAATTCTTCTAATTCGCTATATACAATTACTTCTAATTCTTTCCTCACCATATACAACTGACTTCTAATTCACCACATACAATTACTTCTAATTCTTTACTCACCATATACAATTGACTTCTAATTCTTCTAACTGACCATATTACACAATTAATTCTAATTCTTTCCTGGCCATATACAATTGACTTCTAATTCAAACTTCGCCATATACAATAGAACCCCTTTAATGCCACCACTTAAAAAATAACCATAGGTGTCTTTATAAGCAGGTGGTTGCTTGATGAAGGGCAATAGTAATGCAGAAAGCTCCCCTAGGAGCTTTTGGCATTACTTTTGTCCTGCATTAAGCTACCACCTGCATACCTCTTTCAGGTGGTTGCATTAGCGGCGTTTTACTGTACAATTTACTTTTTAATTCTAATGTCACCATATGCAATTACTTTGTTTGCAAATGCTAGAAAAGGCATGGATATGAAGTAAAGTGTTAATCTCAATAAGCATGTGCACAATTTGTCAGCTGTGTCTATAATTTAACCTTTCTCTACATTCATTTCACCCAAGTGCCAAACAGTCTGAATTCCAGCGAAATGACGATGGGCATCTCATCTGGATTCAAACGATTGATAGAATATTTCAAAGTTTTCTAACTAAATGTCTCTTTATACCTCATTTACTCCAATAACCCTTTCCTCCATAAATACGCCTTTCTACGCCTCTGTAAAAATCACCTATTGAAACCATTGTGATAAATAGAGCATTTGCTCCTATTGGAGCAAATGCTCTATTTATCACAATGCTTTTAAACTACAAAATTCTAAAATTTTCCTTTTCTCTAGTTAATGCTCCTTTTCGGTAGATTAATTCAAAGTGGTTGGATCTTAAAATAGCCTATGAGGGAATGGGTTAAGTATTCAGACACACACAGAGCAACAGGTAATGATGCATACTCAAATACTAAAATCCTCATTTCCCCAGCAAACCCTATGTTGTGGCAACCCTATAGATTGTCTCTTTGAAACGATTCTAAAGAGTGGCCACAACATTTGGTTTGGTGGAGAAACAAAGGAGTTATTCTTGAAAATGTTTAAATTTACGCATCTTATCTGGAGCTTAGACAAGCTTAGGCAAATAGCGCAGGCTCAGATCAAATGGCTCTTGAAGGAGCAGTTTGGGGGGATTCCTTACTATTTGCTATTATGTGTGCCTAATTTCAAAATGATCAGAAACTTGTAGACAAGGGAGACAGGCTGTCTGAATATTTAACACTTTATCTGTTTAATATTCGTGTAAGAAATAATTTCATCATGAATATCTATTACCTGATTTTTTATAACATATGTACAATGGAGTTATGAGCAGAAATTGTAGAATAAGATCTAATACAACAAGCAAACAGAGTAGAGCTTGATCAGATGGCTCCTAAAGGAGCCATCTGATCTGGGTCTACTCTGTTTGCAATGGCATGAAAAAAACGTCTGTACGAAAGAAATGATTAATGCAGATTTGTGCAAAGTTGTCAGCTTACTTTGAAGGTCTATTTTCTTGCCGGACCGCTTTCTTCGTGGTGCTTCATCCTCATCCTTACCGGACCCTATAACCACCATGGTGTTCTTGCTGCCAATTTGCAAATTTGGGAGATTTTCAAGATTGCCCATTACTGAAATTTGGGTCTTCCCTCCTCCAGCTGCAATCAAGTGAGAACAGAATTAATCCTTTACCTAATTGCCAAAATATACCTGTTTATGCCTTTGCAAAAAGAGTAGACCCAGATTAGATAGCTCCTGTAGGGGCTGTCTGATCAGGATGTTCGGTTTGCTTGTGATATACATGTAAATACAGCTGATTCTACAGTTTTTCAGCCATGGCCAAGAATTCTTTTGTCCATGTGCTATTATAACAATTCATCTAATTTAAATTCCTGAACTCATCATTTCTTACATAAAGATTAATGAAGTTATGGGTAAATATTCATGCAAGAAAAGCTATGACTTATCATCATTTCTTACATAAAGATTAATGAAGTTATGGGTTAATATTCATGCAAGAAAAGCTATGACTTATCAATTAGCAGATATTGTATAATGGCAAATGAAAACAGGAATTTTTTTGCAACTGCAGAAACGGTAGAATCAGACATTTTATAAGAAAACAGAGATTACCCTGATCAGACAGCTCCTACAGGAGCTATAATTATCAAATACGTCACTGTTCTGAAGGCCTCATTTCATAGTAAATAGCTTATTTCATTTACTCTGAAAGTACAATTTACTTTAATAATAGAAACAATGCATAACTGGAGAAGCCCACTAGAGTCTACATTGTTTACAAATGCCTGTTAACCGTTAACTCCATGTATATGCCATTTGGCCCCTGTAGGAGCCAACTGAGTAGGGTCTGCTGTGCTTGCTTATGAAATAACGCAGATCTATTTCTACAGTTTCTGACATGCTAAAATTATACATTATATACATGCAAGGCAAACCCTTTATTCATGCAGTCCTCCTAACTTACCATGTGTATGGGATATTGTTACAGGAGCAGCCTTGGCCCCACCAACTGCACCATCATTTTTCTCATCAGGGGAGGATGGATTAGCATCTATGTCCATCTTCTACAAATAGGATTAAAGTGAAACGTCACTAATCAAACTGTAAGACAGGTGGCAGCTTATTGCAGGATGAAACTCATGCAGAAAGATTCCAAAGCCCTTTGGAAGCTCACTGCATGATTTTCAATACTTCATTAAGCAGCCACCTACCTAAAAAGATATAAATGTTAGATCACTAAAAGTCCAATTTACAGGGTTTTTACTATATATCAATGTTGGCAGAATAAAAATATAGTTTGATCCTTAACTATTAGATACAAACTTTTGACCAAGGAAAGTCATCTAACTCATATTTTATTCATGTTCATTTAACTTTTGTTTGCAGAATAATTACATTCTGATTGTCAAATAGTTTGGATCTTGATCAGATGACAAGGTTGGTGGAGAAATAAAGAAGTTATTCTTGAAAATGTTTTAATTTATGCATCTTATCTGGACCTCTGCTAAAGGGTATAGGCACTCTCAGGGTTACATGTTTTTCTCTAACCAGTTAAATAATGTCAACCCTTTGAACATGTGAAACAAGAGTACTGACCTTAGCAAACAGTGCAGACTCAGATCAGAGGGCTCCTAGAGGAGCCTTCTGATCAGGGTATGCACTGTTTGTCATTCAAAACCCCTTCACCAATTATACCATTTCATACTGAAGGGACTTTCATTAATTGATGAAGGATCATCTGATTTTGAAATTCAGAATTGAAAGAGTTTATTAAAAGAAAACATACCTCTTCTTCCATCATTTCTGCTTTGGGGTTTTCTCTTCTTATGTTCTGTGAGGTAGATGGCATCTCAGCTGGTTCCTGTTTCACATATGGCTTCTGTTTCACTGTTCTCGGAGGTGAAGACTTGGGTTGTGATGGTAAAGGTGGTACAGCACTGACTTTTTGTTTTTCAGAGTTAGCTACATTTGGCTCCTTTACAGAGTCTTTGGTTTGTTTTGCAGGGGTAGGCTGTGGTGCTACAGACACAAATGAATGACACGGTAATCATTAGAAATGGAGGTAAATGGTTAACCCTTTCCTTCATATAAACAAATTTTTGTACATTTGCAAACAGAGTAGACTAAGATCAGACTGCTCCGATAGGAGCTGTCTGATCATGATCTACTCTGTTTGCTTAAGGTATAATATAGATTTGATTCTATACTTTTCATGAGCCAAAACGACCCGTGTTCATATGCCATTATAGAAATCTAATTAACCCTTCGCTTGCTATTCACGTCAATATACCTATCTGTAAATAGTGAAGACCCAGATGAGACAGCTCCTGCAGGAGCTGTCTCATCAGGGTCTGCACTATTTACAAGTTGATTGTGCAACCAGTGCACTCCACATCAGTGATTGCACAGCAAAATACTTGTACACAGTGAAGATATATGTAATTATACAACAGGGCATGGGTAAAGAAGAAGAAATGTATTTTAAAATTCAGCAAGCGAAGGGTTAATACTCCTGATGTCATTATTTCTTACATAATTATGGAACAGGTAAAGGGTTAAATTCATCGGATAAATATGTTGTTTGCTTCAAATTTTTATCCATTGTTGGGGAATACTTGAAGTTTGGATCCAGATGAGACAAGAGAAATTTGGTGTCTTATCAGGATCAATAAAATTGGACACTTTGACTGTATTTTTCAGTAGAAATGGAAGAAAACTTAACCTTTAGAATTTTAGCAGACAACATGTGTTCCAGACGATAATTATCTTGCTAACAAAGATGTACTCATGTATGAAAATTCTTTCAAACTCTTACACACTTGATTTTTTTTTCTTTCCAAATTAAGCACATAAAGAAAAACTGTGCACTTCATTCGCAACACACATGTGTGAGTGCCCAATTGTCACTCAACATCCATTATGAATATCTTTTCCAAAAGTATTTTCTTAGGAAATCTAGGTAAACTTTCATCTATACTTCTAAAAGGGGTGTGATAACTGAAACTATTGTGAGCAGGAAAATGCGCTAAACACCCTTACATGATATTCCCAAACCATCAGATCTGAGCTGATCTCATTGAATGTGACAACTTTTATAATTGGATCTCAAGCTAAAAGGGAGGAAATCCCCTGTTCTAAGCCAAATCCTATCTTGCTGGTTCTCATTTAGAATTGGTTAGAATTAAGATTTGGCTGAGAAATAAGAGATTTGCGTATATCAGTCTGCCTGTTTAATCTGTAACTCTACCATTATCGATGGGATTTAACTTACAGGCATTTTCATCTTCTTCCATACTCAGTTGATCCATAGATGGCACAGCACTGGCTCTGTAGGGAAATGAACAATGAAAGTGTAAGTACTACAGACTGACAGGATGGAGTATAAAATAAAGCCTCTCTAAACCGGGCATTCAGTTTAGTGTAATATCGGTCTTGGAGACCGGTGGCAGATTAATGCAGGGTGACAGTAATGCAGAAATATCCTCATGGAGCTTTCTGCATGACTTTCACTCTGCATTAAGCAGCCACCTACCTAAAAGTACATACATTCTTCTCAACTAGACCAGTTTAGAGGGGTTTTACTGTGTAAGTGATGTACAAAGTAGATGTACAGTATTGTATTTAGCCCTGGCCCAAACAAAATGAGATTGCATTATCTCTCTGCCTCATAGATACATCTTTGCAAACACTGTATACCATTATTTTGCATAAGAAAAAAATAAGATAAACATTAATTTGTTTTTCGACTTTTTTCAAAAAACATGACAAGAGGTCCCAATAAGATGAGTAAATTAAAACATTTTCAAGAATAATCTTTATTTCTTCATAAATCCCTATGACGATTCTAAAGAGTGGTCACAAAATAGGATTTGGTGGAGAAATGATGATTAAAGTATTTGAGTGTGCACTTTTTTCTGTAGCTCTGGTGACAATCAACAGACATAATGCTGATGAGTTCCTCACCCAAATGTATGTAAAAGTTATCAAGAAATCACTTATAGCAATGACCAACATCTGATCCTTTTAACCCTTTCCCTGTTTTGTATTTAGGCCAAATTTCAATACCTACTGAATATTCATTAACAAAATAGTTATAAAGAAATATGACAGGTGGAATATTGTAGACACTTTAGAATGCAAAGAAATAGATCTATTAAATTCTATTAGCACAAAGAGCAGACCCTGATCAGACGGCTCCTCTCTGAGTAGGAGCCATCTGATCAGGGTCTGCTCTGTTTATTAATGGAATTTGAAAGATCCGTTTCTTTACTTTCTTAATATTGCTACAATGATCCACCTGCTATATTTTATTGTAATTATTTTGTACATGAATATTCATTAGGTAAAGGGTTAATATATATCAGGGTTACAGATAAGGTGTGTATCTGCGTAAATACACAATTAAATTCTTTTTGAAAGCAATTGTTTTGAAATGCAAGGGTACTGAAAATCAATTATAAAAGTGGTTTACGCAAAAGCATTCAAGCAGACGTATATTAGTATGTGATACTTGGACATTTCTTAGGCATAAATAACCATTGTTTACTGTGACACCGCATCCTTTTCATTCGGTTTCAAATACATGTAGTAAACAAGTCAAATCGTCTGCTACATGCGTAAACATGGTATCACGAGGATGAAAAAAGAGAACGAAAAACATTTTCTTTAATTGTATTAGTTCTTCCCTAGGCGAATCAGAAATCATTTGTTAAAATGCTTCATTGATAAGCTAGTGAACAAAGTGTGTCAAAACAGGTTGTCAGTGGTATATTTGTTGATCTTTTGTTGCAAATCTGTAAGCCACTAGAGTAGAGAAGGTGCAACTAAAGTCGGCAAAATTACTGTCAAGAAATATGTTTCAAAGTATCTTTGGCTTAAAATATATTACTCCTGCACAAAAATGAGGTGTTGAAAATGTTGGCAAATGAAGGGCTACATCAAACATTCAGGTGACGAGTATCAATAAATGGACTGTTAAAATTAGACTAAAAAGGGTCTTTCGGTGAAATACACCAATCTCAGTTGTAGGTATAGGCTTATAACATATATAATATATTGAATCTAAAACTGTTGAAGTTAAAAAGCAATTTATCTCAAATTGATGGAGTAACAATTTTCTTGATACTCAATTAAAACTCTGATTAACCAATTTTTTGAAAAAGTATGGAGTAAATACCCAATTAACACAAAACCTTATCTGTAACCCTGTATATATTTTGTTTTCTAAATTTATATGTGAATAACACTCTAATATACATATACACAGGAGAAAGTTCAGGTCCACAACACTGTATGATAAGCATAATTACCCCATTGAGGTGAGTGAATTGTCACGTTTTAGCTCTCGATATGGTCTTTGCAACGTCTCCAGCATATTTGGAGGCCCTTTTACCTCAGTCTCTGCCTTTTTCTGCTCCTCTACCTTCTGCCTATGTATTTCTCTCTGTCTTTCCCTTTCTCTCTCTTTCAATTCATTTGCTGTTTTCTGTTTCAATTGTTCTACCTCTGCCTTTATTTTTTCTCTTTCACTTCGCATTTCTTCATCCTTCTTCTTGTTATCAATCTTTTGCTTTTCTCTCTTCTGTTTTTCCATTTCCCTCTTCTGCTTTTCTTTATCTCTTTTGTTCTGTTCTTCTCTTTTTTGCTTTTCCTTTTCTTCCTTGTCTTTCTTTCGTCTGTCAGCTGCTATCTGTTTCATCATTTCTTCTTGCTGTAAAAACCCACAAAAACCCCCCAAAGAATATTGGATTTAAAATATGGTCACTTCTTAAGTTTATTTTCATAATTGGAATTTCTCACATTTTGCCTCATATTTTTGCCTCAAATCAACTGTTAATCTACATTTTACATTAATATGACTTTATGAATATAAATTAGCAAAACATTTAACCCATTCCCTCATAGGCTATTTTTAGGTCCAACCACTTTGAATAAATCTACCGAAAAGGAGCATTAACTAGAGAAAATGAAAATTTTAGAATTTTGTATTTTGAAACCATTGTGAAAATAGAGCATTTGCTCCTATAGGAGCAAATGCTCTATTTATCACAATGGTTTCAACAGGTGATTTTTACAGATGCATAGAAAAGCCTATTTATGGAGGAAAGGGTTAAAATGGCACATGAGCAAGGAACATTTTGGTCACAAGAGAAACTGCTGATTCAAATATACATAATTAGATATTAAGTAAACAAAGCACACCCTGATCAGACAACTCTGGGTCTACTCTTTTTGTAAAGGCATTCATTTGTACCTCTATCATGTAAAGGGTTAATCAAACTACTATAAAGATTTCAAAATACATTGTAAGTCATAAGACCTAATTTGCCTCAATGTTCCACCTTCCATATTTCATTATAACTATTTTGTCCATGAATATTCAGTAGGTATTAAAATTTGGAATAATCATAGAACCCTTTCCCTGTTTAATATTTATGAAGAAATAATGGAAGATTAACTAGCTGCATTTGTTAGCCGCATTCTTAACAAGAATTTTTTTTTCTGTGGTAGAAACTAAAGAATCTGATCAATATTTTTCCATAGCAATTTATACAGCAGACCCTGATAAGAGGGCTCCCAAAGGAGCTGTCTGACACGGGTCTACTCTGTTCAAAAGGCGAGAAAATATGAACCCGGCTACATTTATAAGGAAAGAATTAAATCATGTATCAAAACATTAAACTTGTCAAACCTTGTTAGACATTAAATATGTTAATACATGGACATAAATTATCAAGACAATTTAGTTTACATGCTAATTTTGCTCAAAACATTTTATATTTAATTATTGATTAACCCTTTCCTTCATATAAACACTTTTTCACACAGCAGCAAACAGAGTAGACCAAGACCAGATGGATCCTGTAATAGACGTCTGATCAGGGTCTGCTCTGTTTGCTAACAGAATTTGATAGATCTGTTCCTTTAGGTTCTAAAATGGCTACAATTTTCAATTTTGATAAAAACTGCTTTGTCCATCAATATTCAGTAGGTATTGAAATCTGGAATAAATATGAACAGGGAAAGAGTTAACCCATTCCCTCATTTAAAAACTACACAATTCTAAACAATTTCCTTTTCTCTATTTAAAGCTCCTTTTTGGTAGATTCATTCAAAGAGGTTGGGTCTAAAATAGCCTATGATATAATGGGTTAACTATTTGCAAAGAATTGAAAACTGTTGTATTGAATATACAATTCAACAAATCTAATTTTCATTTGGACAGATGCTTCTGCAAAAATCTATAAAGCTTAGAAACTAATTTGTAAGCAAACAGTGCAATCTATGATTAAATGTCTCAAAGAGGTGCAATCTTGTCGAAGTTTTCACTGTATGTCTCAATCAATAGTATAAACACAGGGTTTATTTGGGATATGCAATAAACCAGAATTAAATACTTTCCCTCATGAATATTTATGCACGAATTGGTCACTTCATGAATATTCATTAATATAATTTTTTGTAATCTTAAATTTTCAAGGGAAGTTTTGCAATCAACATAAACTGTAGGATCAGGGTCCATGCTTATAAAGCTTTTCAGTTGAGTCTGAGATCGTTCTCAAGCTTTTGATTGGTCAGATTTGAGTTCTCAAGCTTTTGATTGGTCAGATTTGAGCCAAAGGCTCAAATCTGACCAATCAAAAACTTAGGAACGAACTCAGACTCAACTAAGTTTTATAAGTATAGACCCAGATCTATATAATTATGTACAAAGTAAACAGAGCAGACCCTGATCAAACAACTCCTACAGCAGCTGTCCAATCTGTTTGCAAAGGTGCTAAACTGTGTTACAATAAGAGGAAGAGTCAAGTAAAAATTTAGATCTTTCTATGCAGGTGGCTGCTTAATAATGGTTGAAAGTCATGCTGAAAGCTCCTTTGGGAGCTCTATGCGTGAATTTCAACCTACCCATACATTAAGCTGCCACATGTCTTAAAACCAGCACTAACACTAATATGAAAGTCCAGTTTAGAGAAGCTTTACTGTAATGGACAAACATTTAGACTACATACCCTTCTTCTATCTCTGCTACCTGTAAATAAAATAACAGTAAATTATATACTTTTGTTTAATAGATTTATAGATTGGCTCAACAAAATAACGGTTAGTACTGGTACAGTAAAACCTTTCTAAACCGGACGTTAAATTTAGTATAACTATCGGTCTTGGGGACAGGTGGCAAATTAATGCAGGGTGAGTCATGCAGAAAGTTCCCCAAGGAGCTTTCTGCATGACTTTCACCCTGCATTAAGCAGCCACCTGCCTAAAAGTATCAAAATTCTTTTCACCTAAAATTCCGGTTTAGAGATGTTTTACTGTATATCTTCTAACAACTGGAGAAGTTACCAAGCTCTGAGGTTATAAACTTTTTGTTTGACGCAAGCTCAAAATAATGAACTCAAACACAGACTCGCAAAAAGAAGCTATTAATCATTTTACCACAAAATTCCTTCAAAACTGTTGGTTATGAAAACTATACTAACCTTTTCCCTCATATACACGTTTTCACGCATCTGCAAACAGAGTAGACCCAGATCAGAGTCTGCTAGGTTTGCTAATGGAATTTGAATGATATGCAATGATATGAAAGGGTTAAAATTGTCTGACGAGGCAATTCTAAATCATACTCTAACTTATGTAAGAAATATTCATGTATGACATAATTAATGCATGAATGTAAACTAGGTGAATTTTTGTAATGCCTCTATGAGCAAGGGAATTTTTTACCACAGAAGAAAATGTTGAATCAGATTTATATTATTTCACAAGCAAGCAGGGCAGGCCTTGTTCAGGCGACTCCTACACCCCTCCTCAATGGTTTTCCTGTTTTCTACTCAGTTTGTGAAGGCATCTCTATCAAGTAAAGGGTTAATTCTATTCAATACTTACTTCCCGTCATTCCCATCATACTGGAGAATGGATCATCATCATCCTCATAGTCCATCATTCCATGGTAATGACGATCATCTGGCCGACGCATCATCCGTATCATGTAGGACATATCTCTCTCATGTCTGGAAAGAGCTTGTCATTAACATCATGTAAATATTGTATTTCATAAAAAATGTCCTCTAGCTATAATCTAAAATATAGTAGTTTTCCAATTCTTTTCAAAAACATTTTTCAGAGTGTCAAACAACATTAATCAATGCGCGATACTGAATTTCAAATCAAGATCTTAACCCTTTCCCTGTTCTATAGTAAGTCCTGTTTTCAATACCTACTGAATATTCATGGACAAAATAGTTACAATGAAATATGGAAGGTGTAACATTATAGCCATTTCAGAAACTAAATTAACAGATCTAATTTCATTAGTAAACAGAGCAGATCCTGATCAGATGGATTTGTGATGTTATTTTTTCAAGGGAAGTTTTGACATAAAAACCATATCTATATTACTACATAAGCAAACAGAGCAGACCCTGATCAATCAACTCCTACAGGAGTCATCTGATCTGGGTCTACCCTGTTTGCAAATGCATGAAAATGCTTTTATATGAAGGAAATGGTTCACCCATTCCCGCATATAGACGCCTTTTGACGCCTCTGTAAAAGTCACTTTGCAAAACCATTGTGATAAATAGAGCATTTGCTCCATAGGAGCAAACGCTCTATTTATCACAATGGATTCAGCACTACACAATCCTAAAATTTTCCTTTTTAGTAGTAAATGCTCCTTTTCGGTAGATTTGTTCAAAGAGGTTGGATCTAAAAATAGCCTATACAGGAATGGGTTAATAACCTTTTTAGACTTATACATGTAGTATATCCATCACCCTAACCTTACTTCAGGAATATTAATGAATTCAGGTGACATGTAGCAAAAATCTCACCTTCTCCAGTGACGCCGCTCACTTGCAGGTCTGTATTCTGTTTTTCCGTTGGCAAGCATTTTCATTACCATATCTGGGTACTGACTAAAATAAAAGCAAAACAAATTGGTATTCTTGATGCTCAGTCGAAGCAAAGCATCATACTACCTTTTTATGGATCTAACTCATAAGCCTTGAGTTTAACACATTTAACGCTATGGCTAATGAATATTCATGCATGAAATAATGAATAAACAATTACGCCTTTCGACACATCTATAGAAGTCACTTCTTGAAACCATTGTTCCTTTTCTCTAGTAAATACTCCTTTTTGGTAGATTAATTCACAGATATTGTGTCCAAAAATAGCCTATGAGGTAATGGATTACGAATATGTTGCAGACAAATATTCCTTAGCATGTTGAATAACTGTACAAACATTATGAATATATCATTTTATTTATAAGTTGAAACTTTTATTATGTCACATGAACACAGGTAATTCTGACCAAGGCAGAAATTGTAGGATAAATCTCTCGGTATATCATTAGTATATCATTAGGGAGCATTTATTGGAGAGAACCTGTCCTAAGTAGACATTCATTTATTGAACATAATAAACTGTATTATAGCCGATAAACACTCCTCGGGTGATACAAATTTTAAAAGGAGCTTCTTGCATTTTGAAGACAGATGAACTACAGATAAGGGTGTATACCCAAATACTAAAATCATTATTTCTCTACCAAACATTATACTGTGACCACTCTTTAGAACAGTCTCTCTGAGACGATTCTAAAGAGTTGTCACTGAATAGGGCTTGGTATAGGGTTTCCTCCATGCTTCTGCATTGCTTTCAGTCTGCATTAAGACACCACCTGTAAATTGAAAAACCTATATTTCTTTATCTGATGGTTATTATATAGATTTTTGCTGTTTTATTCATTGTTTGTTTTAACATAGAAGGGGGTATTTATTAGGGAGCATTTATTTGAGAGAAACTCTCCTTACCAGACATTCATTTATTGAACATAAGGAGTCTTAAAAAGCAGGTGGTTGCTTAACAAACCAAGGGCTCCTGTGGGAGCTTCTTGCATTACTTTTGACCTGCATTATGCTACCACCTGCCTTAAAGACCCATAATTTGACCTCTTTTTGATGACCATTTAACCCTTTCCCTCATATAAACGTGTTTTCACACATTTGCAAACAGAGTAGACCCAGATCAGACGGCTCCTAGAGGAGCCGTCTGATCAGGGTCTACTCTGTTTGCTTGCAGAATTTGATAGATCTGTTTCTTTGCTTTCTAAAATGTCTACAATGTTCCACCTTGCATATTTCTTTATAACTGTTTTGTTCATGACTTTTCAGTGGGTATTAAAATTTGGACTAAACATAGAACAGGGAAAGGGTTAAGACAGGCTCTACTGTAATTGAATCTTACCGCATCAGGCTATCTAAAATCTCAGGCTCCTGACTCAAGACAATCTGCAAGATCATGGGATCTAGGGCCAATTCTTTCACTTTAGGGTCTATCACATTAAATCTTTTGGGTTCTCCGGGTTTGGGGTCTGGTTCCATTATGGTTAAATTTAAGTAGCTGGGCTCTTTTAGGGCTTTTATAAGCTTCTCTCCTATTCCACCAACTGTCAATTTTTTCCCATAGGAGCAAACTCTGAGATCCATCATTTTATCATAGCGTCTTTTCTCATCAGCAGTCATATCTTCAGGGTTTTGATGTCTGTTGTATGAGTAAAACTTTTGTGTATCATCTCGCCTCCCATACTTCTGCCATAACTTGGACTGGAGTTTTGAATGTCTATTTTTTTGCTGGTTAAATGCACTGAAGAAAGGCATGTTTGATCTCACAAATTCAGATCGCTGTAGAGTGTCATTATTCACAAACTGTTGCAGGTCTCGGGGGCTTGCTAGTTTTTCATTTACTCGATTATACACAATAGATGTGAATCTGTCTTGATTACCAAACATATCTAAACCTATTGGATTATTAATAGCATTCCATGTTTCAGGTTCAAAGTTTCTTTTTTCCCCGTTAAAATGTATCTGAATTGGGTCACTACATTTATGACCTTCAACAGGCATTGCACGGCGAACTGGTGCTTGAAGAACAAGAGGGGTCACTGGAGATACTGTTGGGAGAGTGTTGGGAACATCTGTCTCCATCAGTGATTCTGGCTGGACTGAGGTGTCCATGTTGTTATCAGCAGTAGACTCTTCTATAAGCTCCACCTCTATTTCATCTAGGTGTTCTGTGTGTATATATTCCTCGTCATTCACTGCCTGTTGAAATAGACAGAATATCAGTAAAATCCCCCTAAATCGGACTTTTTAAGTATAAATATCAGTCTTGGGGACAGGTGGCAGCTTAATGCAGGGTGATTGTCATGCAGAAAGCTCCTCTAGGAATTTCTGCATGACTTTCTACCTGCATTAAGCAGCCAACTGCTTAACCACTTCCCTCATATAAATATGTTTTCACACACCTGAAAACAGAGTAGACCCATAGAGGAGCCGTCTGATCAGGATCTACTCTGTTTGCTAGTAGAATTTCAAAGATATGTGTATTTACTTTTTAAAATGGCTACAATGCTCCACCTTCCATATTTCTTAATAATCTTTTTTGTCCATGATTATTCAGTAGGTATTGCAATTTGTAATATACATAGAACAGGGAAAGGGTTAAAAGTATCTAAATTCCAGAATTCCAGTTTAGAGGGGTTTTATTGTACTACAATTATATCAAAGACGAAGAGAATACCATCCTCAAATAAATTCTCATATAAACACCTTTTCATGCATATGCTTGTGATATGATATAGATCTGATTCTATAGTTTTTCAAAAGCAAAAAATTCACTTGAAAAAAATACGTTTTAAAAATTCAGCTAATGAATAATCATGATGTCATTACTTAAAAGTATCTAAATTCTGGTTCAGGGGGCTTTTTACTGTGTTACAGTAAAACATCTCTGTAAAGGCCACTAAATTACATCAAGTATTTTGTGTTAAAGGCAGGTGGCTGCTTAAAGCAAGGTGAAAGTAAAACAGAACGCTCCTATAGGAGCCACCTTGCTTTAAGCAGCCACCTGCCCTAAATACCAATTAATACAATTTAGTAGCCGTTATAGAGATGTTTAACTGTATTACCAAGGACATTTTGACCATAGTCAATCTAAAGAATCAGATCAATATCAATGAATAAGTAAACATTACAGACCCTGATCAGATAGTTCCTACAAGTTCCTTTGAATTAATCTACCGAAACGGAGCATTTACTAGGAAAAAGGAAACTTTCAAGAATTGTGTAGTTTTGAAACCATTGTGATACGGAGCAAATGCTCTATTTATCACAATGGTTTCAAGAAGTGACTTCTACAGAGGTGTAGAAAGGCGTATTTATGGAGGAAAGCCTAAATAACTTCACTTCATCATAATTTTTACATATTTATTCATAAAGTCTAGGTTTAATCTAAATCAACAGCAATCTGCTCCTTTCAAATGTCAATAATGTAGAACCAGGTTTGACATAGTAAAACCTCTTGGTAGCTGATCTGGCTCTACAATGCTCTTGGAAAGAGAACATTTTCCCCTATGATACACACAGGTTTAGTAAGTCAATCAAATGCAAGAAGTGCGAGAGACAGAGTAATGCAGTAAAATCCTTCTGAACCAGAATTCTAATAGATAAGAATTAAGACAGTTTTAGGCAGGTGGCTGCTTAATGCAGGGTGAAAGCCATGCAGAAAGCTCCTGTAGGAGCTTTCTGCATGACTTTCACCCAGCATTAAGCTGCCGCCTGTCTCAAAGACTGATATTCATACTAAATTTAACGTCCAGTTTAGAGAGGTTTTACTGTGTAGAATTACAATTTACACAGTGAAAGATGTGAGACAGATGGAGACAAATTAACAAAACACCAAGCAATAGAGAGAGAATTCAAACTTACAAAATTTTCACAGATTTGTCTTCGCACTGACTTGAGTGCTGCTGGCAGATGTCTCTCATATACACCGTATATTGGATCAATATCTGCCGTTAGAGCTGAAACAAAAAAATGAAGAAAGAGATATGATTTGTGTCATAGCAAAAGTTACTTTTAGGGCTTTGAAATCAGTGTCCACAAGGACAAGTTTCAGTGACTGGTTAGAGTAGGGCTTTGAAATCAGTGTCCACAAGGACAAGTTTCAGTGACTGGTTAGAGTCTACAGTTCAGATAAAGTTAACCCTTAGACAGTCACATATTTGTTGCTCTGATTAAAGATACATGTATATGCTGCGCAAATTTCTGTAATTTTTGCGTTTCAAACTGACTTCTGAATCGGAGTCTATATACCTTAAAATAACACTTATTTATCAATAAACAGTACTTTTAGTAGATGGTTGTTTGTGTCGAAAAAAATAGAAAAATGGATTGCTATGGAAACCAACAGAATAGCGTTCACCATTGGCCGGAATCTGTCGTAAGATTCAAATTTACATACCAGAAATAATCATTTGATGTATACGATGGCCAACAATCAGTGTCAGCCATTGTACATGTGATAACAACCTAATTAATATTCAAAGCATTGTTCTGAAATAGAATCGGAGTCATTCAGAACTTGCCCGAAGTTATCCGCTGATTTCCGTACAAAATACCTGTTTCTAAAAAGGAGGCTCCTTTTAAAGAATTTAGCAGTATTGGGAGAGCGATAATATTCAGCCGAACAAATAAATGTTGTCGGAAAATGGGTTGTACGGTAAGCATTATTTTCATTGTATGTATACATTTACAGCTTCTGGTGTTGATTAATACGAAAAATGCGCAAAATACATCTTTAAAGCAACGTAAAACCCCCAATACAAACAAACCATCTTGAAACCTTAGTCTTACAAGACTTTAGACCTTTCCTTGTTACCTTCTCAGGCATTTGCAAACAGAGTGGACCCAGATCAGACAGCTCGTTGAGGACCTGTCTGATCAGAATCTGCTCTGTTGGCTTATGAAATTATAATCGATCAATCTCCACAGTTATTCCAATACCAAAATACCCTGTGCACATATGCCATTATAAAAATTTTAGTCAACTCTAATGAACAGTACCCTGGCACCAATTTATTAGGATCTACTGTTTCATTCTTGGTTTTCTTAAGATAGCCTAAGCGTGGATGGGTTAAAAAGTATCTAGGAAATCAAGGTTAACCCTTTTCTTCATGAAAACGTGTTTTCACAGATTTGCAAACAGAGTAGACCCGGATCAGACGGCTCCTATAGGGTCTGCTCTGTTTGCTAATGAAATTTGAAAGATATGTTTCTTTAATATCTAAAATGGATATATACATTAATTCTGTACATTCAGCAAACTGAGCAATTCTGATTAACCCTTTCCTCCATAAATACGCCTTTCTACACCTCTGTAAAAGTCATTTTATGAAACCATTGTGATAAATAGAGCATTTGCTTCTATAGGAGCAAATGCTCTATTTATCACAATGGTTGCAAACTACAAAATTCTAAAATTTTACTTTTCTCTAGTTAATGCTCCTTTTGGGTAGATTTATTAAAAGTGGTTGGATCTAAAATTAGTCTATGGAGGAATGGGTTAATTGCAGGCAAGCCACTCACTGGAGAACATGGGTCTACTGTGTTCGTCTGGCTGCCAACATCGTGCCATTATCTGCTGTATCTGTATTGTATGGAGTGGCATAAGCTTGAGATCTGGGCGCTGGTAGTTCACAACAGATTCCCGAACAAGGTTCTCTGCCCTGCCTGCAAAATTAAACACCATTGAGTAGGAATTGAAATATTTTAACCCTTACCCAAAGAACATTTATGCAACAACTGATCACTTCATGAATATTCATTAATTTTAATTTTTAAACAGTAACATATTCAAGGAATTTTTGGCTCACACAAAAATTGTGTGATCATATCTTTATTTTCATAAGCAAACAGAGCAGACTCTAATCAGACGGTTACTACAGGAGCCATCTGATCTGTATCTACTATCTTTGAAAAAGTGTGAAAAAGGATTTATATGAGAAAAAGGATTAACCAAATAGATGTACACACCTCTTTAAGATTTTAATATAAACAACTGGTATAACAAAGAAAACGACAATGACAGACAGAGCAAAAAGAGAGAAAGACAACAAGAACAAGAGAACGCAAGGAAGAGACTAGAACCACATCAGAAGGCTCCTATAGGAGCTGTCTGATCAGGGTCTGCTCTGTTTGCCAATGGAATTTGATAGTTCTGTTTCTTTACTCTCTAAAATCGTTATACTATTTTGACCATGAATATTCAGTAGGTATTGAAAGTTGGAATAGACATAGAACAGAGAAAGGGTTAACCCTTTCCCAGTTATAATGGAAAGTGGAAGGTGGAACATTGTAGCAATTCAGAGAGTATAGAAACAGATCTATCAAATTCCATAAGCAAACAGAGCAGACCCTAATCAGACGGCTCCTCTAGGAGCCGTCTGATCTAGGTCTACTCTGTTTGCAAATGCGTGAAAACACGTTTATATGAGGGAAAGGGTTAAAAATAAGAGCAAATTATGATAAATGATATTCATCTCTTACCACTGTAGACATCTTTGCCTGTAAACAATTCCCACAAAGTGATACCGAACGCATAGATGTCCAGAGCTTTTGTTGATGGAGCATTGATGTTCAGAAGTACTTCAGGGGCAATATGAGTTATGGTACACCGCCGGCCTGCCCCTGTTACAGTTTGTGTTACTGTTCTCCATTCGGACAAACCAAAGTCACATATCTGGAAAAAGAAGTACATAACCCCATTTATGCTTTGTATGCCCAACAAGACTTATGTAAACAGTGTCAGCTCAGACCAGAGGCCTTGAAATTATTTTCCAAAGGTCTCAACTGCAAAGGAACTATTGCGGAAATGCCCCTCAAAATGAGGCATTTGTTTTTACTAGATACACACAAAGTATAAAAAAAAAAAATACATTGTATATACATTGTATGACATCATGACATCGCAGATTTTGAAAGTTCCTCGAGGTCTGTACTGCATATACAGTAAAACCTGTCTACAGGAACCATTAAATTAGGTCTTATTATGTTTTTTTTAATACAAGCAGTAGCTTAATGCAGGATGAATGTTATGATAGTGGAGCTTTCTATATTACGTCTATCCTGCATTTAACATTCACCTGCTCTTATCGACCTTCATCTTTTCATTATATGGTCACTAAAGACATGTGCAGGCAGTAAGCAAAGGGGAGCATAAGAGCAATGGTGCCATCTTTATAACTTTATATCCAATGGTGGAACAGTTATATTTGTGAATTTAATAATAACATTGTTGTATCTATATTCTTTATCTAAGCAAGTTACAAATCATGGAGAATGCTTTTTTCATCATTTTCACCTTCACAGTAATCTAGATATTTTTTAAAGGAAATTTTGAGAAGTTCTCAACCAAGTAAACATATTATCATTACTATGTGTGTACATGTATATGACAAGGCACACCCCTGACATCACGGTTTGAGATCATGGTTCTAGAAGAGGTAAAAAAAATTAGCAAGGCTGTGCAATTTTAACCCTTTCCTTCATATAAACATGTTTTCATGCATTTGGGTCTACTCTGTTTGCCAATGGAATTTGAAAGACCTGTGTAATTTCTTTATAAAACGGCTACAATGTTCCACTTTCCATATTTCATTATAACAATTTTTCCATGCATATCCAGTAGGTATTGAAATAAACATAGAACAGGGAAAGGGTTAACTACAGAGGCATAAAGGATCGAAACTCCTAACTTGTTGGAGGAAATAAAAACATAACAATCTCAGCATCTCACTGTGATTCTGACTTTGACTTTTAGACAGTGGTTTTGAAAAGAACAAGAAGAAACATCAAAATGATTTTTAACCTTTAACCCTTTCCCTCATATAGACATGTTTTCACTCATTTGCATTTTACAGAGTAGACCCAGATCAGATGGCTCCTAGAGGAGCCATCTGGTCAGGGTCTGCTCTGTTTGCTAAAGGAATTTGATAGATCAGTTTCTTTACTTTCTAAAATGACTACAATATTCCACCTTCCACATTTCATTGTAGCTATTTTGTCCATGAATATTCAGTAGATATTGAAATTTGGAATAATTATAGAACAAGGAAAGGGTTAACTCTATGAAAATTCATATAAGAAGTAATGACTTCATCCATATAAATTTATTTTTTATAATGGCACATGAACACGGGAAGTGTTGGCCATGACGGAAACTGCAGAATCAGATCTATGTGTACAGTAAAACCCCGCTAATGCGACCACCAAAAAGGGGCATAATTCTGGGTGGCAGGGGCAGGTGGTTGCTTAATGCAGTACAAAAGTTATGCAGAAAGCTCCTGTAGGAGCTTCTGCATAAATTTCATGCATTAAGCAACCACCTGCTTTAAACGACGCCAGTGGCTGTTTATTAAGTGGTCGCATTAGCGGGGTTTCACTGTATATAGTTCCATAAGTAAACAGAGCAGACCCTGATCAGACAGATCCTACAGGATTTTTTTCTCCGAAATTTCAATAGAGGGTTAATACACGTCTTTTCGGGCAATAACATCTGCAGTGTCTCGAGGGACTGTTGTTGGCCAGAGCCCGAAGGGCGAGGGCAACAACATTTCCGAGGGACACTGCAGATGTTATTACCCGAAAACAAACGTGTATTAACACTATTCTTGCATAAAAACACATTTTCTGCTTTCCTGCATCATTTAATTCTTCCAAATACAAGCAAAACTACCGCAGCAAAATTGTACACATCTTTGACACTTCGTTCGACTTATGCTGTTTCCGGGCTACTGTTTTCTTTCTGACGTCAATTCATGATTGTATCAAATACCGTTTACACAGAATTTCATTCAATATGTATATCACTAAAACAATTCATTGTCGGTTCCCCTGGAGTAGTCGCACTGTTTATCTAGCTTAGGCCAAAACACTGCAGCATTCGCGTCCATTGTTTACCTTATGCCCCGAATAGGTATAACTAAAACCGGTCAACAACAGGGCGTGAGCAAGAGAATCGCCTTGTTAATACATGGTCTGGCGGGAGTACAACAGCACGTTTTGTGCAAGAATTACATATACTTTACATTTTAAGTGAAAGCATACCTTGGCATCGAGATAGTTATTGATGAGAATGTTGTCTGCCTTCAAGTCCAGGTGGAGTATGGGTGGATCATGTGAGTGAAGGTAGGCCATGGCCTCTATAACCTGACGGGTAATACGCAGTAGTAAAGGCATATCCACTGAAACAATACAACAGGAACATTATACATATGAGTGAAGGTAGGCCATCCATGGCCTCTATAACCTGACGGGTTATACGCAGCAGTAAAGGCATATCCAGTGAAACAATACAACAGGAACATTATACAGGCCATAGCCTCTATAACATGACGGGTTATACGCAGCAGTAAAGGCATATCTACTGAAACGATACAACAGGAACATTATACATATGGGTGAAGGTAGGCCATAGCCTCTATAACATGACGGGTTATACGCAGCAGTAAAGGCATATCCACTGAAACAATACAACAGGAACATTATACATATGAGTGAAAGTAGGCCATAGCCTCTATAACCTGACAGGCTATACGCAGCAGTAAAGGCATATCCACTGAAACGATACAACAGGAACATTATACATATGAGTGAAGGTAGGCCATGGCCTCTATAACCTGACGGGTTATACGCAGCAGTAAAGGCATATCCACTGAAACGATACAACAGGAACATTATACATATGGGTGAAGGTAGGCCATAGCCTCTATAACCTGACGGGTTATACGCAGCAGTAAAGGCATATCCAGTGAAACAATACAACAGGAACATTATACATGTGAGTGTAGGTAGGCCATAGCCTCTATAACATGACGGGTTATACGCAGCAGTAAAGGCATATCCACTGAAACGATACAACAGGAACATTATACATATGGGTGAAGGTAGGCCATAGCCTCTATAACCCGACGGGTTATACGCAGCAGTAAAGGCATATCCAGTGAAACAATACAACAGGAACATGTTATAAGCAATGGTACCTTCCAGGTCTCTGACATGTACTGAAATTGGGACTGTATCTATATTGTATGAATTTGCATGACTTTCAATCTGCATTAGCCCTTTCCTTCATATAAACATCTTTTCACATATCTGCAAACAGAGTACACACAGATCAGATGGCTCCTATAGCAGCCATCTGATCAGGGTCTGCTCTGTCTGCTAATGGAATTTGATAGATTGATTTCTTTAGTTTCTAAAATGGCTACAGTATTCCACCTTATGTATTTCATTATAACTATTTTGTCCATAAATTATCATTAGGTATCGAAATTCGGAATAAAATACAGAACAGGAAAAGAGTTAACCCTTTCCCCCATAAATGCGCCTTTCTACACCTCTGTAATGGTCACTTCTTGAAACCATTGTGATAAATAAAGCATTTACTCCTATAGGAGCAAATGCTCTATTTATCACAATGGTTTCAAACTACAAAACTCTAAAAGTTTACTTTTCTCTAGTAAATGTTCCTTTGGGGTAGATTCATTCAAAGAGGTTGGGTCTAAAAATAGCCTATGGAGGAAAGGGTTAAACTGCCACATATCTAAAGACCAGCAATAAAACTAATTTGAAAGTCCAGTTTAGAGACGTACTACGCTATCTGCAAGTCAGCAAGATTTAATTATCCAATTCATGTCAGATCAGAATGCATTATGCTTGATTGTCATAAAAATTGCAGGTTTTTATCATCCAATGTGACAAACAGTTACTCTTACAATAGACATTGTCTAGATGATGATGATGGCTAGCCTAGAACTTTTCTATTTACAAAACCAATGTGAGGCTCGAGATTACACTAATAACTCATTAGGTATTCAGACAGACAAACCAGGGCACAAAGTGCTGACCAAACTTAAATGGCTCCATATACAGTACTCTGTCTTTAGAATATTGAGCAAAACTTTACGCACTCAAACTTTGGTCATAAGCTATACATGTATGACCTTTTTCTACAAACATACAACCTAGGTGCCAAACAGTTTGGATCCTGATGAGACACTCAGCAAAGACATAACATCTCATCTGGATCCAAACTGTTTGCAAAAGTAATCACAAAATTGCCAGCAGTTTGCTAAAGATTACTCCAAATATACGCTTTTTAATGCCTTTGGAAACAGAGAAGACCTCCTGTAGGGGTCGTCTGATTAGGGTCTGCTTTGTTTGCTTATGGAATAATATAGATCTGGGTCCATGCTTATAAAACTTTTAGTTGAGTCTGAGTTCGTTCTCAAGCTTTTGATTGGTCAGATTTGAGTTCTCAAGCTTTTGATTGGTCAGATTTGAGCCTGACCGATCAAAAACTTGAGAACGAACTCAGACTCAACTAAAAGTTTTATAAGCATGGATCCTGATCTGTAGTTTCTGCCATGACAAAATGTTCCAGTGTTCATACGCCTTTATAAAATTTATTCATGTCATCATTTCTTACATGAATATTCATGGAGTAAAGAATTAACAAAAACCAACCATGAAACTCCTTCACAAAGTAGGTAGAGCTCCCAAAGTGCATGTACTCTAGTACAAGTCCATAGCAGCTGGGCTCCATCAGCACACCATACATATTCAGGATGCTTGGGTGGTCTGTGAATTGCTTCAATCTTTTGGCCTCCCTCTCTAGGTCACGGATATTTCTGACAAAATAAGAACGAAATTTGATGTTCCTTGGTATCAGATATAATTTCTCAAAATAATATAATTTCCCTCAATACTATCCATGCCGTACTAATAACATTTTCTTGATTATTGCAAAAACTGAAGAACCAAACAGGCAATTATATTGAAAACCTTTAGCTTTAGGCTGTTTGAAAATTCTATTCGTTTTCATTTTCCAAATTGACAAGTATGGTACAGAGCAATAGATATATACAATGTATATATATCCAAATACTAAAATCACCATTTCTCCACCAAACCCTATGTTGTGACCACTCTTTGGAATAGTCTTGAAGAGACAATTCTAAAGAGTGGTCACAACATAGCAGTTTGTGGAGATACAAAGGAGCTATTCTTGGAAACATTTTAATTTACACATAATATCTAGACACTGACCAGATGCAATTATAGATTTTACTGAAAAAAAGGCCAGATTTGTCATAGCGTTTTTATCATCATAATCAATTACGCTGTCATCTTGGCCTTAATTTTAATCATTCTAAAACTAGTAGTATAAAACTATACAATGTATAAAACCAGATTGTCTTAAAATAAATTATGCCCATTGTACTGGAAATGTTCATTTTGATGTTCATGCACCTGTAAGTGTTGTGTCAGCTTTTGTTGTGAACATATGTTTAATATTCTAAGTGTTGTTCCGAAATCAATCAGGAGTCAATCAGTGCTTCACCAAACATGTCCACTGATTTCCACAGCTTTCCATCCCATAAGAAAGTCAGCAGTTTTCTAAGAATTTAGCAGTATTTAGATATCGTAATATTCAGCTAAATACAAAATTATATACTGTGGGGGAAAAGGGCTGTAAGCATTATTTTCAATATATCAAATAATAAATAAAACTGTCACCATAATTGCACACATCAAGAATCGGGAAAGAAAATATTCTTGTACCTCTTCGGCAGCACGCCTTCAGCAATGAGAAGTTTAACGGCCACAATTTGCCCTGTGTTTCTGAAATGTCCACGACAAACCTGTCCATAGCCACCTCTACCCAGTACATCCTCTTTGCAGATTTCAAGGTCTGAGGGAGATATTATTATAGCACTCTCCTTGCTTGTCTCCCCCATCTTGTACTTGAAAACGTTCTGAAAATAAAAATTACCACTTAAATTAAATTTGTCTGTAAACATTTTAACATGCATAGAATTAACCCTTTCCCTCATATAAACGTGTTTTCACGCATTTGCAAACAGAGTAGACCCAGATCAGACGGCTCCTAGAGGAGCCGTCTGATCAGGGTCTACTCTGTTTGCTAATAGGATTTGAAAGATATATGTCTTTACTTCCTAAAATGGCTACAATGTTCCACCTTCCATATTTCATTATAACTATTTTGGCCATGAATATGCAGTAGGTATTGAAAAATGAAATAAACCTAGAACAGGGAAAGGGTTAAGATTAATATTTCTCCTATTCCTGTCTCAATAGATGTTCAATTAAAATTCAGAATTTAATTATGTCTCAGACCTTTGAAAACTCAAAGGTTTCTGTGATATTGTCTGCTTTTTCTTCTTCCTTACAATTATCTGCACATCTAGTGCTTGTTGACAAATGAAAAACAAGAGGGCCATGATGGCCCTTAATCGCTCACCTGTTCGTAACAGATTAATGATTTCAATGACAGATTGCATAATTTGAAAAATCTTGGTAGAAAACCATCAGATGATGCTACATACTAAATATAAAGAGTCTAGACCTTACAGATTTGGAGGAGGAGATATTTTAAAGATTTTCCTATGAAAAACTGTTAAGCCCCAGGGCAGGGTCAATTTTGATCCGGGGTTCATAATTTGAAAATCTTGGTAGAGGACTATTAGATAATGCAACATACCAAATATCTAAGGTCTATGCCTTACAAGTTACAGAGAAGACTTTTAAAGATTTTTAAGAGAAGATTTTTAAAAACTTTCCTATAAAAAACTGATATGCCCCTGGGCGGGGAAGTTTTCAACCCAGGGGACATAATTTGAACAATCTTGGTAGAAAACTATTAGATAGCGCTACATACCAAATATTAAAGGTCTCTGCCTTACAGTTTTGGAGAAGAAGATTCTTAAAGCTTTTCATATGAAAAACTGATAAGCCCCAGGGCGGGGCCATTTTTGACCCAGGGGTAATAATTTGAATAATCTTGGTAGAAAACCATTAGATGATGCTACATACCAAATATCAAGGGCCTTGACCTTACAGTTCTGGAGGAGAAGATTTTTAAAGATTTTCCTATGAAAAACTGATAAGCCCTTGGGCGGGGCCATTTTTGGTCCGGGGGTCATATTTTGATTAATCTTAGTAGAGGACGATTAAATAATGCTACATACCAAATATCAAAGGTCTATACCTTATAATTTTAGAGAGGAATATATTTAAAGACTTTCCTATGAAAAACTGATAAGCCCCGGGGCGGGGCCATATTTGGCCCAGGGGTCATAATTTGAACAATCTTAGTAGAGGACCATTAGATGATGCTACATACCAAATACCAAAGGTCTATTCCTTACATTTTCAGAGAAGAAGATTTTTAAAGATTTTCCTATGAAAAACTGATAAGCCCCGGGGTGGGGCCATTTTTGGCCCAGGGGTCATAATTTGAACAATCTTAGTAGAGGACCATTAGATCATGCTACATACCAAATATCAAAGGTCTATGCCTTACAGTGTCAGAGAAGAAGATTTTTAAAGATTTTCCTATGAAAAACTGATAAGCCCTGGGGCGGGGCCATTTTTGTCCTGGGGGTCATAATTTGAACAATCTCAGTAGAGGACCATTAGATGATGCTACATACCAAATAGCAAAGGTCTATTCCTTACATTTTCAGAGAAGAAGATTTTTAAAGATTTTCCTATGAAAAACTGATAAGCCCCGGGGCGGGGCATTTTTGGCCCAGGGGTCATAATTTGAACAATCTTAGTAGAGGACCATTAGATCATGCTACATACCAAATATCAAAGGTCTATGCCTTACAGTTTCAGAGAAGATGATTTTTAAAGATTTTCCTATGAAAAACTGATAAGCCCTGGGGCGGAGCCATTTTTGGCCCAGGGGTCATAATTTGAACAATCTTAGTAGAGGACCATTAGATGATGCTACATACCAAATATCAAAGGTCTATGCCTTACAGTTTCAGAGAAGAAGATTTTTAAAGATTTTCCTATGAAAAACTGATAAGCCCTGGGGCGGGGCCATTTTTGGCCCGGGGGACATAATTTGAACAATCTTTGTAGAGGACCATTACATCATACTACATACCAAATATCAAAGCTCTTGGCTTTGTAGTTCCAGAGAAGAAGATGTTTAAGTAAATTGTTGACGCCCGCACGTACGCACAACGCACATACGCACCACGCACCACGCCGGACATAGGATCATCCCAATAGCTCACCTTGGCACTTTGTGCCAGGTGAGCTAATAAAATAAAGAGGATTACATTATTAGAATGAGACGCACTGTAGGGGAACAAATAAGGTTTATAAGTGCTGAGGTGCTTAACCCTGTCCCTCATAGAAACGCATTTTGATGCCTTTGCAAACAGAGTAGACCCTTTATTCTTTTCTAAAATCTGATCAAAGGCAACTGGAATTAAAGTGAATAGCACATTTAACAAGAGTGTGTTTGTGAAACACTTATGCCCCGACCTTTGACCCTGAAGGATGACCTTGACCTTTGACCCATGGACCAGGGAGTTGAACGTGACACATCGTCTTTGTGTGGTGAACATTTGTGCCAGGTTATTTTGAAATCCATTCACAGATAAAAAAGTTACAGAAGGGACACGAAATTTGGGACGGACGGAAGGACGGACAATGCGATTACTATATATGCCCGCCGTTGGGGGCATAAAAATTAGCAAAAACGGGGTTGGAAAAAATATGACCTGGTTATTACAATGTCAATGGGAGGTAGTTATAACAAGGATCATTTCAAAGGTTCAGTACACAAGGTTCAGTCTGCATATTTTCTGGTTTTATCTTCATGGTCTTCATCATCCTTTCTGTCACTATCTGTTTGACCTGTCCAATTTATATGCCCAATAACTGTGTCTCACGCATTTTACGTCTAAATCATGCTCACACACGCATTTTCTAGATTCTTGAAAAAAGATTTGAAATATATGATTAATGAACCCTTAAATTGCCTTCAAAACCCCTTAAATTGGCTCATAAACACCGCAATGTGCCATGCAATTACAACCCATTATTTAGGACGAATCGCCATGACGTCACAGGAAAAGGCTTTGTCACGTCTTTACTATGGCAATATTTTAGGAGCATCCGGGGGCCAAAGGCCCCCTGGACCCACTGCAGGTCCTGACGGCCACCAGCTATTAATATCAAACTCTTAACCCCGTTCTATGTTCCAAATTTCAATACTTACTGAATATTCACGGACAAAAGAGTTATACTCAAGTACTGAAGGTTGAACGTTGTAGCTATTTTAAAAAGGAAAGAAACAGAATTATCAAATTCGCTTAGCAAAAGCAAGAGCAGACCCTGATCAGACGGATCCTATAGCCATAATAGGAGCCATCTGATCTGGGTCTACTCTGTTTGCACATTTATGCGTGAAAAGTTGTTTATATGAGGGAAAGGGTTAATGTGTTCTGACCCGTGACAGGTATATATGCTGTAATTCTATAAGAAATTAATTCTGAAACTGAATCACTGATGCAAATATTTATCTGTATTTTTATCTTGGGCACCTGAATTTTGGAGCATCTAGCTTGTTAGGATGCATATACCTGTAGAATACCTGTAGAATGGTCTTGGGCTCTTCGATAAGGATGTATGTAACCGAGTGTTCTGTATCTGTATCTATACGTAGTAGAATCCTATATAGGCTTTTACACGACGGGTGAGAAGAGACGCGACCATCATTGGCGATGATCTCGTAGGGCTGTCTTGAAAGCCTCTACGGAATCAGCATGCACTATGCTGTCAGGCAGTTTGTTCCATTGCACCATAGTGTCTACAAAGAATGAATTCCTGTATTGGGGGGTCTTGCCATTTGGGACTGTTAAGTGCCAACCCTCTTGAGTTGTTGCATACTTGGTTTTCTATTATGTTTCTTGTATCGCTGTCTTTAAATTTGGTAGCTTTGATGTTTCTTCTCGGTTTTGCCGGCTTTGTGAATGTGGATGTTGGTAGAGCAGGTACCAAGCCCTCAACTACCTTATACATAAGTATTAGACGAAGGCTTAGTCTCCTTCTTCAAGGGTCTCTAACCCCAGTTGTTCTCTCATTCTTGTGACTGCTCCTGTTTCTCTGTCTCTATAGTTCTTTTTTTATGAATCTGACTGCACGGTTTTGAATTCTTTCCTATTTGTCTATGTCCCCCTTGAGGTAAGGATTCCAGATGGTTGCGCCATACTCCATGATAGATCTTACTACTGAAATGTATGCTGTTTTTCTGCATTTTTCAGGAGCATTTCTCAGGTTCTGTCTTATTATTTAGAATCCAAGTGTGGCGTTGGCTTTTCTACATAAATTGTTTATGTGCACACTCCACTTGCGGTCTTTGGATATCTGTATTCCTAAATACGGATTATCTTGTACCGCTTGTAGGATATGGCTGTTGAGTTGGTAGAATTTGGATATTTGGATTCTTATAAAGAAACACACCCGCTCAGATCTGGGATTGAACCCGGTTCGCCAGGTTCACAGTCATGCACTCTACCACATCGCCATAAAAGCGCGCTTGTACAGCAAGGCCGTACAAGTGATGATAAATTTCACACTGTGACATACTCCCCCAGCAAGTTGAAATTCGTCTCGAATTTCTATGGGTATGAGAACAACTGGGAATCGAACTCGGAGCTCATACAGTCACAGTACCACGTTGGGCGCCAAATGTAACCGAGTGTTCTTATAAAGAAACACACACGCTCAGATCCGGGATCGAACCCGGTTCGCCAGGTTCACAGTCATGCACTCTACCACATCGCCATAAAAGCGCGCTTGTACAGCAAGGCCGTACAAGTGATGATAAACCTACACACTGTGACATGTATAATCCTTTTTAAGCCCCCCCCCCCCCCTCCCTCCTCATATATCACAATTTCAGCACATGATTTATGATTTGCCCAACAGAGTTGACCGACAGCTATACAAAAGGATATTCTTACCCGAGAGCTGGTGATACTTTACTAGATCTACATGCAGACTGTTTAAGGCATTACTAAAAGCTTTATTCATTATGATAGCTTATCTGACATCAGCACTAATAACTACATCAACATGGTGGGTGGAGAATATTTAGTAATGTGTCCTTTGGCTTTATTAAATAGAAACGCAGAGGAATAGTCACACTTGAAATAATGTGAGTTGCAAAGATCTTGTTGGAATATGAACAAAATTCTTACCTTAAAGTCGTCAAACAATCTAATTGTTCAGTGCGTTTTATGGAAATGCCGGAATGGCCTGGCGTTCTATTTTTAGTAACATTTGGGAAATTCCACTTTTCTGGGTGCTGAAATGACTGAAATTTAGAAACGAATTAAAATCCCAATAATAATTTATAGAAAAATACAAGTTATTAAGTAAATATTCATTTAGTATGTATCTGATTGATCGTTATTTTTTATTTATACGAAAGTGGCTTTAGAAATATTATACGTTTTATAATAACTTTTCTTTTTGCAAATTCGTATAATTCTGTATCAGTGCTGCCAACATGGCTGCCTCCATTGAATTAAAAATAAATCGCGACATAATTTTTCCTAACTTTGAAGGATACAAGCTCTCTTTAGACAAATTACCTGTTTACAGAGCAGATATAGAACATGGTTAGTATTTATTTTAATCTGTTGTGTGGAGGGTCTTATAAGGAGGCCAGTAAATTCAGTAAAACCTATATATTCCACGTGTAACTTTCTGCGTAAACGTTTCCAAGTTGTCACCACGAAGTAAAATACAGACGGAGTGGCATATAGGCGATCTGGTCAAATTTGCAGTATTTACTTCGTGTTGTCATATAGCTCTGCAGAAAGTAACAGAGACATGGAATTTGAAAGGAGAAACTATTCTATGAGAAACAAATTCAATGGATATTTTTTGTGCTTTGATAAACCAGTAACCTACAGCACTGCTATCTGTGGTATGTATAAATGTTATACATTGCCGTATTGTTTAACAGAACAAGACAGGGCAACACTTACTCATACAGGCATATTTCAACATCCAAAGATAGTGATAGTGTAAGGCTGTCATGTTTACAGATTTTTGTAAACTTGTACACGAATGCTCCTAAATGACACGGCTCCATGTACCCGTTACTAATATGCAACACAAATATTTCAAGCGACTTAAATCTCCATTACCTGGAAATACTGGTAATCAAAGAAATACGCCGCTATTAGGTTTTCATGTTGATAAGTATTAACTCACATTAAACTCTATTCATCTCGTAGGCAGACTAAATCGGGTGCTGGAGAAATCGCCTAGTGACTAAATCGCCTACAATTAGATATATAGTAAACCAATTGGAGAAATCGCCTAGAAAGCAATTATATAGTGTTTGTATTTCGCACCTATGGTACAGGTAGCGAAAACATGGCAGAACTATAAAGCACATTTGTAACAAGAATAAATTGTCCTGTTGTGCTGTTTTCCAGAACAAGATGACCAAGATTTTACGATAAGTGCAGCCCCTGATCACTCCCTGGAATTTGACAGCCCAATATTACAGGGATGGATAATTATATACCGAATATTAGCAGAAAGTGAAAATGTTATACGCATGGAACAAATTATAATATGAATCTTATTTCTTGTTAGATGATCTGGATCCAATAAATTTTCGAAAAGCAATATTAGTTATTACAAAATGTCGGTTACCACAGTAAAAAATAAAATTGTTTTATCAATAAAAAATATCTACGTAAAGTATGTATTGTTAACCCGTTATTTCACAAAAAAAGATCTTTACACATGTATGTTGGAAAACAGAATAGACCCAGATCAGACATCTTTTTTAGGAGCCATCTGACCAGAGTCTGCTCTGTCTGCTTATGGAATTTGATCCGTTTCTAATATTTACTGGACCCAGATCCTCTGACATGAAGTAAGACTCATATTATAATTGCTTCGAACATAAGGCAATTTTGGTATGTTGTGATCAGAGGCTACACTGATCGTTCAATACTATTCATTACAACCTGGAAAACAATAGCACACAACAATTCAATCATCAATCAATGCTGGTCATCTTGATCTGGAAAATAATACCACAGAGCAATTTAATCTTGTTACAAACATTCTTTATAGTTTCGTCATGTTATCTGTCCTGTACCATAGGTGCGAAATACAAACACCATATAATTGCTTTCTAGGCGATTTCTCCAATTGGTTTACTATATATCTAATTGTAGGCGATTTCGTCACTAGGCGATTTCTCCGTAAACCACTAAATCTATTGGAAAACCCTAACACAAAACGAAAGCGGATATGACATCACTCCCAGTCCTAGTTCACATTTGTGTACTCTAAATGTTAATAGTGATATCGAACTACTTTCGGTTTTAACGATATTCCGGCAGAGTACACAGGTGTTAAAACTGATTTAGGTTAGAACGTTCCTCAGCACACACCAATGATCCCTTTCTTCCAAAATACGACATAATTATTAAATAAGGACATGCAGTAGTATAAATATGCATTAAATGTATGTACCTGACAAGAAAACTTCCAAAGTCAGTTATATTTTGGTTGCTTTTAATCCCTTAATCCTTTTCAGTGTTCGAAATTAACCTTTTTACTTGCCACCTGATATGAAAGTTTGTGGGAAAATGCTCTACCAGCTGGTGGCAAAATAGAAAAATAGAAAGCAACATGGAAATTTTCAACAAGAAAGAAAAACAAACGGTGGTCCGATAATTCTTGAAATATTCTTCTAATTCTTTTGAGAAAGTTTCTTCATTTCAGATCCAACATTTTGTTTACCTTGTGACAGTTTCAAACAAAATGTTGGATCTGAAATGAAGAAACCTACTCAAAGAATTATTAGTCTTCGATCCTGATGAACCTATTTACAGATTCTTCTGATTGTTATGATTTCAACCCAATTATTTCTGGTGGCAAGATTTTGCCACTGACTTTCAGATCAGGTGGCAAATTGGACAGTTCTGGTGTCTTTTCCTCGTAGCGCTTACAGTAACCACTATATTGCACTCGTGTGTATACACCCGCATTGCGTGACAATAACAGTGTTGGTTGCATTGTGGATTTATGAGTGTATCTGAGGTCAGTTTTTGTTTGAATGATGTAATTACCGAAGTGCAGATTTAAATTGAAAATTAGGTCCAATATAACCAGATTGTAAATTAGAAAATTAACAATTTCCACCCTGCCTTTGACGTATTGTCATTAGACTGTAAGATGACAACCATCACAAAAATAGCATGCTGTCTTACAGCTCATTGATGAGACTATCCCAGTCCCAACTCGAATTTGTCTCTACCATTCATTTAATTTTCAGAATAATTTTATTTAAGTCAAATAATGCTAATTTCAGCAAACAAACACGATTAACGGGAGTAAACAAATCATGTTAGTCGTTTAATTCCACAAAATTATTTTGAGAGAAAGGTTAATCATCTAACTCTTGTCAGAAATCAATTTAAAGTGTGGAGGATGAACTTATAGAACTGACTTCCCACTGATAAACGCGCATACGGGTACTTTCTTTTTACCGATGTATCAACATCTCAGTCACAGACTTTATGTACTAGGGTATAAGGATGATGCCCGAAGCTGCTCAAAGGTAGTATCTCTTTGCATTAAAAACAATCAACATGCTGTTTTTTGTAATTTGCATTAAGCTATTTTGACTTTTAAAAGTGGTGACGAGTCGTTTTAGAGACCGTGTACACGATTCTGCGATTTTTGTAAATGTTTACTGTATGTAACCGAAACGGTACCGTTTACACGTGTAAAGGTGACACACTTACATATATGTACCACTACTCATTTTATCCAAGAACAATATCACAATGGAACCTATGGCCAGCCAATCAGCAGACACAGTTGACACATTTAAGACTCTTGTTCCTGTGTATGTACTATCACCAAGTTTCCATAGCTACTAAATGTAGTGAGACATAGGATTGTATGTACAGTATTTTATAAATTATTAATTGGCACCAGCACATAATTCTCAATGTTGTGAAATTTAAAGAAGAAGAATATCAAACTTTCAAAGTTGTCGCACACTGCATTTTATACATGTAACGTGCAAACCGAGAGACCCAGCAATAACAAACCCTGTCGGTGCAAAGCTTAAGCTCACATCAAGAGATGTTTGTTCCGCTATATATTACCTCCACTTCCCAAGATACAATGATCTGGTCAGCCTCATTTGCATAATTACCAACGTTCTACGAACGTTACATACATAACCAGTGCAAACATGGGCATTTCCTAGGCTGGTGCTAGAATTTAAAAAAATGTTGTCAAATACAGTAAGAATCATAAGAAAATACCTCATTTTCAAATATTTTTTCTGCAAATTTGTGAGAAAGGTGCATATTCTTAACCAAAATCAGACAATTTAGAAAACAATCAGCATTTTCCATTACAGCAGACTATAATTATTTGCTACAAACATGTGTCAGCCCAAATTTATGTGGGTTCTGAAATTGCCTTAACCATTTACTTCATATAAATGTCCTTTCACACCTTTGAAAATAGAGTAGAAACAGATCAGATGACTCCTACGCCGTCTGATCAGAGTCTGCTCTATTAGTCAATGACATAACATATAGGTCTGATTCTATTATTCTGCCTTTTTCTTCTTGTTCAGTTACCAATGTAAAAAATTTGTTAATGTTTATTCATGAAATCATGAATTCTTGTATAAATATTCATGAGGAATAGGGTTGAACTGAAACAAGAATCTAGTAAATATCTGGTGACTGACTTGATGTCCAATTTGTCAGTCATCAAATAGAAACCCCTAAAGCAACTGCAGCAACATGCAAGTTGTCATCAGACTTTCAAAGCAAAATTAAAAGTAATGAATTTCAACAACAGTCAAGCATGTGTCTGGGCATATGCACATGCATACTTTTGGTTGGAAAAATCTAAATATCAAAAGCGCCAAAAATGCTTTAAAAATTTAATCCAAGATGCCCAACTTAGGTAAGGCCCTAAATCTAAAAATTCTGAAGACTTTTCAAAATCAAGATTTCTGTGAATGTCAAATTATATATCTGAACAAAAGGTTGCAATATATTTGAAAATAAATTTGGATGGAAAGAATTAAACATAGATCTCTAACTTGTAGATATACAGTAGATGTTCATTCCCATTATATTTTTCTGTTATTTGCTCAATTGTCGGCTTTTGAAATTGTTCACTGCCTGGCAAATTTTAAATGTGGCGTCTTTCATCAGTGATTTCGACCCTGTTAGGGTCTGCTCTGTTTGTTTAAATGGAATTTATAATATAAATCTGATTCTACAGTTTCTGCCATGGTCATATTTCCTGCGTTGATGCGCCATTTTAAAAATTGATCAAATTAAATTAATATTGATGTCATTATTTCTTACATGAATATTCATGGAGTAAAGGCTTTCTCACCATAGTTGTTAGAAACTGGTATACATTTGTTTCTGCAGGGTTGTACAGTGTGGAATTAAGTGATGATCAGTTCTCTTATCACCATGCTAAGTTATTTGGGATCCACAATCACCTTGTCCTAGATCCATGGAATAACAACAATATCTACCTTGTTGACACTGAGTGGAATATTGTTAAAGCCTCGGCTCATGTAAGTATTCAAGAAGAATTTTTTTTGTCAGTAGTAAGTAGGTTAGAAAAGATTGAACTAGATGGCTGGGTGGGAATAAAGGTTTTCATTTATTTTAGATGCTTTCCAGAAAAAAATATGAGCTATTGTAACTTCAGCGTACGTTTAGTCGTTTTCATTGTCGTCGTCATCATCATCTGGAAAACTTTAACATTGACTGTTACTTCTTTACTAATCATCAAAATTTAATGAAACTTCACACACTTGTTTACCATCACAAGGGCTATAATCTGACCAAGGACCATAACTGTAAGACTTCCCTTTATGGACTTGGGAAATAAAATCTTAAAATGTTGCAGCAGACAAGTGTTATCACCCACATGCTGTGCTCTTGTTTGTGCCTTTGCATACAGAGTAGACACAGATCAGATGACTCCTGTTGGAGCAATCTGATGTGGGTCTTCTCTGTTTTCAAAAGCATCAAAAGGCACATTACCGGTATATGGTAATGGGTTAACCCATTCCCTCATAGGCTATTTTTAGATACAACCTCTTTGAATTAACTAGAGAAAAGGAAACTTTTAGAATTTTGTAGTTTGAAATCATTGTGATAAATAGAGCATTTGCTCCTATAGGAGCAAATGCTCTATTTATCACAATGGTTTCACAAAGTGACTTCTACAGAGTCGCCAAAAGTCATCAGGTGGCGGTGGTCTAGTGGTAACGCGCTTGACTATCAGTCCGGAGGTCAGGGGTTCAAATCCTGGTCCCACCCGGAAATTTCAGAGACGCTTTTCCGTGTCTCCCACCCGCACATCCTCTCCACCCAGGGGTTAAAATGGGTACCTGTGATGGTCACTCGCCGGTACTGCGGCTGCATGATTGCGCCATGTGTTAGCAGTGCTCAATATTGTAGGCCAGTAACTAAATGACCAGGGGAGTAAATGTACGGTCGGCTGAGCGGTCATTCGGACTGAAAGTAGACTATAACTAGGTACTTTACTTTAATATGAGGGAATGGGTTAACTAGTAGCAACCACAATTATTATTATACCTTCAGGACACCTCAATCGGCTTCAGCCCAGCTGTATGGAAGATCCCTGAGGCTAGTAACCAACAGCTTGTGCCCAACAGACTAAATGTGAAGTTGCAGTTAATATCAGAAGATCTGGCTGTGGTGTGTGACGGGTCAGGACTGATACACATTTTGGACACCGGCAGTCGCAAAGAAGGAGAGGAAAAGTGGAAAGTTAGTGTTTTTCCCCATAGCAACAATATTGAATGTAAATGTATATGGTTTTCAGCCTGTCTCTGAATTGTTTTACAGACCCCCTTAACCCTTTCCCTGATGAATATTCATGTAAGAAATAATGACACCATGATTACTTATTAATTGGCTTATTATAATGGTATATGTGCACAAGATTGTTTGGTTATTGGTAGAAACTGAAGAGTCAGATCTATAATAAGCAAACAAAGCAGACCCTGATCAGATGACTCCTATAGGAGCCATCTGATCTGGGTCTACTCTGTTTGCAAAAACATAAAAAAGGCATATCAACTGAGTAAAGGGTTAAAGTCTCATTAGATCTTAGCATCTTAGTGCTAAAAACTGTTTTATTTTGAAGAAATGAATGGGATTTAATATGGGAGTCACTAATTGACCAGGTTGGCCACTAAATGTAAATGAGCTACTTTAACATGATCGTCACATGGCGGCTGCTCTCAAGCATTTAGTTAACAAAAATTGCAACTAACGATAAAGTCCACATTCAAAGCTGATATCAGAGTAGAATAGAAAATAACTTAACCTTTTATACCATAGGCTATTTTTAGACCCAACCACTTTGGATGCATCTTCAGAAAAGAAGCATTTACTAAAGGAAAGTAGAATTTTAGAATTTTGTAGTTTGAAACCATTGTGATAAACAGAGCATTTGCTTCTATTGGAGCAAATGCTCTATTTATCACAATGGTTTCACAAAGTGACTTTTTACAAAGTCGTCAAAAGTAGTCAACATGAGGGAATGGGTAAAACCAAAAAGCATTGGAACCAGTTACTTGCATATTTTGAATATTATGAGCTCGTCTGTTTCGAAGAAATCACGAGCTATTGTCGTAACTCTGGTGTCCGCGTCATTGTTGTCATCCGAAATCTTAACATCTTGACCATAACTTCTTAAAACTTTTCATTTACAACCTTCATTTTTGGTATGCATGTTCATCTTGACAATGAGGACAGATGAGCATTGGCACCCGCTTGCGGTGCTCTTGTTTTCAGTTCTTGTCTCTTTTTTGTTGTGTGGTCACACTTATAGATAAATTAAAGTCATAGTCAGGTGATTCACTGACATCATACACACTAAATCTAGAGTTTTCTACTTGTTCCACAATATTTTCTTGTATTGTTTTTTAGCAAAAAAAATGTACAATGAAGTTATTGTCTATACAAAACATAAAGTTGAGACGGTTTAGAGCTAATTGAGTGCAGAAATTAATTCACATAGAAATATAATGGGACTTAAACCTTTCCTCCATAGGCTATTTTCAGACCCAACATTGTTGAATGAATCCACCCAAAAGGAGTATTTACTAGAGAAAAGTAAAATTTTAGAATTTTGTAGTTTGAAACAATTGTGATAAATAGAGCATTGGCTCCTATAGGAGCGAATGCTCTATTTATCACAATGGTTTCAAGAAGTAGTTATTACAGAGGCGTGGAAAGGCGTATATATGGAGGAAAGGGTCAACTATATTGCCGTTTTTATTCCACAAAGTTACTGCTAACCGAGACAGTGCCAGAAGAAAAACTACCATGTTTGTTGGTGGATGCGGTTGAGCTGAACCTAGATGAGAACCACAAGATTGAGTGTTTGTTAGTGCATGTCAATGAGGCAACCCCAGAGGAAAAAGACAAGTACAGGAGCCAGTTCTTAACAGTGCTAGAATGGACTACATTTACCTCTGGTAAAGTAGCAAAATTTAACCCTTCAAACATTTGATTTTTCGATTGGACTTTTCCAAAATTCAAACAGGTGTAGCTTAAAAGTGAATATTTAGGGATTCGCTTATAAAGAAAAGTGTAACATGACAAACAGTATAGACTCAGATGAGAGGGCTCCTCTAGGAGCCCTCTCATCTGGGTCTAAACTGTTTGCAAAGGACATTAGTGACTTGTGTCCCGCTCAGTACGGGTTAATGGAGATGACAGTACTGTCTTGTCAACACTTTGCACCCCGGCGGCAAGTTTGTGGTCGATTAACCCCTTTCCCTGTTCTATGTTTATTCCAAACGCCAATACCTACTGAATATCGTAACTGTTTGACATGGGCCGATAATATTTTGTTGTACAACAAAAATTTATAAATATCGAAGAAAATGTTTTATCTTGTATGACAGGGGCATTTTTCGATATAAGTTCAGATTGACAATCTTTATAATTATTACTGAATATAACAAATACCAAGTCTTATTATGTAATTAAAAATATGTGTTTATTGTAGGAACTTTATACATTTTCCTGTTCTGTGTTTATTCCATATTTCAGTACCTACTGAATATTCATGGACATTATAGTTATAATGAAATATTGAAGGCGTAACATTGTAGCCATTTTAGAAAGTAAAGAAACAGACCCTTCAAATTTCATTATCAAACAGAGCAGACCCTGATCAGACGGCTCTTATAGAAGCCATCCTATAGGAGCGTTCTGTTTTACTTTCACCTTGCTTTAAGCAGCCACCAGCCTTTAACACAAAATACCTGTCATGTAATTTGTGGTCGTTGTAGAGAGGTTTTGCTGTATATGACATATGTATAGACTCTCACTGATGCTGGTTTATGTCTTATGTCACAGTGGACAGGAAGACCTGGTCAGTAGAGAGAACTTGTCAACTTGTCAGCAGAAAACCGTTCAGCTACGCAAGTCTTGGTAGATCGGACAGGTGTGTGACAGTAGCTGGGGAAGCAAACATTGTGTTCACTAGAGATTCTGAAATCCCCGTTGTCAGCGATGAAGAAAAAGAAGAAGAATGCACTGGTACAGTTAAACCTCATTAAAACTGTCAATTGTTGAGCAAACACTGGTCTTTCTTAACCGTTTATCTGATGAACATTCATGTAAGAAACAAGAACTTTATGAATACCGGTATTAATTAGCTGATTTTTCATGAATATATGACCTTGGCAGAAACTGTAGAATCAGACCAGCAGACCCTGATCAGAAAGCTCCTACAAAGGCTTTATTTAGAAAATAGGTAATGCAGAAAGCTGCTATGTGAGATTCTGCATTTGTTATGATATTGCATGTAACCATATATCTCATATAATGATACTGATCACATCATGGTCAATGTAAAACTTCAGGGTTAAAGGTCAAATTTCTAAAACATTAACATTGGTCATAACTGTTGAACTATTTTGGGTATAGATTTCATATTTGGCATGCATACTTATGTCATGAAGCTGCAACTTTTGATGTGAAACATATTAAAGTCAAATCAAACTTCAAGGTCAAAAGTATAGACCGGCTACCATTAGTGGGCATACATGTTTTACAAGTACATGTATCTCTTTTACAGATATGACTATATATATTTTATTTGTCACAGTCTTTATTTACCCCCCTGTCCCTGTTAAATATTCATGTAAGAAATAATGATGTCATGAATAGTTATTAGCGGCAATATACAAAGGATGTTTTGGTATTATAAGCAAACAGAGCAGACCCTGATCAAATGACTCCTGCAGGACCAGTCTGATCTGGGTCTACTCTGTTTGCAAAGGCATGAAAAAGTGTTTATATGAGTGAAAGGGTTAAAGTGTTTGCCTTGTCATTTCAGACAAATCCCCACCAGAGTATACCTGGAGTCAGACACGGGAAGACATCACTGTACAGTTCACAGTGCCCTCTGGTGTCACAAAGGCAGACATATACCTCAGTCTGCGGTCAGAAAACATTGACTTTGGCTTGAAGAACTCACAAGAGCTTCTGAAGGGGCAGTTGCACAGTGGTGTGGATATTGACTGTTGTACTTGGACTATTGAAGGCCAAAGGTAAGAAACATCAGGCTATAACAAAATGGCTGGTCGAGATCTACGTTGTTTGAAAATCATCATTATTCATAGGCACTTTTCCTTCTGACCCATTTAACCATTTCTCTTATATAAACGTGTTTTCATTCATTTGCAATTAGACGGCTCCTATAGGAGCCATCTGATCAGGGTCTGCTCTGTTTGCTTATGAAATTATAATGGCCCGACTCTACAGTTTCTACCAATACCAAAACAATCCTGTCTACAATTAATGAATATTCATAATGTCTTTATTTCTTACAAGAACTGCCTCATTCGGGAAACCAGACGTTTAAAAATGTAGTCACCATTTTACATGTTTCGCCGTGAGCTGTTTCGCTATTACTCAAGTGACAAATTAAATTCAATGTTGAACTGCATGTATTGGTAATAAAATAAGGAACAGGCCTTACTTTTTATCCAATCTCTACAAAATCGTCCGGAAGCGAGGACGCTTGAGAGTTATCTTTCTTACTACAGTAGTCATGATTGACACTTAGGATGAATGAACGGTAATGTGTCATTTCACTAAATAACGTTCACTCAATGTAGCATTGTTCCACAGTTTGAATAATTATCTGACATCAGTGATTGTTTACCCACAAAACACTGTAATTACGTGTGTCACGATCACCGGGCATACTTTGCCAGGGACAGATCAAAAGGTCCAATTCACACCTCGAACTCAATCAGACAGAGGCGTGACTTCGATACAAACACCGATAATTACATGTAAACAAACACTTTGGGGATGGAAAATGACTTTGACTTAACGAAAACGTGATCAGTTCGAACTCGTCTTAAAAACTTAAATTTATATAGAATATATAGGAAGAAAAGTTGGGACTTTACAAAAACTTTGTGTCAACTAGAAATTCGTGTCAAGCGAGTTCGCCATAACGAGAGTGGACTGTACATGCCTTTTAAGGCCTTGTAAACAGAGCAGACCCAGATAAGATGGCTCCTGTAGGAGCTGTCTGATCAGGGTCTGCCCTGTTTGTTTATGGGATAATATAAATCTGATCCTACAGTTTCTATCATAGCTAAAAATACCTACATTCATATGCCATTATAAAAAATCAGCTTAATAATAGTTATAAAGTCATTATTTCTTACATGAATATTCATCAAGTTAAAGGTTATGCAGTCTGTGAATAAAAGGTTATGTAGAGTGTGATATATGAACTAAGGCATGAAAAAGTGTTTGTATGAAGGAAAGGGTTAACGTATGTGTAAAATATTTATATTTAATTTGGATGATGTTTTACTTCAAATTTTCTCTATTTTAAGACACTTATTTGAATACAAACACCCATTTTTACTTTTAACCCTTTACCTAATAGAGGCATACTTTTATACCTTTGCATACATAGTAGACCCATTTCTTTTAGGAGCTCTCTGATCAGGGTCTGTTTGCTTAGGAAATAATGTAGTTCTGATTTTACAGTTTATGCCGTTGTCAAGTTCATGATGTTTTTTATAACAATGCATTGTGACTGAAACTCTGTTAAAACGACTAAAAACCCGATAAGAGCCAAACCAGACTAAAAATGCATTTATTATTTCTTACATGGATATTCATCATGTGTTGATATACATGAATATGTTTTAAGAAATAGACAGTTTGAATATCTCTCGTGTGTTTGCAGGTTAGACTTGTACTTAAGTAAGCAAGCAGAGGGGATGTGGCCATTGGTTGTGGTTGGGGATACACGGGGAGAAATGGTAGCGGATGCAGCAGAAGTGGCTGCCATACATGAGCGCTTGGCTCATCTAACTTCAGAGGAGCTGGTGAGATACTCTTACCATATTCTCCCTAATAAACACCCCATTCTAATAAACACCCCCTTACTTCGGAAGTGTGTGTGTGTATAAAGGGTGTGTGTGTGGGGGTGGGGGAATAACCATCAAATAATGAAATATAGAATTTTCAAAATACAGGTGGTAGCTTAACCCATTCCCTCAAAGGATATTTTCAGATCCAACCAATTTGAATAAATCTTCTGAAAAGGAGATTTAACTAGAGAAAAGGAAAATTTTAGAATTTTGTAGTTTGAAACCATTGTGATAAATAGAGCATTTGCTCCTATAGGAGCAAATGCTCTATTTATCACAATGGTTTCAATAGGTGATTTTTACAGAGGTCTAGAAAGGCGTATTTATGGAGGAAAGGGTTAATGTAGACTGAAAGCAAAGCAGATAAGCTCCCCTCAGTTTTATTGAGTCTGTTCATGAGTAGTTATTTAAAGTGCAACACTACTCACACTCCCTTGCACCAACTTTAGCAATATTCAGTTTTCATAACTAAAAGCGCTGAAACTTATGATCTGGAAGGACCAGAAAATAATAAAAGTAGACCCAGGTCAGACAGCTCCTGTATTAGCTGTCTGAATTACAGTGAACCCTCATTATACCGGCATTCGTTACAATGGCACCCTCATTATACCGGCAGTATGCCTTGAAACAAAAATACCGTTAAGTGTTTGAAACAACTACTGAATAAATAGGTGTAATGCCAATAAGACAGGCGATTGCTTAATGCAGAACACAAGAAGTGCACAAAGCTCCCTTTGGGAGCTTTGTGCACTTCTTCTATTCTGCATTAAACGTTCGCCTGTTCGTACTAGTTTAAAACTGGCCATATGGTTTCTTTCATATTTAAACTCGTTATAACCGCAACCTTGTTATACCAAACAAAACAAAATTTCTGGAAACAAACACCTCCGTTGTAATGAGGGTTCACTGTATTTGCCTTTATAATTTTATAAATCTCATTCTACACATGTTATTTGTCTGATTATACACTATATGCTGTAGTAAAAATTCTCTTGTTTCATGTACTCAAATGACAATTCACCTGATCAATCTTCATGTAATAAGTTCTTACATGAATATTGATTAAGTAAAGAATTAACCCTTTCCCTCATATATATGCCTTTTCACGCATTTGCAAACAGAGTAGACCCAGATCAGACATCTCCTATAGGAGCCGTCTGATCAAGGTCTGCTCTGTTTGCTTATGGTATAGTATAGATCTGATTCTATAGTTTCTGCCTGAGCCAAAACATCCTGTGTACATATGTCATTTTAAAAAACAACTAATAAATATCCATGATGTCATTATTTCTTACATGATTACTGAACAGGGAAAGGGTTAAGTATATACACTGTTATTGCAGAACCCAGACCCTAGCAAGACTGACAAGCCTTACAATACACAGGAGTTAGAGGACTGTGATATGTATCCAGATGACAACTTCCATCTGGTCAGGATAGATGGTAACACACACAAAGTCACACACAAGGTAATGGTTACCTCCCTTTCATTGCCTATGAAATATTTCCAATGACCAAAATTAGATATACAGTAAAACCACTCTTAACAGGAATTCTAGTAGAGAAGAATTTAGATACTTTTAGGCAGGTGGCTGCTTAATGCCTAGTTTACATTTGCAACAGAGGCTGTACCATTTCTTTCTCTGCGATTTTCCTACTATTTTGTTTGGCATTGTTGAAGTCTTCAGGCTGCGATGTTTTTGTCTACGATCATCGTACGATTATTTGTTTATACTGATCAGGGCTTATCCTTATGTTGACTGAGCGGCGACTGTACGGCAATCGTGCGATCTCTGTGCAGTCATCGCGCTTTTAACGCTTGGATAAGGCAATCGTATGGAGCCCGTACAGAGCCCATACGGAGCCTGTGCGAGTTCCATATGAAGACCAGGGGGAGTTGTTCAATCTTCTACAGATAGACTAAACTATTAACCCTTTCCCTCATATAAACGTGTTTTCACGCATCTGCAAACAGGGTAGGCCAAGATCAGACGGCTCCTAGAGGAGCCGTCTGATCAGGGTCTACTCTGTTTGCTAATAGAATTTCAAAGATCTGTGTCTTTACTTTCTAAAATGGCTACAATGCTCCACCTTCCCTATTTCATAATAACCTTTTTGTCCATGAATATTCAGTAGGTATTGAAATTGCAATAAACACAGAACAGGGAAAGGGTTAATGCACGAATTGTGAAATAAATATGCACCCATCAGAAATCTGAAAATCGTCGCATGGCCATTATGCGGTCGCCGTGAGGTTGCCGCAGGAAGACCGGGCTATGTACGTATGATTTCACGGTTATCACATGGACACCGAGCGGCAGCCTTGCGTTGATCTTGCGATGACTGTACGCCACAGTACGATTTTATTGGTGACATGTCCATCGAAAATAAGTCATTTTACGCACGATCCTCGCGCGGCCTCTATACAATGCCTGTGCGTAGGTCGTACGATGCCTGTTATTAAGTGTTTACGGGCTGTAGGCTTGCGATTTTTGAAAATACAGTCCACTCTCGTTATGGCGAACTCGCTTGAAACGAATTTCTCGTTGACACGAAGTTTTTGTAAAGTTCCAACTTTTCTTCCTATATATTCTATATAAATTTAAGTTTTTAAGACGAATTCGAACTGATCACATTTTCGTTAAGTCGAAGTCATTTTCCGTCCCCAAAGTGTTTGTTTGCATGTAATTATCGGTGTTTGTATCGAAGTCGCACCTCTCAGTTTCGAGGTGTGAATCGGACCTTTTGATCCGACCCTGGCAAAATACGCCAGGTGATCACGTCACACGTAATTACGGTGTTTTGTGGGTAAACAATCACTGATGTCAGATAATTATTCAAACTGTGGAACAATGCCGCGTTGAGTGAACGTTATTTAGTAAAATGACACCTTACCGTTCATTCGTCCTAAGTGTCAATCATAACTACTGTAGTAAGAAAGATAACTCTCAAGCGTCCTCGCTTCCGGACGATTTTGTAGAGATTGGATAAAAAGTAAGGCCTGTTCCTTATTTTATTACCAATACATGCAGTTCAACATTGGATTTAATTTGTCACTTGAGTAATAGCGAAACAGCTGACGGCGAAACATGTAAAATGGTGACTACATTTTGAAACGTCTGGTTTCCCGAATACGGCTGTTCTCTTAGATGTACCGGAAGTACACGAATCGGCAACCAGCTTATTCATGTGTGATTGCGTATTTCCGGTGCCCGTTTAGGAAAAGGGATTTCCCATAGAAATGGCGTAAACAAATGATGCGCTTTAAACATCGCCAAACCGGTGATTAATTCAATAATAAAGGCAAAAGGGATCTGAAAATTGGATAGGGCCTTGTAAATTACGGCATAGTGTCATTAATGGAGGGTAGGAAAGACAGAATTTTGTTCTCACAGTAATGGATCAACACGCACATGTACAATTTTATATACACAGAGTGCGATTCTTTTACACAATGTGAAGACTAAACTGTACAAGCACATTAGTATTCTTGTAATATGGCAGCTTGTTTAAGGTGAACGTAATGGAAGAAACTGGATTTTTTTTTTTAAATGGCATGTGATTTTTGAGTCGAACTCTCGATGAGTCGAAGTTTTTAACAGGTCCCTACGAACTCGACATAACGAGAGTCGACTGTATGTATTAAATTTTTCATAACAAATTGTAGCGGCTGCGGCGCCGGAGAATCTGTAAGAAATTTGTAAGGCGATCACATGCCTCCATACAGAGACCATGCGGTTTTGACCTTACGACAAGTCTTCCGGCGCCGTAAACTCATCGCAGGGCAAATGTAAACTAGGCACAATGCAGGGTGAAAGTTATGCAGAAAGCTCCTATAGGAGCTTTTTGCCTGACTCTCACCCTCCATTAAGCTGCCATCTGTCTCCAAGACAGATATTTATACTAAATTTAACATCTGAGAGGGGTTTACTGTATTTGTAAATAGGTGGAGACTTGTCTCACTAAAACTTATAATGTATAACTATTTGCAAGGCTTGTTTTTGTACAAGAATAGGATAATCCATTAGATAAGTTTAGTTATGCAGTGTTATGGGTCAACGTCGGTGGCGTGCAAGAACTTTAATGTAGCTCATTACTCAAAGTATAAGAAGTATCAACATGAAACTTCATAGGTTAGTAGTTCTCATTGAGGGAAAGGCCCCTTCATAAGAACCATAGATTTCAAAATTTTGGAGTTATGGCCCTTTATGTTTTTAGCTCACCAGAGCACAAAGTGCTCAGGGTGAGCTTTTGTGATCGCCCGATGTCCGTCGTCCGTCGGCGTGCGTCGTCCGTCGTTCGTCGTCAACAGTTTGAACCTTTAAAAATCTTCTCCTCTGAATCTACAGGGTTCTCAGCTTTCATCTTTGGCACATAGCATCACCCTTAGGTCCTCTACAAAAGTTATATAAATTATGCCCCTGGGGTCAAAATTGGCCCCGCCCCAGGGGTGGGAAGTTTTCAATAGAAACATATAGTAAAACTTTGAAAATCTTCTCCTCTGAAACTGGAAGGCTCTCAGCTTTCATATTTGGCAGATAGCATCATGTTCAGGTCCTCTACAAAAGTTATATAAATTATGGCCCTGGGGTCAAAATTGGCCCCGCCCCAGGGGTGGGAAGTTTTCAATAGAAACCAATAGTGAAATCTTTGAAAATCTTCTTCTCTGAAACTGGAAGGCTCTCAGCTTTCATCTTTGGCACATAGCATCACCCTTAGGTCCTCTACAAAAGTTATATAAATTATGGCCCTGGGGTCAAAATTGGCCCCGCCCCAGGGGTGGGAAGTTTTCAGTAGAAACATATAGTAAAACTTTGAAAATCTTCTCCTCTGAAACTGGAAGGCTCTCAGCTTTCATATTTGGCACATAGCATCATGTTCAGTTCCTCTACAAAAGTTATGTAAATTATGGCCCTGGGGTCAAAATTTGCCCCGCCCCAGGGGTGGGTAGTTTTCAATAGAAACCAATAGTGAAAACTTTGAAAATCTTCTTCTCTGAAACTAGAAGGTTCTCAGCTTTCATATTTGGCATATAGCATCATGTTCAGGTCCTCTACAAAAGTTATATAAATTATGGCCCTGGGGTTAAAATTGGCCCCGCCCCAGGGGTGGGCAGTTTTCAGTAGAAACTAATAGTGAAATCTTTGAAATTCTTCTCCTCTGAAACTGGAAGGCTCTCAGCTTTCATATTTGGCACATAGCATCATGTTCAGGTCCTCTACAAAAGTTATATAAATTATGGCCCTGGGGTTAAAATTGGCCCCGCCCCAGGGGTGGGCAGTTTTCAGTAGAAACTAATAGTGAAATCTTTGAAAATCTTCTCCTCTAAAACTGGAAGGCTCTCAGCTTTCATATTTGGCACAGAGCATCATGTTCAGGTCCTCTACAAAAGTTTTATAAATTATGGCCCTGGGGTCAAAATTGGCCCCGCCCCAGGGGTGGGCAGTTTTCAATAGTAACAAATAGTGAAAACTTTGAAAATCTTCTTCTCTGAAACTGGAAGGTTCTCAGCTTTCATATTTGGCATATAGCATCATGTTCAGGTCCTCTACAAAGTTATATAAATTATGGCCCTGAGGTTAAAATTGGCCCCGCCCCAGGGGTGGGCAGTTTTCAATAGAAACAAATATTGAAATCTTTGAAAATCTTCTCCTCTGAAACTGGAAGGCTCACAGCTTTCATATTTGGCACAGAGCATCATGTTCAGGTCCTCTACAAAAGTTATATAAATTATGGCCCTGGGGTCAAAATTGGCCCCGCCCCAGCGGTGGGCAGTTTTGAATAGAAACAAATAGTGAAATCTTTGAAAATCTTCTGCTCTGAAACTGGAAGGTTCACAGCTTTCATAATTGGCACAGAGCATCATGTTCAGGTCCTCTACAATTTTTTTTATAAATTATGGCCCTGGGGTCAAAATTGGCCCCACCCCAGGGGTTAGCAGTTTTGAATAGAAACAAATAGTGAAATCTTTGAAAATCTTCTTCTCTGAAACTGGAAGGTTCTCAGCTTTCATATTTGGCACATAGCATCATGTTCAGGTCCTCTACAATTTTTTTTTTTTTTTATAAATTATGGCCGTGGGGTCAAAATTGGCCCTACCCCAGGGGTGGGTAGTTTTTAATAGAAACATAGAGAAAACTTTGAAAATCTTCTCCTGAAACTGGGAGGTTCTTAGCTTTCATATTGCTCATAGCGTCATGTTCAGGTCCTCTACAAAAGTTTTCTAAATTATGCCCCTGGGGTCAAAACTCTCCCGCCCCAGGACCGGCTAGTTTTCTATAGAAACATATAGTGAAAACTTTGAAAATCTTCTACTCTGATTGTCTGGTGAGCGCTTCAGGGCCATTCTGGCCCTCTTGTTTTTGTTTTTTTTTAATTTAGCTGGACAAGTACCAAATCAGACGAGCGTTGGCGCCGCACGCGGCTCTTGTTTTTTGGGGGGTATGACCTGATAGAGATTTCTTTTCCTGCCTTTGCAAACAGAATAGAGCAGCTTGAAATTTCAAAGACACTTTTCAGTGTCTCCTACCCACTCAAGGTTGCCTCCTCTCTACCCAGGGGTTAAAATGTGTATTTGTGAGGGTCGCTAGCCAGTACTGCGGCTGCGTTATCACGCCATATGTTAGCAGTTCTTAATATTGTAGGCGAATGACTCAATGACCAGGGGAGTAAATGTACAGTCAGCTGAGCGGTCATTCAGACTGAAAGTAGACTATAACTAAGTACATTACTTTATTAGGATATTCTGTGTTTGCTTGTGAAATGATATAGATCTAATTATACTATTTCTGTCATGGTCAAAAATTTCCTGTGTTCATATGTATACATATTATAAAAAGTCATGTAATTAATATTCATGTCATTATTTCTTATATTGAATATTCATTATCCCATTCCCTCATATTGACCACTTTTGACGACTTTGTAAAAGTCACTTTGTGAAACCATTGTGATAAATAGAGCATTTGCTCCTATAGGAGCAAATGCTCTAATTATCACAATGGTTTAAACTATAAATTTTCCTTTTCTCTAGTTAATGCTCCTTTTCGGTAGATTTATACAAAGATGTTCTATCTAAAAATAGCCTATGAGGTAAAGGGTTAAGTAAGGAGTTGTACATTTTACTGTCATCCTTTACCGTTACTTTACATTGCAGACCAACCTTGGCAGCCATCAGTGGCTGTTCAATGCTGTCGGAGAACACAATGGCTCCCAATCACTCTGTCTGCGTTATGATGTAGATGGCTTACTTTGGAAACCGACATCTGGAGATGAGTGGAGTCATGATGCCACATTCAATGCTTTTGGATATGTTCAAGCTTCTAAGACACAGAGAAAGTTCACATCATGTCCCCCTGATTGTTCTTATGTGGTTGTATCAGACAGTGCTAGGCATCTGTACCTCTACAGACAGTCAATCCCTGTAACCAAGGGCAACTCATTAAGGAACAGGAAAACGGGTCAGCAGGTCAGTGCTGTTTCCCAGCAACAAGTGATCTCCTTGGATACAACAGATGAAATTTTGGGACTGCAAGCAACAAATGATAAACTTTTTGTTGCAACAAATAATAAACTAATCATGGTGAAAGTTTAACCCTTTCAGTGCGGAAAATGAGTTACTAATGTCCTGTGCAAACACTGTAGACCCAGAGGTCTGGGTCTGCACTGTTTGCCAAATTACTCTTTTCTTAAAAATTATGCCTGTATATTGACAATAAGCTAGACCTTTTTTAGCTCCACTTTTTCAAAAAGTGGAGGTATTGTCATGTCCCTCTCGTCAGGGTCTGGGTCGGTGTTGGTTAACCTTTTTGTTAAGGTCCATTTGTCAGAAACCATCAAAGATATTTGGTATGCATATTTACTATCACAAGGGGAACCCATTTCACATACCCTAAAATTATTTTTTCCATAGTTATGCCCCTTTTTCGACTTAGAATTTTCATTGTTGGTTAAGTTTTATCTTAAGGTCCATGTCTCAGAAACTGTCCAAGATATTTGGTTCAAAGTGGAGCGTGCTGTCCATGGACAGTTCTTGTTTAATTTTGGAATAGTCCATTTGACAATTCAGGGTCGAAAGGGTTAATGTTGTGGTGCTGGTGTTTGTTATTGTGACCAGTCAAAGATGACCATTAAACCAGTCCCTCATATTGACACCTTTTGACAACCCTGTAAAAGTCACCATTGTGATTAATGGAGCATTTTCTCCATAGGACCAAATGATGTATTTATCACAATGGTTTCAAAACTACACAATTCAATATTTTCCTTTTCTCTAGTAAATGGTCCTTTTCGGTAGATTTATTCAAAGAGTTTGGGTCATAAGATAGCCCATGAGGTAATGGGTTAATTAGCCTATTGAGCAATGTGTTTTCTGCAACACAGGGTTCAATAATTAAGCCTTTTCCTGATACAGAAGTCTTTTGATGTAATTGCCACAGAGTAGACCTAGATCAGATAGCTCCTTTTTTAACCATCTGATTAGGGTCTGCTCTGTTTACTTTTGTAGTAATATAGATATGATTCTAGTTTCTGTCATGGCCAAAATATTTATTGTTCATATTCCATTAACAAGAGGGCCTGAAAGGCCCTGACACCGCTCACCAGACAATCAGAGGAGAAGATTTTCAAAGTTTTCACTATGTGTTTCTATAGAAAACTACCCGGCCCTGGGGCGGGCAAATTTTGACCCAAGGGGCATAATTTATGTAACTTTTGTAGAGGACCTCAAGTGAAGAAAATTTAAGAAAATGTAAATTGAAAACATATAACAATGTAAATCTAAAGAAGGGCATGCACAAAAGTATGTATACCCTCTCCCTGGGCAAATTGGTTGAATTTCAGAAAGAATATATTAATCTATACTTATGTTCAAAATTTCAGATATTTTCATTACACCTTCATGAGTTATTAGTCCCCTACCGGTTACCGGTTGGGGGACTATAGGTTTGCTCGATTCCGTCTGTCTGTCCGTCCGTCCGTCCGTCCGTCTGTCACGCTTCTTGTCCGGGCCATATCTCCTACAAAAATAGGCCAAATTCGTTATAACTTCACACATTGAAGAAGCATGATGAGGGCTAGTGTCATGCACAAGGGTCATAACTCTAGCATCAATATTTTTGGAGTTATTCCCCTTTTACATATTTTTTTGTCCGGACAATAACTCTTTATCTACTGGTTCAATTGATTTTAAACTTCACATATGAAACAATCATGATAAGGGGTAGTGTCATACACAAGGGCCATAACTCTAGCATCAATATTTTTGGAGTTACTCCCCTTTTTCATATTTTCTTGTCAGTCCGTCTGTCACGCTTCTTGTCCGGGCCATATCTCCTACAAAAATAGGCCAAATTCATTATAACTTCACACATTGAAGAAGCATGATGAGGGCTAGTGTCATGCACAAGGGTCATAACCAGGGGTGAGAATGGCCGTTGGTGAAAAAAGAGGAAAAGTTGGCAGGGGTCAAGGGGGCCGCCTAGGCCCCTTGCGGGACATGGGCAGCGCCCATGTGGGGGGTTCAGGGGGGGCAAAGCCCCCCGAAGCAAAATGAAATATAGCTTTCCTGAGCACTTCAGGAGCCTTCTCCTGCATTTTCACTTGGGTCTGTCATTCATGTGTTTTTTTACAATTATACTTGAGTTTCATGTCAATTATACTTGAGTTGCATGTCATACACAATGAGCTGTGTTTCAAACAAACCAGTTGTAGAACATGTCCATACAATTTACATTCAGTTTATTATTGGATCCATTCAATATTGCCAGATTAATTTCTTGTCAAACACTTGTAAAGTTGGCATGGTATCGTAGCAGTTAACTTTCTAGACAAAATTCACCAAAGTTCACATTACAGTCACAATTTCTAGTCAAAGTTCACATTCAAACTCTGATTCTGATTACTTTTTTATGTCAATAAACCATCTTCTAATTCATTAAACTGGTTTATTAAAAACAAAATATAACTTTTCTGAATCGATACATCTTGAACAGTTCCTTTAACATTACCTATGAATAGCTATTGACAGACAACTTTCTGGTGAATACTTGACATTACAGGTTTTTACCTGTGACTGGAAATCCGCTGTTTCAATAACTGGACATGTTTAATGCTTTCAGAAGGTTCTTATATGCTACGCAGTCGCGTTTTCCGTAATTTATTTGTTTGGAACAAAGTTTACACAAGGTTCCCTCGTCCAAAGTTTACTTTCAGTTTCACAAATTCGCCGCCAATTATCACGTTTCTTGTTTCTTTACCAAATGTCAGCGTAATTTCTTTCTCTAGCCATCTTGGGTAGAACTTGTTTTCCACACTGTTATCGTAATCTCTGCCTATGCTTCTCATTTTTGTCTTAAATTCAGATTAATTGACAGTACAGATACAGAATTTCATATCACGGACGCCATCTTGGATATGTTGAACGAACACTGCATAGTACAAGCGTTTTGATTGGCTGTAGGATAAGAGTCTCGTTATTCGATTAGCTGTACCGAAATCTCACTGTTAACGTGATATAAACGTTGTTAACGCGGATATACTTGGAATAGTGAAAGAATATATCGGTAAATAATAATTTCCTGAATTATTTGCCATAACCGCCCCCCCCCCCCCCCCACAAATTTCTCATCGGATTTACATCGATCTCAAAAACGGCCCTGAGTGAAACGAAATCCGCGGATCCGCGGAAAATTCTCACCCCTGCATAACTCTAGCATCAATATTTTTGGAGTTATTCCCCTTTTACATATTTTTTTGTCTGGACAATAACTCTTTATCTACTGGTTCAATTGATTTTAAACTTCACATATGGAACAATCATGATAAGGGGTAGTGTCATACACAAGGGCCATAACTCTAGCATCAATATTTTTGGAGTTACTCCCCTTTTTCATATTTTCTTGTCAGTCCGTCTGTCACGCTTCTTGTCCGGGCCATATCTCCTACAAAAATAGGCCAAATTCATTATAACTTCACACATTGAAGAAGCATGATGAGGGCTAGTGTCATGCACAAGGGTCATAACTCTAGCATCAATATTTTTGGAGTTATTCCCCTTTTACATATTTTTTTGTCCGGACAATAACTCTTTATCTACTGGTTCAATTGATTTTAAACTTCACATATGGAACAATCATGATAAGGGGTAGTGTCATACACAAGGGCCATAATTCTAGAATCAATATTTTTGGAGTTATTCCCCTTTTTCGTATTTTCTTGTCAGTCCGTCTGTCACACTTCGTGTCCGGGCAATATCTCCTACAAAGTTAGGCCAAATTCATTATAACTTCACACATTGATGAAGCATGATCAGGAATAGTGTCATGCACAAGGGCCATAATTATAGCATCAATATTTTTGGAGTTTTCCCCTTTTTCATATTTTTTTGTCCGGACAATAACTCTTTATCTACTGGTTCAATTGATTTGAAACTTCACATATGGAACACGCCTGATGAGGGGTAGTGTCATGCACAAGGGCAATATCTCTAGCATCAATATTTTTGGAGTTACTCCCCTTTTTCATATTTTCTTGTCGGGACAATAACTTTTTATTTACTGATTCAATGTATGAAAGTAGGTACTAATACCATTCAGGTGGTCATGTATATACCATGGTTAACCACACCATGGGTGGGTGGGGTGGGGAGAGTGGAGTTTTTTTTCAGTCCGGTGGGGGACTCATGTCTTGCATAGCAATACAACATGCCCTTGTTATTATTCATATCTTAATTTATTTTCAACCCTTCCCCTGTTCTATGTTTATTCAAAATTTAAATACCTACTGAATATTCATGGACAAAATAGTTATAATGAAATATGGAAGGTGGGACAGTGTAGCCATTTTAGAAAGTAAAGAAACATCTTTCAAAATTTCATTGACAAACAGAGCAGACCCTGATCAGACAGCGGCTATAGGAGCCATCTGATCTGGGTCTGATCTGTTTGCCAATGTGTGAAAAGGTGTTAACATGAGGGAAAGGGTTAGTAAACATTTTATAAGTATATTGTACACAAAATGAAAATAATGTAATGCAATTTGCACTGTATCATATCATAAGCAAACAGCAGATTGATCAGATGGCTACTACATAAGCCATCTAATCTGGGTCTACTCTGTTTGCAAGGTGTAGAAAGGCCTGTTTATGGAGTAAAGGGTTAATTGTCCTAATTAATGTGCAACAGGCGAGATCTAACTATAACAATTTTCTTTGTTTGGGTCTGCAATATTACTGCAGATTTACTACCAACAAGGGAGGCAATCCAGTTGTTATCAAAAAGAGAGATAACCTACCTTTAAATGTACATGTATGCTAAAAATAGACACCAGTAAATGTTTAACTAGAGATATGCCAGTCTCCCTTAATTGGCTTGCAAGTGCAAGCTTGTTGCAAACTTATTCCTAGCCAAAATGAGCTTGCGATTTAGGTTTGGGTTAGCTAGCATTTAGCCCTGGTTATATACAAGTTTAGTGAACCAAGAAAACCCATCCATATGCATAAGTGATCTGCAATTATCCCTAGTCAATATGCTTATGGCTGGTCACTCACACTTCAAAGGTCCTATACCTTTAGCCTGCTAATATTACACCAGCTACTTGATTTGGTTTTTAGCTCACCAGAGCACAAAGTGCTCAAGGTGAGCTATTGTGATACCCCTGTGTCCGGCGTCCGTCTGTCCGTCAACAATTTCAAACGACTTCTTCTCTGAAACCGACTGCCCAATTGTAACCAAACTTGGTCAGATACATACTGTGGGTGGGTGCTTCAAAAGTTGTTAAAAGATAGTGGGCGGGGCCATCTGTCTGGTTGCCATGGCACCTGTACGCAATATCTAGAAAAATCTTCTTCTCCAGAATGACTGGTCCGATTTGAATATAGTTTTCACCAAAATGTTTCTCAGTTGATAGACTTTAAAAGTTGTTAAAAGAATTTTGATCCGGCAAAAAACATGGCCCCCAGAGGGCGTGGTCATTTTTTCCATATATGGTAATATATGAAAATCTTTAAAAATCTTCTTCTCTGAAATTGTAAGGCCTAGACCTTTGATATTTGGTATGTAGCATGATCTTATGGTCCTCTGCAAAGATTGTTCAAATTAAGACCCCCGGGCCAAAAATGGCCCCGCCCAAGGGCTTATCAGTTTTTCATAGGAAAATCTTTAAAAATCTTCTTCTCTGAAACTGTAAGGCCTAGACCTTTGATATTTGATATGTAGCATTATCTTATGGTCCTCTACTTAGATTGTTCAAATTATGACCCCCGGGCCAAAAATGGCCCCGCCCAATGGCTTATCAGTTTTTCATAGGAAAATCTTTAAAAATCTTCTTCTCTGAAACCATATGTCCTAGACCATTAATATTTGGTATGTAGCATGATCTTATGGTCCTCTACAAAGATTGTTCAAATTATGACCCCCGGGCCAAAAATGGCCCCGCCCAAGGGCTTATCAGTTTTTCATAGGAAAATCTTTAAAAATCTTCTTCTCTGAAACTGTAAGGCTTAGACCTTTGATATTTGGTATGTAGCATGATCTTATGGTCCTCTACAAAAATTGTTCAAATTATGACCCCGGGTTCAAAAATGGCCCCGCCCGAGGGCTTATCAGTTTTTCATAGGAAAATCTTTAAAAATCTTCTTCTCTGAAACTGTAAGGCCTAAACCTTTGATATTTGGTATGTAGCATGATCTTATGGTCCTCTACAAAGATTGTTCAAATTATGACCCCGGGCCAAAAATGGCCCGCCCAAGGGCTTATCAGTTTTTCATAGGAAAATCTTTAAAAAAATTCTTCTCTGAAACTGTAAGGCCTAAACCTTGATATTTGGTATGTAGCATGATCTTATGGTCCTCTACAAAGATTGTTCAAATTATGACCCCCGGGCCAAAAATGGCCCTGCCTAAGGGCTTATCAGTTTTCACAGGAAAATATTTAAAAATCTTCTTCTCTGAAACTGTAAGGCCTAGACCTTTGATATTTGGTATGTAGCATGATCTTATGGTCCTCTACAAATATTGTTCAAATTAAGAGCACTGGGCCAAAAATGACCCCACCCAAGGGCTTATTAGTTTTTCATTGGAAAATCTTTAAAACTCTACTGAAACTGTAAGGCCTAGACCTTTGATATTTGGTATGTAACATGATCTAATGGTCCTTGACAAATATGTAGCTGTAGCTTGTGGTCCTCTGCCAAGAATGTTTAACTTACGACCCTGACCACTGGGCGAAACTTGGCCCTGCCTCAGGGCTTATCAGTTTTTCATGGGGAAAATATAAATATTATTTTTCTCTGAAACCATAAGGCTTAGACCTTTAATTAATGGCATATTGCTTTGTCTTGTGGTTCTCTACCAAGGGTGTACACATGATTTCTTGTGGTCAAAAATGGCCGCCGCCCCTGGGATTATATCTGGTGAGCGCTTTAGGGCCTCATGGCCCTCTTGTTTGCATTTATAATAACCTTTGCAAACAGTCTGGATCAAGTTTGGATCCAGATGAGATACAAAGTAACTTGGCATCTCATCAGGGTCCAACCTGTCTTTCACTCTGACATTTGTTTTTGAAAAGATATGGAAGGAAACAACTTTTGCAGCAGATAAAATTATTTGCAGACAGTAATAACTAATTGCTCAGAGTGCAAAGGGGATTGGAGAAAATTATGCTAGACACCAAATGACCTCCATAATAACCTGCATGATGTTTACAACACATCAAACAGCAAAGAGGTCCTGGGCATCAGTGAGGCTGAAAAAGATTGCAGCTGCATTTTTCTGGAGTGTAAATCTGGAGTGTACTAGTAGTCTCCCTGTAAATAATGGTCAGTTTGAATTAGCTGAAACAGCAGCCTGCTCTAAGAAACTGGCCACCTCTGGGATGGGGCCAATTTTGACACAAGGGGCATAATTTATATAACTTTTGTATAAGACCTGAACATGATGCTATGTGCCAAATATGAAAGCTGAAAACTTTCCAGTTTCAGAGGAGATGATTTTCAAAGATTTCACTATATGTTTCTATAGAAAACAATGCACCCCTGGGGCAGGGCCAATTTTGACCCCAGGGGCATAATTTATATAACTTTTGTAGAGGACCTACACATGATGCAATGTGCCAAATATGAAAGCAGAGAACACTATAGATTCAAAGGAGAAGATTTTTAAAGGTTCAAATTGTTGACGCAGCACTACGCACACCGCACAACGACGGACATCAGGCGATCACAAAAGCTCATCCTGAGCACTTTGTGCTCTGGTGAGCTAATAAAAAATTAATAATTATTGTCGTTATATCTTGCATTTATATATATCAACTAAAGGGTTAATTCTTTCATTGCCACATATTCTGCTTAATTTGTCATTTGCCATAATTTTCTTCGTTCAATTATCTTCCCTTTTTTTTCAAAAAACATTATAGTAGTAATAGATAGTCTAGATCCTTATGAGATGCTGTGCTGAGTTACTCAGTGTCTCATCTGGATCAAATCTGTTAGCATCGCTATTACATATCCACTAATGCAGAGATGGAGTTAAAGATTCAATTCCTTTTTAAAAAAATTAAAGAGGATTACTCTCTGTTCAACTGTTCAGATAGCAATAAGTTTTAGAAGCAAGGGTATTCACACAAACTCTCATCAGACATTCTGCAGTAAAACATCCAGGTTTGTTTCTTATTAAACTCTTTCCTCCATGAATATTCATGCAAGAAATAATGATGTCATGAGTATGAATTAGATTAATTTGTTATAATAGCTCATGGACACAGGCATTTTTGGCCATGGTAGAAATAGTAGAATCATATCTGTATTATATCATAAGCAAACTGAGCAGACCCTGATCAGACGGCTCCTATAGGAGCTGTCTGATTTGGGTCTACTCTGTTTGCAGATGCGTGAAAACACGTTTATATGAGGGAAAGGGTTAACTATGTATGGATACAGACAGATTGGCAGAGTTGACCCAGATCAGGTAACTACAGATAACTCTTGATTTCAAAATTTTGGAGTTATGGCCCTTTATTAGTTCACCTGAGCCGAAGGCTCAGGATGAGCTATTGTGACCGCGATCCGTCCGTGACGGTCCGTCGTCCATCCACACTTTCAAACGACATCTCCTCTGAAACCGCTAGCCCGATTTCAATCAAATTTTGTCAGAAGCATCAGTGGCTAGGGGGAACAAGTTATTGTTCACATTATGACCCCCGGACCAAAAATGGCCCAGCCCAAGATCTTATCAGTTTTTCATAGGAAAATCTTTAAAAATCTTCTTCTCTGAAAGTGTAAGGACTAGACCTTTGATATTTAGTATGTAGCATGATCTAATGGTCCTCTACTAAGATTGTTCAAATTATGACCCCCAGACCAAAAATGGCCCCGCCAAAGGGCTTATCAGTTTTTCATAGGAAAGTCGTTAGGAATCTTCTTCTCAGAAACTGTAAGGCCTAGATCTTTGATATTTGGTATGGAGCATTATCTAATGGTCCTCTACAAAGATTGTTCAAATCATAACCCCTGGTTCGAAAATGTCCCTGCCCCAGGGCTTATCAGTTTTTCATAGGAAAATCTTCTCTGAAAATGTAAAGCCAAGAGCTTTGATATTTGGTATGTAGCATGATCTAATGGTCCTTACAAAGATTGTTCAAATTATGACCCCCGAGTCGAAAATGGCCCTGCCCCCAGGCTCTTTAAACATCATCTTCTCTTAAACTAAAATACCCAGACCTTTGATATTTGGTATATATCATTATTTGATAGTCCTCTACCAAGATTGTTTAAGTGATGATCCCCAGGCCAAAATGGCCCCACCCTGGGGTTTATCAGTTTTGCATAGTCCTTTAAAAATGTTGCTGCTTTGCCTTGTGGTTCTCTACCAAGCTTGTACAAATGATGACTTCTGGGTAAAAAATGGCCCCGCCCAAGGGTTATCTCAGGTGAGCGCTTCAGGGCCATCATGGCCCTCTTGTTAGCTCACCTGGCACAAAGTGCCAAGGTGAGCTATTGGGATGATCCTATGTCCGGCGTCGTGCGTATGTGCGTATGTGCGGGCGTCAACAATTTACTTAAACATATTCTTCTCTGGAACTACAAAGCCAAGAGCTTTGATATTTGGTATGTAGCATGATGTAATGGTCCTCTACAAAGATTGTTCAAATTATGTCCCCCGGGCCAAAAATGGCCCCGCCCCAGGGCTTATCAGTTTTTCATAGTAAAATGTTTAAAAATCTTCTTCTCTGAAACTGTAAGGCATAGACCTTTGATATTGGGTATGCACCATGATGTAATGGTCCTCTACTAAATTTGTTCAAATTATGACCCCTGGGCCAAAAATGGCCCCGCCCCGGGGCTTATCAGTTTTTCATAGGAAAATGTTTAAAAATCTTCTTCTCTGAAACTGTAAGGCATAGACCTTTGGTATTTGGTATGTAGCATCATCTAATGGTCCTCTACTAAGATTGTTCAAATTATGACCCCCAGGACAAAAATGGCCCCGCCCCAGGGCTTATCAGTTTTTCATAGGAAAATCTTTAAAAATCTTCTTCTCTGAAACTGTAAGGCATAGACCTTTGATATTTGGTATGTAGCATGATCTAATGGTACTCTACTATGATTGTTCAAATTATGACCCCTGGGCCAAAAATGGCCCCGCCCTAGGGCTTATCAGTTTTTCATAGGAAAATGTTTAAAAATCTTCTTCTCTGAAAATGTAAGGCATAGACCTTTGGTATTTGGTATGTAGCATCATCTTATGGTCCTCTACTTAGATTGTTCAAATTATGACCCCCTGGACAAAAATGGCCCAGCCCCAGGGCTTATCAGTTTTTCATAGGAAAATCTTTAAAAAATTTCTTCTCTGAAACTGTAAGGCATAGACCTTTGATATTTGGTATGAATCATGATCTAATGGTCCTCTACTAAGATTGTTCAAATTATGACCCCTGGGCCAAAAATGGCCCCACCCCGGGGCTTATCAGTTTTTCATAGGAAAATCTTTAAAAATCTACTTCTCTGAAAATGTAAGGAATAGACCTTTAGTATTTGGTATGTAGCATCATCTAATGGTCCTCTACTAAGATTGTTCAAATTATGACCTCCAGGACAAAAATGACCCCGCCCAAGGGCTTATCAGTTTTTCATAGGAAAATCTTTAAAAATCTTCTTCTCTAAAATTATAAGGTATAGACCTTTGATATTTGGTATGTAGCATTATTTAATGGTCCGTTACCAAGATAAATCAAATTATGATCCCCGGACCAAAAATGGCCCTGCCCAAGGCTTATCAGGAAATTTTTTAAAAATCTTCTCCTCCAGAACTGTAAGGTCTAGGCCCTTGATATTTGGTATGTAGCATCATCTAATGGTTTTCTACCAAGATTATTCAAATTATTACCCCTGGGTCAAAAATGGCCCCACCCTGGGGCTTATCAGTTTTTCATATGAAAAGCTTTAAGAAATTTCTCCAAAACTGTAAGGCAGAGACCTTTAATATTTGGTATGTAGCGCTATCTAATAGTTTGCTACCAAGATTGTTCAAATTATGTCCCCTGGGTTGAAAATGGCCCCGCCCAGGGGCATATCAGTTTTTCATAGGAACGTTTTAAAAAATCTTCTTCTCTTAAAAGTCTTCTCTGAACTTGTAAGGCATAGACCTTAGATATTTGGTATGTTGCATTATCTAATAGTCCTCTACCAAGATTTTCAAATTATGAACCCCGGATCAAAAATGGCCCCGCCCTGGGGCTTAACAGTTTTTCATAGGAAAATCTTTAAAATATCTTCTCCTCCAAATCTGTAATGTCTAGACTCTTTCTATTTAGTATGTAGCATCATCTAATGGTTTTCTACCAAGATTTTTCAAATTATGTAATCTGTCATTGAAATCATTTATCTGTTATGAACAGGTGAGCGATTAAGGGCCATCATGGCCCTCTTGTTTTTTCTTAATTTAGCTGGACAAGCACCAAATCAGATGAGCGTTGGCGCCGCATGCGGCTCTTGTTATAATGGTATTTACTCATTTTTTTTTAGCCATGTCTGATACTATAGAATCGGCAAACAGAGCAGATTATCAGACAGCTTCTGTTAATATTCATAAAAGTTGGAATCTCTCATAATTATTCATAATGTAAAGGGTCAAAGGTTAAATCATACAAAAATGTGTTCATTTCTAATATGGAACAAATGTGACTTTTGAACTTCTGGGTCTGAGCTTATAAAACTTCTGAGTCTCCGGTCATTTTCAAGTATCTGATTGGTCAGATGTTTGAGAATGATCTGAGACTCAAGCAAAATGTTTTATAACCTCGGGGCCAGTATACAAGGGTTGAGTGCAAATTTGTCATAACTACAACCTGTGGAGTGAAGTCTTGATAGCCTTTTCAAATAGATTGGATCCAAATGAAACAGTGAGTATTGAGTAACTAGGCATCTTATCAGGATCCAAACTGTTAGACACTCTGATAATGTTTCTCACAAATACTAACAAATGTAAGAAAAATGATTATTTCAATGCTTATAAAGGTTAACCCTTTACTCCAGGAATATTCATGGCAGAAACTGACATCATGAATATTAAATACAGTAAACCCCCGCTAATGCGACCACCTAAAAGAGGTATATTCTTGGTGCTAGGTGCAGGTGGTAGCTTAATGCAGGACAAAAGTAATGCAGAAAGCTCCTAGAGGAGCTTTCTGCATTACTTTTGTCCTGCATTAAGCAACCACCTGATTATATAGGCACCCATGTTTATTCATTAAGTGGTCGCATTAGAGGGGTTTTACTGTAGATTAATTGTTATAATAGCACATGGATGCAGGAGTGTTTGGCAATGGCAAAAAAAATTGAATCATATCTATATTATATCATAAGCAAACGAAGCAGACCCAGATCAGCTGGCTCCTACAGGAGCCGTCCAATTTGGGTCTACTCTGTTCGCAAAGGTGTAGAAAGGCGTATTTATGGAGTAAAGGGTTAAATAATGCAGTTACTACAGTCATGCACTCAACCCTTGTATAAAAAGTTGCTACATGTATAAAGCATTACGTCTGGTGAAAGGAGGAATAATTTGTTCTATGTACTGGTATACAGTTTCAGAATTGGGATCGCAAGTTATGTAATGCTTTCAGCATTGATGTATTTATCAGTGAAAAAATAAAATGCTAAAGTGTATTGATTTGACTTTTGTCTAAAATTTCATGGAAATTAGAGGTCTGGTCCATATTATCCTTGTCTGTTCGAAGCAGAAAATACAAGTTATTTTCGTAATTCTGGCATTCACATTGTAGGCACCCAGAAACTTTCACATTAGCTATTACATGTACAGTAAAACTCATCTAATGCGACCAGCAAAAAGGGGCATAATTCATAGTGGCAAAGGCAGGTGGTAGCTTAATGCAGGACGGAAGTTATGCAGAAGGAGCTTTCTGCATAACTTTCGTCCTGCATTAAGCAACCACCTGCTTATGTAGAGAGCCATGTTTGTTCATTAAGTGGTTACGTTAGAGGGGTTTTACTGTACTTCTTTACTATTCATGCAAATCTTATGAAACTTCACGCATTTGTTTATCGTCACAAGGGCTACAATTAGACAGGCAGGCATTGGCACCTGCATGAGGTGCTCTTGCCTTTTTCATGAATTAACCCTTTTAATGTTTTTATGAGTCACTAATGTCCTTTGCAAACAGTTTAGATCCAGATGAGAGGGTTCCCAGGGGAGCCCTCCCATCAGGGTCAGTACTATTGTGTACTACTGTACTATTAAAAAAATCCCTGAATATTCACAGTAAGCCTGACCTGTTTGAAGTTTGGAATATTCCATTTGACAATTCAGCATTGAATGGGTAAATGAAATGCTCAACCTCGGATGGTTTAAAATCAGGAAAGGCAGTGATAAATTAAATATGATTAAAAATGCATGACAGATAGAAAACTGAGAAATGATCCTAAAGTTTCACTGGTGTGAACTTTGGTTTTTGAAATGCATCCATTTCCAACAGATGTTTCCAGTATTATATGAAAGTCCCTGTCAGAATGCCTTTGCATTAAAAAAATAAATATAAGCTGAATGTACCTGATGTCTTGTATACTTGTTCTCACACTTTAAGAGTTAAGTCCCTGTTCTTTGAAAAGGTTATATAGGGTTTAATGAATCTGGAAATAGAAAGTTCAACAAATTTTGTCAAAGATCTAAGAATTTTTATTCTGCATTAAAATACAATGAAGTACATTGGCCTGCGGGTCAAGGAAAAATAAACAATAACAGGCAAAACTTATACAATAAGTTACACATATACAAACAACACAGTGCCAAGCTGCAAAAACAATTATTCTTAACCTTTTCCCTCATATAAACGTGTTTTCACACATTTGCAAACAGAGAAGACCCAGGTCAGACGGCTCCTAGAGGAGCCGTCTGATCAGGGTCTGCTCTGTTTGCTAATACAAATTGCTATATCTGTTTCTTTGCTTTCTAAAATATCTACAATGTTCCTCCTTCCATATTTCTTTGTAGTTATTTTGTTAATGAATATTCAGTAGGTATTGAAATTTGGGCTAAATATAGAACAGGGAAAGGGGGGTTAAAATAGCTTTTTGGAAATGTTCTGTAAAAATATAACTAGGTGGTTGCACACAAAATTTGATTTAATTAAACTGCTGCAAAATTTTAAACAAGAGCCATGTGCAGTGCCAACGCTCGTCTGATTTTATGCTTGTCCACTGAAAAAACCCAAAGGGTCATATATGACTCCAAAATTTTGAATTCAAGGGTTATGGTTCTTATGTAGGGGCCTCCTCCTGAATGAGATCTACCAACCTATGAAGTTTCATGTTGATACCTCTTATACTTTTTGAGTAACAGCTACATTAAAGTTTTTGCACGCCAACAACAACACCTACGACTACGCCTATGACCCAGTAATCACAATAGCTTGATGGTTATTCAAAACAGACGAGCTAAAAAAGAGATGTATTCATGAAACTTTTACCCCAAATAAGCACTCTGACCTGGATATGTGACTTTGACATGGCACCACTCAAAAGTTGTAACCTTGTAAGAGGAGAATACATGTCAAGTATCATGCTTCTGTAAAGGTTTTGAACACAAAATTGTAAATACTGGCCAAAAACCACATGCCGCCAGAATAAGATCTTGGTGGGGCAGAAGGAAGGTTTATAAGAGGCCTGTGAGTCTGCATAAGGTCAAATGCTGCTTTACCTATGATCTAAAACTTTTTGCCGAATCTTTATGAATACAAAAATCGCCCAACTATGTACTCGATGATGAGGATCTTTCATTCTCTTTAATTGGAGTCTATCAAACTTACACATCAATATACAGCCTTCAAAAGTGTTATACAAATGCAATACATATTAATTTGGTGACAAAATAAAACAACACAGAACCTGAAAAAAATTCTGTGAACAGGTTTTCAATAACAAGGACAGTATTTTGAGACACAAACACAGAGCTACAGATAAAGGTGTGTACCCCAATACTAGAATCGATCTTTCTCCACCAAATCCTTGACCACTCTTTAGAACCGCCTCAAAGAGATGATTCTAAAGAGTGGTCACAGTATAGGTTTGGTGGAGAAATAAAGGTGCTATTGTTGAAAATATTTAAATCTACGCCCCTTATCTGGAGCTCTGCAAACATAATCTGATCTGGCCATAGAAAGCTCAACAAAGAGGCTATCAACCTACCATGTACATGTACCAGTAGTAGAACCTCTTTATGATAGTCTAAAACAAGAGGGCCAGAATGGCCCTGAAGCGCTCACCAGACAATCAGAGTAGAGGATTTTCAAAGTTTTCACTATATGTTCCATTGAAAACTGCCCACCCCTGGGGCAGGGCCAATTTTGACCCCAGGCCCATAATTTATAAAAAAAATTGTAGAGGACCTGAACATGATGGTCTGTGCCAAATATGAAAGCTGTGAACCTTCCAGTTTCAGAGGAGAAGATTTTCAAAGATTTCACTATTTGTTTCTATTCAAAACTACCCACCCCTGGGGCGGGGCCAATTTTGACCCCAGGGCCATAATTTATATAACTTTTGTAGAGGACCTGAACATGATGCTCTGTGCCAAATATGAAAACTGTGAGCCTTCCAGTTTCAGAGGAGAAGATTTTCAAAGATTTCAATATTTGTTTCTATTGAAAACTGCCCAACCCTGGGGTGGGGCCAATTTTAACCTCAGGGCCATAATTTATATAACTTTTGTAGAGGACCTGAACATGATGCTATATGCCAAATATGAAAGCTGAGAACCTTCCAGTTTCAGAGAAGAAGATTTTCAAAGTTTTCACTATTTGTTTCTATTCAAAACTGCCCAGCCCTGGGGCGGGGCCAATTTTGACCCCAGGGTCATTATTTATATAACTTTTGTAGAGGAACTGAACATGATGCTCTGTGCCAAATATGAAAGCTGAGAGCCTTCCAGTTTCAGAGGAGAAGATTTTCAAAGATTTCACTATATGTTTCTATTGAAAACTGCCCAACCCTGGGGCGGGGCCAATTTTGACCCCAGGGGCATAATTTATATAACTTTAGTAGAGGACCTGAACATAATGTTCTGTGCCAAATATGAAAGCTATGAGCCTTCCAGTTTCAGAGGAGAAGATTTTCAAAGATTTCACTATTGGTTTCTATTGAAAACTGCCCACCCCTGGGGCGGGGCCAATTTTGACCCCAGGGCCATAATTTATATAACTTTTGTAGAGGACCTGAACATGATGCTCTGTGCCAAATATGAAAGCTGAGAGCCTTCCAGTTTCAGAGGAGAAGATTTTCAAAGATTTCACTATTTGTTTCTACTGAAAACTGCCCACCCCTGGGGCGGGGCAAATTTTAACCCCAGGGCCATAATTTATATAACTTTTGTAGAGGACCTGAACATGATGCTATATGCCAAATATGAAAGCTGAGAACCTTCTAGTTTCAGAGAAGAAGATTTTCAAAGTTTTCACTATTTGTTTCTATTGAAAACTGCCCACCCCTGGGGCGGGGCCAATTTTGACCCCAGGGCCATAATTTATATAACTTTTGTAGAGGACCTGAACATGATGCTATGTGCCAAATATGAAAGCTGAGAGCCTTCCAGTTTCAGAGGAGAAGATTTTCAAAGTATTACTATATGTTTCTATTGAAAACTTCCCACCCCTGGGGCGGGGCCAATTTTGACCCTAGGGTTATAATTTATATAACTTTTGTAGAGGACCTAAGGGTGAAGCTATGTGCCAAAGATGAAAGCTGAGAACCCTGTAGATTCAGAGAAGATTTTTAAAGGTTCAAATTGTTGACGACGAACGACGCACGACGACGGACGACGGACATCAGGCGATCACAAAAGCTCACCCTGAGCACTTTGTGCTCTGGTGAGCTAAAAAGGTAATTCCAGATCTATTAACCCTTTACTCTATACATGTATATCCACCTTTCTACACCTTTGCAGAGTGGATCCAGATCAGACACCTCCGATAGTAGCCATCTGATCGGGGTCTGCTACATTTGCATATGGTATAGATATGATTCTAGGTTTCTGCCATGGCCAAAACTTGTGCCCATATGGTATAATAACAATCTAATTAATATTCATGCTGTCCATATTTCTTACACAAATATTCATGGAGTAAAGGGGTAAACGGGTGATAGTTCAATCCTTTGAATACTTAACCCATTCCCGCATATTGACGCCTTTTGACGCTTCTGCAAAAGTTACTTTGTGAAACCATTGTGATAAATAGAGCATTTGCTCCACAATGGTTTCAAAACTACAGAATTCTGAAAATTTCCTTTTCTCTAGTAAATGCTCCTTTTGGGTAGATATAATCAAAGAGGTTGGATCTAAAAATAGATGGGTTAATTTTGAAAGTGGGAATGGTCCATCATTGTTTTTCTATAGTATTTTTCAGTATGAGAGGGTATCACTTGTGAGAGGATTGTGAATGACAAACAGTGCAGACTCTGTGTCAACACTGGTTTCAAATGCCAGTACACTTGTTTCCCTGTATTCAATTGGTTAACCCTTTCCTTCATATAAACACATTTTCACGTATTTGCAAAGAGAGTAGAACCAGTTCAGACGACTACTATAACAACAGATAGCATGAATATTACACAGTTGAAATATGAACAAGAGAATGTCTTATCCTGGCACATGAGTAGAATCAAATCTATATTACTTAATAAGCAACCACAGCAGACCCTGATCAGCCACTGCAACAGGAGTCATATGATCAAGGTCTACCAGAGGAATGGGAAGAGCTGGCATTGAACCGCAATACTTGGCGCTCCGCCATCCACCAAGGGGTTAAGGCACATCAGAAGGGATGCACTGATCACACAGTACAGAAACGGGCAGACAGGAAACCGCGATCCTCCATTACAGCGTCACCATCTAGTAATTACCGTTGTTCAGTATGCAGCCGTATATTCTATGGCAGAATAGGACTACTCAGCCATCTTTGTACGCACAACAATCCAAATACAATAAAAGCCACTACTAGGAGATAAGGATGGTCTTCTTCGAGATCGAAGAACGAACAACAAAACTTAGTTTGCAAAGGCATTAAAAGACATATCTATGAAATAAAGGGTTAAAAAGATTCATTTGTAGTTTCATGGTACTTACAGTATCTCATTCATCTCATTAAAAAATGCCTAAGCATCATGACCTTATGTTGAAACGTTAGTTCCTAGTGTCACAAAAATTCTTAATATACATGTATTCTTTTAACATAAAGTACATATTCAAAGTGTAGCAGCATGCAGCACCACACCTACCTCTTTATAATTATGAATGCAAACGGGCATTTTTAGCAGAAAACAGGATGAACAAGATGTGTATGTGAAACTATGCCTCGACAAAAAAGTTTTGACCTTTGACCTCTAAGAATGACAAATACCTTGACAGGTCACCGCTGTTTACATGCTAATAAATATGAAATCTCTAACTGTAAAACTTTAACAGTACCGCCCAAGATTATAGTTTAAGACAGACAGGCAGGCCTAAAACAAGCACATAAACATACATGTATATTAAAAAGTTAATAATTTTTAAAAGCAACACATATCTGTCTATGCCATGTTTCATAAAACAAAAGTCGGGATCTCTCATTCAGTATGTTTGAAATTTAAGACTTTCTTCCCAAAATATAAACTCTTAGGAAAAAGAATTTACAGTACAAACATTTTCTAGAAGTGTAAACAGTTACTTAACATCCAAACTGTGATATACTTTAATGTAACAAACTTGTCATATACTGTAAAAACACACATTCATTTCTTGCAACCAGAAATAAGATGTGCCTCTTATTAAATGCATCAAATAGAGATTCTTTCATCAGTATCATGTTATGAGGAAGGCTGCCAAATGAAATTCAAAATGTACATTACAAGATAACATTTATCCTTTACTCAATTAATATGCCTTTTATCAAGTTTGCAAACAAAGTAGACCCAGATGAGACAGCTCCTGTAGGAGTCATCTGATCAGGGTCTGCTGTGTTTGCTTATAAAAAAAAATATTTCTGTCAATGTAAATATTTCTGTGTTGATATGCAATTATAATCATTCACCGAATTAACCCTATCCTTCATTTAAACGTGTTTTCACGCATTTGCAAACAGAGTAGACCCAGATCAGACGGATTCTAGAGGAGCCGTCTGATAAGGGTCTGCTCTATTTGCTTATGGAATTTGATAGATCTGTTTCTTTACTCTCTAAATTGGCTACAATGGTCCTCCTTCCATATTTCATTATAACTATGTTGACCATGAATATTCAGTAGGTATTGAAATTTGGACTAAATATAGAACAGGGAAAGGGTTAATAATCATGATGTCATTATTTGTTATATGAATATTAATGAAGACATTATTATGAAGATTATTATTATTATACCACATTTATATAGCGCTCTTTTCACACTGGATATGTGCCTTCAACAGAGCTTAAAGATATTTAAAGTCAAATATACTAACAAAATGCAACAAAAATAAACAATTCCAAACAATTCGCCCAAAGGTGTGATACATACAGAACACTATAAAGTGGAGGCAGACAGCAGTAACCCAATTACAAATGAATTCAGACAGTACAATTCAAATTCCTTTTATAAACACCAATAAAGAGCAATTACAAAATAAATAAAACAAAACATTAGAAAACACTGGTTACTGACCTCCTAAAAATAGAAAATACATTTCTAAAATAGGTTGGCTAAGACTGACGTTGACAGAGGCTGCAAGAACTGAACTATGGAAGAGTGTTTCTTTGATATTTTAGAAACAGTTAATCCTTGACCTGACAGAAATGCCTCTTGACAGTTTGCAAACAGAGTAAGAGCTCTCTGATCAGTATCTGCTGTTTACAATTTCAGTAATCATATAATCGGCTAAAAGATATTTATGACGTATTCATCTAGTAAACATTTAAACCATTCCCTTATCAGCTATTTTTAGACCAAACCTTTTTTAATAAATCTACCGAAAAGGACCATTTAATAGAGAAAATGAAAGTTTCAGAATTGTGCAGTTTTGAAACCATTGTGATAAATAGAGCATTTGCTCCTACGGAGCAAATGCTCTATTTATCACAATGGTCTTAAAAAGTGACTTTTACACAGGCATCAAAAGGTGTCGTATAAGAGAATGGGTTAACACATTACCCTAGTGACGCATTTTTGCGCCTCTATAAAATTCACATTGTGAAACCATTGTGATAAATAAAGCATTTGCCCCTATAGGAGCCAATCCTCTATTTATCACAATGGTTTCAATCTACAAAATTCTAAAAAATTCCTATTCTTTAGTTAATGCTCCTTTTCGGTAGATTAACTCAAAAAGGTTGGATCTAAAAATAGCCTAGGAGAAAATGATTTACTTGCTACATCTGAGTAGTGATTATTTTCTCATGAATACCACATTGGATAATACCAAATTGAAGTATTTATTTAGTAGTGCATACATCAGAAACAGAGCTGTAAAATGCAGCTGTGAGGCATCTCCAGTACCACGATATAAAAATAAAGATGTACCTCAATCAGCTGTCATGTGGCCACTGATCAAGATCGAAGCATTTATAAAACATCCTTCAAACTAAACCAAAAATCAAATTCTGAAACTATGTATCAACTACATCTTTGATTTATCACTTTATGTTGGTTCCATCAAAATGTTATCCAGCTCTAACCCTTTATCTGATAAATATTCATACAAAAAATAATCACTGTACGAATATCTACTAATTGACTATGAAAACAAGATTTTTTTTGTCCATGGCGGAATCTGATGTATCATATCTAATTACAGTAAAGTCCCGCTAATGCGACCACCTAAAAAGGGTATAATTCTGGGTGCTAGACGCAGGTGGTAGCTTAATGCAGGTCAAAAGTAATGCAGAAAGCTCCTCTAGGAGCTTTCTGCATTACTTTTGCCTGCATTAAGAAACCACCTGCTTATAAAAATGCCCATGTTTATTCATTAAGTGGTCACATTAAAGGGGTTCTACTGTACTTCATAAGCAAATAGAGCTGATCCTGATGAGACGGCTCCTTCAGGAACCAACTAACCTGGATGCAAAGGATTCACCTTTCAACTCATGAATATTTTACAAGAATTCATGACTATTCATGAACAGATTTTTTACAACGGTCAATGAACAATGGAAGTCTTGGTCAAAGTGGAAACTAAAGAATCAGATTTCTATTGTTCATAAGCAAACAGAGCAGACACTGACCAGACTGCTCCTACTGGAGCCATCTGATCTGGATCTACTGTTTGCAAAAGTGTGAAAAGGTATTTCTATCAGACAAAAGGTTAAATAAAGAACACATACCTTTCCTGAGTACCGGTACTGTAAAACTACAAGGACTTAATATCAGTACCTGAGAACAGTATTTTGAGAAAAGCACCTTTAACCATTCAGATATATGACTAGCAACTGCAGAATACTCCTGGACAGTGTGATTAATGTCTGCATTATTTGCTAGGGAATTTTTTTACCTTAATGTTAGGACAGAAAAAATAAACAGGTCCTAGAACTAGACTGTCTCAGGACAGCAAGGCTCGCCTATTGTAGACCTTGTCTACAAAGATGAAGTCTAAAATATTTTTCTATTTTAACTGAACTACATCAATGTTAAACCTACTGGCAAACTCTATTCCAAATACCAGCTACCTATGGCAAGTATTTCATGTTGTATTAGTGCATCTTAACACTTACCCCAAAACTTTAACCTTGAGATTTCAGCCCAAAACAGGTAAAATTTTGACTAAAATTCAATTTTATTTTAAATTTTAACTACACTACATCAATGTTCAACACACAGGAAACCTCCATTCCAAATATCAGCTTTCTAGGGCAAATATTTCATGTAGTATTAGTGCATTTCAACACTTACCCCAAAACTTTAACCTTGAGATTTCAGCCCAAAAAGCTAAGTCCAAAACAGGTGAAATTTTGACTAAAATTAAGTTTTATTTAAAAATTTAACTACACTACATCAATGTTCAACACACCGGGAACCTCAAATTCAAGTATCAGCTTCCTAAGGCAAATATTTCATGTAGTATTAGTGCATTTCAACACTTACCCCAAAACTTTAACCAAAAGCAAAAGCCAACGCCGACGCCGGGGTGATTCCATAAGAACCCCTATTCTTCAAATAGGCGAGCTAAAGAGTCAGCTGGTAGACAGAAAATATCACTACAGTTAACCCAGCTTTAACCCCTTCCCTGATGGAAAGGCCTTTTCACACCTTTGAAAACGGAGTAGACACAGATTAGACAGTTCCAAAAGGAGCCGTCTGGTCAGAGTCTGTTCTGTGTTTTTTTGAAACCATTGTGATATATAGCCCATTTGCTCCTTTGGAGCGTCAAAAGGCGTCAATATGAGGTTATTGGATAATACGTCATTAATAAAAATTCAGTTAATCAATATTCATGAAGTAAATACTTTTAGATTAATTCTTATAATGGTATATGGACACAGGACATTTTGGCTCAGGCAGAAACTGTAGAATTATATCTACTTTAATTTCATAAGCAAACAGACCCGACCCTGATCAAATGGTTCCTATAAGAGCCAACTGATCTGGGTCTACTCTGTTTGCAAATGCATGAGATAAGAGTCTTAAAAAGCAGATGTCTGCTTAACCCATTACCTCATAGGTTATTTTTAGGTACAACCTCTGAATAAATCTACCGAAAAGGAGCAATATCTAGAGAAAAGGATTTATTTTAGAATTTTGTAGTTTGAAACCATTGTGATAAATAGAGCATTTGCTCCTATTAGGAGCAAATGCTCTATTTATCACAATGGTTTCACAAAGTGACTTTTACAGAGTCATCAAAAGTCGTCAATATGAGGGAATAGGTTAATGCAGGGCTAAAGTAGTGTTGTTGCATTACTTTCGTGTATTAAACTGCAACTTGCCGTAACCTTCCCCTGAGAGACATTTTTGACACCTTGCAAACAGAGTAGACCAAGATCAGACAGATCAGTTTTGGGGTCGTCTGAACAGGCTCTGCTGATTGCTTATGTTCCCCAAGATGCAGATTCTTTTTCAAACAAAAATTGAAAGTCTTGCTTAAGGCTAGGAATTCTGTTCGGACATATGAACCCACCAATTCTCCTTGTTTGTAGCAAAGAAAATTCCCTTGTATTTTCCTCTATAATTGTTTTAGTGTAACTGAAATAGCATACAAATATAATTCAGGCCACCAGTTTACATTCTTCAAAAGCATAGTAGAGTGCAAATATAATTTTAACCCTTTCCCTGTTCTATGTTTCTTACAAATTTCAATACCTACAGAATATTCATGGACAAAACAGTAATAAATTATAATGAATTTAATGAAATATGGAAGGTGGAATATTGAAGTCATTTTAGAAAGTAAAGAAACATTTTAGTCAAATTCTATTAGCAAACAGAGCAAACCCTGATCAGGGAGCTGTAGGAATTGTCTGATCTGGGTCTACTCTGTTTGCAAAGGCGTGAAAAGCGTATTTATGGAGGAAAGGGTTAAAAGACAATGCACTCTGCATGCACATGAAATCAAGTGTCTACTAATGAAAGGAAATTTCAACAACAATGTTACTTGGTTCCACGATCACAGATAGGTCCTTTGAGCAATGAGCAATAGCATGCTAAACAAAGGTAAATACAAGAACATCCCTAAATACTCCGACAGATGAACCTAGGCAAACAGTTAAGACCCAGATAAAGCAGCTTTATCTCAGTCTACATGTTTCGCTACTCTATTAGTTTAATCTAACCCTTTCTTTCACATAGACGCATGTTAATGCATTTGCAAACTGAGAAGACCCAGATCAAATGGCTCCTAGAGGAGCCGTCTGATCCGGGTCTGCTCTGTATGCTGATGGAATTTGATTGATCTGTTTCTTTAGTTTCTAAAATGGCTACAATGTTCGACCTTCTATATTTAAGAAACTAAAGAAGCAGATTATCGAAGTTCATTAGCAAACAGAGCAGACCCTGGGTCTACTCTGTTTGAAATGCATTTATATATAAAGGGTTAAAACAGTTTACAAAGGTGATAACAAATATGCCTTTAACATGCTAAATGTTTAATTTTAATTTTTTATAAATATATGTCTCTATCACAATGGTACTAAGACAATAAAAATAGTGCATGGTCTTCAAATTTTACAAAAGAAACTAAGAATGTGAAGATATGTAGACAAATATTAAACAGTTTATGATTTACAGTAAAACCCCTCTTAATCGGACACCAAAATAGTTATCTGTGCCAGCCTTACTGACAGGTGGCAGCTTAATGCAGGTTTAAAGCTCCCAGAGGACTTTCAACCTGCATTAAGCAGCCACCTGCCTAAAAATACCGGAACTTGTTCATTATTAAATTTCCGGCTTTGCGGGGTTCTAGATTCTAACTCACCCTAAGTTTTACAGAGGTAAACAGTTCTCAGTAAATTTACTGGAGATTTCGTTTTTGACATGGAATGAATTTTATAGTCTGAAGTGTGTCTGATGCTGTTTCTGTGGTTTTAGGTAAAAATGGTAATATTGTGGGAGTTTTTTAAAACCCTTTACTTCATGAATTTTCATAGAGAAATCATTATATGAATATTAATTAGCTCAATTTTTATAACGCTACTATGAACCAGGGAATATTTTTACAATTGCAGAATCAGATCTATTCTATTTCAGCAAACAGAGTAGACACGAGTCTTCTTTGTTTGTAAAGGCATAAGAACGGCATATTTATGAAATAAAGGTTAAACATTAGTACATCTTCCCACAATCAATAATATAGCCAAATATTTCCATGTATGGCACATGAAGTTATCAAACTGAAAAATATACTGATTGTACAAAAGTTATTGCAGAATGAGGAAAAATATAGGGAGCAGTTGCAACCACTTAAACAGTTCACCATCAACAAAAATACTCTAATATTGCACTTACATCGCATTTAACAGGCTTATAACAATACATGTACATGTCTGAGCTTTGAATACAATAAAACCTGTCTTAAGTGACCATTACAAAGAATTCTGGCACTTTAACCCATTACCTCATAGGCTATTTTTAGATACATCCTCTTTCAATTAATCTACTGAAAAGGAGCATTAATTAGAGAAAAGGAAAATTTAAAAATTCTGTAATTTGAAACCATTGTGAAAAATAGAGCATTTGCTCCTATAAAAGCAAATGCTCTATTTATCACAATGGCTTCACAAAGTAACTTTTACAGAGTCGTCAAAAGTCCTCAATATGAGGGAATGGGTCAACAATTCACCTGATGAATATGTAAATGCCATAAGCAAACTGAGCAGTCTCTGACCAGATAGCTCCTGTAGGAAATGTCTGATCAGAGGTTGCTGTTTGCAAAGGTGTCTGTAGCAGGTAAAGAGTTAATTCATTCTCTCCTACTGACGTCTTAATGAGTCTCTGTAAAACTCGTACTTTGAAGCCATTGTGATAAAAAAAGCATTTGCTCCAAAGGAACAAATGCTCTATTTATCACAATGGTTTCAAAAATGTCATAATTCTAAAATTCTCATTTTCTGTAGTTTGTGCTCCTTTTCGGTAGATTAATTCAAAGAGGCTGGATCTAAAAATAGTCTCAGAGGGAATAGGTCAACTTTAGGTAGGCGACAGCTTAATTCAGGTTAAATGCGACACAGAATGTTTTTGTCCAGCAATATGCAATCACCTGCCTTATTAGATCCTATGCTTACTCTGTAAGCGGTCCTTAGAACAGGTTTTACTGCCCATGCAAATAGAAAATTGCATAAATAGGGCAATTAATTGTAGAACCCATAGTAACAAAATTCATACTACTCATTACCACCACCACTACAATCATTATCATTGCACAGTGCATATCAGTAAAATATAATAACATCTCTCCTTAACCCTTTACCTTTGCCCTTAATAGAGACGCCTTTGGAACCACTGCACAAAGAGTAGTCCCAGACCAAATGGCTCCTATAGGAGTTCTCTGATCAGGGTTTGCTCTGTTTTCTTTAATATGGGATTATATAGATATAGCTCTACAGTTTCTTCCATAGGAGCAACTGCTCTATTTATCACAGTAGTTTCAAAACCTCACAATTCTAAAATTCTCCTTTTTCTATAGTTAATGCTCCTTTTCGTTAGATTAATTCAAATAGGTTGGGTCTTGAAATAATCTAGGAAGGAATGAGATAAATGAATATTCATCAGGTAAAGGGCTAATTAGTGAGCATATAGTCTAACTATTCTTCATTTTCTCTATTTATGAAAACAACAGTGTTCGAACAAATATGTGTATCAACTGCCAGCAGAAGTGAGAGGGAAAAAAGCTGACAGAAAGGCATACAGAAACAGAGAAGTGATCCCTATCTGTCATACTTTTAAAGCAGCAGTCAACAAACTACTGTAGAATTATAGGCCTGGTCACAGTGGACAACTTTTACAACTTATTGAAAGCTTGATCAAAACTTGCCGACTTAACCACAGTTATTATAAACCATTCACCTCGATGTGTTTATTTCTTACATAATACATTTCCTCTAACCCTTTCCCTGTTCAATATTTATGAAAGAAACAATGACATTATGAATATTTAATAGCTAGAGTTTTATAATGGCATATCTACATTGGATTTTTTTATATTGAAAGAAACTGCAGAGTCAGGTCTATAATAATTTCATAAGCAAACAGAGCAGACACTGATCAGATGGCTCCTATAGGAGCCATCTGATTTGGGTCTACTCTGTTTGCAAAGGCATGAAAAAGCATGTACCGGTACATGTATATGAGGGAAAGGGTTAATATTCTCTATAACAAACTGTAGAACCTGCCTATAGCCACCTCATAATGAATACATGTGAGGATCTATAAGACCAGGTAGTTGCTTAATGCAGGATGAAAGTAATGCAGAAAGCTCTTGGTAGCTTTCTGTATACATTTCATCCTGCATTAAGCTACCACATATCTTAAACGCACAGAATTAAAGAGTTAAATTGGATGCTCACTGTCGACAGGTTTCAATGTACCTTAACCCATTCCCTCATATTGACGCCTCTGCAAGAGTCACCTGTTAAAACCATTGTGATAAATAGAGCATTTCCTCCAATGGGAGCAAATGCTCTATTTAACACAATTGTTTTAAACTACAATATTCTAAATTTCTACTTTTCTCTAGTTAATGCTCCTTTTCGGTAGATTTACTCAAAGCGGTTGGGTCTTAAAATAGCCTATGAGGTAATGGGTTAATGTGTATACATCTCTTACAAGAAGCTTGACTTATCTCTACTGGTAGGATAACCTGCCAACTGAAGCTTACATACGAGGGGTGTTCCATAAATAATGTCATCTGTGCTTTATTTCGCGGAAATCGTGCAATTCATGCACAAAACCACCTCGTGTCGATTGAGTGATCACTGGCTCGTGACACAGGTAAATATCTCGTCCACACGTTCACTTGCCTCGGTACAGTGTACATAGTTTCATAGCCTATTCGTTAGACTATACACAAAATGACAGGAAAACGAGCTGAAAATGTTCTTGAAATTAGGGCCTATATAAAAGGTAGGTCATTACTCGGCATAAAGGCTGTAGATATTCACCGCGAGGTGTGTGACATTTATGGGGAGGGCCAAATGTCCCACAGGACTGTTTGTAGGTGGGTAGCTAAATTTAGTGCTGGGCAGCAGCAACTGAAAGATGCTGCTCGCCCAGGTCGTCCTGCAACAACTACGACCAAAGGTAACATAGAAAAAATCCGAAATATCCTCAAAACTGATGCTCGATTCACCGTAAGACAATTGGCTCGAATGACAAACTTGTCGTTAGCAAGAGTTCATGCAATTTTGAAGAAACACCTAAAAGTTAGAAAGATAAATGCAAGATGGATACCCCATTTGTTAACGGATGAGCAAAAGAAGACGCGTGTAACAATGGCAAAAATACTTCTCAAAATGTACCCAAAATATAGTAAAAAGGCTTTTGATAATATAGTCACTGGTGATGAGACCTGGGTGTATTATTTTGAACCAAAGCGGAAGGTTTCCAACCGAATATGGGCCACTAAAAATGCCAGATGCCCAAGTATTGCCAAACGAATACGAACGGTAAAGAAGGTTTTGTATGCTATTTTTTTCACTAATAAGGGTCCAGCTATTCAAATCCCGGTGCCAAAAGGCAGAACGGTCACAGGCAAGTTTTATAAAAACGTTGTTCTGAGAAAATTGAAGAACTACTACAAAAGTAGCCGCCCCAAAACAGGACTTAAGTATGTCCGACTTTTGCATGATAATGCACCCGCTCACAAGGCACGTATTGTGACTGACTTTTTGGAGTCAGAGAAGGTTACCGTCCTTCCGCACCCTCCGTATTCGCCAGACTTGGCCCCCTGCGACTATTTTCTCTTTCCAAAACTTAAGTATCATTTATCTGGAAGGAGATACAATTCGAGAAATGCCCTTGGATCTGCTGTTTATCAGTGTCTGATGGGTGTCCCCATTGAAGAGTATGAAAAATGCTTCCAAAAATGGATTGACCGGCTAAAAAGGTGTATTCTGGCTGGCGGAGAGTATTTTGAAGGGCAGAGCAAATTAAAATGAACAAAAGCACTTCCGCTATATGAGCACCGATGCAAGTGACATTATTTTTGGAACACCCCTCGTATGTATCCATTTTTTATACTGTCAAACAATATACAGTAAAAACTTAATTATTCCAACACTAAAACAAGTACCATTATCGGTCTTTAAGACAGGTGGCAGCTTAATGCAAGGGTGGAATTCATGCAGAAAGCTCCTAGAGGAGCTTTCTGCATGACTTTCACCCTGCATTAAGCAGCCACCTGTCTAAAAAGGCGCCAGTTCTTCATAGCTACAATTTCCAAGTATCGAGTCTTTACTGTACTATGTATCCCATAATAAAGCCCACATCTACATGTCACAAACTAACTCACATATTCACATTTCAAAGCTGGCAAAATCATAACACTTACTTACAATGTTCATTTTACACACACACACAACAAGCATTCCGGCATCATTTATTCTCAACTATATACATATAAAAATGTTTGTCTTAATTTGAGATTTGTTAACATTTTCAGGGTAAACTTTCCTCCAACAAATATCAAGGGTTTACTTACCTCAAAACAACATTCTCTATACCCGATAGAAACGCATTTGGAAAACAGAGTAGACCCTGATAAGACTGCTCATATAGGAGCTGTCTGATCAGGGTCTGGTCTGTTTGTTCTTTGCTTATGATATAATACAAATCTGATACTGCAGTTTCTGTCATAGGCTAAAAAGTCATGTTTTCACATGCCATTATAAAAATTCAGCTCATAAATATTCATTTTATCATTATTGTTTACATGAATATTCACGCAGTATAGGGTTTGACACATTATCCCCTAGTGACGCATATTTGCACATCTATAAAAGTCACTTCATGAAACCATTGTGACAAAAAGTGAATTTGCTCCTATAGGAGCAAATGCTCTATTTATCACAATGGTTTCAAACTACAAAATTCTAATATTTTCATGAAACCATTGTGACAAAAAGAGAATTTGCTCCTATAGGAGCAAATGCTCTATTTATCACAATGGTTTCAAACTACAAAATTCTAATATTTTCCTTTCCTCTAGTTAATGCTCCTTTTTGGAAGAAACATTAAAAGCGGTTGGGTCTAAAAATAGCCTAGGAGAGAATGAGTTAAAACAAGAGCACCACCAGCCAACAACATCATTCTCATCTTTGAAAAGCCCCTTTTTTCATAATAAAATAAAACAACAAGACATCACAGTTAATATTAAATCAATTTACAAAAATATTAAGAAAAAGATCATGTGAGGAAAATAAACTGTAGAGATCTATGTCTTCACTTTCCTGGGAACCTGTCCCATTTCCCTCTCAATGATTGTTTGCAGTATCTTCCTGGGCCCAGATTACATTATTCAGCTTTTAAGTGTTCCTCTTCAGTTTCAACCACTTTCTCCAGGGAGGCATTGCCATTAGCATCTCCTTTCTTCATCTCCTGGTAGGCCAGAAACAATGGAGCATACTCTGGCTTCTTCTCTGCAAAACTCTTGAATTCATCTGAAAAACATGATTTAATTCTTTACTCCATAAATACCCCTTTCTACGCCTTTGCAAACAGGGTAGACCCAGATCAGACGGCTCCTATAGGAGCCCTCTGATCAGGGTCTGCTCTGTTTGCTTATGATATAATATAGGTATGATTCTACAGTTTCAGAAATGGCCAAACATGCCAGTGTTCCTTTTGCTTATGTAACAATCAATCGAATAAATTTTCATATCATTATTTCTGGCATGAATATTCATGGAGTAAAGGGTTAAAAACTGTCTTCCCCGAGAAGCATTATTTCTACAACAATGAATTAATGCTGACAACACTTCACTCTTTATTCTATGAATATTCATGTAAGAATTAATGACATAATAAATATCAATCAGATAAATTTTTAAAATGGCATATGAAAACAGGAATGTTTTCCACAGAGGAACTATGTTATTAGCAAACTGGGCAGACCTTAATCAGGTGGCTCCTACAGGGGCTTCTGATCTGGGTCTACTCTGCTTACAGAGACATAAAAATATGTATCTTTGAATACAGGGCAAAAGTAATGCAGACAGCTCCTATAGAAGCTTTTTGCATTACTTTTGTCCAGCATTAAGCTACCACCTGCCTTACAGACCCATAATTAGACCTTTGTTTTATGGTTCTACTGTATATAATAAATCAAAACCGATATGTTACAGATTATTTTCTCCATTATATATTAATGATATATAATAGTATCAAATATAAAATAGACAATATTTCCAATAAATCTTGTGTTTAGGCTTATAGACTGCACAGGGTACCTGTAGATTTGCCTAGAACAGCTGTTTAGTCAAGTTAAAATTTAAGATGATTTGTGTAACGATGATTGGGTATTTTAGTCATTTTTAGCATTTTAGCATTTACAATGTAGTATATTAGCATTCTATAGGACCAAACTTTGACTGAAGTCTCAATCAGAACTACTACATTAATTCTATCCAAACAAGAGCTGTCCGCAGACAGCGCGCTCCACTTTCTTTAGTGCTGGATAGTGTAGTGGAAGTCTAAGTCAGAAAGGGGAGATAACAACAGCAAAATTGATTTTAGGGTTACCTACCCTTGTGAGATGGGTCCCCCTTGTAATAGTTAATATGTATACCAAAGATGAACCAAATATCTTGGACAGTTTCTGAGATATGGACCTGAACATAAAACTTAACCAACAATGAAAATTGTAAGTCGAAAAAGGGGCATAACTATGGCAAAATTAAATTTGGGGTTACCTACCCTTGTGAAATTTGTCCCCCTTGTAATAGTTAATATGTATACCAAAGATGAACCAAATATCTTGGACAGTTTCTGAGATATGGACCTGAACATAAAACTTAACCAACAATGAAAATTGTAAGTCGAAAAAGGGGCATAACTATGGCAAAATTAAATTTAGGGTTACCTACTCTTGTGAAATGGGTTCCCCTTGTGATAGTTAATATGTATACCAAAGATGAACCAAATATCTTTGACAGTTTCTGAGACATGGACCTGAACATAAAACTTAACCAACATTGAAAATTCTAAGTCGAAAAAGGGGCATAACTATGGCAAAATTAATTTTAGAGTTACCTACCCTTGTGAAATGGGTTCCCCTAGTGATAGCAAACATACATACCAAATATGAACCAAATATCTTTGATGGTTTCTGAGAAAAGGACCTTAACAAAAAGGTTAACCAACGCCGACGCCGACGAGAGTGTCATGACAATAGCTCCACTTTTTGAAAAAGTGTCGCTAAAAAACTCTCTTCATTGGTTTGTAAAGCTGAATAAGTCAACTGAACACTATTTTGAAAATTTATAACAAATATAATTGAGTAATGAATAACATTGGCCCTGATCAACTGCTCCTCAGGAGCATTTTGATCTGGTACTTCGTTCGTAATACACCTTTCTAAGCCTCTGTAATAGTCACTTCTTGAAACCATTGTGATAAATAGAGCATTTGCTCCAAAGGAGCAAATGCTTTATTTATCACAATGGTTTCTATACAACACAATTATAACATTTTCCATTTCTCTAGTAAATGCTCCTTTTCGGTAGATTCATTCAAAGAGGTTGGGTCTAAAATTAGCATATGGAGGAAAGGGTTAAGTTTCTCTGGCTGAATATCTTGGTTAGTTACAGTACTCACCATATGTGATCTTGCCATCGTTATCCTCATCCACTTGTCCAAACAGTTCCTCTATGTCTATCTGGGTCATGCCAAATGCATCGTGCATAATGCTGTAGAGATCATCTTGTGATATGTAACCCTGCTTGCTTGAATCAAACAGCTGAAATTATACAAGGTTTTGTAAAGTAAAACCTGTCTACAACAATTTTTAAAATGGAATGATCCATCATTGCTTAAAGACAAGAGACCATTCAGTATGAGAGGTTATACCATAAAAAAGAGGCCTAATTTTAGGACAGTTAGGCAGGTCACCATAAAAAAAGGCCTAATTTTAGGACATTTAGGCAGGTTACCATCAAAAAGAGGCCTAATTTTAGGACAGTTAGGCAGGTTACCATCAAAAAGAGGCCTAATTTTAGGACAGTTAGGCAGGTCACCATCAAAAAGAGGCCTAATTTTAGGACATTAAGGCAGGTTACCATCAAAAAGAGGCCTAATTTTAGGACAGTAAGGCAGGTTACCATCAAAAAGAGGCCTAATTTTAGGACAGTAAGGCAGGTTACCATCAAAAAGAGGCCTAATTTTAGGACAGTAAGGCAGGTTACCATAAAAAAGAGGCCTAATGTTAGGACAGTAAGGTAGGTGTTAGCTTAATGCAGGTCAAAAGTAATGCAGAAAGCTCCTTGCATTACTTTTGCCCTGCATTAAGCAACCACTTGCTTTATAAGACTCTTACGTTTAATAAATGAATGGACATTTAGAACAGGTTGTACTGTACATGTACATGAACTTTGCAAAAATATTTTGAAAGACAAACAGCGCATATCCTAATCATAAGGCACCTTAAGGAGTCATCTAAGTTTGGTCTACACTGTATACAAACACACATTCAAAAGGTTTATGTTACTACAGGTTTAACCCCTTCCCTCATATCGACGCCTTTTGACGCCTCTGAAAAAGTCACCTTTTGAAACCATTGTGATAAATAGAGCATTTGCTCCTATAGGAGCAAATGCTCTATTTATCACAATGGTTTCAAACTACAATATTCTAAAAAAAATAATCCTTTTCTCTAGTTAATGCTCCTTTTCGGTAGATTTATTCAAAGTGGTTGGTCCTAAAAATAGCCTATGAGGTAATGGGTTAATGATTCTGTTAGCCTACCTGGAATGCTAGAGATATGGTACTGTCTGTATTGACTGGTGCTGAGACAAGAGACAGGCCTATCACATATTCACGGAAATCAATGGCTCCTGTGCCACTCTGAAAATATTTAAAGCATTGTGTCAGTATAGATCTTCTCCTGCTTTCTTTGTCAATAATGTATGTCCATAAAATGTGTTTTCAAAACTCAGCTCAGGCCTGTTCATGAAATGATTGAAACAGGAACAAGCAACTGTAATTTATTGATCCAGTAAAACCTCTCACCGGAATTCGCGTAAAGAAGAATGTAGATACTTTTGGGCAGGTGACTGCTTAATGCCTGGTGAGTGTTATGCTAAAAGCTCCTAGGAGCTTTCTGCATGACTTTCACCCTGCATTAAGCTGCCACCAGTCTCCAAGACCGATATTTATACTAAATTGAACATCCGGTTTGGAGGGGTTTCACTGTACATTAAAACCTCTCTAAAATGGCCACCTGCCATTAATTTAACACAAAATACTTGATGTTATTTAGTGGCCATTATAGAGAGGTTTTACTGTACACGCATCCCGGATCTCATCATAAAACTTAGGATTCCTTCTATATATTTATCAATGGCTCTTTCAAAAACATGTGGATCATAGCAAACTAGAGTAGATGATTATTACTTTGGAATGTCCCCATTTCATCCACATTTTCAATGAGCATGTGTCCAAATGTGCATTGTGAAACAATTTTTATTTGAATTGATTTTGTCAGTGATTTGATCTTTGGGTTTGTGATGCAAACAGTGCAGACCCTGATCAGAGGGCTCAATCGGGAGACCTCTGATCTGGGTCTGTATTGTTTGCTTATGTCCCCTTTTCAGGAGACTAAGTGTTACTGAGTTTAGAGCATTGTTCATTTCTTTTCAAAGAGTCAATCAACAGGAAATTTCAGACATACAGTAAAACCTCTCTATAACGACCACTAAATTGGGTTAATTAGTTGGTATTTAGGGCAGGTGGCTGCTTAAAGCAAGGTGATAGAAAAACAGAACGCTCCTATAGGAGCATTCTGTTTTACTTTCACCTTGCTTTAAGCATCCACCTGCCTTTAACACAAAATAATTGATGTAATTTAGTGGCCGTTATAGAGAGATTTTACTGTAGCTATAAATATCAAATATTTCTCATAAGCTGATAATAAGTTTTTGATATTAACCAATAAAACATTGTGAAAACATTTTGAACTACAGTTGAACTTCGATATCTCGAACTCGGATGACTTGTACTTCAGGATAACTCAAACTAAAAGTTTGGTCCTTCCAAAACTTACAATACAGAATTGCTCTAAAATGTATAGCTACAGATGTCTAGAAACATATGTGACAGCTTAAAACAGGTCCTATAGGAGCTTTCAGCATTACTTTAGACCTGTATTAAGCTGTGAACTCAAGAAATTGTCCAGATTAGAAAGCAGATAACTCGAACTTCTGTTATCTCGAACAAATTGGTATAGTCCCTTGAAGTGCGAGATATCGAAGTTCAGCTGTACATGTGTAATTTAACCCTTTGCTTGCTATTTGCGTCAATATACATATCTGTAAATAGTGAAGACCCAGATGAGACAGCTCCTGCAGGAGCTGTCTCATCAGGGTCTGCACTATTTACAAGTTGATTGTGCAACCAGTGCACTCCACAGCAGTGATTGCACAGCGTAATACTTGTATACAGTGAAGATATATGTAATTATACAAAAAGGCATGGGTAAAGAAGGAGAAATATATTTTAAAATTCAGCAAGAGAAGGGTTAAGATTTGTAATTTTACCTATTTTCTGATATCACACATGTTCATCAGGAATGCCGAATCAACAATATGTTCAGGATTTTGTCAAAATACTATTAATTGTACCTTACCCTTGATAAACATAATTCTTGTACAGCTACTTACCCTATCATAAACATTAAACACTTCCTTGAGGGCATCTGACTCCGGCAGCTGTAGGTATCGAGCAAACTGTGACAGAGTTATTTGCCCCTTGCCGGCCAAATCAATGCTGTTGAACTTCTCCAGCATATCCTGCATTTGGCTCAAACTGATTCTAAAACACACACAAAATACAATTGATCTTTACTTGATAATCACAAGTGTGTATGCCTTTGTAAACAGAGCAGACCAAGATCAGGGCCTGTATGAGCTAATCATGGTCTGATTTGTTTGCAAAAGAATCCACATATAATTCCTTACTGTTTGCCATGCCTATTAACTTGTTTCTTATTTTACATTTAGCTTAACCCATACCCTCATATTGACGCCTTTTAACGCCTCTACAAAAGTCACCTCTTGAAACCATTGTGATATAAATAGAGCATTTGCTCCTATAGGAGCAAATGCTCTATTTATCACAATGGTTTCAGAATTACACAATTCTAAAATTTTCCTTTTCTCTAGTTAATGCTCCTTTTCGGAAGGTTTATTCAAAGTGGTTGGTTCTAAAAATAGCCTATGAGGTAATGGGTTAAGAATAAAATCAACTACAGTGGAACCTGTCATAAGTGGCCATTCATTTATCGAACATATGAGTGTTAAAAAGCAGTTGGTTGCTTAATGCAGGGCAAAGTCTGCATTACTTTTGACTTGTATTAACCCTTTCCTTCCTATACACGTGTTTTCACACATTTGAAAACAGAGTAGACCTAGATCCGACGGCTCCAATAGGAGACCTCTGATCAGGGTCTGCTCTGTTTGCTAATGGAATTTGAAAGATGTTTCTTTCCTTTCTAAAATGACTACAATATTCCGCCTTCCATATTTTATTATAACTATTTTTTCGCCATGAATATTAAGTAGGTATCTAAATTTGGAATAGACATAGAACAGGGAAAGGGTTAAGCTACCTCATGCTTTACAGGCCCATAATTAGACAGGTTCTATTGTAATTCTCATAACTGACTGAGTCTTACATGAATATTCATCAAGTAAATGGTTAAAAGTGTCGGGGAGGCATCTCCGTAGTGACAGCATATTCTTACATGAAGTCATAATAACTGGGCCATACTTCACTTGTACTTATCAGAGATGCCTACTGATGCCTTTGTAAACAGAAAAGTTTCAGATCCAGACTGTTCCTGTAGAAATCATCTGATCTGGGTCTTCTCTGGTTGCGTATGAAGTATTAAATATGTGATTGGGCAGTTTCTGCCATGGCCAAGAAACTTTGCACTCATGTGCAATTTACATTATAAATTTGCCTCCAGGGTAAAAAGGGTTAACCCTTTACTTCATAGATACACCTTTTAACTTCTTTGTAAACACAATAGACCCAGATCAGACAGTTCCTGTAGGAGTCTTCTGATCAGGGTCTGCTCTGTTTGCTTATGAAATGATATATAAATCCACAGTTTCTGCCATTGGCAAATATACCTATGTAAATAGATGACTTTTGGTACCTATGCAAAGAAGACCCAGGTCTACTCTGTTTACAAAGGCATAAGAAGGCATCTCTATCAGCTAAAGGGTAAACTCCATTAAAGTGTCAGTTTGGACAATACTTACCCTAGTTTTTTGTGCAGCTTCTGAAATTCCACCAGTCCAGCTTCCATAGGCAAGTTCAGAGCACGGGCCTTCATCATAAGTCTACAATCGTCATATGTATGGTCAGTGATTGGCACACCTAAAGCCCTGGAAAAAACATACACAACACTGAACATCCAGCCAAGGGTTAAAACACAGCTATCAATAAATATCAAAACTAAACCCAATCCCTCATAGGCTATTTTTAGACCCAACCCCTTTGGATAAATCTACCGAAAAGGGAGCATTTACTAGAGAAATGGAAAATGTTAGAATTGTGTAGTTTTAAACCATTGTGATAATATAGCATTTGCTCCTAAGGAGCAAATGCTCTATTTATCACTATGGTTTCAATAAGAGACTTTTATAGAGGCGTAGAAGCCTATTTATGGAGAAATTATGAAAAGGGATAAGACCTCATACCTCATAGACCATTTGACACTTTAGCAAACAGAGTAGACCCAGATCAGACAGTCCCAGTAGGAGCCCTCGGATCAATTTCTGCTCTGTTTGCTTATGAAATTGTATACAGTAAAACCTCTCTATAACGACCACTAAATTGTGTTAATTAGTTGGCATTTTGGGCAGGTGGTTGCTTAAAGCAAGGTGAAAGTAAAACAGAATGCTCCTATATGAGAGTTCTGTTTTACTTTCACCTTGCTTTAAGCAACCAACTACCTTTAACACAACATACTTGAGGTAATTTAGTGGTCATTATAGAGAGGTTTTACTGTAGATCTGGTTCTACATTATCTACCATGGTGAAAAATTCCCTTGTTTGTAATGTTGTTATAAATTCAGCCAATTTGGCAATCTCCTTATTTCCTACATGATCATTCATTGGGTAATTATTGGACACAATTACCACAACAACCTCGCATTATATCAATGGAGTCAGGGAGTGTGTTGGGTGTAACAGTCATGAAATTGTATGAAGGTCACACTTACAGTGTACCATTTTTTACTATTTAGAGCAAATATACAATTTAAGAAATTGACTTATATGTGAAAGTTTGCCATGTAATTGGCATATGTAAATCTTCCTAGAAAATTACTCACATGACAAATGGTGACACATTTTAATGTTGAGTTCATCATGTTTGTATTTTTCAAAAATCAACAATGAACCACGTTTTTCAAAAAAACCTTTGCTCTGCTAAATGTATTCAAATCTATCTCTGAGTAAAAACTGAAATCTTCAAATTCTGGTATTACTAAAAGAAATGTTTGGGAAGTATTTTGATGGGTCTATCAAGCTACTTACTTTGCCATTACATTGCGGATATTGCTGGCATACAATTTGGGATCTGCTATTTCCTCTTTGCTAGGTTTGTATACTGGCAGAAACTAAATAAGTATGAAACAATCAATGTTAGACAATGTTAGACAACAGAGCACACACCTTATCAAGTATTTAACACAAAATCTTAAGTTTAACCCTTCTCTTGCTGAATTTTGAAATACATTTCTCCTTCTTTACCCATGCCTTGTTGTATAATTACATATATCTTCACTGTGTGCACGTAATTCACTGTGCAATCACTGCTGTGGAGTGCATTGGTTGAACAATCAACTTGTAAACATTGCAGGCCCTGATGAGACAGCTCCTGCAGTAGCTGTCTCATCTGGGTCTTCACTATTTACAGGTATGTATATTGACGTGAATAGCAAGCGAAGGTTTAAGCCTTTCCTCTATAGATACACATTTCGCACCGATGCAAACAGAGTAGGCTCTGATCAGACGGCTCCTGTGGAAGCTGTCTGATCAGTCAGCTCTTTTTGCTTATAGATCCGGTTCGGCAGTGTCTGCCATGGCCAAAAATGTTCTTGTTCATATCCCATTATAACAAGATATGTTTGTGAAACACTATGCCACCAATATGACCTTTGACCTTGACGTATGACCTTGATCTTAATAAGCCACCCCTAAAAGGTCTGCCTCCATTAGCTGCATGTGCATGCCAAGTTTGAAGTATGTAGAATGGTGAAAAAATAATTGCTATGAATATTAAAGTTGGGGAAAAACCAACAAAAAAACCAACAGACAGACAGAGCAAAAACAAAATGCCCCCTCCCCTTTCATGGGGAGGGATAAAAATTATGTTATTCAGTATTCATATATAGATAATCTATTTCATGAATATTCATGGATTAAAGGGTTAAACTATGCTACTTTATAGTACATATCTAAGCTATTATTAGTAATAATATCAAGTTAACAGTTTAAAATTAGTGTATTAACCCTTTCCTCCATATATACGCCTTTCTACGCCTCTGTAATAGTCAGTTCTTGAAACCATTGTGATAAATAGAGCATTTGCTCCTATAGAACCAAATGCTCTATTTATCACAATGGTTTCTAACTACAAAATTCTAAAAGTTTCCTTTTCTCTAGCTAATACTCCTTTTCGGTAGATTTATTCATAGAGGTTGGATCTAAAAATAGCCTATTGAGGACATAAGAATTTTTGAACATGGCAGAAACTGTAGAATCAAATCTATATTATATTATAAACACACAGAGCAGACCCTAATCCGATAGCTCCTACAGGAATTGTCTTATCTAGATTTACTCTCTTTGTGTATGCATCAATACGTTTTTCTGTCTGGTAAAGGGTCAAATACTAATCAAATCTACTGTTAACCCTTTACTCCATAAATTCACCTTTCTACACCTTTGCAAGCAGAGTAGACCCAGATCAGATGGCTCCTATAGGAGCCATCTGATCAGGGTCTGCTCTGTTTGCTTAATGATATATTATAATATTATATAGATATGATTTTACTGCTTCTGCCATAGCCCACAATTCATGTATCATGTGCTATTATAAATATCAATCTAATTAATATTCATGTCATTATTTATTGTACGAATATTCATGGAGAAAAGGAAATGGTTTAACAAGGAGAGACTACTCTACTTAGCAAAGTCAGCATTCATAGAATTATAAGACCCACATACCTCTATTTCAAAATTGGTGTTGAACTGGCACAGTGTGAGCCAAAAGATAGTAAACCTGTAAAATTGACATAATGCATCATAACTCTTTCCAAAACACAGTGATGTTATATCATTAGAATGTCACAAAACATCTTCATAAATGAACTGGGATTCTTTAACACTTATTATAAAGGCAAAAACCATGATGAAAAAGGCCACATAGATAGGCATGACACATCAAGAATTTTTAGTACGAAAGCCCAAAAATATTTCCATAATCAAATCCTAGTTTCTGTAATATCAACATGCTCAGGTTTTATTTTTTTAATTTTTGCTAATTTTTATTTTAACCCTTTCCTTCATATAAACATTTGTTCATGCCTTGCAAAAAGTGTAGACCCAGATCAGATTGCTCCAATAGGAGCAGTCTGATCAGGGTCTGCTGTGGTTGCTTATGAAATAATACTAGATCTGACTAAAGTTTATATCAATACCACATTTCCTGTGTATATATGTCATTTAAAATTTCAGCTAACAAGTATTCATGTTGTCATTTTTTCTGACATTCAACAGGAAAAGGGTTAAAGAGAAATACAACTGCACTAAAGGGTCAAGCTATAACTACTTACGCTCCCGGTCCTTCCCATGTCCATGTTACTGTATCCTGAAAAATTAAGTTCAAAGATTCTACAAAAAAGTACAACTGTACACCAAAAGCTAATACATAATCTTGAATCCAATGAAACTAAAAGGGTAACAACTCCAGTATTAATCCTTTACCTCACATATATGTATTTTTACATCTTTGCAAACAGTGTAGACACAGATCAGACAAGTCCCGAAGGAGTTGTCTGAACAAGGGTCTGCTCTATTACTTTACTGAATAAAACAGATATGATGTTAGTTTTTGTAAAAATAAAATTGGTGTGACACACCTGAGACAAAACTTTGTTGTCCACAGTGACACTGTCCAATATGAAATGAGAAAACAGCATACAATGATACATGCCAGCTGGTTCTTATTAACTCTTTCCTTCATACAAACACCTCTTCACACTTTTGCAAACAGTTTTGACCCAGATCGGATGGTTCCTGTAGGGGCCATCTGTTCAGGGTTTGCTTTATTTGCTTTTGAAATAATTAGATTAAGCCCCACTTTCACAAAGACATTTGCAAACAGAGTAGACCCAAATTAGACTGATCCTAAGGGAACCGTCTGATCAGGGTCTGCTCTGTTTGCTTATGGAATTTTATAAATCTGATTTTATAGTTTCCACCTTTTTGAGAAAAAAAATCCCCTTTCCATGTTAAATTGTATTGATTCTACTCATGAATATTAATGAGGTGATATTATCTTGATTAAATATTAACATTTTCACGCCTTTGCAAACAGAGTAGACCCAGATCAGACGGCTCCTATAGGATCTGCTCTGTGTGCCAATGGAATTTGAAAGATATGTCTCTTTACTTTCTAAAATGGCTACAGTCTTCCCCCTTCCATATTTCGTTTTAACTCTTTGTCCATGAATATTCAGTAGGTACCAACATTTGAAATCAATATAGAACAGGGAAAGGGTTAAACAGGGAAAAGGTTAAAGTCATGATTTCTTACACAAATATTCATGAGGTAAAAGATTAGTCACACATCAACCTGGAGCTTAATTTTCTCAGCACGTTATTTACTAATCAATATGTAATTGTATTTCTCTTAATAGCTGAGTCAATATTTTAAACTAATTACGCAATTACATTCTGATATATTGAGCTGAGAAACTTGAAACTGGTTGACAAGCTTATTAATGTATAGTATGCTTTAGTCAGCATTTCCCTGATTATTTGTGTCACAGTAACTATCTTTTCATGAAATGTGTTATTTATTTTGAACCACAGTAAACCTTTTCTTAAGCAACTATTAAACAAAAGTCTAACAGAAGGTAGCTTATTTCTGGACAAAAGGTTTCAGAAAGGTGGCTTTCTGCATTGTTTTGTTCTGCATTATAAGCAACCATCTGCTTTCAATGATTGAATATTAGTGTAACAGTAAGAAATAATGTCATCATGAATATTGATTACATTGTTATAATAGCATATGGACACAGGAATGTTTGACCATGACAGAAGCTATGTTTATATACATGTACATACATGTTATTGTATATCATAAGCAAATAGAGCAGACACTGATCAGACGGCTCCTACAGGAGCCGCCTGATCTGGGTTTACTCTGTTTGCAAAAGCGTAGACAGGCGTATTTATGGTATAACGGTTCAACAAGTCATCTCTGAACCCTCTACGGTCTACCTGATAGACATCTGTAGATGTTTGTAAGTTTACAGAAGACTGCTCTTGTAGGAGCCATTTAATCATCAACTATTTTGTTTGCTTTCAGATAAAGAATGTTCATGAAATCTAGAATTTGTGTACATATTTATGAGGTAAAGGGTTCAATCAGTTGTAAATCTGTACCTATCACGCCAAGCCAACTTTATGAGATATTGTAATAACTTATTTATGAAGTAAAGGGTTAACCCTTTCCCTGTTGAGTATTCATGAAAAAAATCATGACATCATGAATATTTATTACCTGAATTTTTATAAATGCATACGCAGACATGATGTTTTGGAAGCAATTGTGGAGTTTCATATATGTAAGCAAACAGAGCAGACCCTGATCAGACAGCTCCTCTAGGAGCCATCTGGTCTGATTCTACTCTTGTTTGCAAAAGGTGTTTACACGAAGGAAAGGATAAAATCAGGATCCATGCTTATAAAGCTTTTAGTTGAGTCTGAGTTTCGTTCTCAAGCTTTTGATTGGTCAGATTTGAGTTCTCAAGCTTTTGATTGGTCAGATTTGAGCCAAAGGCTCAAATCTGACCAATCAAAAACTTGAGAACGAACTCAGACTCAACTAAAAGTTTTATAAGCATGGGCCCAGTTTTACAGTACCAATCACTCAGAGCCAGTTTTGCAAGATTTTATAATAACTTAAGCTGAATAAATATTTTGGATGCAAAAGGGGTAGCTAAATAATAAATGTTTCCGAACAGTTTTAACCCTTTACTCAATGAATATTTATGTAAGAAATAAAGATGTCATGAATATTGATTGGTCTAGCTTTTATAATGACACATGAACACTGGGAATTCTTGGCCATGGCAGAAACTTTAGAATCACATCAATGACATGTCATTTCATAAGCAAACAGAGCAGACCCTGATCAGACGGCTCCTATAGGACGGCTCCTATATTTGAGGCGTATAAAGGCTTATTTATGGAGTAAAGGGTTAACACTACAATCTAGGGTGAGAATGGCTGTTGGTGAAAAAAGAGGAAATTTGGTGGGGGTCAAGGGTGCCGTCTAGGCCCCTTGCGGGACACAGGCATCCTCTAATTCATTAAACTGGTTTATTATAACAAAATATAACTTATCTGAATCGATACATCTTGACCAGTTCCTTTAACATTACCTATGAATAGCTATTGACAGACACAACTTTCTGGTGAATAATTGACATCACAGGTTTTTACCTGTGACTGGAAATCCCCTGTTTCAGTAACTGGACATGTTTAATGCTTTTCAGATGGTTCTTGAATGCTACGCAGTCGCATTTTCCGTAATTCATTTGTTTGGAACAAAGTTTACAATATTACACAAGGACCCCTCGTCTGAGACGGTTTACTTTCAGTTTCCCGAAATTGTCGCCAATTATCACTTTTCTTGTTTCTTTACCAAAACACTACCAAACTAGAGGTTTTTGTTAAAAAAACGGATGTCTCCCCTCTAATAAAAACAATATGTAAAGGGAAATCACTTAAAATGTTATGGTCTTGATGAATGATACTTCCCCTCATTATGCGTTTTCCACACTACATTTTTCAAGAAGAAAATGACACTTACTTTCATCATGCTCTTTCCAAAAATAAAATGTCATTCCAATAGCATCAGTCGAACAGGAGTTATTGATCGGCCAAAAAATGTAACAAAGGGCAATAACTCCAAAAGTATTGAAGCCAGAATTATGGCCCTTGTTCATGACACTTTCTCTCATCATGCTCTTTCCATGTATGAAGTTTCAATACGATGGCAAGAGCCATGTAGGAGTTATCGTCCGGACAAGAAAGAATTAAAAAAATGTACAAGGGGCAATAACTCTAAATTTATTGAAGCTCGAGTTAAGGATCTTATGCATGACACTTTCTCTTATTATGATCGTTCCATGTATGAAGTTTCACTCCAATGGCATGTGTCACATAGGAGTAATCATCTGGACATAAATTGTGATATTTTTTACAAAGGGCAATAACTCCAATATTAGTGAAGCCAGAGTTATGGACCTTGTGCATGACACTTCCTCTCGTTATGATCTTTCCATATATGAAGTTTCAATCCAATGGCATGAGCCATATAGAAGTTATCGTCCGGACAAAAAAGTGTGATTTTTTTTACAAAGGGCAATGACTCCAATATTAGTGAAGCCAGAGTTATGGACCTTGGGCATGACACTTCCTCTCGTTATGATCTTTCCATATATGAAGTTTCAATCCAATGGCATGAGCCATGTAGAAGTTATCGTCCGGACAAAAAAGTGTGATTTTTTTACAAAGGGCAATAACTCCTATATTAGTGAAGCCAGAGTTATGTACCTTCTGCATGACACTTCCTCTCGTTATGATCTTTCCATATATGAAGTTTCAATCCAGTGGCATCAGGCATATTGAAGTTATTGTCCGGACAAAAAATTATGATATTTTTTACAAAGGGCAATAACTCCAATATTAGTGAAGCCAGAGTTATGGACCTTGTGCATGACACTTCCTCTCATTATGCTCTTTCCTTATATGAAGTTTCAATCAACTGGCATCAGGCATATTGAAGTTATTGACCGGACAAAAAATTATGATATTTTTTACAAAGGGCAATAACTCCAATATTAGTGAAGCCAGAGTTATGGACCTTGTGCATGACACTTCCTCTCGTCATGATCTTTCCATATATGAAGTTTCAATCCAGTGGCATGAGCCATATAGGAGTTATCGTCCGGACAAAAAAGTGTGATTTTTTTTTACAAAGGGCAATAACTCCAATATTAGTGAAGCCAGAGTTATGGACCTTGTGCATGACACTTCCTCTCATTATGCTCTTTCCATATATGAAGTTTCAATCAACTGGCATCAGGCATATTGAAGTTATCGTCCGGACAAAAAGTGTGACAGACAGACGGACATACTAACAAATGGGTAGTTGTGTGACTTTTTCCTTTGATCTTTTCTTGTGGGACTAGTCCCACAAGAAAAACTATTTTTGGCTCTAACTTTGGAAAAGAATGATCTGGAAGCTAACCCTAACCCTAACCCTATGTCCCACAACTGGCCAGGTTAATGTCACAAGAAATGGCCAGGTTAATGTCACAAGAGATGGCCAGGTTAATGATTTTACTTGTGGGACTAGTTAGAAAAAGTCACACAACTACCCATTGGTGAGTGCCGGACAGACGGACAGACGGACAGACAGACAACTCTCACGAAAACAATATGTCTCCCCCCATATAAATATGGGGGGAGACATAATTAACAATGCTCTATAATGAAAAAAGTTCAAATTATGACTAAGCAGACACTGGAAGACAACTCAGATTCTAGCATTTTATAACTTCAGAGCAAGGTCCATGTAGCCAAACATCTCACCCACTAAATTATTAAACCCCTCTTGATAAGTCTTGTCCATGAAAAGAATAGGAGGAAATCACCCTGTTGCTTTTGCACAGAAAGAGGTAACAAGACCACTGTATGCGGGTGCCAATGCCGGTCTGTTTGTTTGTAGCCCTGGTTTTAACCCTTTAAATAAGCCTTTCTATGCCTCTGCAAAAGTCATTTATGAAACCATTGTGATAAACAGAGCATTTGCTCCATAGGAGCAAATGCTCTATTTATCACAATAGTTTCAAAACTATAATTCTAAAATTTTCCTTTTCTCTAGCAAATACTCCTTTTGGGTAGATTTATTCAAAGAGGTTGGGTTTAAAAAGAGCCTATGGAGGAATGGGCTACAGGTCACAAGTCAAACAAGAGGGCCAAGATGGTCCTTACTCGCTCACCTGATTACCATAGATTTAAGATTGTTGCTGGGTAGCCTATGGGTAGGGCCAATATTGACCTTAGGGACAATATTTGAACAATGTTGATAGTGGATCATGAGCAGTCGTTCTGCAGAACAAGATTTTCAAAGATTTAGTATATTGATTTGACCTAGTGACCTACTTTTTATTCCTACCCAACCCATGATAACACTCAACCTTGATATCACCAAGAAAAACACTCTGAGCAAGTTTGAGGAATACTGAGCTAAAACTGTGGCCACTGGAGTGTAAGCTAGATTTTTCTATGATATGACCCAGTGACCTACTTTTGGACCTCACATAACCCACTTTCAAACTTGTCCAAGATTTTATTAGGACAATAATTCTGAGCAATTTTCATGAAGATTTGGTTATAAATGTGACCTCTAGAGTGTTCACAAGGTTTTCTAACTATTTGACCTAGTGACCTAGTTTTTAACCCCATATAACCCACTTTCAAGCTCGTTTGAGATTTTATTAAGACAATCATTATGACTAAGTTTCATGAAGATTGGACAAAAAAATGTGACCACTAGAGTGCTCACAAGGTGTTTCTACTGTTTGACATAGTGACCTAGTTTTTAACCCCACTTGACCAACTTTCGAACTTGTCCGAGATTTTATCAAGACATTCATTCTGAATAGGTTGCATGAAAATTGGGCTAAAAATTTGACCTCTAGAGGGTTCACAAGGTTTTCCTACTATTTGACCTAGTTTTTAACACAACTTGACCCACTTTCAAACTCGTCCGAGATTTTATCAAGACATTCATTCTGACCAAGTTTCATGAATATTGGACTACAATTGTGACCACTAGAGTGCTCACAAGCAAATTGTTGACAACTGACGACGGACATTCAAGTCTCCCAAAAGCTCATCCTGAGCACAACATATATGACAACCCTGCTGATTTCGGTTTCCAAATGACAAGACATCTTAAATTTTTATTTCATAAGTCCATAAAGGACTATAATTTTGTAAAACAGTCTTACAGAGTTATGGCCCATGGTCAGATTGTAGTCCATGTGACTGTGAACAAGTGTGTGAAGTTTCATACGATTTGCATAAATAGTCAAGAAGTAATAGCCAATATAAAAGTTTCCAGATGACAATGATGACAACGACAATGCAAATGCTGGAGTTACAATAGCTCATATTTTTTCCTTCAAAGAAACAGATCAGCTAAAAACTCACCAATCTATTTGGATATCTCAATAACACAGGTTGTACGGGAACACCAGGATAAAAGGCACCTGAAAAAGATAAATATCAAATTAAACCAGCACTGATCCAACAACATCTTTTTCCAGAAGGATATACCTTGTCCTAAATGTTGTCAGCATCCTTTTATTTCAAACCATATTTTATTCCAAGAAAATTCAGCAAAAGAGTTCAAAAGAAGACATACTTCAACTGCCGGTAAAAGTGTGACCAAAAGAGCTTGATAAACAAGAGGGCAATGATGGCCCTTAATCGCTCACCTGATTACCATAGATTTAAGATTTTTGCAGGGTAGCCCATGGGTAGGGTCAATATTGAACTTAGGGACAATATATGATAATGAACAATGTTGATAGTGGATCATGAGCAGTGGATCATGAGCAGTGGTTCTGCAGAACAAGATTTTCAAAGATTTAGTATATTGATTTTATCAAGACAATGATTCTGACCAATGAAGATTGGGCTAAAAATGTGCTCTCTTATGTATTTTTTCTAAGATTTGACCTAGTGACCTACTTCCTATTCCCACCCAACCCATGATCACACTCAACCTTGATGTCACCAAGACAAACACTCTGAGCAAGTTTGAGGAAGACTGACCTACTTTTTGACCTCACCTAATCCACTTTCAAACTTGTCCAAGATTTTATTAGGACAATCATTCTGACCAATTTTCATGAAGATTCGACTATAAATGTGACCTCTAGGGTGTTCACAAGGTTTTCGTACTATTTGACCTAGTGACCTAGTTTTTAACCCCACATAACCCACTTTAAAACTAGTTTGACATTTTATCAAGAAATTAATTATGACTAAGTTTCATGAAGATTGGACAAAAATTGTGACCACCAGAGTGTTCACAAGGTTTTTCTACTGTTTGACCTAGTGACCTAGTTTTTAACCCCACTTGACCCACTTTCGAACTAGTTTGAGATTTTATCAAGACATTGAATTCGTTCTGACCAAGTTTCATGAAAATTGGACTAAAATTCTGACCACTAGAGTGTTCACAATGTTTTTCTACTGTTTGACCTAGTGACCTAGTTTTTAACTCCACTTGACCCACTTTCGAACTCGTCTGAGATTTTATTAAGACATTCATTCTGACCAAGTTTCATGAAGATTGGACTAAAATTGTGACTACTAGTGTGTTCACAAGGTTTTTCTACTGTTTGACCTAGTGACCTAGTTTTTTACCCCACATAACCCATTTTTCAAACTCCTCCGAGATTTTATGAAGACAATCATTCTGACCAAGTTTCATGAAAATTGGGCTAAAAATGTGAGCTGTAGAGGGTTTAAAAGGTTTTCCTACTATTTGACCTAGTGACCTAGTTTTTAACCGAACTTGACCCACTTTCGAACTCGTCTGAGATTTTATCAAGACATTCATGCTGACCAAGTTTCATGAAGATTAGACTACAATTGTGACCACTAGAGTGTTCACAAGGAAATTGTTGACGACACACGACGCACGATGCACACCGCACAACGCACGACGGACATTCAAGTCTCCCAAAAGCTCACCCTGAGCTTTGATCAGGTGAGCTAAAAAAGCAAGACAGATGACAGTGAAATGATCCCTGACATTACAATATCACTGACATTCCAATAAATTCATTTCATTTACAGTCTTTTAAAATTAACAACATACAGTACTTCCCAAAATATTCTTTTGAACTATACAGATATTTTTAACCCTTTCCCTGTTTATTCCAAACTTCAATACCTACTGAATATTCATGGACAAAATAGTTACAATGAAATATGGAAGGTGGAACATTGTAGCCATTTTAGAAAGTAAAGAAACAGATTTATCAAACTCCATTAGCAAACAGAGCAATACTCTGTTTGCAAATGTGTGAAAAGGCATTTATATGAAGATTCATGTAAGATCTAATGAGATATGAACGCAGGAATTTTTGGTCTTGGAAGAAACTGTTAGACAGTATCTATAAAATTCCATCGGCAAACAGAGCAGACACTGATAAAGACGACTCTTACAGGGGCCATTTGATCTGGCTCTACTTTGTTTGCAACAGCGTGAAGAAGCGTTTGTATAAGGTAAAGGGTTAAGGATACATTTTCGTCTCCTATAGTAATGGATTTGTCCTGTTGCAAATGTAAAATTACCACATCTGGGAATTGCTAGCAGACAATGAAATAGAATCGTTGGTTTAGACAGAAACTGTAGGATCAATTCTATATAATTCCATAGACAAACATTGAGGATCCAGATCAGACAGCTCCTACTGTTTGCAAACGCATTAAAAGGAAATACCATGCGGAAAAGGGTTATTTTGCTGCCAATACATGTAGCATACCAAGTTTAAAGCTGATGAGACATGAGCGGTTTGTGCAGGTTCCCTCTGGGAAGATTATGATCTGTGGCCAATGACCATCTGTCTTGGCTCGTCGTTGTATCTCCTCTACTGTATTCTGTCTAGAGTTAGGATCCTCCCGCTTGACCAGCACTGGCTGGGTAAAGGAAAGTAAGGCTGCAAAAAGAGTTAATCCCCCTGATTTAGACTTGGTTAGTAATAAAATATAAGGTGTGTCTCTTCCAAAATATTAGCATATAACTCTTCACAAGTTTTTCCTCCATAAATACACCTTTCTACACCTCTGTAAAAGTCACTTTATGAAACCATTGTGATAAATAGAGCATTTGCTCCTATAGGAGCAAAATATTAATGATCTATTTATCACAATGGTTTCAAACTACAGAATTTCCTTTTCTCTAGTTAATTCTCCTTTTCGGTAGATTTATTCAAAGAGGTTGGGTCTAAAAATAGCCTATGATGGAATGAGTTGATGAACTCTTTGCACAACATGTAATATTCGTCTGCAAAAATGGTTGCCTCTGTGATTCAAAAACTTGTTCTTTTTTATATCTCTACATAAATGCAGTAAAAGTGCCAAACAGTTTGAATCCTGATGAGACGACAAGTAGTTATCAGCAATTTAACCTTTTCCTTAACCCTTTCCTCCATGAATATTAATGAAAGAAAGAAATTATATCATTAATATTAACCCTTTCCTCCATAAATACGCCTTTCTACGCGTCTGTAAAAATCACCTACTGAAACCATTGGGATAAATACAGCATTTGCTCCTATAGGAGCAAATCGAGGGCTTGGTGCAAAACTATTCACTTTGTGAAGGAGTTAGAATAGTTTTGCACCAAGCCCTCGAAATGCTCTATTTATCACAATGGTTTCAAACTACAAAATTCTAAAAAAATTCCTTTTCTCTAGTTAATGATCCTTTTCGGTAGATTAATTCAAAGTGGATGGATCTAAAAATAGCCTATGGAGGAAAGGGTTAAATAGATTGATTTGGTATAATAGCACAATGCCACAGGAACATTGGGTCATGGCAGAAAGTGTAGAATACTATCTATATTATATCATAAGCAAACAGAGCAGTCCCTGATCAGACGAAACTTATAGGAGCCGTCTGATCTGGGTCTACCCTGTTTGCAAAGGTGTAGAAAGGCGTATTTAAGACGTAAAGGGTTAATTAACATTTATGCATGACTTAATCCCTTTATGAATTTTCCTTAAAACATTTAAAAGGCAATTCTTGGCTTACACAAAAACTGTAGGATCAGATCTATATAATTTCATAAATAAACAGAACAGACCCTGATCAGACAGCTCCCACAGGAGTCGTCTGATCTGGGTGTAATCTGTTTGAAAACATGTGAAAAGGGGTTTATATGAAGGAAAGGGTTAACTGGATCCAGACTGTTTGCATAGGGAATCACTAATTCGCCTCAAGCATGCAGGGAGATAAACATTCCATGGGTGATCAGTACTGTAATGGTGGTTCTTGGTGCCAATGAATAATGTTATTGTGGTACCATAATAACATCCTGTAAAAGGAGTAAATCTTGCACAAACTCTTGTAATACAAATCAATTACCAGACCTAATTAGTGGAGATAATTAACCCTTTGAATGCAGGGGAATGAGTTTACTGTCATTTGCAATCAGTGCAGACCCAGATCAGAGGGTTCCAAGAGGAGCCCTCTGACCAGGGTCTGCACTGTTTGTCATTCAAAATTTTCTCACACAAGTATACCCTTTCATACTGAATTAACCCTACGATTAAATGTAAATGGACCATTTCACTTTGAAAATTCAACATTCAAAGGTAAAATTGCATCGCAGTCTTGCTTTATTAAATGTATTCCCTTCAAGGCAATCCATTATAGTCAGATAAAATTCATGGCACCAGGCATTAAAATCAATATGATAAGGTATGGATCTATCCATGGTCCTAATAGCTTTATATCAAATAATGGCATCCTAAATATGATATTTATTTCCATTTAAGTGTACCAGTAACACCTTTGCAATTAATTTGAAATGCAGGAACCCAAAGCAAAATGTTGACATTCTTTGAATACCCGGTTCTTTATTTCAGGTCTAAATATTGATCACAGCACATCTACCGATATATACAGTAGAATCTGTCTTAAGAGGCCATCAGAAAGAGGCCCACAGTAAGGTATGTTGTAGCTTAATACAGGTCAAAAGTAATGCAGAAAGCTCCTGTATAAACTTTCTGCATTACTTTTGCCCAGCATTAAGCAACCACCTGCTTTTTAAGATTCTGATCTAGGTCAACTCTGTTTGCAGTGCATGAAAGGGTGTTTATATGAGGGAAAGGGTTAAAGCAAATTACCTAAAGTAAACTGTGGTGAAAGTAAAATTCAAATTAAGTCTGCATCACTTAATAAATGATGACTTCCCTGACACCTTTACAAAAAACACCCATGCAGTCATGCCACACACATATAATGTCAACATACAACAAATGCAACCAAATGCAACCAAGTCATAGCAAAAAACACACAACAGATAACAGGCATGTAAGCTCAATACAAGTTCTATTCTCATCATAATGTTAATTTTGACAATTTTTAATTCTATAGGGGACTAACTTTGCTCACTTTTTTAAGCTTAGGGAGAATTTTAAATGCTATTTTAAATATTTTTAAATAATTTTAAATATCAAAAAGCTGTAAATTCATAACATAAGAACACTTGAATTTTTAACCGAAACAGAATGTGTAGAATTTTAAACAAAATTGGTCATGATGAGACACATGAAAATCTTAATGTGTCCCATAAACTGTCAAAACTATCAAGAAGTTGCTTACAAAATGGAAAGCTTTAACCCATTACCTCATAGGCTATTTTTAGATACAACCTCTTTGAATAAACCTACCGAAAAGGAGCATTAACTAGAGAAAAGGATTTTTTTTAGATTTTGTAGTTTCAAACCATTGTGATAAACAGGAGCAAATGCTCTTTTTATCACACTGGTTTCAAGATGTGATTTTTACAGTGGCGTAGAAAGGCGTATTTATGGAGGAAAGGGTTAACACTTTTAGTGTGGGAAACAAGTCACTAATGTCCTTTGCAAACAGTGTAGACCCAGATGAGAGGGCTCTTAGAAGAGCCCTCTCATCAGAGTCTATACTCTTTGTCATGTTTGGCAAATACATGATGACAGTCAAGAAGGAAGTTTATCTGGAGCATTCAGCATGACTTCCCCACCCAGCTTTAAGCAGCTACCTGCCTAAACGTTCTGACGTGCCATTGCGTCATTCTTGCAAAGAAATGTAGGATGGGGTATAAAATATAATTATGCTATAGGCGCCATGTGGCGCATAAAAAATCAGCAAAGTCCAAAAGCAAAAGAGACAAATCTGATGCGAATATGGTACCCAGGTTGGATCTGGATTATTGTTCTCATTTCCTGTGCTATATTTTGATTTTGGCCAATAGAAATGTTTGTCAGATAATATGTTGTAACTTCATGTTTGTGTTGAAGCAGCTGCAGGAAAAGATTGTAAGATATTTTTCTGACAATTGGCGCTGAAACAGACAAAAACCTGGGTCCATGTTTATACAACTTTTAGTTGAGTCTGAGTTCGTTCTCAAGTTTTTGATTGGTCAGATTTGAGCCTTTGGCTTGAGAACTCAAATCTGACCAATCAAAAGCTTGAGACCCAGATTGTTGGACTAATAAGCCCTGTAGTTGTAGTGATATCAGATAAATCTCACGCCACCCGTTTGTCATATAAAAAATGTTCCAAAAGAAATGGTAATAAGATTTCCCTTGGCTGGCATTCAATAAAGAAAAAAAAATGTACCCTATGCCATGTACTCGGTATTCATTAACAACAGAAAAGAAAAAAAAATCTGAACAAATACTTTCACAAGACATGCAGAAAGTTCTGATCATAAACAATAGAGATCAATAAAACAGAAAAATATTTGTGCACATACAGTATGGTTAACATTAACAAAATTGTATTCAAATAATTTCTCTTCATACACAAAAGTGTTTTGAGAAGTGGTGACTGCCTAATGTCTGACATTTTACATATAGGATGGCCCCCTGTTGCAGTAATATGCATAATGGCCCCACTTTTCTGGCCTGGATGGGCCTTTGGCCACTGTTGGCTCAAAAGCTTTGCAGACTTGCACTGTATGAGACTAAAGCATCTACATTAGAAGACAGTGAATTAACTCATTACCTCATAAGCTAATTTCAGATCCTACCTCTTTGAATAAATCTACAGAAAAGGAGCATTTAGAATTGTGTAGTTTTGAAACCATTGTGATACAGGCTTTTTTGGTCAAAGCAGAAATTGTAGAATCAGATCATATAATACCATATTCCAAAAGCAAACAGAGCAGACCCCGATCAGACAGTTCCTACAGGAGCCATCTGATCTCGGTCAGCTTTGTTTGCAAAGACTTGAAAAGGACTTTCTCTCAGGTAATGGGTTAAACAGAAATAATTCATGCTACAACAGAACTTCTGCAACTTTAAACTGGTTAATTAATACAATTTTATGCATAACTTGCTTGAACAGTTTTGAAAAAAGTGGCATCCATGTATATCAAAAGAGTATCAGACAGTAGTTCAAAATTTAAACTTTTACCTGATGAATATTCATGAAGGAAATAATGACAGCATGAATATCAATTGGATGAAATTATATTATGGCATATATACATACTGGGACTTTATTCTATCAGCAATCACAGTTGACTCTGATCACACCACTCCTATAGGAGATGTCTGATCTGGGTCTACTCTGTTTGAGAAGGTGTCAAAGAGTGTCTCTATCAGCTAAAGGAATAAGAACTGTTAACCCATTACCTCATACGGTAGGCTATTTTTAGACCAAACCTCTTTGAATAAATTCTACCAAAAAGGAGCATTTACTAGAGAAATGAAATTTTTAAAACTGTGTAGTTCTGAAACCATTGTGATAAGTGGAGCAAATGTTCTATTTATCACAATGGTTTCAAAAAGTGACTTTTACAGAGGCATCAAAAACGGTCAGTATGAGGGAATGGATCATCTGAAATACTAGGACAGCATCACATGAAAACACACACTCAGACATTTGAAAATAGTGTATCTCAGCCAAATTGTATCTTGTTCATACTCAGAGCCAAAGATACAGGTGAGTACTCAAATACTAAGGTCATCAAACCCTATGTTCTGTCCACTCTTTCAGTTTTTAGAATCATCAATCTTCGAGACGATTCTAAAGAGTGTTCACAACATAGTTTTTTAGTGGAGAAATAAGGATGTTTTAATCTATGCATCTTATCTGGACCTCTTCATACTCATTAGAATTGCCTACAAGAGCAAATTGCCAATGAGTACAAGCAGGACCACAAGACAGTAATTTAACCCATTCCCTCATAGGCTATTTTTAGACCAAACCTCATTGAATAAATCTACTGAAAAGGAGCATTAACTAGAGAAAAGGATTTTTTTTTAGAATTATGTAGTGTGAAACCATTGTGATAAATAGAGCATTTGCTCCTATTGGAGCAAATGCTCTATTTATCATAATAGTTTCAACAAGTGGTTATTACAGAGGCGTAAAAAGGCGTATTTACGGAGGAAAGGGTTAATCACTACTGTAAAAATGTCTGGGTGCTCGTTGTACATGTGACACTGACAATATTTAAATTTATAAAGACAATCATATCAATGTAAAATGCAAATTTTTACTGTAACATTCAGCAATCTGAGGATAGATGGTAAGTGTTGCAAACTGACAGGAACTAGATAAGATATAGATAAAATGTAACCTAAGTGTCTCATTACAACACAAACAGTTTGCCAAACTTTGGTAATCTGTTTTGTTTTTGTTGTATGAGACTGGAAGAGAAATATACATTGTTAATTTATATAGAACAGATTGCAGAGGACTTAGGTCTGCTGAAGGCCATATATAGACAAGAGGCAGACCCCAATAAATGTCCCAACCCTAATAAATGCTGAATTTCTCAACCAAACCCTACCATGCTGCTTATTCATTAGAATCGCCTGGAATGTGAATCTAATGAGAAAGCAGCACGACAGGGTTTGGTGGAGAAACAGAGGTTTTGTGACATTAGTGTGCTTCCTTGCTACAGCTCAGCTCTGTAAAGAAAATATCATCTTCACTAGGATATATATACAGTGAAACCCCACTAATGCGACCACTTAATAAACAGCCACTGATGTCGTCTAAAGCAGGTGGTTACTTAATGCAGGACGAAAGTTATGCAGAAAGCTCCTATAGGAGCTTTCTGCATAACTTTCGTCCTGCATTAAGCTACCACCTGCCTCTGCCACCCAGAATTATGCCCCGTTTTGGTGGTCGCATTAGCGGGGTTTTACTGTATATATATATATATATATATTAAAAAAGACTAAATGTTATATGGCTTTAAAATCTTTAATTAATAACTTGAAAATGCGCGACGCGTTTCATCAGATCATCAGGCGCCTGATGATCTGATGAAACGAGTCGCGCATTTTTAAGTTATTAATTAAAGATTTTAAAGCCATATAACATTTAGTCTTTTTTAATATATATATAGACTTTCCGGTTGTATTCTATTGCCAGTTATATAATATATATATATATACCAGACGTAAGGCTTAACCAGACCCACACTGACACCTGGAGAAGGGAACTTCAGCTGACGCCCATAGCAATTTCTTAAAACTGCATTGTTGTTAATTAGCTTAACCGTTTCCCTGTTCTATATTTAGTCCAAATTTCAATACCTACTGAATATTCATGAACAATATAGTTATGATAAAATATGAAAGGTGGAATATTGTTGCCATTTCAGAAACTAAAGAAACAGATCAGCAAATAGAGCAGACCCTGATCAGATGGTTCTAGGGTCTACTCTGTTTGCAAATGAGTGAAAAGGCAGTTATATGAAGGAAAGGGTTTATTTTTATAATGGCATTATGAATAAGGGAATTTTTTACCATGGCAGAATTGTAGAACCAGATCTGAATTATTTGATAGGCAAACAGAGCATGGTTTGTACTGTTTGGAATGTTGCCAGTAAATACTTCAAATGTACACCCTGTTTTTGTTCCAAATATTTTCATTACAGAAAAAAATCTAGCGAGTCAAACATTTGGGTACTAATCAGATATGAGGTAATTTCGTATTTGATCAGAACTCTTTAAGTTATTGAAATTGAAATTCACTTAATTCTAGACAACATCATTAAACCTCTATTCCATCCTGGGCAGAAGCTGTAATATATCATAAGCAAACAGATGGACCCTGATCAGACAGCTCCTTTCATCTGGGTCTACTCTGTTTGCAAAGGCATAGAAAGGAGTATTAATGGAGAAAAGGGTTAAACATACCCACACGCCTATGTACATATATCTAAGATTAACCCTTTCCCTCATATAAACGTGTTTTCAAGCATTTCCAAACAGAGTAGACCCAGATCAGACGGCTCCTAGAGGAGCCGTCTAATCAGGGTCTACTCTGTTTGCTAATGGAATTTGAGAAGATCTATTTCTTTACTTTCTAAAATGGCTACAATATTCCACCTTCAATATTTGATTAGAACTATTTTGTCCATGAATATTCAGTAGGTATGGAAATTTGGACTAAATATAGAACAGGGAAAGGGTTAAAAGACCCAGAAATTATTTTCCTATAACAGTTTGACTATGGTACCTAAATCTGCTTAAAAAACAGGATTGATTAAAGGTTACATATGCACAGAATGCAAATCAAGGGCCATAACATGCAGAGAATATAGACATCTGGCTAGACATAAACATTGGGTTCAGACTGATTATATCTAATATACATGTGACCAAACAAAATAAGATCTATATAATTTAATAAGAGAACAGAGCAGACCCTGATCAGATGGCTCCTACAGGAGTCACCTGATCTGTGTCTACTCTGTTTGCAAAGCCGTGAAAAAAAATTAACATCTGAGAAAGAGTTATTAACTTAAGACAAGTGGAAGCCTAATGGAGGATGAAAGTTATGCAGAAAGCTCCTAGAGCTCCTCTAGCTTTCTGCATTACTTTCATCCTGGATCAGGCAGCCACCTGCTCTTATACACACCAAAATGTTTATTTACTACAAAGTCGCTCTATGCAGGTTCTACTGTATGTGCAAAAATGGTGCTATCAATTTGAAATATATTTGGGACAGTCTGAAATGGTTCCCTATCTCCTGCTGTCATTAAGGTCTGGTTCCCAGTCTCAGAATACCTGAGATGCATGGCACCTTCATATTTTCAGCCCTCGACACACTGCTGGGTATGTCATAACAATAGAAAAGCAGAATCGGGTCAATAAATGTTGAATGTGGTGCTGCACAAAGAACAGGTGCTTCTCCAGAGTTGGCCGGTTGACCCTTGATCTTGATATTTTGAAAGCCCATGAAAAAGGTCATTGTTCTTCCTAGAGATCGCAGAGGGAGATCAAAGCACCTAATGAAAACACAGAAAAAGCATATCTAAGCACCAGAGATAGCTTTAACCATTTACTCCATACACATGTGCATGCATTTTTTATGCCTTTTAATTCCTTTGCAAACGAGTAGACCAAGACTAGACAGCTCCTGTATGCCATCTGGTCAGGGACAACTCTTGTTTTCTTATGGATTTATACAGATCTGGGTCCATGCTTATAAAGCTTTTAGTTGAGTTCTCAAACTTTTGGTTGGTCAGATTTGTGTTCTCAAGCTTTTGATTGGTCAGATTTGAGCCAGAGGCTCAAATCTGACCAATCAAAAGCTTGAGAACATACTCAGACTCAACTAAATGTTTTATAAGCATGGACCCTGTTATACAGTTTCTGCCATGACCCAAACTTTCTGTGCACATATGCCATTATAAAACTTCCGCACATTAATTTCATGATGTCATTTTTTCTTACATGAATATTCATGGAGTAAATGGTTAAGCCAGTCATTGAGAGTTGTTCCTTGAAATGGATCACAACAAGTTTCAAATTCTTTCAAATAAACATTAAGAGATTTGATTTAGTCACAAATAACTGTAAATACATAGAACAAACACTGTAACTGGGTGACACTTAGAGGTCACTTCTCTGTCATCAGTTCTGGACCCTCCACCGGTATCAGGCTTTGCATCAGGCTTTTTTGAAACAGTTCTGCCAGCAGATTCCTTTGAACACTCTTGTATTGATTTGAAGGTGTCAAGAAAAAATTTCTTGTTTGTATGCCTTTCATCATTTTGATGTTCCAAGATTGTTTCAGTCTATTTTGCTAATACAGTGCTACCTCCCTACAACGGCCCTCTCAATAACGATTCCCTCCTTACAACAACGCATGTCACTGTTTCCAAAACAACATTTTTCCATTGTATTTTCTTTATGCCTCCATCAAACCCTATGTTGTGACCACTCTTTAGAATCGTCACTTTGTGATGATTCTAAAGAGTGGTGATAACATAGGGTTTGATTGAGGCATAACGGTTTTAGTTCTCGAAATACACCTTATCTGGGGATCTGCAAACAAGCTAATTATATTTGGTTTTCCCTCTCTATAACAACTCCCTCTGAACAACACATACAATCTTCGTATCCCAAAGGGTGTCGTTGTTGAGAGGGAGCACTGTATGACTCTAAAGATGCCAGAATGAGGAAAGTTTGATGCAGAAGAAATCTCACTCTGTCATAAGTAACTGTTTATCCCTTTGAATGCAGGAAACAAAAGTACCTACTGGCATTTGCAAACTCCTAGAGGAACTCTATAATCTGGGTCTGAACTGTTTGTCATTTAAAGTTCTCCGGTAAACTTAACCCTTTCTTTCATATAAACACCTTTACAAGCATTTTCAAACAGTGTTAAGACCCAGATCAGAAGGCTCCTATAGGAGCCGTCTGATCTGGGTCTGCTCTGTTTGCTTATCGAATTTGATAAATCAGTTTCTTTTAACTTTCTATAATGACTGCAATGTTCTACTATCCATATTTTGTTTTTTCATAAATATTCAGTAGGTATTGAAAACTGAAATACATGTAGAACAGGGAAAGGGTTAACCCAGTTTCTAAATGCTATTATAAAACCATTAAATATTCATGTCATTATTCCTTACATGAATATTCAGCAGGGAAACCATGAATATTCAGCAGGGAAACTTGCCTATGTGCCTGGACTGTTAAAAAAAACATTATCCTATTAAAACATGTTGTCATCCATTTCGCTCATGACAAAACAAGTAAATTTCTCTCACCAGGATACTTCTTACAGCTGAAAGAAACATTTTGTGTTAATCTCCAAAAAGCATTTTACTCCTCTCCCCAATGAACATAAGAGATTATTACTACATAAATACTCATGAACTGAACTTTTAGAATTACACAATTAACAATGTAATTTTTTAGCTTTGTCAGAAACTTCAGAATCAGAACTACAATAAAAACCTCTCTATAACGGCCACTTAATTACATCAATTATTTTGTGTTAAAGGCAGGTGGCTGCTTAAAGCAAGGTGAAAGTAAAACAGAACGCTCCTATAGGAGCGTTCTGTTTTACTTTCACCTTGCTTTAAGCAACCACCTGCCCTAAATACCGACTAATTAACACAATTTAGTGGTCGTTATAGAGAGGTTTTACTGTATATCATTCCATAAACAAACACAGCAGTCACCCTGATCAGACAGGTCCTACAGAGGCTACCTGATCTGCGTCTACTCTGTTTGCAAAGTGCAGAGTCGTCTAAAAGAAAATAGCGTAATTACCTTAGGTATTCAGACAGACCAACCTATTAGGCAAATAGTGCAGACCCAGATCATATGGCTCCTGCAGGAGCCACACTATCAAGTTCTTCACTATGTGCTACTACGTCAATCTAATTTAAAGTTATTAAAATTGTGCAAGTTGAATTTCCACTGGTTTGTAACCTTTTCCCTGTTCAGTGTTCATGTAAGAAATAATGCCAACATGAATATTTATTAGCTCAGTCTTATAAAACTTTTCAAGGGAATGTTTTGCTTTCACATAAACTGTAGAATCAGATCTATATCATGTCAAAAGGAAACAGAGCAGACCCTATTCAGACGGCTCCTATAGGAGCCGTCTGATCTGGGTCTACTCTGTTTGCAAATGAGTGAATTAGGCATTTATATGAAGGAAAAGGTTAACAAACAAGTGGAGAGGGGAAATTGGGGGTCCGTATACTTAGGGTAATTAGGGCATGTCTAATGTCTGACAAACAATTCTTTGTAGAAAGAGGACATCAACATAACGAATCAGCTAAACTGGCATTAAATATTTACAAACTCTAAAAGTTCAGTTATCTGAATAATTGTTCCTGTCATGAAGGTTCTCAAGTCATTTCTAGAATTTATGAAGCCGACGAGATTAACACAAATCTCAACACTGTCTCTAATGAAGCTGGTGTTTTAGCATATTGTGATGCTTAAATTGTGATGCTTGGATTGCAATTTAAACAATGAAAATGCCTTTTAATACCTTTGTAATCAGAGTAGACACAGATCAGATGGCTCCAGTTGATTGGACTCAATTAACTTTCTTCAAACAAAATCCTGAAGGATTTTTTAGAAATGGACTGTGCAATTAACTTATTTGTTCCCTGAATTCTACTGACAATCATCAGTAAACACTATTATAAGAATGTGATATCAATTAGTTTATGAGAGAGGGTCTGAGATAAAAATGTTTGTATAATATAATAATTATGAAATCATATTACTTTCTCATTTGATCAAAATGAAATTCTAGACTTCAAATTCAAGTACAGTAGAACCCCTCTATATGACCACATAATGAATAAAAACTATGGTCATTAAAAGCAACTGATTATGCAGAAAACTTTTGTATACGTAGGATATTTCTGTTGTTCTACATTAACCCTTTTCTTCATAAATACACCTTTTTACGCGGGTCTGCTCTGTTTGCTTATAGAATACATGTAATAAAGCTCTGATTCTACAGTTTCTGCTTTGCCAAAAATTTCAGGTCTTTATAATAATGCCATTTAAAAATTAATCCAATTAACCCTTTCCTCCATAAATAATTAAATACACCTTTCTACGCCTCTGTAATAGTCACTTTTTGAAACCATTGTGATAAATACAGCATTTTGCTCCATAGGAGCAAAATGCTGTATTTATCACAATGGTTTCAATAATACACAATACTAAAATTTCCCTTTTCTCTAGTAAATGCCCCTTTTCGGTAGATTTATTCAAAGAGGTTGGGCCTAAAAAATAACCTAAGATGGAATGGGTTGATATTCATGATATCATCATTTCTTTCAATAATATTCATAGTATGCAGGGTTAAGCTACCACCTGGCTCTGAAATGCAGAATTATGCCTCTTTTACGTTGTCAATATAGAGAAGTTTTATTGTTTCATGTTTATTTAAAGTTTCTTCACCTCATGAATATTCATGCATAGAATCAATAAAACAGAACATGAAAAAGGTATTTTCTTCACTGTTGTGGAAACTGCATAATCAGATCTATAAATTTCCTTAAGCAAACAGTGCAGACCCTGGTCATATAGGAGAAGCCTGATCTGGGTCTACTCTGTTTGCAAATGCATGAAAAAGCGTTTATAAGAAGGAAAGGGTTAAAATTCAAAAATCTCAAACAAATTTGGTCAATCATTCTCTTATAGTAAAACATCTAAACCTCAGAGAACATCTAAACCTCAGAGAGCTCCTTTGTCTCATTCTGAAACTTTAATCCTCCCAGTTAACCCTTTCCCTGTTCTATGTTTATTTCAAATTTCCATATCTATTGAATATCCATGAACAAAGTAGTTACATGTATATTGAAATGTGGAAGGTGGAACATTGAAGACATTTTAGAAAGTAAGGAAATAGATCTTTCAAATTCCATCAGCAAACAGAGCAGACCCTGATCAGACCACTCCTCTAGGAGCAGTCTGATCTGGGTCAACTCTGTTTGCAAATGCATGAAAACACGTTTATATGAGGGAAAGTGTTAAATATTCATGTCAGAAATAATGACATTGTGAATAAATTCATTAGCTGATTTTTTTAATGGCATAATTATGTACAAAATGATTTTCGGGTATTGGTAGAAACTGCAGAGTCAAATCTATTCATAAGCAAACAGAGCAGATGCTGATCAGACAACTCCTACAGCAGCAGTCTGATCTGGGTCTTCTCTGTTTCAACAGGCATGAAAAAGCATTTATACGAGGGAAACAGCCCTTTCCTCCATAAATACGCCTTTCTACGCCTCTGTAATAGTCACTTTGTGAAACCATTGTGATAAATAGAGCAAGTGCTCTATTTATCACAATGGTTTCAAACTACAAAATTCTAAAATTTTACTTTTCTCTAGTAAATGCTCCTTTTGGGTAGATTCATTCAAAGAGGTTGGGTCTAAAAATAGCCTATGAGGGAATGGGTTAATACAGGATGAAAGTAATGCCAAAATCTGTCACTGGAGCACTGTTACTGCATGTGACATGTATACAGTATGTACTTCTTTTGTTTTACATAAAGCAGTCACATGTTTTCACAACAATCATGCTTGTTTACCAGCCAATTACTTTATTGTACCCCAAACTTTCAGCAAGATTCCACTACAGTAAAACCCCTCTAAACCGGAATTCTAGTAGAGAAGAATTCCGATACTTTTAGGCAGGTGGCTGCTTAATGCAGAGTGAAAGTCATGCAGAAAGCTCCTAGAGGAGCTTTCTGCATGCATGACTTTCACTCTGCATTAAGCTGCCACCTGTCTCCAAGACCAATATTTATACTGAATTTAATGTTTGATTTAGGGAGGTTGTGCTGTACTCAAACAAACAACTTGTGATTACATTAGTCCTTTAATGCTGAATTTTCAAAGTGGAATTGCCAATAGAATCCATTCAGTATGAATTTGCTAGAGGAATTCTGATGACAAACAATCCAGACCTGATCTGTTGGTTCATCAAGGAGCTAGCCCAATGATCTTGATCTACACCATTGGCTAATGTCTGTATTCAAAGTGTTAGGTGGAAACGCAAATCACCTGTCCTGGCAATAGGCTTAAACAGGCATTTTCACTGGATTTTTACCCATAAAACATTGAATTTTCAAAATCAATGCATGTTTTACTATTCAAACAGATCATGCTTATATCTATGAAGAATATTTAGGGATGTTTTAACCCTTACAACACTGAATTTTCAAATGGACTATTCCAAATTCCAAAATTCAAAAGTCAAGCTTACAGTGATTATTCTGGGATTTTTCTAAAGAAAAGTGTAACATGACAAACAGTGCAGAACCTGATGAGAGGGCTCCTCTGGGAGCCCTCTAATCTGGGTCTACACTGTTTGCAAAAGACATCAGTGACTTGTTTCCCGCATTGTAAGGATTAAGATTCTAAACCCAAGCAAAAGCAATCACATGAAAAGTTAATCCTGTGTAAGCTTCAAACTCCTACAGCTAGAGGCAGTCACACATGCAATTTAAGCACCAGCTCAACATTGCGAAATCTATTCTAGGAGATTCAGTAGCATCACATGTCTAAATGCAAAAGTTCACTGGATAAGCCTGCCTTTCTATGCAACTGCAAACAAAGTAGACCCAGATCTCATAGGAGCTGTCTGAACAGAGTCTGCTCTGCTTGCTTTACAATATGAATCTCAATGGTGTACCAATCTATTTGTTTATTTCATATTTTTATACAAAAATTAAATATTTTTATGTCACAATTTGGGAGAGTCTTGAAAAACTATTCATCCAAGGTCCTGATAAGATGTGTAAATTGAAACATTTTCAAGAATAATTCCTTTATTTCTCCACCAAAGCCTATGGTGTGACAACTCTTTAGATTGGTCTCTTCGAGACCAATCGAAAGAGTAGTCACACCATAGGCTTTGGTGGAGAAACGGCCATTTTAGTATTTGAATAAGCATATTTATCTGTTGCTCAGTAACAATCTTATTAGTAAACAGGGCTCAAGCAAGAGGGCGATTTGGGAGAAAATGTCTCCCTAACCCTGCTGACTTCTCCCTGTTTTGAGCTGAGAGAGAAGTTTTAATGTATCTATATATATAGAACATATAGGGAGATACAAAATCAGGAACAAAACTTCTCCCTCAATCCCTGATGGAGAGCTCCATCTTGAGCCCTGGTAAATACATAAGCTCACTATCTGTGAACAGTTTGTATTCAGATGAGATGCTAATTAACTTTGTGTATCATCAGGTACTCAGGAGACAATTAACCATCTCACACTTAGCCCATTCCCTCATATTGACTGCTCTACAAAAGTCACCTGCTGAAACCATTGTGATAAATAGAGCATTTGCTCCTAAATGGTCTATTTATCACAATGGTTTCAAACTGCAAAATTCTAAAATTTTCCTTTTCTCTAGTTATTCTCCTTTTGGGTAGATTTATTCAAAGAGGTTGGATCTAAAAATAGCCTATGAGGTCACAGGTTAAAGGTTTCTGAAAGCAATGAGAATTGTTGAAAACTGAAGTAAATTACAAATGTGTAGACAGGAATTACTTACAGATTGAAAATGGTTTAGATTCTATGAACTTAACCCTTTCCCTGTTCTAATATATTTCAGGTCCAGATAAGAGGCATACATTAACTATTTTCCAGAAAAACTCCTTCATTTTATCCACCAAACCCTATACTGTGACTACTCTTTAAAATTAGAAGAGGGGATGAGTCAAAACAGGGTTTGGTGGAGAAATGACAATTTTAGTATTTGCGTAAGCATCGCTATCTGTTGGTCTGAGAATCAGAATAGTATTGTATAATCTATGATGATTCTTCCTAAAAAGGCCATTGTCAACAATTTCCGCTCTTTATTTAGTTAAATATCAATACCTACTGAAGATTCATGGACAAAATACAAAATGTTTTCATAATGAAATATAGAAGGTGGAACCTTGTAGCCATTTTAGAAATGACAGAAATAGAACTATCAAATTCAATTGGCAAACAGAGAAGACCCTGATCAGACAGCTCCTGGTCATGATCTGGGTCTACTCTGTTTGCAAATGCATGAAAATGCAGTTATATGAAGGAAACGGTTAACAAAATATTAGGCAAAGCAGGGGGTTTTTTGGTCAAAATATCCGGCGATATTGGGTAGTGTTCCCCCCTCTGAAAAGTATGTTTTTTTCCCCCCAATTTTGGAAAAATTCCCCTCCATGGCAAGTTAATTTTATAAGCTTACTTGCTCTGGGCCTGCCAGTCAAAATTTGTTCTTGGAGCACTGGTTTTAAGGCTGATCTGTGAATATTCAGGCTAATTTAGATGAAAATATTCAGAAAAAATTACCTTAAAATAATCCCAGAAATACCTAAGAAGCCACCTCCTGCAATGCAGATTTTAAAATTTTCGGGGGGAGGCCGCCGCTACCCCCCAATGAGAGGGGGAAACCCCCTTTCATACTCCAACCCCCCCCCCCCCCCCCCCCCCCCCTCATGCCTTTGGCACTCGGTTCACGCCTGTGGCGCTCATATTTTCCCCTCTAACAAAAGTAAAGGGTAGTGACCCCCTTCCCCGTAATCCCAAAAAAAACCCTGGGCAAAGTGACTTCTCATGAAATATGAAATATTTTACATTATTTTCTCTACCAAACCCTAACATTCGTGTACTCCTTGGAATCACTCTTCTGATGCAATTAACACTTTCCCTGTTCTGTATGTAGGCCAAATTTCATTACCTACTGAATATTCATTAATAGAATAATTATAAAGAAATACTGGAAGGTGGAACATTGTACACACTTCAGAAAGCAAAGAAACAGATCTATCAGATTCTATTAGCAAACAGAGCAGACCCTGATCAGACGGCTCCAAGAGGCTCTGTTTGAAAATGCGTAAAAACATGTGGGAAACAGTTTAAATGAGTACAAAAATAGACTCATCTGAGATGTAAGAAATTTGGATAGATAAGTACTCTTCTTTTAACAGATTTTCCGTGTACAGTATAACCTGTTTTTAGCGGCCGTCAAAAGTCTAATTATGGGTCTGTAAGGCAGGTGGTAGCTTAGTGCAAGCCATTTTATCCTGCATTTACCCATTCCCTCATAGACTATTTTTAGATCCAACCACTTTGAATAAATCTACCGAAAAGAAACATTAACTAGAGAAAAGGACAATTTTAGAATTTTGTAATTTGAAACCATTGTGATAAATAGAGCATTTGCTCCTATAGGAACAAATGCTCTATTTATCACAATGGTTTCAACAGGTAATTTTAACAGAGGCATAGAAAGGCGTATTCATGGAGGAAAGGGTTAAGCAACCACCTGATTTTTAAGACTCCTATGTTCAATAAATGAAATTAGTCTGGATGCTTAAGGTTCTACCGAAGACAAGTACACTGACATTAGACAAAATAGAACCATGCTAAAAACACATGTAAAATCAACAACAGCTTCACTTCCTGTGAAAAAATACAAAATCAAGTATAAATCTACTGGCAATTCAACTGCTGCTAGCTTAAGCTAGTAGTCTTATGTCATGATTTCTCTACCTTCCCAAATATTCTAAACCGGAAAAAGATGCACATTCAAACATCAAGAATTAGCATATCGTGAATAACAATATAAGTGCGTGGTATTATTGGTTTTCCAGTGATACAATATGAAAAATTAGTCATGTACATACAGTAAATAAAAACAAAAACTAAGCATTCATAACACTTGAATGGGGACCAAATCAATGCAACCAAAAAATACTACAACATGCTTACGACATCTACTGCTCTACTAGGTAAGACATCACCTAGGGGAGAGAATGCATATTGAATTCTTTACTCAGTTGTCTTTGTCATCAGTCTCCATTTACTGACTCAGAGGTCCAGATAAGATGTGTAAACTAAAACAACTTATTTATTTCTCTACCATACCCTATGTTGTGACCACTCTTTAGAAGCGTCTCAAAGAGACGATCCTAATGAGTGATCACAACATAGGGTTTGGTGGAGAGATGATGATTTTAGTATTTGTGTACGCACCATTATCAGTAGCTCTGCTGAATGTTTCAGGTTTGCAAAGGTATAGAAAGGTGTATTTATGGAGTAAAGGCTTAACCCGTACAGTGCGGGACACAAGTTACACAAGTCCTTAGCAAACAGTGTAGACCCAGATAAGAGGGCTCCTAGAGGAGCCCTCTCATCAGGGTCTGCACTGTTTGTCATATCAAACGTTTCTTTAGAAAAAATCCCTAAATATTCACCGTGAGCTTGCCCTATTTGAGTTTTGGATTAGTCCATTTGAAAAAACAGCGTTGTAAGGGTTAATGCAGATGGATAGTAATGCTGGAAGCTCATACAGAAGCTTTCAGCATTACTTTAGACCTGCATTAAGCTGTGAACTTGAGAAATGGTTCAGATTTGAATTCAAATGACTCAAACCTCTGTTTTCTCAAAGTTATTTGTATGGTCCATTGAAGTTCGAGATATCGATATGTTTTTTACATCATGACAATGAGACTGAGACAATGAGACTGAGACAATAAGACCGAGACCTAGTTACAAAGGTGATGTCTCCATAGCGTGTATCCATTCTGGTAGACATTTCCAACAATGCAGCATGCTCCGTTACCTTGGACATTACCAGCTGTGAACAAGACAACTAGACCTCAATCATGGCAACCTTAGATCAATGTGACCAGCTGTCACAGTCACAACTAAAATAAAACTGCTGTCATCTCATGCAGGAATCCAATAAGAAAACAAATACATATCAGTATTAATGATGATTGGAGCAGTGGCAAGGAACAGATTGCTTTCAAAGATTTGCAAACAGTATTGACACACCAATCACAATGTCAAAAATATATCATCATGATTTACACTGTTTGCTATTCATACAGTAAATTGTGGACTTGACAAGAGTTGGCCCTGGGATATATTGACTGGTCTTATGCTGCATTGTTTGCACAGCACCTTTTTCCAGTGCATGGTAATCTATCTACAGTAAAACCTCTCTATAATGGCCACTAAATTGTGTTGATTTGTTGGTATGTAGGACAGGTGGTTGCTAATAAAGCAAGGTGAAAGTAAAACAGAACACTCCTATTGGAGTGTTCTGTTTTACTTTCACCTTGCTTTAAGCAGCCACCAGCCTTTAACACAAAATACTTGATGTAATTTAGTGGCCGTTATTGAGAGGTTTTACTATAAATAAAATCCTGACAGGACAATGCTTTTGAAATAGCTTTTCAATACTTAACCCTTTCCTCCATGAATAACGAAACCTTTCTAGGCCTCTGTAAAAGTCACTTTTTGAAACCATTATGGGAAATAGAGCATTTGCTCCTATGGAGCAAATGCTCTATTTATCACAATGGTTTAAAAACTACAATGTACACAATTCTAGCTTTCTCTATTAAATGCTCCTTTTCGGTAGATTTATTCAAAGAGGTTGGGTCTAAAATTAGCCTTTGAGGGAATGGGTCTAAAAATAGCCTATGAGGGAATGGATTAACCAAGGAAAGTTCATGATTAATTAAATGAAAAATGAATTTTCAAATAGTTTGTAAAGAAAGAACAAATTTAGCCATGACAGAAACTATACAATTTCATAAGCAAACAGAGCAGACCCTGATCAGCTCTTACAGGAACTGTCTGCTCTGGATCTACTCTGTTTGCAAAGGTGTCAAAAAGTGTCTCCATCAGGCAAAGGGGTAATCAAAAGATTTCCTCTGGATAAACAAGCATAGTAGATTAATATTCACTTTTCTTTGTTTCAGCCAGATTAAGGTCTAGTTGAGTGAATGTCAAACACAGCTGGCAGTGCCTATGACCAACATGTTACTTTGGGAATTAAACATCATCACCATACCATTCAACAATAAAATAAAGCCACAACATTTCCATCCAGGCATTCTGGGAAGACAAAAACATTTAAAAGGGAATGAAAATAACGGCATACTCCCAAATAACGGCACCCTGTCGTTCTCTATTTTTGCAACACATGAGGTTAGATTCATAAACACAGCAGGCAAGGCATCCATGTAAGATGAGTGTGGGGCCATGGAAAGGATTGGTGCTTCCTTGGCCGATGCTTGCTTGCCCTTTACAGAAATCCAGTGAAACCCTCCAGCAAAAAACACACACCGACTCAAAAATACAATAGCTGGTCGCAGTAGGCTAGAAAAGAACAGAATAAAAAAATTCAAGGGCCGGAACTTTGGAAAAATATTTCAACTTGGTTCAAGCATTTTCCATTTCACGTGTTTTGAATACTTTACCTTACCAATACAAAATGTACATGTATGCCACGAAATCACCATGAAAGGCATACACTTTATAATTACCAGCTGAGAGAAGAAATCCCTTCCTAGCTGCCAGCTACATAAAGGTATTTAACCCTTTCCCTGTTCTGTGTTCATTCCAAATTTCAATACCTACTGAATATTCATAGATAAAATGATTATAACGAAATATGGAAGATGGAAAATTGTAGCCATTTTAGAAAATAAGACACTGATCTTTGAAATTCTATTAGCAAACAGAGTAGACCCTGATCCTAGAGGAGCCGTCTGATCTGGGTCTACTCTGTTTGCAAATGCGTGAAAACACGTTTATATGAGGGAAAGGTTAACTCTTAAAAGCCTATACTTCATGAATAATTAGTAAGAAATAAAGATTATGAATATTAATTAGCTGAATTCTTACAATGGCATTACGAACAAGAGATAATTTTACCAGTGCAGAAACTGCAGTCATATTTAGGTAATTTCATAATCAAACAGAGCATACCCTTCTACAGGAACCATCAGTATCTGATCTGGGTCCGGTCTCTTTACAAAGGCGTGAAAAGGCGTTTTCAAGGTCTGCTCTGTTTGCTTTAAATATAATGTAGATCTGATCATACAATTTCTGCCATGGCCGAAACATACCATATGCCATTATAAAAATCTAGCTAATCAATACATGTATTCGTGTCATTATTTCTGACATGAATATTCATTAATTAGGAAAAGGTTAAACTCAGTGCAGCCTCAGTGTTCCAAATTGGAGTTTGGACAGAATCTACAATGTACTATGTGGTGTATCTCACTTAACACTGTTGGTCAATGCTGTTCCTTTACATCCTTAGTATTAACATTTAAAAAACATTTTTCACAAAAAAAATAAGTATATCAAACCATTTTGATTCTGGTAAGAGACCAAATTACTTCGATTCTCATCTTGATCTTAACCCATTCCCTCTTTCTGTAAAAGTCACTTTTTGAAACCATTGTGATAAATAGAGCATTTGCTCCTATAGGAGCAAAATGCTCTATTTATCACAATGGTTTCAAACTACAAAATTCTAAAAAAATCCTTTTCTCTAGTTAATGCTCCTTTTTGCTAGATTTATTCAAAGAGGTTGTATCTAAAAATAGCCTATGAGGTAATTGGTTAACATGCCCTACTTACTCTATTCAGACAAACTTTTCAAATAATACAGACCCAAATTCAGAAGCAGTTTGATCAGGGTCTACACTATTTTCTACTATGTCAGCCTAATTTAATAAAGTTATCATAATGGTGCCAGATTGACTTTATTCAGCTTTATTAATCAATGGAATTTAGGGGAGACACAGGTAATTAAGGTAAACATTAACCCTTTAATTCATGAATATTAATTATTTATGCAAGAAATAATGACATCATGACTATTAATGTACGAAATAATGACATCATGAATATTAATAAGATTGTTTTTTATAATGGCACATTTTTTGTCCATGGCAGAAACTGTAGAATCATATCCGCAAACAGAGCAGACCCAGATCAGACGGATCCTTACAGCAGTCTCCTGATCTGGGTCTACTCTGTTTACAAAGAAGTAGAAAAGTGTATTTATGCATTAAAGGGTTAATAGGTACCCTAAATACCCAAAACGTCTCTAAATTGTAAAATCATAAAATGTTACATTATCTACAAAAAAAGCATTCAGTATAATTAACAAACCAAACCACACTCCCACACCATAGCAGGAAGGGTTGAAATACAAAGTATGATGTACATATATTTAACCCTTAAAGAGCATGTACCGAGTATATAAGACCTTTAAAAACAGTGCAGACCCAGATAAAAGTCTCCTGCCGGAGCCCTATGATCATGGTCTGCACTGTTTGTAATAAAACTCGCTTTCTTTGATAGATTTTGATAAATTATTGCTTAATCCTTTCCCCATTCTATATTTCATTTTTCAATACCTACTGAATATTCATGGACAAAGTAAGTTATAAGGAAAAATGGAATGTGTAATATCGTATCCATTTTAGAAACTAAAGAAACAAATCTATCACATTCAATTAACAAACAGAGCAGACCCTGACCAGACTGCTCCCAAAGGAGCCATCTGATCTGGGTCTACTCTGTTTGCAAATGAGTGAAAGGGTGTTTATGAGGGAAAGGGTTAAAATTAATATTCAGAAAGGGAGGAGCCATCTTTAATTATTCAGCAGGTTAAGGGTTAACTCTACCAGAATGCATGCATTTTCTACTTTGCAATCAGAAACACAAAACTCACTGTTGACATTTGACCCTTTCCTCCATAAATATGCCTTTCTACGCCTCTGTAATAGTCACATTCCTCCATAGGCTATTTTCAGACCTGACCTCTTTGAATGAATCTACCGAAAAGGAGCATTTACTATCTAGAGAAAAGTAAAATTCTAGAATTTTGTAGTTTGAAACCATTGTGATAAATAGAGCATTTGCTCTATTTATCACAATGGTTTCAAGAAGTGACTATTACAGAGGGGTAGAAAGGCATATTTATGGAGGAAAGGGTTAAATAAGAATGAAAACAGGGATAACAGTCTTGACACTGAAAAATTAATGATATTTCTAGAGGGGACCTCTTGATTGCATTGTATCTAGATGCAAACAGTTTGGATCCATTTGAGACCATGTGACACAAACTCACAAAGGCGAAAAAAGAGACTTTAAAAATTGTAGTAGACGGCAATTGAGTAGACTACAAATACTTAGTGTGCAAAAAGTTAACTCCTTACTCAACGAATATTCATGTAAGAAATACACCATGTAATGATAACATGAGCATCAATTAGATTAATTGTTAAAATTGCACACAGACGCAGAATTTTTTGGTCATGGCAGAAACTAGAATCAAATGTATATGATCATATATGCAAAACAGAGCAGACTGTATCCTACAGGAGCCATGTGATCTGGGTCTACTCGGTTTGCAAAGTCATGAAAAGGTGAATTTATGGAGTAACGGGTTAATAAGATAAGAAACAGGTCTTCTCTATTTGCATCAGTGTTTCAAAAGTTTATCTATTAGATAAATGGTTAATATATATAACTAATATATAGCTAATATCGGTACATGTAGTATATATTTTAATACATATCTCATGTTTCAACAAATCTACTGTTTAACTTGCTATAACTAAAACAAAGTCCAGTAAACTGATCACAAGAAACTTGTTCTGTACAACTATTTTCTAAGTTAAAAAAAAAAAAAAAAAAATTCTCTGATGACTGGTTGCACTATTACCCTTTCCCTGTTCTATATTTAGCTCAGATTTCAATACCTACTGAATATTCATGAACAAAATAGTTACAATGAAATATGGAAGGTGTTACATTGTAGCCATTTTAGAAACTAAAGAAATGGATCTATCAAATAACATTAGCAAACAGAGCATCCCTGATCAGATGGCTCCAATAGGAGCCGTCTGATCTGGGTCTAACTCTGTTTGCAAATGCTTGATAAGGCGTTTATATGAGGGAAAGGGTTAACTGTGTTGCTCATGTGCAGGACATGATGTGTTGTCATTTATAATTACTGACTGATTAACTTGCATCAAAATCCAATATGTTTAAAATTCCGAAAATAGTCTTTTTTTTAATTCTGTTTCGAGAAATTGCATTTTAAGAATTTTAAAAGAAACGGATCTATCAAATAACCTCAGCAAACAGAGCAGACCCTGATCAGACGGCTCCTATAGGAGCAGTCTGATCTGGGTCTACTCTGTTTGCAAATGCTTGATAAGCCGTTTAACTGTGTTGTTCATGTACATGACATGTTTTGTCCTTTATAATTACCGGTATTGACTGATTAACTTTTTACATACTAGCCGCGATAATTTGTGATAATCAAAGCAAACAGTTTGAATCCAAATGAGAAACTGAGCAAGTCAGTGACTTATCAAAATCCAACATGTTTAAAATTCTGAAAAAAAAGGTATTTTTTAAATTCTGTTTTGAGAAATTGCATTTTAAGAATTTTCCGCAGACTACAATTGAGAATTGCTTAAGTATGCAAAGATTTAATACACAAGTATTGGGACTTAAACCCTTTCTTTTGCAATTTATCTAAACAAACAGCTAACATCTTAGAATAAATCCTGAGTTCCCTCTTTCTCTGGCTGCCAATGTCACAACTGTTACACTGTGATGTACCTACATGCAAACATTATGAGCATCTCATACAGATCCAAACGGTTTGTTTTTCAGGTAATGCTCTTTTAACCCAACCTCTTTGAATGAATCTACCCAAAAGGAGCATTAACTAGAGAATAGGAAAGTTTTAGAATTTTGAAGTCTGAAACCATTGTGATAAATAGAGCATTGAATATTGTAGATCTGACAATATTTGGTAGCAAATGAGTTAATTAATGAGACACACTAGGAGCCGTCTGATCAGGGTCAGTGCTCTGTTTGCTAATGGAATTTGATTGATGTTTCTTTAGTTTCTACAATGGCTTCAATGTTCCACATTCCAATATTTCATTATAACTATTTTGGCCATGAATATTCAGTAGGTATTGAACTTTGGACTAACTAAGAACAGGGAAAGGGTTAATTAGCTGAATTTAATGATAGCATGATGCAATCATGAACAAAGAAATTTTATATCTATAGCAAAAGCTGTATACTCAGATCTATAGCATTTCAAATACAATATGCAACAAAGAAAGCAGATCTTGATCAGAAGTCATCTGATCTAGGTCTACTCTGTCTGCAAAGGTTTCCATGAGGGATAGGGTTAAAGAGAAAATATAACCTTAGGGAATTGAATAGTAGATGACGACTTTTTGCAGGAGACGATTACTTAGCATGCAAAGGGTTAAGATCCATAAGGTATCAATCGATAGCTATTAACTCTTTCCCTGTTCTATGTTTATTCCAATTTCCAATACCTACTGAATATTCATGGACAAAGTAGTTGTAATGAAATATGGAAGGTGGAACATGGTAACCATTTTAGAAAGTAAAGAAACAGTTCTACCAAATTTCATCAGCAAACAGAGCAGACTCAGATCAGACGGCTCCTGTAGGAGCCATCTGACCTGGGTCTACTCTGTTTGCAAATGTGTGAAAACGGGTTTATATATGAGGGAAAGGGTTAATTCATAGTAACTGATTCATTTTCGATCAGGTTACTTACTATATAAGAGTTTGACTGGTTGCTCAGTCTATGACAGATGGTGAGAGCATTTACCACTGTAGTATAATTATGCTAAAGGCTAATGATTTATTAAATACCGTAACATATCTAATAAACACCTCCTGAGGCGTAACATTTTTTTCAAGGAATGACATGCATTTTGTACATACATGCAGATGGTTGCTTAATGCAGAATGAAAGCAATGAAGAAAGCTCCTAAGGGAGCTTTCTTCATTGCTTTCAGTCTGCATTAAGCTAGCACAAGTATTTTGAAAAACCTATAACTTCTTTTATTTAAGGGTTATGATATTGGTTTTTAGTTGAATTATATATTGCTAGTTTCTCCCTAGAAGTAAGGGGACATTTATTAGGAAGAATATGGCATTGATCAATTTGACATATGTTATACCTATAATGGTGATGAATGTGTGAAAACATGTTTATATGAAGGAAAGGGTTAATTCATAGTAACTGATTCATTTTCGATCAGGTTTCTTACCATATGAGAGTTTGACTGGTTGCTCAGTCTGTGACAGATGGCGAGAGCATTTACCACTGTAGTATAATTATGCTAAAGGCTAATGATTTATTAAATACCGTAACATATCTAATAAACACCTCCTGAGGCATAACATTTTTTACAAGGAATGATGTGCATTTTGTACGCAGATGGTTGCTTAATGCAGAATGAAAGCATTGAAGAAAGCTCCCTTAGGAGCTTTCAGTCAGCATTTAGTTAGCACAAGTATTTTGAAAAACCTATTACTTCTTTTATTTAAGGGTTATTATATTGGTTTTTAGTCGAATTAAATATATTGCTAATTTCCCCCTAGAATGAAGTAAGGGGGCATTTATTAGGGAGAATATGGCATTGATCAATTTGACAATATGTGTTATACCTATAATGGTGATAACGAAATACTATTGACTGTACATTGCACCTGTGTAACACTATACACCATAAATACACCCTTCTACGCCTTTGCAGGAGCCGTCTAATCAGGGTATGCTCTGTTTGCTAATGTAATTTATTAGATCCGTTTCTTTAGTTTCTAAATTGGCTACAATTTTATAATATAGGTATAATTCTACCGTTTCTGCCATGGACAAAAAGTCCTGTGCCATATGCTATTAATGCAATTAATCTAATTAATATTCATGAGGTCATTATTTCTTACATAGATATTCATGGAGTAAAGGGTTAACACTTACCCTGCTGTTAGAATCAATATCACACTTTGCATGCTAAGTAACCGTTTACAGAAAACGTTGTCAGCTGCAAGTTATTTTTTCTTGTATGTTTCTTAAGAAAATGCAGTCCAAAGGTAAAACAGTTTGAACCCCGTTGATACAAATTTACAATGAGTTAATTGGAATTTTATCTGGATTTAAACTGTTTGCTTAGCTTATTATAAATGTGTCACTAGAGTTCAAAGAGTGCACTGTATATAATACCAAAGATTATATTTTCATATGGCAGAAACAGAAACAAATATCTGTAAAATTTAGTAAAAAGTAATATATGCTGGAAAGAAGGAAGACACAAATAACATGATTTTGCCTAACATGTATTGTGTAAACTATACTATACACAAAATATGTTAGGCAAAATCATGACTATTCATGTAACATTTAGAATTGTAAAATTAGTCTGTTGGATGATTTGATCCATAAATATTCATTATTCATGCATGAAGTAATGACATCATAAGATATGAATTGAATTTTTATACTAGCACAACTAACAACAGAGTTTGTTATCAAGACAGAAACTGCAACTATATACATCTGTAATTCCATGTATGGTACACAAAAACTAAGCAGTCCCTGATCAGACTGCTCCAACAGTAACCATTAATTTGATCTTAGTCTATTTTGTTTGCAAAGGCATAAGGCGTATTGATGGAGTAGAGGTTTAAGGGTAGCCAAAAATGAAGCTGATATATTAAAGACTACATTTAATGCACTTGACTGTTTATTTCAATCATTAACCCATTGTCTCATAGGCTATCTTTAAATAAATCTACCGAAAAGGAGCATTAACTAAAGAAATTGAAAATTTTAAAATTTTGTAGTTTGAAATTATTGTGATAAATAGAGCATTTGCTCCTATAGGAGCAATGCTCTATTTATCACGATGGTTTCACAAAGTGACTTTTACAGAGTAATCAAAAGTCGTCAATATGAAGGAATGGGTTAATGATCTACCAAATTCAAGAATACTTCGTCAAATGTACACTGAAATATCTGTCAACAACAGTCAAACCCTTTACTCCATAAATACGCCTTTCTATGCCTTTGGAAACAGAGTAGACCCAGATTAAACAGCTCCTATAGGAGCTGTCTGATCATGGTCTGCTGTTTGCCTACGATATAATACAGATAGGATTCTATAGTTCCTGCCATGGCCAAATCAGCGTGTGTACATGTGCTATTATAACAACTATATCTAATTAATATGCATGATGTCATCATTTCTTAACCCATTACCTCATAGGCTAATTTTAGATACAACCTCTTTGAATAAATCTACCGAAAAGAAGCATTAACTAGAGAAAAGGAAACTTTTAGAATTTTGTAGTTTGAAACCATTGTGATAAATAGAGCATTTGCTCCTGTAGGAGCATTTTCTATTTATCACAATGGTTTCACAAAGTGACTTTTACAGAGTCGCCAAAAGTCGTCAATATGAGGGAAAGGGTTAAATGAATATTCATGGAGTATAGGATTAAAAATATTACACATTAAAAGAAATACAACTTCTTGGATCAAATGAAAATGTCCAGTCTCAGTGCAGTCTGGGCGATATTATCTGAAACTGAATGCAGAGCAACAGATATAGATGTGAATTCAAATACTAAAACTGCCATTCGCCTCCAAACCCTATGTTGTCACCACACTTTGAAGTTAAGAATGGTCTAAAGAGTGGTGACAACATAGGGTTTGGTGGAGAAATAAAGGAGCTTTTCCCAAAAATGTTTTAATTTATGCATCTTATCTGGACCTCTGTGAATGAGTGTACATGAAAAACAATACATATTATGACATTTAAAAAGACCAGTAATTCAACCAATTCAACTGTTCGCGATACACACTTATATATACTAAACCATGACTACCAGTAGATCTATACTTATTTGTATGTATTTTTTTTATAATGAACTTGAACTTTATTGTAAAATACTATGCCCCAAACAGGCACTTTGACTTACATGATCACATGTAACATGTATATTGCTGACTTTTTACCTTAACCCTTCTCTTGCTGAATTTTTAAATACATGTCTCCTTCTTTATCCATGTCCTGTTATATAATTACATATATCTTCACTGTGTACAAGTATTTCCCAGTGCAATCACTGCTGTTGAGTGCACTGGTTTCACAATCAACTTGCAAATAGAGCAGACCCTGATGAGACAGCTCCTGCTGGAGCTGTCTCATCTAGGTCTTCACTATTTACAGGTAGGTATATTGATGAGAACAGCAAGCGAAGGGTTAAGTGTGACCTTGATTTGGAACTATCTAACAGTTGCAACTTTGTGAGATGAGTACCAATGCCTAATAGGAAGTCGCCATTACTAGTAATGACCAAGCTTATATTTTTAGTAGTTTGACCTCCGACCTTAAGTTTGAAATTGACATGACAACTCAAAAGTTTTGTATTTAAATCTTGTAAAAAATCCTCTAGAAAGAACTTACTCCTGAAAATGGTAAGCAACTTTATTATTCTTCAATGTTTTATAATAAATATGATTAATGTCAAAAACTTTGGTTCTTGCTATTAAAGACAACAAGTTATTTAGTGTCTTATCCCTTTACTCCATGAATATTCATGTCAAAAATAATGACATCATGAATATAGATCAGATTATTGTTTTTACAACAGCACATGAACACAGAAAATTTTGGCCATGACAGAAACACTACAATCATATCTATAATATTTCATAAGCAAAGAGAGCAGACCCAGATCAGACAGCTAATACAGAAGCCATCTCATCTGGGTCTCCTCTGTTGGCAAAGACGTAGAAAAGCGTATTTATGGAGTAAAGGGTTACCAAGTAAAGTGCTGTGCGTATTTGCATTGGCTAACTCAACAAATTTGCTTACAGAGCAATAAATTTGATTAAATCATACACAGAAAGATGTTTCAATTATGGTCTTACTTTCTCCAACCAGACAGGGGCTCTTTTTTGTCCTCCTCAGATCGGAAACCCACAGCCAAGGCAGCTAGAGGCCAGGCTAGTAGTAAGCAGATCCCAATTAACAACAGTCTGAGGGGAGCAATGGTTACTGACATGATTGCTACCTACAAAACAAGAACAACACATATGTATGAAAATATGATTGCTTTTGTGTTTGAAAAAATATAAATAACCCTTTTGATTGCTTTTGTGTTTGAGAAAATATAAATAACCCTTTCCTCCATAAATACGCCTTTCTACGCCTCTGTAAGAGTCACTTTATGAAACCATTGTGATAAATAGAGCATTTGCTCCTATAGGAGCAAATGCTCTATCTATCACAATGGTTTTAAACTACAAAATTCTAAAAAAAATATTTTCTCTAGTTAATGCTCCTTTTCAGTAGATTCATTCAAACAGGTTGTGTCTTAAAATAGCCTATGGAGGAAAGGGATAAGTAATGCATGTATTATAAGTATAGAACTTTTAAGTAATGATGCATGGTAAATCATTATGGGTACACATTCTCTTTTTAATGCATACAACGCTGAGTTTTCAAAAGGACCCTTCCAGATTGGACATTTGACTATCTCATGCTGTTTCTGGAGGGGATAATCGTTTCTACAAAATGTACAATATGGCAAACGGTGCAGACCCATATCAGGACTACATCAGGAGCTCCCTGGTTTGGGTCTACACTGTTTGCAAAGGCTATTTAACTTGGTTTCCGCAGAATATGACCCATGGTATGATAAAACATGTTAGTGCATGATGTTCGATAGAGTTTCCATGTATAGTAGTTCTAGTGATGATTCCACAAAACTTCAATTTAACCCTTTTCATATGGTACATTTATACATGAGTTGATCGCTTCATGAATATTCATGAACTTTTTTTTAATAAGCTTAATTAAGAACCAGGTAAGTTGAAGTAGAAACAAACCATCTTGACTTTATGGTATTACATGTACCAGTGTTTTATTTGACCAACATTTTGCACCCACACTGGGTCTTATATCAGAGTTAAAAAGAATAAATAAAAGATGACTAATGTAGGTAAAAAAAATAATTTTAATAACGTCAAATTTTCAAAAGAATTTTGGCTTAGAAAAAAACAGTAGGATCACACCTGTACAATTCAATAAGCACACAGAGATGACCGTGATCAAAGGGATCCAACAGGAGCCATCTGATCCGAGTCCTGTCTGCTAGCAAAGGTGCGAAAAAAGCGTTTATGAGTGAAGGGGTTAACCCTTTGAATGTTGTACTTTTCAGAATTGAATTTTCCATAATTGTTTTAACAGCATATTCAATTCAGTTCAGTCTATGCAAAAGTTGTTTTGATTCCACAGGACAGGAGGTCCAGTGAAAAGTGTAACTTTAAAGGACCAGACAGAAATTCACAGGACCTACAAAAACAAAAGTGTAAAAAATGTGCTGTTTCTAATACATTAAAAGTTATTTAATATACCCGTATTCTTTAATTATAAGTAACATATATAATCATTATACAAGTTGAGTTATCATTTTCCAAATTGCTATTTAAGTTTGGAAAGAATACAGGTAAATTTTCACAAACAGTGTGAACAGAGCAAAAATTCACCAGTCACAAGGACCGGTGCTTAAGCAATTTTTACCAGACCGGACGAAATTTTACCAGATTTGTCAGAGGTCCTGTGAACTTTCACATAGACTGCAGTATTTAAGGATCAAATGTGCTAAAGAATTTTAATGACAATCAGTGCAGACTCTGGTTAGACAGTTCTACAAGGCGTCATTTGATCGTGTTATACACTGTTTGCACATAAGACAAGTTTATTTTAAGTACATATAAATGTAACTGTTTGTATACATGTAACAATAATTATATACTTGTATACACACTTCAATGGGAGATATGCAGTAAGAGCTGTGAACAAGATAAACAATGAGTCCTGCAAAATTTGTGTTTATCCAACTGTTTATTACAAAATTTATTAAATTAATCAATCATTTTAATTTTACTCCATGAATATCCACATAAGAAATAATGACATCATGAATATTTAACCCTTTCCCTGATCAATATTCATGAGTTTTGCTACAAGAAATAATGAAATCATGAATAACTATTAGCAGATTTTTTATTAATGTAAACTTTTGAATATTAAGGGATTTTTTTGCTTTAACAAAAACTGTAGAATCATGTCAAAAGCAAATTTTTAACTGAGCAGACGCTGATCAGACGGCTCCTATAGTATAAATACCGGTATAGTATTTATATGAGTGAGTGAGTGAGTTGGGTTTTACGTCCGACCAACAGTATTTACGTTATTTGCAGACGACACCCGCATGAGACAAGTTATAGTGCTGCCTCACTGAAATGCCCCTGCCGCAGGTACATGGCAAGGGCACCCCACACAGTCACATTATCCTGACACCGGGCCGACCAGTCCTAGAACTACCCCTTTAATGTCGAGCATAGACAAGGGAGCTACTAGTACCAACTTTTAACGACTTTTGGTCTGTCGCGTCCTTGTATTTATATGAAGGAAAGGATTAATCTAGGTGATTTTTTATGAACACCAGATTTTTTTTTACCATGGCATACATGATAGAAACCAGATCTATATTATTTCACTAGCCATTTGTTCGGAGCATATCAATCAGGATATCAACAGTTGAAATGTTAAACTTATATTCAAATTTACGGGTCATAGAAACTTATAATTTATTTGATATGGACTATTCCATATCTGGACAGGCCTCTAGAACTATATGAACTTTTATAAGCAGTGCCTTTTTTCAAGTGATTATATCCCAATTTTATGGTCCCATTTGGCCCAAAGTGTTTGGGGGGGGGGTTAAATTTATTTTTTATTCCCAATTCAGCGGCAAAATTGTTTGGCCATAAAATTCTGTCAGACCAAAACTTCTAAAATTCATAAACAAACAGCAGACCCAGATCAGACATCCCACATGAGCTGTCTGATCAGGGTCTTCTGTTTGTTTATGAATTTTAGAAGTTTTAGCCTGACTGGACTTGCAATGGACATTTGTAGGAGGGAATTTGATGAAATCTGTTTACAGCTAAACAATGACAAAATCAGACAAAATTTGCAATTTCAGGGGTATGGCTCATCTTCCCGAAATGGTGAAAAAAGCTCTGACCAGATACAGTTTGACAAACTGACAGGTTGACGAAACGAAATCAATGAAATAAAATTTACCTTGATTAAATCCAAGTGTCCTAAATGCAACTTGTGCACGAAAGGGTTTTGGATTTCCGGAACTATAAGTGACTGCTGTCTTGGTATAGATCGCTTCATTTTTAACAATTCAAAGTGAGTTCTTTGTCACATCCAACTTTTGACAACTTCACTGCTTTCTGAATCCAAAAATGGAACAGGAAATCATTGTGTCAATGCGCATGCGTATTTAAAAATGACTTCTGGGTAATGTATTGCGATGCAACCACCCAAGATGGCAACCAGATAGAAAACCAGTTTTCAACAGGTTTGAGGGAGGAAATTCGACTGATAAACTGTTGTGGGCGGTTTTAGTTGATATTAAAAGATGGAGAGTGCTTGTCAGAAAACAGAGTTTCTAGTAGGACAGAAATATCGCTTGGTTCGTAAGATAGGAAGCGGTTCATTTGGCGATATCTATCTTGGAATCAACATAACCAATGGCGAAGAAGTCGCAGTCAAACTTGAATCAACAAAAGCTAGACACCCTCAACTCCTTTACGAAAGTAAACTGTATAAAATCCTCCAAGGCGGCGTAGGCATTCCGCACATCAGATACTATGGTAATGAGAGAGACTACAATGTGCTTGTTATGGACTTGCTTGGTCCCAGTCTCGAAGATCTCTTCAATTTCTGCTCTCGGAGGTTCACAATGAAAACCGTGTTAATGCTTGCAGACCAAATGATTGGACGTATTGAGTATGTGCACAACAAAAATTTCATTCACAGAGATGTCAAACCAGATAATTTTCTCATGGGTATTGGGCGACACTGTAATAAAGTGTTTCTCATTGACTTTGGACTGGCGAAAAAGTACAGAGACAGTCGTACACGCACACACATAGCATACAGAGAAGATAAAAATCTCACAGGAACTGCTCGATATGCCAGTATCAACGCTCACTTGGGTATTGAGCAAAGTCGCCGAGATGATATGGAATCCCTTGGCTATGTGCTGATGTATTTCAACAGAGGAAGTTTGCCTTGGCAAGGATTAAAAGCCAACACAAAGAAGCAGAAATATGAGAAGATCAGTGAAAAGAAAATGTCTACGCCAGTTGAGGTGCTGTGCAAAGGTTTTCCAGCAGAATTTGCCATGTACCTTAATTACTGTCGTGGCCTACGATTTGAAGAAGCTCCAGATTATATGTACCTACGCCAGCTCTTCAGGATCCTTTTTCGCACTCTGAACTACCAATATGATTACACATTTGATTGGACAATGTTGAAACAAAAGGCGGCAGCTGTTGCTCAGTCTACAAACACATGCACTGCTGGCGGCACCGGACGCTAAATTTTGGTTAGGTTGGGTTATCACGCAATTTAACTGTACTTTTTTATAAAGAAAAATTAAAGAAAAATTGCAATAAAACCAGTATGACAAGAACAAATACATGGTTTTTGAAACAATAAGTTCATGAAATTCCTTCAGATAAGTACATTTATTAACTTTGGAAATAACGCATATGTTATAAATAGGATTCATGAGCCAGAGTTGTAAATATTTTGTCAATCACTATTTGAAAAGTTGAAGTGGTAGTTATCAGTCATTTCTTTGTACAAATATACAAATCTAATGATATAGATTCATATAACAAGGAAAGGGCAATTTGATTCAGATAACAAGGAAAGGGCTAACTTAAATCAGCAATTTAAAGTGAATTTAGCAAAAGAGAAGAGTGCTACATCTTGTGAGAACTTACTCATCATCAATCATTTTGTGTTTTGAGCTTTAGGTAATAAAAATGCTAGTTTACAAGTTTTCTTGTGAAAATTCGGTATTCTGCTTTTTCACGTTTTTTGTCATTAAGTACATGTATATATGTATACTTTATATGTCTGAATGTGTAAAAATGTATATATGTTGAGATGATTTTAAAGAAAACGTATTAATTTCATTTTGTATAGTACCCCAGACTTTTGGTCAGAGTTCAGGACTTCTCCCTTGTGATGTTTTTTGTATGGAGATTGTTTGAAACACTTTACTTCATAGGGATGCCATCACTTTTGTAAACGGAGTAAACCCGGATCAGATGTCTTCTGTAGAGGCTGTCTGATCAGGGTCTGCTCTGCTTGCTTCTTGAATTACATAGATCTGATTCTTCAGTTTCTGTTGTGCCCAAAATATTCTGTGTGTATAAATACCAATAATACTATTATAAAAATTCAGCTAATAAATATTTCTGATGTCATTATTGCTGACATGAATATTCATGAGATAAAGGAATTACCCTTTACTCCATTATCCATAGATATACCATTCTAAGCCTTTCCACCAAAGACCAAGATCAGAAGGCTCCTATACATGCCGTCTGATCAGGGTCTGCTCTGTTTGCTTTAAATGATATACTACAATTTTTGTCATCACTAAAAATTCCTGTGTCCATGTGCTATTATAAAAGTTGATCTAATTAATATTCATGAGGTCATTATTTCATAGTGCTCATAAAGGGTTAATCATAATGGGAAACTTGTGAAAATATACAATACAATACAAAGTTTATTTAGAGATTGTGTCACAGTAACATAATAACATAAGCTATGTATAGCTTTTTACCTACCTTTTTATAAGCTATGTATAGCTTTTTTTAATCTTTCCTCCATTAATAGGTTGGTAAAAAATATAAAATAAGACATTCATTATATTTATAAGACATTACAGTGAATTTTGTTTAAACATACTACTGCTGAGGTTTTTACTTTTGCAGACAGGAAAGGTCCAGGTTACTCAGAAAATGAAGAATACTTGGAAAGGATTAAAAGAATAGTGGTTAAACTTACAATAAAACTTGTCTAAAATGGCTACACAAAAGAAATCTAATTATGGGTTAATGTAGAAGTCAATGTGGTAGCCTAATACAGGACGAAAGTAATTCAGAATGCTTACATAGGATCATGATGCATTACTTTCATTCTGCATTTAACCCATTCCCTCATATTGACACTTTTTGATGACTCTGTAAAAGTCACTTTGTGAAACCATTGTGATAAATAGAGGATTTGCTCCTATAGGAGCAAATGCTCTATTTATCACAATGGTTTCAAACTGCAACAGTCTAAAAAAATTTCCTTTTCTCAAGTTAATTCTCCTTTTCGGTAGATTTATTCAAAGAGGTTGCATCTAAAATATAGTCTATGAGGTAATGGGTTAACAGCTACCTCCTTTCGAAGTGGCCTAGCGGCCATGTTTACTTACTAAATGGTAGCTTTAACCCTTTCCTTCATATAAACGTTTTTACACATTTGCAAACAGAGTAGACCCAGATCAGGCGGCTCCTATAGGAGTCTCCTTATCAGGGTCTGCTATTAGAATTTTATAGATTTGTTTCTTTAGTTTCCAAAATGGCTATGTACAATGTCCCACCTTCAATGTTTCATTATAACTATTTTGCCCATGAATATTTATTAGGTATTGAAATTTAGACTAAGTATAGAACAGGGAAGGGTAAAGAGCAGATCTGTTAATTAAATAGTATTGTGTAGTGTATGTTGTATGATCATCAAGTTCAAATTTATTTTTTGCTCAGAGTGTCCATGTACAGTTGCTATCTTTGTACAGTGCTTGGCAGCTTAGCACAGCTTCAAATTGGGGATTTCTGGGCATTGTTAGATGATGTACATGATTTTTTATTGTCTATGTAGTAAGAAGTGGTGTCCGTTCTTTTTTGTCAAGCCTGTGCAAATGTTCCATTGTATCAGCAAACTTGTATGGACTACATGTGTGTAATGTACATGGTTGCTCATTTTGGTGAAGTTAAAATGGTGACAGAAATGTAAGACAATTTCTAAGATTCCATTCTCATGTACATGTATAATGTCAGTGGTTTGAAGAGATGGCTTGGCCATATATATGGGTCAATATATGGTGTATTTATATAGTAGTAGATAGATCATTGAGTTGAGTGTTTGTTATTTTAGCTCAGTTTATTCCCCTCAGCTGCTTGTGAAAAAAAATCTGTATATAATACCAAGATATGTAAATATATATCAAAGGTGTGAGCATGAATGGATAATAATGTCTGGCTTTCTGTTATCTTGGTGTAAATTGAGTATTTTTTTTTCAATCAAATGTTGTTTGTTTCCTGTGAAAAAGTTATGATGTTGACCAACAATTGCTTTCCATACTGCATATTGTATCATTTGACAATGAAACCATAGACTATACTTGGTTTAAAATGAGATTCAGATTTTCTCTCAGCATGAATGTGTGTCAAACTTTACTGTTACATACATAAATTTCCTACAAAGAAGTTTGCCTTAATAACCAGACAACTGTCTTTATCAACTCTATAATGTGTCTGAGGAGAAAATTACATTCATATTGAGGTTCATAACTGTGATCAGAGCAATACATAAACATGAGTATTTAACCCTTCGCTTGCTGCTCAGTCAATATACCTACCTGTAAATAATGAAGACCCAGATGAGACAGCTCCTGCAGGAACTGTCTCATCAGGGTCTGCACTATTTACAAATTGATTGTGCAACCAGTGCACTCCACAGCAGTGATTGCACAGCGATATACTTGTACACAGTGAAGATATATGTAATTATACAACAGGGCATGGGTAAAGAAGGAGAAATGTATTTTAAAATTCAGCAAGAGAAGGGTTAAATACTAAACTCATCATTTCTATACCAATCCCTATCTCGTGATAGCTCTTTAGTGTCATCTCTTTGAGACGATTCTGATGAGTGGCACAACAAAGGATTTGATGGAGAAATAATGAAGCTAATTATCCAAAATGTTGAATGTAATTAAACACTCAGGAAAGTACTGTTGATAGGGGTACAAGGTCATAGCAATATCAAAACATCCTATGTATTTCAGCTAATAAATATTCATAATGTCATTACTTCTTCCTTGAATACTGAACAGGGAAGGGGTTAAAATGTTTAAGAATCAACTGAAAGTATATGACCGATGTGAATTGAACATTGCAATGATAGACCCAAGTCATGTGTAGTGCTTTGTCAATTTGTACTGCAATATCTGCAAAGTATTTGTTTGTGAACCTAATGTTTAACCATTTATCTGATGAATTTTCATTTGACCCTTTACTCAATAAATACTCCCTTGCAAACAGAGTAGACCCAGATCAGACAACTATAAGAGTCATCTGATCAGGATCTTCTCTGTTTGGTGATAGAATAGTATAGATCTTATTCTACCATTTCTACTTTGGCAAACATTTTATACATGTGTTAACAACCATTTTCCAGTTCAACATTCATGTATGAAATGACAACATTATGAATATTTATTAGCTGAATTTTTGTAATGTAAATTTTTCAAGGTTTTTTTTTTCTTTTGCAAAAACTAGAATCATATTGTTTTGATTAAACTGAGTTCAAAGTTTTAAGTACATCTTTAGTTTCTTCTGATCTAAGAACTTCTATTTTCGTGAACATCTATGATCATTTCCAAGAAGGTGGTTGACTGTGGTATGTTTTCATTTTGTTAGTTATAAACTTGTATTACACAATGTAATCCAACCTTACAAAATAACCCTATTCTTTAATCCAGTATCTAACAAATGCCATGTATGTTTTGGATATTCTGGCGTAAGTAGAGGACATAATGTAAATATGGACTTGAGTTTTAACTTCCTCATATCTTTTTTAACGAGTGTATGTCTTACATGAAGACATTTTCAATGTCGCTGTTTCATTTTATCTACATGTATGAAACAATATTGATCTGTTATAGAGATGAAACTAAACACGCTTATATATGATTGAACAGTGTTAACCCTTTACTCCATGGGCTATTTTTAGACCCAACCTCTTTGAATGAATCTACACAAAAGGAGCATTTGCTTGAGGAAAGTAAAATTTTAGAATTTTGTAGTTTGAAACCATTGTGATAAATAGAGCATTTGCTCCTATAGGAGCAAATGCTCTATTTAACACAACGGTTTCAAGAAGTGGTTATTACAGAGGTGTATTTATGGCGGAAGGGTTAACAGTTGATCAGTTAGCTTTTACTACTGGCAGATTCATTTGCAAACAGTTTGGATTCAGATGAGATTCCATGTAAGTTGATGTCTGTCAAGATCCAAGCTGTTTGACACTCTGAAGGCGTCTTTGAAGCAAGAAAGTCTGAATGAGAACTCCATTATAGGACATTTACTATGGAGGAAATTCTTCTTAGTATGCTACAAGTTTAGAAGAACAACAGTAAATTATTGTTTATTGTATTTGAACCCTTTCGATTGAAAGAAGGTGCCATAATTAAATGGTGCCTTGAAGTCTTCTTGAATGTTCTACAGTTTCATGTGAATGATTTGTATATATTGCATACTACACAACCATACACTACCAGTGACTTCTCACAGAAGTAAAGAATACAACAAAACCCACACAACTCTTGTGATAATAAATGAAACTGCTTTAACCCTTACTCCATGAATATTCATGTAAGAAATCATGACATAATTTTAATTAAATTATTGTTTATAATGGCATATGGACACTTGAATTTTTTGCCTTGATAGAAATTGTAGAATCATCTATATATCATTTCGTAAGCAAACAGAAGATCCTGATCAGATGGCTCTTACAAGAGCCGCCTGGTTTGGGTCTACTCTGTTTGCTAAGGCGTAGAAAGGCATATTTATGGAGTAAAGGGTTAATCAGAAAGATAAATATACCAGAGCTGTTGTAATTTTATGAATAACCTCTCTCTGAAATTCATTTTTGTAGCATCATTTCCTTAGTTAACCCTTTCCCTCACATAAAAACTTTTTCATGCCTTTGCAAACAGAGTAGACCTAGATCAGACAGTCTGTCCTGCTTGCTTATGAAATTGTATAGTATATTGTGTCAAAATATTCTTTAAAAAAATAAGTGATCAATATTACAGTTTAGGTACCGTTTTGAAAATGCAGTCAATGTATGTATGAGTGACAGATTCTAGCATAGTTATTCATGAGGTAAAGGGTTGAACTGAACCTTTAGTTTTACTACACTTTGTTTGTATACCGTAAAACCCCTCTATAACAGCCACTAAATTGTGTTAATTAGTTGGTATTTAGGGCAGATGGCTGCTTAAAGCAAGGTAAAAGTAAAACAGTATGCTCCTATAGGAGCGTTCTGTTTTACTTTCACCTTGCTTTAAGCAGAAACCTGTCTTAAACACAAAATACTTGATGTAATTTAGTGGCCGTTATAGTGAGGTTTTACTGTACTTTTGATTCATTCTATATTTAACCCTTTGTTTGAAATAGAAGTAGTGAGAGAATCAGAATAGTTAGAAAGACATGCATACAATTTTTTAGATAGACATCTTTACCCTTTACTCCATATATACATATTTCTACGCCTTTGCAGAGTAGAGTCAGTAGAAAAAGATGAGACATCTTCTATAGGAGCCGTCTAGTCAGGGTCTGCTCTGTTTGCTTATAAATGAAATAATATACCTGGTAGATATGACTCATTTAGATCTGACTACAGTTTCTGCCATGGCCAAAATCTCCAGTGTTCATATGCCATTATAAAATAAATCTGATTATTATTCAAGATATCATTATTTCTTACATTAATATTCATGGAGTAAAGGGTTAATTTTTCCTTCATTTTAAACTTCAGCAAGCTACACTTTGCAACCCTTTTTTTATCCAGACAAGTTAGACACTCATTGACTTTTATCAGAATTCAAACAGTTTGTAAGACTTTTTATGATTGTAATCTTTAACCCTTCACCTGGCCGATCCTTTTGCAAATAGTATAGACTCAGATCAGATAGCTCCTACTGGAGCCATCTGACCAGCTCTGCTCTATTTGCATATGAAATAATATAGATCTCAGAACTACAGATAAATGTGCATACTTAAATACTAAAATCGTCATTTCTCCACCAAACCCTATGTTGTGACAACTCTTTAGAATCGTCTCGAAGAGACGATTCTAAAGAATGGTCCAAGCATTGGGTTTGGTAGAGAAATAAAGAAGTTATTCTTGAAAATGTTTTAATTTATGCATATTATATGGACCTTAGGAATCTGCTGTTTCTGCCATGGCCACAACTTCCTGTATCAATACCAGCTAATTACAAGTCATTATTTTATTGTTTCTTACATGAGTATTCTTGAATTTAACAGTGAAAGACATGCAATGTACATGTAACATAGTACAAAATAGGCCAAGTTTTTAGGGGATGAAGAATATGAGCTCTACAGGTTCATGTTAATTTAAATATATGAGCCATCTTAGAACAGAATATTGTAACTAAATGAAAGTCAGCTGCACGGTTGACTTCTTGCATGCTTAATAATTGTCATCTGCAAAAAAGAGTCATCAGCTGAAATCTGAAATTTCTTTAACTCTTTCCTTCATAAACGTTTTTTTCATACCTTTGCAAACAGAGAAGTCTGCTCCGTTTGCTTATGAAATTGTAATACATCAGACTTTGCAGTTTTTCTCAGTAACAAAACATCCTGTGTACATGAACCATTTTAAAATACAGCTTATTAATAATGATTTTATTTCATACATCAATATGCAACAGGGAATAGGTTAATTTCTCGCCATTATGCCAAGTTACTTGGAGACTCACCTAGATCCATACTGTTTTCCTAGAGAATTAAAAATTCACAGCTAGCATACAAAGACATCTAATTTTGGTGTGCATTGTCGCTTATAAGAATCTCATTACAGTGTACAGGGAAACCTCTTAAATCTGGAATTTCATAATTAGTATACGCTTGATCTTTAAGATAGGTGGCAACTTAATGCAGGCTGAAAGTCATGCAGAAAGCTCCCAATGGAGCTTTCTGCATGTCTTTTACCCTGCATTAAGCAGCCACCTGCTGAATGGTACCTTAATTCTGTACTAAAGGTATGATTTCATGACATCATTTTGGTGATATAGCAAATATGGTAGTCAACAGATAAAATGTTGAGAATCAAAATAAACAAAACCGAATGGAATAGTCCGAAAATGGGTAAAACCTACTTCAATATTTTTTATTTAGAATATACTTTAGCAGCCATATTATACTTGTCAATGAAATGGCTCAATGGTAGAGAAAATGGTGCAGCACTCCATGGGATGCAGGATTTTCACGCGATATCCGTGTCTACCCATATATGTGAATGGTATCGTCTCCTCATTATCATGTATTTTTCTTTCTGGTATAGCTGATCTTGGTTATCACAGTGAATACTTGTGTTTTTGCTCATTTACATTTATTTTATTTGCTTGACTTGTTCACACTGGAATTTATTATTGCATTAGACATGTTATATGTACAAACAAACAGCAATGTCATGAACTAAAGTATTTATTAGATCAATCTTTATAATGACATTTGAACACAGAACATTTTGGCCATGACAGAAACTTTAGAATCAGATCTAAATAATTCCATAGACAGAGTAGACATTGATCAGAAGGCTTCTGCTTGAGCTATCTGATGTCTACTCTGTTTTCAAAGGTGCCAGAAGACGTCTCGATGAAGTAAAGGGTTAAACAAAAGCAGGCACCATCATTTTTGATGAACTGATGGATATTCTTGTTATGCTGCAGCTGATGTGTTTAGTGTTTGCTTCAGTGAGGTTGTTTCCCTTTATCTGGTATAGAAAATGTTTAATTGATCCATGACTTTTGATATAAACAATGGTTCAAACATGATTTTAAACTGTATGGTTTTATTCCATTATCTGGTAAATAGTAATTAATGAGACTAACAGGTGAGGATAAATAGTGTTGACCATAGGGGATAAATAGAAAAAGTAGATTTGCTTAAATCACAGGAAAATGGCAGCGAGTTTAAACGATCCATGTGCTCGCTCAAGACTCTAAACCTTCCACTAAGCTGCATTCACCTTGTACACAAGCAAGTCTGGAGACAAAATGTTTCCAAACATAGTCGATAGTCTGTGTGATCATTTAACTTTGTTATATATAGGAAGTTGAGATTGAGCACATATGGTCTAGGGATCCAGATTTGCCACTATTGAAGAGCATCTACTACGTCGTGTAATCAGGGTACACACTGTCATTTATTGGCATTGGGTGTAAACCCTGAATCTGATATGATAGTGTGTACGGTTTTACAGTTGCCGAGTGCATCTTTTACAATATTGACAGACATTTTAATTTGTTTAAAGTCTTGCAGTCTTACGGAAGAATTTAATTAAAAATACAAGAGAATGCGTGCTTGATACCTGTATGACATGAAAGTTTGAGGATATAGGAAAATAACTGGGATGTTTCTTGACTGTCATCTGTATGTACATACTACATAGGAAAGCCATGTATTAATCTTCTGCTGTTGGTAACAACCTAAGAGTTTGGTTGTATAAATGACCTGTAGAACTTGAACCCACCAGTGTACATAGCTGTACTCATCTGTAAACTCCAAGAAGTAATAAAATTGTCTAGTCTGAAGATAGATGTTTGGGTTGATTTCATTTACTTCCATTAACCCTTTACCTGATGAATAGTTATTAAGAAGTAATGGCTATATGAATATTAATTAGCAGAACTTTTATGTCAACATAGAACAAATAAATACTTTACTGCAGAAGGAACTGTAGGATAATGTTCTCTATTATTTCATTAGCAAACAGTCTTATCTTGGTCTATTCTATAGCAGAGGTGTGAAAAGGCATTTCTAAAGGGTTAATCTTTGGACACTTAGTAAAATTGTTGTCTGCCAAAGTACTTTTTAGCTTGTCCGTTTTTCAAGTAAAACAATCTAGGTATTGCCATAGCATTGTAGGTGTGGTCCATATGCATAAACTTTACATTTTTACAGCTGTATCAAACTTCATACAATTTTGATACGCCGGAAGGTAACTTCGGTCATTTTATGGTATGGCGCTTGTCCGTCTATCCATCCATTAGCCACATCATTGTCCGCTCAATAACTTGAAAACTATTGGGTATGCTGTCTTCATACGTAGTAGGAAGGTTGGTCCTGGCCAGTAGATGACCCCTATTGATTTTGAGGTCAGTCATTCAAATGTCAAGGTCACAATGACCTTCAACTAAAAAATCATGTCCTCTCAATAACTTGATAAGCATTAGGTGTGCTGTCTTCATACTCAGTAGGGAGGTTGGTCATGAACAGTAGATGACTCCTATTGATTTTTAGGTCAGTTGGTCAAAGGTCAAGGTCACAATGACCTTTAACTCAAAAATCATGTCCGCTCAATAACTTAACTTTATTATTATTAATTGTTCTGTCTTCATACTTAATAGGAATTTGTTCATCTATTGATTTTGAGGTCAGTTGGTCAAAAGTCAAGGTCACAGTGACCTTTAACTAAAACATCTTGTCCACTCAATAACTTGATAATTATAAGTGTGCTGTCTTCATACTTAATAGGAATGTTGGTCATGGTCATTAGATTACCCCAATTGATTTTGAAATCAAAGGTCAAGGTCACTGACCTTCACTAAAAAATACATGTCCACTCAATAACTTGATAACTATTAGGTGTGCTGCCTTCATACTTAGTAGGAAGGTTGGTCATGGCAAGTAGATGACCCTTATTGATTTTCAGGTCAGTCGGTTAAAGGTCATGGTCACAGTGACTTTCAACTCAAAAATCTGGTCCGCTCAATAACTTGATAACTATTGAGTGTGCTGTCTACATATTTAGTAGGGAGGTTGGTCATGGCAAGTAGATGACCCCTACTGATTTTGAGGTCAGTCGGTAAAAGGTCAAGGTCACAGTGACTGTCAACTCAAAACAAAATTGTACGCTTGATAACATGAGCCCCCTCCCATATAACATTGTGCATGTTACGACAGCACATACTTCGGGTATATGTGCGAGTAGATGACCCCTATTGATTTTGAGGTCAGTCGGTTAAAGGTCAAGGTCACAGTGACCTTCAGGTAATAAATATTGTATACTCAATAACTTGACAACTATCTGATGTGCTGTATTTATACTTAGTAGGGAGGTTGATCATGGCCAGTAGATGACCCCTATTGATTTTGAGGTCAGTCAGTCAAAGGTCAAGGTTACTGACCTTCACTCAAAAAAATGTCCACTCAATAACTTGATTAAGTGTGCTGTCTTCATACTTAGTAGGAAGGTTGGTCATGGCCAGTAGATGACCCCATTTGATTTTGAGGTCAGTCGGTCAAAAGTCAAGGTCACAGTGACTTTTAACTCAAATTAACATTATGCATGTTACGACAGCACATATTTCAGGCGTATAATGCTCCAGCACACGGAGCTCTTGCTGTACCATGTGAAGCAAGCATGTCACTTTGTCAAACAATGGATACATCCGGTCAGTATTGGGCTAGATGTTACATAACGCCCCAAAAGAGGTGTTTCACAAGATTTGTCCATGCAAATTAAACTCTCACAACTCCTAGGAGTAAAAAAAACAGCAATCAGAAAAAAATCAAAACTCGCTATGCCAAGACAATCTGAACGTCACCGAATTCAGGTTCTGATGATGCTCAATAGAGGTGCTTCTAGTAGACATTTTTCGCTGCTGCTGAACACGGCTCTCGAGAAGCGAGTGGCGGACTAAATATGGGGGTCTTCTCAAAACGTATGATAAGGTATTAAATGTGTACCTGTATAACAAGGGAGGATAATGTGCCTTTAAAGAAGGGATTCATTTGATATTGTTTTGCTGTAACTTAATTAATGACAACATGAACAAAAGAACAGTTATGATATGTCATGAAACAAGCTTTGGATACCAAAGTCCGCGCTATGTGACCTATTCAGTGTAGCAGTGTGGTAAAACCCAGCTCATCCATCTAAAAATATTGAATATTTTCATGCAATTTAAGTTACTGAACAAAATAAGTTTAGTCATACATTAAAGATGCAAACTACGCTTGCTTAGTACATTTTATCACTCAAAATGCATACTGGCATAAACAATTAAACGTCCGAAAACGGAAAGAGATGTCGATCGTGCTTTAACCATTTGCATAAAGGGAAGTAACTCCTCTTTTATTGTAACTGCTTAACAAGTCATAAACGAGATAGAATCATGTTTTTCTCATGAAAGTTAGCAATAATGTTGAAAAGTAGCCAGTGACAAAAAACTGGAATTTCGGAGAATAAGTCTTAAGCAGTTTGTGTACAATCGTCCGTTGACAAAGACGATATGTTTCGAATTATCTCCCTTTACAGAATTAAATTTGTTAGCAGACAAGATATATCCTAACAGATATCCACTTCACCACTTCAGATATCCTAACATTTCATTTGCTCGTCAGTAAAGAAAGCTTTTTCAGCATTACATGCCAAGAATGATGTTTGTTCCCGGGCAAATACTTTCTGGATTAAGTTAGTAAGCTTATCCTTAATTAAAGGAGTGTTGTGTACAGAGTAGAAAAATCGTACGTGCTTACAGTGGATGCAATATACCTTTTGTTCTTAAGTTTGTTTAAGACTTCTGAAGAGTTCTTAATAGACCAGAAGAGGTTTATTCCAGAATTTTCATAAGCTGTAAGCTCAAGTCTTACAGAGCAGTGAACTATGTGTGGAGACATTCAATGTCCCTTTTAGGACGAATTGTGAAAATACGTGCCGGTCGTATCTGCAGACGAAAGCATGTTGGATTAAATGATTGACATAATACTTATTTTGTTTTGAACTTATTCATCTTTTTAGTTACCGATTTGGAGACCCATACATCTTGGATGCAGAATTGGGTACCTTTTCACCAAACGTCGTACGCATACGATTATTGTGTTGCCTTGCGAAGTTTGGTTAACCTTCTACTTGGTATGTAGTTGTCGTCTGCGAAACTTTGCCGTCTGCAACAATTTCTGCATGTTTGTACCGAAAAATATCAGCAGTGTGTCAAACAGTTTGGATCAAGATGAGACGCCGCGTCATGCAGCGTTTTGTCTGGATCCAAATTCACCCGTAGTAGGTGGAATGTTAAACAGTACATATCCCACCAAACCAAAATGGCTAATCCGAGGCCCAAGATGTTTGACAAAGCTTTTCATTAGTGCAGAAGTAATGAAATCAAACTACAGTAAACCCCATCTAATGCGACAACCAAAACGATGTATAATTCTGGGTCTTAAATACAGGTGGTAGCTTAATGCAGGCTGAATGCAGGAGCTTTCTGCATAACTTTCGACCTGCATTAAGCAACCACCTATTTTTAAAGACATTTATTTCCATTCATAAAGTGGTTGCATTAGAGGGGTTTTACTGTATTTGTATTTGGAAAATAAGCAGACGACAAGAAAGCAGACGGTAATTAAATTTCAAACAGCATTACGTCCGAATGGTTTGAGAAAGCCCCCTCGAATAAGTCGTGCACAGTCACCCGCTCCTCGCAATCAGCAGCAGCGAAAAATGTCTATTGATAGTGTTGCGCTGGCCTTTAATTGACACAGAAACACAATCAGTAATCTTCATGCAAGTTTTCAGCAAACAGGTGCAGTTGCAGATCGGCAGAACTCGTGTTACTAATGCCATATGAAATACATATGCAGACCAAATATCAAGTCTCTGTCTCTACAGGTTTAAAAGTTATGTCCAATGTTAAAGTTGCTAACAAACAAACATCTGACATTTGAAACTGAAGGTTGACCTTGACATGTCACCCCTCAAAATGTGCAGCTTTATGAGATGCACATGCATGCCAAATATCAAGTCTCTATCTCTAATGTTCAAAAGTTATGGCCAATGTGAAAGTCGGTGATTTAACCTATATATTTGACCTCTGACCTTGAAGGATGACCGTGACCTTGATATGTCACCCCTCAAAATGTGAGGCTTTATGAGATACATATACAGGCCAAATATCAAGTCTATCTCTACAGATTTAAAAGTTATGCCCAATGTTAAAGTTGCTGACAAACAAACAAACATCTGACCTTTGACCCTGAAGGATGACCTTGACATGTCACCCCTCAAAATGTGCAGCTTCATGAGATACACATGCATGCCAAATATCAAGTCTCTATCTCTACTGGTTCAAAAGTTATGGCCAATGTTAAAGTTGGTGATTTGACCTATATATTTGACCTCTGACCTTGAAGGATGACCGTGACCTTGACAAGTCACCCCTCAAAATATGCGGCTTGGTGAGATGCATAATGCAGACCAAATATCAAGTCTCTATCTCTACAGATTTAAAAGTTATGCCCAATGTTAAAGTTGCTAACAAACAAACATCTTACCTTTGACCCAGAAGGATGACATTTATGGAGGACGATCAACGCCAAAATTGCATCATGCTTTGTGGCATTTCAATTTGCTTCATGTTAAATGCATTATGCTAAATGATTATTGCATGTCACGATGTGCTTTCTTCTTTCTTTGAAGTTTCTTCCTCGATCCGACATTTGACCGTCTGTAAACTTGTTTATTGATTATAATAACGTCAAATAATGTGTTTCATTGTTTAAACTTCTTTGGAGCATATTCTTTGTGCTATTTGCTTAGCGCTTGGTGCTTGGTGCTTGATGCTTGATGCGTGGTTCGTTGTTCCATCTTCGCCCCGGTCTTTGTCGTACTCTAGTCAGCTCGGACTAAAATGCTGAAGTGATTTGCCGAACACATTGGTAAAGAAGGAAAACGCTATGAAGACATAGAAATAGAAGGATTTCAAAAAACACACAATAAATAGAAGGGTTACTGATCCATTACATTAGAGAGAGTGTGTGTGTGTGTGGGGGGGGGTGTATTTACTGCTGGGAGAAGAATAATAATAACAAGAGGGTCTGGAAGGCCCTGACATCGCTCACCAGACAATCAGAGGATAAGATTTTCAAAGTTTTCACTATGTGTTTCTATAGAAAACTAGCCGGTCCTGGGGTGAACCAATTTTGACACAAGGGGCATAATTTATGTAACTTTTGTAGAGGACCTCAAGTGAAGAAAATTTAAGAAAATGTAAATGAAATTTAAACATATAACAATGTAGATCTAAATAAGGGCATGCACAAAAGTATGTATACCCTCTCCCTGGGCAAATCGGTTGAATTTCAGAAAGAATATATTAATCTATATCGTTAATAACTCAAAGTCTCATCAGGTTCAATTAGTTTACTCTCTATTTGCATTTTTAAAAATTTGAAGCAGAGCTCATTTTAGATTAACTAGTATTGAGCAAAAATATTTTCTCGTATTTATAATAATTACAGCGTGAGTAAATGACGTCACAAATATGTGATTTTAATAGCGCGTGCATTCATCCACCTGAATCGGGGTCAGATGTCATTTATGCATTTCATTTTTTATGTGCAATACTTTATATATTATAGCTTTATATTAACTATTTGGATGCTAGTGGCAAATCAAATCTATGATAACAGATTGGATCCAGATTAGACGCCATTTTACTCGGAGTTTTATCAGGATCCAAATGCGTGTCCATAAAGAATAAATCTACAAATTGAAGCAGACAACATTTATTAATTATCCAGACGCAACATTACTGAACTTCTGAACATTTATTTCTTGTGTATATAGATCTGTGTTTTACTGTTTTGTATTTTGTATGAAATGCTTGTTTTGAGGGCCTCAAGGTAGATTAGTCATTATGATTAATTTAGCTACCCTCGTTAAATAAATTATTCAATGTTCAAAATTTCAGATATTTTCATTACACCTTCATGAGTTATTATTATTCATATCTTAATTTATTTTCAACCCTTCCCCTGTTCTATGTTTATTCAAAATTTAAATACCTACTGAATATTCATGGACAAAATAGTTATAATGAAATATGGAAGGTGGGACAGTGTAGCTATTTTAGAAAGTAAAGAAACATCTTTCAAATTCTATTGACGAACGGAGCGGACCCTGATCAGACAGCTGCTATAGGAGCCATCTGATCTGGGTCTGCTGTGTTTGCAAATGTGTGAAAAGATGTTAACATGAGAGAAAGGGTTAGTAAACATATTATAAGTATATTGTACACAAAATGAAAATAATGTAATGTAATGTATTTCTCAAACCCAATATAATTCTAATAAAAATATGCTATTTTATGACATATTAGACATGTTTATATTTATACATGTAATCTTAGCCCTTTTCCCTGTTCTATATTTAGTCCCGATTCCAATACCTATACAGAATATTTATGGACCAAAAATTATAATGAAAATATGGAAGGTGGAACATTGAAGTCATTCAGAAATTCTAAATAAACAGATGAATGAAATTCCATTAGCAATCAGAGCAGATCCTGATCAGACGGTCCGTACATGATCCACGCGTGGTCTATCACACATCGGCGATCAGGGTACTACACAGTTGACCCTTTACTCAATGAATATTCATGTGAAAAATAATGACAATGAAATAGCATATGGACACGTGAATTTTATCAGGGCAAACTATGCAGAATGATATCTTTGACAGACCATCAGCAAACAAGACAGACCCTGATCAGACGGACATAAAAAAGCAACAAATAAAATTGCACCAAAGGCAACATCTTTTTTAAATAATTAATCCCCCCCCCCCATACACACACGTCCGAATAATGTTCTTTTTTTTCGCTCAAAACAACATTTAAAAACCAAACCAAACATTTAATTCGATCTACGTTGAATCCATCCTCAGTACTTTCAGTAGTTTGATTATCTGGTTTTACATGCAGCGCCACCTATATGGCGAGTTCGGCTGAAGTGCATTATGCCTTCGGCGTTCGTCGTTCGGCTTTATGCTTGTTGCTATGGGCTTACCGCATTGGGTCATGTGTCATTGAAGAAACTTCAATGAAAGAAGGACTCCCATCTTGACATGCAATAATCGTTTAGCAAACTGTTCAACACCACAATGCAGGATGCATTTATCATGAAGCAAACTGAAATGCCACAATGCATGATGCAATTACAATGAAGCAAACTGAAATGCCACAAAGCATGATGCAATTTTGGCGTTGATCGTCCTCCATAGACATTGGCCTTGACATGTCACCCCTCAAAATGTGCAGCTTCATGAGATACACATGCATGCCAAATATCAAGTCTCTATCTCTACTGGTTCAAAAGTTGTGACCAATGTTAAAGTAGGTGATTTGACCTATATATTTGACCTCTGACCTTGAAGGATGACCTTGACCATGACATGTCATCCCTAAAAACATGCATGCCAAATATCAAGTGTCTATCTGTACTGGCTCAACAGTTATGACCAATGTTAAAGTTGGTGACAGACAGGACAAAAACAACCAGGGCTGGGTTGGGGGGGGGGGGGGGGGGGCTTTCTGCATTACTTTTGTCCTGCATTAAGCAACCACTTGCTTATAAAGACATCCATGTTTATTCATTTAGTGGTCGCATTAGAGGGGTTCTACTGTATGGTTAAACTGAAAAATAAAACTTATTTGAAATAAAGGATGTTTGTTTTTAAAAATTACATTTTTTGTTTTTAACAAACTGCACTTTCTCTGGCAGTGAATTCCAAATGTTCTTGCTGTTAAAGATGTATTATGCGCATTTTTCATATTAATCAATCAACACCAGAAGCTGTTCAGGTATACATACAATGAAAATAATGCTTACAACCCATTTTCCGACAGGATATATAATTATGTCTCCCCCATTTATGGGGAGATATATTGTTTTTGCCAGAGTTGTCTGTCTGTCCGTCCGTCCTTCTGTCTGTCCGTCACAAGCTTGTGTCGCGCGTATCTCTGAAACCAGTTGGGCTAGAGTCACCAAACTTCACAGGAATGTTCACCAGCATGAGTTGTTGTGCACCTCGGGTTTTTGAATTGTCTCCCCCTGATAATTTTGGAGTTATTGCCCCTGATGACTTAAAATTAGACAAACTTTGTGTCACGCGTATCTCTGAAACCGCTAGTACTGGAGTCACCAAACTTCACAGGAATGTTCATCAGCATGAGTTGATGTGCACCTATGGTTTTTGAATTGTCTCCCCCTGATAATTCTTGAGTTATTGCCCCTGATATGAATACTTAAATTTATACAAACTTTGTGTCACACGTATCTCTGAAACCAGTAGGGCTAGAGTCACCAAACTTCACAGGATTGTTCACAAGCATGAGTTGTTTTGCTCTTGGGCTTTTTGAATTGTCTCCCCCTGTTAACTTTGGAGTAACTGCCCCTGATGACTTAAAATTAGACAAACTTTACTTAGTGTCGTGCATATCTCTGAAACCACTAGGGCTAGAGTCACCAAACTTCACAGGAATGTCGACCAGCATGAGTTGTTGTACAACTGGGATTTTTGAATTGTCTTCCCTTGATAACTTTGGAGTTATTGCCCCTGATATGATTACATAAAATTAGAGAAACTTTGTGTCATGCATATCTTTAAAACCACTAGGGCTAGAGTCACCAAACTTCACAGGAATGTTCACCAGCATGAGTTGTTGTGCACCTGGTTTTTTTTAATTGTCTCCCCCTGATAATTCTTGAGTTACTGCCCCTGATATGTTAACTTAAAATTAGAGAAACTTTGTGCTGCACATATCTCTGAAACCAGTAGGGCTAGAGTCACCAAACTTCACAGGAATGTTCACCAGCATGAGTTGTTGTGCATCTGGGGTTTTTAATTGTCTCCCCCTGATAACTTTGGAGTTACTGCCCCTTATGACTTAAATAAGAGAAACTTTACATTGTGTCACATGTATCTCTGAAACCACTAGTACTAGAGTCACCAAACTTCACAAGAATGTTGACTAGCATGTGTTTTTGTGTATCTGGGGCTTTTGAATTGTCTCCCCCTGACAATGTTGGAGTTATTGCCCCTGGTGACTTAAACATTAGACCCTGATAAGTTTGAAGTTACAGACATTACACTTGTATATTGGAAAGAGGATGGGAGGGGGAGACATCTGTTTTTGTGACAAAAACAAACCTCTAGTTATGTTTGTTCAACTAAATATTATCGCTATCCTATTACTGCTAAATTCTTAAAAAGGAGCCTCCTTTTTAGAAATGGGGATTTTGTACGGAAATCAGCGGACATCTTCGGCCAAGTTCTGAATGACTCCGATTCTATTTCGGAACAACGCTTTGCATATTAATTAGGTTGTTACCACATGTACAATGGCTGACACTGGTTGTTGGCCTACATAATAGATTTTATTCAGGAAAATAAGGCAATATGCTCATCTTAAATTACCACATATAATTTACATGCAAATGCGCTAAATATACCGTTCATTGGTGTCAATCAAATATAACTGTCAAAGGGAGCTAACTCATACAGGTACATCGAATGATTATTTCCGGTATGTAAAAATTTGAATCATACCACAGAATCCGGCCAACGGCGAAGGCTGTTCCATTGGTTTCCGTAGCAATCCATTTTTATACGCCCGTTTGAAAAAACGGGACGTATTATGGAATAGCGCTGTCTGGTTGTCTGTACGTCTGTAACATCTCTAACTCAAGTTCCGCTTGGTGGATCCTTCTCCAATTTTAACACAATGTTTATCTAGACATTCTACAGTTGCCTGCCAAGTCCCGGTTTGTTTATCCAAGGTCAAGGTCACACAATTGGACTTAGAATTTTCGTTTAGCAAAAAATTTAACCGGTCTGTCTGTCTGTAACATCTCTAACTCAAGTTCCGCTTGGTGGATCCTTCCCAAATTTAATCATAATGTTTATCTAGACATGCTACAGTAGCCTGCCAAGTCTCGGCTCGTTTATCCAAGGTCAAGGTCGCTTAATTGGACTTAGAATTTGCGTTTAGCATTTGCGTTAAGCAAAAATGTTAACCTCAATTTATGTGGAACAAGTCCACTTATCTACATAACACTTTGAGATAAAGCTTTGAAACTTGGAACACTTGTTCACCGTCACAACCTTCACCTGTAGGCAAGAGTAAATAACTCTGTCAAGCATTTTGACTGAATTATGCCCCTTTTTAACTTAGAATTTTTGGTTAAGGCATTGTTAAAGTCCATTTATTTACATAACACTTTGAGATAAAGCTTTGAAACTTGGAACACTTGTTCACCGTCACAACCTTCTCCTGTAGGCAAGAGTAAATAACTCTGTCAAGCATTTTGACCGAATTACACCCCTTTTTAAACTTAGAATTTTTTGTTACGGTTTTGGTTAAAGTCCACTTATTTACATAACCCTTTGAGATAAAGCTTTTAAACTTGGAGCACTTGTTCACCATCACAAGCTTCACCTGTAGGCAAGAGTACATAACTCTGTCTAACATTTTGACATGATTATGACGCTTTTTAGCTTGGAATTCTTGGTTAAGGTTTTGGTTAAAGTCCACTTATTAACATAACCCTTTCAGATAAAGCTTTTAAACTTGAAACATTTGTTCACCATCAGAAGCTTCATCTGTAGGCAAGAGTAAATACAATGCAACTCTGTCAAGCATTTAGACACAATTATGGCACTTTTCAATTTAGAATTTTTGGTTTAGGTTCTTTGTTAAAGTATGCCTATTTACAACCTTGAAACTTGGTCGCAAAATTGGGCTTAGAATTTGAGTTCAGCAAATACGTTAACCCAAGTTAATGTTGAACAAGACCCCGACGGGCGTATATTGTGTCCACTGGCACTCTTGTTCTAGGTTTTTTTTCAACACAAACAACCACTTATTGACCGTGCTGATTAGCGTTAAATAAGTGTTAAGGTACATTGATTCCAATTCTGAAGTCAGTTTGAAACGCAAAATTTGCGGAAATTTGCGCAGCATACATCTTTAAAGTAGAAAGTTGAGGATATCACATTATTTATTTTACCTTTATGTTTATGATAATTAGACTCACTGTATTCCCCTTTATTTTATCAAAAATGGCGTATTTAATCCTCTCCTTTATATAAACATGTTTTCATGCATTTGAAACAGAGTAGACCCAGATCAGATGGCTCCTATAGGAACCGCCTGGTCAGGGTGGGCTCTGTTTGCTAAAGGAATTTGAAAGATGTTTTCTTACTTTCTAAAATGGCTACAATTTAATTTCCACTTTTCATATTTCTGTACATGCATAACTATTTTGTCCATGAATATTCAGTGGGTTACTGTAATTGAAAAGTTGGAATAAACACAGAACAGGTAGAGGGTTAACATGGTTAACAGTCCATCACACACCATTCTCAAGCAATCTTAATCAAATTTATGTCTTTATAGATCTTGACCAAGATCAAGTATGGGCAGAGTTGGAGTGAATGTAGAGTTACATGTATGTACCCTTCAATTTTCAATAAGAGCCCGTGTGTCGGTGCATTATAGCCCGAAGTATGTGCCGTTGTAACATGCAAAATATTAATTTGAGTTGAAGGTCACTGTGACCTTGACCTTTGAGTGATCTCAGAATCAATAGGGTCATGTACTGGCCATGACCAACCATCCTACTAAGTATGAAGACAGCACACCTAATACATGTACTTATAAAGTTATTGAGCAGACAAGATTTTTTAGTTGAAGGTTACCATGACCTTTGACCGACTGATCTCAAAATCAAAACAGGTCATCTACTAGCCATGACTAGCCATGGCCAACCTTCCTATTAAGTATGAAAACAGCACACCTAATACTTATCAAGTTATTGAGCAGACAATATTTTTGAGTTGAAGGTCACTGTGACCTTTGACCGACTGACCTCAAAATCAATAGGGGTCATCTACTAGCCATGACCAACCTTCCTACTAAGTATAAAGACAGTACACCCATTAGTTGTCAAGTTATTGAGCGGACAAAGAAGTGGCTAACGGACGGACGAGTGCCATACTATAATACATGTACGACCGAAGTTACCTTCGGACGTATAAAAACGCAATAACAGAACATGTTTACACTCTTGCATTGTTTCGACATGGATCATTCTTATATTAAACACCAAGATGTTTGTAAAACATGTATGCCCCAATCCAATAGTAGCCCGTTTACCTTGAAGTGTGAGCTTGACATGGTACCACTCGAAAGTTGCAGAAGAGTAGGCATGTCATGTATGAAGTCTATATCTAATAGTTATGGCAAAGATCAAATTTAGAAATGTTTGAGCTTTTGAGACAAGGTTACCTTTCGTAAGGTGCACCTTCATGAGATGAGTACAGTAAAACCTCTCTATAACGGCCACTAAATTGTGTTAATTAGTTGGTATTTAGGGCATGGGGCTGCTTAAAGCAAGGTGAAAGTAAAACAGAACGCTCCTATAGGAGCGTTCTGTTTTACTTTCACATTGCTTAAAGCAGCCACCTGCCTTTAACACAAAATACTTGATGTAATTAAGTGGTCGTTATAGAGAGGTTTTACTGTATATTCATACCATGAAGCTGCAACATCATTCTGTATTACAGTCTGTCTCTAATAGTCCGGAGGACTCCAGACATACATCATTATTAATGTTAAAGATTTATGAATTTGACCTTGACTTTCACATGCCTCCTCTGAAAAGTGGAGTATACATATCAAGTATGAAATATCTATCCCTATGAGTTTATGGCTGATGTTAATAGTATTATCTTCCATTGATACTCATAATATATTGACATCTTTAACCCTAAACTCCATAAATATGCCTTTCAACGCCATAGCAAACAGTAGAACCAGATCAGGCATCTGATCAGGCTCTGCTGTGTTTGTTTCATATATAAAATAGATATGATTTAACAGTTTCTGATATGAACAAAAATTCCTGAGTCCATGTGCTATTATGACAATTGATCTAATCAATATTAATGATGTCATTATTTTACAAGAATATTCATGGAGTAAAGGGTTAATAATTTCGCAATGGCTGAAACTAGAATCAAATCACTCCATGAATAATTATAAACCAGAAATGGTGTCAAAGCCACCTGATGCCTGCCTGTTTAAAAGTTAAGTCTAAAACGTGTCATATTGAACACCAAAAAATCATCCAATTTTCAATTTAAACTTAACTGCATCAGTGTCAGAACCAAAATGCAACCCAAATACCAATTTTCATCAATTTAAAAAGATTATTAAACAAGAAAGATATATTCCAAGTATGGAAGCCCTATGTCTATTGGTTCCAATGTAACCAAACCAAGTATGGAATTATATGCATCTAAAAACGTTTGAAAAAGTAGGTCAAAGGTCAGAAAGGCAAACATGTTGGCATGGTCATACTAAGTATGGAAGCCCTAGGCCTATTTGTTGCAATGCTATAGGCATTTAAAGACTTTTGCAAACGTAAGTCAAAGGTCAAGGTCACATGGTAAAAACAATGGTATGGTTGGAAAAGTCTTAAGACAAGAAAGTTGCATACTAAGTATGAAAGCCTTTGATCCATTGGTTCAAATGTTATAGGCATTTAAAGACTTTGTGCAAAAGTAGGTCAAAGGTCAAGGTCAGGAGGGCAAAAATGTTGGCATGATCATACCAAATATGGAAACCCTCGGCCTATTGGTTCCAATAATATAGGCATTTAAAGATTTTTTCAAAAGTAGGTCAAAGGTCAAGATCAAAAGGGCAAACAATGATATTGTTGGAAAAGTCTTAACACAAGAAAGTTGCATACCAAGTATGGAAGCCCTAGGTCTATTGGTTCAAATATTATAGGCATTTAAAGAATTTTGCAAAAGTAGGTCAAAGGTCAAGGTCAGAAGGGCAAAAATGTTTGCATGGTCATACCAAGTATGGAATCCCTAGGCCAAATGGTTCCAATAACATAGGCATCTTTGTTTTAGAAAAAGTAGGCCAAATGTTACCAATATGCATGACACTTCCTCTCATCATGCTTATATAAGGTATTATATTCCATATATAAGGTTTCAAATCAATTGACAAACCTGACTGGTATTTGTAAAATAATAAGAAAAACAATATGACAAAAGGGGAATAACTCCAAAAATATTGATGCTAGAGTTATGGCCCTTGTGCATAACACTTCCCCTCATCATGCTTGTTCAATATATGAAATTGAACCAGTAGATAAAGATTTATTGTCTGGACAAGAAAATATGAAAAAAGGTGATGGACGGACGGACAGACGACGGAAAAGTAATCCCTAAGTGACACACTGCCTCTCGGCAGGTGACACAAAAAACTAAGTCCAGAACATGTCAAAAATTGAATAAAATTTAAAAACATTTTTAATATTAAACTTCATAACAGTAATATTTGACCCCAAATGAACCTCCATACAAACTTTCAGCATCCTAGCACAATAGACTACTGTCGGCGAAGGGCCTTGCCCGCGTAGGCGGTATCGCATATTGTAATACTGATTTTCCTAATGCAGACCTGCAGCAGCATAATTAAATATGCATGTAGTTTGCTTAACTGGGTACTCTTTGCTAGGTACTTGAATAATAAGCATATAGTGAGCAAGTTTGATAGAAATCTGACCAATCTTTCAGAAGATATGTCACAGAAATAATCAGCCAACCAGATGGTATCATCATCAATAAATATGTGCAGAATATGCCAACCACAGAACCCATATGAGGTAATTTGATATCAAGTTCACTGAGCAAGTTTGGTGAAAATTGGACAATTCCTTGAGGAGATATTGCACGGAAACCAAGCAGCTAATCAGAGTGCAGCAGCCTAAGTGAAAATGCCTGTAATTTAAAACCAGAAATGGTGTCAAAGCCTCCTGATGCTCGCCTGTTTAAAGGTTAAGACTAAAAACGTGTCATATTGAAGAAGAAAAAAATCGATCAATTTCCAATTTAAACTTAATTGCATCAATATCAGAACCAAAATGCAACCAAATACCAATTTTCAGCAACTTAAAAAGATTATTAAACAAGAAAGATATATTCCAAGTATGGAAGCCCTAGGTCTATTGGTTCCGATGTAATGGGCAGTTAAAGATTTTTGCAAAAGTAGGTCAAAGGTCAAGGTCATATGGTAAAAATCATTGGTATGTTTGAAAAAGTCATAAGACAGAAAAGATGGATACCAAGTATGGAAGTATATGATTTAAAGACTTTTGAAAAAGTAGGTCAAAGGTCAATGTCTTGTCAGAAAGGCAAACATGTTGGCATGGTCATACCATGCATGGAAGCCCTAGGCCTACTGGTTGCAATGCTATAGGCATTTGATTTTTTGCAAAAGTAGGTCAAAGATCAAGGTCAAGGTCACATGGTAAAAACAATGGTATGGTTGGAAAAGTCTTAAGACAAGAAAGTTGCATTACAAGTATAGAAGCCCTTGGCCTACTGGTTCAAATTTTATAGGCATTTAAAGAACTTTGCAAAAGTAGGTCAAGGGTCAAAGCAACATGGCAAAACAATGATATTGTTGGAAAGATCTGAGCACAAAAAAAATGCATACCAAGTATGGAAGCCCTTGGTCCATTGGTTCATATGTTATAGTCATTTAAAAATATTTTGCAAAAGTAGGTCAAAGGTCACGGTCAAGGTCAGAAGGGGAAACAATGTTGGCATGTTCATACAATAGTATGGAAGCCCTAGGCATATTAATGCCAATAATATAGACATTTAAAGATTTTTGCAAAAGTAGGTCAAAGTCAAGGTCAGAAAGCAAACAATGATATTGTTGGAAAGGTCTTGACACAAGAATGGTGCATATCAAGTATGGAAGTCCTAGGTCTGTTTGTTCAAATGTTATAGGCATTTAAAGAATTTTGCAAAAGTAGGTCAAAGGTCAAGGTCAGAAGGGCAAAAATGTTTGCATGGTCATACTAAGTATGGAAGCCCTAGGCCTATTGGTTCCAATAATATAGGTATACCAAGTACACTGAGCAAGTTTAGTGAAAATTGGACCATTCCTTGAGGAGATATTGCACGGAAACCAATCAGCTAATCAGATTGCAGCAGCCTAAGTGAAAATGCCCGTAATTTTCCGAAAAATGCATGGAAATTGCCCAACACATAACCCATGTGAGGTATTTGGATATCAAGTACACTGAGCAAGTTTGGTGAAAATTGGGCCATTCCTTGAGGAGATATTGCACGGAAACCATTTGGCTAATAAGATTGCAGCAGCCGAGGTTAAAATGCCAGTAATTTACGAAAAAATGCGTGGAAATTGCCGAACACAAACCCATGCGAGGTATTTGGATATCAAGCACACTGAGCAAGTTTGGTGAAAATTGGACCATTCCTGGAGGAGATATTGCACGGAAACCAATTGGCTAATCAGATCGCAGCAGCCTAAGTTAAAATGCCTGTAATTTACAAACAAATGCGCGGAAATTGCCGAACACAGAACCCATGCGAGGTACTTGGATATCACTGAGCAAGTTTGGTGAAAATTGGACCATTCCTTAAGGAGATATTGTGAGGAAACCAAAAATGGCCAGACGGACGGACAGACAGACGGACGAACAAACAGACGAGCTGATTAATATAGGGCACCCGCATTTTCATGCGGGGCCCTAATTAAGGGGCCTTTAACCTGGTGATTTGTGGCCAAAAGTACTAAGTCCAAAACATGTCAAAAATTGATAAAATTAAAAAATACTTTTAATGTTTAACTTCATAGCAGCAATATTTGACCTCAAATGAACATCCACACAAAATTTCAGCATCCTAGTACAAATATTTAGCTTTAAAACAACCCATCGAAAAAAATTTAACCTTGGCCACGCTCACGCGCATGCTCACGCTCACGCCGGGGGTATAACATAAGCTCTACTGTTCTACGAAAAGGCTAGCTAAAAATAATGCATGAATGAATATAAATTAGCTTTAGGTCTATAATGGCATATCAACCATAACTTTTGGCACTGGTAAAAATTAAGATCAGATCTTTATAATTCCATAAGCAAACAGAGTAGACAATGATTAGACAGCTCTTTCTGGAGTTGTCTGATCTGGGTCTACTCTGTTGGCAAAGGCTTTAAAAGGAGTATATACAGGGTGAAAACCTTTACTCCATAAATATGATTTTCTACGCCTCTGCAAACAGAGTAGACCCAGATCAGACGGCTCCTATAGGAGCCGTCTAATCATGGTCTGCTCTATTTGCTTATGATATAGATATGATTCTACAGTTTCTGTCAAGGTCAAAACCTAGCTCATGTGTCTATGTGCTATAATAATAGTTAATCTAATTAATATTCATGATGTCATTATTCCTTACATGAATATTCATGGAGTAAAGGGTTAATAGACGACTTGTTCAGTTTTCAAGCAGGTAAAATACTAGTAAAACGGAGATTAAAAATATAAGATTTTCCAGGCTGTATGCAAAGGTCAACATCTTATCCACGGCCCTCTAAACATTTATCAAATGAGAGCAGCTACTGTAGAAGATATATATCTATATCTAGTACCTTGATCTATATACCAATAATTATCTGAATTCGGGCAAAGGTCAAAGAACAAACAATATCCCCTTCTCCTTGAAATAAAGTTTATTCATAACAACTTGGCAAATAAATCTATTGTTAATTTAACCCTTTCAGTGTGGAACAGTCCACCAGTGATTAACTATAGACTCCACTCAGTATGAAAGGTTTAAACTTGCTAGAGGATTTTGAATGACAAACAGTGTAGACCCTGATCAGAGGGCTCCTCTGGGAACCCTCTGATCTTGGTCTACACTCTTTGCGAATGATATTGCATGTGTGTCCTGCACTGAAAAGGTTAATACACATACAACCCGTGCTACATAGAATGCCCTGGAGGTTGGCTGCGCTGGTCTATATATATATGGAGTTGAAAGGTCAACAAATACATATCAAACACTAAAATAAATTGAAGGCTTAGTGTGACTACGTGTAACATATTTACCCTAGATATTCTGACGCACACTCTCATCTGAATTCATCTGAATATTTTAAATTAACTCTTTGCATGCTCTAGCGGTGAAACTGTGATTACTTATGCAAACAGTTTGGATCCAGATGAGAAGTCGGATAATGCGGCGTTTAATCAGGATCCAACCATATTTTTGCAAAAAAATAAGAGAAAGTTTATTTTAAGAATTGAAGCAGATGACAATTGTTACAGATGAAAAATTACTTAGCGTGCAACGAGTTAAACTACAGAAGTAGCTAACAATGTAGACTGCTCCTTAACCCTTTCCTCCATATTAACATCTTTTCATGCATTTGCAAACAGGGCAGACCCAGATCAGACAGCTCCTGTAGGAGCCATCTGATCAGTCTGTTCCATAAGCTAATGAAATTTGATAGATCTGTTTCTTTAGTTTCTAAAATGGCTACAATGTTTCACCTTCTATATTTCATTATAACTATTTTATCTATGAATATTCAGTAGGTATTGGAATTTTGAATATATTTTACAACATGTATATAGAACAGAGAAAGGGTCAACCTATTCCTTCATAAGCTATTTTTAGACCCAGCCTCTGAATAAATCTACTGAAAAGGAGCATTTCCTAGGAAAAAGGGCATTTTTAGAATTGAGCATTTTTGAAACCATTGTTATAAATAGAGTATTTGCTCCATTGGAACAAATGCTCTATTTATCACAATGGTTTCTAAAAGTAACTTACAGAGGTGTCAATATGAGGAAATGGGTTAAGGAGTACATGTAATTTGATTTCGGTCTATACTATTTCCCAATGTTTGTCCGAATACTTAGGATAATTAGGGTACACTCTATGGGGGGAAATCAGCGACAATATTTGGAAACAATATGGATCCAGATGAAATGCCTAGTAACTTTCTGCAAACCACTATTTTTATTTATTTTCATAATGGCACATGGACACAAAAATGTTTCGCCATGATAAAAAATGTAGAATCAGATCTATATATAACTTCATAAGCAAACAGAGCAGATCCTGATCAGATGGCTCCTATTGGAGCCATCTGATCTGGGTCTACTCTGTTTGAAAAAGGCGTATTTATGGAGTAAAGGGTTAAAACATGATCAGAGGTGCAGGTAAAGTCATGATTAGATACACATTAACCAAAAGTCTCACCTGACTCCAAACTGTTTGCAAAGCTTTCATCCACATAATGTATAATTTGTCCGTAAAGAGGCTTAATGTTTTCCCCATATTTATTCATGTATGGATACTAATTAGCATTATAATGGCATCATGAACAAGGGAGCATCAATGTATTATGATACACAGACAGACTGACAGACGGATGGGTCAAAAACTTTATATCCCGAGCAACTTCAATGCGTGGGGTGTGATTAGTTTTTGTTTAACCCTTTCCCTGTTCTATATTTATTCCAATGTTCAATACCTACTGAATATTCATGGACAAAATAGTTATAATGAAATATGGAAGGGGGAACATTGTAGTCATTTTAGAATCTAAAGACTAAGATCTTTCAAATAACATTGGCAAACAGAGCAGACCCTGAACAGACGGCTCCTCTAGGAGCCGTTTGATCTGGGTCTACTCTGTTTGCAAATGCGTGAAAACACGTTTATATGAGGGAAAGGGTTAACCTTTTACTCCATAGATACTCCTTTTGGCCTTTCTACACCTTTTCAAACAGAGCAGACCCAGATCAGATGTTCCACTAAGAGCAATCTGATCAGGGTCTGCTATATTTGATTATAAAAATCCTTTCTGCAGTTCCTTTGATCCAGATGCCCTTATAAAAATTCACTTTATTAATACTCATACAATTTTTATTTCTAAAGTAAATGTTCTGATATAATTTCATGAAGTAATTAATCTTTTGTATAACCTTTTCCCTTATACAATCACTTTTTCACACCTTTGAAAACGGAGCTGACCCAGATCAGGTGGCTCCTGTCGGAGCTGTCTGATCAAGGTCTGCTCTTTTTGGTTATGAAATTAAATGTATAATAGACCCAACTCTACAGTTACTACCAATACCAAAACACCCTGCTTACACATGTCATTATAAAAGAATCAGCTCATAAATATTCATAATCTCATTATTTCCTACATGATTTTTTCAACAGGGAAAGACAAGTTCTTCATTTAATCCAGCTCAGCATGAAGAAACAAATAGTTTTAAAGGAAATATAAACTTGAATTAAATGTGTTTAACCCTTTCCTTCATATGTACTTTCACCTGTTTGCAAATAGAGTAGACAGAGATCAGATGGCTCCTATATGAGCCATCCCTCATGAAATTATACTAGACCTGACTCTACAGTTTCTACCAGTACCAAATTATCCTATGTACAAAATTATGCCATAATAAAAACTTATTTAATAAATATTTATGATGTCATTTCTCTTACATGAATATTCAGCAGAGAACGGGTTAGCATTTACCAGATAGAAAATCTTTTTTAAATCTTTGCAAACAGAGTAGACCAAGATCAGACAGCTTCTGTTGGGGCTGTTGGATTAGGGTATGCACTGAATGCTTATGAAACCATGAAGATCCAATTCTACAATTTCTGCAGTTGCCATTATATAGGAAACCTAATGGAGTACCAAATAAAGAACAAAATGCTCATTCAGGGGCTGTCTGATTTGGGTTTACAGACTTTACGCTACTTGCATTAATTAGTCTCACCAAAATTTTGGGAAATATTGCAAAATGTTACTGTCTTATTTAGCTTATACTCTTGAACCCTTCCTCTATTCTATGTTTATTCCAAAATTCAATACCTACTGAATATACATGTATAATTATATGGACAAAATAGCTATAATGACATATGGAAGGTGGAAAATTGTAGCCATTTGAGAAAGTAAACAAACAACTTTCAAATTCCATTAGCAAACAGAGCAGACCCTGATCAGGCGGCTCCTATAGGAGCTGTCTGATCTGGGTCTACTCTGTTTGCAAATGCATGGAAACATGTTTATATAAGGGAAAGGGTTAACCAAGGGACTGAATTTCTTATCTTATTATATTTATTATGCTGTCATTCAAATTATAATTATATTTATTCTGAAAAGTCAACTTTATGTACATTCCGCAATGTCTTGCCAAGCTGTATGATTTCAAATTATCAGAAAAAATTACAATGTCATGTAAACATAGTTGGATGGATTTTCAAAATAGCCTTAAACAGATTTTTTTTTCAGGTAACCCTTTAATCCATGAATATTCATTCAAGAAATTATGACATCATGAATATTAATTAGCTTAATTTTTAAAATGCCATATGAAGACATGAAATTTTTGCCAAAGTAGAAACAGTAGAATCATATCTATATTATCCTATAAGCAAACAGAGTAGACTTTGATGAGACGGCTCCTACAGTAGCTGTCTAACCTGGGATTACTCTGTTTACAAAGACGAAGAAAGGCATATTTATGGAGTAAAGGGTTAACCCTTTCTCTCATATTAATCCTCTTTCAGACAAAAATCAGTATGAGCCATCTGATCAGGGTCTGCCCTGTCTGTTTATGGGATTATATAGGTCTGATTTTACATTTTATCACATAATCTGCCTTGTGGGAGTGCCATAAAAGAGTGCCTTATTTCGCAGAAATGCACTAGTGCATTTTTTTAATGCAAATTAGAAATCTTTACCCAATCGTAGCGCTCCATGTGTGCCATCAGTTGTATTACTATACTGTTTCTAAGCTATGGCCAAAACAGTCGCCAGCTACAGCTTGTTTGATTTTTTATGGCATTTTTAAGGCTTATGTGATAAAAAGAATCTTACATTCGTGTTCATTTAAGAAATGAATGACGTGCTTCCGGTGTTCATGAGGTTATGCAACGCATAGCTTTACGAGCAAAGTAAGTGAAACCCGAAGGGCTTCACGTGAATCTTTGCTCGTAAAGCTATGCGTTGCATAACCTCCTGAACACCGGAAGCACGTCATTCATTTCTTATATTTATATTCCATTGTATTTCTTATATTTCAACGGATCCGGTATTGAAATGAACGTTCATGGGAAAATGCAACTTTCTTTTTAGAATAAGGTTATATAAGGACGTTGCAGGGCGAATGTAAATATTACAAATTGTTTTCATAAAACTCGTTTACTATGTATGATGAATATGTCACTCACTATGACACTCGCTATGACACTCTTGTCATATTATTATAGTAAACTCGTTTAATAAAACATGAGGCCCTGAAGCGCTCACCTGAGATAACTCCAAAGGGGGGGGGGGGGGGGGGGGGGGGTCATTAATGGTCTAAGCCTTATGGTTTCAGAGAAAAGTAATATTTCATATTTTTCCAATAAAAAACTGATAAGCCCTGAGGCAGGGCCAAGTTTCGCCCAGTGGTCAGGGTCGTAAGTTAAACATTCTTGGCAGAGGACCACAAGCCACAGCTACTTATTTATAGAGGACCATTAGATCATGTTAGTCATACCAAATATCAATGGTCTAGGCCTTACAGTTTCAGTAGATTTTTAAAGATTTTCCAATGAAAAACTGATAAGCCCTTGGGCGGGGCATTTTTGGCCCGGGGGTCATAATTTGAACAATACTTGTAGAGGACCATAAGATCATGCTACATATACCAAATATCAAAGGTCTAGGCCTTACAGTTTCAGAAGATTTTTAAAGATTTTCCTATAGAAAACTGATAAGCCCTTGGGCGGGGCCATTTTTGGCCCGGGGGTCATAATTTGAACAATACTTGTAGAGGACCATAAGATCATGCTACATATTAAATATCAAAGGTCTAGGTCTTACAGCTTCTGAGGAAGATTTTTAAAGATTTTCCTATGAGAAACTGATGTCCTTGGGCGGGGCCATTTTTGGCCCTGGGGTCATAATTTGAACAATATTTATAGAGGATCGTAAGATCATGCTACATGCCAAATATCAAAGGTCTAGGCTTTACAGTTTGAGAACAGAAGATTTTTATAGATTTTCCTATGAAAAACTGATAAGCCCTTGGGCGGGGCCATTTGAGGCCCGGGGGTCATAATTTGAACCACTTTTGTTGAGGACTATAAGATCATGCTACATACCAAATATCAAAGGTGTAGGCCTTACAGTTTGAGAACAGAAGATTTTTAAAGATTTTCCTATGAAAAACTGATAAGCCCTTGGGCGGGGCCATTTTTGGCCTGGGGGTCATAATTTGAACAATATTTGTAGAGGACCATAAGATCATGCTATATACAAAATATCAAAGGTCTAGGCCTTACAGTTACAGAGAAGAAGTTTTTTAAAGATTTTCCTATGAAAAACTGACAAGCCCTTGGGCGGGGCCATTTATGGCCCGGGGGTCATAATTTGAACAATATTTGTAGAGGACCATAAGATCATGCTACATACCAAATATCAAAGGTCCAGGCCTTACAGTTTCAGAGAAGAAGATTTTTAAAGATTTTCCTATGAAAAACTGATAAGCCCTTGGGCGGGGCCATTTTTGGCCCGGGGGCCATAATTTGAACAATCTTTGTAGAGGACTATAAGATCATGCTACATACCAAATATTAAAGGTCTAGGCTTTATAGTTTCAGAGAAGAAGATTTTTAAAGATTTTCCTATGAAAATTCCATATTACCATATACGGAAAAAATGACCATGCCCTCTGGCGGCCATGTTTTTTGCCGGATCAAAATTCTTTTAACAACTTTTGAAGTCTATCAACTGAGAAACATTTTGGTGAAAACTATATTCAAATCGGACAAGTCATTCTGGAGAAGAAGATTTTTCTAGATATTGTGTACGGTTGCCATGGCAACAAGACCGATGGCCCCCACCCACTATCTTTTAACAACTTTTGAAGCACCCACCAACAGTATGTATCTGACCAAGTTTGGTTACAATTGGGCAGTCAGTTTCAAAGAAGAAGTCGTTTGAAATTGTTGACGGACAGACGGACGTGCTAACGGATGGGTAGTTGTGTGACTTTTTCCTTTGATCTTTTCTTGTGTGACTAGTCCCACAAGAAAAACTATTTTTGGCTCTAACTTTGGAAAAGAATGATCTGGAACCTAACCCTAACCCTATGTCCCACAACTGGCCAGGTTAATGTCACAAGAAATGGCCAGGTTAATGTCACAAGAGATGGCCAGGTTAATGATTTTACTTGTGGGACTAGTTAGAAAAAGTCACACAACTACCCTTTGGTGAGTGCGGACAGACGGACGCCGGACGCCGGACACAGGGGTATCACAAAAGCTCACCTTGAGCACTTTGTGCTCTGGTGAGCTAAAAAAAATATGTAATGAACACTCATGTAAGATCCTCTATTTGTCAAAGCAAACCTTTCCCATGAAAACTTTATATGATAAAACCCAGTTCATAAATGTTCATTAACCCATTCCCTCATATTGATGACTTTTGACTACTCCGTAAAAGTCACTCTGTGAAACCATTGTAATAAATAGAGCATTTGCTCCTATAGGAGCAAATGCTCTATTTATCACAATGGTTTCAAGTTTAAAAATTCTAAATTTTTCCTTTTCTCTAGTTAATGCTCCTTTTCGGTAGATTTATTAAAAGAGGTTGTATCTAAAAATAGCCTATGAGGTAATGGGTTAAGCATGTTCAAGTATGATTTTTTCATCATGTATCATATACCCATACATTACAAACTCAACAGACTAAAACACCACAGAGCTATAGATAAAGGTGCATACCAACATACTGAAATCATCTTTTCTCCATCAGACCGTATACAATGTACTGTGACCGCTCTTTAGAATCGTCTCGAAGAGACGATTCTAAAGAGTGGTCACAGTATAGGGTTTGGTGGAGCAATCCAAGAGTTATTATTGAAACTGTTTTAATTTACGCATCTTATCTGCAGCTCTGACACCAGTAACATTCTAGGTAAATGTATCTAGGAAGCAAAAGGAAAATAATGCACAAACACAGTTCTTTCAAGACAATATGTATTTTGTTTTGTATAATATGATTAAAACATACCTCTCTACATGTACATGTATTTTTCTAAATTCATACAAACTTTCAAGAAACATCTTGTTCCTTCAATAAGTTAACAGTCCTGAGCTAACATCAACCCTAATACTGTTAAGTGCCACTTGATTTTAGTTGTAAACAGCTTGAATCCCTATAAGATGCCGGGTAACCTGGCATGTCAGGGTCCCAGCTGTAAGACACTCTGTCAAAACTCTTGGAATACTAGAAGTCAAAAGTACCAGCAGATCAGTGCTGGAACTGGCATCAATTCTTGTGGCAAGATAAGTTTAACCCTATACTCCATAAATATGCATGCAAGAAATAATGACACCATGAATATTAATGGGCAAGGGAATTTTTTCCATCACAACTGAAACTAGAATCCGGGTCCAAGTTTATAAACTTCTGAGTCTAAGATCATTCTCAAGTATTTGATTGGTCAGATTCTGAGAAAGCTCGGAATCTGACCAATCAGATGCTTGAGAATGATCTCAGACTCAAGCAAAAAGTTTTATAACCTCAGGGCCAGATTTATATAATTTCATAAGCAAACAGAGCTGACCCTGATCAGATGGCTCTTATAGGAGCAGTCTGATCTGGGTCTAATCTGTTTGCAAAGGCGTAAAAAGGCACATTTTTTTGTGTAGTACAGGGTTAATGAAATAAATGTAAAATAGTTTCAACATTTTCAACCAAATTCACTAAAACATGTAACTTCTCAAAGAAATTCAAGTGAATACAAACAAGGTAATAAGGTTTGGTGGGGAATAAAAGGAAATTGGATATGACGACACGTCTCTTAATTACGTTTCTATCAACCCTTTACCTCATGAATATTTACCAATGTACAGTAAAACCTCTCTATAAGGGACACTAATTTGTGTTAATTATTTAGTATTTAGGGCAGGTGGTCGCTTAAACAAAGTGAAAGTAAAACAGAACACTCCTATAGGAGCGTTCTGTTTTACTTTTACATTGCTTTAAGCAGCCACCTGCCTTTAACACAAAATATTTTACGTAATTTAGTGTCCGTTATAGAGAAGTTTTACTGTACAAGAATTCACCACTTCATGAATATTAATTAGAATATTCAGTCTGGCTTATGATCACAGGAATTTTTGGCCATATCAGAAACTGTATAATCAGATGTACGGTATTTCATCAGCAAACAAAGCAGGCCCCGATCAAACAGCTCATACAGGACTCTTCTGTTCTGGGTCTAATCTGCAAAGACACAAGTTTATATTAGAGAAAGGGTTGGTTAACCCTTTCCCTCATATAAACGTGTTTTCATGCATTTGCAAACAGAGTAGACCCAGATCAGACGGCTCGTATAGGAGCCGTCAGATCAGGGTCTACTCTGTTTGCTAATGGAATTTAATAGACATTTTTCTTTACTTTCCAAAATGGCTACAATGTTCCACCATCCATATTTCATTATAACTATTTTGTTCATGAATATTAAGTAGGTATTGAAAATTGAAATAAACACAGAACAGGGAAAGGGTTAAATATGGATATACCGGTATGGAAAATCTTTTAGATATTCAAATACATGTATAAGAACAGAGCCTCAACATAATTACTGAGATTGTTTCCCTTTCTTGAATATATTAGATACAATATTGTTCCAAATGTCAATACATTTTGCTACAGAAGATGTGTAAAAACTGAAGAAAGAACAATACGCTACTTAACAGAAGTAGTGTACGGTTCTAAAACCGACACTAAACTTGATTTTTATGGATAACAGAGTAAAGTCTTACTGATGCAACCACAAAATGTATTGATATAGTAGTTTGTGAAAACAGGTGGTTACTTAACCCTTTCCTCCATAAATGCGCCTTTCTATGCCTCTGTAAAAGTCATCTGTTGAAACCATTGTGATAAATAGAGCATTTGCTCCTATAGGAGCAAATGCTCTATTTATCACAATTGTTTCAAACTACAAAATTCTAAAAAAAATCCTTTTCTCTAGTTAATGCTCCTTTTCGGTAGATTTATTCAAAGAGGTTGGATCTAAAAATAGCCTATGGAGGAATGGGTTAATGCAGGGCAAAAGTAATGCAGAAAGCTCCTCTAGGAGCTTTTTTTTGCCCAACTTTTGTCCTGTATTAAGCTTTCACCTGTTTTATACTTCTTTTTAGTGGTTGTGTTAGTGAGGCTTTACTACAGTGATATTTCATTTGAAGGTTACTTGTTTCTATAAATGACATGGTTTAAGTCTGTAAAAAATGAAATAAAAAATTGTTGCAAGTTAATGAAAATTAGTAGGGTGTGGAACAGTGGAAATAATTTCCAAATAATCATGCAACCCTTTCCCTGTTCTATATTTATTTAAAATTCCATTATCTACTGAATATTCATGGACACAATAGTTATGACATAAGGGAGGTGGAATATTGTAGCCATTTGTTGAAAGTAAAGAAACAGATATTTCAAATTCACCTAGCAAACAGAGCAGACCCTGATCAGATGGCTCCTATAGGAGCCATCTGATCTGGGTCTTCTGTGTTTGCAAATGTATGAACATGTGTTTACATGAGGGAAAGGGTTAAAATTGCAAAAGTTTGCTGATAAAGTGTTGCCCATATTTGTACTCTGCAGTGTTCAAACTGGTTACCTCAAATGCTACAGTTGGTTGTATGTTGCAATACTGTTTTGTTCTAGACCAAGATATTACAAGATGTAAACAATGATTAATGATTCACCCATGCATTTCACAATGTTAGGTGTTCAGGGAAATCAATCTTTATGAAATGATCCAAACAGAATTATTTCAATGGCTGTGAGGTACTATATCCCTTTACTCCATGAATATTCATATAAATAAAAAAAGAAAATGTGTCCATGGGACACGGATGGCCCCGGCTGAATGACAGACCTGAAAAGGGGAGACACGTAACAGCTCACTATGATTATGCTTCAAACCAAATATATCATTGCAGTATATACAAGCCAAGAAATTCTTGACGAAAATTTTACAGGACGGACATACCTACGGACGGCGCGCAAGGGTAAAACTTAATTAATGCCCCCATCACCTAAAAGCAGGGGCATACAAATAATGACATCAAGAATATAAATTAGATTAATTGTTTTAACAGCACATTGACACAGGAAGTTTTGGCTATAGCAGAAACTGTAAAATTATATCTATATTATATCATAGGAAAACAGAGCAGACCCTGATCAGAAGGCTTCTATAAAAGTTATCTGATCCGGCGGCCGAGTCTACTCTTTTTCCAAAGGTGTAGAAAGGTGTGTTTCTGGAGGAAAGGGTTAAAAAAGTGTTATGTAAAGAAGGGAATTTTTGCTCATTTTCTTCACTATATAACATATAATGAAACAATCTTGTATGTACCCCCCATACACAAATGGGAGGAACTATTTCAAACTTTCATAGACAAACAACCTTGATCTTAAGATCTTCATAAAGAAGTGAATTTTAGCTGTGTCCATTTTTACGAGATTTGTGGGGCTTGAAAGTTTCTGCACTATTTACGTGTAACTCTTTCCTCCATAAATATGCCTTTCTACGCCTCTGTAAATGTCACCTGTTGAAACCATTGTGATAAATAGAGCATTTTCTCCTATAGGAGCAGCTGCTCTATTTATCACAATGATTTCAATCTACATAAATCTAAAATTTTCCTTTTCTCTAGTTAATGCTCCTTTTCGGTAAATTTATTCAAGACGTTGGATCTAAAATAGCCTATAAGGTAATGGGTTAAGATATAATAAAAACTCCTTCCACTCCTTTGGAGGAATTGTTTAAAATCAACGACCTGGATTTGAAGATGGTCGTAACAAGGGAATTTTGCTGCAAACATTTTTATCAGTTATGGGACTTTGTAAATGTTTTCACTATAAAACATACAAGGCCTCTATGGTGATATTGTCTCTAAATCAAGCTCTTTTTGCCAAGCTCTTCTTGGTCTACCTTCAAAGAGAAGAAAATTTCAAGCCCAAAAATTCATGTAAATATGGTTGTAGCAAAAAATTCCCTTTTCAAAATGTACATCCTCACATCAGATGTTCATCTGAAGTAATCATCCCATTGGTGTATGAGGAGTTGGACACACAAGATTTGTGGGATGTACATACATTAAGATTAAAGATGAATGTGTACATACAGACAATCGTATATTTGTGTTCATTAATGTCTGTTTCTGCCAACTATATGCTTATTGGACACCCCAAAAGAGAAGGTAGTGGATACAGAGAAACATTGATGCCCTAATCTTATTATTGACAGAGTTTCTCTGGTTCTTTTAGATGCCCAATACAAACCAACTAAAACCATGATACATTGGACCTCAGTTTATAAAGTCTCATCCGAAGGACTTGGTGACAGGCATATGGAAGGATGGACAAGATCAAGGCTATATATGCCTCCCACTTTGTGAGTGGCATAAAAAAAAAATATTTTAAGGCTTTTATTTTTTTTTGTAATTTTTAGTTGGGGAGTGGGCATGTTAGAGTGAATCATTTATTAGGAACAATGTAGTATGCAAAAAGGAAATTTAACAGCTATTTTGAAATATTCAATTGTATATTGACTACGGGTTTTTTTCAAGCATAATTCTGAAGTATTTATTTTTTCGATTATCACTAATAAAAAGGTTCATTACAGTTAAGTATTTATCAAAACATTCTTTTGTCTAAAGTTAAAGTACAGTAAAACCTCTCTATAACAGCCACTAAATTGTGTTAATTAGTTGGTATTTAGGGCAGGTGGCTGCTTAACGCAAAATGAAAGTAAAACAGAACGCTCCTATAGGAGCGTTCTGTTTTACTTTCACGTTGCATTAAGCAACCACCTGCCTATAACACAAAATACATGATGTGATTTAGTGGTCGTTATATAGGGGTTTTACTGTACAATGTAATTCAGACATTTCAGCTTTTCAAGACAGTCATGTTAACCCTTTCCCTGTTTTATATTAATGCAAGAAATAATGACACCATGAATATTTATTACCTGAAGTTTTGTAGTAAAACATTTTCAACGTATTTTTGGCCAGTAAGTTGACAAAAACTAGAATCAGATGATGATCTATAACATTTCATTAGCAAACAGAGCAGACCCTGATCAGAATGCTCCTATATGAGCCATCTGATCTGGGTCTACTCTGTTTGCAAACATCATCATTTGAACAAGCATCAACATGAAGGAAAGGGTTAAATAACTTCAATGTAGTTTTAGTTATCTGTTGTAAAAACTTTATTAACAGAATACTCTGGATCAAAGTATATAACCGTTATCGTGATATCATCTCGGTATGACCTAACAAGGTTTTCTGGCAATGTAAGATACTGAGATATTTGTCCATGGTTTGGCCCAAGAGCCATTCTCAGTAAATGAGTTGCTACATTATCATCTTTTGGTTTCTTTGCAAGTTTCCTCTTCCGTACCTTTAGAATCTCATTTATTTCTTTCATAGTGATTTCATTATGGGGGAGGTGAAAATCTGTGAGTATTTGCCTCTCATCCATATGAGCAGCCACCAGCTCAACAACTTGTTTAGGATCTAAATGTTCCCACAAGCCATCAGATGCAAGGATTAAGAATTTGTCTCGAGGTGACAGTTTGTGATGTATTATTTCAGGTTCTGCAGTAAGATAGGGAGGACTTTTGTAGTTGCTAGGTATGAGATTTTCTCCATAAATGCTGATCACATTTGGATTTGCTATATTTAGAATATGCTTCATCACAGTGGCTGGCCATTTGTATCTGGCATCACCAAATGCCCTGAGAGGTGCAAGGTCTCCTAGAAGCCTTCCATTCCGGAGAATTTTACTTTCCATTGGATGCTGATTCTGGAGCCTTTCAACTTCATCTATATTCTCAACTGTATGCTCTGTAGACAAAGGCACAGCTACATATGTATCATCCTCTGCACACTGACCTAGAACAGCTTTACAGTCACCTAGATTAGTAACATACAAATCTGAATCCTTTATGTAAGCTGTTAGCGAACATGCTCCTGATAATGCCAGTGAGATTGTCTCGAGATTTATTGTTGTATGGCCAGCTCGCGGGAAAGCGTCAGATAAAATATCATGATCCAATCTCATATAAGCTGCTATCAGGATATCCTCAACAGTGCAATCATCATTGGGTGTATTGAGCAATTCAACAGCAAGCTTCTGCAATGACCTTCTGTACATATCTGCCAGGTCAGCACTGTAGTAATTATCTTTGTGAGTAAATCTGTACAGAAGATCATCACAGGGATCCAATTTTCCTTCACGTATATCCAAGAGGACATCAATTGGAGAAAGCATGACTGCTATATATCCAAACAGTCGTTCACTGACAACCTGGGCACAAGCACAGCCTGCGTGTCCATCAAACACACCAAACAGATACTGGTTTTGACTCGCATTGGGTATTTTCAGTTTAACTTCAGCTGCACGGTCTTCAATGGGGTTGTTAGATGCAAGTTTGTTTGTCACAAAGTTTTTTACAACTCCACCAAATAGGTCAGAACTTGCATATTCGTTGTAGGACAGGTACCATGTGACCTGTTGCTTGGAAAGTTTCGGATACATATCCGAAGACAACCATCTTTGGTCCAGAATCCGAGGTACTGAGGCTGCCCTTGGCATTCCTGACCTTGCATATGGCAAACGCTGACGGCCACATTTTTGAATAGGTCTGCTGATACCTTTTAATAACCGGTGCATACTTGTTTTACAATAAAATCAAATAATTGCCATGTACATGCATAATTTCTGAGCTTATTACAGTCGTATTTTAGATATTTTACTTTCATAAGGTCGCACCGGCAGGTAACTCGTGGTTCCCGACTTCGAAGATTTAAGGAATAAAAGACGGTAGCCAGAAACATTCACTTCCGACGGTGTTCGAGTAAATTATTCATTTGACCGAAATCATTGGTGGTCATCATGCCGATTAAATGTGCTATATGTGTTAACTCAGCTATCTTAAAGCGACCAAAAACGGTACATATGTTTTATATTTGTTTTTTATACGCTATTATATAAATTTCAGCCATTTATTTTGTCATAATATTTAATTTGACACATTTTTCTCCAGTTTTCGCAGTTCTGATGTCACAGTTATGCAATAAAATAACGACGAACCAATAAATAGGTAATATTCAAGACAAAACAGTCGTATTGTAATGGTGCTTAACTCAGTACTGTATGAATATATATGAAAAATATATTGACATCCTGTAATTATGAAAGAAGTAATGACATCCCAGGCAACCGATCTCTCTAACATGCATCTGCTATAAAATTCTTGAACATGTAGTCTCTAGTTCCATAATGAACCACTTCTCAGACTTCCTAGATAACAGAAAACAGACAGTACTTAGTCCTGGAGGGTGAAATTTCAGATAAGGTGGCTGTCACCTCCGGTGTCCCCCAGGGTACTGTTCTAGGCCCAATCCTCTTCCTCATATACATAAATGACCTGGCAGATTATATGAAACACAGCACTTTAAGACTTTTCGCTGATGACAGCATTATATATAAAGAAATAAAAAACTCAAATGATGCAGAACTTCTCCAGTTTGATCTAGCGGCAGCAGGTGCATGGGAGAGGGATTGGCTGATGCACTTCCACCCTGATAAGTGCAACGTCTTAAGCATTACACAAAAAATCCGATCAAATACTGTTACAAATTGCACAACCACATATTAGAAAAAGTCGATTCATCTAAATATTTAGGAATAACTCTTCAAAGTAATCTTAAGTGGGATAAACATATTAATTCAATCACAAACAGAGCAAACCAGTCCCTGGGATTTCTCCGCAGAAACTTAAAGATCAGCTCGAATAAAGTGAAGGAACACGCTTATAAGGCCATTGTGAGACCAAAGCTCGAATATGCCTCATCAGTCTGGGACCCACATACGAAAAACCAAATTAACCAGATAGAAAGAGTACAAAGAAGGGCAGCACGATTTGTAACAAATAGATATCACAACACCAGCTCAGTTTCAGATATGTTAAATAACCTAAATTGGCCTACCTTAGAAGTACGAAGAACGAGAACCCGTCTGATAATGTTTTATAAAATAATACACCATATTGTCACCATCTACCCTGAAAATTATCTCCTCGTTCAAACTGATTCTAGAACTAGACATGGTAATACTTATGGATATAGACAAATAGGAACATCTAAAGACCCTTATAAATACTCTTTCTATCCAAGAACAATCTGTCAGTGGAATATGCTGCCAGTGAGTGCACAACAAGCACCCACAGTTGACTCTTTTAAAGCTATTGTTACTGTGCCCATTATCGTCTCCACCTTCAGCTTTTAGATAAACATACTCTTAAGTCACGTAACCATTTATCATGTTCAAAGTCTTATCTTTTATCATTCTAGGTGTTGTCCTTATCATGTATAAAGTTTTTTATCTAGCACAAGTTCTTAAACATGTCGCTTTTAAAACTTTTAGTACTTTTAATATATTTTAATGTTTAAACCAGCGCCTACATATAATCCTCAATGTAATGAGGGAGTGTAGTAAACACAAAGAAGAAGAAGAACCATGTTTCAAGTCCTGAGGCCTGCCTCAGTGGTGGCCAGGCTTTTCTATGGAAACATTGTGAAAATTTACAAATCCTCTCCTCTGTTTGTCTGGTGAGAAAATTAGGGCTATCATGGCTCTCTTGTTTGGTTTATTTGTCAGTTTTTATTAGTCTTTTTATGCTTACCAGAGTGGTTGATCTTTTATCACAGTTGTATGATACTTAGCCTTTAATTTCTTACTAACCGATTGGCCTTATGCTCAGCAGCTGATATCTTAGTCAGAGTCTGAGGGCAGGGCTTTGAGGGTAGGTACTTTGGACGTTGGGTATGTCTACATGCAGCTTATTTGATTGTATTTTTGCCAAGTCAAGGAAATTAACTCATACTGAAATAAGTTTTGAACTGGTACAAGTTACTTCCCTTTGACTGTCATACTGTCTTATGAGAACTACTGACATTCTATTTTTTATTGCAAATTGCATGTAAGTTGGGCTCAGTGCATTTTTCCATAATAAATTATATTTTGCTGTTTAATGAAACTATATGTGATATGCTATTTATTTAAAATACTTTCTATTTTTACAGGTTTCTATTTTATAAGTTGTTTGTTTGTATTGTTACTGGATAATCTGATTATGTTGGACAATAGCTTCAAATCTAGTGTTAATTTGTTGATGTAGCCAGGACTACTGACTAGTGCTGGAGGTTAATCACACATCTTCTGTTCCCCAAGCGAATTCACTACTTACTGAGAAGTTACTCACTGTTTTTGTGAAAGTTATTTTTGCTGTAATTTAGAAATTGCTACAATCTAGAATTCTATATATTTTCTTGATAAAATTGATGCATCATATTTTCCAGTTTTATATATAGAAGCCCAGATAAGATGTGTAAATTAACCCTTTCCTTGTTCAGTATTCATGTAAGAAATAATGACATCATGAATATTTATTAGCTGGGTTTTTTTATAGTGTTAACTTTTCACAGACATTTTTTGCTTTGACAAAAACTGTAGAATCAGATCTATATCATGTCAAAAGCAAACAGAGCAGACCCTGATCAGACAGCTCCTATAGGATCTGTCTGATCTAGGTCTACTCTGTTTGCAAAGGTGTAGAAAAGGCGTTTTTACCGGTTATAGAGTTAATACATTTCCAAGAATAGCACCCTTATTTCTCCACCAAACTCTATGTTGTGACCACTCTTTAAAATTGTCTTTTGGAGATGATTCTAAAGAGCGGTCAATACATAGGATTTGGTGCAGAAATGATGATTTTAATATTTGAATACACACTGTTAGCTCTTGCTGTATTTATAGGGAGATGCACTGTGCAAAGAATGCTTCTACTATGCATTTGAAGAAGAGATACACAAGACTATCACTGATGCCAACTTACTGACTCCAGGGGAAACAGTGGCAATTGGAGCATCTGGTGGAAAAGGTACACATGAAAGTTTTAACCCATTCCCGCATATAGACACCTTTTGACGCCTCTGTAAAAGTCACTTTGGCTTCACAATGGTTTCAACACTACACAGTTCTAAAATTTTCCTTTTTAGTAGTAAATGCTCCTTTTCGGTAGATTTGTTCAAAGAGGTTGGATCTAAAAATAGCCTATACGGCCGGGAATGGGTTAACTCACCTGAGCAGGATGTGCTCATGTTTAGCTTTTAGGATTGGCGAATTTCAATTGTCCGTCTATCATCCATACAATTTTTTTGTAAGATGAGCCCAGATGCATAGCTGCATGTATATAAGATTTTAGTCATGAAAATTATGGATAAAATCTGACTAATAGGTCTGAAGTAATGTGCCCATGATTTATTAAAAATGACATATTTTTCCATGTTTTCAGAATTTCTCCGTGAATTTTCATGTAAGAAATAATGACGCCATAAATCTTAATTTTTTAGATTAATTTTTTAATGGTAAATGATTACAGGAATTTTGGCTATGACGGAAATTGTAGAATCATATCTTATGTTATTTTATAATCAAACAGAGCAGCCCCTGATCAGACAGCTCCTACAGGAGCCATCTGATTTGTGTCCATTCTCTTTGCAGAGGTGTTAAAAGTCGTATTCATGGAGTAAAAGGTTAAGAGTTCTCTTTGGGCACCTTTGTTTCTTGTTTTTATCATATTTAGAAATAAAGTGTGTGGCCATAAACTCTTGGAAAACTTTATAAGCCTTAACCCTTTACTCCATAAATATGCATTTCTGCACCTTTGCAAACAGAGTAGACCCAAATACAACCTCTTTGAATAAATCTACCGAAAAAGGAGCATTAACTAGAGAAAAGGAAAATTTAGAATTTTGTAGTTTCAAACCATTGTGATAAATAGAGCATTTGCTCCTATAGGAGCAAACGCTCTATTTATCACAGTGGTTTCACAATGTGAATTTTATAGAGGCACAAATATGCGTCACTAGGGGACAATGTGTTAAGACAGACAGTTAGACATCTTTTGAATGGTCGTTGTAGTTGGCCATTATGCTAGTGCTAATTATGATCACTGTCATTCTCTTCATACAGATTCCACTGTGCTGGCCTATGTGATGAAGCTATTAAATGAGCGCTATAACTACGGAGTCAATCTGGTGCTGTTGTCTGTAGACGAGGGCATTACAGGTTACAGGGATGATTCTTTAGAGGTAAAAGTAACCCTATAGCTGATGAATATTCATATACATGTAAGATATGAACGTTTATTGTGTAATCTTTATAAACACAGGATGTTTTGGCTGCAGCAGAATCTGTGCTATCACATCTGTATTATTTCATTAGCAAACAGAGCAGACCCTGATCGGACAGTTCCAATAAGAGCCATCTGAAGTGGGTCTACACTGTTTGCAAATACGTCAAATTGCTTATCTATCTGGTAAAGGGTTAACTGAGTCACCCAGTGGCATCCTTTGAATTAAAATCATGTAAACTTTTCTTCTTTCAAAAGTTTTCTACACCTCAGTTTTAAATTTGTTTGAAACTTTAGATTTTGACTGTTAAATACATGTACCTTATTTAGTTATTATGATACATCTTAGACCCAGATCACCTGCTAATTATTAGCTGTTTAATTTCTGTTTTGATTTTGCTCATTTTTACAAAGGTTCATTTCTGAAGGACATGAGTTTCAAGAATTGCAATCAGTCACTACTTCAAAACACATCATGTTTAGGTCCAAAATGTAAAGTAAAGGTAGGCTTTTCAGGAATTTAAACTGAATGCTGGGTATCCAATGGCTTTCCAGTGTCATTGCAATGGACTAGTAGATAGACAAAATCATGAATATATCGTATGGACACAGGAAGTTTTTACCATGGCAGAAACTAGAATCATATTATACATGTATCATAAGCAACCAGAGCAGACCCTGATCAGATAGCCCCTACAGAAACTGTCTGATCTGGGTCTACTCTGTTTGCAAAGGCATACAAAGGCGTTATTACAGAGTAAAGGATAATTATGTAGCATTCCATATTTCAAGGAATAGTCATAGTCGTTTGTTTCAGTCTTCTGCATGTTCTTAATTCCAGACTGTGAAACGGAACCAAATCCAGTATGATCTACCATTAAAGATTATATCATATGAGGTATGTGCATGTATATCACTTCTTGTTGTCTAGCCCATTTGTGATCAGCTCGACAATCGTCACAAAGGCAGTTGAGTTTATATGCATCATTGTGAGTGTTCATCAAATTTCTCCATGGGCAGATTTCATTATAGAGAGTTTTTTTTTTTGTACTTTTATTCAACATTAAGCAGCAACCTGCTTTTACCCATTCAACACTGAATGCTTTAGAGTGGAATAGCCCATCAGTGTTTAACTGCAAAGTCCATTCAGTATGAGAGGCTTAAGCATTCTAGAAGAGTTTGGACGGCTCCAGATCCGGGTCTTCACTGTTTGCAAATGCGTGAAAAAGCGTGTATATGAGGGAATGGGTTAATTCGATTAATTTGTATAGTGGCATGTGAATAAGAAAAGTTTTGGCCGTGGAAGAAACTGTAGAATAAGATCTATAAAGTTCCACAAGCAAACAGAGCAGACCCAGATCAGACTACTTCTGATGGAGTCATCTGGTCTAGATCTACTCTTTTTGCAAAGGCTGAAAAAAGTGTATTAATGGAGAAAAGGGTAAATTACATGTACTTCCCTTCCTTAATTTTCCTAAAGTTTCCTTCCATTCCTTAATTTTCCTCAAGTTTCCTCACCCTTATTTAACTCATACACTCATGTTAACGCCCTTTGATGCCTCTGTAAATGTTACATGTTGAAACCTTTATGATAAATAGAGCTAAGAGCAAATGCTCTATTTATCACAATGGTTTCAAACTACAATTTCTGAAATTTTCCTTTTCTCTAGTTAATGCTCCTTTTCGGTAGATTTATTCAAAGTGGTTGGATCTAAAAATAGCCTGGAATGGTAAAAAATTCTGAATTTAACACTTTACTACATAGATATGCCTTTTAACCCTTTCCTCCATAAATACGCTTTTCTACGCTTCTGTAAGTCACCTTTTGAAACCATTGTGATAAATAGAGCATTTGCTCCTATGGAGCAAATGCTCTATTTATCACAATTGTTTCAATACGTTACACAATTCTAACATTTTTCTTTTCTCTAGTAAATGCTCCTTTTCGGTAGATTTATTCAAAGAAGTGGGGTCTAAAAATAGCCTATGAGGGAATGGGTTAATGCCTTTCAAAACGGTGAAGACCAAGAGAGCGTAGGAGCGGTCTGACCAGGGTCTGCTTTCTGTGCCTGTGAAATTATATAGATCTGATCTACAGTTTCTAAAAATTCCTCTGTTTATATACCATTATAAAAAGTCAGCGTAAAATATTCATGATGTCATTACTATTTACGTTAGTAGGGTTAAAATGAGTCAGAAAGGGGAGAACACCATAGTATTACAGTACTTGTTCATTTTTCAAACTACTTCCCTGTCATTGTAAAAAGTAAGATCAGCTGATTTACATGCAGGTATATGATAATATGCTTTAACCCTTTCCCTGTTCTACATTTAATCCTATTTCCAATACCTACTGAATATTCATGGACAAAAAAGTTATAATGAAATATGGAAGATGTAACATTGTAGCCATTTTAGAAACTAAAGAAACAGATCTATCGAATTCCATGAGCAACCAGAGCAGACCCTGATCAGACAGCTTCCATAGGAGCTGTCTGATCTGGGTCTACTCAGATTTCAAATACATGAAAAAGGTGTTTATATGAGGGAAAGGGGTAAGACATTACATATTGTGAAATGATAATTTAGCTGCTCTCAAATATGTCTTATTGCATAGCAATCAGTTTAGAGCCAGACCAGCAGCCATGTTGGAGAATCAGCTTCTAATCTGAGTCTGCACCTTATGCCTTTGCAAACAGAGTAGACAGGCATAACAGAGAAGACCCAGATCAGACAGCTCCAGTAGCTGTCTGATCAGCATCTACTCGGTTTGCTTATAGAATTAATAGATCTAATCATGCATGTTGTGTCTAGACCAAAACATTCTTTGAAAGTTTTACATTATGCAATTTAACCCATTCCCTCATACTAGCGATTCTGTAGAAGTCACTTTGTGAAACCATTGTGATAAATAGAGAATTTGCTCCTATAGGAGCAAATGCTCTTTTTATCACAATGGTTTAAACTACAAAATTCTAAAATATTCCTTTTCTCTAGTTAATGCTCCTTTTTCGGTAGATTTATTCAAAGAGGTTGTATTTAAAAATAGCAAATGAGGGAATGGGTTAAATTAATGAATATTTATGAGGAAAAGTGTTAAGTGGTCACTATAGAGCTTGTTCACTGTACAGTAGAACCCCTCTAAACAGGACATTGAATTCTGTATAAATGTCAGTCTTGGAGACAGGTGGCAGCTTAACCCTTTCCCTGTTCTGTATTCCAAAATTGAATGCCTACTGAATAGTCATGGACAAACTAGTTATAATGAAATATGGCGGGTCACGGGGTGGGACATTGTTGCCAATTTAGAAAGTAAAGAGACAGATCTACCAAATTCCAATAGCAAACAGAGCAGACCCTGATCAGACGACTCCTATAGGGTCTACTCTGTTTACAAATGCGTTCTAATAATGCGTTTATGCATTTATATTGGGGAAAGGGTTAATGCAGGGTGAAAGTCATGCACAAAGCTCCTCTAGGAGCTTTCTGCATGACTTAAACCCTGCATTAAGCAGCCACCTGCCTAATAAGATCTAATTTTTTCTCTACAAGAATTCCGGTTTAGAGGGGTTTCACTGTACACTATTTTGCAGGGAATGATGGAGTACCCTGTTATACATGTACATTAAATTTCATACTTCCATTTTGATTTTATTTCAGGAGCTGTATGGCTGGACCATGGATGCCATTGTGAAGCAAATAGGACTGAAAAACAACTGTAGGTTTAGATAGTAACCTTACCCCTTTCCCTGTTCTATGTTTATTCCAAATTTCAATACTTACTGAATATTCATGGAAAAAACGAAATATGGAAGTTGGAACATAGTAGCCATTTTAGAAAGTAAAGAAGAGTGTCTTTCGAATTCCCTTAGCAAACAGAGCATACCCTAATCAGATGGCTCCTATTGGAGCCCTCTGATCTGGGTCTACTCTGTTTGCAAATGCATGAAAACACGTTTCTCCCATTCCCTCATATTGACGATTTTGAAGACTCTGTAAAAGTCACTTAGTGAAACCATTGAGTTTCAAACTACAACAGTCTAAAAAAATTCCTTTTCTCTAGTTATTGCTCCTTCTCGGTAGATTTATTCAAAAAGGTTGTATCTAAGAATAGCCTATGAGGTAGTGGGTTATATGATGGAAAGAGTTAATGGTAGCAATCAGTTGATAGTGGAATACAGTAAAATCTGTCTACAGTGACTAAAATGTATAATTCTGGGTTTTTTAAACAGGTGGTAGCTAAATACAGGATGCTGTCTGATCTGGGTCTACTCTGTTTGCTAATGCATTAACAAAAAGTTTATATAAGGGAAAGGGTTAATGCCTTTGCAAACAGTAGACTCAAATTGGATAGAAAGTGTCTAATTAGGGTCTTCTCTGTTTGCCTGTGTAATAATGTTGTTTGGACAATGGCTAAAAAGTAACTTGTTATAAAATGCAGCTACTTTATATTCATACATTCATTATTGCCTAATGAATATTCATGAAGTAAAGGGTAAACCCTTTATTTCATAAATATTCATACTTAACCCATTCCCTTATAGGCTATTTTTAGATCCAACCACTTTAAAAAAAATCTACCGGAAAGGAGCATTAAGTAGAGGAAAAGAAATGTTTTAGAAATTTGTAGTTTGAAACCATTGTGATAAATAGAGCATTTGCTTCTATAGGAGAAAATGCTCTATTTATCACAATGGTTTCAATAGATGACTTTTATAGAGGCGTATTTATGGAGGAAAGAGTTAATAGAATATAATGAACTCGTGAATATTTATAAGCTGAATTTCTATAATGGCATATAAACAGGAAGTTTTGGTGAAGGCACAAAGTGTAGAATCAGATCTATATAATTTCATAAGCAAATAGAGCAGACATCTACAGGAGCCATCTGATCTTGGTCAGCCCTGCAAAGGCATTAGAATGTGTCTCTAGGTAAAGGGTTGAGACTTTGTGCTAAATATTTGCTGGATTTTTACTCTCTTCTGGATTTTTACTCTCTTCATGCCCTAAGTATTCAAAATTTTCTTTCAGTTGATTAGAATGCTAACAGTTTCTTGGTCTGAGTCTGTATTATTACATATACAGTGGAACTTCGATAACTCGAACTCCAAGGGACCATACAAATTAGTTCGAGATAACAGAAGTTGGAGTTATCTGATTTGTAATCTGAACAATTTCTCAAGGCCCAGGCTTAATACAGGTCTAAAGTAATGCTGTATTAAGCTGTCACATGTGTTTCTAGATATCTGTAGAGATACATTATTGGAGCAATTCTATGTTGTAAGTATTGGATGGACTGAACTTTTTGTTCGAGTTACCCAGAAGTTTGTGTTATCCGAGTTCGAGATATCGAAGTACAACTGTATAAACAGACCAAGCAGCCTAATGCTTATTATATATAAAGTATAACCTGGCTTATCCCATATTCAGCTGAGTATGTCAGGTAAATGTGGTATGAAAATAATAATAATAATAAAACAATGTGGTGGTTAAATAAAAGTGTATTCATTTAACAAAAAGAAGCAGGATGTGTTAATAATAACCTTTTAAAATGTCTAGAAAAATTAGATGTGGGTCCAGCAACTTATCTCCTGGTCTCAGTGCCATGTAACCTATAAAGTGTTGTGGTGCTGTAAAACCCATCACACTCATTCACTCACTCGCTTACTCACTCAGAAACACTTATTTATAGACAGATTACCTTTAATACCTTTTATATTATCTCATTATACAGGTACATTCTGTGGGGTGTTCAGGCGGCAGGCGTTAGACAGAGGTGCAATGATGTTAAAAGTGGACAAAATCGCTACAGGTAATTCTGTTGAACTAACCTTTTGCACTCTATAAAGTAAATAATGGTCAGCTCAAATGTTTGCAAGCTTGATCTTATTCTGCTTTCTATAAAAAGGTATACAGTAAAACCCCACTTAACCAGAATTCTAGTAGAGAAGAATTTAGGTACCTTTAGGCAGGTGGCTGCATAATGCATGGTCAAAGTCATGCAGAAAGCTCCTAGTGGAGCTTTCTGCATGACTTTCACCCTGCATTAAGCTGCCACCTGTCTCCAAGACCGATATTTATACTAAAATTGAAACCTTACTTATGTTGATATTACTTGCCAGCTAAACGTTCATTTGTATTCCCCAGCTCTGATGGCATTATGAGCGTTGACCCTTTCCTTCCTGTAATTACCTTTTCACACATTTGCCAACAGAGTAGTCATATAGGAGCCGTCTGATAAGGGTCTGCTCTGTTTGCTAATAGAATTTGATAGTTTTGATTATTTTCTTTCTCAAATGGTTACAATGTTCCACCTTCTTTATTTTGTTATAACTATTTTGTCGATGAATAAACCAGGAATATTTTGCTGTGGCATAAACGGATATTATATAAGCAAACACAGCAAACTTTTTACCACACGGCTCCTACAGGGGTCATCTGATCTGGGTCAACTCTTTAAATTGTCTCTATCAGGCAAAGTGATTTAACCCTTCTCTTGCGGAATTTTAAAATACATGTCTCCTTCTTTACCCATGCCATGTTGTATAATTACATATATCTTCACTGTGTACAAGTATTTCGCTGTGCAATCACTGCTCTGGAGTGCACTGGTTGCACAATCAACTTGTAAATAGTGCAGACCCTGATGAGACAGCTCCTGCAGGAGCTGTCTCATCTGGGTCTTCACTATTTACAGGTAGGTATATTGACGTGAATAGCAAGCGAAGGGTTAAAACATAATTTTGCTATCAACAATGCCTTTCTAATGTTAATGTGCATTGATGCTTAATTAATATATGCATGTAGCGATTTTGAATATACAGTAGAACCCGTCTAAACTGGAATTTGATTAAAGAACAATTTAGGACTTTTTAGGCAGGTGGCTGCTTAATGCTGGTTGAAAGTCATGCAGAAAGCTCGTAAAGTAGCTTTCTGCTTGATTTTCACCCTGCATTAACCCATTACCTCATAGGCTATTTTTAGACCCAACCTCTTTGAATAAATCTACCGAAAAGGAGCATTAACTAAAGAAAAGGAATATTTTAGAAATTTGTAATTTGAAACCATTGTGATAAATAGAGAATTTGCTCCTATAGGAGCAAATGCTCTATTTATCACAATGGTTTTACAAAGTGACTTTTACAGAGTCGTCAAAAGTCGTCAATATGAGGGAATGGGTTAAGCTGCCACCTGTCTCAAAGACCAGTTTTAATGCTAATTTTAACATCCAGTTTAGAGGGGTTCTACTGTATTAAGTTTCTAAATATACCACTTCTTTGATACCTATCCCGAATACATGTATTCCTCTAAATCAGAGGTCCAGATAAGATGCGTAAATTTAATTAAAACATTTTCAAGAATAACTAAAGAGTGGTCAGAACATAGGGTTTGGTGGAGAAATGACAATTTTACTATCCGAGTACACACAATTATCTGTTGCTCTGTTCTAAATTTACTTTTATTTTTGGATTATCTTATTTTCAGGTCACAATGCAGATGACATAGCTGAGACAGTCATAATGAATGGTGAGTAGTTAATTTTAAAATCTAAATCTAGCATATCTTTAGCTTGTTAACCCTTTCCCTCATATAAACATGTTTTCACGTATTTGCAAACAGAGTAGACCCAGATCAGATGGCTCCTAGAGGAGCCATATGATCAGGGTCTGCTCTGTTTGCTAACAGAATTTGAAAGATCTGTTTCTTTACTATCTAAAATGGCTACAATGTTCCACCTTCCATATTTCATTATAACTGTTTTGTCTATGAATATTCAGTGGGTATTGAAATTTGGAATAAACATAGAACAGGGAAAGGGTTAATATGTCTTGAGCTTGACGGCATATCTGGTCACAGTGGTGTATCTTTAGCTCGATATTAAGATTCTGTAGTTTACAGGACCTGGTATTCTGCAGATACAATAGTCTTAAGCAGGTGGTTGCTAAATGCAGGGCGAAAGTTATGCAGAAATATAGGAGCTTTCTGCATAACTTTCGTCCTGCATTAAGCTACCACCTGCCTCTACCACCCGTAATTGTGCCCCTTTTTGGTGGCCGCATTAGCGGGGTTTTACTGTACTAGGTCTTTTACTTTTTCTTTAATATAAACACCTTGTCATGCCTTTTGCAAACAGAGTAGACCCTGGTCAGAGACTCCTGTAGGAGTTGTGTGATAGGGTCTGCTCAGTTTACTATTTTAATGAATTATATAGATCTGATTGTAAAGTTATTGTCTAAGCTTTACCTTATAAAAATTCAGTTAACCCTTTCCTCCATAAATACGCCTTTCTACGTCTCTGTAAAAATCACCTGTTGAATCCATTGTGATAAATAGAGCATTTGCTCCTATAGGAGCAAATGCTCTATTTACCACAATAGTTTCAAACTACAAAATTCTAAAAACAAATCTATTTCTCTAGTTAATGCTCCTTTTCGGTAGATTTATTCAAAGAGGTTGGATCTAAAAATAGCCTATGAGGGAATGGGTTAATGAATATCCATGAAGTGATAAATTCATGGATAAAGGTTCATGATGTAGAGGATTATTAGGCAGATGGTAGCAAATGCTCTGTCGCGGCCGGGAAGGTCGTGGGTTCGATCCCCTGCCGCGACAGACCAAAAGTCGTTAAAAGTCTACGCTCGACAATAAAGGTGTAGTTCTAGGACTGGTCGGCCCGGTGTCAGAATAATGTGACTGGGTGGGGTGCCCTTGCCATGTACCTGCGGCAGGAGTACTCCAGTGAGGCAGCACTATAACTTGTCTCATGGGGGTGCCGTCTGCAAATAACTGAAATACTGTTGGTCGGACGTAAAACCCAACTCACTCACTCTATTTATCACAATGGTTTCAAACAAAAAATTCTAAAAAATTTCCTTTTCTCTAATTAATGCTCCTTTTTGGTAGATTTATTCAAAGTGGTTGGATCTAAAAATAGCCTATGAGGGAATGGGTTAAGTATGGCACTCTTGTTCTCTATTTGTTTTTAAAAAATTAGACCAGAATGTCCATTTGTTTTTGTCCTAATGAGATACCAGGATCAGAACTGATGAATGCAAAGTTTTTCGTTAAGTTGAAGGAGTTTGAATGCAGTGTATGAATACTGAATAGACAGTTTCCGTAGTTGGCTAAAAGTTGCCATGCTTGTATGTCTCAGATTTTGTTGGTGATGTTATTTTCTGTCTATTTGATTACAGTTTTGCGAGGCGATATTGGGAGACTACGGCGATGTACAGCAATCACAACAGTAAGAAAACCTTATTCAGAAATTCATTATTTAACACTACTAGTGGTATGTTAATCATAAGGTGATTGGCATTTTCAAACAGTTTTTGTCTTGATCAGTTGTAATTAGGCCCATCTCTAATCAAAATCCAAACTATTTAACCAATTCCGTCATAGGCTATTTTAAGACTCAACCTCTTTGAATTAATCTACCAAAAAGGAGCATTTACTAGGGAAAAGGAAACTTTTAGAAGTGTGTAGTATTGAAACCATTGTGATAAATAGGGCATTTGCTCCTATTTCAAAAAGCGACTTTTACAGAGGCGTATTTATGGAGAAAAGGGTTAATGTGCTTATTATACCCGGAGCACAAATTTTGAGGGGGTGTACTAGAATCACCCTGTCTGTAGGGCAGGCAATCAGTTGGTCGGACAGTTCGTCCGTCAGCATTTGAACATGGGTAGTTGATGTCGCAAACTCCTCCTTCAATTTGAAATATATTAAATTTATATTTGGCATGCTTAATAACTATGGATAGCATACGTGCAAGATGCAGTTTTCATGTGTTTAGTGCCAGTCGTTGCAGAAATATTTCCCCTTGATCTTTGAGCATTTTTGTCATTTGGGCCTGTAACATTGGTAGATGGTGTTGCATGCTACTCCTTCATAATTGGCATACATAATAATCACGAATAGTAGATGTGTAAGACACAATTGCCATGTATTTGATGCGAGTCTTTGCAGAATTATCTCCCTTTGAATTTTTCGGTATTTTATGCCCCCGCTGACAATAGTCAGGGGGCATTATGGTTTGCATTATGTTTTGCACCTGTTCGTCCGTCCGTGCGTCACACTTTTACGTGCTGTTGGTATGTGCAGTTGGTTGTCACAGTTTTTCATTGTCTTATATCTCACTAACCACTATAGCTATTGGCATGGAATTGCATATACACGTAAACCACCATCCATACTTTCATTGCACACCCAGCCCATGCTGCCGTAAGCCCAAGGTCAAGGTCAAATGACTTAGAAACTTACGTGCAGTTGGTATGTGCAGTTGGTTGTCACAGTTTTTTTTTGTCTTATATCTCACTAACCACTATAGCTATTGGCATGGAATTGCATATACACATAAACCACCATCCATACTTTCATTGCGCACCCAGCCCATGCTGCCCGTAGGTCAAGGTCAAATGACTTAGAAACTTACGTGCAGCTAGGCAAGCACCACCACGGGGGCATCACTGTGGCTTACAGACACAATTTTCTAGTTTGTCATTTGGTCCTGTAACATGGGTAATTGGTGTCAAAAATTCTTCCATCAATTTTTTGCAACAGATTTCAGTGAAAGTTTAAGTGTATGGTCTCTATGAAACGTGTACATGTATGTGCATTAAATAATTTCCGTTTGTCTGTCTCTAGGTTATATGGAGTTAACCCCTTGAACTTAGATGTATTGGTTAACTGGCGTAATGGGGTAACTGTAGACTAGTGGTACAAACTCCTTCTACAGTTTTCACTAGATTTCTGTGAAAATTTGTACATGTTTTCTCTTCAAAGTGTAGATGTGCATAACATTCTTTTCAGTATCTTACAATTCAAACAGGAGTTATCTGCCACTGGATTTGCACCATAAGTTTTCTACAGTTTTCACCATATTTCAATGAAAGTTGATACACATGATCTCTGTGAAAATAACATGTGCATCACATAATTTTTTTTCAGTATCTAACATACAGGTCAGACTTGGATTTGCAATCAACCCTTTCCCTCATATAAACTTGTTTTCAAGCATTTGCAAACAGAGTAGATCAGGGTCTGCTCTGTTTACTAAAGGAATTTGAAAGATCTGTTTCTATACTACCTAAAATGGCTTTAATATTTCATCTTCCATATTTTATGACAACTATTATGTCCATGCATATTCAGTAGGTATCGAAATTTGGAATAAACATAGAACAGGGAAAGGGTCAAGGCTGTTGTGCTGGGATGTTCATCATCATCATTAGTAGTAGCTCTAGTTAATGATAAGTTTTCATTTAAATATTTTAACCCTTTCCCTCATATAAACGTGTTTTCACGCATTTGCAAACAGAGTAGACACAGATCAGATGGCTCCTAGAGGAGCCATCTGATCCGGGTCTACTCTGTTTGCTAATAGAATTTCAAAGATCTGTGTCTTTACTTTCTAAAATGGCTTCAATTTTCCATCTTCCATATTTCGTTAAAATCATTTTATCTATGAATATTCAGTAGGTATTGAAATTTGGAATGAACACAGAACAGGGAAAGGGTTAAGTAAACAACACTGTAGAATTCTAAGAAAGTTTTAATCCATTCAGTCTACTTGTAGGCACATTACCTGTGAAGACTGAAGCAAACAGTATAAATTCAGATTATTGTCTTTCAGAATCAAAAACTGTGTTGAAAAGAAATAGGAGAAATCTTATGATTTTTTATACGCCCACCTAATAAAGGTGGTCGTATATTGTCGTGGCCCTGTCCGTCCGTCCGTTCGTTCGTGCGTTCCTTCGTTCGTTCGTTCGTTCGTCAACATTTTGTTTGTCCGCTGTTTCCTGGGAAAACTATTTGACAGATATTAATGAAACTTCACACAAATGATAAATGCATCAAGATCTGAAGCTGAGTTGATTCTGAGGTTCATTTGATTTTTCATTTCAGAGTTATGGCCCTTGTCCTTAAAAAATATGCAAATAGTTTGTCCGCTGTTTTCTGGGAAAACCATTTGAGAGATATTAATGAAACGTCGCACAAATGTTTTATGCATCAAGATCTGAAGCTGAGTTGATTCTGAGGTTCATTTGATGTGTCGTTTCGGAGTTATGGCCCTTTTACTTAAAAAATAATGCAAATACATGCAAATAGTTTGTCCGCTGTTTTCTGGGAAAACTATTTGACAGATATTAATGAAACTTCACACAAATGTTTAATGCATCAAGATCTGAAGCTGAGTTGATTCTGAGGTTCATTTGATTTGTTGTTTCGGAGTTATGGCCCTTGTCCTTGAAAAATATGCAAATAGTTTGTCCGCTGTTTTCTGGGAAAACTTTTTGAGAGATATTAATGAAACTTCACACAAATGTTTAATGCATCAAGGTTTGAAGCTGAGTCGATTCTGAGGTTCATTTGATTTGTCGTTTCGGAGTTATGGCCCTTTTACTTAAAAAATAATGTAAATACATGCAAATAGTTTGTCCGCTGTTTTCTGGGAAAACTATTTGAGAGATATTAATGAAACTTCACACAAATGTTTAATCCATCAAGATCTGAAGCTGAGTTGATTCTGAGGTTCATTTGATTTGTTGTTTCGGAGTTATGGCCCTTGTCCTTAAAAAATATGCAAATAGTTTGTCTGCTGTTTTCTGGGAAAACTATTTGAGAGATATTAATGAAACTTCACACAAATATTTAATGCATCAAGATCTGAAACTGAATTGATTCTGAGGATCATTTGATTTTTCGTTTCAGAGTTATGGCCCTTGTTCTTAAAAAATACATGCAAATAGTTTGGTCTGCTGTTTTCTGGGAAAACTATTTGAGAGATATCAATGAAACTTCACAAAAATGTTTAATGCATCAAGATCTGATGCTGAGTCGATTTTGAGGTTTATTGATTTTTCGTTTCGGAGTTATTGCCCTTTTACTTAAAAAAAATTGCAAATATATGCAAATAGTTTGTCCGCTGTTTTCTGGCAAAACTGTTTGACAGATATTAATGAAACTTCATACACATGTTTAATGCATCAAGATCTGAAGCTAAGTCGATTCTGAGGATCATTTGCTTTGTTGTTTTGGAGTTATGGCCCTTGCACTTAAAAAAATAATGCAAATCTATGCAAATATGAGGATGGCCATAACTTTTTCATTTGAAATGATATTTACTTCAATTTTTTTATATGGTTAAACCTTAATGTGAATTTTCACATATATTGCGGGGGTTTTGATATGTCATTTTATTCTAAAGTTACAGTCCTCCGTGTGTTCGTTGCTTTGTTAGTCGGTCAACTTTTAGTTTGTCTGTTGTTTTCTGGGAAAACTATTAAAATGATATAAATGAAACTTAACACAAATGTTTTAAGCAACAAAATTTGAAGCTGAGTTTATTTTGAGGTTCATTCAGTTTGTCTTTACAAAGTTATGGCCGTTGCACTTTACAAAAATCTGCAAAAATGAGGATTAGCTGTAACTTTTTTATTTTTAAAATAAGATATTCACTTCATTTTTTTAAAAAATAGTATAATCAAGATCTGAAGCACAGATTATAAAATGTCAACACTTATAAGGCATGTTGAATCAGAGAAAGTTTGCAAGTGGGCGTATTATGTACCGTATGCGGTACTCTTGTTTTGCATTTTTGAAGAGAATAAGAGAAAAAGTAATTTATTGAATTGCAATGGATGAAAGTTTTTGCAAATGGCAATTATATAGCTAGTGAGGAATTATTGTGGTAATCACAAGCCCCATGCTTATAAAACCTTTTTGTTGGACATCTGTTTACCGCATGTGCTGATTTAATGGAAAATTCATAGAACTTGTGTTAAATTAATATTTCCATTATAGTAGCTTGCGACCCATGCTAAGCAATGATGTATACTTGAGGACTTTTAAAGTGCTCCTGCAATGAATCACAAATATTGCAATTACAGTAAAACCTCTCTATAACGGCAACTAAATTGTGTTAATTAGATGGTATTTAGGGCAGGTGGCTGCTATAAGCAAGGTGAAAGTAAAACAGTTTTACTTTCACCTTGATTTAAGCAGCCACCTGCCTTCAACACAAAATAATTGGTGTAATTTAGTGGCCATTATAGAGAGGTTTTACAGTACAAATACTGCCTATTAGAACCTGTCTGAAGCAGACATCATAGAGGTGTAATAATGGGTCCGTGATGCAGGTGGTATCCACCTGCTTTTTAAGCCTCCTATGTTCAATAAATGAATGACACCGTAAGACAGGTTCTGCTGCATCTCTTGGAATTTTCCACACTCTTTTTTGGAGTGCATTGATGTCTACGTAACCGTTGACCAAATTCATCCAAATAAATGCTTGATAGTGTTAAGATCTGGTGGTTTTAAGAGACAATCGAGCAATTTTAGGCTCTGTTGCTGTAAATAAGCTCTTGCAAGTCTTACTTTATGTGACTGAGTATTGTCATGCTAGAATTGGAAGCAGATTGGTCGACGTCTGATTAACAGCACAAGTTTTGCACTCCGAACATCAGTTTATCGCCAAGCATTCAAATTTCCATCATTGATGTTAAGCCTTAAGCACAAGTCATAATTATGTGCACCCTATTACACTGCTGCCACTGAACCTGTCACATTCAGTGATGGCGCTATGAATCTCCATGGCATCTATAGACCATCATTGTGGTACAAATTGTTTTTAGATTGTAATTTTTCGCCAGTTGAAATTCCATACATGATTTTTTGCTGAAGTAATCTGTGGCATCTAGTATAACAAGTAATGTTGATGACAATGTATGCTAAACTCATGGGGACATCTTGACACTGTCCAGCGATGAATAAGTCAACCTTGGGTCCAGACGACCACTGACACTAAAGCTTGAGGTGTTAAACAGCAATTTCTTGAATGATGTTGAAATATGAAAACATATTGACATTGGGACTTGACCCTTTCCCTGTTCTATATTTATTTCAAAATTTAATACTTACTGAATATTCATGGACAAAGTAGTTATTATGTAATATAGAAAATGGAACATTGCCGCCATTTTAGAAATTGAATAAATGGATCTATCAAAGTCCATTAGCAAACAGAGCAGACCCTGATCAGACAGCTTCTGAGCCGTATGATCTGGGTCTACTCTGTAGATGCGTGAAAAGGCATTTATATAAGGGAAGGGGTTAACTCTGGGTTGACCTTTTCATGGATGATAAAAAATGCTTGTAGTAGTTTGTATGTAACAAACTAGCCGTGTTATTGTTGCGTTAGCAACGTTAAAGTGTCTTGCAACATTGGATTGCAAAACATCTATGTCAAATAAACCAAAAATTCAATTTAGATTATTGCTACTAAACTTTCTAGAAATGTTTTGTTCTAAATGACACCAAATATTTTTTTCCAATAGCAGAGGCAGTACAAAACCCAAGAGGCACATGGTGCAGGCTATGCACCTCAGCCTGACTTTTGTTACTTTATAATGATTGGTTCTGTGCATGAGATAAGTATGTTAGCCCTTAACTCCATAAATACGCCTTTCTATGCCTCTGTAATAACCACTTCTTGAAACCATTGTGATAAATAGAGCATTTGCTCCTATAGGAGCAAATGCTCTGTTTATCACAATGGTTTCAAAATACAAAATTCTAAAATTTTACTTTTCTCTAGTAAATGCTCCTTTTGGGTAGATTCATTCAAAGAGGTTGGGTCTAAAAATAGCCTATGGAGGAAAGGTTTAAATGATTATCTGTGTATAAACTGTGTATAAACTGATTAACCCTTCAAAGAAATTGCCTTTTCATTCTTTTGCAAATAGGGTGGACACAATTTTCTAGTTTCTAGTTTTGTAAGCTAACTAATGATATATTCAAATGTTTAATGTTGATATTGGATGTTCATCCACACTGCATAGACTCATTTTTGTAATACAGGGTACAGACGGGGCGCTGCCACGATGTAAACCATTCAAGTACACATATGAGAAGGAGATTGTCATGTATGCCTATTTCAAAAACCTTGACTACTTCTCCACAGAGTGTATCTACTCACCTAATGCATACAGGTAATTGTCCTGATACTTTAGCTTGTAGACGGTTTTGCTCTCATAGTGGGATGTCATAAGATTGATCTCGGGCTCAGTTTTACTAAAGACTTGAACCTTTCCTTTATATGAATGCATTTTCATGCCTTTTCAAACAGAGTAGACCCAAATCAGATGGCTGATTCAATTATGATAGATTTGACTCTACAGTTTCTACTAATACCAAAAAATCGTGAGTACATACAGTTGAACTTCGATATCTTGGAACTTCAAGGGACCATACAAATTAGTTAGAGATAACAGGTTTGAGTCATCTGATTTATGATCTGACCAATATCTCAAGTTCACAGCTTAATGCAGGTCTAAAGTAATGCTGAAAGCTCCTGTAGGAACTTTCAACATTACTTTCGACCTGCATTAAGCTGTCACATGTGTTTCTAGATAGGTGTAGTAATACATTTTAGAACAATTCTGTATTGTAAATTTTGGAAGGACTGAACTTTTAGTTCGAATTATCCCAAAGTTCGAGTTATCATTTTTCAAGATATCTAAGTTCAACTGTATTCCATATTAATAATCCAGCTTATAAATATTCATGATATTATTTCATACATGAATATTCAACATGGAAAGGGTTAAATGCTGTGTAATTAAGGGTGCTCAGCATTATAGTGGTCGTCGACAGTAGTATGTACCAACCCAGGTTAAGTCCATGTGAACCATTTACAGTAAAACCTCTCTAAGCTGGAATTCTAGTAGAGAAGAATTCAGATACTTTTAGGCAGATGGATGCTTAATGCAGGGTGAAAGTCATGCAGAAAGCTCCTAGAGTCTCCAAGACCGATATTTATACTAAATTAAATGTCCGGTTCAGAGGGGTTTTACTGTACCTGAAGATGCAGATTAGACTGAGATGGGACAACTTTTATTAAGGTATGCTCAGTTTGCTTACTGAATTATATAGATCTGATTCTAAAAATTCTGTTTAAATGCCATTATAAAAACTCTGACAGTTAATAAATAGAAATGATGTAATTATTTCTTACATTAATATTAATCAGATATTTCTGACATCAATATTCATTAGGTAAAGGGTCAAGTACATGTAATTGGTAGTGTGTTAATCATTTCGGCACCAAATTTGTAAGAAGTGGGGGCTATATTGAAATCATGTGTGTCCTTCCGTCCACCCGTCCAACATTACTCCTAAAGTATTATAGACACAAATGTGAAACTTTATACATGTATATGGATAGAGGGTGATGAGAGGATGTGCAGTCAACGAGAGTTGTATCTCTAAATTCATTTTCAAAGGAGTTATTCCCCTTAGTTACTTTTCAGAAGTAATGTTTTGTCCGGGGCTGAACTTCTGAAGTAATGTAGACACAACTGTGAAACTTTATTTATGGATAGAGGTTGATGAGAGGATGTGCAGTCAACAACAACGGTTGTAACTCTAAATTCATTGTTTGAGGGAGTTATTCCCCTTAGTTATTTTCAGAAGCAATTTTTTGTCCGAAGTAGAACTTCCCAAGTATTGTAGGCACAACTGTGAAATTTTATATATGAATAGAGGGTGATTAGAGGATGTGCTGTCTACTAGTGTTGTAACTCTAAATACATTTTTGAGGGAGTTATTACCCATTGTTACTTTTCATATGCATTTTTGTAAGGAGTATAACTTCTAACAAGTTATTGGTAGAGTTGTGAAACTTTAAACATCGATAGAGGTCGAGAAGAGGAGGTGCTGTCAGCAAGGATAGTAACTCTAATTGCATTTTATGGAGTTATTCCCCTTTTTGTACTTTGCAATATATAGCATCATTTTGTCCAGAATGTAACTCCGCAAGTAGTATATTTGATTGCCTCTTGTATTGAAGTCATTAGATCTTGTGACAAGGTGGTGGGTGATGGTATTAACCACCTTTAGTGATAGCTCTAGTTTGATGTAGAATTTTAAGTCAGGGCTCAGGCTAGATGGTGATTTGGGAGAGAAAGTCCTCCTTACACTGGTGACTTCTCCCTGTATTGAGCTAAGGGAGAAGTTGAAATATATAGAACACATAGGGAGATACAAAATCAGGACCAAACCTTCTCCCTGAATCCCACTTAACCCATTCCTCCATATGCTATTTTTAGACCCAACCTCTTTGAAAAAATCTACCAAAAAGGAGCATTTACTAGAGAAAAGGAAAAGTTTAGAATTGTGTAGTTTTGAAACCATTGTGATAAATAGAGCATTTGCTCTATTTATCACAATGGTTTCATAAAGTGATTTTTACAGAGGCGTAGAAAGGCGTATTTATGGAGGAAAGGGTTAACTTTCTCCATGATCGAGAGCTCCAGCTTGAGCTGTGTATGTTCTCCAAATGCCTTTCAAAATCAGTATCACTCTAGCACATTCCTTTCATAGAATAAATGATCTCACTATTTCTTATTTTTGCTCGTAAACTTTTACTCCATTTATATTCATGTAAGAAATAATGACATCATTAATATTAATTAGCTGAAATTTTATAGCGCCAAATGAACACAGAAAGGTTTTGCCATTGCATAAACTGTAGAATAAGATCTACATGTATAGTATTACCAAAGCAAACAGAACGGACCATAATCAGAAAGCTCCTACAGGAACTGTCTGATCTAGGTCTACTCTTTTTGAAAAGGTGTTAAAAGGTGCATGTATGGAGTAAAGGGTTTATAGGAATTTTCAACAATAAACAAAACAATGCCTTTTCAAGCCACACATACTTTCCTGAAAAGTGTCATATGTCTTCAATGAAAATATAATATGATATTTTGTCATCATATTTTGACAATATATGGATACTGTATGTCCATCTAGGCAAATTCCCATACTGTGAACTTGTCCTTCATCCATTTCCTTCATATAAATGCCTGAGCAGACAGAGTAAACCCAGATTAGGGAGTTCCTGTAGGAGCTGTCTGGTCAGGGTCTGCTCTGTTTGCCTATGGTGTAAAATAGATCTGATTCTACATTTTCTGCATGAGCCAAATTGTCCTGTGTTCATATGCTATATAACTAGAATTGTGTCCATAGGACACTGATGCCCCCACTTCAGAGTTATTTTTGCAAATAAAGGGCCACAACTCCTAAATGACTGAAGCGATTTACATGGTTATCGAACTTGACCAAGATATAATAGCCACAAACATGTGTGTAAAGTTTGGTGAGGATTGGATAAATTCTTTCCAAGAAAGCGAGTGGACAAGATATTTTAAAGTCATTTTTGCCAATAAAGGGCCGCAACTCCTAAACGACTGAGGCGATTTACATGGTTATCAAACTTTACCAAGATATAATGGCCACAAACGTGTGTGCATTGTATGGTGAGAATTGGGCAAATACTTTCAAAGAAAGAGCGCGGACAAATTCTAGATGTGCGTACGGACAAGGGCAACCCTATATGCCACCACTATGCGGGGGCATAAAAATAAATGTATGAAATATTCACAGTTATTGTTTCTGACATAAACATGCCACAGGGAAAAGGTTAACGTAACCCTTTACATAATGAACATTTATGTAAGAAATTATGACATCATCAGTATTCATTAGCCAAATGTTTTATAAGAGTTTATGAACACATGCATTTGTTTGCCATGGGAGAAACTGTTGAATCAGCTTTATATAATTCTCATAAGCAAACAAAGCGGTGTAGTCATCTGATCTGGGTATACTCTGTTTACAAAGGCATTAACCCATTCCTCCATAGGCTATTTTTAGAACCCAACCTCTTTGAATGAATCTCCCGAAAAGGAGCATTAACTAGAGAATAGGAAAATGTTAGAATTATGTAGTATTGAAACCATTGTGATAAATAGAGCATTTGCTCTTATAGGAGCAAATGCTCTATTTATCACAATGGTTTCAAGAAGTGACTATATCAGAGGCATAGCAAGGTGTATTTATGGAGGAAAGGGTCAAGAGGCTTCTGTATCAGATGCAGAGTTAACCATTTCCCTCATATATATGTGTTTTCATGCATGTGCAATCAGAGTAGACCCAGATCAGACGGCTCCTATAGGAGCCGTCTGATCAGGGTCTGCTCTGTTTGCTAATGGAAATTGATAGATCTGTTCTTTATACTTCATTATAACTATTTCGTCTATGAATATTCAGTGTAGACCTAACCCTTTCGCATAAATTCATAACTTTATTAATATTCATTAGCTTAATTTTCATAATGTCAAATTTTTTTTAAGGGATTGTTAGGCTTAAAATAGACAAAAACTGTGTCAAAGATACTAGCTGTATAGATAGCTGAAACTTTATAATGGCATACAACTACTTAAAACTTTTGCCATGGCTTAAACTTTAGAATCAGATCTATATTATTACCTAAGGCTAAGCAAACAGAGCAGATCCTGATCAAACTGCTCCTACAAGAGCTTTCTGTAGAACTATTGTCCTGAATAAAGCTTCCACCTATTTTAAAAATCCAGAATATATACCTCTTTTGAGTGGTTGTATTAGTGAGACTTCACTGTACATGTATCAGAGCTCCAGATAAGATGCGTAAATGTCTACATTTTCAAGAACAGTTCCTTTATTTCTCCACCTATCCCTATACTGTGACCACTCTTCGAGACCATTCTAAAGAGTGGTAACAGTATAGGGTTTGGTTGAGAAATGAGGATTTTAGTATTTTGTACGCCCCCTTATCTGTAGCTCTGGTGTATTTAAGATTCTGACAAGGAACTGAGTTACTCATAACTCATCTGGATCCATACTGTTGTCATAGTATATGACACTTACCACTAAGTTAAGATGAGTTTACCCTTAACTTGGGGAAAATCCCCATATGTAGACCCAGATCAGATAGCTCCTGTAGGAGCCATCTGTTTAACCCATTCCCTCATATTGACGCCTCTGTAGAAGTAACTTTTTGAAACCATTATGATAAATAGAGCATTCAACATAAATAAACACAAACAAGACGTGTTGGTCATGGCAGAAACTAGAATCCAGGGCTCTAGAAATCTGGAAAATTGCCGGTCTGGACCGATTTTTAATCCCCCATAGCGGAGGGGGGGTTTATAGGAATGGCCTTCATCTGTCTGTCTGTCTGTCTGTCCGTAACAATTTCGTGTCCGCTCCATATCTCCTATACCCCTTGAAGGATTTTCAAGAAACTTGCCTCAAATGTTAACCAAGTTGAGACGATGTGCAGAACATATATGGCAGATATGTCGGCTCAAGATCAAGGTCACATTTGAAGGTCAAGGGTTTTAACCTTCAATTTCCATTGCATTTTTGTGTCCGCTCCATATCTTCTAAACCCTTTGAAGGATTTTCATAAAACTTTAGTCAAATATTAACCAAATTAAGACGATGTGCAGAACACATGTGACAGTCATGTCGGCTCAAGTTCAAGGTCACATTTGAAGGTCAAGTGTTTAAACCTTCAGTTGCCATTACAGTTTCGTGTCCGCTCCATATCTTCTAAACCCTTTGAAGGATTTTCATAAAACTTGAGTCAAATATTAAATGAATTGAGACGATGTGCGGAACACATGCGGCAGTCATGTTGGCTCAAGGTCAAGGTCCCGTTTGAAGGTCAAGTTTTCTATCCTTTAATTTCCGTTACATTTTCGTGTCCGCTCCATATCTTCTTAAGCCTTTGAAGGATTTTCATAAAAGTTTAGTTAAATGTTAGCTAAATTAAGACGATGTGCAGAACACATGTGCCAGTCATGTCGGCTCAAGGTCAAGGTCACATTTGAAGATCAAGTGTTCTTACCTTCAATTTCCATTATAGTTTCGTTGTCTCCTATACCCCTTGAAGGATTTTCAAGAAACTTGCCTCAAATGTTTACCACGTTGAGACAATGTGCAGAACATAATTATGTGGCAGTCATGTCGGCTCAAGGTCAAGGTCACATTTGAAGGCCAAGTGATTTAATCTTCAATTTCCATTACATTTCGTGTCCGCTCCATATCTTCTAAACCATTTGAAGGATTTTGCAGTTTTAAAACCCATTGTATCACCTTACGGTCAATGTCTTAATTTAGGTGGCGGCGGTGGGGGATATAGCTGTCCTTTGGACTGCCTTGTTGCATTTTGAGACCGGTTTGTATTTCAGAATCTGAAAAAAAATCGGTCCGAAAATCTTAAGCAGACAACGTTTCTAATCAAAATCATCAGCTGAAAGTAACTGTTTTCATTTGACCCCATCATTAACGTGTCAAGAGATTATAGACTAGAGGCCACGGGCAGTCAGTCCAGTTCCACTTGGTCTCTTCTAGTAGAATCAGATCTATATAATGCCATAAGCAAACACAGCAGGTCCTGATTAGATAGCTCATACAGAAGCCATCTGATCTGGGTCTACTCTGTTTGCAAATGTACAAAAAATGCATAAAGGCTTCCCTGTGAGATAAATTCCCGCCTAGGTTATTTTAGATCCGACCTCTTTGATTAAATCTTCCAAAAAGGAGCATTTACTAGAGAAAAGGAAATTTTCAACATTGTGTAGTTTTGAAACCATTGTGATAAATAGAGCATTTGTTCCTGTGGAGCAAATGCTCTATTTATAACAAAGGTTTCAGAAAATGACTTTTACAGAGGTGTCAAAAGGCATCTATATGAGGGAATGGGTTAATGTGCCAATGCTTGAATAGAAATTTTACAAATTTATGTAAGTCAGAAGTTGTTAAACAGTTTTTATTAAATCTGATACTTTAATACACCCATGAAAAATATTTAAGTTTAGGAATTTATGCAGTTTTTTCACAGTTTGTTTCAACAAAAACCCACATGTTTAGACTACAGCCCAAGAAGTTTGTCACATGAAGAAGTTGGGATGGAAGTTGATATAGTAATAACCCTCTAAACTGGACATTAAATTTAGTTTCGGTATCAATCTTTGAGACAGGTGGCAGCTTAATGCAGGGTGAAAATCATGCAGAGCTTTCTACATGACTTTCACCATGCATTAAGCAGTTACCTGCCTGAAAGTATCTAAAATCTTCTTTACTAGAACTCCGGTTTAGAGGTGATTTACCGTATAAATCTTGAAATAATTCCTCGTTTTGGTGGAAACTTTTGGGAAGGAGCAATTAACACCAATCAACATCTCCAATCCTAACCTGTGTGTGTATACATATGTACTGGGAGTTTGTGCTGCAAGGAGTAAATAATACCAGTATCCGTTGGTCTGTTAGATAATATTGCCAGTATCCGTTGGTCTGTTAGATAATATTGCCAGTATCCGTTGGTCTGCTTGATAATTTATCCAGTTAACCCATTCCCTCATAGACTTTTTTTTTAGATCCAACCACTTTGAAAAAATATACAGAAAAAGGAGCATTAGCTAGAGAAAAGGAAAATTTTAGAATTTTGTAGTTTGAAACCATTGTGATAAATAGAGCATTTGCTCCTATAGGAGTAAATGCTCTATTTATCACAATGGTTTCAACAGGTGACTATTACAGAGGCGTTGAAAGGCGTATTTATGGAGGAAAGGGATAAGTAATATGGTTTGTTTGTTAACCATTGCCTGTTGAAATTTCATTAAGAAAGAATGATATGAATATTTGTTAGCTGAATTTTTATTACAACATTTGTACACAGAATATTTTAGCACTGGTAGAAACTAAAGCATCAGATCTATCACCATTTCATAAGCAAACAGAGTAGACCCTGATCAGACAACTCCTACAGGAGCTGTCTGATCTGGGTTTACTCTGTTAGCAATGGTGTGAATAAAGCATTTTTATCAGGGAAAAGGTGAATTTATCCTGTGTCACACTGTTCTGGGTTTAACTATTGGAAGCAATCCTTTTTGAAACTCCGGTTAGAGGAACAGTACCCTAACCCTTTGCCTGATCAGAATTCATGACAGAAATAATGACATCATGAATATTTATAAGCTTAACTTTTATATTATAAACTTTTTATTGATTTTTTTTTTTGCTTTAACAAAAGCTGTAGAATCAGATCTATCTATATCATGTCAAAAGAAAACAGAGCAGACACATGAGCAACAATTAACCCTTTCACTGTTCTATGTTTATTTCAAATTTTAATACTTACTGTATATGCATGGACAAAATAGTTATAATGAAATATGGAAGGTGGAATATTGTAACCATTTTAGAAACTGAAGAAACAGATCTATCAAATTCTATTAGCAAACAGAGTAGACCCTGATTAGACGGCTCCTATAGGAGCCATCTAATCGAGGTCTACTCTGTTTGCAAATGCGTGAAAAGGTGTTTATTTATTTGAAGGAAAGGGTTAAGGCTATATTTTATCATACAGCGATAGCAATGTCCATTTGTTATTGTTGTACGTTGGAACTTAGGATAAATACAAAGGTACTATAGTAAGATATTCCATCGAGTGTCAAATCAGAACTTTTGTTACTGGCATCCAGATGAAAAAATGTCAATCCTGCTATAATCATGGGATCAGCTACCCTTTTACTTAACCCTTTTCCTCCATAAAAACGCCTTTCTATGCCTCTGTAATAACCACTTCTTCAAACCAAATGCTCTATTTATCACAATGGTTTCAAACTACAAAATTCCAAAATTTTATTTTTCTCTAGTAAATGCTCCTTTTGGTAGATTCATTCAAATAGGTTGGGTTTTAAAAAAAAAACCATGGAAGAAAGGATTAATAATAATAAAAGTTTATGTAAGAAATGATAATGTCATAAATATTTATTAACCTTTTTTTACAGTATCATTAACAAGAGAATTTTGGCAAACTGTAGAATCAGATCTTTATTATTTCATAAGACCCAGCTTAAACTGCTCCTATGGGAGGCATCTACTCTGGTTCTATTCTGTTTGCAAAGATGTGAAAAAGCGTTCATATAAGGGAAAAGGTTAACCCTTTCCCTGTTCTATGTTTATTCCAAATTTCAATACCTACTGAATATTCATGGACAAAACAGTTATAATGAAATATTGAAGGTTGAACATTGTAGCAATTTTAGAAAGCAAAGAAACAGAACTATTCAAATTCCACTAGCAAACAGAGCAGGCCCTGATCAGAGGGCTCCTCTAGGAGCCATCTGATCTGGGTCTACTCTGTTTGCAAATGCGTGAAAACACGTTTACATGAGGGAAAGGGTTAAAAGAAATACACTCATGTTCCTATTTCCATTCATGATAATACATGTAAAATGTTGAAGGAGTCTTCAGATCAGGAACTGCACTGTTTTCCATTGCAGATTTTGTTTCAGTACATTTTTACTTTTACTAAACGACCACTACTACTGTGTAACCCATTCCCTCATTGGCTATTTTTAGACCCAACCTCTTTAATAAATTTACCAGAAAGGAGCGTTTACTAGAGAAAAGGAAACTTTTAGATTGTGCAGTTAAAGGACTGTGATAAATAGAGCATATGCTCTTATGGATCAAATGCTCTATTTCTCACTATTGTTTCAAAAGTGACTTTTACAGAGGCGTCAAAAGGTGTCAATATGAGGGAATAGGTTAACATGAAAGGCCTTTCCACTTTGTATCGGCTTTCAAAGCATTAAATATGATGTTTTATATGTTTTCAGAGGCTTTGCCAGAGCATATATCAAAGATGTGGAGAAAATCCGACCAAGTTCAATTATTGGTAAGAACTTTCTACAAGTTGTTGGTTCATTTTAGTTCTACTTTTGCAGGTTTGCTTTTTGTATTCTTTGCGAAGCAATAGAATACAAAGCTGGCGTTCCACAGCCAAACCATGGTACCCTCGCCGGCCTGACAAAATAGTGCAAATTACTGACCTGCATTTAATGGATACAAAGGGTATTTAATAACATGGCATTCGGAACCAATCGTGGTATACTATATCTGACATGAAAAAGCTTCGTAACATAAGCTTTGGCTTATTATGTGCAAAAATCAACAAAACCAACAAAATATAGCAATGCGTAAGAAGGGCGCACGGATATACAAATATCAGTCACATGAAGAAATCACATGATCATAACATGAATGAAAATACTCAATGAATAAAGAAGCGGAGTCTGATGACCTTATGCAAGCGATTAGGTAATCACGCCAACAACTGCGAGTGGTCAGTGTGATAATAAGCATAGTGGGAAATGGCTGAAGTGTCAGCTGCAACTGTATCATCATCTGGATAGAGCCTTCCCTTATAGATACGCAATTCCATGCCAAAGCGAACTTATTCGATATCAGATTGATACCATGCAAAGAATACTGCAGCGTTTACAACGCTTTGATTATTCTTCAAGGTTACCAGCCCATCGGCTAGTCAAGCACTATCTTCAGCGAGGTAATGAATACCATGAAGACAGGGTTTGACTGAGCTTGCTAACCATTTGCTATGTTTGACAACAGTCAGTAGCGTAGCTGAGTCCAAATATATTGTACGCACCCTGGTTATTCGAGTCCCCAAAGAAAATTTAGCATTGTTTGATTTTGAAACTCTGTACAAAGTCACCTTTTGAAACCATTGTGATAAGTAGAGCATTTGCTCCTATAGGAGCAAATGCTCCATTTATTAAAATGGTTTCAAACGGTGACTTTTACAGAGGCGCCAAAAAAGTGTCAATTGAAGGGTTTCGGTTAAAGCTTGCATGACAAGACAGAACGTTTATGAAAGTCTACCCCCTCAGCCTTCAATTTTTGTTCCATTTTGGCCATAATAATGTTTGCACTTTTTAGATTGATGTTATGCACGTGTGTAAGTGCGTATCGCTAGCTACGTGCCTGACAGTGAACTGGTGAATTACATGCAAATCGTTCAGAAGATTTTTAACTTTACAATAGTGTAAATCTACAGAGCAACAGATAAAAAATAAATTCTGAAGGGTGGTGATCCCCCGAAAGCAAAAATTGCAACACAAAAAGAGAAAATTGCAGACTCGGTTTTATTCATTATTTCTCACATAGACACATACCTTCCCTTATCTTCGAGTTAGAACAAAGGGTCAATATTCCCTGATCTGTAACACTTGTAAGATCACTTTAGAACATATATGACGTCATACGTCATATATGACGTCAGATCATGGAAAATACACTTTTTATGCCCCCAAAGGCGGGCATATAGTGATCGCATTGTCCGTCCTTCCGTCCGTCTGTCCTTCCGTCCGTCCCAAATTCGTGTCCGGTCTGTAACTTCTTCATCTATCAATGTATTTCAATATAACTTGCCACAAATGTTCACCAGACAGAGACGATGTGTCGCGTTCAACTCCCTGGTCCATGGGTCAAAGGTCAAGGTCACAGGGTACAATTACTTTGTCACAAATTTCGTGTCCGGTCTGTAACTTCTTCATCTATCAATGGATTTCAATATAACTTGGCACAAATGTTCACCACACAAAGACGATGTGTCGCGTTCAACTCCCTGGTCCATGGGTCAAAGGTCAAGGTCACAGTGTACAATTACTTTGTAACAAATTTTGTGTCCGGTCTGTAACTTCTTCATCTATCAGTGGATTTCAATATAACTTGGCACAAATGTTCACCACACAAAGACAACGTGTCGCGTTCAATTCCCAGGTCCATGGGTCAAAGGTCAAGGTCACAGGGTAAAATAACTTTATAACAAATTTCTTGTCTGTCCTGTAACTTCTTCATCTGTCAATGGATTTCAATATAACTTGCCACAAATGTTCACCACACAAGGATGATGTGTTGCGTTCAACTCCCTGGTCCTTGGGTCAAAGGCCAAGGTCACAGGATACAATTACTTTGTCACAAAGTTCATGTCCGGTCTGTAACTTCTTCATCTATCAAATGATTTCAATATAACTTGGCACAAATGTTCACCAAACAAAGACACTGTCAACTCCCTGGTCCATGGGTCAAAGGTCAAGGTCACAGGGTACAATTTTTGGGGGCATTTGTCACGTGACTGTGACATCTCTTGTTGGTTATGTGAGAAAAATAATCTGATTCTCATTGTCTTTTAAGATCACATGTTCCTAAAGTCACCAAGAAAATGTTATTAAGCTCGCCAAGGCTCGCTTAATGACATTTTCTAAGGCTCGTTTAGGAACAATTGATCTTAAAAGACAACTCGCAACAGATCCTCTATATCTTACATTAATATTCATGAAAGGTTAAAAGATTAACCCTTAGCTTGCTGAATTTCAAAATACATTTCTTCTTCTTTTCCCATGCTCTGTTGTATAATTACATATATCTTCACTGTCTACAAGTATTTCGCTATGCAATCACTGCTGTGGAGTGCACTGGTTGCACAATCAACTTGTAAATAGTGCAGGCCCTGATGAGACAGCTCCTGCAGGAGCTGTCTCATCTGGGTCTTCACTATTTACAGGTACGTATATTGACGTGAATAGCAAGCGAAGGGTTAATAACTCTTTCACTTTATTATGATTAGGACCATTTGAGAAATGCTTTATTGATTTCAGATATCATTCATTCCGGAGAAAGTCTATCAGTGAAGAAGGAAGTAAAAATGCCAGTACAAGGTATAATATCAGATATTCAGATTTGAAATATTAAAGACATTTAGACCCTCAGTGATTTTTGGACATTATATTTACAGATATACATGTATAAGTATTAGTTACCAAATTCTCCCTTAAGACTCCTACTCTAATAAACACCCTCTTACATATGGCAGGAAGCTAACGATGAATAAAACAACTAAAGTCTATATAATGAACCTTAACCCTTTTACTTATACAAACACATTTTCATGCATTTGCAAACAGACTAGACCCAGATCATATGGCTCCTATAGGAGCCATCTGATCCGGGTCTGCTCTTTTTGCTAATGGAATTTGATTGATGATTCTTTAGTTTCTAAAATGGCTTCAATGTTCCACCTTCCATGTTTTATTATAACTATTTTGTTCATGAATGTTCAGTAGGTATTGAAATTTGGAATAAACACAGAACTAGAAAAAGGGTTAGATCAAGAAATAGAGTTGGTTTCATGCCCCCACAAGTTCCACAATGTGGTGGCATGTAGGGTTGCTCTTGTCCGTACATCAGTACGCACATCTAGAAGAATTTGTCCGGGCTCTTTCTTGGAAAATATTTGTCCAATCCAGACAAAACTTCACACACATGCTTGTGACTATTATGTCTTGGTCAAGTTTGATAGCCATGTAAATCGCTTCATTAGTTTAGGAGTTGCGGCCCTTTATTTGCAAAAATGACATTAAAAATATCTTGTCAGGCCTCTTTCTTGGAAAGTATTTATCCAATCCTCACCAAACTTTACACACATGTTTGTGGCCATTATATCTTGGTCAAAATAGCCATGTAAATTGCTTTAGTCGTTTAGGAGTTGCTGCCCTTTATTTGCAAAAATGACTTTAAAAATATTATGTCTGGACTCTTTCTTGGAAAGTATTTGTCCAATCCGCACCGAACTTTACACACATGTTTATGGCCATTATATCTTGGTCAGGTTAGATAGCCATGTAAATTGCTTCAGTCGTTTAGGAGTTGCTGCCTTTTATTTGCAAAAACAACTTCAAAAATATCTTGTCCTGACTTTCATGGAAAGTATTTGTCCAATCCACACCAAACTGTACACACATGTCTGTGGCCATTATATCTTGGTCAAGTTTGATAGCCATGTAAATCCTTTCAGTTGTTGCATACTTTACATACTGGGAGCTTTCTGCATTGCTTTCATTCTGCATTAAACATTAATTAGATATAACACTGTACTGCCACTCTTATTGTCATTGTTTTTATGCCCCCGTTGACGATAGTCAGGGGGCATTATGTTTTGCACCTGTCCGTCTGTCTGTCTGTCTGTCCGTGCATCACGCTTTTACTTGCAGTTGGTAGGTGCAGTTGGTTGTCAGTTTTTTCATTGTTTTATATCTCACTAACCACTATAGTTATTGGCATGGAATTGCATATACACATAAACCACGATCCATACTTTCATTGAGCACCCAGCCCATGCTGCCCGCAAGCCCAAGGTCAAGGTCAAAATACTTACATGCAGCTAGGCAAGCACCACCAGGGGGGCATCGCTGTGTCTTACAGACACAATTTTCTAGTTTATAACATAAATTCAAAAAAGATACATAAATAATTGAATTGCTCTGATCTAATATTTCAACCACTAAGGGCATTTTTCAAAAATTATCATGTCGAAATACACGTCACATTTTTGTTGCATGCGTTCAGCCATTTAACATGATAAGCTTTGAAAAAAGCCCTTAGTGGTCGAATTATATTATATTAATTCCCTGTTTTGGAATATTTTCTTCATTGCAAAAAAGATAGTCAAGAAGGAAGAGCTGCTGGACCGAGGCAGGATCAGGTTGACTAGTTCTGCTTCCCACAAGGTGGGAAGCATACAGCCTTGCTCTTATACATCCATGTGTAGATCGCGCAAGTCTTGTGTGTTCAATTCCTCATACACCAATGGGAGGGTTCACATCAAACTTTTACAAATAAACAATGTTGTTGTGAAGATGTAGGTAAAGAATGGAATTTTTGCTCCTGACTATATACCAGAGTTAAGGGACTGAAATTTTCTTCAGTGTGTACCATAGTGAAAAGTCTTGTGCTTTCATTAACCCCTCATTCACCAATGGGAGAATTTATTTCAAACTTACACAGATGAACAACCTAGATATGAAGATGTACATTAAGAAGGGAAAATTTGTTCAAACCATTTTTAGCAGAGTTATAGGAGTGTGAACTTTTCTTCACTAAATAACATAGTGAAAAAATGGGGATGGGAGAGAGGAGGCTAATGTCCAGTTACATGTGATTTTAACAAATACCAATATGATGGGCTTTAGAGTAGACCCAGATCAGACAGCTCCTATAGGAACCGTCTGATCAGGGTTTGCTCTGTTTGCTTATGAAATAATATAGATCAAATTACATATATACAGTTTCACTTTTTGCAAAACTTCATGAGTTGATATGTCAATTTATAACATATTCATGAAGTAAAGGGTTCTTGATAGACCAGGGTCCATGCTTATAAAGCTTTTAGTTGAGTCTGAGATCGTTCTCAAGCTTTTGATTGGTCAGATTTGAGCCTTTGGCTCAAATCTGATCAATCAAAAGCTTGAGAACTCAAATCTGACCAATCAAAAGCCTGAGAACGAAACTCAGACTCAACTAAAAGCTTTATAAGCATGGACCCAGTACTCTGCTTATCAACAGCTCTCTGGTAGTGTTTTTATCTCCTTTTCCAGGTGTTTGTGAGAGATGTGGCTACATCTCCAGTAACCCAGTTTGTAAGGCTTGTGTCATGCTGGAAGGGCTCAACAAAGGGCTGCCACGTCTAGGCATCGGGAAGACACACAAAGAAAGACGAAAGGTGAGCAACTTCAGACTCTGAATCAAGTCATATGCCAGATCTGCACTCTTTACCCATTATTTTAACCTTTCCTTGTTGAATATACATGTAAGAAATAATGACATGAATATTTACTAGCTGAAGTTTTGTAATGTAAAACTTTCAAGGGAATAAAGCTTGAGAATCAGGGCCTGTATTCATAAAGCTCCTATTAAGGAGAAACTTAAGAAAATTCCTTAGTTTCTTGAATATTCCTTAGTCTTATAAAATCAATACAAGGAAAAATATTTCAGAAAAATAAAGTTGTATATCAAATATATATATATATATAACCAAACATTTAAGAAGTCATTTAATGAAAATTTACTCCATATTTTTGCTACAGATGTAGACAGAAATATTTTCCTTAAGTTGCCCTTAGGTTAAAATATTCCTAATGAGCTTTATGAATATGGGTCTAGATCTATATCATGTCAGAAGCAAAGAGAGCAGACCTTAATGCTACAGCAGCCATCTGATCTGGGTCTCCTCAGTTTGCAAAAGTGCAAAGGCCTATATTTGAAGGAAAGGGTTAAGGTTATTATAGTACAGTTAAACCCCTCTAATGTGACCCCTTAAAGAATAACCATAGCTGCCCTTATAAGCAGCTGGTTGCTTAATGCAGAAAGCTACCACCTGCCCCTGTCACATAGAATTAAGCCCCTTTTTGGTGGTCAAATTTGAGAAGTTTTACTGTATGTAATGAGAATGGGCAGTATATAACCCAAACATCGTTTATCTTTTCATGGACTTGTCAAGATTGTTCCTAGAACCATTCATTTGCACACAAGTACTTTGATTTCTACGAAACATTTTTGTCTTCTTCAAACCTCAGTTCAAAAAACTAAATTTTTGTAATATTTCTCCTCAAAAATACCCCCAGAGTGTGAAACATGTAAAATGTCACAGCTAAAAGGTTAATATCACTTTAAGGTAAAAATCCTATTAACAGCATTGTTCAAGAATATCTACTTTTTTCCATTATGTTGATGGTTGTGCCATTTCCTTATCCAAATTTTAACCTATTCCCGCAAAGGCTATTTTTAGAGCCAACGTCTTTGAATAAATGTAAGAAATTAAAATTTTCCTTTTCGCTAGTAAATGCTCCTTTTCAGTAGATTTATTCAAAGAGGTTGGATCTGAACATAGCCTATGAGGGAATGGGTTAAACTGTTTGTACCCTTACTTAACCCATTTCCGCATATTGACGCCTTTTGACACTTCTTTAAAAGTCGCTTTGTGAAACTATTGTGATAAATAGAGCATTTGCTCCATAGGAGCAAATACTCTATTTATCACAATGGTTTCAACTCTACACAATTCTATAATTTTCCTTTTCAGTAGTAAATACTCCTTTTCGGTAGATTTGTTCCAAGAGGTTGGATCTAAAAATAGCCTATACGGGAATGGGTTATAGTTCTAGTTTAGTCATTTTCTATACTTGAAGCATAAAAACAGGAAATTTTGGTCAGGACAGAAATAGTAGAATAAGATCCATACTATTCCATACACAAGCAGAGCAGATCTTGATCAGACAGCTCCTACTGGGTTTGTCATACTTACTTTGCAAAGGGGTATCAATGAAGTAAAGGGTTAAAGCATGTATGTACCACAGTAACTGGTCGTTTTTATGCCCTCGCCTTTAGGCGACGGGGGCATTAAGTTTTACCCTTGTTCATACGTACCAACGTCCCGTACCCCTGTACATCCGTCCTGTAAAATTTTCGTCAAAGCTTTCTTGGCTTGTGTATGTTGAAATGATTTGATATTTGGTCTGAAGCATGATCCTAGTGAGTTGTACCGTGTCTCCCCTTTTCAGGTGTGTTTTCTATCTACTTCCTGTTTGCCAAAACTTTGATTGAATTTGGGTGATTATTTAATGACAAAAACTTTTAAAAGTCAAAGATTTCTTGGCTTGTGTATGCTGGAAATGTTTGGTCTGAAGCATAATCTCGCTATGTTCTACCGTGTTTCTCCTTTTCAGGTCTGTCGTTCATCTACTTCCTATTTCCCGAGACTCTGATTGAATTTTGGTGATTGTTTAATGACAAAATTTTAGTCAAAGATTTCTTTGTTTGTGTATGCTGGAATGATTTTATATTTGGTAGCAAACATAATCATACTGAGTTGTACCGTGTCTCCCCTTTTCAGATCGGTCGTTCATCTACTTTCTGTTTGCCGACACTTTGATTGAATTTTGGTGATTGTTTAATGACAAAATTTTAGTCAAAGATTTCTTGACTTGCATGTGCTGGAATGATTTGATATTTGGTAGGAAGCATAATTATAGTGAGTTGTAATGTGTCTCCCCTTTTCAGGTCTGTTGTTCATCTACTTCCTGTTTTTGTCATATATTTCTTGGCTTGTTTATGCTGGAAACAATTTTAATGCAATTTAGAAAAAACCTGGCGGGGCCAACCATGTCCCATGGGCACATTTTCTTTTATTTTAGAGTATTTCTAACAAAATATAAGATGAAAGTAAGTTTATAGCGAGTCAAGAGTTTTCTCCCCTGTATTATAGATACATGTAAAGAAATGGAGCTGTCAAAAAAATTCAAATTGTGTCAATAGTTTCATTTGTTTGAATAATTGAGCAGAGTAACTAGTGTTTGGTAAGAAAATACAGTAAAACCTGTCTTAAGCCATTACCTCATAGGCTATATTTAGATCCAACCACATTGAACAAAAAGGAGCATTAACTAGAGAAATAGAGAATTTTATAATTTGAAACCATTGTGATAAATAGAGCATTTGCTCCTATAGGAGCAAATGCTCTATTTATCACAATGGTTTCAATAAGTGGTTGTTACAGAGGCGTAGAAAGGCGTATTTATGGAGGAATGGCTTAAGCGACCTTATTTTGATTGGAGACAGAAATCTTAACAAGCAGGTGGTTGCTTAACACAGAGCAAAAGTAATGCAGAAAGCTCCTATAGGAGCTTGAGCTTTCTGCATTACTTTTGACCTGCATTAAGCTACCACCTGGCCTACAAACCCTTGTTCAGATCCCTTTTTAATTGGCACTTAAGACATGTTCTACTGTGCTCAATGAACAGGAAATACCAGTTTTACCCCTAACATGCTGCATGGAAAATGGTAACCACTTTTGCAAACTGTTTCTATCGAGAATAAACACCAAATAAATCATCAGGATTAAAGCTGTTGGACACTTTGATAGTATCTTTCAAAAGATATGTCTGCTTTGAGTTATAAAGTAGAAGGTAAATTTTAGGGATGAAAATTTGCCCAACATTGTGAAACCTTTAACACTTTCCATCGTATAAAGACATTTTCACACATTTGCAAACAGAGTAAACCCAGATGAGACAGTCCCTATAGGAGCCATCTGATCAGGGTCTGCTGTTTGCTAACAGAATTTGATAGATCTGTTTCTTTACTTTTTAAGTGGCTACAACATACCACCTTCGATATTTCATTATCACTATTTTGTCTATGAATATTCAGTAGGTATTGAAAATTTGAGAAAACATAGAACAGGGTCCAAGGTTATAAAACGTCTGAGTCAGAGATCTGAGTAGTATCTGATTGGTCAGCTTGCTCAGAATCTGACCAATCAGATGCTTGAGAATGATATTTGACTCAAGCCAGGGAAATGGTTAAATGTGAGAAACAAATATACTGGTATTTACAGAGTGCAATCAGATCAGAGGACTGATAGAGGATCCTGTCTGACCAGGGTCAGCACTGTTTTTCATTCATTATCCTCCAAGAAATTGAAGTCCTTCATACTGAATGTATTCTATAGTTAACTTGTGAATCTATGCTTATCTGAGCTACAGATAAAGGTGCATATCCGAATACTAAAATCGTCATTTCTCCACCAAACCCTATACTGTGACCACTCTTTAGAATCGTCTCGATTCTAAGGAGTCAGGTCACAGTACAGGGTTTGGTGGAGAAATAAAGAAGCTATTGTTGAAAATGTTTAAATTTAAGCCTCTTATCTGGACCACCGGATTACCTTTGATACAGTTTGGATGCAGATAACTTGACAAATAAACAGCGTGCCATCAGGATCCAAACTGTTTGATACTGTGACTGTGTTCTACTGTAACAAAGCATTCAAAGGATTAACCCATTTGCTTGTTCAGTATTCATACAGGAAATAATGGCATCATGAATTTTAATTAGATGAATTTTTATATGGCATATGTTGGCTCCGGTAGAAACTGTAGAATCAGACCTATGTCATACCATAAGAAAGTAAAGAAACAGATCTATCAAATTCCATTAGCAAACAGAGCAGACCCTGATCAGATGGCTTCTGTAAGAGCCATCTGATATGGGTCTACTCTGTTTGCAAATGCGTGAACAAGCATTTACATGAAGGAAAGGGTTAAAGTCAGCCCTATATAGGTATACTGTAAAACTGATATGATCAAAAACTTTGAAAACATTTTGATCAGGGTCTGCATTGTTTGTCATTCAAATCATGCCCTTTCATACTGTTTGGACTTTATTGTTTAACCATTTCCTCCATAAATACGCCTTTCTACAGCTCCATTTATCAAAATGGTTTCAAACAACAAAATTCTAAAAAAAATCCTTTTCTCTAGTTAATGCTCCTTTTTGGTAGATTTATTGGTTGGATCTAAAAATAGCCGATGAGGGAATGGGTTAATAAAAGAATTTAACCCTTTTCTTCATAGATACACCTTTTAACACCTTTACAAACAGAGAAGACCCATATCAACAGGAGCTATCTGATCAGGGTCTGTCCTGTTTGCTTATGGAGTTAAATAGATCTGATTCTGCCATAAGGTACTATAACCCACATACCTAACCCAGGGGAGGTGTTTGGATGTAATGAGAACTGTTGGGAATGGCTGTTTCTTAAATGTGAGAATAATATTGAACTTAGTTTAACCCTTTCCCTGTTCTGTATTTAGGCCAAATTTCAATACCTACTGAATATTCATTAACAAAATAGTTCTAAAGAAATATGGAAGGTGGAACATTGTAGACATTTTAGAAAGTAAAGAATCAGATCTAACAAATTCCATTAGCAAACAGAGCAGACCCTGATCAGACGGCTCCTCTAGGAGCCGTCTGATCTGGGTCTACTCTGTTTGCAATTGCGTGAAAACACGTTTATATAAGGGAAAGGGTTAAGCATACACAGAACTACAGTAAAACCTCTCTATAACAGCCACTAAATTGTGTTGATTAGTTGGTATTTTGGGCAGGTGGCTGCTTACAGCAAGGTGAAAGTAACACAGAACACTCCTACAAGAGTGTTCTGTTTTACTTTCACCTTGCTTTAAGCAGCCACCTGCCTTTAACACAAAATACTTGATATAATTTAGTGGCCGTTATAGAGAGGTTTTACTGTATGTCTTTTATGTTTCAGATGGAACAACTTCTGGCTGATAGGAGTGACACAGAGTCCAGCCTCTCAGAGTCAATGTCCAGCCTTTCAACAGCAGATTCTGCTACATCAGCAGATTTGAGTTCTTGTGTTGTGAATGTATGTAGTTGTATGGACAAAACAGAACAATCAGAAAATTGTTTGGTAGGAAACAGTCAATCAAATTGTTGTAGAACTGACAACTCAGCAACCAGTATTTCTGTGATGGAGAAGTTATCTTTGGATAGAAGGAAGCCAGATCCTTCTGTAATAGACTTTTGAAGGAAAAAATGTTATTTGATATGGAATTGAAATAAAGAAGCATGTGTACAATATACCAAACTATTTGTTTGACGTTGTCCCTTAGCAACCAAAAGTTTTTGATATTGATAAATAACATTTGTTTATCTTTCAGCACTCTGTAGAAATATTTGTGAAAAGTGTTTGCAAACAGTTGGGATCCAGATGAAACACATCTATTGTGACATCTTGTCAGCAGAACTCCAGATAAGATGCATAAATTAAAATATTTTCAAGTATTACTTCTTGATTTCTCCACCAAACCCTATGTTGTGACCACTCTTTGGAATCGTCTCTTAGAGACGATTCTATTGAGTGGTCACAACATAGGGTATGGTGGAGAAATAATGATTGTAGTGTGCACCATTTGCTGTATATCTGTTGTCAGTGTCCAAAGTACTTGACACGGCTCATGTTTCTGACAAGAAATGTAAGAAGAACTCTTATTTTGAGCATTGTTTGGAGTGCTAAAGGTTAACTCTCTCCCTATAATATATTTATGTAAAAATAAATAAGGCCATCATGAATATTTATGAGCTGAATTTTTATAATTGAATATGTACAAAGGATGTGTTGGCATTGATAGACACTGAAGATTCAGTTCTATTATAATTTCTTAACCCTTTCCTCCATAGGCTATTTTTAGACCCAACCTCTTTGAATGAATTTACCGAAAAGGAGCAGTTACTAGAGAAAAGGAAAATGTTATAATTGTTTAGTATAGAAACCATTGTAATAAATAGAGCATTTGCTCCTATGGAGCAAATGCTTTATTTATCACAATGGTTTCAAGAAGTGACTATTACAGAGGTGTAGAAAGGCGTATTTATGGAGGAAAGGGTTAAGCAAACAGAAGAGACCCTGATCAGATAGCCCCTATTGTTTGCAAATGTGTGAAAATGTGTTTATATAAGGGAAAGGGTTAAAGAAGAAACGGCCATTGATTCAATAGATTCAATATTTTCTCTTGGTAATGAATGTTTTATATGAAGTTTTGGTACCAAATTACAACTTTCAGATGTATTTTAACCCTTTCCCTCATATAAACGTGTTTTCACGCATCTGCAAACAGAGTAGACCCAGATCAGACGGCTCCTAGAGGAGCCGTCTGATCAGGGTCTACTCTGTTTGCTAGTGGAATTTGAAAGATCTGTTTATTTTCTTTCTAAAATGGCTACAATGTTCCGCCTTCCATATTTCATTATAACTATTTTCTCAATGAATATTCAGTAGGTACTGAAATTTGGCCTAAAGATAGAACCGGGAAAGGGTTAACCCTTTCAATGCTGAAATTTCAGAGTGGACCAGCCCATCAGTGTTTAATTATAGAGTCTATTCTGTCCGAAAGGTTTAAATTTGCTCGATGGTTTTGAATAACAAACAGATTCGGGTATACAGTAAAACCCCGCTAATATGACCACCTAAAAGAGGTATAATTCTAGGTGCTAGATGCAAGATGCAGGTGGTAGCTTAATGCAGGACAAAAGTAATGAATTACTTTTGTCCTGCATTAAGCATCCACCTGCTTATAAAGACACCCATGTTTATTCATTAACCCTTTCCTCCATAAATACGCCTCTGTAAAAATCATCTATTGAAACCATTGTGATAAATAGAGGATTTGCTCCTATTGGAGCAAATGCTCTAATTATCACAATGGTTTCAAACTACACAATTCTTAAATTTTCCTTTTCTCTAATTAATGCTCCTTTTCGGTACATTTATTCAAAGAGGTTGGACCTAAAAATAGCCTATGGAGGAAAGGATTAAGTGGTAGCATTAGAGGGCTTCTACTATACACTGTTTTCATATGCCAGTGCTTGCGTGTCCAGCGTTCAAAGGGTTGACCCATTTAACCCTTTACTCCATAAATACGCCTTCCTACACCTTTGCAAACAGGTTAGGCCCAGATCCCATGGCTCCTATAGGAGCTGTCTGATCAGGGTCCGCTATGTTTGCTTAAAAATAGATCTGATTCAACAGTTTCTGCCATTGCTAAAATTTCCAGTGTTCATGTGCCATTATAAACATTGTTCTAATTAATATTCATGGTGTAATTATTTCTAACATGAATATTCATGGAGTAAAAGGTTAACCACTCACCTGATACATACACAATTTATGCTGCAAGCAGAGTAGCTCTTATAGGAACTTTATGATAAGGATCTGCTCTGTTTGCTTGTGAAAGAGTATTTGTTGTAATTCTTCAGTTTGTTACATTGTTAAATTTTTTTATTCATAATTCCAATCTTCATAAGGTAATAGGTTAAGTATCTTTTTCTAAGCGCACACGCCCTAATATGTATTAACCCTTTCCTTGTTCTATGTTTATTTCAATACCTATTGAATATTCATGAACAAAGTAGCTATAATGAAATATGGAAGGTGGAACATTGTAGCCATTTTAGAAATTAAAGAAACATATCTTTCAAATTCCATTAGCAAACGGAGCAGACTCTGATCAGACGGCTCCTGTAGGAGCCATCTGATCTGGGTCTACTCTGTTTGCAATTGCGTGAAAACATGTTTACATGAGGGAAAGGGTTAAGAACCAGTATAAATTGCATTAGAATGGGATACATTTGCACGGGGTATATAGTTTTTGACACCTCAGTCTGTCAGTCTGTTTGTCATAATACATTGTTGCTCATCTAGTACTTTCATTTCTTGACCAATTTTTCTCAAATTTCCTTGAAGAATTTTCACGAATAAAAGCTTGGATGAGTTTGATTTTCAGAGGAATCTTTCATGGGAACCACTTTTTATGTCCCCCAGATCAGATCTGGGGGGCATATTGTTTTGCCCTGTCTGTCTGTCTGTCTGTTTGTTTGTCAGCAACTTTAACATTGACCATAACTTTTGAGCTAGTACAGATAGAGACTTGATATTTGGCATGCATATATATCTCATAAAGCCGCACATTTTGAGGGTGACATGTCAAGGTCATCCTTCAGGGTCAGAGGTCAAATATATAAGTCAAATCACCGACTTTAACATTGGCCATAACATTTGAACCAGTAGAGATAGAGACTTGATATTTGGAATATATGTGTATCTCATGAAGTTGCACATTTCGAGGGGTGTGACATGTCAAGGTCAAGGTCATCCTTTAGGGTCAAAGGTCAAATTGGACGGGGGCATACTGTTTCACAAACACATCTTGTTTTCTCTGACAATGTGGCAGTGTGGGGTATTTGAGTTTGTTCACTAAAGTTCTTTGATTTGATTAATTGCTATGATAGCACGGAAACATGCTTTTTGGCCAAGGCAGACACTAGAATCATATCTATATAATATCTTAAGTAAACAGAGCAGACCCTGATCAGATGACTCTTACAAGAGCTGTCTGATCTGGGTCTACTCTGTTTGCAAAGGCGTAAAAGGCATATTTATGCTGTGAAGTGTTAACCCTTTCCTCCATAAATACATCATTCTACGCCTCTGTAAAAGTCACTTCTTGAAACCATTGTGATAAATTGGGTATTTGCTTCATAGGAGCAAATGCTCTGTTTATCACAATGGTTTCAAACTACACAATTCTAAAAAATTCTTTTCTTTAGTTAATGCTCCTTTTTGGTAGGTTTATTCATAGAGGTTGAGTCTAAAAAATAGCGTATGAGGGAATGGGTTAAGAGAGGTTCTGCTGTATACAGTAACACCTGTGATACAATTAGTTCAAACATGCTTATCAGATTTGTGAGTGTTGTTCAGGCCAGCTGTATCAACTTCATGTTTCTGCTCAATAATTTTAGTTAGGATTGACAGATTTTAATCAGACTTGGTATATAGATAGTTTACACAGAGATGCATCTAGGTGGGGGTAGGGGTCAGCGCAAGGTCGAGGATGATATGACTGAAAATAGAAAATATGCTTCAGCTCAGTAACTTTAATTTTGAAAGTCATCACAATTTTAGTGTAGCTTGCATGGAGATGGAAATTGTGTTGTGTTTAGAGGTCTTTGGTGAAGGTGACTGTAACTATAAATAGAAAATCTCTTTCAGCTAAATAACATTAAGGAAAGACAGGTTTTCATCCAGTTATGATGTAGAGACAGCTGACATTGACAAACCTTTTGATGATGTTTGGGGTCTTAGTTCAAGGTCAATTTCACAGTTATGAAAAATAGCATATCTGTTTCCCCTCAAAAACTTTAGTTTTGAAATACATATTGTGGCCAAACTTGATGTACAGATAGCTTGCAAGGAGATAAAAGATAGGATAGGATTTCATCTAGGGGCATAGATCCAGGTCAAAGGCACAGTTACTAAAAATAGAAAAAAATTGTCTCCACTAAATACCTTTAGTTAGGACTAAACTTGTGTACAGATACATTGTAGCTTGAATAGTGGCAAAAAAACTTGTGTATCTGGAAACAAGATCAAGGCTATTATTACTGAAAGAAAATTTGCATTTTCCATGGATTGCAGTTGGGATTGACACATTGTGACTAGATTTGTATTACAGATAGATAGCATGAATACAAAGCTTGGTGTTGTTTCGGCGAAGCTGGGTCAAGGTCACTGCATTGATAGATTGTCTGTGGTCAAGATCACTGGTTATTAAAATAGAAATATAGTTTCTGTTCATTAATAAAGAATTAGCAAAGATATATTGTATATTTGCAAATAAGCATTTAAAAACATGGTTTCATGGCTAAGCAGCATTTCTTGCTTGTACATACATATTACAAAACATGCAAAAATTGGGTAAGGCAACAAAACAACCCCTCCCCTACTGTTGTATTGAATTTCATATCTTTATACAATGACATAACATAGCTAACAGAATTATTGGTATGGGAAAATAGGGGAAACAAACAAATACACTGCAAAGTCCTTAAGATAGCCTGTTTTGCAGTATATATTATTTACAAGATACAAATCAAATCATAGCCATAAAATGCTCATAATTTAACCATAAATTGGAACAATATAAAGCACAGCTGTAATCTCTGCAAGATAAGTCACAGCATAATTCAGCAGTAACCTTTTGTGTACAGCATAATTCAGTATTAACCCATTACCTCATAGGCTATTTTTAGACCCAACCTCTTTGAATTAATCTACCGAAAAGGAGCATTAACTATAGAAAAGGAGAATTTTAGAATTTTGTAGTTTGAATCCATTGTGATAAATAGAGCATTTGCTCCTATAGGAGCAAATGCTCTATTTATCACAACGGTTTCACAAAGTGATTTTTACAGAGTCATCAAAAGTGGTCAATATGAGGGAATGGGTTAAGCCATTCCCTGTTCTGTATTCATGTAAGAAATAATGACAACACGAATATTTATTAGCCTAATTTTCATAACATACACTTTTCAAGGGAATGTTTTTTCTTTGACAAAAACTGTAGAATCAGATCTATTTAATGTCAATAGCAAACAGAGCAGACCCTGATCAGACAGCTCCTACATCTGTGTCTACTCTGTTTGAAAATGCATTTATATGCGGGAAAGGGTTAACCCTTTGAATAGTTAAGTTTCAAATTCAAATGGTCCATCAGTTTTTAGCTCACCTAAAGATGCTTAGGGTAAACTTTTGAGCTTCTCTGTCCTGTGTCCATCTGTCCATCAATTTTTCATTCAAACGACATCTGCTCTCAAACATCTTGACGGAAGTTAATAAAACCTTGCAGGGATGTTGCTTAGATGGTCCAATATCAAAATTATTTCAAGGAATTGCATTCAGATCTTAGCTTTAGTTTGCTTTGACAACCAAAAGGAAAACTGTTTAGGACCTAATCTTGTCAAAAACTGACGACCCAATTTCTATAAAAATACAAGTATGAGTCATTCAGCAAACACCAGATACAAAACACACAGTCACGCGAACAGCACCATGACAAAAAAGAACAGCAAAAATTGTAGAGATAATCCAATGGTGATCCTCTGTTTTATTCAAACCATTGTATTTTGTTATTCCCTGCCATAGGCGAAGGGATGTAGTTTTGCCGTGTGTCCATCCATTCACCTGTGTGTCAGTCCATCCATGTATCCTTTAGTCATACATGTATGTTAGAAATAGTTGGGAGTTTTGCTTTGAAACCTTATGAAAATGTCAGGTTGAAAGTTTTTCTATGAAAATCTTACGAAATTATAAGGTACCATAAAGAATACAGCCTTGCAAGTATCACTCACATTAACCTTGGAAACCACGGTTATGGCCCTTCGTTTGCCGAAATCTTTTAGACCCAACCTCTTTGAATAAATCTACCAAAAAAGAGCATTTACTAGAGAAAAGGAAACTTTTAAGATTTGTAGTTTTTAAAACAATGTGATAAATAGAGCATTTGCTCCTATAGTATAGGAGCAAATACTCTAGTTATCACAGTGGTTTCAAATGGTATTTTACAGAGGCATCAAAAGGCGTCCATATGAGGTTATGGGTTAATGTCAGAGATAAAGATATAAATTCATCCTATGAAGAGAGGAGCTTTGTCAAGGTCATTGTTCAAAGTCAAAGGCCAGATTCCTATTCAATAATACATCAACCTTTACACCTTGTAGGGAGAATGGCCATACCAAAATAGATTATCTTTTGTCTTGAATTTTTCCAAACATTATAATTGTATCATAGTAAGACTCTTATTTACCTAGTATTAATTTTATTTGAATGCAAACAGTTTGTAAAGATTGATATGATGAACACACCTATATAATGCTACTATAGGTCAACAATGATTGGTTAGACTGGATTGGTTAGACCAGTATAACCACCTAGTAGGTGAATGGTCAAGGCCAAACTTCAAGGTCAAAGGTTGAATTTCTAAATGTGTAACCTTGGCCATAACTTTTGATGACTTTAATACTAGGCATATACAGAAAAAACCTCTCTATAACGGCCACTAAATTATGTATATTAGTTTGTATTTAGGGCAGGTAGCTGCTTAAAACAAGGTGAAAGTAAAACAGAACGCTCCTATTGGAGCGTTCTGTTTTACTTTCATCTTGCTTTAAGCAACCACTTTAACACAACATACCTGATGTAATTTAGTGGCCGTTATAGAGAGGTTTTACTATATATTCATCTGATGTAGCTGCAACTTTTGAGAGGTCAAGTCAAGGTTATACCAAGGGTCAAATTTGTTGTGTTGTACATACATGTATTATGTTTTCAGCTTGACCATTTGAGGAATAAGGAGGTCTGTTTTGGTATTGATACAGCTTTTTAGGTTAAAGTTTGAATATTCGTATACAGTAAAAACTCGATATTACAAAGTTTTATTAATGAAGAATTTATGTCTTTGTACGTAGGGGGCTGCTTAATGCAGGGTAAAAGTCATGCAGAAAGCTCCTAGAGAAGCTTTCTTTGTGACTTTCACCCTGCATTAAGCTATCACTGTGTCAAAGATCAATAATGGTATGTATTTGAGTGTTTGAATAATCAAGTTTTCACTGTATTGCAAAGTTCTTCACAACTATCATTAAATAATTGCACATATACTTTACATCAGTAATGTTACTCAGTAATGTAGATTACATAACTAATAAATGGATTTTTTTTGCAGAAAAAAATGTATGCCCCCGCCTTTAGGCGACGGGGGCATTAAAGTTTTACCCTTGTCAATAAGTCTGTACATACCTCCGTCCTGAACATTTTGTTCAAAGATTTGTTCACTTATGTATGCTGGAATGATTTGATATTTGATCTGAAGCATAATCATAGTGAGTTATACAAGTTATGCCCCCCCCCCGACGGTTCAGGTCTGTTGTTCATCTACTTCCTATTTGCAGACACTTTGATTGAATTTTGATGATTAATTAAATGACATAAATTTTGTCAAAGATTCCTTCACTTGTGTATGCTTGAATGATGTGCTATTTGGTCTGAAGCATAATCATAGTGAGTTGTACCGTGTCTCCCCTTTTAATGTCTGTCGTTCATCTACTTCCTGTTTGCTGACACTTTGATCGAATTTTGATGTTTGTTTCAATGACAAAAAAAATGACAAAGATTTCTTTACCTGTGTATGCTGGAATGATTTGATATTTGGTATGAAGCATAATCATAGTGAGTTGTACCGTCTCTCCCCCCTTCAGGTCTGTCGTTCATCTACTTCCTTGTTGCCGACACTGATCCAATTTTCGAAATTATTTTGTCTTTGCCCTGTTGGTTGGTTGGTTTGTGGACAACTTTATTGTTGGTGATAATTTTGTAGTCATTGCAAATACATACTTCAAATGCATGTGCAACTCATAGAGGCAAACATTTTTAGGTGTGATTTATTAAGGTCAAGGTCACACATCAAGGTCAAATGATGGGGCATAGTGTTTCACAAACACACCTTGTTGCAAGTTGGAGTAACTGACTTTATCATCAAAACAATGTCATACACCAACAGAACTTGTGTAACTAGGGTAGGGATTTTAGCATTCCGACAGCTCTTGTTTTCATTTGCAATTAACCCTTCGCTCGCGTCAATATACCTACCTGTAAATAGTGAAGACCCTGATGAGACAGCTCCTGCAGGAGCTGTCTCATCAGGGTCTGCACTATTTACAAGTTGATTGTGCAACCAGTGCACTCCACAACAGTGTTTGCACAGTGAAATACTTGTACACAGTGACGATATATGTAATTATAGAACAGGACATGGGTAAAGAAGGAGAAATGTATTTTAAAATTCAGCAAGAGAGGGTTAATGGTTGAATGGTCTTCAACCCCATCAGTGTCCTTCACCTATCAGACAATACTTTGAATTGTCAAGCATGCTGTCCTCCGACAGTTCTTGTCACATATTTGCAATATTGATTCGACAGCCATCATCTCTGTTAGTGTCTTTCACTTGTCAGACAATTCTTTGGATAGCCAAGCATACTGTCCTTCCACAGTTCTTGTCATCATTTACATTTAACCCTTCGCTTGCTATTCACGTCAATATACCTACCTGTAAATAGTGAAGACCCAGATGGGACAGCTCCTGCAGGAGCTGTCTCATCAGGGTCTGCACTATTTACAAGTTGATTGTGCAACCAGTGCACTCCACAACAGTGATTGCACAGTGAAATACTTGTACACAGTGACGATATATGTAATTATAGAACAGGACATGGTCAAAGAAGGAGAAATGTATTTTAAAATTCAGCAAGCGAAGGGTTAATGGTTGAATGGTCTTCAACCCCATCAGTGTCCTTCACCTATCAGACAATACTTTGAATTGTCAAGCATGCTGTCCTCCGACAGTTATTGTCATTATTTGCAATATTGATTGGACAGCCATCATCTCTGTTAGTGTCTTTCACTTGTCAGACAATACTTTGGATAGCCAAGCATACTGTCCTCCCACAGTTATTGTCATCATTTACATTTAACCCTTCGCTTGCTATTCACGTCAATATACCTACCTGTAAATAGTGAATACCCAGATGAGACAGCTCCTGCAGGAGCTGTCTCATCAGGGTCTGCACTATTCACAGCAGTGATTGCACAACGATATACTTGTACACAGTGAAGATATACAACGTATTTAATTTTACAACAGGGCATGGGTAAAGAAGGAGAAATGTATTTTAAAATTCAGCAAGCGAAGGGTTAATGACTGGAAAATCTTAGTGTCTTTCACTTATCAGATAATGCTTTGTAAAGTCAAGTGTGCTGTTCTTGGACAGCTCTTGTCATCTTTTTCAATTAATGGTTGGACAGCCTTTATCTGAGCCAGTGTCTCTCACTTATTAGATAATACTTTGAAAAGTTAAGCCTGCTGCCCTGCAACAGCTATTGTCATCATTTGTTGTTGCACCTGCCGAGAGGCAGTGTGTCACTTAGGGATCACTTTTCCGTTGTCTGTCTGTCTGTCTGTCCATCACACTTTCTTTTTTTGGCTGTCATTTGTCATTTCTAAACTAATCATTAGAAAGCTTTCAAAGTTCACATGTGTCTTCCTCTCATTGAGGACCATTGATGTAACTAAGGTCCATCACTCTGCATGCAATACTTTTTGTGCCTGCCGAGAGGCAGTGTGTCACTTAGGGATCACTTTTCCGTCGTCTGTCTGTCCGTCTGTCACGGTTTCTTTTTTGGCTGTAATTTCTAAACTAATCATTATAGAGGCTTTCAAATTTCACACATGGAACAAGCATGATGAGAGGAAGTGTCATGCACAAGGGCCACAACTCTAGCATCAATATTTTTGGAGTTATTCCCCTTTTTTCATATTTTCTTGTCCGGACAATAACTCTTTATCTACTGGTTCAATTCATTTGAAACTTCACATATGGAACAAACATGATGAGAGGAAGTGTCATGCACAAGGGCCACAACTCTAACATCAATACTTTTTTGAGTTATTCCCCCTTTTAGCTCACCAGAGCACAAAGTGCTCAGGGTGAGCTTTTGTGATTGCCTTTTGTCCGTCCGCGTGCGTCGTGCGGTGTCCGTCATGCGTCGTCCGTCGTCAACAATTTGAACCTTTAAAAATCTTCTCCTCTAAATCCACAGGGTTCTCAGCTTTGATCTTTGGCACATAGTATCATCTTTAGGTCCTCTACAAAAGTTATATAAATTATGCCCCTAGGGTCAAAATTGGCCCGCCCCAGGGGTGGACAGTTTTCAATAGAAACATATAGTAAAACTTTGAAAATCATCTCCTCTGAAATCAGAAGGTTCTCAGCTTTCATATTTGGCACATAGCATCATGTTCAGGTCCTCTACAAAAGATATATAAATTATGGCCCTGGGGTCAAAATTGGCCCCGCCACAGGGGTGGGCAGTTTTCAAAAGAAACAAATAGTGAAATCTTTGAAAATCTTCTTCTCTGAAACTTGAAGGTTCTTAACTTTCATATTTGGCACAGAGCATCATGTTCAGGTCCTCTACAAAAGTTATATAAATTAAGGCCCTGGGGTCAAAATTGGTCCCGCCCAAGGGGTGGCCAGTTTTCAATAGAAACAAATAGTGAAATCTTTGAAAACCTTCTTCTGAAACTGGAAGGCTCACAGCTTTCATATTTGGCACAGAGCATCATGTTCAGGTCCTCTACAAAAGCAGTATAAATTATGGCCCTGGGGTCAAAATTGGCCCGCCCCAGGGGTGGACAGTTTTCAATAGAAACAAATAGTGAAATCTTTGAAAATCATCTTCTTTGAAACTGGAAGGCTCTCAGCTTTCATATTTGGCACATAGCATCATGTTCAGGTCCTCTACAAAACATATATAAATTATGGCCCTGGGGTCAAAACTGACCCTGCCCCAGGGGTGGGCAGTTTTCAGTAGAAACAAGTTGTGAAATCTTTGAATATCTTCTTCTTTGAAACTGGAAGGTTCTCAGCTTTCATATTGCACATAGTTCAGGTTCAGGTTCTCTACAAAAGCAATATAAATTATGCCCCTGGGGAAAATCTTCTTCTCTGAAACTGGAAGTCTCTCAGCTTTAATATTTTGCACAAAGCATCATGTTCTGGTCCTCTACAAAAGTTATACAAATTATGGCCCTGTGGTCAAAATTGGCCCCGCCCCAGGGGGGGGGGGCTGTTTTCAATAGAAACAAATAGTGAAAACTTTGAAAATCTTCTCCTCTGAAACTTGAAGGTTCTCAACTTTCATATTTGGCACATAGCATCATGTTCAGGTCCTCTACAAAAGCAGTATAAATTATGGCCCTGGGGTCAAAATTGGCCCGCCCCAGGGGTGGCAGTTTTCAATAGAAACAAATAGTGAAATCTTTGAATATCTTCTTCTTTGAAACTGGAAGGTTCTCAGCTTTCATATTGCACATAGCATCATGTTCAGGTTCTCTACAAAAGCAATATAAATTATGCCCCTGGGGTCAAAATTGGCCCCGTCCCAGGGGTAGCCAGTTTGCAATAGAAACATATATATAGTGAAATCTTTGAAAATCTTCTTGTCTGAAACCGGAAGGTTCTCAGCTTTCATATTTGGCACATAGCATCATGTTCAGGTCCTCTACAAAAATAAAATTATATAAATTGTGCCTCTTGGGTCAAAATTAGCCCCGCCCCAGGGCAGGCTAGTTTTCTATAGAAACATATAGTGAAAACCTTCCCTTCTGATTGCCTGGTGAGCGCTTCAGGGCCATTCTGGCCCTCTTGTTTCATATTTTCTTGTCCGGACAATAATTCTTTATCTACTAGTTCAATTCATTTGAAACTTCACATATGGGACAAGCATGATGAGAGGAAGTGTCATGCACAAGGGCCATAACTCTAGCATCAATATTTTTAGAGTTATTACCCTTTTTCATATATTCTTGTCCGGACAATAACTCTTTATCTACTGGTACAATTCATTTGAAACTTCAAAAATTCAATTCATTTGAAGCTTCAAAAATGGAACAAGCATGGTAAGAAGAAGTATCATGCACAAGGGTCTTAACTCTAGCATCATTTATATTTGAAGTTATTTCCCTTTCCCATATTGTTTTTCTTATTATTTTTACAAATACCATTCAGGTTTGTCATGTATATACCATTGTCAACTACACCATGGCTGGGTGGGTCAGTGGAGGTTTCTTTCAATCCGGTGGGGGACTCGTGTATTGCATAGCAATACAATATTGACTTGTTCCCCTTTGTTCTGATTTTCGCACTCCACCATATTAACAGTTTTTGTGTCAGCAGGTGACACATGTGTTCCTCCGAACACTCTTGTTTAGTTATTCCCCTTTGCTCACACTTTCTTTTTTGGCTGTCATTTCTAAACTGATCATTATAGAGCTTTTAAATTTCACATGTGCCTTCCTCTCATTGAGGACCATTGATGTAACTAAGGTCCATTACTCTGCATGCAATACGTTTTAGTTATTCCCCTTTGTCCTGATTTCACTCCAGCATATTTTGTTTTTGTGTCAGTTGCGAGCAGGCGACACATGTGTTCCTCCGAACACTCTTGTTCAATTCATGGTTGGACAGCCTTTATCTGAGTCAGTGTCTCTCACTTATAAAGATAATACTTTGAAAATTAATCCTGCTGTCCTACAACAGCTCTTGTCATCATTTGTAATTAAATGGGTGTCAATATGGGGGAATGGGATAATGGTTGGACGGCCTTTATCCGAGTCAGTATTCTTCTCATATCAGCCAATACTTTGAATAGTCAAGCCAGCTGTCCACAGCTCTAGTCACTATTTGCAATTAATGGTTGGATGGTCTACATCCTGGATAGTGTCCTTCTCTTATCAGACAATACTTTTGAATAGTCAAGTGTGCTGTTCTCGTAACACTCTTTTCATCATTTTCAATTAATGGTTAGATAGCCATCATTTTGGTTAACCCATTCTTCTCATATTGACGACTTTGACGACTCTGTAAAAGTCACTCCAATTAGTTCTCCTTTTCGGTAGTTTTATTCAAAGAGGTTGTATCTAAAAATAGCCTATTAGGTAATGGGTTAATGTCCTTCTCTCATGAGACAATACAATAGATCCTGTCTTAAGCGACGTTGAATTGATTGGAAGCAGAAATCTTAAAAAGCAGGTGGTTGCTTTATGCAGGGCAACAGTAATACAGAAAGCTCCTATAGGAGCTTTCTGCATTACTTTTAACCTGCATTAAGCTACCACCTGCCCTACAGAACCTTAATTAGACCCCTTTGACTAATCAAGTGTGCTGTCCTCGGAACACTCTTTGTCATCATTTACAATTAATGGTTCAACTGTCTTCATCTTAGTGAGTGTCCTTCACTTATCAGACAATACAATAACACTGCTCTAAACTGGAATTTTAGTAAGAATTTTAGACAGGTGGCTGCTTAAGTGGGAGCTTTCTGCATGTCTTTTCCGATACATCGACCCTTTCCTCCATAAATACACTTTTCTACGCCTCACCTTTTGAAACCATAGTGATAAATAGAGCATTTGCTCATATAGGAGCAAATGCTCTATTAATCACAATGGTTTCAAACTACAAAATTCTAAAAAATATCCTTTTCTCTAGTTAATGCTCCTTTTCGGTAGATTTATTCAAAGTGGTTTGAGCTAAAAATAGTAAATGAGGGAATGCGTTATGCTACCACCTGTATTACATACTGACATTGACACTATTTAGAATGTCCATTTAAGAGAGGTTTTATTTTACTTTGAATTGTCTATAGTTCTGTTTGTCTTGTTTATCACAGGGGACAGATCTAAATTATTTCATAAGCAGAGCAGACCCCAATCATATAGGAACTGTCTGATCTGGGTCTACTCTGTTTGCAAAGGAGTTTAAAGGCATATTTATGAAAGAAAGGGTTAAAGGCATGTTTATGGAGGAAAGGGTTAAATCAAATCTTGATTTAGAAATCAGCGAACAATCAGAGTGGTGAAAGACCAATTCCTGCATCAGACATTTTGTCTTTATTATTGCTTTCGAAGAATGCAATAAAGCGATCGGTCGTTTTTACGGCAAAGAGTTCACTATTTCTTGTGAACATGCGCAAGAGAAAATAGTTCTCTTCAATTCTAAACTAGTTTTGTTGTAAATTGTTCATTAATTTATTTACTTTTCATGCATTTAATAACACTTCGCTTTGTCAGATAACTTCTAGTCTACACAAGATCAACCTTTTAAAAGCTTGAATTATTGAATATACTCCAAAAAAACGCGAAAGAATATCGGTATGACTAAACACCGGATCCGACCAGATATGAAGTTCATATCCGCGAATATGAGTTGCGCAAGCTTGAAAATCAGCATTTATCATATACGCGTATATGAACCTCATTCCTGGTGTTTAGTTAAACATTGTTTTCGCAACACATTGGCGTTTCTACAGCAGCAATAGCTTGTCTGTAAATTATAAATTTCTTCTCCGCCGATAGCAAAGACTTCCCAACTAGAAAACCTGTTGTGTTTTTCATTGATCAATTACCTCTCCGCCGATAGGGAGGGAGAGGGATTTTTTTTATATCGACACCGTGTACGTGATAAAACGCTAACCGCATTTCTATACATCCGTCTAACCTAGAGATCCGAGTAATCCGTATAGCGTTTATGAATCGCAGTGTCTGTACTTTCGCTTTCATACCAGCAGTACCACAACAATTTCTTTCTATTAGCGTAATTTTACTGATGAAACACGATAGAAATGTCAACTTCTCTTGCAGTGTTAACATGCTAGTATGCGTATTACTCTCTATAATGGATTTAATTAGTTTCTCCACAAACCGAGATGGAACTTTCCATGAATGCCATTGTCATCGCAAAAATGCGAGACATACATGTAGGCTTCTTCATTTACAAAAAATGCCGATGATATCTTTATCTACCAAAAGTCCGATCATATTTGTCTTGGTTAATGGAATAGTTGAGATTTACTGTGATTTCTGATTTATAATGGGGTTTTATGAAAACTCATTGACGACGTGTTTACAATTTTAGTAATAGCCACGAGTTATGCAGTTGCAGACAAAACACACAAGAAAAAGACCATTAAATTATCAGAACTGCATGAAATGCTTTTAATTGAATTGTACTGTCACTTGATAGAGAAAATATGAACATGTTAAATGTTATGTTGATATTTTCTGACCTTTTCCCCATAAGCATTCATTTCACGCTTATTTTTCCCCTCCGGTAAGGCCATGCCCTTTCCCTAAAATCAAAGAAAAAACCCTGGGAGATGTCATAGCAAAGAACATTTGACAACAAATTTGATATGAAATAGCCAGAGATGATATCATTCTTGGCCATCAATATCCTGATCTGATGGAAATTAAGTTATATTTTAATAAGGTGTAAAACAGTGTCTACTCTGATCATGTATATTTACAGGGGTTAGTCTCCGTTTGGCTATTTTGAATAGACCCAGTAATGATAGAACAATTATAGAATTCATTTGAAAATGATTTATCTGTAATCTTGAGTGTTAATAACAAAATGCTGTCAGTCCAAATTTCAAGAATAAATTGGAATATAAAAGTTGGGATTCATATAAGTTTATGATCAGTGGAATTCATGGTGGAGTTTTGATAGGATAAAACATCATATGGATTATTAAGAATTTACTGTACATTTGATATCATTATGAATCAACCAAGATTTTGGATTAATGTGTGTGTGTTTGCATACATGTATATAAACCCGAACAAAATTTAACTAAAATTTCATACTACATTGTCTAAACAGTAGTTAAAGTTCTAGGATTCGTAATTAATAAGGAGGGTAGTGCTTTGAAATACACAACAGCATTTGATATTGCTTTGATATGAATTGAAAGATGGACACTGTCACTCAGCATTGCATTTCTGACTTGTTGAGGTCAAGGACTCTCTGAGTGTTACTAATAACCACTTTGCTTATGGTTTGACTGTTGCTACAGTCTGTCATAATTTTAGTATTACATTAAACAATTCCAAGACGTCAAAAATGGTGATTAACATGTACAGCAACTTCTTCCCTTACACTTAACATCCTTATCAAACTCGAAAGCAATTATGGCTGTTCAGGCCTTTGATTGGGATTTATGCAGTTTGTCAGCTTGCAAAATAAATTTTAGCAGATTCATATGTGTCATTTAGTACAGACCTTTATCAGATACTGATTTCACGGCAGCTGATCTGGATCTAGACCGTTTCCAAAGTCTCATGTGGCAAAACAATTATGCATTTAAACATAAAGTAAGTTTGAGAAAAAGATTGGTTTAAGTCTAAATCATCATAGGAGCAAATGCTCTATTTATCACAATAGTTTCAACAGGTGACTTTTACAGAGGCGTAGAAAGGCGTATTTATGGAGGAAAGGGTTAACCCTTGTCTTGCTAAAAAAATAATGTCTTATCAATCTCTGAATTGCTGAACTTTTCATTGACTTCCAATTCAATCAAACTGATGAGAAGCTATTGACTGAGTGTCAAGCAGCTTGTATCCTGAGGAGACACCAAAAGCCAGTCAGGACACGCTTAGCATGGGAAGATTAACTAACATTTTAAAGTAGTTTAGATCCAGATCAGGGAATGGCTGGAGGAGGCCACTTATAAGGAACTGTACTGTTTGTCATTCCAATTCCTCTAACAAATTAATTGCTTCCTTTCGTGGACTCTACTATTTGAGTATTCAAGAACAATGAGCTATTCCACTTTGAATATTCAGCAATTAACCCTTTAACTCATCTATAGGCTCTTTTTAGATCCAACCTCTTTCAATATATCTACCGAAAATGTGCATTTACTAGAGAAAAGGAAACATTTAGAATTGTGTAGTTTTAAATCATCGTGATTAAATAGAGCATTTTTCCATAGGAGCAAATGCTCTATTTATCACAATGTGACTTTTACAGAGGCATCAATATGAGGGAATGGACTAAAGATTAATGAGTGAGATCCAGAACACATCAAGGGGAATGAGACAGGATAACTCGCCACTGATATTTGCAGCAAGATCTTGTATGTTGAACTATCTGTCGCTAATTACCTAGTCAATGTCTTTACTGGGAGAGAGAATTTCTGGCAAAGTGGGTAATGAATCTAGTTATTTATTGCCGTAAAGTTCAGGGTTTTGTAGGATTCAAATAACTAGTAACGTCATTGACAAAAATTGAACCAACTCTTTGGAGAATGAAATCAGATTTACATGTTGATGGTAGTATATGGGGGAATTGTATCCTTTAGCATGCAGAGTAAATTTTCACGTAATTAAAACTAGGCCAGCTTTGAATTTAAAAACATCGCCCATCTTTTCTTTTACTATATCACTACAATCGGAGTGTCAAACAGTTTAGATCCATATGAGATTCGAGTTACTCGGCATCTCATCCCGATCTGAACTGTTTGCGGAGGTATTCTCAAATTCACTTAAAGCATGCTAAAGATTAAAGAAACGTAATTCCCTGAATTTAAACCTTTGTAAATTACATTTCTGGGAGAACAAGAGGTAATATTGCACAACGCTATTACCCGGTGTGAATGTGGCACGCCTGTACAGTGATAAACTTACCCACACGCACTAAACATAGATTACAAAAGAGCTTTAATTAGAACTGATTTAAACCATGGATAGCAACAAATGTTAATTACCATGCTTCAGAAAAAGTAATTAGGAGGGAACAGAACAGTAACATTTGCCCATTGGAATATCAGATGTGGAAATGATTATCGATTCATAGAACTCTCTGTCTTTAACCTTATGAATGTGAGGGGGAAACAAGTTACATGGCATTGGCTAACACTATAGACTTAGATCAGACGGCTGCTGGAAGAGGCCCCTGATCAGAGTCTACACTGTTTGTCATTTAACTCTTTCACTGTTTGGCTGTGTAATTTAGCTTTTCTTCAGAATTCAAAATGTTTGATGCTGTGATTATGCTTTTGTAAACAAAAAGGAAGAAAATTTAAAAACAAAAATTGAAGCAGACAACAAATGTTTCTTACAACAATGTTTGACAGTGAAAGAGTAAAGATCCTGAAACAATTTGACGATTTCATTTCAAATGAACTGTATCATGAGAAACAAAAATGTGAACAAGGCCATAATCAAAGGATTACCTCTGCAGACTAGCGGTGAATCTGTGATTAACCCTTTACCTGTTCAATATTCATGTAAGAAATTATGACATCATGATTATTTATTAGCTCCATTTTTATGCAACCCCACCCCCATTGTGGGGACATATTGTTCTTGCTCTGTCTGTTGGTTTGTTGGTTCCCAACTTCAACATTTGTAGCCATTGTACATATATACTTCAAACTTGGCATGCATGTGCCACTTATGGATGTGAACATTTTTAGGGGTGACTTATTAAGGTCAAGTCAATCAAGGTCAATGGTCAAATTTAGATTGGCGATAATTTTGTAGCCATTCAACATACATGTACATACTTCAAACTTGATGTGCATGTGCAGCTTATGGAAGCAAACATTTTTAGGGATCATTTAATAAGGTCAAAGGTCTAATTACGGTCAAATCTAGATTGGTTATAATTTTGTCGTCATTCAACATACATCCTTCAAACTTGGCATGCATGTGCAATTTATGGAGGCAAACAATTTTTGTGACTTATTAAGGATTAGGCCATACATCAAGGTCAAAGGTCATATCCGGGCATAGTGTTTTACAGAAGCATCTTGTTATCATGTAAACTTTTATAGGGATTGTTTTGCTTTGACAAAAACTATAGAATCAGATCTATATCATGTCAAAAACAATGTGTATACCCTGATCAGAAGGCTCATACAGGAGCCGTCTGATCTGGGTCTACTCTTGCAAATGCGTGAAATCAAATTGCGTTTATATGACGGAAATATTAATTGCGCAAGCACAGAGTAACTTGGTATCCCATCAGAATCCAAACTGTTTGATCTTAGTATTTGAAAAACATGAGAAATGTGGTGCACATGGTCTTGCATATGACTTTACTTAGAGTGCAAATAGAAGAATTAAGAAAGATTTGCCATGTTTGCATTACACTTTAATTGAGGGAAACAAATGTACTGACATGTTGAAAACGAATGTACTGACATTTTGGAAATTAGTGTACTGACATTTCGAAAATGAGTGTATTGACATGTAGGAAAGAAGTGTACTGGAATGTTTGAGAGGAATGTACTGGAATGTTGAATAGGAGTATACTGGAAAGGAGTGCACTGGCATGTTGGAAAGGAGTATACTGGTTTGCTGGAAAGGAGTTACTGGTATACATGTATTTGAAAGGAGTATACTGGTATGTTGGAAAGGAATGTACTCATATATTGGAGAGGAGTGTATTGGCATGTTGAAAGGGAATGTAATGGTATGTTGGTGAGGATGTGTTTGAAAGGGGTGTACCGGCATGTTGGGAAGGAGTGCACTGGCATATTGGAGAGGAGTATACTGGTTTGTTGGAAAGGAGTATACTGGTATGTTGGAAAAGAGTATACTGGTATGTTGGGAAGGAGTGTACTGGCATGTTGAAAGGCAGTGTATTGGTATGTTGGTAAGGATGGTATGTTTAGTTGGAAAGGAGTGTATTGACATGTTGGAAAGGAGTGCACTGGTATGTTGGAATGGAGTATACTGGTATGTTGGAATGGAGTATACTGGTATGTTGGAATGGAGTATACTGGTATGTTGGAAAGGAGTGCACTGGTATGTTGGAAAGGAGTATACTAGTATGTTGGAATGGAGTATACTGGTATGTTGGAAAGGAGTGTACTGACATGTTGGAAAGGAGTGCACTGGTATGTTGGAATGGAGTATACTGGTATGTTGGAATGGAGTATACTGGTATGTTGGAATGGAGTATACTGGTATGTTGGAAAGGAGTGTACTGGTATGTTGGAAAGGAGTGCACTGGTATGTTGGAAAGGAGTATACTGGTTTGCTGGAAAGGAGTTTACTGGTATATTTGAAAGGAGTATACTGGTATGTTGGAAAGGAATGTACTCATATATTGGAGAGGAGTGTATTGGCATGTTGAAAGGGAGTGTAATGGTATGTTGGTGAGGATGTGTTTGAAAGGGGTGTACCGGCATGTTGGGAAGGAGTGCACTGGCATGTTGGAGAGGAGTATACTGGTTTGTTGGAAAGGAGTATACTGGTATGTTGGAAAAGAGTATACTGGTACGTTGGGAAGGAGTGTACTGGCATGTTGAAAGGCAGTGTATTGGTATGTTGGTAAGGATGGTATGTTTAGTTGGAAAGGAGTGTACTGACATGTTGGAAAGGAGTGCACTGGTATGTTGGAATGGAGTATACTGGTATGTTGGAATGGAGTATACTGGTATGTTGGAATGGAGTATACTGGTATGTTGGAATGGAGTATACTGGTATGTTGGAATGGAGTATACTGGTATGTTGGAAAGGAGTGTACTGGTATGTTGGAAAGGAGTGCACTGGTATGTTGGAATGGAGTACACTGGTATGTTGGAAAGGAGTGTAATGGCATGTTGGAAAGGAGTATACTGTTATGTTGGAAAGGAGTATACTGGTATGTTGGAAAGGAGTGTACTGGTATGTTGGAAAGGAGTGTAATGGCATGTTTGAAAGGAGTATACTGGTATGTTGGAATGGAGTATACTTGTATGTTGGAAATGAGTATACTGGTATGTTGGAAAGGAGTGCATTGGTATGTTGGAATGGAGCAGACTGGTATGCTGGAAAGGAGTGTAATGGCATGTTGGAAAGGAGTATACTGGTATGTTGGAATGGAGTATACTGGTATGTTGGAAATGAGTGTACTGGTATGTTGGAAAGGAGTGCACTGGCATGTTTGAAATGAGCATATTGGAATAGTATGTTGGAAACTATTTTACTGGCATGTTGGAAAGTGTGTACAGTAAAAACCATCTAAATCAGACGTTCAAATTAGTATCAATGCCGGTATGCAAGACAGGTGGCAGTTTAATGCAGGGTGAAGTCATGCAAAAAGCTCCCAAAAGAGCATCCTGCATTAAATAGCCAACTGCCTAAAAACATTTAAATTCTTTTTTACAAAGATTCCAGTATAGAGGGGTTTTAGTGTGTTGGACTAGGGTCAGAGGGCTTCCTTTGATCAAGGCCAGCACTGTTTGTCATCAGAAATCTGGCAAAACAGACCCTTTCATACTGAATGTACTGTCATTAGCCATTTGAATGCAGGAAAAACGAGTGCACTGTCATTGGCAAACTGTATAGACACATATCAGAGGGCTATCAGAGTCTGCACTGTTTGCCATTCAAAATCCTCCTGCAAATTTGACTTCTTTCATAATAAATGGACTCAACCAATAAACGCGATTAGACTATCCCACTATGAAACTTTAGGGTTTTGAAAGGGTTAACAGAGCTGCAGACAAAGGCGCGTACCCAAATACTAAAGTCGTCACTTCTCTACCAAACCCTATACTCTGACCATCTGACCGTCAAAGAGACGATTCTAAAGAATGGTCACAGTATAGGGTTCGGTGGAGAAATAAAGGAGCTTTTGTTGAAAATGGCTTAACTCTTTGCACGCTAGCGGTGAAACTGTGATTACCTATGCAAACAGTTTGGATCCAGATGAGACGCCGCATAATGCGGCGTCTCATCAGGATCCAAACTGTTTGTCATCTTGACCATAATTTTGCAAAAAAAATGAGAGAACGTTTATTTTAAGAAGTGAAGCAGACGACAGTTGTTGCAGACGAAATATTATGTGCAAAAGAGTTAAATGTATGTATCTTATCTGGACCTCTGGACTAAATCAATGAAGGACCATCCGGCATCCAGTAGGTTAATCTGGGACTGATGTAATTTGAGGGCAAATCTGCATTTGAATCAACAAGAGAACCAGGACCATTTATGGTTATGAATTATTCTTGGATAAAAAAAACCCACAGCAGATAATTTGATAAATACAGCAGATGGGTTTTTTGAAGTGAGAATGATTTACTGAGCATAAAACCTTTATGTGCTATGTACCACTTCATGATGACGATTCCGAACAGTTCATATTCAGTGAAGACGCTAAGATACTCGGTGTCATTTCAGGATCAAAAATGGTTTGACATTTTGATCATATTTTTGTCAAAAGAAATGAAAGAAAAAGTAAGCAGATGACACCAAGTTATGCAGACAGCAATTACTGTGTTGGGGGTTCAGTCTGGTTTCATTAGTTAAGCAATGTAACATTAGACATCTGTTTTCTCCTTATACAATAATGTTCACAATTATAATGTCTTCTGAAGGCTAAACTTATTACTGGCAGAAAGAAATTCATCATGAAAAAACACAGATTCTACAAAATTTACTTAAAGCCCTGCATAAATAAGATTGATTTTAGTTGGTTTGTTTCAAAGACAGGGAAATTTGTCAGATAGAAATAAAACAAATGCAATCGTACCCACCAAACGTAGTTATTCCGCAAAAAGTTAGAAGTTTATCTCCATCATAATTAATCATACAAGACTAGACTAATATTCAATGGTATTTTTCAAACCACAGCATTCAAACAGAGCATGTCAGATTTTTCCAGACTTTGTACACAAATATTCTTTCACTCTTTGCTGAAGAAGTATTTGTCATCTACTTAATGTTTCAAAGTTGAATCCCTTTCCATTTCACGTAACTCTTGCACGCCAATTACATGTCCGCCAAGACCAATATCTGCTTTAGGTTTCAAGTTTGAGTTTTCTTCAATTCAGAGGTCCTGATAAAATGAGTAAATTTAAACATTTTCAAGAATAGCTCCTTTATTTCTCCACCAAACCCTATACTGTGACCACTCTATACTGTGACCACTCTTTAGAATCGTCTCTTTGAGTATTTGGACACACACCTTTATCTGTAGCTCTGTCAGTCGTTTTACAAAATCAAAATTCAGAGTATGAAGTACAACAGAACCTCTATACAGCGACCCCTTAACGAATGAGCATGGGTGTCTTTAAAAGCAGGTGGCTGCTTAATGCTGGACAAGGGTAATGTAGAATGCTCCTATGACATCTTTCTGCATAACTTTCGTCCAGCATTAGCTACCATCTGCCTCTATGACGCTAAATTAGATATATACAGTACAACCCCTCTAAACCGGACGTTAAATTTATTATAAATATCGATCTTGGAGACAGGTGGCAGCTTAATGCAGGGTGAAAGTCATGCAGAATTATGCATGTCTTTCACCCTGCATTAAGCAGTCACCTGTCTAAAAGTATCTAATTTCTTCTCTACTAGAATTCCGGGTTAGAGGTTTTAGCTCACCAGAGCACAAAGTGCTATGGGTGAGCTTTTGTGATCGCCTGATGTATGTCGTCCGGCGGTTTGCGTCGTCCTGCGTCAACAATTTGAACCTTTAAAAATATTCTCCTCTGAATCTACAGAGTTCTCATCTTTCATATTTGGCACATAGCATCATATGAAGTTCCCTTACAAAAGTTATATAAATTATGCCTCTGGGGTCAAAATTGACCATGTCCCAGGGGTGCCTTGTTTTCTATAGAAACATATAGTGAAAATTTTGAAAATCTTCTTCTCTGAAACTGGAAGGTTTTCAGCTTTCATAATTGGCACATAGCATCATGCCCAGGTCCTCTACAAAAGTTATATAAATTATGCCACTGGGGTCAAAAAATGGCCCGCCCCAGGGGTGGCCAGTTTTCAATAGAAACATATAGTGAGAACTTTGATTGAAAATCTTCTCCTCTGAAACTGGAAGGTTCTCGGCTTTCATATTTGGCACATATCATCATGTTCAGGTCCTCTACAAAAGTTATATATAAATTATGCCCCTGGGGTCAAAATTGACCCCGCCCCAGGGGTGGCCAGTTTTCAATAGAAACATATAGTGAAACTTTGAAAATCTTCTCCTCTGAAACTGGAAGGTTCTCAGCTGTCATATTTGGCACATAGCATCATGTTCAGGTTCTCTACAAAAGTTATATAAATTATGCCCCTGTGGTTACAATTGGCCCCGCCCCAGGGGTGGGCAGTTTTCAATAGAAACATATAGGGAACACTTTGAAACTGGAAGGTTCTCCTCTGATCGTCTGGTGAGCGATATCGGGGCCATCATGGCCCTCTTGTTTCATTCACTGTATATGGCGGTCTCATTAACCTTTAGCCAGCCATGGGCGGATGAGTGAATACCTATGCAAACAGTTTGGATCCAGATGAGACGCCGAGTAACTCGGCGTCTCATCAGGATCCAAACTGTTTGATACGCTGATTGCATTATGGTAGACAAATTGATTATAGCTTGAGTTTTGGAAATATAGTAGGTGAAACATTCTGTAAAAATAATTTGCTCAGCAGGCTAAAGGTTAAAGAGTTATTTGCTGTACTTAAGGTCCCGGAAAGACGCTCAGTAAGTGTTTGATTTAGAGAGGTTTCACTGCCTTGTCTTTTTTCTACGCCGGGTTTCAAACAGGATCAAGTAAACCCTTTCTCTGTTGTATATTTATGATAGAAAAAATGACTGTAGGCCTATGCATATTAACTAATACAATGACGTGTCACTCATACATTCATCTGAATTCAATGCATCACACATGCACAGCTAGCAGGTGATAGTTTTAACCATTATTCCATAAGTAAGTCCTTTCAGTTTGAATGGGGCTAAATTTACCAGGGGATTTCGAATGACAAACAGTGCTAATTCAGATCAGAAAGCGCATCCTCTGATAACCTGTTCTGGTGGAACAGTGTTTGCAAATGCATGTCATTTCGTTTTCCACATTCAACTGGAATTAATGGCCATCACATGTTAACCAGTGGCCTGCTAATCGCGATTTAGCTGACATTTACAAACAGAGTGGATCCTGATGAGACGCCGAGCAACTCGGCTGAGTAACTCGGCGGCTCACCAAGATCCAAGATGTTTCTCACTCTGTCAGTAGTTTCTCAATACAGTAAACCCCCTCTTAAGCGACCACCTAAAATAGGTATAATTATGGGTGGTAGAGGCAGGTGGTAGCGTAATGCAGGACAAAAGTAATGCAGAAAGCTCATTGGGGAGCTTTCTGCATTACCTTTGTCCTACATTAAGCAACAACTTGTTTATAATGACACCCATATTTATTCATTAAATGGTCGCATGAGAGGGGTTTACAGTAGTTTTAACGAGCCGAAGTAAATTAAATTGGTAGCAGAGTAGAATTTGAGATGGCATGAGTTTGCGTCCAGATATAAATCAACTTAACCTTTTACTCCATAAAAACACCTTTCAACGCCTTTGCAAACAGAGTAGACCCAGATTAGACGGCTCCTGTAGGAGAGATGCAGCTCATTTAGTATGAAGGATATAATTTGCTAGATAAGTTAATGATAAACTGTGCCGATCCTGATCAGAAGGATTTTGTATGAACTCCCCGATCTGGGTTTGCATGTACCAGTGCTATGGTTTCCAGCTGTCGAAGGATTTAACCCTTTCCTCCATAAATACGCCTTTCTACGCCTCTGTAAAAATCACCCGTTGAAACCATTGTGATAAATACAGCATTTGCTCCTATAGTAGCAAATGCTCTATTTATCACAATGGTATCCAACTACAAAATTCTAAAGTTTTCCGTTTCTCTAGTTAATACTCCTTTTCGGTAGATTTATTTATAGTGGTTGGATCTAAAAATAGCCTATGCTTTTCCCAGCAACCAGTTATATACTGAGAACTTGTCATCTTCAAATCATTACTGTTAAAAAAACATCTCAGAAACCATTGAACAGATTTCAATATAAAGTGGCATAAATGACCCTTTATTGCCTTTCAACCAAGATATGTCAAGCCATGTTGACTGATCATATGCATCGGAGCATCTGAGCTGGATACGTTTGTTTCCTTGAGTGATAAATAGTGAAACATATTTGAAAATCTTCTCAGAAACTGATGGGTATATTTCAATATAACTAAGTAGAAATTTTCCTGAATGAAATTCCTACCAGATTGTTCAAACCCTTGTGATTTGTAAAACAAAGCATGTGTCGCTAGGAGTGAAACTAATTTTCATTAATTTTCATTACAGGCGTATAATGAATCTTCTATAAAACCTATACAGTAAAACCTCTCTTAACCGGAATTCTAGTAGAGAAGAATTTAGATATTTTAGGCAGGTGACTGCTTAATGCAGGGTGAAAGTCATGCAGAAAGCTCCTCTACTGCATGACTTTCACCCTGCATTAAGCTGTCACCTGTCTCCAAGACCGATATTTATACTAAATTTAATGTCCGGTTAAGAGAGGTTTTACTGTACATGGATTTTCAGTATAATTTTGCACAAATGTTCCTAAGGTAAATGTCTACCAAAATTATGCAAGTCATTGTTGTTCATCAAAAAGCATGACCTCGAGGGGCTTAGCTAAATTTACGTATATGGCTAAGTTGAACTAAGGTAAATTTCTACCAAAATTATGCAAGCCATTGTTGTTCATCAAAAAGCATGACCTCGAGGGGCTTAGCTAAATTTACGTATATGGCTAAGTTGAATTGAAAACAAAAACAAGAAATGTTTGATAAACATGTATACCCCATCCCCATCCTATGGTTTTGAGTAAGCAAGCTTTGCCTTGACAAAATGTTTGTTAACAAACATGTTTATCCCCATCCCCATTGCACCTATCCTATGGTTATGAGTAAGTAAGCTTTGTCTTGATGCGCCTCTTCTCATGAAATGAAATGAGTATACATTTACAATTAAAGTATGAATTTTCCATCTCTAATTGGCTAACTGTTATTTAAAGATTTAGGAACTTGACCTTGCATTTTGCTGTTGACCTTTCAAATATTGCAACTTCATAAATTATGATGAGTGTGCATGGCACGTATGGAGACTCTTTCCTTAATAGTTCAAAGCAATGGCCATGATTAATGTTTCAGAAATTTGATCCTTTTACCTTTAAGTTTGGCCTTAACAATTCGCCCACTGATCTATTGGGGGTAATCTACTGACAATTACCAACATCTCTATCAAATATGAGGAATCTAAGTAAAAACCTAATTATCATCATTGTGTAGGTATTTTCCATACGAGACCCACTACCAGGCCATATAATTATATACCCACGTTAATCTTAGAAGAAAGTGACCACCAGATGTAAGGTTATTTTAACCCTTTACTCCATGAATATTCCTTCAAGAACTATTGACATCATGAATATTAATTAGATTAATTTTCGTAATGGCTAATGAACACAAAATAGTTTTGCCATGGCAGAAACTGTAGAATCAGATCTATACTATTCCATAAGCAAACAGAGCAGACCTGCAGGAACCGCCTGATCTGGGTCTACTCTGTTTGCAAATGCGTATTCATGGAGTAAAGGGTTATGTGAAAATACTCATATTTCATCATTATGTTGCAGGTATGTTCGCGGGGTCAAAGGAAACGTTCTATCAATATTATTCAAACAAATACGGCTGTGGGGAAACGTTTTGCAATAGCAAAAACATTCAAACGTTATTTTGGACTTAGGGAAAAGTTAAAAATCTTATTCTCGGAAACCACTGGCCTGATTTCGATTTAATTTTGCATGGGTATTCCCATAGTGACTGTATTTGAAGTCATTGTATTTCCTAAACATATTTTTTAAACAATTGCCTGTCTGTATGTTTTTGGGGGTCTTACACTTTCAATGATAGCTTGTTATAAATAATGTACCTTTGGTGAACAATTACCCATAACGAAAATGAATCGGAAACACAAGCAACGATTTCAACAATGTTTAACCGTTTCCCTGTTCTATGATTATTCAAAATTTCAATACCTACTGCATATTTATGGACAAAATAGTTATAATGAAATATGGAAGGTGGAAAATTGTAGCCATTTTAGAAAGTAAATAAACAGTTCTTTCAAATTCCATTAGCAAAAGAGCAGACCCTGATCAGAGGGCTCCTATAGGAGCCGTCTGATCTGGGCCTACTCTGCAAATGTGTGACAATGCATTTATATGAAGGAATGGGTTAAAGTCATTGTATTTCCTAAACTTATTTTTAATCAATCGTCTGTATGTTTGTCTGTCGTCTGTCTGTCTGAATGACTTTCAATGATATGGTGAACAGTTATCCATAACGGAAATAAATCGGAAACGCAAGCAACGATTTCAGCAATATTTAATATGCGCTAAAATGAGGGTCGTTCACTTATGTATGTACTTTTAATTAGGTACAATTATAAACTCTTTTCATGCTGATACGAATGTCTGCCCAGTCACTGATCAGCTTTTCCCTGATGTCCACTTCGATCAAACGTTTCAGACATTATTGATCTACGTGTAGATAGATAGATAGATATATTTGTTCGTGAATATATATGTCAAAGTTACAACAAATGTCACAGATTAAACTATTACAATATCACAGAATAAAGCAGTTAGGTCTATAAATACAATTAACAAAATAACACATTGCTTGAGCACGAGAAAGGTCAGGTAACATACAGTTCATTCCCATACTATTTTGCGAGATTGAAACCTTAACACACGAGTTTAACCCTTTCGGCGTCAAATTTCTATTTGTCGTCTGCAAACCAATGCTGTTAAATAATTCGGTAAAATAAGGAAATAAGATAAATAAATGCGAATTTTAAAGGAATAAAGCACAGATATAGAAATAGAGTTTGAGACAAGAAGTGAAGTCCCTGACCAGACGCCGCCTTGAAAAGGCTGCGTCTGATCTGAGACTGCACTATTTGTCGTGGTGCATTTTTGCGACATTGGCGGTGAAAGGGTTTAAAAATGTTTTGATTGGCTTTTGACGGTTTTACGTGTGAATTTTGAACGCTGCAAAAATGAAATAAGTGAAAAGAGCAATCTAGTATGAAAGGGCAGATCTATACTCTACGAAAGGATTTTGAATATTCTGATTAGAGGGATTGGTCTACATTGTTAATGCCAATGTAATACGTCGTTATGGAAATGCAATTCCTTTGTAAGAATTGGCCTTGAGCTTTAAGTCTAAGAATTAACGAAAAGGAAAGAAACACACAGAGAACCTGCTAATTATCGAAATTTAAACTCCATGGACTGAACTCTTAGGGGTAGGATCCACGCAAACATGCTTGGTATATAACACCAGCAATATGCCAATTGCCTTACAACATTATTTAAAATAGTACAATCAGATTGATAATGTCTTTAAACCAGTTATGATTGATGCCTGATTCAGTTTGTGATAAATGGCTCGAACCGAAAACAAATATAAAAGCATATTTTATTTTATAGGCAGATGTAAAAAAACAACAACACATTTTTATGAAACTAAAGTGCGGCTGTGTGTTTTATGTGTGGTACGTGTTTCCTGCATGACTCGAACATTTATTAATTATATATTTGTACTAAACAATAACGCAAGCCTTTGGCCTCCTGCAGATTCACAGTTTGATCATATAAACTATATTTATACAGAGTATGGCTATGAATCACATCACTTAAAATGCCTGCAAAATGTCTCCGATCCAGGCACTAAGTCAAAGTAATTGTACATTTTGTTGTGTATCTTTTTAACCTAAACCTGGAAAATGAAATGAATCAGTAAGAAATCTTATCTTTTATCTTGTAGGTACTGAGTCTCAGGTGTGAAAATAACAACAACATTTTATGCAATTAAACATGTAAGCAAATCCAAGCAATGGTATAGCATGTACCAATAACTCATCTCCAACTCGCTTCAAGCGTTCGGTCAAACATGTCGACGGGATATGGTCATTTTTATACGGGGGCGGACATGAAGATTGTCCCTTTTCAGAGATTGTTATCAGAAACGTATTAATGTTATTTTTGTAACTAAACAGTAATTGAAGCATATAGTCTCTTGTAGATTCCTAGTTTTGTGATATTTACCATGATCTGGTGATTATATCACCCGGTCCATCATATTCTCAGATACCCTAGCGTCAATGGTTGTATTCCAATTTGGTTTTTGTCATTTTGAACAAACCAAAATACACTATCTGATTTATAGACGTCTTGTATCACATTGCACGGTATTGCATTGCGCATACAAATTTCAGAGGCCCAGATTAAACATTTGCATGAATAGTCCACTTACTTCTCGGCCAAACTATATGTTGTGACCACTCTTTAGAATAGCCTTGAAGAGACGATTCTGAAAAATGGTCACAGCATAGGATTTTGTGAAAAAAATTACGATTCCAGTGTTTGAATACGTTTTTAACCTTTCCATGTTCTATGTTTATTCCAAATTCCAATACCTACCGAATACCCATAGACAAAATAGTCATAAGTAAATATGAAAGGCAAATTCCAGTAGCAAACAGAGCAGTCCCTGATCAGACGGCTCCTATAGGAGCCGTCTGATCTGGATCTACTCTGTTTGCAAATGTGTGAAAACACGTTTATATGACGGAAATACTCAAATACGCACCTTTATCTATTGTCCTTTATCCAGTATTATTTTTCATAAAAGGGCAATACAGTGCTGCAAAACTCATTGGAAAATGTGTCTAAAGTCTAAGTTTTATTTGAAAGAAAAAATTATGAAATGAATATTCATAAGCGATTTAATTTAGTAATGGCATATACAGTAAAACCTCTCTATAACGGCCACTAAATTGTGTTTATTAGTTGGTATTTAGTGCAGGTGGCTGCTTAAAGCAAGGTGAAAGTAAAACAGAACGCTCCTATAGGAGCGTTCTGTTTTACTTTCACCTTAAAGGAGCGTTCTGTTTTACTTTCACCTTGTTTTAAGCAACCGCCTGTCTTTAACACACAATAAAAGATGTAATTAAGTGGCCGTTATAGAGAGGTTTTACTGTATGAATTTTCGACCATGGTAGAAACTGTTGAATCAGATCAAGAAAGTTACTGCTGGAACGTTTAATTCCCATTTAACCAATAAGTAGGCCTTTTCAACATATTTTCAAACATAGTTGGTCCAGATCAGACGGTCCCTATATGCTTACGGAATAATACCGATATAAATCTACAGTTTCTGACATGACAAAACTTTCCTGTGCCCACATGCTATTATAAAAATAATGTCAACATTATTCATGATGTGATTATTTCTTACATGGTGATATGTTGCTGTAGAATACTTTTTGTGTAATTCTCGTTTGTTTGCTGATGGCACTTCCATAGTGTCCACCCTCCGAAACAATGACGACATCGAAGGCAGAATTAGGATCTGAGGATAATTTCGTCATAGGCTAAACGACAGTAATATCTTTCAATCCGGAAAAATCGAAGACACTCTTCTTTTGTTCAATCTGTACAATACTATTCCTGTTAAAATTATTCAAAACCACAAAATTTAATATCTTGGTGACAGGTCTAACACTTTACCTCATAGGTCACAAATATCTTGGTCTAACTTCAACCCTCTACCTCATAGATCACAAATATCTTGGTCTAATATTAACTCTTTAGATCATAGATCACAAATATCTTGGTCCAACTTTAACGCTTGACCTCATAGATCAGAATTATCTTGGTCTAACCTTAACTCTTTACCTCAAAGATCACCATTATATCGGTCGAACTTTAACGCTTTACCTCAAAGATCACAAATATCTTGGTCTAGCCTTAACTCTTTACATCATAAATCACAAATGTCTTGGTCTAACTTTAACACTTTACCTCAAAGATCACAAATATCTTGGTCTAACTATAACGCTTTAGTTCATAGATCACAAATATCTTGGTCTAACTTTAACATTTTAGCTCAAAGATCACAAATGTCTTGGTCTAACTTTGACGCTTTACCTCATAGATCACAAATATCTTGATCTGACTTTAACGCTTTAACTCATTGATCACAAATATCTTGGTCTAATATTAACGCTTTACCTCATAGATCACAAGTATCTTGGTCTAACTTTAACACTTTACCTCATAGATCACAAATATCTTGGTCTAACTTTAACGCTTTACCTCATAGATCACAAATATCTTGGTCTAACTTTAAAGCATACCTCATAGATCACAACTATTTTGGTCTAACTTTAACGCTTTACCTCATAGATCACAAATATCTTGGTCTAACTTTAACGCTTTAGCTCATAGGTCTCAAATATATTGGTCCAATTTTAACGCTTTACCTCATAGATTATAAACATCTTGGTTTAACTTTAACGCTTTAGCTCATAGATCACAAATATATTGGTCTAACTTTAATGCTTTAGCTCAAAGATCACATATATCTTGGTCTAACTTTAACGCTTTAGCTCATAGATCACAAATATCTTAGTCTAACTTTAACGCTTTACTACTTAGATACGCCTATTAGCACCTTTGCGAGCAAAGTAGACCCAGATCCGAGGACTCCTTTAGTTTTGTAAATATTGTAGAGGCACGTTGTACCTTAACGCAGGACAAAGATTATGCAGAAAACTGGCACAGAGGCCCTGTATTAACCCTTTTCCTGGTCTATGTTTATTCCATATTTCGATAAATAATGCATATTCATGGGCAAAATAGCTGTAATGAAATATGAAAAGTGGAAATTTGTAGTCATTTTAGTAAGTAAAGAAACAGATATTTCAAACTCCATTAGCAAACAGAGCAGACCCTAATCAGACGGATCCTAAAGGAGCCGTCTGATCTGGGTATACTCTGTTTGCAAATGCGTGGAAACATGTTTATATGAGGGAAAGAGTTAAGTAATCTCCTGTTTTATAATAGGCCAAAATCTAATATTAAGTGTTTGCCTTTAACCCTTTCGGGGCAAAATTTCTATTGTCGCCTGCAATCCAATTTTTGTTAGATCATTCGGTACAATAAGGAAATGAGATAACTCAATGCAAATGTCAAAGGAATAAATCACAGATATATAAATAGTGATTGGGACAAATAGTGAAGTCCCTGATCAGCGTCTGATCTGGGACTGCACTGTTTGCCGTGGTGCAATTATGCGACATCGGCGGTGAAAGGGTCAAGAGGTTTTACTGTATGTGTATATTTATATTGTGGATGGTAAAGACACTTGTCTAGTTCATATCGTGTAAACCCTTTCCTCCGTGAATATTCAAGTAAGAAATAATGACGTCATGAATATTAATTCTATCAATCAGTTATAATAGCATATGGACAAAGGAATCTTGGCCATGACAGATACTGTAGAACAATATAACATATATCATATTAAGCAAACAGAGCAGACCCAGATCTGACGGCTACTATAGGATCCGTCTGATCTGGGTCTACCCTGTTTGCAAAGGCGTAGAAAGGGGTGTTTATGGAGGAAAGGGTTGATCACATAATCAGTCTATTTTCTGAGATGCTTCATGTCAAACGCAGTACATGTACATATCTACATGTACATACTTGTACTACTTGCATTTACTTGTCAAGTGACTAGATATTCTATGATGATAGCGGTATATATATGGAATATGTAATGAGATACTTTATGTGTAAGTTACTAATAAACGATTTATATGTTTGTCTATCTATCTATGTATCTATCTTTGTACAAACTACAGTAAAACCTCTGTAAACCGGAATTCTAGTAGAGAAGAGTTTAGATACTTCTAAACAGGTGGCTGCTTAATGCCGGGTGAAAGTAATACAGAAAGCTCCCAGAGGAGCTTTCTGCATTACTTTCACCCTGCATTAAGCTGCCACCTGTCTCCAAGACCGATATTTATACTAAATTTAACTGCCGGTTTAGAGAGGTTCTACTGTACATTAATTTACACATACAAGATGGCGCAACTGCTTAATTATAACAACCAATCAACCCTTTCCTTCATATCTATAAACGCATTTCACGCATTTACCCTTTCGCTGCCAAACTCTGTCGTCTGCTAACTTTGTCGTCTTCTACAAATTTTCATTCTTTTGATTTTCTTCATTTTTGTTTCAAAAACATAGTAACAGTAACAAACAGTTTGGATCCTGATGAGACGCCGAGTTACCCGGCGTCTCATCTGGATCCAAATTGTTTGCATAGGTAATAACAGATCCGGCATTGGCAGCGAAAGGGTTAATATGATTTGCAAACAGAGTAGAACCAGATCAGACGGCTTCTGTAGGAACCTTTTGCTCTGCTTACTTTTGACATTCATGATATAGATCTAATTCTACAGTTTTTGTCCAAGCTAATAAATAATTTTCTTTGAAAAGTTCATTATGAAACTTCAGCTAATAAATATTCATGATGCCATAATTTTTTACATAAATATTGAACAGAGAAAGGGTTAATAATCGCATAATTGTTGATCATGGTTATGCAGACGATAGCAACATTTCCATAGCATTGACGTGACTAATACCGATGGGATGTGCTAGCTTCCTATTGCATTTTCATTAAAACTGGGCTTCGTATAGGTTGACCCTACCCAAGTACATTAGCTTTGCGTGTAACCTACCCAAACGATTTCTGGTCTGTTGAGCCCAAAATTTCGGGAATACGCCAGTTAATTATTGATTATGCGAATGTCTATCCTGAAATAAATTTAGATGTATTTTTTCAAATGGAATGAGTGTTCATTATAAGCATTAAAAGTATGCAAACATTCTTTCGTCCTTTGCAAACATACTTTGTAGATAGTATTATAATTGGCAATTTTAGTAGGTCACCATGTCTGTGTACTCAACTCTCATAACTCAAATAGCTTATTGTAGCTAATGTTATCTGTAGTACAACCGACTCAAAATAAAGATTCTTGTATCTTGTATCTTGTAACTCTGCATTTGGGTTTGATATACAGTAGAACCCATCTAATGCGTCCACTTAATGAATAAACATGGATGTCTTTATAAGCAGGTGGTTGCTTAATGCAGGACAAAAGTCATGCAAAAAGCTCCCCTGGGAGCTTTCTGCATTACTTTTGTCCTGCATTAAGCAACCACCTGCTTCTAGCATATTTAGGTGGTCGCATTAGCGGGATTTTACTGTATGCAAACAGAGTAAACACAGACCAGACAACTCCTGTAGGAACAGTTTGACAAGGGTTCGTTCTGTTCGTCCTATGTAGTTATATAGATCAGATTACCAGTACAGTTTCACCAGAGCCTTCGCTTTTCTTGTCCATGTGCCATAATAAATAAAATATTAAGCTAATTATATAGATTCATTATTTCTTACATATATTCATGGGAGAAATGGTAAATTCAGTTCCG